>OZ024934.1:38212729-40674611 GCA_964017235.1 Sabellastarte sp. h YS-2021
ATACACATCTCGTTACCCCCAGATCTGAAATTTGGGGTCTCATTGTCCTTGTCTACAAGCAAATGTTCTTTCAATTTATAACAGTCACAATAAGCAATTAATGGGCTACCAATAAAATTAGCCACTGTACGATCTCTCAAATTACCATAAGGACCTTTACTATGCATGTAATTAATATGTACAAAGTTGGCAGATACATGATCCAGACACTCCACAGATTCAACACACGGGGAGAACCCCTTCAAATTACACCCAACACCGTCTTTATGACAAGAAGCATACTGAATACAATTGCAATTAACAAAGTTATACATATGTGACAAACAGTTAAAGTTACAGCCAATGTTCCCCTAGTCCGTACTAGCTTTCTTCTTGTTGAAGCAATCAGCTTCCACATGTATGTTGTTGCGTTTCAAAGTCTTGAAACAGTAGAGACAAACATGTCGAAATAACGTCGTACCCGTTGTATCCAGGTGATCTCCTGAATGAGGACACGTGCCCTCATTGAACCACTTGCATGCACTTTTCTTAATCGATCCGTTGCTAGGGGTTGTCTGTGGGATGCGAGGCGACATTGTTGTTGACCGAGAATACGGCTGATTGAGAATAAGTGAATAAGTGAATAAGTTCTGGAGTCAGCCCATGTGATACTTTCATCTTCAATTTTGAGCATCGAAGCAGCAAAGGCACCCCTAGCAATGGGCCAAGAAATGTTTTCCGCCAACTTAACTGTCTCAACTAACTCGTTCAGCATGCTCTTCATAGTAGGTGTGTGCTGTGTGTCAAGTGCATTAGTTACCAATCCTATCACGAATTGCCCCAACGTGAGTTCACCGAAGGTCGTCCGTTTCCTAGCAGTACCAATGACACAAGATTCATTTGGCCATCTCAAGTGGGGTGTTGAATGTGGGGTGTCTGAGATGTTGTATCTGCCACTTTTTCTACGTCGTGACATACCTCCTTGAAGTTCAAGTTTCATCTTCGCTTCTAATAATGCCATCCGTTCCTCCACCATTAGCTGGATCAGTGGATTTGATCTCAGCATGTCTATGTTTGATGTAGGTCCCGCGTCAACAGTTATGGGGCGCTCCGTGACTGGGACAAACGTGTCACGTACTTCTGAAACTGCTTCAGCTGGACCCTGCACTCTCACAGGGTTCCCGAACTGATCTACGTGCCCGAACAAAATGTTTTGATTACAATCTTGGACAACAGGTTGTTTCGTCTGAGGCGCAATGTCGGTGTAGTCCAGATCTGTGTAGCTGGATCCTGTGGTTGTGTAACAGTCTCAGCCAGAGGTTGAGAAACCGTCTGAGATGTAACGGTTGAAGTCACGCGTGCTGTGGCCATCTGCATAAGGGGTGTACAACCCAGGTCTATAGTTGGTTTATGTTTCTTTGGACGTACTGGTGTAGGTTTAATGGCTACTGCCGTGTCCGCGAAAACTTGAGAGTAAGCTGTGCCACCCTCTTGTATAACTGCATGTGCTGCCACTGGTGAACTAAATAATGCTTCTTCTTTATCAGGAGTTCCCCGTCGTTTGACTTGCTCTCGGGAACGAGATTTCCAAGCGGAAGGTTTTACAGCCAGAGTGTCAATACGTGATGCCAACCCCGATATCCTTTCATCCATGCTGGCCAGTTTCTCAGTAACGAAGTTCATAGTATGCAACATCATATCCATCATTTTCTCGTGAGAGTCAGCAGTTTTCCCTCGTGGTGTTTTCTTTACAGTCTTGCGGCTGAGATCACGTTTCTCTTCTTTCACATTTTTAAGTCTCTCGCACTTATTCCTGATGGGTTTCTTACAGAACCCTAATGCGGGTTTAGGTAACGTATCCGCAGAAATATTAGCAGCCATAGTCCAGTATATGAGTTAAAGTTAAAAACATTAATTTAAAATTTAAAACATGTTACTTGTTCAGGTATCAGAACATAAATGATGGGATACAAGTTCTTCACCCACGCCACAACCATAGAAGACTTCTGATTGGCTGGCTTTAGAAGAGGGACTATGATTGGCTAAAGACGCAAGGGTGAGTTCAAAATGCGTAAACCAGTTCATTACGACTGAAATGCAACCCTATGGGGGGTTGCCGTTACTTGTATTGGAGGTGGGCTAATTCTGGGATGCAAGGATCCAGCCTTCGGCTTACAGCTTGTATCTCCAGTAATTATAACGTAATCATGTCATCAGAGTTTCTGGAAATGGAATCGAGGTCTTCCAGATGGATGCTCCTGATTATAGCTTGTCTATTCTTTAAAAATTTATATTATAGAACTGCTATATATTTATGTGAACATTAGCAATTAACCTTCTTGTATTACATGATTGCTTGACACTACTTTTCATATCATTTATTAAATAAATAACATGATTTTATTTAAACTATTTTAATCTATTACATACATACATTTTACAATTGCAGTAATGTTACTTTATTTCGATTATATTGAATTGTTGTACCTATAAGTCACTGTGATCTATGAGTTCTTATTGTTATTAAGGGGCCGGAATGCTCGGTCATGTAGCTGTATATACTACCTAGCTAGACAGATTGCAAAGGGCAGCAATTCACTGTCCACATCGCTGGTTTTATTTTGACTTCTATACACCTTTGCCTTTACATCTTGGACTTTCCTGGCTGTAAAACCTGCATTGGATGTAACTTGTGTCACTCATGTTAAGGGTGGGTGCCTCTCTCTCTCGCCTAAAACTTATATCATAATAAAAAATTTCAAAATATTACCTCTTTCTTAACGTCTCATACATAAATTCTGGTTTACCTTTGTATATTATGACATTCCTCCACCTAGGTCCTTTACCAAATAACCTAGGATTAATTCCATATATGAAGTCAATAATTCTGGTGTCACTTTGGGCTTGAACCATCTCATTTCCTGTGCATAGCACACTCTAGGCATATGCCATTAATTGTCAGTTTGACATTTAACCTTTGAGCAAGGTCAGCCAAAATTGCGTGACCTCAGTCTCGTCATTCTGACTTAACTTTTTGGTCTGTTTTTGAGCTGGTTCAACCCCTTGTATTCACTAAATAAATGTGGTCAGTTAACATTTCATAGACATGTATGTGAATTAACAAAATGTGCATTTAAAAAATAAAATTAGAAATAGATATTTTTAAAACCCAATCTGGTGTTTCATTGTCTTGGGGTTACTGGGGGGCTGGTATTCACATATAGGTTCTTAGCTGAGACCAAGCTGAGACCAGTCTCAAGTTTTCCCAATGTAAACAAATCATTAACTTGCAAATATATCCAACATTTTTTAAAGATCTATAGTTTTTGTGTGTTTTAATTCTTAACAAAAATTATACTGTCTATTAAAATGAAAATTAAATAGAAAATTATGTCAATTGTTTTGTATTTTTCATGTCACATGATCTACTTCTTTGTTGCTATGCAGTCAGAAAACTGCAAATTATTTCTACTTTACATTAAGCCATGAAAAAATAAAAATATGAATCGCAGTTAAGATGAAATAATGTTCGAAACTTTGAACATAATATTTAAGACTACTATGTACCATTTTTAATTATAGACCAACTCTGAGACTAAATTTGGTCTCAACTGTTTTGAGGATAGGTAACAAGTTTAAGACCAAAATTGGTCTCACACTTGAGACCAAAACGTAAGACTTGAGACAAAATTTGATCTGGTTCCCATTTTTCTAAAATTAATAAGCAGATATTTGTCAAATATTTTTTATGGGGTAGGGCCGGGACAAAGGAAGAAATATTGCATTTTGGGGAATATACACAGATTATGTTGTACATACACAAGTAATTCCAAATTGTTTATGAAAGCCTCTCAGTAGAGATCTGTACTGTACAAATATTACCTTTTGACTGTATTCGTGATGAAGTTTCAAATTATACGTCACCTGGGTAAATTTCCTGTTATATCTTCCAAATATAAGGAAAATAATTATAAAATAACTTGCAGAGTAGTAGCTCTTTGCAGTTCTCTAATTTTGTTTTAATATATGTTATTTTCTCCTCAGAATATAATGTCATTTTGAGGCAGACCTTATTAATTTGTCATATATTTGTTAATACCCATTTTACATTACAGGTAGACTTTCCTCAAGCCCTTTTGTCTCAGATATTACATGAGGACTGAATGACTTTTTTGGCCAGAATGTGGGGCTTTATTTCATCCCTCAGTAATTTCCCCAACCCCATCATGATGGGTTCATAATGACTCCATGTATGTCAGATTTGGTGGAATAAGAAATACAAAGACTGTGCGGTTGTTCACACTACATGCAGTGTGATTTGTGGTTATAAGCATTTGGCGAAACACCCCTGTCCTTCAACTACCATGTGAGATTTGTATGCGGCCTCGTGTCACAGCGGCGAAAAGTCCATGTACCTCCAGTTACCTTATGTCACCATAGTACACCAAAAGACGACCGAATCACAACCTTATGTACACTATGGACCATACCTTCTATTACCACAGTAAAAACTTCATATGCGCATGCGTGAAATCGTCTCCCAGTAAACACAGCAAACGTTTATAAACGTTTAGTAAACCTATAAACGTTTTTAAACCAAATATAAACCTAAATATTGACAATTATTCAATATTATGGGTTTATAAACATTTCAGCAACATTAGTTTGGTTTATAAACGTTTTTAAACCTTTACAAAGGGTTAGAAATATATTAACCTCACTTTCATATGGGATGAGGACATCAGCACAGCCATTTTGAGAGAAACTTGAGAAATATTTCTTTTACTATATCTTGCTGTATCACTGTTGTTTGAAGCCATCATTATATTGTAAGTAACGATATAAAAGTATATAATATCATCAAATTATATACTTCTATATATCTACTTAGAATGTAATGATGGCTTCAAACAACAGTGATAGAGCAAGATATACTTACAGAAATATGTCTCCAGATTTTAAGCATGTGTATAAACGTTTATATAAACGTTTATTAATGTTTATAGGCGAATGTTTAGGGACCCATCATTTTAAACCTAATCTAAACCGTTGCTAGTTAGGTTTATAAACGTTTATAAACGTTTGTAATGTTTACTGGGCTGTGTATGCCCCGGCACTGAATTCAGAGGCAGAAAATTTCAAACATTTAAAATTTCCGTAGGAATGGAAGGCTCCATCCAATTTTGATACAAAGTAAAGTGCTTCATTTGTATGTATTTTGTTACTGTGGTTGATGTGTGTAAATTGTTTAAATGATGGCTAAAAAAACCAAAATTCTTAAAAAATCAACATTCAAATTCTCAGACTATGTTTACCTGATTACATTGTCATCAGGGCCAATAATTTAACCAATTTAAAAAAATGTGAATTTTCCTTCTAAAAAGTGGGGATTCTTTATCTATAAAGTGTGAATTCTGAAGCTTAAAAGTGTGTATTCTGAAGCTGAAAAGTGTCGATTCTGAAGTTGAAAAGTGTGGATTCGTGAAAAATAATTCACATTAAAAATTGGCAAGGGAACACAAATGGCATTTTTAGGGTGTTTTGTGTAATTTAACGTGAATTTATTTTCCATAAAATAATGCATTTACGCACTCACGCCAAAATATAGTTATTACAAATCATTTTACTCTGTGTAGTTCAGTACAGCTTGTTCATTAGGTTTATACATACTAGTAAGGCACTTGACTCGGTAGAATTTTATTTAATGCATCTTTCTGATATTAGGTTTCATCTTAACATCACAAAACAATTGTATACTAAAGTTGCTGAAATATTTAAAAATTATAAAACAGAGAGCTGCGCAGTCGACAAAAACGCGCCTCTGCGCATTTTGTGACAGTCCATTATAGAGAAACAATTGTACGCTGTTCCATTCAACAAACATGACTGCGTAACATAATCTCGATAATAAATTCAAAAACAAACAAAATCGGTGAACATTGGGTGAAACATCAACAATTGTTTTATAATAGAAATAAACTACTTTTGCTTGGACTTTATTGGCGATTCAATCACAAAAATACCCTCTAATTAAAGGACTCGGGCCTTCGGCCCTCGTCCTTTATTTGAGGTTATTTTTGTGATTGAATCGTCAATAAAGTCCGCGCATTCGTAGTTTATTTCTACATTGATATATATAATACTGTACATTACCTGATTGATGTACAAGATAAGCTGATTTGTCAAAGTGTGTTTCCTCAAGTAACTCTTCTCCAACAGTAGTCAAGGCTCTCAAGTTGTCGCTCTCAACTAACTTTTCTGCACATATTAAATTTATCCTAGTTTTTAATGTCTCTATAACTTTCCCTTGTTCTTCAAGTTGTATCTGTAAATTCTGTACACATATAAATGAGTACAAGTAAATGGATAGTAACAACACAAACAAAGTGCCAATCAAAACCATTGGCCAAACTCTTTGCTTGTCAAAGCTTTGTGTTTTAATTGTTAACTTCTCCATGTTGTTAACTGACTGAAGATGGAACTTGCTTGGCCTATTTATGTATACACATATGCTGGTTTTCTTTAACCTCAGGTCTCACTCTAGTGAATGCTTAAGGGGGGGGGGGGGGGGAGATCAGTAGTGTCATGTTACAGCTTATTTTACAGTATTTTGCATGAATAACTTGTTCTGACTTATTTTGCGTTATTGAATTAATTTGTAGTAACATTTAAGAATACAAGTATGTCTACTAGACCTGAGTCTGATGGGGGGTGGGGGTTCATCAAACATTTCCAAAAATGGGCCGCAAAATGCAAAATGTTTTGCCAGCTATGTTGAATGCCAATGAGGACATCCTACCGAAATGTGATTACCCACAAGGTGTCCTACCAAAATACGCAAAGTGGACTGAACTGCAAGCAAACACAACCAAAAGCCTATTTGGCTTGTGGAAAGGTGTTAACTAGGTATAAAGCAACATACTTTTTGCAATAAAAATACAAAATAATTCATCACCACTCTGTTTCCTTACTGTTTGCCCTTACTCATGATCAACTAGCAATCATAGGGGAAAGGGTGTGCCTCTTCTTTTGTTGAAAATTGTGTTCACAGGATGTTGGGATGTTTGTTAGACAGTCCTGATATTTACCATACTATTTTGAACATCTTTACATTTTGTGAATGAACAGTACCAATTGATAGAATGCAGATTGAACAGAATTCCCACGACACACAGAGGTTAATAAATTAACACAACACTTGCTGTGTTTACAATAACATTGGGTGTTTGCATTCTATTGCATGGAAATATGCATTAAGCCATATGGTCTGACGCCAAGCAGCATCCTCTGTTCTGACTGTTCTTTCTGTCTGTCAGCATTGACTTGTTTGTATATTTGCAAGCTAACTCCAAAAGCTATGGTCAAATTTTTATGAAGCATTCACAAATGTACAATGGTCAAAGAAATAGAAACTTTGATTTTGGTGGTGGTCTGAATCACTGTCTGGATTTTACATGTGTCACCTCCACAATTAATCGTAATTTTGCATGGCAAAAAATACGGGAACAATAGTGTCTACAACCTGGTACGACCAGGTACGATCTGGCTATTGTCCCTTGATTAACGCTAATTGCCTTGCTTATGGTTAGATGCGCCTTAAAGTCCATCAGTGATAGAGATTAAGCGCTATAAAAGTCCACATTAGATTAGATCTACAATATAGCTAAGTTGGATCTAAACCCTACCAAAATTCTGGATTGTAGGATCCAAAGCAGCTGTTTGTTGGGGGTCCAAGCTCTTAGAGTGCGTTTCTAGTCACAAATATAGTGTTGGCATCCTAAATACATTAGCGACATATATGTTTTAAGCATGAAAATTCAGCAGATTGCTAATTCAACACTTTCACACAGCTAATACTTGCATATCAGCCGGTGCCAGTCCAGCAGTACCAGAGCCAACTAGTGTTGAGGAGGTGCAATCCTAGGTCATACTTGAGCTTTCAGAGATGGAAAATGACAGTTACTGCACTTGATAAAATGTTGACAATATTCAGAAAATAGTTAACCTGGCAATATATCATTACCTCTGCTAAGAAGGTTATGTTTGTGGGTGCATTTGTGTGTCTGTTGGTCTGTGTTTTAGATTACTCCAAAACTGATGGACGTATCTTTACAAAACTTTTATGTAGATAGGGTCTTCCCAAAGGAAAAGGTGATTAAATTTTGGAAGCGGTTCAAGTCATCCTATTGATATAAAAATATCCTACAATCCTGTGAAACCTTGAAAAAGTTATGCATCTTATGCAGGTGTTCCACTGGAGCCAAACCTGTAACAGATCCTACGACTTGAGGGTTGGTTGCAAAAGTCATAGGGTCATGGGAAAAACATTATGAAATCCCTGACAAGTCGGTATAGTTACAGACAGGATGTGATGAGCATCCCGACAAGATGTAGGGTAAGGGACATTTTCTGCATGGCCAGTCGTAGAAGCACTATGACAAGTCCTAAACCCCTAACAGACAAGCCGGATCCCAGACAAGCCGTAAAGACAAACAGACAAGCCAGGAGCATGTTCCCCACCCTTCCCAACAGGATTAATTGTTTTTTGTAGGTTGGTATCTAGAGTCGAGATCAAGATTCGGGATCCATATCACACTGTATAACAACCTCCCCTCTGATGTGCCACTCATTTCACATTTCAAAGATGACAGGAACACATCAAAAGCAACTGATAGATCACTTGAGGGTCCTTTTGTTTTTTATTGAGTTGAATATTTTATTGTACATGATAATTTCAAGACATAGAAGACAGCAGAACCCAGCACCTGCCCAGCCAGCATCACCATCACCCCCACCACCCAGAAGGAGAAGAAAGCCACATGATCCATGTGAGAGGAGAGAGGTTGCTACAGACCATTCTTGGATGAGTTAATCACTACTGACATACCAGGCTTAAGAAACTTTACCAAAATGGAATCATTTTTTGACTTGATTGAAAAAAGAATCACCCCTCTCATCTCAGGAAGTTAATACCAGGATGGAACTTTTTTGACTTGATTGAAGAAAGAATTACCCCCATCTCAGGAAGTCAATCACTAACTTCAGGAAGCCACTGGAAATTGGATTGAAACTGGCAGTTAATTTGAGACACCTATCCCCAGGGGAAACATACACTTGACTGCAATGCCACTGAAGGGTTGGAAGAACGACCATCTGCAAATTTGTCCCCAAGGCCTGCAAAGCCATTTTGAAAGGCTTTCAACATGAGTACATGTGCCCCACTAATCCTGAAGACTGGAAGAAAATTGAGGAAAGATTTGGAAAAAAACAGATGGAATGTCTCCCAAGCAGTCGGTGCATTAGATAGAAAACACATTGCTATAAAGAAGCCCAAGAAGTCAGGCAGTGATTATTTCAACTTCAAGGGCTACTTCTCCCTGGTACTTTTGGCTTTACTCGATGCAGATTACAAATTCCTGTGGGTCAATGTAGGGGCCAGTGGGTCATCATCTGATGCTCAGAAATTCAACCGCAGCAAACTGAACAGAAACAGAAACCTTGGGACTACCAGCACCTGAACCACTTGGACCTGGGGGGCAATCTATATTACTTCCTGCTTTGCGAAGACACCTTTGTCCTTATGCCTTGGCTAGACAAGCCTTAGAGTAGACGATAACTGAACAGAGAAAAGAGAACAGCAAACTACAGGATATCAAGGGGAGAAGTGTGGTGGAGAACTCATTTGGTATACTTCTCAAGAGATTCAGGGTGCTATTGACTACCATGCAGCAGAGGCCAAAAGTTGTCAGAGACATTGAGTTAACATGTGTGGTACTACATAACATGCTGAGAAGTCATCAGGTAGGAGCAGACAGCCCACCCACTCCAGCCGACAACACACAAGCACCACAGGCAGACCAGCGGGGAACAGGGACATAATTGTAACTTTGGAAACCCATCGAAGGAGGGCAAACATCATTGTGATGTAATGAAAGACTACGCACATTGTCTACCGACTTGCCTTTTTATACCAACAGATTTGGAAACCGATAGGCTATAAGAAGCAAAAATGTTGTCAACCTGTCGGTTACAGTCAATAGCTTGTGTGTTAGTGTTACAGGCCTGTTGGTTGTTGTTTACGGCTTGTCTGTTTCAGTTTAAGGCCAGTCGGTTACAAATTTTCCCAACTCTAGGACCCAGTCGGTTAAAGTTACCAACTGGCCTGGAAACTTTACAGGCCTGTCGGAAACAATTACAGACAGGCCGGCTAAAGTTACAGACTGTACTGTAACATTTCCCGCACAGTCTATTTGTCATCACATACTAATCGGGAAGTCCATATTTGGGACAAGACAGGATTCTTGGTACAGACAGGCCTGTTTGATTAACTGACAAGCCAGGAAGTGTAACCGACAGGTCGTTACGTTAACCAACAGGTTTGTTGCTAGGTGGATGAAATTAGGGCTGGATACAAGGGTCAGCAACAGTTGTAGAAATTTTAAACATGTTTGAAATTTCACCTACTTTCCTTGACAGGCCGAGAAACTACAACCGACCCTAACCAACCTTGTAAACATTGGTGCATAATGCATAGTTACCGACAGGCCAGTGGAACACCTGCATTAACTAACATATCCTAACTAATATATAAACAAATTACTCATGCCTTTCTTTGTCATGATCCTATTGATATTCCGTCTCATGACCCTGTGGCGGACATTTTGTTAGTGATGTATTGCATGTTGGTATTTTTTTAATTTGAATCCCATGAAACTGACAATCACTAAAATCTCTGCATCTTAGCTATCGTAAATTAAAAAGAAACATGTAAATAAACCACTAACCAATCTTTTACTGTCTCCAGATACTGTATCTACAATTAAAAACTTCTGGGTTTCAATCTTGTTAGCTGCTTATTCCGCCAATTAAGTACAGTCTGCCGGACTTTATTCCTACATGAAAATTCAATAAGGGGGTTGATTCTATTTCAGTGTAACCTCAGAGATTGTCATTTGTTGCATAAAATCACTGTAACAGTGGGTTCACAGCCAACACACAAATGCATATTACCCGTGCAATTTAGGTGGTTAATATAATTACACAAAGAAAGATAAAAAAGAAAGATAAAAAGCACTAAATGGTATTACAATAATAAAAAAAAACAATCTATATAGCTTTGGAAAGCGAAATTCCATAGAAATGCATATATAAGTAATTACAAACCACATACACTAATGTTTGCCCCCTTAAGATAAGTTTTATGACATTACACTAAACGTATCGGAATTCAAACATATAATTAGTCTAGGATAGTCAAACAATAAAATTGTAAATTTTAACATTACAGATATCAGCATAAATGCCCTCATACCATCAGGCAATCTTCACTGAATCTGAGTTTTAGTAATTTAAACGAGTGAGACAGGACAGATCATAAATAACAGTGTAGCAGGTTAAATCTATGTTCATCTCTGAAGTAGACACTGGCCAAAATGAACACATGTTAAAGTGTACTTCTCAAATTTTTAAGTGAAAGCGTCTTCCATGCTAAATTTCCCACCTACTTAGTAATTCAGTTATCTTTTATGAGTTCAGTGCAAGCAATAACATGAGACATTTTAAATAATAGCACAGCTTGAATGGAAGCTACAAAGAACCCCAAAACACACACACACAAATCTATAACAATGTTAAACAGGAGCATTCGGAGAGCGCTTACCTCCTCCATGGCACAAAGCCTCTAATATTGCTTAATCTTTCAAGATATTTTGCAAACAAATAAACACACGTCACCAAAAGATAGTAGTGCTGACTGTGGTAAAACAATGTTCTACTCATCCCTAATACAGTATGTAATAGTCACTATGGATTGCATGAGATAAGGAGTGTTGGTAACCCAGTCAGTTTATGGTTTGTTGTTACCCAATACAGATGTGTATTTTTCTCCAGAGTGTACATGTATTTTGAGGTTTGATCACTTGCCTATTACACAAAGAATTCCAAATATACCTTTTTATACTAGTTTGACTAATAACTCGCATTGTGTTACTTATCATTTGCCTATTACACAACAAAGTTTTAATATTTTCGATACTACTGTGACTAATAACTCGCATAACTTACAATTTCACTGTCACGATATAATATATCTTAAGTAAAGGCCTTTACACACAAACATTGACATAATTGGAAAATAAAATAAACACACACAAAAAAAACCCCCAAAAAACTTTGACCTAAGATGACATATGCTGTCTATTCACACCAAAATTGATATTACACTAACCGCTGTTATTTTTTTTTATTTTGAAGCATTATACAACGTTTACTGAATTTATAAGTATCCTTAGCATTTTGTATAAACCTCTTGTTAAAATGACCAGATCACATTTTCTTCTGGTCCAATCGGATTGGACCAGTTTGGCTCATATTAGGTTTAAAATCCAAATCCTCAAAAGATATACATGTACATGCTTTTACACATTCGTTATTTCATTAAAAATGTATGAATGAACCTTTAATAGTCTGTACAATATTTAAGGTTTAACACATTTAATTTAAACTTCACAAAAATTCCACCCCATTGCTGTAATGGAGGATATGAATTGTTGTGGTTTCATTAAATGAAGACAGTTTTCAAGTCATAGGGTTACATAAATATATTTTCGACTACCAAACAATTTTGTCATAAGCAAAGTCAAAGTTGAGGTTTAATTTCTCATTCAATTGCTAATGCAGTTCATCAGTTAATCCCACAAGTTGTTATGGGCTGGATTCGAACCCACTTTACCGTGTGGAGAGTCAAGTGTTTAAATAAATTTTAAAATAAGTTATTAAAATTATTGATACTCAGACCCTATGGCAGGGAATTTTAATGTATCTCCATCTGACGGGCTGTACATTATTTCAGAGTAATTGAGACTCAGGAAGAAAGTTAAACACAGATGAAAACATAGGACAATTTATTCAATATCTGTATTACAGGTTATTCTCTCCATCAAGGAGGTTATATTTCCAGGTGCATTTTTATGTTTGTTTGTCCATGTTTACAATTACTCCAAAACTATTTATGAATTTTTATGCTTTGGCGAAGGTATGTACTCTATAAAGGCTTCCAAGTTTTGGTTGAGTATGGATGTTATTTTTTCAACATGGGGAAATGTCCTAAAACACATTGAGAAAGTACTCATGTTTAGTGTTCAATGCCTTAACTGTCGCTACTGTGGCATCTGAGTTCAAATCCAGTTTATGGCATCATTTGGGAGTTTGATATGGATGTACATCTATTGTGTAGTTTTCATTGTTGCGTGATCTGTGTAGTGCTGTGTACTTGGTCAAATTGTTATGTACAGTATCCAATGCATTCTCAAAGTTCTAACATTAAAAATATATGATATTCACTAAATGGGCCGTAAAAAGTAATACTTTTTGGACTGGTTGGCAGATTGATAGTGTACTATTAAAAAAGCTTATCTGGACTTCAGAATAATAGGGACATCCTCAGTAACTACACAGCTTCAATAAATGCACTGCTTGTTTTTGTGTGATGTTTTTTTTTTCAGTATCATTAACTGAACAACACACAAATACTGATCAACATTGTACTTATACTGATAAACATTCTTAATATATTCACATTTCAGGTCAAATACCCTTTATGTACATACATTAGTTATATAGTATATACAATATCCATTCTTATCCAATAAGAAGTTTACGCTAGTTTGCATATTTGTAAAATTTAATCACAAGAGAAGACGAATCATTACAATCCAAGTCTGAAGGACAGGGACATTGTGTTTTGTCTTATCAAGTAATAAAATTTTAAAAAATATACATCAGAAGGATGGTTTTACTCTCTACAACTTACACTGCAATATTAATTAAAATAAGTCTATATTTACTAAAATAATGCAAAACAACAAAATAAAAAGAAACTAACAAAAACAACAACACATATTTATAGTTACAAGCTTCAGGGAATATTTAATTTCCCATCTTAACTAGAGATTTCTCTGCCATTTTAGAAAAAGATTTTGAAGTCAAAGATGGAGTTTTACATCCTGTTCAACAGCCAGCGTTATAGTGAGACAGGTCCTCAAGCATTGTCACTTGTGGAAGTTCAACCCAAACAGTGGTGACAGCTTGTGATTAGATACCAAACCCACTAATAATCTACCCAACCACCGAGGACCTTAAGAATGTCACATATTTTCTAATGATGTTTACATCATATTTGTATGTTAAATAGTTTAAGAAATAATAACGAAAAATAGGCTTTTGCCCATGATTTTGCAATGTTAATTATTCATAATACGTAGCTCTAAGGAATAAACAATTATATATATATTTTTCCTTCTTTCGGGAAAATACTGCACTGAGTGCAATAATTTAAGTAATAAAATATGATACACTGAACGTAGCATCTAGATAAACTAAAAAGTGATTTAAATGTGACATTTATATCTTCAATATCAGAAAGTACATTATATGCCGGTACCTTCACAGTAGTTATACAACAGACTAAATATTTCACAAGGTTTCACTGAACGTCAGATATATTTCCCTTATATATATATATTTTTTTGATTAGATATGTTTTGTCACATTCACTTATTATTGGCTGAACCTTTTTACGACAAACCAAATAAATAACATGAGCAAGCTCAAATTAGGGTTTTTATGTCTTCTTTGAAGTAAAGGTCATATTGGGACAGGTCTTCAGCATTGGCACTTGTGGGAGTTGAGCCTTAAAAATATGACAGCTTGTGATTGGATGTCATACCTACCTCATCACTATATTATCAAAGACCTAACTAGCACTAACAACAAATATGTTTTACCACAACCCCGCTTGTCTTGCGGTTAAGCTGGCACTTTTGTTTGAGAGGTATATCATGATTTACAATCCATGTGTAGCTATTGAATTTGCTATACAAGCCATTGAAAGATCTGCTGTCAGGATGCAATTCCTGATACTACTTTCTCAAAGGTCTTATATGTTATGTGAATTTTAAGAGAGTTTGACAAAGCCCCAAAAGCACATTTTCTTATCTGGGTGCATGGCTCTATCAGGATACATGGTGTAGATGCCCACTTTATCTCCCTGTCTTAGAGCTATCACTGCAGATGTATAACACTGATGGATGGTGTCGTAGTACTTATTTGTACTTGGATTAATCTTCATACCCCATTCAGAGGCCACACATTGGATAAAAGGCTTGTTGTTCACTCCGACTGTTTTGTGACCATTGACCTGTACTGTCACAATATGTCATCTGTTGAATAAAAAATGATAAGAAAAGAAAAAACAAAATTACATATTGCTGGATCAGGACCTTTATCAGATATAGTGTTCAGAACTCAATCCTAATGTTATCTTAACACTTATAAATAAGTAGTATAAGTAGTACTTATACTAAGGGCATTACAAGTAATCTTTTGTTACTACAATTATATGTGTACACTTCTCTCTGTGAAAATGGACAGAATAATCTTGCCCCACTACAGGATTAATTATACAACTCTGCCATTAATCTCCTCTAATTCCTAAGAATGATTGGGGCTCAGTGCTATGACTTATCTTCAGGACCAATTTGTAACACTTATCACTTCAGTCACAGGAATTATCTTTTCACTTGTGACCAATCAAGTGTGTTTTTTAAAGTTATAAATTAGTGCGGTCTTATGATTTAACTGGTGTATAATCACAAGGTTCCCACATCTGTAGTACTGAGTTTAGAAACCAGCTCATAACTTTGGCCTGTGTCATAATTTTTATGGTGGTTGCTGTCTTTTATTCAGTGTTTTACCAGGATTATTTTTTCAGTAAATAAATTTATTTGTCCTTTGAGTGCAAACGGACCCAGACGTTTTTCAAAGATGATTGTTATTAGTGAGAGTCAAATACATGTAGAGTAAGAAATCTAAAATTCGCCAGGAATCTAAAATTCGCCACCTCTAAAACCTTAGTTAATTTTATAAAGAAAATGATGTTTTGTCTTAAAATTGGTATTTTTCAGTTCAGAAAGCTTTAATTTACTGTACATTGAACAAATCTCACCTCAATTTATTTAATTTATTAGTATTTCCACATGTGGCGAATTTCAGATATGTGGCGAATTTTAGATTTCTTACTCTACATGTAGTTGGAAAAAATTGAATATGCTGTGACTAAATAGCCTGTGTTTGGCAACAAGACTGCCGTTACAATTATAATGTATTGTAAGCACACAGCACTTAACATTTTTGTGGGTGTGTGTAGGAGAAGTGAAGTGTAACATTTATTAATCCATTCAAATTTCATAAATATTAAGATTTCATGATGATTCAGCAAGCAAATTTAACAGGTTTTTTCCAAAGATACACCAGAAGAGAACAAGAAAGTAACTGAAAATGGGTGAACATGTCCATATATTTTTGCTGTTGTAATTTTATTTTGTATCCTAATCCTTATCCTCACAATAGAAACAGAAACTCAGCATCAGTATCAAAAATGAGTCTTAAAATTCAGAAATGAATAATCAGTAAATCCTATTGATTGAATATCGAGTATGTGGCTATTTCAGCCAATTAACCAAAATTAACTCACAAACACTGAAACTATTTGTTATCATTCATCAACCACAATGCACTTAGACATAAAGTAACCTTTAAGCAATATATATTCCCATATCATTTTATATATAAAAGTAGCTTATTATTTAGTTTGAAACTTTTCACAATTTGAAAGGGGGTTTAAAATACAAAATTTCTGTTAGATACATACATATTCATTGTTACACCTGCACTTCTGTTTTGAAATTGAAAGCCAGGATTTTATGTCTTATTCACAGGGCGATGAAGCAACTTTTGGTTGTGGGGGCGAGAACCAGAGGAACTAGATTGTGCCGACTCGACGCCAACATATTCCAAGACAGGACATCTCTAACACCACAGGTATTCACTGGGTAGTTTTGTAGCACCCAGTTTGTGTTATTCACAATTATTATAAATTATTTTTCTTTTATTTTTATTTATTTGTTTTGGTCAAACCATCTTTTTATATTTTTGGTCAATTTAAAAAATCCTCTGGGTAGATTGTTAATAGGCCTCATGTACAGGTTAAATGTCTACTTTACGCCTTGGTTTTCGGTGCATGTAAAAAGAACATAAAAGAACATATTAATATATATTGTCACATGAGATTCCAGCTCTATCAGTTACATTGTATACCAGCTATATGGCTTAAAAGTCGTAGAAAGTCAATAAATTGGGTCTCTGTGGGCATTATAGAGATCTTAAGGTGACCTTAAAAATTAAAGTTACAGACTTTAAATGTTGCCCAGATTAATATTGCATATGAACATTGTATCTACTGCAGTTTGAGATCTGTCAGACTTACCACTTTCAAGTCACAGGGCAAAATATATGCAAAATATTGAAAAACGTCTAAGTAGGGTCTTTATGGGCCTAAAAAAATTTAAAGCAAAGTTTAAACTTAACATAAAGTCTTGACTTTTGGCATATGTAAAAAAGAATATATTAATGTCTTTCCAAGTAAAATGTCAACCAAATTGAGTGGTGAAAAGTCAAATATCTGACCTTAAGGTGACCATAAATTCTTAAAAATTAGGAGTTTAATGTTACCTTAAAATAGGGTTCCTCTCCTGACCCAAATGGGTTGCCATGGTGGCAGAGTGGTAACACTCTCACCTCCCACCTCTGAGGCTGGGGTTCAGTTCATGGGTCTACCTCAAATGGGAAAGCTGGTAGTTGCTTGCCATTGGTCAGCAGTTTACAGTACAGAACCTTGACCAACTGTATGTACTGGTTTCCTCTGCCCTTACAAACAACCCATCGTGATAAGACCTGTACAGTGTTAAAAGCAATCTAAAACCCCAAATGAATAAATCCTGACCCAAATACATATGTGTGCCAAGTTTGAATGAAATGAAAGCTTTTAAGTTGTTTGGCATGCAAGTCAAAACGTCATGGCCTCAAGTTGTTGCTTGCCGTTGGTCGGCAGTTTACAGTACAGAACCCTAACAAACTCTATGTACTGGTTTCCTCTACCCTTCCAACTATCCGTCGTGATATGGCCTGTACAGTGTTGAAAGCGACGTAAAACCCCAAATAATTAAATTAAATCCATCCATCATGCCCAACCTCTTCTTTATTGATTACCAGAAGGCTTTACAAAAGGCTGACACATCACATGTCAATCCAATCAGAGTTGACTTCACTAATCATTCATTTATTGTACCTTGCAGGAAACGTTCAATGCTATTGTTTGTTTACTATTAAGCTTTCTTTCATTTAATGCAATACATAAATTGTATGGCAATGTGTCATTTTGTTGAATGTCAGAAAGTACCTGACGGTGAATTGGTGGTATTGTATTCTAGGGATAGGTTATTAACTGTAAGTGTCCTGAATAATTTGTTGATAAAACTGGGACCAAAGATACATAACATGATTTTATGAAGGACAAAAACAGTTAGAATAGTTATAACTTGTGTTATAACGATTATATGATGAACATTATAGATACATTGAATATGTACCTGGATAAATCAATGTGACATACGGATAATACTGAAATTTGCACGGATAGCGGGATTGTCTTGGACAACCCTGGGTCCACCTCTGGAGCACTAAGGAATGACTACTCCACTGGATCTGCTGCAGACAGTACCAATATTGATAAGTATGATGTTAATGACTTCAACTTTCTGTCTAAAAAGAGAGGTTTCTTAGCCTTGTCTAGTAGAAATTTCACATTCATTGTTCCGGACAGATATCAAGGAAGCATGGATCCAGTCCATGATTATATCAGAGCAGCTGAAATGATAAAACATTGAGGCGGCCCCAATTATCATCAAGCTAGAATTCCATTTAAGAGAAAATGTAAGGACACTACAGACATCACGGGTGCAATAAGAGAGCACTATCTATCACATGTTTTGTTAACTGCCAAAAAGTTTTGTTGGGAAGTCTAGAATATATATAAAATACACATGTACATGCTTTCAAGAAAGACTTCCTTTCTGACACTGTAAAACATGCAATTCTTCACCCATACCATTATGTTTCTGAAATGAAGTAGTACACATAAACAAGTAAATGTTTAAATAAGATTTGTTTTATAATTAAAATCCTGATAATTTTCGGCATTTTCGGGGGCTTGTGATATTTATCTGAAAGTTGATGATTTATGAATAAGTTCATAAAACAGTGATTATGTTTGTCAATGAATATTTAAAGTTAATTTATGTGTAGTTAACTCAGTCCACGACACCAGTAATCAACATTTCATCAGTTACTTGACCTGCCTTTAATGGGGAATTTTCCCCCCTAGAGTGCAGTTTGCGCCAGTGATGTAGCAACTGCAAATTGGCAGTGTAACGAGATTATTGTCTAATCAAGGGTGATGTCTATAATGTGAAAAGAATCAAACTGTAATTGAACTAGACAATGTACACCACACCATTGTTTAAACTGCCTTTCATATGCATTGAGTGAATATGCCTATATTTCGATTAGATAAATGTATCGTCATCTCATCAGAGGCTATGATAAAGGTACCTCCACTCCCCCCGAAGTAGGATTTTTGGCTTGCTAGCTGTTTTTAAAACACGTTTCCTCCATTCGCTCATCGTGTTAAAATTTAATTTGGGGTCTTCCCCTCTTGACTATTTCACTGTATCTAGGTACTGAAGAAGCATCACAATCAACTCTAGTTTCCCCTCCCACCCCTCAGGGCATTTTTGACGTCAAGACCTTCTACCAACTCTCTTTTACATGTGACCTATTATCTGATCCCCTCCGTCTTCAGGTCTACTTTCGTCATGGACTTCTTTGGCTTTCTTAGTATGAGAAACATAGCCCCATAGCCCCCCCCCCCCCCCCCCCCCCCACACACACACACACACACTGCGCTAAATAATTATGCCATAGCAAGCTTATCCTCAGACAAGCTGTCACTTTAACCCCCCTCCGCCTCTTGAGCTTATTTATCTGCTCATCAAGTGGACCAAAACCCTTCAGGATTACAAGTCCCACCATTTGGCCCATTTGCCCACTCTTCAAAATATTTACCCATGCCCTGTTAGAGTCCTTGAGAGCTTTGTTGAACTCTCGTCTGCTTCCACCTTATCCCCCTTTGTTCGCCAATAAATTCTTTCCCCGTGACCAGGTCATTGACACCCATATTATAGATGCTCTTGAGGGGCCACGGTGGCAGAGTGGTAACACTCTCGCCTCCCACCGCTGAGGCCGGGGATCGATCCCCGTCATGGCCTTAAGTGGGAAAGCTGGTAGTTGCTTGCCGTTGGTCGGCAGTTTACAGTACACAACCCTAGCGAACTATATGTACTGGTTTCCTCTGCCCTTCCAACTACCCGTCGTGATATGACCTGTACAGTGTTGAAAGCAACGTAAAACCCCAAATAAATAAATATAGATGCTCTTGAACTGATCATGCATAGAAATTTATACCTATCCGTGCATTTTAACTAACATATATAATAAAATAGGCCAAATATGTGTTTTAGTGTGTCTTGACTGGGTACATTGGATTATTGCTCATCTAACAGGGCCTCAGCTTCATAATTTGACCTAGTCATTTATACATATGACCTTTGCTTGTGAGAAAAAAATGTGATCATAAAAGTTCCACTAATTACAATTCTGAATACTCTGATCAGTGTGTGTTAATTCAAATGAGGTTTTTTAGCTTACTGTCATTCAAACTTTATTTATCTATTTATTTAGAGTTTTATGCCATGTCTAGTACCTTATCGTTTATGTTGTGATGAGTAGTTTGAAGGGTGGAGGAAACCAGTATATACAGTTGGACGAGGTTCTGTACTGTAAACTGCCTACCAATCGCAAACAACTACCAGGTTTCTCACATGAGGTCATGTTGGGATTCAAACTTTGATCTCAGAGGTGGGAGGTGAGCATGTTACGACTGCTCCACTGTGGCCTCCTGTTCTTCAAACGTTTCTCACGTTGTCAATGCTGTTTCAAATTACAAGTGAAGTTTTTAATACAGGTTTCTGGTGAAGTTACATGATCATTAAAATATGTGTAGTGCTGATTTCAACATAATCTACCTGTAAAATACCCGTCGCAATATCACCCTGGCTGTTGAACGAGACGTAAAACAACAGATAAATTAAAGTGTATCTGTGAGTGGTGCATGTATATGACCTAAATTCCAGTGTTTGGCATAATATGTTCCCTTTTGAATAAGTCCCTAAAAGATACTAATTTACAGATAGAATTTACTTGCGTTTGTCATCTTTTGTTGTTGAATGACTGTTTATGAATTATTCATAATAAATATCGATATCGAAAATATGTTAAATATTTGAAATTCCCTCCACCACACATGTCATGTAGTTGTATGATTCTCTTTGTTTGTCATCAAGATTAGGGAGAACCTACTGCACAGATATCTACTTTTAATTTTCACAGCAGGATGGCCTTGGTCTAACATGGAACTGATTTGAATTCAAGTGTTATCTGCATGCAGTTTTGGTTGATTATGATTGTGTCATTTAGTAGAGCTCATTTCATGGGCACTTATTTTACACACACAATTTCTTTTACTACATCCACGATTGTATCTATTTGTCTTCTCTCGGGATAACAATTAAAAGTATTTGTAGCTCTGGCAATTTCCATATGTATATATATTTTTTTCATTTTAAAAATTGTACAAAATGGTATTACTTTCATGTGTACTCTATATTTTTAAATGAAGTAGGTCATGTTTATTTGTTCTGAAATTACCAATAATCCATTGTTGCCTTAGTGGCCCCAACATGCCACAATTGATTGAACACTAACACTACAACTACAAACGCGTGTATATGTCAACAGAAACATCTATTTTTCATTCATTGTCAAAAAAATGTAAATGGTACGTCACTGTAAACAGTTAAGTCACGAAATGTAGTGACAATGAATAACATTAACATTCTAATTTTCATATGATTGTTTTCTGAAAGCATGCAAATTCGTGTTTCACTTCCATGGTCGTGTTTTAATGTGACACAATTAATTAGGTTATGCATGCGTTAAGTGTATGAGACATCATGTTTCTCTCTATATATAATTCTACAACATATTGACTGATATAAAGATGGGTATTACCTGTGAATATACCATGCATTTATGCCTGCACGCTTCATTCGGTATCTAATCATAGGCAGTCACCTCTGTGTGGGTTCGACTCCCACAAGACACAGGGCAGAAGACCTGGGGCCAACAATGTAAAGATTATTGACAGTATAAGGACTAATCAAAGAATACTTCTATATTTACCCCCTCAATTATTTAGTAAAAGTGTCGTCACATCATCTTTAAGTACTAGTTATTTTGGTATTTTATGAATGCTTCCATTCACAAGCCCCAGTCCCAATATGACCCTTGCTGTTGGACGGGGTGTAAAACCCCAACTTTGATTTTATTGTACACGACACATCATGTTCTAATGTGACAATTTTCTGTTGTTCGTGGAAGCCAAACTCAGTATATTCCAGTAGGTAATCAGGTATTCTGTGGACAAAAAAACCTGAAAATACATTTTCAGTCAAGATTAAAGACATGATGGAGATATGATGGCAGGCAATTTATGTTATCTGATATTAAGGTTGGAACAGACCTCCCTTAAGTGCATCAACATCAAGACCATGCAAGCAGATTTATAGAAAGTTTTATCTTGAAGAAGTCTCCAATTTTTATGTTACCAGTATGTATTGTCAGCATATAATACAGGGCCTGTATTCACGAAAGGTCTTCGCCAGGTCTTAGGCTTTCTGCTCAAAAACTGCTAAGACTTTTGTCTCAGGCTTAATGGTATTCACAAAGAATTTAAGACTGGTCTTAGGCTTAGCCAAAAGCTCAACTTTAAGACTGGTTGGTAGTGGACTTAAATTTTGCAAAGAGGACTTAAATATGGCCGTCATGAACTTTTCTGCACTTCAAAATTTGAAATGGCTGTAAATAAAGCATAATTATACAGAATACCTCACTAAAGCAGCACTTGAGAAGTTTATATGTGGTAACAATGTTTTCCATTTCAAAACAGCACTTTTCCTTAGATAAAATGCATTAAATGAAGAATATACATCACCAATAGTATAGTTTGAACAGAAAAGAAAGGTTCCATGACCCAGAAAACCACTGTGGTTATTTGATAATCTTGGACTTAGCTAAGTCACCCTTTGTGAATACGGTTTTAAGACAAAACTTAGCTGAGACAAAAGTCTTAACTTTAAGATTGGATTTAAGCCTATGACCTGGCTAAGTCTAAGACTCCTCGTGAATACCAGCCCAGAGTTTTAGTAAAAATAACAAATTGCAAACTTTTCCCATTAGTTTGTTCAGTATAAACAGGGTTTGTATCTAAATGCATTGTACTTTATCGGTTTGGAGTGCACAGATCTTCAAGCAATGTAAAATGGAACAAGAGCACTTGGAGAGTGCAGATCTCCGCCAAGGGAGCTGAACCAATATATTTTTTCATGGATCGAGACAGTGATCCAGATCACTTCCAAAATTTAATCACTTGTTCCTTGTCCCATTTAGGACATATCCTGAAAATGTCTTCAAAATTCGTCCATAACTTTTTGAGTTATCTGTCTTTAAAAATACATTTCATGGATCCAGAAGATCTAGAGAGTGATCCGGATCACTCCCAAAATTGAATCATTTTTCCCTTTTACCTTTCGAGATATATCCTGAAAATTTCATAAAAATCCGTCCAAAAAGTTTTTGAGACATCTTGTTCACAAACCCACAAACAGACCCAAGCGAAAACATAACCTCCTTGGAGGTAATAATTGGATGTGAAACAAAGGCATTCTGGTCATTTAACCGGAATTTGCTTGTGGCACCTACTGATATGATTCTGAAGAATTCTTCAAAGAAAAATAGTTTCATATTGGGTCATACCGCGCTGTTATCTGTACACAAAGGAATTTATGACAGAAAAAAATTAGTTTTAAATAGAATGTGAAAGTGAATAGAAGCTTTAAGCTCTTTACACATATCTGCCATTGTGGACTATTGGGTATCACACTCACCCCAGGAACACAGAGGACGTGGGTTTAAATCCAGGTACAGCAGAAACATAGTGGCTTGGACCGACCACTTAAAATGACAGTCCTATCTGTCATTGCATCCTTTCCCTAGTAAGCAGGTTAAAGATCAGTAATTTGAGACCTGGGCTGTACTTGTACAGTGGGATGGTTCAAATAGCACTTTGAATCCTACACTCAGATATTGCACGGAGTGTAAGTTGCACAAAACATACATCTACATATGAAAAAAAATCAGTTTCACATTAGTTACAGTGCAAAATGTTTGTAAAAAGGATAATTTTGTTTAAAAGAAACAATTCTTTCAAATGTAAAAGAAAATAAACAGAAAAATTTTATTAGATCTTAGGAGAAAAAATCATCCCTGTTCAATTGATGGAACTGCAAACATGGCGGCGCCCTATTGTGGTCACTTGGATAATTTTTGTTAATCTAACAAGTGTTTTAGGCATTTTAAACAGTCACGTTAGAATCGGAATATATCACTCAAAAAACCAAACGCAGAATTTTAGCACAGGTGGCATTGTCAAAGCACTCGGGCTTCGCCTTCCATGCTAAAATTCTGTGTTTGTACTGTTATGACACAAATTTCACTAATTGTACAAGCATATCAAAATTTCCAAAAATGATTGAAAACTATTTCTGTTACTGACCGTGATAAAAATAAATAAGTTAAATACATTCTATCAGTTAATAAATAAATTGACAATAGTAAAATAAAATATACCTGTGTGTGATAATTCCTGTACTAAGCAAAATAATGCTTATTCATTATAAGAAATCCATTAATTCCAATACTGCTGTTTGTTCTGTTAGCAGTAAATAGACATGTTGTTGGTGGATGTGTCCATCAGAAAACTCTGATGGATTGTTGCAGTAATTAGGCCTTTGCTGTATCCCAATATTGTTTGTGCTAGTGCTCCAATGACTTGACTTTGCATTAGTTTTAAGGGCTACAGGTTTGTGCAAGTGCTGGCCGGTGCTGTGGTAGCACTTGCAGATTGTTTTCTACAATGGACAGTGCTCTGACCTCAATGACGCATTACATTGAGGGGGGGCTCCTGTTAGTTGCAAGTGCTGTGGTAAGCACATGCAGATTGATTTTCCATAACTGACAGTGCCCTGACCTTAACAACACATGCTTGAGGTGAGCTCCTGTTATGACTAAAAGTGCCCCCATATACATTTTCTTATAAAAACCCATATCTTCCCAGAACTTTAGGCTTCTATGACTTCCTAGAACTTTATGCTTTAGTGTCTTGTTCAACAAATGGAATCAGCTTTAATACATTGAAGGAAAATACTTAGGAAATATTTGTTTGTTTTGGACTTTGAAAAATATTCATTTATTGGGAAATTATTTATGAAGTGTGAACTTGTGAAATGTTTGATAATTTCGTTTGGAAAGACTTTATTAAATTTAAAGTGAAGTGGATTAAAATGATACATAAAGTTAAAAGGTAACACATGTTATATTTTATTTGTTGGTTATGTGTTGAGTTTTTCTGAAAATGGTGCAATTATTAAAATTATCTTTGGTAGAATTGTCACCTGATAATCTTTGTTATGAAAAATAAACTGATTGGATATCATTGGTTCGTTTGTTTATTACTATAACAATTTGGATACTTAACTGATGAGATTACCAGTCCTTATATGGGAATAAGATCCCAACCCCTAAAGTGTGTTATGACCAAGGAAAAACGGCCATAACAGTACGGTATTTTCGTGATATATTCCTATAGTAATTCCAATAAGTAATAAGGATGAAATAATTCTTCACAGATTCAAACATCTATTTTTTTCTTAAAATATTCAATAATCAGTCTTAAAATAGAAATGAAGTGTTTAAGGCTATATCCTCGGTAATTAAGGTCGTACTATGTACTAACATATCAGCTTATCAGATATTGTTAGGGGGCCACAGTGTTAACACACTCGCCTCACACCTCTGAGGTTGGTGGTTCAAACCCCGGACCCCATGTGAGAAAGTTGGTAGTTGCTTACCGATGGTCAACAATATACAGTACAGAACCTTGACCAGCTGTATGTACTGGTTTCCTCTGTCCATAAAACTACCTGACGTGATATCATCTGCACTATGTTGAAAGCGACGTGAAAACCCAAATAAATCAGATATTGTCATGAATTTATTGGGTATTTTATGACCCAAATTAGGTAAAGTTGCTGGTCATGTATTGCTTTGTGGCATTTTTTTTACTTGTATCCAAAAAAGTTTAAAATACCCAGTATGATAACTAGCATAAATTTAACCTATATGTAAATAAATTACTGAAAAGCGTTTTTGCTATGACCTTGCTAAGTAAATTACATATACCCAGGTTTGACTATCTCCTAACACTGGATATAAAATTGAAAAATTCTGGGTTTGAATCTTGGTTAGCTGCTTAATTTGCCAACTAAGTACACCCTCTGGGCTTTTTATTCATACATGTTAATTCAGTAAAGGGGGTGTTATGTTATTTTAGTAAGATATCAGAGGGTTTCAGAGTGTGGCACATAATTACTGAGATCATGGGTACGAATCCAACATACCATATGCAATGCAGGTTGTTAAGCATAAGACAAGATAAAGACAAAACAGAGAAGATTTTTTTCTTTAAAAATGCTGTCTACTTTATTGGCTAAATATTAACCAAAATCATCACAATACTTGTGTAAAATAAAATGTTATAAAAATATATATCACCCTAACGGTAAACATGCAGAAATATATAATGCCAATGTTAGATAAGTCTTATGATACAACAACAAACACAAAAAGCAGCGTAAGATACCAAAACATAAAATTGTAAATTTTAAAGATAAAAATATTGACATAACTGCACACATACATGAAAATAGCATCAGAGATGCCCGTACCCCACAGCCTAGGGAAACATTTTCAACACCATGAGATATAGAAGTACTGTACCAGTACAAAGTTCAGGATACTTTCAGAGCACTGTCAGTTATATAAAGGTCCAAACAATGTTTAAATGGACAAAATAATGTTTAAAAGAAAGATAATGCATGAAAAGATGAAGTATTAAATCAAGATAATTCAATAACAAGATGACAGCATTAATCAGTAAACTAAAATTCAACACTCTTTATCTACATCTGCATGGCCAAATTATGGTTTAGATGTTTTGAATATTACCATGCATACAGAAGTGCTGATACATTTAATGAATGCTTATGTGTAGTGTTGGAGCAAAATCTGTGGCTCACTTGATGAAATTCTATCTCTTACAATGGGAAGTTATGAAGTAAAATTCTTAATAAATTCTAATATGACTTTAACAGTGCTTAATCTGCATCAAAAGACAGACCCAAAGGTGCAACAAGATTTTAAAGGTCAAGGTCACTACGACAAGGTGAAAGGTCAAATTAAGGTCACACCATGATAATACACACCTATAGCCCCTAACCAATGTCCCTACCAAGCATCAACTTCCTACACCTTACGGTTTTCGAGATATAGCCCAGACAAGATTTTATAGGTCAAGGTCACTATGGCAAGGTCAAATCAAGGTCAGACCATGATGCTGCACACCTACACCCCCTAACCATTGTCTCTACCAAATATCAACTTCCTACGCCTTACAGTTTCCGAGATATAGCCTGGACAAGATTTTATAGGTCAAGGTCACTACGGCAAGGTCAAATCAAGGTCAGACCATGACGTTGCACACCTACACCCCCTAACCAATGTCCCTACCAAGTATCAACTTCCTACACCTTACGGTTTCTGAGATACAGCCTGGACAAACTTTTTCCCGCCGCCCGCCCGGACGCCCTCCCGCCCGCCCATACGGACACCATGGGTGAAAACAATACCCTGACAGCCCTTAAGGGCTATGGGGTAAAAATGATATACATGGTTATTTGAGATTTAATATTTGCCTATTACACAACAAATGTCATATAATTTCTATACTTGCTTGACTACTAACTAGCATTGTATGACCTACAGTGTATTAGCACTGTCATTAAATGGCAGATCCTAAATAAATAGATAGATAAATTTTTATTATACTGACGTGTTCTACAATATCAAAATACAATTTATATAATATACTTTTCGTAACACAAAGCCATAAAGGCTTACAAGTCAGTTTAATTCATACAATTAATATAAAGTGTGTGTATGAGAACAAGAAAATAGAAACTAAAAACATACATATATATATTTGAATGATAGGTATCATCAGCATACAGCGCAGACCTCCAGAATATAATAAGATCTTTCTTTCTCTTTCTTTCTCATGTTTTAAAGATATTTTCAAGAATATTTTCTTTTGTTTAGAGAGTGGGTTCTTACTTGTACATATTGTGTGTAATTGGTTGGGCAGGTACAGGCCTCAAGATTCCAATAAGATATGACATGGCTTTTACATAATCCTTACTCTATTAAATATGTAATAGCCCTGAAAAGTCTCTGCAACATTTTAAGAATGCAATTTTAAGAAGAAACTTATTTGACATTATTGCTGTAATGGAGGATATTTGAAGACAGTTTTCAATATAGTTTTGAAATTATGGAGACACACACATATATATGTGACTTGTTATACAAGCCACTCTTATGACAGGCAAAGTCAATGTTGAACTTTTACATCCCATTCAACAATTAAGGTCATTTTAAAACAGCTCCTTGGTTAATCGAACGTGCTATAATTGACTAGTTTCGAACGCACGACCTCTGTGGTAAGAGTCAGTGATTAAATGTTAAATTTGTTTATCACAAAATTATTGATACTGAGGCTTTTTGGCAGGTTATTTTAATCCACCTGTCACTGAATGTACTTTATTTCCAAGTAATTAAGACTCCAAAGAAAGTTAACTGAGATTAAAGCGTAGCATAGTTTAAACAAAAATTTGTATTTGTTCATTCACAGGTTATTGTGGTTGAGTACAGTATGGATGTTAACATCTGATGAAAATGGGAAATTTGTATTTAAGCTTAACAAAAGACAAATCAGTGGCTAACAAGTTTGGCATTTACAATAATCGACTGTCACCTCTGTGATTTTGGGTTTGAATGTGATTTTGGGTTTGACCCAGTTTATGGTTAACATATTAGAGTTCTGTATGGAAATACATTTTTAGTGCAGTTGTTCATTGAGTTACCTGTGTAGTGTCATATATTTGGTGAAATTGCATTTTGATGTATCATTTGTATTTTTTTCTCAATTTTTAACATCAAAAACACATGATAATCACACAGAGACTGCTCCAGTATGAACCTAGCCATTCAATGGGAGGTAAAATACAACAATGGTTGTTCAACAGAACGACAGGCTATAGATGAAAAGAAATATCTACACTTTAGAATGCCCCTAAACGAAGTGGCTGGAGTACGGTAAATCACCGCACTCTAGAAGAATTTCTACAGTACGATAGCATTCATTTGACGTATTCCAGCAAATTGACTAGAGTGCGGTTCAAGCTGGTAACCTAAATATCCCATGGAGTGAAGGAAATATTAGGCTACTTGCACTTATACACTTGAAGACTTAAGAAAATATGAGAACATGATGGATTTTCTACCATTTTACAAACAGAAGTCTAGTAATATTTTACTCTTGCCGCACCTTCTAAGGAAATATGAGGTCATGATGGGGTTTCTAGCTATATTTTACAGAGGATCTAGGCAACCAATCTACTTTTCGTCTGCAAACGTGATTAATTTAATTAACCAATGAAATAATTTTTTACTGAAACCTCACTCAAGACAAATATTTTACTCTTACCACAACTACTGTTGAAGTTTTCTAGAAATATTTTACAAATAGAATATCAAATGCTAGTACTTGCACACACAGACATAAGGAAATAAGAGGTTGAGATGGGTATTTCTAGCCATATTTTACAAAAGGGGGGATATATATAGCCAATAGGTAATATATTTTCGTCTGCAAACGTGATTAATTCAATTAACCAATGAAAACAATTGTTACTGAAACCGAAGACTCAAGACAAAGTTCTGGAGTGCAGCAATTCGTACTGTAGCTTTTTTTCCAGTCACGCCCTAGAATAATGGGGATTTCTCACAAATTTACCATGTATCTACACCACCATGTATCTACAGCATTGTTTTTATTGACATTTTTTTTTTAAAAAATGTAGTTTATATCATTAAGACTTTATACAATAATACACAAATACTGATACTTATACAATACTGATTTCAGCTACATTCACATCTCAGCTTAAAGAATTCTTTGTACATACATCAGTTATATATAGTATATACACATTATTTTATTTTAACTAAAAGGAATAGCATGCAAGTGGTCCATATTGTATATTTGTCTTCTTGGGCGATAAGAGTAAAGGAAATGAAAATAAACTATTTTTCTGATGCTGGATACATCATATTTGTAGATAACATATTTTAACAAACAATAATGAAAAATGGGCTCTTGTCCATGAATTTGTAGTGCTAATTATCTATAATTATCGGTGCTGGAATTAAAAATAAATATGTTCAGGTTTATATTTCTCCCCGTTTTGTGAAAATATGGCACTAAGTGCATAATAAAATATAATATACTGAACACAGCCTGTCGAATGTCGATAAACCAAAAAAAAGATAATTAAATGCTAAATTTATATCTTAGATACCAGTAAGTACATTATATGCACATACCTTCATATCACTAATACAACAGACGTAATATTTCATTCACATAGGTCAACTACATGTCTTATATGTTTCTTATAATGTCAGACACACTTACTGTTTTGCCTACATCTTTTTTTACAACAAACAAATAACATGAACAAGTTCTAGTTAGGTTTTACATTTTATTGAACTGCAAAGGTTATATTGGAACAAGTCCCCAACACTGCTTCTTGTGGCGGCTGGATAGGTGACAGCCTCTAGGTTTTTGCCAAACGTGCCCTTCACTATATCACTGAAGACCTTAATAGCATCAACAACAAACATGCTTCACCACAACCCAGGTTGTCTTGCAATGAAGTTGACTCTTTTGTTTCAGAGGATGTATCTGGATTTACAATCCATGTTATATAGCTTTCGGGTTTGCTAGCGTCAAGCCATTGAGAGATCTGACCTCAGGATGTGAATCCACATACAACCCTCTCAAACATCTTTTATATATTCTGTAAGTATTTAAGACAGCTTGACAAGGCCCCAAAAGCACATCTCCTTGTCTTCATGCATTACTCTATCAGGATACATGCTGTAGATGCCCACTTTATCTCCCCTCTGTAGTGCTATAACTGCGGATGTATAACACTGATGGATGGTGTTGTACAGGACATTTGTATCTGGATCTGTCTCCACACCCCATTCAGAGGCCAGACATTTGATAAAAGGCTTCTCATTCACTCCGACTGTGTGGGACCACCGACCCGTACGATCAAAATACGTCATCTGTTGAATGCAAAAAACATAAGAAAATGACGAACAAAATCAGATACTGCTGGATCAGTTAAAGCAGATATATATTATAGGCCTGTTCAAATGTGGTGATTAACCTGTCTTCATTCTGTTATGATCCTGAGAATTAACTGTTTAAGAATGGTTTTGAGTGCAATCTTTCATTTTTATCCTTTGACTCTAATAGCAGCTGTAATTTTTTCAAGGAAGACCTGTGTACTAGTGATAAATACTTGAAAAATGAATAAGCTGTGACTTAATATCTTGTGTATTGTGCATATGTTTGCTGTTACAATTATTAGGTCACAGTAGTTGACACTGATGTGGGTGTGTGTAGGAGAAAACTATAACATTTACTAACACATCCAAATTGCTAAAAAGCAGGACCTATAACAGGAACTATAGAAAACTATAACACTTACTAACACATCCAAATTGCAAAAAAAACAGGAACATAACTGAAAGTGGCTGAACATGTCCATATCTTTTTTGTGGTTGTAATATCAAGTTGTATCCTCAGAATGGAAACAGAACCTCAGTGTCAGTGTCATAAATTGATCTCAAAATTCAGAAATGATAAATCAGAAAATTTTACCAATTGAATATGGGTTGTATTGCTATTTAAGCCTATTATCTGGAATTAACTAAGAAAAAACTCAAACTATATTTTATCCTTCATCAATCGCAAAACATTTGGATAATTATACAGTATAGGCCTATGTGTATAAAGTATACTGGCATGTTATCAAGGCATCGAAAAGGAATATTATTACTTTTATCCCCCCCCCCCCCCCCCCGTTATATGGCAATACCGTAACTAGAAGTTTGTAGCTGGGTTTCACAAGATGTAAAGCATTCTGTCTTTGTTTTGTATGCTGATTATAACTGCAGTTACACCGCCTGTAGTAGGAGATTGGGGTATTACCAAGCCATGCACTGGACAGTATGGAGTCTAACAGAAATTGCTTTCTTGCTATGAGTGATATCTTGCAAGAGAAAATATTTTGTAACTGATTATCAAGGCATCAAAAAGAATAATGTGACAGGGGGTTAAGATATAACAACATATCTGTCAGACACAGACGCACAGTCATTGCTACACCCACACTGTTATGTTTCAAAGGTGACAGTTAGGGTTTTATGCCCCTTTCAACGGCCAGGGTCATATTGGGACAGGTTCACAGCACTTGTTGGGGAGGTTGCACTTGTGATTGCACCCACACAGGTGTAACAGCCTGTGATTAGATGCCACAATTGTTAAGCACTAGGCTACTGAGGAGCTCTTCTGTTGTCATTCAGGACAATGGTGTTTTCTGTCCATTAAAACAAAACAGAAAAACAAGTGATGTCAGTACAACTGAACCCAAGTGAAACATTGCCAATATTTTGGGGGGTTTACATGGCATTTCCTTAGTAATACTCCCACTATGCACTTGAGAAAACATGCCTGTTATTATAAAACTTAAAAAGTTACATACAATAACTTCAACAGTCATAGTATACAGTCACACCTCCGGTCAATTTATATTGACGTCACACTTAAAAAAATAATAAATTGCATGTTTCTTCCGTCATTGTGTAAACTTGATTGAATAACACTAGTCTGCAAAGTGAACAGTGGAGTGTTACCATTTACTTGCAATGTTTTGTTTGTTACGTCAATTGGACATTCCATTCCCTTATATGGAATTTATTTTGGCAAACTAGGGCCAACAAATTCACACTAGGTCACAAATAAATATCTTCACTGCGCATGAATGGAAATTCCCATTTTGTTGTGTACGACAGCCTGTGGGGACCAGAACACAATTCATGATACCCTTTGTGATTTAGTAGATCGAAATACCTGCGAGAAGTATAATTATTTGTGAAACAAGTTAATAAAACAATACCAATTCACTCACTCAGTCTATAGTGGGGGGTGGGGTGGGGTGGACAAAACCCCAGACTCTTTTAAATTGCAAAACCCCAGACTCTTTGATTGTTTTTTTTTGCAATTTGGATGTGTTAGTAAGTGTTATAGTTTTCTATAGTTCCTGTTATAGGTCCTATAGTGGGGGGTGGGGTGGGGGGGTGGGGGTGGGGGTGGGGGTGGGGGTGGACAAAACCCCAGACTCTTTTAAATTGCTATGTTATCTTAAATTGATATACATGTGTGTATATGTGTATAGTTCTCTTTACAGGACAGTCGTGCACATGTTGGTAGTTAGTAGGTTAAGCTTCTCAGTATGAATGTATTTTCAATCAACAGATTGAAAGTCCCCCAATATTTGCAATCCCATTGAAAATTCCAAGATTGGGAGTTGAAAATCCCCAACACGAAAATCTAATAATGAAAAAGCAATAATGATATGGCTTCCAATTCCTATCATCTTCAAAAAACACTTGTATGTGGTGGTGATGTGATGTGGCTTCCAGTTACTGTCATCTTCAAAGCCCTCCCCTATCCCTTTGTTATCAGTGAAAGTCGATTTTAATAGCTACAATTCAGTTTTCTTTCTAATAAGCATTTTATATAATTATTAAGTTATTAATTAATTTTATGAACTTTTCTCTTTTCTGTTTGTTTTCCAGTGTAACCAATTTGTATATAAATATACTGTAAAAATACATGCTCTGTAACTACCCTTTTTTTTCTTTTCATCTACAGTTAAAAGACTTAAATAGTCAGAGTAGTAATTTGTGACTTCTAAATAACATCAGGATTTCTTTAATCTTTAAACTGAACACATGCCCAAGTAGATTTCAAGTGTGAAAAAGATTGAAATCATGTTTAAATTTCATGTGCTTTATCATATGATAATTTCTCTGGAGTTCCAACTCTGGGGTTATGTCCACCCCCCTTAAAATTAACTCCGGGGTTGTGTCCTAGTAGTCATATTTTTCTGGGGTTTTGTCTTCCGGTGTTTTGTCTTCCGGGGTTTTGTCCATTTACCTCGATCTTCAATACCTCGTTACATGGGTACAATTTGTCAATGTCGAAAACAAGTGTGATTTTTTTGTAAATATTTAATTAAGGAAGCTTGAAATATCATATATTCAGTCACTAGAAAGGTATATCTTGAAAGCTTCTTCTCATTTTTTATGTTTTTATTAAAATCCTTGCCAAAATAGAGGAGGTAACTGAAATTTTATATTTATAATTTATTTTTATGCTACTTGCTATTCACATCTCAACTTAAAATTTTAACTTTTTATATTCACCGTTGCCCAGTACCATGGATATGTATCAAAGCCTTTTTGCCTTTGTTATTTAAAATAACCCTTTTGGGGTATGTGTTAATATTTTATCACACCAAGAAGACAAAATAACTCTTAAGTCCTATCAACTTAGATTGTGCATATTTATCTTCTGTCATAATAAAATTAAAAAAAAAAATGTAGTTCGGGTAATTTTCGAATGATATACTTATTTTTTTCTTTCATAAAATAAAACTGTATTCAAAGGAACTACATTTTTGTACTACATTGTAAAATAAAAGCAGGCTGCATTTATTTGTTCCAAAACATCTAATTTATCTCTGATATCTAATGTATTTTCTGTGGTGCCAATATGCCACTGTGGTTCGAATACTTGCTACATAACAACTTACATAACACTACACACCCGTGTACTTAGCGACAGAGGTATCTCTTTTTTTCTTTTGTTATCAAGACACGAAAACATTACGTCATTGTTAACAGTGGAGTCATGAAATGGAACAGCAGTTTCTAAATTATGACACACTTTTCTTATCAACATGAAAAGTTTATATTTGACATGTACAAACGATGCTACCTCATAGCATGACAATTCATGATTCATATCCATGGGCGAGTGTGTTAAAGTTACGTAATTAATTTAGTTAGACATGTGTTATGTGAGACATTATGTGTATTTTTAAACATTAAAAATATATTTAAATATCATGCTGAATGATGGAAACCATATAATAATACACTCCACCTTTTCATGTTTCCCACATTGCCATGATCTTGACTTCCAGTCGGAAATTCACCAAGTCTAGCTTACTCATTGTTTTGGTTTGAAAAAGGAATGAGGGGACCCACCCAGCATTATGTTTCATTGTGTAAACTGCATAGGCCATATTTCCCTAGTCAATGTGCAACTTTATGTCAATAATTATTAAAACTGATAAGTTTCTGTTAGATAATAGCTGTGTTTCTAAAGTTGTAACATTGGTGATAAAACAGTGGGGGGTTGTAAATACGTGTTGGCACAACCTATACTTGCTTGGGAAGGTGGTCTTAGGTTCAAATGATTTCAGAAGGTTCTCAGAGAGTTTTCACATAAAACATTCCATTTTCATCAACTGGTGTTAAGAAACAAGCGACATACTTTTAGTTTCTTAGGCCATAAAGGCCTGGACATACCGGTCATGACACGATATAAGTGGACATGATAAGTTTATTTTGAAGAAATCTCCATAGAGCAGAATTCCAGTTAAAAATGACTTTCTGATTTCTGATCATACTGTAATATAGTGGCTTGGTTTGGTGGGCATAGACATCAATTTAACTTTATGCATGCTTGTGTTATATAAATTATTATAGATTGATTTTTTTTCAGATATGAATCTACATAAGCATAAGCTTTTGAGTTGCAATAATACAAGTTATGCATGAAACTGCCGATCTATAGGGTTAGAAATTCTTCTATTAGAAATCCTATTTAGTTTAAAAACCGAATGTATTTTTAACTGTCAATTTGTGCCAATATACCATCTGTACTGAATTCTATTCTATTCTATTCTGTACTTTTATAGCGCTTAATCTCTGCAAGGCAGACTCTAAGGCGCAACACCAAAAATCAAGTTTAAGAAATCATCTGTCCATAGCCGTTGCCAAGTCCAGTACCACGGAGACGCCGGATAGAGTGTATGCTAAGGTGGGAATGCCTTGTGGAAGAGATATGATTTTAACCTTTTCCTGAAACAGGTGAGAGTTGGGGCAGAACGTTACCTCATTAGGCAAATGATTCCAGACTGTGGGGGCATCAAAAGCAAAGCTGTGGCCAAAGTGATTTTTGGATTTATGTACAGATGGACAGAATTGAGGAACCTCCAGGAACCTTTTATCTGGATGGTTGTATCTTGTACTATATCTTCCGCAACGAGTGGGCAGAAGAGGACCAAAGTAACTGGGATGACCACTGTGAAGAAAATTATAAACTAGAGTGGCATTTTTGAAGATACAGCGAGATTCAACTTGGAGCCAATGGAGTCGTTTGAGAATAGGAGATGCCCGCGTGTATTTGTTACAGTTTGTGACAATCCTGGCAAGTGTATTTTGAATACACTGTAGTTTACGCATATTGAGACTGGACAGACTCCTGAAGAGAGAGTTGCAGTAATCAAGGCGACTGCTCACCAAGGCATTAGCTGCCAGGATAGCAGCCTCATCAGTCAAGTGCTTTCTAACCCACCTGAGATCACGAATTTGAATGAAGCATGTCTTACAAATATTGCGGACATGGTTAGCAAAGGAAAAATTAGCATCAAACCAGACACCAAGGTTCTTAACAACAACTGCAGGATGCATGAAATTACCAAATATCTTAACTGGGAGATAGGGATCTAATTTCTTGAGTTGTGCATGGGATCCAAAGATGATAAACTCTGTTTTGTCAGGATTTAGTTTGAGCATACTTGACGACATCCATTTTTGAACATCCAGAAGACAAGAATTCAGTTTGTTAAAAGCCAGGGCTGCATTTTTGTGAGAGATATGAATAAACAACTGCGTGTCGTCTGCATAAAAGTGGTATTTGATGTCAGGATGCGTTCCAATAACCTTATTCAAAGGAGTGGTGTATAAGGAGAACAGCAGAGGACCAAGGACGGAGCCTTGTGGTACTCCAAACAACAGCTCATGCAAATCAGAGAGGGTTGACCCAATTTTAATTGCCTGGAAACGGTGGCTGAGATAGGACGTGAACCACTTCAAGGCTGTGCCAGACACACCAAACCATGATTTAAGACAATTAAGAAGAGTCGGGTGGTCAATTGTGTCGAACGCAGCTGACAGATCCAGTAAGACCAATGCAGTAGGCTCGCCCCGTGATAGTGAGAGATGAATCTCATTTTTGATAAGCAGCAGGGCGGTTTCTGTGGAGTGACCACTTTTGTATGCAGATTGCCTAGGATTATCAAGATTGTTACTATTGATATGTTGCATGAGCTGTTTAACAACTACACGCTCCACCAATTTTGACATGAAACATAGTCCTGATACCGGTCGATAATTTTGCAAATCCTCATTTGGAAGTGATGCTTTCTTAATGAGAGGAGTGACAACTGCCTTCTTGAATTTTTGAGGAAATACACCCTCAGCCAATGACAAATTGCCAAGTTTTGTAATTGACGGGAGTAAAATTTCCACACAATCTTTCAAAAGAAAAGTAGGGACTGGATCTAAAAGACATGATTTTGTAGGGGAATTTTTGATGATTTTTAGTACCTCGTCCTCCGAGACCTCATTGAAGGAAGGTAGGTTGGGAGGTGTACACATGGGTGATATGACTGTTGCCGAAGAGGCTGTGACACTGTATCACTGTAGGCATACCAAAATAGAACATTTGATCAGTTTTATTTCCCAATCACTAACTACTGACTCCCCCAATTGCCAACCACTGACAATTCTAATAATATGAAATTTGAAATAGATGGCTAGTCATAAATACTAATGCTAAATACATGCATTCAAATTTGATTTGAATTGAATAACTGATATGGTGACAAGGTTGGATTAACATCCCATAAGGCACTGCTTGTCCAAGAAGAGACAGTCCAATATCAAGAAAGAGGTCAAGAACAGTATCCACCAGGGAAGAAGTAGTTGTTGTAGTGGGTAGGGGTGTCTTCAAAGAAGATTGCTTACAGTTTGTATCTGGAAGAAACCACGTTTGGTTGATGAACTCAGATGGTCCAACAACTGCAAAACTCTGGGTACCATAACTAGTATTGTTGGTAAAGACACTGAAAAATACTAATCTATTGCCACAACTGAGATTGGTGGAATTTACCACTGACAAACAGATAACTGTTTATATATATAACTTGAAATAACATTATATTGAAACCCAACAGGACTCTTGTCACACAAAATTTTAAGACAATGAATAGATGATTTATCAGTGTATTCTAAGAATAAAAATTTTTGTTCTGTAACAGGAGTTTCATAGACTATTCAGAAATACATGTATAAGAAAAGGTTTAATTACCTGTGAGTATATCATATAGAGACCTGCTCTTTTTATTGTGACCGACCCATCATATTCCAATGTTGCAATTTTCTGTTGTTTGCTGAATCCAAAATCAGCATATTTCCAGTAGGCAATCAAGTTTCCTGCAAAGGAAAAAAGGTTTACAAAAATACAATTTCAGTTGGACGTTACTTATAGGTATTAACGATGATACAATACAAGTCAACACAGAATGGTTTTTATTCTGAAGAATGTTTTCACCTTTTATAGGATCACTTGGTAATGTAGGCACATAACACAGGGTTTTAGTTAAATTGACATGGACTTCTGTATGCATCTGGACCATGTTTTAATTACTTTGAAATCTTGGGATTTCGAAGTATGTTATTCAGTCGGTTTGTTACTTTGTTTGTTTGCATATTTATTTTTAGCACATTCTAAGGCACAGTTGTTCAGCTATGATTCTCACTTTACCTGTAACATAATCATTAGCCAGAATAAGGTATGGCCAAATTTGGGCCCAATCGGTTCAATTTTGACTTACTGGGATGTTTTTAATATACACTGCTAGATTGCGGCAAGATTTTGAAATTACAACTAGGCCGAGTGCTTGTTTTTGCCCCAGTTGGTTCAATATGAACAAGTCTTGTATCTGAATGTATTTATTGGACTGGATTGGTTTTTTTCTGTACAGGCCTTTAGGAGTATAATATGATAAGATGGGATTAGAATTTCGGAAGTTCTTCTTATTCTAACTGTAGTGCTGTTGTACATATGGATTAGATAATAAAGAATTTTTTCACAAAATGAAACTTATTTCTTATTTGCTATTGTGTTATCCACTGTACAGGTTTATATGACAGAGAGCAGACGCAAACATGGACTATTTAGAAATATAAGAAAAATTGCCAACAACCTATGGGTGATTTTTGTTCACAATAATATGCATGATTAAAATCTGTAAAGATAAGGTTTAAAATGCTTGGATGTTTTAACACTTTCAATGGGAAAAAAACAGTTTTTATGTTTCATTTGTTATTTTAGATATGGAAGATTTATCTATTACAATGGAACATGCTTACAAATAAACAATTTATTGATAAGTGTATTATAAGTAGTTTTCATACTATTATTATTAAGTTATTTTTATAGGCAGATTAAGCAACCTATAATCACCATTAGATTATAGCACAGGTAAGTTTAATCTTGAATAAAAAGGATATGGCTTGTCATATCGCGTGATGGGTGAGCTTTCATTTTTCTCCATTTGATATACTGCACCACAAAAATGAGAATAAAGAATTCCAAATAGATATTATGTGTCATTTTCCCCCCACCAACATTTTAAACTGTGTTGCTGGCATTTTAAAATTTAGATAAGAGAAATACGGTGAAAATAGACATTAATTTATATTCATTCACATTTTTCACAAATTGAAAATAGAAAGTTGAAAAAAATTCCAACTTCCACAATCTATTGTGGTTAGTAAATAGTGGTTGCCCACTATTTTCAATGCAAAGATTAGCGTATGACTAGTCAACAGAGGTTAAATGCAGTCAACATTTATACACCCTCAAACAATCCGAGTGGAAGGGAACTTTCAGCAGTTGTTGCTGTTGATATTTACCTCTTTCTCCAGTCAGCAAAGGTTTACCAACAACCAATGGGTGATGTCTGTTTACGACAATATGCACGGCTGAAATCTGTAAACACAAGCAAATTCATTATTTACTTAATAAAGTCCATGCTATTATTGGTCATGTAAGGAAATGATGTAGAAAAGCAGCATACTAAGTGGCCAAGAGTTGGCATTAGAAATCATCCAGATTATAACAAGTCTTCTGGCAGGAAGAGCATGTTCTTTTGTAAATAGATCTTCCTGCAAGAAAGTTAATAAAGCATGAGCTGGCGGGTTCATGCTTCTAGAAATTGCCTTTCGTTTTGTTGTCCGTTCTTTTTTGAGAGATCACTTTTTTTCCTTTTTTTTTTGTCTCCAGACTTTCCTAATTGTGGCATAGAGTGATGAGTATTTGTCTGCTCATTGAAGTTAAGTGGCAATGGGATACGTTAGTTCTTGGATGGGTGACCGTCTGAGTTCTACATCAGCTGTGGGATGTGTCTGGGTTGGAATTTCTTTGTGTTGTTGTAGAGCAGTTTATCAGTAAATTGTTATTTTTCTATATAAATGCTAATTTGTGAGTAGTTGTGACTTATGAACAATGTTACTAAGTTTAGCATATATATTGTAATTAAAATTAATAGCTTCATATAAAACTGAAGTTCTCATTATATATTTCTTATGTACAACTGTCCAAAACAAATTGTTGTTTACAGTTAAGGAAAGGTCAGAAGTTAGTGAAACGTTCTTGTTTACAGTTAAGGAAAGGTCAGAAGTTTAGTGAAACGTTCAATAGGCAACTAACATCTAACTAATCTGTTTTTGTTTATTAGTAAACATATACAATTGATGAAAACAATATAGGTCAAGCAGATAAGCTCAAACCAACATCACTGCATAGGATCACTTTAACATGCATGAGCTTGCTATCTTTATCTTGCCTCTATAGCCTTAGTTATGGCTTTGAATATCATATAAACATACACACATTTTAAACTATTTATTGCTTCTCATTTGTATTTCAATTATTGTATTAGGAAACATCAGTGAGTATGTCATAAGAATAATTGGTATAGAGTACAATGTCACATACATACATAGGAAAACATAATGAATTCAACTGTTTATAGATAAATGTCCAAATACTATTATTTATGATTATAAAAGTAAGCCTTAACCTAGGCTACTCAGAGTACAATTGTTTTAGCATTTTTAAGGCCTCGTTTTCATATAGTAGAAGAGTAGTGTGTATTGTGTTTACTGTATATAAGCTCCTACACTTTTGTTGGGAGACAGTTGAGTTAAGTACAGATCAGATCAGTTCAGTCTGTCAGTCAGTCAGTTCAGTTAGTCTGAAAAATAAGAGAAGAGTCTACAACTTATGACACTCAATGTTCTCAGACTAGTGCTGAAATGGTCACATATACTTATGATGTTCTGAATGACTACAGGTATTAAGATGAAATAAATCAAGTTCTCAACACTCTGCTGCTTGTCACTGCCAGTAGTAAAATGGAATAACTTGCTGCTACTATTCCTCCATGAGAAAGCACTGTACTACAGTGTCACCAGACTTTTGGAAATTCTAGTACACTACTCGTATCTCTGATTGCTTTGCGCTCGCGCTAGGGACCAAAACCACCTTTTGGCCTTGTTTTTTTTGTATCTAGATTTTCATGAATTGTGGCATAGCATGATGAGTACCCGTTTTATCATTGAAGTTAAGCAGCAATGGGCTAGGTTAGTACTTGGATGTGTGACCATCTGAGCTCTAGGCCCAGTTTGCAATATATCTAACCCGGAATTGGTTTTGGCCACTGGAGATCCATAAGTTCCTAGAGGTTTCTTAGCCATTTCTGTGTGGATTTTAATACCACAAAAAGGGTGTTAAAATGCCTTTCCAGTGATATATATATTTTACATATATGTTGTTCATACAGATTGAAACATATATACAAAAACAATTGCCACTTTTATATTAATACTGAAGAAAGGAGAACACTTTAAGCAATAGTGTAAAACCACAAGTGTATTTTAGGAACACTTATTCACACCTAGTTAGGTCTACTCATCTGGCCTTTTAAGGGCTTTAATATCGTCTGGGCTCAAAACTACAACCTGTGATACACACTATGTGATTTTGAAAAACTCCCAAGTTATATCCAGTGAGTCATGCACACATCTCTGGGTCCATTTATAAAAACTAGCCAAAACAATTGTGTCATGTAGTGAAAATAAAATTTATCTAACGCCTTTTTTAAGTTAGTCTGAGCAAATATAAAAAATCTGGTTTCTTTTATTGTAAAACTTAGGGTAATTTTGTTCAAAGACATTTTTCAACACAACATAATTCATTATTCTCAGAAGACTGGAATGCTCATAAAAACTCATAGCTCAATGTTAGACAAGTGACAGAATGTGGACCACAGTGGACCTCTTCTATTGTATCGATGTTGGAGCCCACCTTAGGAGTCAGTCCATCTTAAGATGGGCTATAGCCCAACTTAGGATCCTAAGTTGGGTAGCCTATCTTAAGATGGGCTTAGCCCATCTTAAGATGGGCTAGAACATACTAGCCCAACTTAGGATAAGTAAACTCAGGAACAATTTTAAAACTAAAATTTAATGTTAACCAGCGAGTTTAATATTAATTTGTTATGTCACACTTCATTGGTGGTTTTAATCATAAAATTGAATATAACCATGCTAGTTTATTTAAGTACTTATATTTCAATTATACAGTATATGTTTGTGAAATATTATTTAAGATTTGTTGTGCTTATCTCATCTTAAGATTTGGAAACAAATATTAGCCCAACTTATAATTTGCACATGTAGTTTTTATTTTTAAAATTTAAATATTATTTACTTATTTTTCTACTTAGAAGTTACTTCTTTTCATTACCTCATTATATATTGATAGGATTAGTCTTAATCCCTTTATTGTTCCAAGACTCTGTCTCAGTTAGTTTGACAATGGGATGGCTTTCAAATTGATTTGTTACACTTGTGGGGAGTGATTAGGCAACTGGATTAGATTGTGATATATCTATTGTTTCAACATTTCTTTTAAGTTGATTTGTTTGACTATATGTGTGACTTGGTAATTGGATTAGTCTTAGATTTACCTTTTGTTCTAGCTTTCTTTTGAACTTGATTTCTTTCACCTCTGATTGACTGACTAGCTAACAGGATTAATAAGGCATTGTTTTAAAAGTCTTTTATTGTGTTTTGGGGATGATACTTTACAGGTTTGTAAACAAAGTGATTAGTTTAATCATAATTTTCAAATGTTAAGTTCTTAAATGGACATTTACCCATATAACTAATAGAAAACACCAATTTTATATGCAATGTGTATTTCATCGTTTTTTATCAATTTTATGCATCAGTGTGTTGTTTGACTAAATTCATCAAATTAACTTGTTTAGATTTAATTGTATTTTCAAATTAATTAGTGTAACTGAGCTCCAAAGATAAAGCACTTTATAAATCCTGTTAAAATGCTGTTTTAATATGAAAAAAGGAATTTTATAATTCTTTGTTAAACTTGAAATATCATGGGTTTGATAGAAGTAAGCCTCATTATATTTAGAGATTACTTTGATGTTTCACTTTATGATTTGGGGTATTCACTATTGTGTACTTTCCCCACCCCAAGGGAAACAAATCAACATCAATAGAATGTTGAAACAGTATTTATTTATTTATTTGGGGTTTTACGTCGCTTTCAACACTGTACAGGTCATATCACGACGGGTAGTTGGAAGGGCAGAGGAAACCAGTACATAGAGTTCGCTAGGGTTCTGTACTGTAAACTGCCGACCATCGGCAAGCAACTACCAGCTTTCCCACTTGAGGCCGTGCGGGGATCGAACCCCGGCCTCAGAGGTGGGAGGCGAGAGTGTTACCACTCTGCCACCGTGGCCCCCTGTTGAAACAGTAGCCACAAATCCTATTAAGAAATCATTGCAATGACAGACAAATGTAATAGACATCAAAGGAATACTTTAATGCTTTCAAGGCTCAGGAAACACAATTCATTTTATTTTCTGCAATTAGGTACTTTTTGTTGAGGTTAGTTAAGTTAAACATATTTATATCAAATAAAAAAGAAGTACAAAGTACTTCTGTACAAGGGACAGCTAAGTTTATCAATGTCAATGTCATCTGTTTCATGAAAAAATAATTTCCTTGTAAATAGTTTATATTATATTCCACAAAAAAATCATTCTTGAATTTTATTATCTTAAGTTGGGCTGATATGTTCTACCCAACTTAGGATCCTAAGTCCATCTTAAGATGGGCTGACTCCTAAGTTGGGCTCCAATATCACGATTACATGCACCCATATCTTCCTGACTCACACAATAAGTCGCTTGGCTAATTTGGCCTACACCCCCTGAACCACTAACCGGATTATCAGTTGCATTCACTGGTTAAGATGTGAAAATAACCAAATAATAATAATAGAACAAGTAACGAGAAATTCACTTTTTAAAAGGCAAGGGAAAATTCTCAAATCACAATAGAATTAATAGTGTAAAAGTCATCCTTTTAAAACTGACATAAATAGTCAAACTTTGTGCCATGTGTGCATCAGGGAATATCAGTGGCCCAAAGTAGTCTCACAAATCACAAATGGGTGAACAAGGTCCCACAAGTCAAAGGAATAAATGGGGGTGGGGGTTCCTAGCTGCAATACACTTATTCTTGGAAATCTCCACATTTATTATTACCACATTTCAGTTAGTTTTTTTCAGACAGACTCTTACCTTGCTGTTGTCTTTCTTTCTTCTTTTATCGCCTAAAACACAGACAAAACTGTACATATATACATGTTTATGTCCCGACAGAACTGCAAATGAATCATCATATGGAAATGTGTTTGTGTTGTAACATAACAGAATATTCAAAAATCATGTTATCTATAGCATGAAATTAGCCTTGCTTAAGGCTCAAATTTGCATGATATCTTTTCAAACATTATCTGAACTGAAACTTTCCCTAACTGCAAAGAAACTTGAACCTTTAGCAAGGATAGTATGAAAGGTTTGAATCATTGGGCAAGTAACAGTTAAATACTGTACTGCTTCACACCATAACTTGGTATTGATACAAAGTTAACATAAATTCTTGTTTTATGTATGGTAACACAACGTCCATCATGCCTTGCTTAAGGCTCAATTTTGTACCATATATTTTCCAAACATGTATGCGTAGATTTGGTATACATAGAACTCTCATACAAGTTGGGGAATATAAACTGATCAGACAGAAACTTAGCAGCATGCTGATGTAAAACAGCATATATTAGAGTACATTATATAAACTTTATTTTTAATCCTTTGTGAATAAATACTGTAAATCCAGTGTAATTCTGATAATACTTTATAGCGCTTAATCTCCAGATAAAGATGGACTTGATCTAATATTATACTTTTACAGCACAAAATCTACATACAAGCACATTCTCTTGATCATACAAAACAAACTCATGTTATCACAATCAGGGATGGGGTCTATTACAAGCAATCTATTACTATTACTTTGCCATCTATTACTATTACTATTACTTTTCAAAATTTTCAATCTATTACTATTACTTCACAATCTATTACTTCTATTACATTTGTACCGGGACCATGAAAACATGTATTTTTAAGCTTTATTCATCTTTCAATTAAAAAAAACTATGAGACTAAAACTAATTAAAACACACTTGTAAACTATACTGTAGGAGATAAAAAAAAAAACAAAAAAAACAAAAAGTTCATCTAAGAAAAACATATACTATTAACACTGAGCTTAAAATATACTTGTTTATGATCCTAATCATGCCCTTGTTATATGTAGATGAAAAACATCAAAACATTTATGATATAAAAATCATTAGATTAATAAACCAAATTCTTTGTTCTAAGTTTATGTTCTGGTTTACTTTTATGTTTTAACTACATACATTTAAATGAGTTGTAAGGTTTGAAGAACTATTGGCATTGTAAGAGATCTTTGAAGAGTATAATTTACACTCTGCTTTCAAAATAGAACCAGAACCTTCATTAATATCCTTGCTAAAGTGTGTTGACAGCTAATTAGAAAGGAATTTAAGTCACACAAAGAAGTTAATTCTGATTGGCATAATTAGCCATGACTTACAAGATACAGTTTAAAATAATAGAGGCAACTGTTGATACCAATCAAGAGGTAATCCCCTTAACATTTCAAAGGTTTCAAACAAAATACCAACCTCTTTCATTTGCTATACAAAGAGGTTGTTTGCAATTGGCCTCAATAAACTTACCTGTGTCATTGAAGGTGTCACTCCTGAGTAAGTACATAGAACTTGCAATCAATTTGATAAATAAGATGTAAAAAGAAATGCAATTTAGTACACAATTCTTATGTCCATTAATTCAAATATTACAAGAGTTAAAGAACAAAGAGGTGTCTTTTGTGCCAATTTCCCTTTTTAAAATTTGTAACCCCATTTTATTAAAAAAAACATTATAGCTATAAAAGAAGAAATATCATAAGAAAAATTCTTTATTAAACATTTATGGGAAAAGAAAATAATTATAAACAGAAACAGAGGAAAAAAGTACAAAATTGTTTTGTTTTTTTTTTCACACTCAATCTTGTTCTTTGTTGAATCATGCCTTTCTCTCCACAAATTAGCAGTAACTGTTACCTAAAAGACTTTGCAAGAAATTTATAGATGCCAGATGAAATTAATTAAAAAATTAATTATGGTAATTTAATAATAAACTGTAAGTATTTATGAATTTGAATATATAGAATATTCTTAAATACAGCTTGTGAATAGTGATACATGCTAAACCTTTAAACCCAAACAATATAATGACATGCTCATTTCAAAGAATTTTTTTTTTTGTGTCCAACATTAAAATAGTAAATGAATGTTTTATTTTGCAAACTTATGACCACATTTGAAATGAAATTTTAATGTAATAGAAAGTAATAAAAAAGTAACAGACAAAATCTATTACTTTTCAATCTATTACTATTACATTCCCATCTATTACTATTACTATTACATTTCAATCTATTACATTTCTATTACATTTTATCGCATCTATTACATTGACCCCATCCCTGATCACAATAATAAAGTCATTTAACAAGTATAGGTTTGTGATCACTGAGATTAAAACTAAGACGTATTTAAATGGAAAATCTGTGTTTTAATAGATAGGTTTTAACTTTGTCAGAAAAGGTCAAATTGGGGGCATAATGGAAAGGTAGTGTACAGAGGAAGAAACTAGTTGATCAATATTCCAAATAACAAACTACTGGGTATAAGTTGGTCATTGCTGTAAAACTTCCAATGTATAGGGTCAGGGTAAAAATAGAATGCATCACCTCAGATGTAAAGCTTGAGTAAACACCACATCACTAAGTTACTGATGTTACATGAAATAAGTGTCCTTTTAATAAGGTTGTTCTACCAGTTTCTCCCACCAGAATAATGCATGAGTAGAAAAAGCCGTATCACATATTGAAAATACTATATTTTATTTTAATATTTAATATAATAGTTAGTTATCGATATCTCTACATTATAATTCTTAAATAATCATTTTACAAGAAGAAAACTAAACAACAATAATAAAATTTCTGTCCTTGACTTAGTATCAAGTATATTTCAGGGGAACTTAACGTTACACCAATACTGAAAAGTATGATTTCATTTATTGCCAAAGTGTTTAGTGCTATGGAGGTAATAATATGCCCTTCCTTTTCCTTTAAAGCTTTCTAGCATGAATTAAGAATCTTAGGTGGTTTTACAAAATTTTGGCCACATTATTTAATATTTCGAGTCTATGTTTAAAACCAATGTTATATTGTAACCCTGGACCGGGCAAAAGGGCACTGGCTTTTACTTTTAAAGTTCAAAGGCCATTTAAAGTCACTCAGACTGATACATCTGCCAAATGTCATGCTAAAGTATTTATTTATTTTATTTGGGGTTTTATGTCGCTTTCAACACTGTACAGGTCATATCATGATGGGTAGTTGGGAGGGCAGAGGGAACCAATACATACAGTTGGTCAAGGTTCTGTAAACTGCCAACCAACGGCAAGCATTAACTACCAGCTTTCCCACTTGAGGTCGGACTGGGATCTGAACCCCGATCTCAGAGGTGGAAGGAGAGAGTGTTACCACTCTGCCAACGAGACCCCTGTCATACTAAAGTAAACATTCCAACATATACATGCCACATGGAGAGGGCAGTCTTGTGGACAGGAAAATGAACTCACTGTGTTTATTATAACTGTCCTATTCACAAAACTGTCTATCCCTTAGCAGCAAGTTGTCTTTGTTATTTTTTTATATAAATAACACCTTAAACTACACCATTTGTGAAATTTAATACAGTTTTTGTGCCGCGGGACAACAACTTTTCCCTTGACTCTACTGTTTAAAATACATCATACTTACGTTTCCCGCCATTTTTAGTCCTCCCCTTTTTGTCGTCTGCTCTCCTTTTTGTCCTTGACCCAATTTCTGTGTTTACTTCAACATTAGGTAATCCATAGTTAATACTGGCCAGGTTTTGACCTATTAAAGCCACTTCCTTTTGTGACGTCAAATCCGGGCGTGGATCTACTTGCTTTGCCAAGATCACACAGAATACCACAACTAAAAAATACAATTTCATGCTAACGTATTGAATTTTCTCATCATAATTACTAGAATTAAAATTACAGTGATGCATGTTTACTGTAATGTCTTCTCTCTCTCTATTTCTACAGTTGCACAACTAAAAGCCACTGGCGTTATGACAGTACATACAGACAAACCAGTCCTTTTTATAGGACTATGCATGACTAATGGCTAACATCTATGCTTTCAGACGTTCAAAATAATACTTCAAAGCTGAATTTTATTGAATGTAATGTAGTACAAAAATGTTTTCATTATTTCTAAAACGCCCTTGACCCTAGCTTGAACCAGTAATACTCTTGAGATTATATTAAGACCTAAAATCAAGGTATGTATATAACTCTATCTATAGAGTCTGTAACTTATATTACTTTATTTGACTCTTTATTAGAAAATATTATTAATATTTCACAAATATAGTTATAAATTCAATACGTAGTACATTTTGTAGACATTTACTTGGATATAAAAAAACACGAGTAAACACGTTGTCTGGCGAATCTCCTTTAGGTTGGCCAGTTTTAATGAAAGATGGTCCTTAATAATTACATTAAAACTCCAAGACTGATATTATTATAATCAAGACCAGACTTCCAATAGAACTGATACACACTGTATTTACGGGTCTTCCTGTAGCCACACCAAAACATTAAAGCAGTAAATAATATCAAAATGAAGCGATACACCATTAAGTCCGGAACTGAATAATGCAAAGTCCATTGATATAACAATGAATTAATACAAGAATAGTGAATGATCTGTATGTCAATTAACACAATGAAGACTACACAATGTTATGTAATTGACATTCATTCTCTAGTCTTGCCACAGACGTTTATATGTATAATATAGACACAACTGTTTGCATTAGAAGTCTTTTTCATAATGTTCTCATGTATTTACCTAGCCCAGCTTGCTGAGGTATCCCAGACTAGAAATGCTTCTGATACAGTGTGCATTATGGGAAAAATATTTCACGTTTGCATAATGGTTCAGACCGTCTGGAAGGCCAGGCTATCAAGGTTCCTGAATCAATGTATTAAATAAAAGCATTTTAATGAAATCACTGCTGTACGGATAAATGAAATGAATACATTTTAAAATATATTATTGTAGCATAAATATAAAGGAGCCAAGTTTGTGATGAAAATATAAAACACAAAGGCCAGTTAGTAAGTTGAGAAGATGGCATTTAATATGCCCTTCAAGGCTGCCTGAACCATTATACAAACGTTATTTTTATTACATTGCACAATCTTCGTAAAATAAATATATGAGAACATAATGAAAAATAATTATAATATAATTACACAGTTGTATTCATACTATAAATATGAACGCCTGTGAAAAGGCTATTTGACATTCACAACTGTCTGATCAATGAGAAACACTCATAGAAGGGACCTGCAGAAGGTTAACGATTCCCTTTAAATTTTTCCAATGTCTCTGTAAGATTTAGGGAAAGATATTAAAAGCTCCTTTCTTAATTAATGGGATGTCGCTAAATGTGAAGAACAAATAAGGGAAATCCTTACTTTTAAGGTTACTTTCGAAAATGGAGGTTTAGTGAATATGGAGCTGGGATGAATGCCGGCAGAAACTCAGTGGTGTATTTTCATGGTGAGGAGACTGGAAACATCCTCCAATTCCTAGCTAAAAGTGAGTTTAGGAGTAACAATGTATTCATATAAGACTTTACAGAAAGACCTCATTTGGGAGAAGCCAAAGAATAAATTCATGAGCTAAATTAGCTAGAGCAGATACCAGACTGTCATTTCTGGAAAAAAAACCCGGCTGCCATCTTGAAATGTAACTGAATGTTGTTGTTCCTGGCAAGTTAAAGTCTGAATTCCTCCACGAATCTTCTACTGGCTGCTTGGCTCCCTTTGTATCCTCTCCTTGATCTTATCCTATTTTTACTTATAGTAATTTATGTTTTTCTTATATTAATATTATTTAGCTAGTGTCTTACTTAGGGCGGGGTCCCTTGCATACATAATGACCTTATTATTCTCTCCCTTGACCTCATGTCATACGCTTCCTAGATCCTGTGGTATTGTATTGAGTTTTTATACTCAGCGCAATATCTCCATATACTACAAGGCTTAAAACGTTATATGACCCATCCGACTGAACAAAATAAAGTTTTAAGCTCTCAAGTGACTTGCATTCCCCCAATTGAAAATCAGAGGCTCAAGGTTCTTTAACCTGCCTCTGAATAGGGCCCAACGACAGAGGACTGCCATTTTTAGGGGTCATCCGAGCCACTATGTATCTGTCTGGTATCTTCACCTCATTAGCAGCCTTCCTTCTCAGTAATCTGTTTTTTGTCTTCTTGTTAATATACAATTTGACCTTTTACCTATATGGTCTTGGTTTTTATATTCGTTCCAGATTCACTTGGATTCACCAGGTCTCGGCCTTAGGTCATTTATAGAGAGAACTTTTTGTAATTTGGTTTGACCGTGTGAATTGGGTTATTGAGTTTTAGTAGTAACCATGATCATAATGCACTCAAATTTGACTAAATTTACTGTTATGGGTGTATTGGTATATACGTGACCATCATGAATATAACATTTACATATAATAAATAGTTTATACAAACTGGTTATTTTTCCTTTTTTTTGCGGGATTGGGTGGGTGTATTACTATACCTTCTTTGTAAATGGTCACTGTTTGACAAAAATTATGTAAAATTGGCAATTTTAATATTCTAATACATCTATGAATATGGATGTATATGGTAAAATAGTAGTAACCCTATTCATGTGGATACAGGTTTCACTGAAAACTGTGAGAGCAACCACAAGGAATCGTGGAATTTACCAAGAATTACATATCATAACTGTTATTTAATATACACATTTTGCTCATACAATTATCGATATATATTCATGTAATGTATATATAATATCTATTGTACATATGCTAAAAGCATTTAATGGAAAATATATGTAAGTGAAGAAAATTAATTAAAGTTCTGAACAGGACGAAAATCTGCCTTAAACATTACAGTTTCTTTGATTTCTTTTGATCAAAATATATAATAATAAAATATAAATATATTTCACTGATGTAAAAGTAATACACAACTTCCTTATTTGGTATGCTAAAGTGGGCAAGTTTTACCGATGTGAACCAAATGTTAATAAATATCCCAACTTTCGGTTAGTGCCAAGTTAATTAAGGTTCTTGCAATGACACGGCACTAAGCATGCAGTATTTTACTGAGTTTACATAAAACACAATTTTGCTGATTTCGCATCAACAATTATTAAACGAATTTACTTAAGTTTCGTATTACATAGCGCCACTTATATATATTTAAAAACTACTTTTCAGAGAATTACTTTAGAACAAAAACATTTACAAGATAAACATATATCTATTACAGCCACTATTTAGCAACAATTTTAGAGTCATACTAGCATATATAAAAGTATAATATTTTAACTAGAGACAGAGAATTACTAGGAAACTCAACTTCACGTGAATTAATTGTGAAACAAGTAATGTTATACTGGTCGGCCAGTGAATTTCGTCAGCCCAGTGAAGTTCGTCACCTGCCGTAAAAACGCTCAAGGACAGGCAATATTCACATTTAAATAAATGGAATAGCTTCTTTCAACGGCAAGGTATACATATATACCGTAACTGGACAGTAAAAACTCTTTAAAATTGTCATAAAACGCAGGTGACGAACTTCACTGGGGTGACGAACTTCACTGGCTGAGCAGTATATGTTTGACTCTCATTGAAAGTATGTTTTATTTCTCTCTCAGTATACGTACCTTCCTTCAGTCAAGCCGTTAGTTATAAGTTTGTACTTGTAGTTACCATATTCTAATGCCCTTTGATAATGTCATGAATTATCAGTAAATAATATAAAATAAAAATAAACAATGCAAGAATGACATTGCAAATATTAAACACGAAGAAGCCTGAATACCTTCTTTCTTGAAAAGACATATTTGTGTAGTAGAGAAAACGTTTATACTAACCCACCAATATACGATTCTGTCTGCCTGTCTCTTGACTCTCCATTTATTTTTGCATACAATCTGCTTTTTGGACCAGTTTCACGTGTTAATATTACCAATCTAGGATCGCAAATGGGTATTTATATGACCGCAGTAAGTCATGACGTGGCAAAACGTTGTTAAATTTAATTTCTGACGGAAAACTATGTTTGCGGGAAAAGCGTGTCATATTATTTGCTAGACCACCTCAAAGAATATATTTGCCAATATCTTTTCGTCGAGACTGATAACAATTTTATAGTCACATGAGTTGCTGTAAGGATACGTCGTAAAATGTTTGTGAATAACAGTTAATTTTAGATCAAATAAATGACACAGTCTTAAAATAGACAAATGCGATTTATATATGACCCAATACCCATGCATTCTGGAAAAATAACACATAGCCTTTAACCACATGTTGATTTATGTAATCATAGTCTTAAATAATCACTGTACATATAAAGCTGACGTAAGTGAATTAGTACACCTCATACGGAAGCCCAAAGCAGCCATTTATTAGCCAATTTGTATATCCGTAAGTGACATCAGCTGGATATATCATCTTGTTATGTACAGATAGCCAGTAATTCTTTAATAATATCTACAAACTTTAAATAACCAGGACAGCTTCCACAAATATAAGCCATTTCTAGGTTTAATTACTGATTAAGTCTTTTTATAAGAAAACAAATGGCACACTAGAGCTACCATAAGTTACTAGATATTTTTTTTTGAGGCCACCATTTTTTTTTCTAACACAGAAGGTAACATTTAGCTAAAGCTACGAAATACTAGAGAGAAATTACATAATATGAGGTCTTCAAGGTGCCTTTGACACTTACTTGTGGAAATGTACCATGGAGTCATATTTTCCGTTCGTGTGTTTGTACAGCTGTTTAAAATAATAATAATAGTAATAATAATAATAATAGATTTTTTAAAAAAAAATTTCAAATTGTCCCACATTAACAAGGAAAGAACTACTCTAAACGAATATCTGGATAAATTTAACAAAATAAGTTACATCATGGAATAGTGCAAATAATTTTTTTGTAACCCCGACCCAATAACTGTTAAATCTCTGATGTTTTCATAGGTCAGAGTTTAAGAAAACAATCCTGTTTAAAAAGTGAATAATAAATATTCTAGAAATAACATTTAAACAACATTTATAAATGACATTTAAAAAACAAGCAATCAGTGACCGAATGAATCGGTCACATATCTAGGGTTTGGCAGAGTGGAATGGCTTAATGTGTGTTTCATGTGTGAAAGGTTTACAGAGTGTGGTTGTGTATAAACCAATATCCCTAGCAAGTAGCAACGTCCTACATGCTACGGTTTCCGAGATATAGTCCGGACAAGATTTTATAGGTCAGCATCACTACAGCAAGGTCGAAGGTCAAATCAAGGTCAGACCATGACGTTGTACACCTACACCCCCGAACCAATGTCCCTACCAAGTATCAACTTCCTACACCTTAACAGTGTCTGAGATATAGCCTGGACAAGATTTTATGGGTAAAGGTCACTTCAGTAAGGTCAAAGGTCAAATCAAGGTCAGACCATGACGTTGCATACCTACACCCCCGAACCAATGTCCCTACTAAGTATGAACTTCCTACACCTTACAGTTTCTGAGATATAGTCCGGACAAGATTTTATAGGTGAAGGTCACTACAGCAAGGTCAAATTAAGATCACACCATGACGTTGCACACCTACACTGCCTAACCAATGTCCCTACCAAGTATCAACTTCCTACAGCTTACGCTTTCCAACATATAGGCCAGACAATATTTCCAAACTCAAGGTCACTACGGTAAGGTCAAAGGTCAAATCAAGGTCAGGCCATGATGTTGCACACCTACACATCCAATGTCCCTACCAAGTATCAACTTCCTACACCTTGCGGTTTCTCAGATACAGCCCGGACAAACTTTTTCCCGCCACCCGCCCGCCCATCCGGACACGATGGGTGAAAACAATACCCCCAACAGCCCTGAAAGTAGCAATTGCTCAGCTATGCCATGAGCTATCGGTCTGTAACTTCGCTATGTTATAGTTGACCTAAAAGTAGGTGTACAACATATTCAAACAAAATACTATAAACCAATAAATTTCAAGTTACAACTGATTTACTCAACAATGAGAACCTCAAATTAGCTATTGCTCAGTTATGAAATAAGCTACAGATTTGGTATTTTTCTATGTTGTAGCTTACTCAAAAGTAGGTGAATAACTTACTTAAACAAAATATTCTAAATGCAATAGTTTTCAAGTTATAACTGATTTACTCAACAGGAATAACATCAAAGTAGCTATTATTCAGTGATGCAATGAGGCACAGGTCAAAGTAGCTTTTGCTCAACTAAGCAATCAGTTATAAGGATGCTATTTTAATACGATATAGCTCGCACAAAAGTAGATGAATAACATATTTAGAGAAATATAATCAAAGAAATTTGATCAGGTCATATTCCCTCATTAATATTAATGAGGCAGGTCCGTGGACAGGAAGTTCACTGGTATGTAATCATAAACCAGCCTTTTCTTCTATTTATCCAAGAAATTCTGGACCTCATATTTCGTCATTAATATTAATGAGGCAGGTCTGTGGACAGGAAGTGCACTGGTATTTAATCTTAAACCAGCTTTTCTTTAAAATCTATGAAATACTGCTGGATTATGATAAACAAAACTCTTGGCGTGAACTTACGGTACAGTAGTAAACCCCCATCTAAGAAATTTGTTTGGTCATATTTCCTCATTAATATTAATGAGGCAGGTCCGTGCACTGGAAGTTCACTGGTATTTAATCATAAACCAGGCTTTTTTTCTATTTATTCGAGAAAGTCTGTGATCTCATATTTCCTCATTAATGTTAATGAGGCAGGTCCATGGACAGGAAGTGCACTGGTATTTAATCTTAAACCAGCTTTCTTTGAAATTTATAAAATACTTCTGGATACCGATAAACAAAAGTCTTGGCATGAATTTACAGTACAGTAGTAAACCCTCATCCAAGAAATTTGATCAGGTCATATTTCGTCATTAATATTAATGAGGCAGGTCCGTGGACAGGAAGTTCACTGGTATTTAATCTTAAACCAGTTTTTCTTTGAAATTTATATGCTAGTACTGGGTATCTGGAATATACACGGTCAGGAAGATATGTGGTCAATATTGGAAGATTCGCAGTAAATATTTGAAAGACTCACGGTAATTATTATAGATTTGTGGTTAATAATATTTTATAAATTGATATGCTGCTTTAAGATGAAAACTACCAGTACCTGCCAAATTAATATTAATGAGCAAATTTTAGGTCACGGCAGTTCTTTGAGTGGGTTTCCTGACAATATTTTATAACAGAAAGCTTTTCTTTAAAATTTATGAAATACTGCTGAATTATGATAAACAAAACTCTTGGTGTCAACTTACAGTACAGTAGTAAACCCCCATCCAAGAAATTCGATTAGGCCATATTTCTTCATTAATATTAATCAGGCAGGTCCGTGCACTGGAAGTTCACTGGTATTTAATCATAAACCAGCCGTTTTTCTATCTATTCGAGAAATTCTTGACCTCAGACTTCATCATTAATATTAATGAGGCAAATCCATGGACAGGAAGTTCACTGGTATTTAATCTTAAACCAGTTTTTCTTTGAAATTTATAATATACTAGTACTGGTATCTGGAATATACGCAGTCAGGAAGATACGCAGTAGATATTTGGAAGACTCATGGTAAATATATTATAGATTCGTGGTTAATAATATTTTATAAATTAATATGCTGCTTTAAGATGAAAACTACCAGTACCTGCCTAATTAATATTAATGAGCAAATACCCAGATAGCATGCCGTTGTCGGACCGACGTTGGCCCAATGTCAGCACATCCGTCGGTCTGATGTTGGCTGCCGACATTGGGCCAACACCCTTTTGACCGTTGGGCCAACGTTGTCTCCATGTCGGCAAGCCACCAGTAAAAATTATGTTCTATGTATAGCATCAGCCAATCAGATAATGTTCGCCAACACCTTTATTAGTATGAATTTATAATGAGAATACTAATTGTATGTGTAAAATTGCTAAATGGTCAGATAAAATTTGTTGGCTCATTGAAATACGATTTTTATACATACCATAATAAATACTTTTTTTCTAAGTTTCCCCAAATCCCCTATTATTGCTCACCACCATTCTGAATAAAAATCCGCCGTTGGCCCAATGTTGGCAAAATATAGAGAATCTAACCTGAGTAGTGGTTGGCAAGCCAACATTGGCAAAATCTGCCGACCATATGCGACCAACAGCCAACGTCGGCCCGACGGCGGAATGCTATCTGGGTATAAGGTCACGGCAGTTCTTTGAGGGGGTTTTAGCATATTTTCTGTTCGCGGACTTGCCTCATTAATATTAATGAGCAAATATGCGCAGACACGGCAGTTCTTTGAGAGAGTTTCCTAACAATATTTTACAAATAAAAAGGCTGGTTTAAGATGAAAACTACCAGCATATTTCCTGTTCGCGGACTTGCCTCATTAATATTAATGAGCAAATATGCGCAGACACGGCAGTTCTTTGAGAGGGTTTCCTGACAATATTTTACAAATAGAAAGGCTGGTTTAAGATGAAAACTACCAGCATATTTCTTGTTCATCGCTTCAGCCGTGGGCGATAATAGAAGATATTACACAATGCAGATTTTGACATTTTTCGGAAATATTTCTTCTTACACATCAATAAGCGACATATCTTATATTTATTTTATTATTTCTTTCATATTTAACCCTTTTCTTACGTCTTCTGGCAATATTTGAAGTTTTGAAGTGACAGATCGGGAAGATAGAGGAATGCGCATGCGTGGATGGTAGGTTGGCTGGAACAAGCTTTTCAGACTGGTACCCTGAATAATATTTTTCAACGAAAACGACTCCCCGAGAAGTGGGTGTGCAACCTGGGGTGGATTTCATGAAAGGTCTCAGACTTAGCCCAGTCTCAGGCTGAGCCACTGGCTCAAAGCTGAGCCTTTGGGCTCAGCTAAGTCTTTGTCTCAAATGGTTTTCACAGAAGGGGTCTCAGTTGAGACCAAGCTTATCAAATAACCACAGTGGTTTTCTGTGTCATGTGACCATTTTTTGTAGTCAAAATATTTTACTGATGACATATATGTTCCTTGTTTGATACATAATATCTCTGGTCAAATACCATTTTGCAATAGGAAACCTTGTAAACATGTAAAAACACCCAAAGACTACATCAGGGGGTTGTTTTATATACTTGTACCCTATTTTCAGCCATTTCAAATTTTGAAGTGAAGAAAGAATTGTGGCGGCCATATTTGAGCCTTTGTTTACAAAACTTAAGCCCACTTTCTACCAGTCTCAATATTTGAGCCAGTGGCTCAGCCAAAGCTAAGACTGAGACCTTTTGTGAAATCCATTAAGGCTGAGCCCATTGGCTCAAGTAAAATGTTTCAATAATTTGAGACAAAAGTCTCAAGTTTGAGTCTGAGACCGGGCTAAGACCTTTCGTGAAATCCGCCCCAGGTCATAAAAATCAAAATAAAATTGAAATTTTAACAAGCATTTTACACTTGTACCCTAAGTTATATTCCCTTGATTTGAAAAAAGTTTGGCAATATATTGGCCAAAATACTACTTTTAAAAGTTACCGGAACCGCTCGTTGTTACGCTCATAGTCGAGTAAACGCCCCCCCCAACTTACATAAAACGTATGGAAAACTAAGCACAATGGTCCAAAATACAGCAGAATAAGACGTAAATCATACTATTTTATAAATGTCAGAACCAAAAAAAATGTGTTTCAGTGAGAAAATAGAATAAATACTACCATTAAATGTTACGTCCTTTTGTTCAGATATCTGCCTAGCAACCAGTATTGATTATACTTCCTTCTGATGTAAATAAACTGATGACGTGTTTCGCAAAAAGTTTTGTCACAGCGTCTTCTGCTCTCTCTAAATAACCTGTTTTCTCAAAAGTTTTGTGCCACCATTTCTTCGGATTTTTAGTACTCTAATATCAAGCAGGAAAGATGCCTAGGCATAGGTCTTATACTGTTGAGTTTAAATTAAGTGTCATTAAGCACCATAAAGATAATGGGAATAGCATAAGAAAGACTGCAGTGGAGTATGGTATCGACAGAAAAAGAGTCAGGGAGTGGCTCAATCAGGAGCAGGAACTCATGGCAAATTCCAGAGGATCAGCTGCAAAGAAGAGGAGGATAATGTCACATGGGAGAGAGATTTTTGATAATGAGGTAGAGTTTGGTGTCCTGGATTATTTATTAAGTGAAAGAGAATGTGGAATTCCAGTGAGCAACAGTGATTTGAAGGAAAAAGCCCTTGAAATTGCAAGAGAGCTAAATGACGAGCAGCCTGATCCCAAGTTTGAGCAGTTCAAAGGTAGTGATGGGTGGCTCCAACGATGGAAAAAGAGGAACAGAATTGCATTGCTTAAGGGGACCAATGAATCCCAGAAGATCCCTGAAGATTATGGGGAACTGATTAAAGGATTTGTCACAGACATAAAGAATAAAAGAAGGCAGCATCAGTACACCCTCTACAATATAGGTGAGACAGCATACTTGACACTTAAATTTTTTGGTTTTAGAACATCTTGTTGTTTTTAGAACTCATTGCATATTTTGTGACATTGTATCTTTAAAAAGTGTTATTAAAGCTACATGCATTGCTTGCCGTTGGTCGGCAGTTTACAGTTCAGAACCCTGACAATCTGTATGTACTGGTTTCCTCTGCCCTTCCAACTCTTCGTTGTGGTATGACATCTCACCTTTGGTCATGTCAAGCAAATGGACTTTTACAATGGAAAGACCCCCACTTGATGCACTGGCTCGGTTAGCAAACAGCAAATACACAATTACACGTATCATCTCACCTTTGATCATGTCAAGCAAATGGACTTTTACAATGGAAATACCTCAACTTGATGCACTGTCTCGGTTAGCACACAGCAAATACACAATTACACGTATCATCTCACCTTTGTTTGTGTCAAGCAAATGGACTTTTACAATGGAAATACCCCAACTTGATGCACTGTCTCGGTTAGCACACAGGAAATACACAATTACACGTATCATCTCACCTTTGTTTGTGTCAAGCAAATGGACTTTTACAATGGAAAGACCCCCACTTGATGCACTGTCTTGGTTAGCAAACAGCAACTACACAAATTACATGTATCATCTTACCTTTGGTCATATCGAGTAAACTATCATTTACATTGTAAAACCCCATTTAAATTCACTGTTTCTGTTAGTAAAAAGCAACAACAAAAATTACATGCATCATCTTGCCCGTGGTTATATGCAGTACACTATGATTTACATCAGAGACTTTCTGCTTCCTGTGCTTCCTCTGTTGGGCTGTAATAATGACCAAGCTTGTTATGACTCGCCATATATAGGATCGACACTGGTTTTACATCTACTTAAACAACTTTTTTTCAGGAAACATGGATCAGACTATGTGTAGGTTCGATATGGCTCCAAAGTCAACCAATGAAGCTATTGGTAGCAACACTGTCAGAATTGCCACCACTGGGGGAACCAAGAGAGGGTTCACTGTTGCTCTATGTGCATTAGCCTCAGGCCACAAAAAGTCAGCATTTATATGCTTAAAGGAGAGGAATGGTGTGATCCCCCCAAGAGTCTCACAAACCCTTAGAATACCAAACAATGTGAGACTGACAGCATCTAAAAATGGATGGATGACTGGACCCCTGATGGGCACATGGATCAATCGGGTTTGGGGGCCAAATGTTAATGACGTTAGAAGGCTGCTGGTACTGGACAAGGCCAGAATCCACACTATGGCAGACACAAGGGAACAACTGCAGGGCAAAGATACAGATGTCACTTTTATTCCAGGTGACATATCTCAGATAAGAATGCTGTTCATAAGTTCTGAAAATATTTAAAATTTTACGTCTTTTTTACCTGTTTTTAAAATAGATTTTTACTATTCCCTTTTGAAACTTCATCATCTCGCACCTCTGAGATCAGAGTTTGAATCCCAACCTGACTTCAGCTGGTAGTTGCTTACCATTGGTCAGTAGTTTGCAGAACAAAATCTTGACCAACTGTATCTATTGGTTTCCTCCGTCCTTCCAACTACCCATCACAATATAACCGATAAGGTACTAGGCATGCAAAAAAACAAAAAACATTTTTTAATTTTTTTTTCGTTTTGAGGTGGTTGCACTCCTATTTGCCAACCGGCAGATGTTTCATGGAATGCCCCCTTTAAGAGTGAAATGCGAAAAGAGTGGAGAAAGTGGAGGGAGGCTGACATCAGGACCCCACAGGGCAACCTCAAGCAGGCATCCAGGCAGGATGTCATTAACTGGGTCTCTCGCGCCTGGTCCAAAATATCAGAAGAGGTCATAAAGAAGTCATTCAGATGTTGTGGCATCAGTTTGGATCTGGATGGTTCCCAGGATGCACAGCTATCAGATAACATGGCAGATGCACTGGGTGCTGCAGATAGGGTGGATAATCTCAGAGATGAAGCCATGGCATTGTTGTTTGAGTCAGATGATGATTCTGACCTTGATTTTGATGGATATGGGGAGTCAGATATTGATTCAGATTAAGACTAGTAATAGATAGATATTTTGGCTAAGTGCCAAGTTTGACTTTTTTCAGACTTTAAAATCATTTTTTTCTCATGTTTTTTTACCTAAATATTCAATATAAAAATAATACAAGAAGTTAAATCCACTGTGTATGTCTCTCTTTTTATTTGAACGACCTTAAATATTTTGTCCTGTTCTATAAAGAGGGTTCAAAACTTTTGGATGAAACCTGTAGTTCTCTTGTGACACCTGCAATTTACCTGCACTTACGATTAAACAAAATCAAAATGTTATTTGGACATAAAAGTGATTTATTGGATAAATACCATGATACATGTCACCACACTATATATTTCTTCTATTTAGGTGACTTTTATTTGATTTTTTCCTCATTTATCTCCACCTTGTTTTTATTACGGGAAAAACCGTAAATTGAAGTCAATTATTGTTCACTGTAACAGAGGGTAAAATGGCCATAAGAAGCACAGAAAAACACATGCTAAATGAAAGAATCACTGAAATTAAGGTTTTATTGCTTATTTACGATCAATTAAACGCCCACCCCCTACTTTGACAAAAATCTGCATTTATTGCTCATGGGCGAAACAGCAAGCGGTTCCGGTAGTATGCACAGCAATGAACAGGAAATGCAAAATATAATGTTCAATTAAAAAAATTTTCCTCTGTGAATTGTGTATGGATTTTTATGAAATAAAAAGATGACACTAAATAGGTGTGATAAACTGAGATGAAAGATAAATTTATCACTCGTGCTACCTTTATTGGGCAATATCAGTAGGCACTTTTGGATTGACCTGAACAGTTATTCAGCTTTGTCACAATTCTGTGATGGAATCAGTTTTCATATCACACATAGAGAACTTACACCACAGTGCTTCAGATATGATTTATGCTTGACAAAATGGAATGTCCTTGTAGGTTAGCAGGTTTGACATCTAATGATAGGCTATCGCCTCTGTGTAGGTATGACTCCCCAAAATGACAATGCAGAGTACCTGTCATAATATGACCCTGGCTGTTGCTGTTGCACGAGACATAAAAATCACAACTTTGACCTTTGACAAAATTAAATCCACATAATAAAGAAGTCCATATTTAAATGTCCCTAACTCTATATCATATTATTGTGTTATAGTATATTAATTATATCATATTTATTGCAATAACTGGTGTGATTTTTTTAAAAATATTTGAAGAACACGAACACCTGTTGTGATCCACAATCTTGCTGGAACTGTGTTTAAAATAGTTTTGGTGATTGTTTTATTGAAGCTAGCCATATAATATCTATACCAATTCAATGGCAAATTTCTAGAGGTTATGTTCCTTTTGATTTGAGGAAAATTGGTCCAATATTAAGGTAAATGTTTTAAAAATTACTATGCACAGCAAATAATAATAAAAAAATAATATTCTTCTCTGTGACTTGTGTATGAAATTTAATGCAATAAAAATGACATCAAACACTAAATATGTGTGATTAACTGAGAGGAAAGGCAGGCTTTATCACTTGTGCTACCTTTAGTGGGAATAGTTTACTGGTTGAGATATGATTTCTTATGCTTGACAAAATAGAATGTCCTTGTGGGTTAGCAAGTTTGACATCTAATGATATAGGCTGTCACCTCTGTGTAGGTATGACTCCCCAAAATAACAATGCAGAGTACCTGTCATAATATGACCCTGGTTGTTGCTGTTGCATGAGACATAAAAATTACAACTTTGACAAAATTAAATCCATATAATAAAGAAGTCCATATTGAAATATCCCTAACTCTATATCATTTTATTGTGTTATAGTATATTAATTATATCATATTTATTGCAATAACTGGTGTGACTTTTTTTTAAATATTTGAAGAACACGAACACCTGGTGTGATCCACAATCTTGCTGGAACTCTGTTTAAAATAATTTTTGTGATTGTTTTATTGAAGCTAGCAATCTAATATCTATACCAATTTAAAGGCAAATTACTAGAGGTTATGTTCCTTTTGATTTGAGGAAAATTGGTCCAATATTAAGATAATTGTTTTAAAAATTACTATGCACAGCAAATAATAATAAATAATATTCTTCTCTGTAACTTGTGGATGGAATTTAATGCAATAAAAATGACATCAAACACTAAATATGTGTGATTAACTGAGAGGAAAGGCAGGCTTTATCACTTGTGCTACCTTTAGTGGGAATAGTTTACTGGTTGAGATATGATTTCTTATGCTTGACAAAATAGAATGTCCTTGTGGGTTAGCAAGTTTGACATCTAATGATATAGGCTGTCACCTCTGTGTAGGTATGACTCCCCAAAATGACAATGCAGAGTACCTGTCATAATATGACCCTGGCTGTTGCTGTTGCATGAGACATAAAAATCACAACTTTGACCTTTCACAAAATTAAATCCACATAATAAAGAAGTCCATATTTAAATGTCCCTAACTCTATATCATATTATTGTGTTATAGTATATTAATTATATCATATTTATTGCAATAACTGGTGTGATTTTTTTAAAAATATTTGAAGAACACGAACACCTATTGTGATCCACAATCTTGCTGGAACTGTGTTTAAAATAGTTTTGGTGATTGTTTTATTGAAGCTAGCCATATAATATCTATACCAATTCAATGGCAAATTTCTAGAGGTTATGTTCCTTTTGATTTGAGGAAAATTGGTCCAATATTAAGGTAAATGTTTTAAAAATTACTATGCACAGCAAATAATAATAAAAAAATAATATTCTTTTCTGTGACTTGTGTATGAAATTTAATGCAATAAAAATGACATCAAACACTAAATATGTGTGATTAACTGAGAGGAAAGGCAGGCTTTATCACTTGTGCTACCTTTAGTGGGAATAGTTTACTGGTTGAGATATGATTTCTTATGCTTGACAAAATAGAATGTCCTTGTGGGTTAGCAAGTTTGACATCTAATGATATAGGCTGTCACCTCTGTGTAGGTATGACTCCCCAAAATAACAATGCAGAGTACCTGTCATAATATGACCCTGGTTGTTGCTGTTGCATGAGACATAAAAATTACAACTTTGACAAAATTAAATCCATATAATAAAGAAGTCCATATTGAAATATCCCTAACTCTATATCATTTTATTGTGTTATAGTATATTAATTATATCATATTTATTGCAATAACTGGTGTGACTTTTTTTTAAATATTTGAAGAACACGAACACCTGGTGTGATCCACAATCTTGCTGGAACTCTGTTTAAAATAATTTTTGTGATTGTTTTATTGAAGCTAGCAATCTAATATCTATACCAATTTAAAGGCAAATTACTAGAGGTTATGTTCCTTTTGATTTGAGGAAAATTGGTCCAATATTAAGATAATTGTTTTAAAAATTACTATGCACAGCAAATAATAATAAATAATATTCTTCTCTGTAACTTGTGGATGGAATTTAATGCAATAAAAATGACATCAAACACTAAATATGTGTGATTAACTGAGAGGAAAGGCAGGCTTTATCACTTGTGCTACCTTTAGTGGGAATAGTTTACTGGTTGAGATATGATTTCTTATGCTTGACAAAATAGAATGTCCTTGTGGGTTAGCAAGTTTGACATCTAATGATATAGGCTGTCACCTCTGTGTAGGTATGACTCCCCAAAATGACAATGCAGAGTACCTGTCATAATATGACCCTGGCTGTTGCTGTTGCATGAGACATAAAAATCACAACTTTGACCTTTCACAAAATTAAATCCACATAATAAAGAAGTCCATATTTAAATGTCCCTAACTCTATATCATATTATTGTGTTATAGTATATTAATTATATCATATTTATTGCAATAACTGGTGTGATTTTTTTAAAAATATTTGAAGAACACGAACACCTATTGTGATCCACAATCTTGCTGGAACTGTGTTTAAAATAGTTTTGGTGATTGTTTTATTGAAGCTAGCCATATAATATCTATACCAATTCAATGGCAAATTTCTAGAGGTTATGTTCCTTTTGATTTGAGGAAAATTGGTCCAATATTAAGGTAAATGTTTTAAAAATTACTATGCACAGCAAATAATAATAAAAAAATAATATTCTTTTCTGTGACTTGTGTATGAAATTTAATGCAATAAAAATGACATCAAACACTAAATATGTGTGATTAACTGAGAGGAAAGGCAGGCTTTATCACTTGTGCTACCTTTAGTGGGAATAGTTTACTGGTTGAGATATGATTTCTTATGCTTGACAAAATAGAATGTCCTTGTGGGTTAGCAAGTTTGACATCTAATGATATAGGCTGTCACCTCTGTGTAGGTATGACTCCCCAAAATAACAATGCAGAGTACCTGTCATAATATGACCCTGGTTGTTGCTGTTGCATGAGACATAAAAATTACAACTTTGACAAAATTAAATCCATATAATAAAGAAGTCCATATTTAAATATCCCTAACTCTATATCATTTTATTGTGTTATAGTATATTAATTATATCATATTTATTGCAATAACTGGTGTGACTTTTTTTTAAATATTTGAAGAACACGAACACCTGGTGTGATCCACAATCTTGCTGGAACTCTGTTTAAAATAATTTTTGTGATTGTTTTATTGAAGCTAGCAATCTAATATCTATACCAATTTAAAGGCAAATTACTAGAGGTTATGTTCCTTTTGATTTGAGGAAAATTGGTCCAATATTAAGATAATTGTTTTAAAAATTACTATGCACAGCAAATAATAATAAATAATATTCTTCTCTGTAACTTGTGGATGGAATTTAATGCAATAAAAATGACATCAAACACTAAATATGTGTGATTAACTGAGAGGAAAGGCAGGCTTTATCACTTGTGCTACCTTTAGTGGGAATAGTTTAGTGCTTCAGATACAATTTCTCATGCTTGACAAAATAGAATGTCCTTGTGGGTTAGCAAGTTTGACATCTGATGATAGGCTGTCACCTCTGTGTAGGTATGACTCCCCAAAATGACAATGCAGAGTACCTTTCATAATATGACCCTGGCTGTTGCTGTTGCATGAGACATAAAAATCACAACTTTGACCTTTGACAAAATTAAATCCACATAATAAAGAAGTCCATATTTAGATGTCCCTAACTCTATATCATTTTATTGTGTTATAGTATATTAATTATATCATATTTATTGCAATAACTGGTGTGATTTTTTAAAAAATATTTGAAGAACACGAACACCTGTTGTGATCCACAATCTTGCTGGAACTGTGTTTAAAATAGTTTTGGTGATTGTTTTATTGAAGCTAGCCATATAATATCTATACCAATTTAAAGGCAAATTACTAGAGGTTATGTTCCTTTTGATTTGAGGAAAATTGGTCCAATATTAAGATAATTGTTTTAAAAATTACTATACACAGCAAATAATAATAAATAATATTCTTCTCTGTGACTTGTGGATGGAATTTAATGCAATAAAAATGACATCAAACACTAAATATGTGTGATTAACTGAGAGGAAAGGCAGGCTTTATCACTTGTGCTACCTTTAGTGGGAATAGTTTAGTGCTTCAGATATGATTTCTCATGCTTGACAAAATAGAATGTCCTTGTGGGTTAGCAAGTTTGTACATCTGATGATAGGCTGTCACCTCTGTGTAGGTATGACTCCCCAAAATGACAATGCAGAGTACCTTTCATAATATGACCCTGGCTGTTGCTGTTGCATGAGACATAAAAATCACAACTTTGACCTTTGACAAAATTAAATGCACATAATAAAGAAGTCCATATTTAAATGTCCCTAACTCTATATCATTTTATTGTGTTATAGTATATTAATTATATCATATTTATTGCAATAACTGGTGTGATTTTTTTAAAAATATTTGAAGAACACGAACACCTGTTGTGATCCACAACCTTGCTGGAACTGTGTTTAAAATAGTTTTGGTGATTGTTTTATTGAAGCTAGCCATATAATATCTATACCAATTTAAAGGCAAATTACTAGAGGTTATGTTCCTTTTGATTTGAGGAAAATTGGTCCAATATTAAGGTAATTGTTTTAAAAATTACTATGCACAGCAAATAATAATAAAAAAATAATATTCTTCTCTGTGACTTGTGTATGAAATTTAATGCACTAAAAATGACATCAAACACTAAATATGTGTGATTAACTGAGAGGAAAGGCAGGCTTTATCACTTGTGCTACCTTTAGTGGGAATAGTTTACTGGTTGAGATATGATTTCTTATGCTTGACAAAATAGAATGTCCTTGTGGGTTAGCAAGTTTGACATCTAATGATATAGGCTGTCACCTCTGTGTAGGTATGACTCCCCAAAATAACAATGCAGAGTACCTGTCATAATATGACCCTGGTTGTTGCTGTTGCATGAGACATAAAAATTACAACTTTGACAAAATTAAATCCATATAATAAAGAAGTCCATATTTAAATATCCCTAACTCTATATCATTTTATTGTGTTATAGTATATTAATTATATCATATTTATTGCAATAACTGGTGTGACTTTTTTTTAAATATTTGAAGAACACGAACACCTGGTGTGATCCACAATCTTGCTGGAACTCTGTTTAAAATAATTTTTGTGATTGTTTTATTGAAGCTAGCAATCTAATATCTATACCAATTTAAAGGCAAATTACTAGAGGTTATGTTCCTTTTGATTTGAGGAAAATTGGTCCAATATTAAGATAATTGTTTTAAAAATTACTATGCACAGCAAATAATAATAAATAATATTCTTCTCTGTAACTTGTGGATGGAATTTAATGCAATAAAAATGACATCAAACACTAAATATGTGTGATTAACTGAGAGGAAAGGCAGGCTTTATCACTTGTGCTACCTTTAGTGGGAATAGTTTAGTGCTTCAGATACAATTTCTCATGCTTGACAAAATAGAATGTCCTTGTGGGTTAGCAAGTTTGACATCTGATGATAGGCTGTCACCTCTGTGTAGGTATGACTCCCCAAAATGACAATGCAGAGTACCTTTCATAATATGACCCTGGCTGTTGCTGTTGCATGAGACATAAAAATCACAACTTTGACCTTTGACAAAATTAAATCCACATAATAAAGAAGTCCATATTTAGATGTCCCTAACTCTATATCATTTTATTGTGTTATAGTATATTAATTATATCATATTTATTGCAATAACTGGTGTGATTTTTTAAAAAATATTTGAAGAACACGAACACCTGTTGTGATCCACAATCTTGCTGGAACTGTGTTTAAAATAGTTTTGGTGATTGTTTTATTGAAGCTAGCCATATAATATCTATACCAATTTAAAGGCAAATTACTAGAGGTTATGTTCCTTTTGATTTGAGGAAAATTGGTCCAATATTAAGATAATTGTTTTAAAAATTACTATACACAGCAAATAATAATAAATAATATTCTTCTCTGTGACTTGTGGATGGAATTTAATGCAATAAAAATGACATCAAACACTAAATATGTGTGATTAACTGAGAGGAAAGGCAGGCTTTATCACTTGTGCTACCTTTAGTGGGAATAGTTTAGTGCTTCAGATATGATTTCTCATGCTTGACAAAATAGAATGTCCTTGTGGGTTAGCAAGTTTGTACATCTGATGATAGGCTGTCACCTCTGTGTAGGTATGACTCCCCAAAATGACAATGCAGAGTACCTTTCATAATATGACCCTGGCTGTTGCTGTTGCATGAGACATAAAAATCACAACTTTGACCTTTGACAAAATTAAATGCACATAATAAAGAAGTCCATATTTAAATGTCCCTAACTCTATATCATTTTATTGTGTTATAGTATATTAATTATATCATATTTATTGCAATAACTGGCGTGACTTTTTTTAAAAATATTTGAAGAACACGAACACATGGTGTGATCCACAATCTTGCTGGAACTGTGTTTAAAGTAATTTTTGTGATTGTTTTATTGAAGCTAGAAATATAATATCTATACCAATTTAAAGGCAAATTTCTAGAGGTTATGTTCCTTTTGATTTGAGGAAAATTGGACCAATATTAAGATAATTGTTTTAAAAATTACTATGCACAGCAAATAATAATAAATAATATTCTTCTCTGTGACTTGTGTATGAAATTTAATGCAATAAAAATGACATCAAACACTAAATATGTGTGATTAACTGAGAGAAAAGGCAGGCTTTATCACTTGTGCTACATTTAGTGGGAATAGTTTAGTGCTTGAGATATGATTTCTTATGCTTGACAAAATAGAATGTCCTTGTGGGTTAGCAAGTTTGGCATGTAATGATATAGGCGGTCACCTCTGTGTAGGTATGACTCCCCAAAATGACAATGCAGAGTACCTGTCATAATATGACCCTGGTTGTCGCTGTTGCATGAGACATAAAAATCACAACTTTGACCTTTGACAAAATTAAATCCACATAATAAAGAAGTCCATATTTAAATATCCCTAACTCTATATCATTTTATTGTGTTATAGTATATTAATTATATCATATTTATTGCAATAACTAGCGTGACTTTTTAAAAAATATTTGAAGAACACGAACACCTGGTGTGATCCACAATCTTGCTGGAACTCTGTTTAAAGTAATTTTTGTGATTGTTTTATTGAAGCTAGAAATATAGTAGCTATACCAATTTAAAGGCAAATTTCTAGAGGGTATGTTCCTTTTGATTTGAGGAAAATTGGTGCAATATTAAGATAATTGTTTTAAAAATTACTATGCACAGCAAATAATAATAAATAATATTCTTCTGTGTGACTTATGGATGAAATTTAATGCAATAAAAATGACATCAAACACTAAATATGTGTGATTAACTGAGAGGAAAGGCAGGCTTTATCACTTGTGCTACCTTTAGTGGGAATAGTTTAGTGCTTCAGATATGATTTCTTATGCTTGACAAAATAGAATGTCCTTGTGGGTTAGCAAGTTTGACATCTGATGATAGGCTGTCACTTTTGTGTAGATATGACTCCCCAAAATGACAATGCAGAGTACCTGTCATAATATGACCCTGGCTGTTGCTGTTGCATGAGACATAAAAATCACAACTTTGACCTTTGACAAAATTAAATCCACATAATAAAGAAGTCCATATTTAAATATCTCTAACTCTATATCATTTTATTGTTACAGTATATTATTTCTATCATATTTATTACAATAACATGTTTGACTTTTTTAAATATCTGAAGAACATGAACACCTGTTCAGATCCACAATCTTGCACGAACTCTGTTCAAAATTTTTTTTATTGTTTTATTGAAGCTAGCAATATAATATCTATACCAATTTAACAGCAACATCAATAGGTTATGTTCCTTTTGATTTGAGGAAGATTGGTGTAATATTATCCAAGATATTAGTTTTATATATAATAAGCTTTTATATATAATAAGCTTTGGCTCAACCTGAGCTTGATTCCTTTTATGAATATCAAAAGACGTTTTTCAGAAAGAAAAGATTCACGTCATATGTTTTCAAGAGAAACGGTCCAGATAGATCTTATCAGCACAGTTTAATTAGGTCGCTGAGGTCAATAACAAAAATCCCTCCACAAATCTTAAAAACAAAACATCAAAAACTGTGATATTTATAGAACGTTTACTACTTGAAATTATTCAAAATGATCCGAAAACGGCAATTAGTTTCCACTCGAAACGCCCGAAATTCATGAAGAAAGACGCGAAAAATCCCATAACAGTATCTACGGTTGGCCCGAGATGGCGAACCCTAGATAATAAATAATATTCTCCTCTGTGATTTGTGTATGGAATTTAATGGAATAAAAATGACATCAAACACTAAATATGTGCGATTAACTGAGAGGAAAGGGAGGCTTTATCACTCGTGGGTTAGCAGGTTTGACATCTAATGATAGGCTGTTACCTCTGTGTAGGTATGACTGCCCCAAATGGCAATGCAGAGTACCTGGCTTAACATGACCCTGGCTGTTGCTGTTGCAGGAGACATAAAAATCACAACTTTGACAAAAGTAAATCCACATAATAAAGAAGTTCATATTTAACTATCCCCACCTCTATATCATTTTATTGTGTTATATTTATATCACATATTAACAAATAAATACATAAATATATACACAACATAAGGGGCTGTAGTCAAAAAAAGGATCAAGCTGAAGTTGAGCCCAAAAGTGTCTAGGTATTTATAATAAGCTTGAGCTGATTTTTGGCTCAACATGAGCTTGATTCCATTTGTGAATATAGCCCCAGAACCCAAAGTCATCAGGTTATCATGAATGTGTGGTCTCCTGTAAACATTTTCGGCTGACACAGCTTGCAATTTTCAGGGGGCCTCACAAAATAAAAATTGACAGGGTACCAGACTAATTGAAAGACGTCTGTACCACTTGTATGCTATCAAATCAATTGCCATTAATTAAATGTCAGTATATGTCATTTATCACTTCAAAACAGAAATAAACGATATACAAATGACATATTTGACATTTGAAACAAGTTAAAGGGGTAATTATTTTGTTTTCATTGTTTCTTTCATATTTTTCTTCAATGGAACGCCGGGATGAAACCCCGGGATGAAACCGTAAAAAAAAAAAAAAAAAAATTAGCACCAACCGGCCCATATAGATGCTATCTCAGTTGAACTTGTCTTTACAATATGTTATATTTCAGTGTTGCTTTATTTCTAAAATATGCGTGTTTCTACTTGGAGATCTTACAAATGAACTCGTGTTGAATGTTTTCATAAAATTAACCACAAACTACTAAACTGTCTTGAGCCGTCCCTTTCAAGGTTCTTTCCCACAGCTCTGGATATACATTCACAATTAGCCTTTTATAAGTCTCTATCAACATCTCCCTTTTCAAGTAATAATCATAAACCTTGAATTTAATGCATTTCAGTGTACTCCTACCGAACTGAATCTATTATCAAATATATAAAGGTAAGGGTGGACTACCTTCCTTTGTGTATAGCAATGCATGGGATTATTCTGCCCATATTGAACTGCATTACGTCAATTTTGAAATAACATAGCTAAGCCTAAAATGTCTAATTAAATCCTGCTTGGTAATACTCTGTCTGTCTTTTTGACCGCATGCTTTTTCTCACTTTGGTAGTTTCTGTGTTTGGTGGAACTTCAATGGCACTTTCTGGGTCTTCTTCAGGACTATGTTCTTGAATGTCTGATCCACTGGGACTGAGGACTTCACTTTCTCTCAGATGTTGCCTGTTCCTCCTGTATGTTTTCCCTTGCACATCAACGGTATATGATCTTGTAGACAACTTATCTGTGAGTGTGCCCTTCTGCCACGGTTCCTTCCTGTCTGGCAGAGGTTTGACATACACAGATTGACCGATGTCAAGCTCTGGTAAATGCCTGGCATGTCTGTCGTAGGCAGATTTGGCTCTTTGGCGCTTCAGCTTTATTTTCTCGACCACGTCATGTGTCAGTTGTGGCTGCAGCAGTTTCTCAGACGTTGGAATGAGGGTCTGAGTCCGCCTTGACATTAGTCTCTGCACAGGGCTGCTATTCATGCCGACGGTGGGTGTATTGCGCCAGTCTAGGACTGCCTTGTAGAAGTCTGTCCCATTTCTCTCTGTCTTCTTTATCAGCTTCTTGGCTATTTTTACAGCTGATTCAGCCTTGCCATTTGACGCACTGTGGAATGGTGATGATGTCACATGATCAAATTCCCATTCTGATGCGAATTTCTGGAACTCATCACTGACAAGCTGTGGTCCATTGTCTGAGACTATGATGTTGGGTCTGCCAAATCGACTGAAGTGTACCTTTAGTCTCTTAACAACTGCTGCTGTGGTTGTGGTGTGCAGCCTGTCAACCTCCCAGTAGTCAGAGTGATAGTCCACAGTGACTAGATAGTCTTTCTTGTTGACTGTGAATATATCAATGCCAAGTTTACTCCATGGGCGGCTGGGAATCTCATGGGTCATCAGCGGCTCCTTTTGCTGGCTATCAGCAAACTCATTGCATACTGCACATTTCCCTACTTCCTCTTTAATATCAGTGTTCATATGAGGCCAATACACAATGTCTCTAGCCTTTCTTAGGCACGATTCAGCTCCCAGGTGGCTGAAATGTATACGTCCAAGGATTTCTGGTCTCATTTGCTTGGGAACAACCACTCTATGCCCCTTGTAGATGATTCCATTTTGAATGGTCAGCTCTTCTCGGATGTTCCAGAAATCTCTGACATTCAGTGGAGCGTTATCCTTTACATTTGGCCATCCGGTCAGAATTGTTGTTCTCAGAGTCTGCAACTGACTATCTGAGGCGGTTAGTCGCTGAATTTGTTGCAGTCTGGTATCTGATATGCTCAGATATTCGGCATAGTTGATATTCTCCAGTTCGCTGCTAAACACATCAAAGTCAGTTTTGGCTGCTGAAATGTGTGGCAAACTTGCTCTGGACAGGAAATCTGCTATGTACATTTCTGTACCTTTCTTGTATTGTACATCAAGGTCGTAACACTGGAGTTTAAGAAGCATCCGCTGGAGTCGCTGAGGTGCGGATAGCAATGGCTTCTTAAATATGACCTCCAGCGGCTTATGATCACTTTGTACGTGAATGCAGTCCCTGCCCAGTAGGTATTGGCGGAACTTCTCACAGCCAAATACGATACTCAAGCATTCTTTCTCTATTTGCGCGTACCTCTGTTCTGTCTGCGTCAGTGCTCTTGATGCAAAGGCTACTGGCTGATTGTTCTGAAGCAGGGTAGCACCTAGGCCCTTTTCGCTTGCATCACACTGTAAGGTCACTTCATCTGTTAGGCTGTAATACTTCAGAACAGGTTGCATGGTGACAATTTCCTGTGCTCTCTTAAAGGCTTTCTGTTGCTCTTTTTGCCAGGTCCAGAGAGCATTCTTGTCCAGAAGTCGTCTCAAAGGCTCACAGACCTGAGATAGGTGGGGCGCGAACTTTGCCAGATAGTTGACAAATCCAATAAATCTCTGAAGATCAGTCTTGTTTTCTGGCTTTGGCATATGTCTTATAGCCCTGATCTTCTCATCATCTGGTTTCAAACCATCTGCTGTTAGAAGGTGTCCCATGTATGGCACTTCAGTGAGACGCAGTTTCATTTTATTTCTGTTGAGCTTCAGATTTCTCTCTCTGGCTCTGTCTAGCAGCGCTCGTATATTCCTATCATGGTCCTTGACAGCTTCTTCTTGGGTCTTGCCTCTGCCCATCACTAAAATGTCGTCTGCTATGACTTCTATGCCATCTAGCCCTTCCAAGACCTCTTGTTGCCTCCGCTGGTATTCCTCTGGAGCTGAGGCGATCCCAAAGGGCATTCTCAACCAGCGATAACGACCGAAGGGTGTCCAGAATGTAGTAAGCAAGCTGCTTTCTTTATCCAACTTTATGTGGTAGAACCCTTCTTTGGCATCAAGTACTGAAAATATTTTAGCATCTTGCAGCCTCGGCAGTATTTCTTCTATGGTTGGCATTTGGAATCTGGGCTTCTTAATTACAGTATTTAGGTCTTTTGGATCTATGCAAATTCGCAGTTTGTTAGGCTTCTTTACTAACACCATGCTGCTAATCCAGTTTGTAGGCTCTGTCACCTTGGTAATCACTTTCCGCTTCTCCATGTCATCCAGTTTGTTCCTTACTGCTTCTCTCAGGGCAACTGGGACACGTCTGGGTACGTGTTGCACGGGTCTGGCATTTTCTTCTATCTCTATGTGACATTCGCCGCGGAATAGCCCTGTTCCCATGAATACATCGGCATACTCTTTGAGGACTAGTTCTTCTGTCAGCTCTCCGGTGCTGATATTTGCATTGTTGATAAGCTCTGGCACATTGATTGACAGTAGTCCCAGCTTTTCGCATGTGTTAGCTGACAAGAGTGGCTTTCTTGTGACGGAGGTAGGGACCACTTGAAACCCTAGTTTATAGACGCTGTCCTGGTATTTGGCATACACAGTTCCAATCCCTAGGGGCTTCATCCACGAGCCATCATACAGGTGCAGTCTGGACTTGCTTTCAGCCAGCTTTCTGTCACTCCCCACCAGATCAAAATACTGCTTGTCACTGATGACATTTACAGTTGTGCCTGTATCCAGCTGACATAGCACAGGTATTCCAGGTGTCGTTTTTGACTTGCAAAGTTCCAATGACACTATAAGCTGCTTTCCAGTGCTTTTAACTGAACCAACTTGGTGGTCAATGTGCAGTATTGTGTCCTCATCTGATGTGGACAGATCTTCTAAAAGGTGCACTTGCTTGTGACCTTGCTTGCAGACGTTCGCGAAGTGATTCATCTTGGAGCACTTATTACATCTCTTTCCATATGCTGGACACTTTTCTTTTCTTCTTTCATGTGTTTGTCCACAGTACTTGCACTTTTGGTCTTTCTGCTGCTGGGAACTTTGCTTTGCAGGCTTTGGTCCTTTCCTGGACTTATCACGACCTTGCTTTGAGAACTGTACTGTTTCTTCGTCCCTTCCACTGACAGCGATCTTTTGCAGCTGCATTTGGGAAGTTTCTGCTATGCGACACATGTTTATAGCTTCCGTTAGGGTTAAGTCAGGTTTCCTAAACATTCTTGCTCTTGTTGTTGAGTCATTTACTCCAAGTACCAGTCGGTCGCGGATGACTCCTTCAGTCAGAGGGCCATATTCACAAGTGGATGCAAGCTGCCTGAGTCGGGTAACATATTGCTCGATAGTCTCTGATTGACCTTGTGAGCAGCTATTGAAAATGTACCGTTCATACACAGTGTTCTTGGCTGGAGTGAAATGATTTTCCAATGCATCCAGTGTTTTTGCCACATCTTTCTTCTCCTCATCGGGAATGTCGAGATGATGGTAGATACGAAGGCACTCTTTCCCCATGACTGAACGGAGGGTCGCCATCCTCATCGCCTGAGACCTGATATTCAACTGTGTGGCAGTTTCATAATCCTCCCACTGCATTCTGAAGTATTTCCAATTGGTATAAACATCGCCCTTATATTCCAATGGAGCTGGCAGTGGAAGATTTGCTGGCACATATTGCTGAGCAAATGCTGGTGCTGGTACGGCTGTTTGTGCTGGTGTAGGTACTGTGCCTACAGGTGCTGTTGTGACTGCTTCCTCAGATGCTTCTGTATCACTCATGTTGAATACTATAATCTGTGGGCAGTGTATATCCAATAATACAAATAACAGGACACTATTTTAGAAAGTCTTAATATAATTGTTCTGCAACAAATATATGCTTTTAACTTTCACAAATGCAAAATATCCTGTTTTTCACAGCTAGATTACATCTGACACCATGTTATATTTCAGTGTTGCTTTATTTCTAAAATATGCGTGTTTCTACTTGGAGATCTTACAAATGAACTCGTGTTGAATGTTTTCATAAAATTAACCACAAACTACTAAACTGTCTTGAGCCGTCCCTTTCAAGGTTCTTTCCCACAGCTCTGGATATACATTCACAATTAGCCTTTTATAAGTCTCTATCAACACAATATAGGTCACCAAGGTCAAATATAAAATTCCTAAAATACTTAAATGTCAGTAAACATTGAATTCCCACAAAAACACACCACTTAAGCATATTTATTCTTTCTCCATTCACGCTAACACGACGCACGGAAAATGTCCAAGTACCGCGAAATTCGACGGCAAATGCAAGGAAAATCCCATAACAGTATCTAGGGTTGGCCCGAGATGGCCAACCCTAGATAAAAAATCATGTACACTTCTTGGCGCTGTACAAAGGAAAGCAGAATATTTAATAACATCCATAAAACTCTTGTATTTTTACATACAGAATAAAAGGGCTATCCAATTATTGTGATTGTGTCCCCGATTAGAATACGATTCCTCATTTTTTATGTAACTGGGTCTTTTCATTTGGAGTGATCTTAAAGCTAGCGCAAACTACAATCTGGACAATTGTGCATTGAACTTCTGGTACTTCCAGAATGGTTCCTGATTGGAAGTGTTTGTAAGTCCGGTGTAGCGCGAGATAATGACTCCCCTAGAATACTGACTGAGGGGGTCAGTATCTTGCAAGGGGGTTGAAATATTCTGACCCCCCTGCAAGATTATGACTCCCCCTTTACCCCCCCCCCCCTTCCCACTTTATTAAGTGTCATTAAAGCAAATATTGGTGGGGTTGTGTACTCATGTGTGTGCTGAGCCATAAGTTATTAATATTATTTATTCATTTATTATAGTGATATACACCAACAATGCCCAGCAGATATCGGCTTACTTACTTACTTATCCGCATCTCTCCTATTGGAGAATACGGCCACCTGCAACCTCCAAGCTGGTCTGTCCTTGGCCAGACTCTCTGCTTCACCCCAGGTCAGCCCCATGTCTTTTAACTCTGCCTCCACACTCCTTCTCCATGTGGTCTTTGGTCTTCCCCTTTTCCTTTTCCCAGGTGGATTCCATCTAAGACATTTTTTCGCACTTCGTGATGTTTCCATCTGAGGACGTGTCCAACCCAGTTTAATCTTTTGATTTGTATTTCGGTTTCTATATTTCGGCACCCAGTTTTATCGGCTTATAAGTCACTTTTAATATGAAGATATAGTTATACATGTGGTTGTTTTAATAGTTTTAAAATGAAAACTATTATGTTAGCTATATTGTAAAATAGTATAAAATGAGCCTATACAAGTTGAGAGACAATAACACCACCCCATCCCCACTTGCCCCCATTGAATAGGTGCAGAAACAATAGAGGGGAGTCAGTTTCTGAATGGGGGGGGGGGGGGGGGGGGGTGAGTATCTTGCAAGCAATATTCTAACCCCCCTAAATCCTATTGTTTGGGGGGATAAATGTTGTTTGCAAGATAATGATTCCCCCAAAAGATCAAAGGAGAGGAGTCAGAAATAGAGGGGAGTCATATATCTCGCGTTACACCGGAATATTTTATGTCAATATTAAACCGCTTGGATTTAGTGTAAACTGTAGCTGATGCTTATTTGATCTTCTTGTATATTGTGGCCTTTTACAAACTCACAATAATCTTTTGTTACTTTTTATAAAGCTGTCTTTTTCATCTTAAGTTGAAAATATCGGAAACCTATCTTAAACTACTCTGATCGATAGTCTTCAATTTTTTTTTCCAATTGGGGGCTATTTAAGTTTACGTAATATTGCTATAATAGTACAGGAAGTGACAGAAATAAATTAAACATCTTTAGCATTTTCCATATGCAAATTATTCAAATGTTGAGGTTCTGATTTCCAGAAGAAATTATATTATCGCCCCTTTAAGACGATTTTAAAAGTTTTTTTTTTCAATTTTTTGTTAGTAAAATACTTTTATTACTTGCGGTTGTATCAATGTCGATTTAAATCATAAGAGATAAATATTACTACACTTAAAACAAGCAAAAATAAGGTTTTTACATCCAAGTTGTGCCAAATTACGGCCGGTAGAAACAGCTTTTCCAAACAGAACAGAATATAAGAAGAAATAAATTACAACACAGCTTAAAAAAATAATTAATTAATAACAGCTTACACAAAACAGCAATCTTTGATAATCTTACATTCTATCTCATATACACACTATGCTGTGTATGCAACAAATGAATTACCTGAGATGCAGACCTGTTTATCACTCAGTTCATGGAATGCTGTTGCTCAATGCAAACGTCTTGTTTTATATTTAGTGTGTGGCTTTGTGTTCAAAATAAGAGATCTTGCACGATTTACTGAGATGTTTATGATGCGAAAATAAAGATAATTCACTCCTGTCTGTAATAAATTTATCAGTTAGTAAATGAAAACTTACTGTTTTCTATATGAAACTCCAACTAACTTTGAAAACGGTAAGCATTAATTTCTCGTAACCTTATATATCTGTATTTACGCCTTCTGTTTATAGCAGTAACTGATCTCAATTCTGAAAGTGCTGAATTTGCGACGCATAAATTGATGACTCATATGAAGCCCTGACAGGTCTAAACTTGCAATGTCCAATGATTATAAATATGACTTACTGAAAGAGTTTACTGCGCTTGAGGTAGGTGTTTTTCAGGGCCGGGATTCATAAAGATTCTTAAGTAAGACTTCTTACTTAAATACAACATTTGTGGTTATATTTATGTTGTACTTGAGTAAGAATTCTTACTTAAGAATCTTTGTGAATCCCGGCCCTGGTGATTTTCTTTATGTTGAAAAGACGTTCTGGCTATATCATACATAGGATTTATTAGTTGTCTATCTCGACCACAACTCACACAACAGTTTGTTATTATTATTATTATTTGTGGTTGTTGTTGTGTCACATACATGTAAACCATTGAATAATCAAATATATATGTTACTTAGTTTATTATAGTGACATGTGTCTTTACAACTAAATGGTACACTTTGGTTAGTTATATTAGTTTATTATAGTGGCATGTATCTTTACAACTAAATGGTACACTTCGATAAATACCAAAGTACAAGAAATACCCAGCCCAACATGGGCTTATGTGTCACTCTAAATATATAATAAGATTAAACAGAGTGGGAAATAGAAAATAGATAAAACTATATGTAGATATGAGCATAGTATCTTTCTGAATTATATTACTGAACTGTGTGGATGCATCATAAATGTGTTACCTATACAGTTTGAGTCTCCTTTCTTGCCATAAATCAAATACAAAATTTTCAGACCGATTCAAGTTACCATTAGACATTATTTCAATAAATTTGTGAATAAGAGATGGTGATTCTAACCTGTTAAGTACATTTGAATATTTCAGTCTAACACAGTCTAATTGGAGACAAACACAAACAAAATGAATTTATTATATGTCGTAAATAGGTCATGTACCAAATACTCCCAGTCACATACAAACCTTAGAGAGTAAAATTGTGTACATTGCATCATAACATTGCAATTAAAGTTGGGACAAGTGCAAGGTTTCATACAACATAAAAATTCAAATTTGTGAGTTGAGTAAAATATTTATTGATCCAATATTTGTAGATCCAGTAATATAAGGTTGATAATTGATTATAATTAAATTAGTATAAGATTTTACAAAGTTTCAATATTCTGTTGAATATTATTAACAAAATTTAATGATTTAACCTAAATAAACAAATAAAAAAGTTAAAAAATGTGCATTTATTACTTGTGTTTTTATTGCACCTATAATACATGTTTATATATTACATTTGTATACATCAATTTTAATTTGATTTTGGATTTAAGGTTGTCTTTAACATACTGAGAATTGATCACATCCTGAGTGGTGGCTAAATTTTTTGATTGGGACATTTAATGCACTAACAAAAGATGTGTTGAAACTGACTGACCTGCATTACTGAGTCTTGTCTTGATTTATTTTGAATGAAACTTGAACATACTGAAAACTTGTCCAGTAATTTCAAATGGTGGTGCAATGAAACCACATCAGCCATAAAAAGTATTTTGTCGTAAGCCAGTTGACTAATTGTAAAAGTATTTACATTTGTAGTAATATATTTTATATTTTGGCCTGTTTTAATGACCATAATCTGGACAGCTAAAATGAATAAAATCACGCTTAGACAATATCCCTATTCAATTCCTCTAATAAGTTTTTAAAAAGATGGCAGATTTTCCATTATTTGTGACACAACTCTCGATTTTAAAGTATAAAGTTTTTACCCAGCTTATGAAAACGTCACCAAGTTGAATGCTGTTAGGCATTTACTTAGGAATGACCAGTTAACTGTGTCATATGCTTTTTTCAAAATCGATCTAACAAATAAAGACCTGTTTTTCATTCATATTGCAGAAACAAAAATATCTGCATATATTTTTAATTGAGTACAGTTGTGATTGAATTATTGGAGGAAAACAGATCACATTGGATGGTTGAGATTCTGTAATGAAAACCTTAGGATGCTGGAATGCGGCTTCCAGCTTTACCACTTTAGATCAGACTGGGGCTTGAACTGAGAACCTTAGATGTCAGAGTTAAGTGTGTTACCAATTACTTTATTGTACTCACAATATATTTATCGAATAATCCAATATAAATGATACAAAATTGGATGTTACAGATGGCACCCAGATTGTGTTTCAGATGTTTATTTCACATAAATATCACGTTGTATTTAAATTTATAATAAAACTTGTAAACTCAAACTGAAATGTCATCAGTTGAATAGTACAAGTTGCATAAATAGACTGCACCAGTAAAAATTTTAGACTTGGGGAATTTATAGTAACTCTAAAATTTAAACAAAAAAAAATGGAATAATCTTTTGCTTTACAGAAGGCAAATTTCTTTGAAATAGTAAAATACAGATTTTAAATTTTCCTTTTGTAATCGTTGGTGTATTGAGTAATATACTCCCCTTCCACCTCTGAAGTCTGTGTTTCAAACCTCAGTCCTTACGTGGGAAAGTTGGTACTTGCTGACTAATGCCCGGCAGTTTACAGTGTATAATCTTGACCAATTGGGATGTACTGCTTTCTTCTGCCATTGTGTAGGTTTTCCACTGGAACCAACTTGTTGGTAGCTAGGTATTTTTCGAGGGTCTGGAGCAATGTTTACAGAGTCGGTTAGGGTCAGTTGTTGTTTCCCGGTGTAAACTCTGAAAGTATATCACCCCTTCATTTTATCCCCGGGTATCTGTACTAAGTAGAGGGGGGTAGATTCTGGGAGGTTCCCCAGAATCTACCCCGCCCTCCCAGTTTACCCCCTGGGGTAGATTTTGGGAGGCCTCCCAGAATCTACCCCCCTCTACTTAGTACAGATAACTGATAATCTATGCAACTAAGTATTTAAGCTTTTTAAAATTAGTCACTGAGAAGAAATGAATTATGAAAATATTTACATGATTTACACAACTGTTTATGCAAATGATTTGTCATTGAAAGTGTGTGATTTGTATCTCACTATATGCATGGGTAATAGTTGAGCCAAGTTATTTGGTTAAAATTAGTTAATAATAAAAAAAAAATGATTGGATATTAGCATTGGTCATTCTGATTTTTCAACAGAAACCCTGTTAGGCTGTTCAATTGATAGAACCTATTTTTATGTACACTGAGGCCCAGCTTCAGTTAATCCGAAATTATTTAGGAAACAACTGTAATATAAGAAAACAAATAATTGACATAGTAAAACCTGACATTTTATGCCTTTCTGAAACCCATTTAAATGAAGATGAGAAAATAAGTGTCGAAAATTATCTTTGGATTGGTAATAGTAGGCGACACATTAATGCACGTGCCCCAAAAGCCTCAGGTGGAGTGGGATTATTAATACATGTCAAAATAATCAATGACTATCATGTAAAAGTACTTGATAAGTAGTTTGATGGTGTATTAGTTGTTGAAATTAAAAACAAAGTAACTGAATTTACGTGTATCATTTTTGCTTGTTATTTGTCACCTGAAAACTCAAAATGGGGGAGAGATGCATCAAAGTTTTTTGTGCATATTTTAACTATTATTTACATGTCTTCATATGCAGATCTTATTATATTATGTGAGGATATCAATTCAAGAGTAGGAAATGAATTAGATTATATACCAGAAATAGATACAGTAAAAGAAAGGAAAATACTTGATACAAGCAAAAATACACACGGCAAATTGTTTATCGAATTTTTAAAAGATGCAAAATTGTGTATAGTTAATGGCAGAGTAAATGCTAACAAAGATAATTACACATTTGTTTCAACAAGGGGTAAATCTGTTGTGGATTATTTCTGTGTACCACACGAATGTCCGACTTTTTGTGAAGACTTTGAAGTTTTTACTATGACTGATATTGTTAATGAAAATAATATTTATACTCTAAATTCTGAATTAAGCAAAATACCTGATCATTCTATTCTCTGTGGAAAATTCCAGTGTTTGTATGTTCAGAATACCAGCAATATGTTCAACGAATCTAGTAAGCATATTGATAAAAAACAATTGGTAACAACTGATAATAATAAACAATACAAATTTGAAAGAGTCCCCCCAGAGTTCATGAAATCAAGCATGTGGAAAGATACTATTTTAACATTAACTGAAAACATTGAAAAAATGTTATATTCTCAAGAAAGTATCGATAATATGTACACAAAGCTCACTAAAATTGATGAAATGGACAGGTATCTTGACACAAAAGGAGCAAGTCGAAAAACTAGGAAATACCTGAAATTTTCAAAACCTTATTGGGATGATAATTTAACTGTGTTATGGAAAAACATGTGCAAGTGTGAAAAAGGCTTTTTAAAAGTAAGTTACTAAAAATCTGCAAAATGTCAAGCAAGGCATGAATACCAAACAGCAAGAGACAAATTTGATAAAGCTTTGCGTAAAAGTAAGCGCAACTATAACAGAAAAGTAATAAATGACATTGAAACTGTAAATGCAACAAATCCAAAAGAATTTTGGCGACATATTAAAAATTTAGGGCCAAACAAGAAACAACAAATCCCTATGATGGTTAAAGTTAATAATGACTATACAACAGACACAAAGTCTGTACTTGATAAGTGGAAAACTGACTTTGAAGATCTTTATAACAAACCAAGTCAAAATGATAATTTTGACATTCACTTTTACCAAGAAATTCTACAGCAAAAAACTTTTTTAGAACAACCATTATACTTAAACTTTGAAATTTCAAATGATCCATTAAACAAACCAATTATGTATGATGAAGTTGAAAAAGTATTAAATAAGTTAAAAAGTAACAAATCAGCTGGTTGGGATAATATACCAAATGAAGTTATAAAAAATAAATCTGTTTATGTATTGCTTCTGAAATACTTTCAAAAATGTTTCGACAGCAGTTTTGTCCCATCCATTTGGCTCAAATCAATTGTTAGCCCGATTCCAAAGAGTGGAACAATAGACCCACATACACCATTAAATTATCGTGGTATTAGTCTTCTGTCATGTTTATCTAAAGTTTACTCTTCTTTATTAAATAATCGAATCTTACTGTACTGTAATATGTCAAATATCTTAGTGGATGAGCAAAATGGTTTTCGTTCAGGTCGGTCTTGCGAGGAACATATTTTTTTTCTAACAACCCTAATAAGAAATCAGTTTACAAAATCAAAGCCAGTATTTGCATCTTTTATTGACTTACAAAAAGCGTTTGATTGGGTTGATAGAGATCTATTAATGTATCGGTTGTTGAGCTATGGAATAAATGGTAAAATGTACAAAGCCATTCATTCTCTTTATAACAAAACTGTTTCATGTGTGCGTCTGAATCAAAATGTAACTGATTGGTTTCCAGTGACATCAGGAGTAAAACAGGGAGACAATCTTTCCCCAACACTTTTTTGCATTTATATTAATGACCTTGCAGAGACATTAAAAAGATTAAACATTGGTATTAAAGTGAATGGTAAAAATATATGTGTGTTTTTATATGCAGATGATATTGTTTTATTGGCTGAAAATGAAAAAGATCTCCAAACCTTGCTAAATACAACCCATGAATGGTGCTCCAAATGGAAACTAAATATAAATATAGAAAAAAGTAAAATAATGCACTTTAGACAAAATAGGAAACAACAATCAAATTTCCAATTTAAGTATGGAAGTACTACACTTGAATACTGCCCATATTACAAATACTTGGGATTATACCTTGATGCTAACCTTAACTTTAATAATGGTATTACGACACTTGCTGATTCAGGAGGCCGAGCATTCGGTGCTGTGATATCCAAATTAAAACATCTTAAAGATGTTAGATATAAAACATTTACTACTTTATTTAACTCACAAATTGCAACCATCTTAGATTATTCTTCATCTATTTGGTCACATAAAAAAGCTCCAGAGTGTGATGTTATTCAGAATAAGGCAATGCGATATTTTTTAGGTGTGCATGGGTTTACACCAGTTCCGGCTCTAAATGGAGAAATGGGATGGTTGCCCAGTAGATTCAGAAGATACTTAAATACAATACGACTATGGAACAGATTAATAAAAATGGATAATAATCGTCTCACAAAAACAATATTCCTGTGGGACTATGAAGAAACTCAATCCAGCTGGTGCCAGAATGTAAAGGAAATTTTTGGTAAACTAGATTTTGATAATGAATATAATTTAAAACAAATTGTTGATATTGAAAAGGCAAAGACTAATTTGTTTAAACTTGCAGAACATGAATGGAAGCAAGATGTTGAATCAAAACCAAAGTTAAGACTTTATAAAACTTTTAAAACGAATTTGAAACCAGCAAATCATCTTCAATCTTACATTCCACGATATAAACGTTCCCTTATTTCACAGTTTAGAGCTGGGGTATTACCCTTACGCATAGAAACTGGAAGATATCACCTCATTAAAGATTCACAAACTAAAAAATATAGAAAGCTTAACATTGAAGAAAGAACATGCCTCATATGTAATACAGAATCAGTGGAAGATGAAATTCACTTTCTTTGTAAATGTTGTATATATAAGGAGCCGAGGGAAAAAATGTTCAATGAGATATGTCTTAAGGTAAAAAATTTTGCAAGTTTGACTGATGAAGAAAAATTTCAAATAGTGTTAAGAGATTTTGAGAACTTGTTAATTGATTATTTAAAGACATCCTGGAATATTAGACAAACTATAGTCAATAGATAAATTTATACAATTTGCTATAGACCTATTCAACAAACAAATGCACTTTCAGTCACGTGGCCTACAGTTGGTCAACAAAAGATGTGCTGTGTGTTGCCTTTCAATATAGTTTTCCAGTGTACTGCTTTTAACTGTTTTAATACTGGTACTATTAAAGGCACATCCTTTCATTATTTTCCAAGAGATGATAAAACAGTAAAATTGTGTACATTTTTTTATTTACATACATTTAAACACAAAATATGTAAAACTTAAATAAATATAGAATCAAACTATTACACATGGTGGGATATTTTGTGGGAGAAAAAAAGCCTCACCAAGGGGTGGTATCCAAAATATTTTTATGTAATTACTACTGTAGGTTACAACTTTAATGTCACTTTTTCTTAGTTTAGTCATTTATAGCATATATATTTAGTTTTATATATTTTATTTTATTAATGAGACCACAATGCTCTTGCTGGTATTCTAATATCCCATAAGAATACTTTTCCTTGCTACTGATATGAGCATGAACAATTAACATATACATCCCTTAATGTTTATCTAATTACATTCTCTTTTTCTGATATTTAGATTAATATTTACTATAACATTATCATAGGGGGCTTGCCTTTGACCTCTGAGGTATCCAGTTCGAATCTCAGCCTGGGCACTTTGTGTTTGAAAGTATCTACTTACATATCTCTATTTCTGATATTTAGATTAATATTTACTATTACATTATCATGGGGGTGGGGGGCTTGCCTTCAACCTCAGAGGTCTCTGGTTCGAATCTCAGCCTGGGCACTTTGTGTTGGAATGTTAGTAGTTACTTGCCAATGCCTGGTGGTTTACAGTGCAGAATCTTGACCAACTAGTATGAACTGGTTACTCCCCCCATAAACTACCCACCACAATATGAACCTGGCTGTCGGAATACGATGTAAAATAAAAAAAATAGATAAAAGATAACGAAGTGGCTAACATGGGAAAATTATCAAACTCTTCTGCAATTACTTTAACTTTACCCCACTTCTTTTAATTTGTGTCTTTATAAATGAACTTCATCACTATGTACTCACTTGTAAAATATGACCGGAACCAATGGATAGCTAGCATTTCTAATGAATGGGGACCCAATCTATAGACTCTTGCAAAAAGTAAATATTACATTATTTTGAAGAATAAAATTATCTGTAAAATTACTTTATTTTTGTTTATGTTACACTGCTTTGGGGGCTTATGCTGTGTCTGTCTATTACACTGACTTCTGTCAGCTAAGAATTTTAAACCATAATTGAAATAAAATTCTGTTAGTTTGAGAAGAGTACCTTGCCAGTAAGCCTAATTAAAACTAATCCTTCAATGTTTATACCAACATTGGTGCAAACAACAAAATCATACCAATCTAATCCACTCATTGCTAATTGTCCTTGTACTTGAGCAAAATATTTGTTATATTTGTTGCAACAAGATATTCCTTGACTTCTCTGAGGGAATCACAGTTGCGCTTTTTAGTGACACCTGTTTTTGCTTACAATCGACTAGGGGTGTGACGAGTACAAATAATTCGGGTCGATTGCTCGCAGATAAAAACTCGACTCAACATCAAGCCCTCACAACATTTAGTATCCACCATAACAGAAAATGACATCCAATATGGCGGCTTCCGTAAACGAAAAAAATATAAAGATAAAAGCTTTGAATCGCTTGAATTAGCTATTGTCAGCACATAATATCAATAATATTATGTTACAAATGGTGGATTATGCGATGTAATGAAAGTAAGGTATGTTATTTATGTTTTATTAACTAAAAAACATAACCGGTTCTATAGGTTGTTATATATACACAAGCACTTGACCCTAAGAATTGGGGTCGAATTTTCGTTAAATTCGCCTTGCTGGGCGAGTGTCGACTACTCAGTCACCTACAATCAACAGCCTTCCTTTTTAGCTCCATCACTGGTTCAGACTGAATGGAAGGGCCCTTAGGTTCATGCCACCTTTGTCGTAAACCTGTACAGGTTTTGTTCCATGGTATTTTTTCATTTGACTCACTTTAAAGTGACAGATCATATGAAGAAGAGCTATCACATGACTGCAATGTCCACCTTCCGGTAAAAGGCAACAAAAATAAAGATCTCAACAACTGTGGCTTCCTTATTTAGCTTAGGCAATGGTTACTTATGCAATGTTACATTTTTATCATTGCTTAATATTCTTTAATCTATTTTTGAGATAATCCCTACAGCTGACAAAGAGATCTGTGTACTTGTACATGCATACAAAAAACAGTTCAGGGTGTCACTATTTATATCACCATGTCTAGTAGAAAAGTAGAAAAACTACATAATGTTTTTATATATATAATAATAATAATAATAACATGGAAAATGTTATTTAAACTTAACCCTGCTTTATAATTGCACTTCCCACTCATAAGAGTCCCATCTTTCCATTTTATTGCACAATGAATTTTAAGAGAGAATGAATGTACATCTTTTTGTGAAGCAAAGTATCTGTCTTTTATGAAGAGTTTCTCCCCTCTCTTGTCATATATCCAGATATCAACAACATACTGCTTAAGAAAGTACTGATAGACCTTTTTATTTATCTTTACCCACTCTTGTTCTGGTATTTTCTGATGATAACTAGAGAAAAATCTAATTGGAGTGTTCTTCCCCAGGTTATATCACTTGGAAAAAAAAGACATTTTTAATAACATAACATAATTAATTTGACAGTTAAAACAAAAAAAAAATTTCAAAAAATTAAATTCATCTAATTAAGTTATTTTAAAATGATGAAGCACCCACACTAATAACTCACATATCAATCTGAATATTAAGTGCTTGGATAAGGAAGGACTTGCTGCTTGCCTGGACTGACTTTGTTTGCCAACTGTAGGTCACATGACCTGCTTGTTGAATAGGTCTATTCTCTTTTATGCTGAATTTAATATTCAATGTGTGTGTGTATGTGTTTATTTTTTGTTTTTATTTTTTGTTGTTTTTTTTTAATTATTATTATTATTGTCACTACCATGTTTTCAGACTTAAATCAAAAATATTTGTGTTACATAACTAATTATGGAATTATATTATGATCAACCAACAAATGAAATACTGTGTATTTGAAGTGACTTATAAGCCCATTGGGGGCTGGGCAATTGGTGTAATTTGTTTAAAACATGTTTTTGTGAATTGCATGTCACTATAATAAATAAATAAATAAATAAAAATAAATATTTAGGAATAACAGGACTTTTGATATACACTGAGGCCCTGTTTTAACTAATCCCAATTAATGAAAATAAAGAATAGGTAGGCTTTGATGTACACTGAGGCCCAGCTTCAGTTAAGTCGAAGTTATTAAGGAATAACAGACTTTTGATACATTGAGGCCCAGTTTCAACTAATCCCAATTTTGAAAACAAAGAATAACTAGGCTTTTGATGTACACTAAGGCCTAACTTCAACTAATCCCAATTGATGACATCAAAAGAAAAAATAGACTTTTGATGTATACTAGGACCCAACTTCACCTAATCCCAAATCAATCATATCAAAAGGATAACTACACTTGTAGTGTGTAAACTGAGGCACTTCATCCACAAATCTCAATTGGTGAATTCAAGGTGTGAGGGGTTTACTTAGAAGTGTATATCAGCACATCATTTAACCCCAGTACTATCACTTGTCATAATTGAGAACTGGATGACAATTGTATGCCAGCTCTATAAAAAGTGTGATAAGACAGACATTTTTATTATACAGAGGGTACTACACAAATACATTACACAAAATGTAGCACACAGCCTAAAAAGCTTATAATTCAATTTAAAATAATGTGTGTAAAAATTGTGAGTTTCATGTGTGCAAACCAAAAAAGTAAAACCATGTCACCATACACTGTGCACAAAGCCATCTGAAGGTTAATTTTACAGTTAAAATAGTTTTAGCATTCCTTTTATTGATATTCTAGAACTCTATGCTACTAATCACAAGGGGGATAGATTCTGAGAGGAGGGGGTAGATTCTGGTGGTGCTAATAATCTACCCACGGGGTATACTTTGGAATATACCCTGGGGTAGATTCTAGGCCCTCCCAGAATCTACCCGGGTATAAAATGAAGGGGGGTATAATCTGGGGGCTTACACCGGATTATAACGGTGGATCAGCGAAATATTAAACAGGTTTGATATTTCACCAACCCTCCATGACTCTGTATCCGGAACTTTGCTCCGCTCATCTGGAAACCGTCCTTTCTTGGATCTCTATGGCTTGTCAGTCACACTTCCCTTCTTGTCTATACTGCAACCATCATGTCTGGAATAACTTCCTGGCCAGTCATGGTTAAGTACCAGGACATGACCTCCCGACAGGCCCTACCCATAAACCGACTGTACTTGATAGGAAACCGGCCTGTTGTAAACATAACCAACCTGACTTGGACACTTCTTGTCAATGACCTTGACATTTTGGGGAAGTCTTTTGACTTCTTACCCTCGAGAAACTTTGGAGGTTCCCCAAAGATTTTGATTTGGAACTTGAAAATATCTTGCAAATTTGCAAGAAAAAAAATAAAATTTTTTTTTCTTTAAACGTTTATAAATTTTAATTTTTAATGGGAGACAGTTTTACATTTTTAACGGGAGACATTTTTACATAAATTGTGTTGAAGTTTTTCAACAGGAGACTTGTGTTTTGGTTTGAAGTAGTTTTGATACTTGTTGGAAATAGATTACAATTTCTTTGGAAATTTGAACAACACAACCTTAAATAAAGGTTCTTGGAATACTAATTGGTTAGTCCTCAAAACGATTGATAGATGTCAGCTTCTTCTGGCCCTAAGGTATCTGGTTGACACATCTCAGATCCTGTCATCCTACCTAGCCAGTCCCCCACCTGATTGCAGTAGTCTTTCAGTAGTTCTCGCTGATGTTTGGCATCCGTTGAAGGATTCCTATAGTTGTCATTTGGCACCACCCAGCAGGAAATAGTGCAGATCCTTCCTAAGTAGTTCAGCTGGGGAAGCCCTGAGGTGCCATCCTCGATCTTCTCCCTCAAATCTCTATTGTTGAAAATCTGTGCATCTGAAGATCCACTTGACTCCACATTGACCCAGGGGAATCTGTATTCTGCATCGACCAAGGCTAGCAGCACCAGGGAAAAATAAGCCTGTGTAGTTGTAATAGTCAATGCCATATTTTTGTGGTTTCTACGTGGCAATGTGCTTCCTGTCTATTGCCCCTACAGCTTCGGGGACATTTCATCTGGTTCTGAACTTTTCCTCCACCCTTTTCCTCTCTTCAGGGCTAGTAGGGCAGCCAAATAATTGCCCTGGAATTCAGCGAAGATGGTTCAGCAGGCCTGGGGACGAATTTACAGATGGTGGTTCGTCCAACCAACCAGTGATACTGCAAGTGAGTGCAGGTCTCTCCTGTTGCCAGGTGTCTCAGAATTATTGCCTGTTTCAATCCCACTTCTAATGGCTTCCTGAAATTGGTGACTGACTTCTGGATGTGGTGGTGTATGAGTTCTTCAATAAGGTCAAAAAGTGTATGAACTCAGCCAGGAGGTTGCTGTAGCCTCCTCTTCTTCTCTTTGAAGTATCCAGGGCATGACTCATGGGTTTGGTGGATGTCTTCTTCTCCTAGGGACTGGCTGTGGCTGTGGTTGTGGTGCTGGCTGTAGGGCCGGTGGTGGTCCTGGATTCATTTGAGTTCTTTCCTGTCTGCAAAATTATTAAACTCAATACAAACAAAAGTACCCTAAGCTAATGCAGCATGTCGTATCTGGTGTGTAGCTGGCATCTTTGCACTTGCAATTGATGTCTTTGGGCAGCCAAAGGGGCTTTATATAGTTTTGATTGATTCTGACTCTCGATCACGACTCCAGGAATTAATCAGTCCAGTTAGGGCGAATTGGGAAAATGCTCCAGTCCTGTCTGTTTGTCAATACTGCTTGTCGGGGCTTAATACATCTTGTCTGTCATGGCTTTACGGCTTGTCCTGGTAGTTTCGAATCTTGTCATGGAGAAAATCATCCGGGGGTAGATCCCGACAAGCTGGGATGTACTATGTCCTGTTGGGGATATGAAACTGACCCAACATTTCTGCACAAACTTTTTTTATGGATTTGTGTCGCTAACTCCCTACTTTTGCGACCAACTCTAGAGTCGTAGAGTTGGTTATAGGGTTGGTTCTAGTGTAGACTTGCTCCAAGTCTTTGTATTTGTATCCATCAGTAACCTGAATAGTTAAATTTAAATTGGAAACTTACAGGAGTTCATTATACCACTCGCATTCTGGAGTTAGGCGGATAGTCTCTGAAAAAACAAAGGGCTGGCTGTGTCTTCAAAAGTCATACCATACTCATATATTTCACAAAAGACAAAATTACTTGGTGAAAGTGTAGTTCTAGTGGAACACCCCCCATTAAAACTATTGATCGTGATATAACCTATACAGTGTGTAGAAAGTGGTGGTTTTTAATGTTGTGCATCCAGGATCATTGGCTAAGGTAGCAAAATGTTATGCATAAAAAAGATATATAAGTCTCAGATGTAGGTACACAATGTCCACATTGAAGTAAGGAATCAGTTGTATAATTTGCTAAAATGTCCACATATATTTCATATAGGTTTGTCAGCTGTCTTACCATTGGTTATATTCGGTAAATGGATGAGCTAATTAATTATGTATCAAGTAAGATTTTGAAGCAGAATTTTTCAGATTTGGGTGAAAAGATTAACAAATTACATTCAGTCGATGCACTTGGCTATCACAGCAGACAAGAGCCTTAGTGTGTGGATCAACTTGGATTTCTATATCTGTAAGGTAGGTTTCATTCAAACAGGGACTTGAAATGGGATGCAGCTGGTATAGCTGCAAAAGTTCTCAAAGGTAGTAGCTTGGACTACTGTAATTCCTTGTTCAGGGTCTTCCAAACCTGCAATATGCCTACGAGATTATCTGCACAGCTGTCAGAAATACCACTTTTATCAGGTATTTATACTATAACTCCTGTATATAACAGCATGCACTAGTCGTCTATTGAACAGCACTCTGTATTCAATGGGTCTTCACTGGTACATTGTGTATAGAAATTCTTGCGTAGTTGTTAGCTAGACTTATTGAAACTTTTCTTAACCCAGACACAGTGTCTATAATTATGTGCACAAGTCAGGTGGATGGTGATGTGTTTGAGGTTCCATAGTTTCAGCCTTCAGTATAAGTTAACTAATTTAGCTGTTCAGCTGTCAAGATAGATGATGGGATACCTGATTTTGCCCATCCCAGGACATCCCTTTTGGTACTCAATAGCTACCTTCTACATCCTGCATTATTTGGGGTGTTTTCTTTTCTGGGTTGTCAGTATGCATTAGATGCACGTTTTACTGATACCCTATAGTCTGTGGTGCGCCCAGGACTTATGGGACTACCGGTATCTTATTAAAAATCTGGCAGTTCCTCTCCAGTTAGCTTATTAACAGACCACATCATATGTTCACCCTGGCAAGTATGTGTGTGTCAGGGGATCTCCATGGATACTAGTTGCAGGGCCATTCCAAGATGGTCCTTAAATATGTGGAGCAGCCACTTGAGCAATTTTTTTTCTTTGCTCATGATACTCCTAAGATCTGGAATGATTTACCTGACGATGTTTGCTTGCTTCTTCTCTCTTGTCCTTTTGATAGAAATTGAAATCTTATACTTTTGCAAAAGCATATCCACCCTAACTTATAGTTTTCTTTATCCAGAGTTTTTCTCTGTGGTGTGTCGGGTTTATCTCTGGATATTTGATTTATGCTTTACATATTTGATTATTTGCCTAAAAAATAGAATTTGCTTTGTAAATCGGATGATAACTTTTCTCTCTCTCTCTCTCTCTCTCTTGAGAGGGACTCTGGAGACTCTTACCAGGTCATTTGGAATAAGATGAAATTAAGATACAAAGCGATACAACAACAACAAAGAACTTATGGTTGGCAAATCTTATTTAAAGGTACATTTGTATGTAGACCCACTCAAACATCACCATGGCTATTGTTTTTAATTTAAATAGATCAATTTGCCTTCTATTTGTTTCTGTAACAGGAAATTTAGCTTGGTTAGCTATTTTTTTTAATTTACGTAGTGAAAAGCCTTTCCATGAAAATAATTTTGCTAAATCTGATTCTGGGCAAAAGACAGAGTCTTGTGTCACAGAGAAATTATATGTTTGGATTTTAGATTGGGATTAGATTAGAATAAACTTTTCTTTGCTTTCAGTGTGCAATTTATCTTTGCAACTTCCTTGTTTCAGGATCTCTTGGCATTGTTAGATTACAATTTTCAACAATTCAATTTTCACAAAACAGTTTAAATTGATGTTATATTGTTTATACACCACGGGTTGTTTTCTGTTTTTTTTTGAGTATATGGTTGTGCATGCATTTATGTTCCAAAACATCATTAACATCTATTTTGAATAAAACTATTTCTATTGATATAACAGAGTTTTCTAAACTATTATAGATCAACTTCTTTCCGTGATTGCTGTAACAAACAATTCTGCATTCCTGGGAAAGTGAATTTTATATATACACAACTGAATTCAAATATGTTTCTCCAAAATTAACAAGTACATTAGGCCGAGAGTATGAACAACTTACCAAACACTGGATACCCTATCCTTTTCCTCCATGGATCAATTCAATAGTTTGTTGAATTATTTATTTATTTATTCGTACACATGGAGTGTACACATATATACTTATGCAGTGGAATATAGTTGCATACACAAACATTAATTTACAAAGATGGACAAAAGAAAAGAAAACGGTACCTGGGGCCAGATTCACAAAGATTCTTAGGTAAGAATTCTTACTTAAGTACAACATTTGTGGTTAAAATGTAACCACAGATGTTGTACTTAAGTTTCTTACTTAAGAATCTTTGTGAATCCGGCCCCAGGAACATAGCAATCAGCAAAAAAAAAAAAAAAAGGTCGATGCTTTTCCAATGTCGCTTTGTCAAAAATTGTGATTTCGGAAGTTTACTGCCTGGATTATATTAGTGTTCGGACTTAGTGTCCCTCACGCGGGCAATTCAATTTAGTGTAAACCAACCAGGAAGTAAATAAGTAAAATCGTTTCACTTGCACACGTCTTTTGGGACATATATATATTCTAGTCTGTAAGGTTAGACGTCTGTTTTATCTGTGATATGTCATTGGGGATCCTATCATTATATCTAGGATCAAGTGAAGTGAGAGGCGCATTCAGTAGAAAAGCCACTAAAACACCTCGACCCCTCTCCCTTCCCTTGTCCCAATTGGTTCTCAGTAGGCAATTTTGATTCCTTAAGGCGACCTTCAAACTAAAGCTACAGGTCTCAAATTTTTCACAGACAAATATTACATATACAAATGGACGGAAGATCTCCCCCTCGAACCATGTTTTAGTGGGGGAACGGAATAGTGCCCTCCTAGAATAGTGCCCTCCTAGATGACTGCCCACCTAGAAGACTGCCCTCCTTTTGAGAGGGTGGACAACTGCCCTTCTTTTTAAAAACAATATGAATTAATCATAATTTTTAAAAATATTATAAAAATATACTAATATACAATAGACATATTATATTTTATTACTTTGTTTATTACAAATATAACATACATAAGTCATAAAAAATCTTAGACATAGCAGCATTTATAGGCATTTAAATAAGCACTGTAAAGATACAACATACATAAGGCATATAAAATACATAGGCATAGCAGTATTTACAATAGGAAAACTTCCCGAATGACATATACAGAAAAAATATATCACGAATGAAGATAACAATATTATACGAGTGTGAAGCACGAGTGTTATATTGTTAATCTTCATGAGTAATGAAGTGGAGGAAAGATTGACTGAGCAAAGTGTAGGAGTATAGAATAAGTTTGTTATATAAATGACACCAACTTATGTTAAGTGAAAGAAAATGCACATGTTATCTAATTTTTCCCAGAATTTTACACCAGTGGGCGTAGGCTGGTCCCTGAGCTACAGCCACTGACTCTGGTAGTTGGTGGGCCAACAGTGGGCCAGGCAATATATTTATGTCCACCCCACTGGGGGGTGGACATATTATTTTTGCTTTTTCCGGAGTCCGCCGTCCGTTGTCCGGCGTCCGCCGTCCGTCACGCTTGGTTTCCGGTCATTTCAAGGAAAAGTATTTACCCTATCTTTACCAAATTTGGTATGGATGTTTATTGGATTAATAGCTTGCATGGGATTGCTTTTGCTGAAGATAGCTCTGTAGCTAACTGAGTAATAGCTACTTAGCTACTTTTGTGTACTTCTTTTGTTTCCGGGCATTTTAAGGAAAAGTATTTGACATATTTTTATCAAATTTGGTATGAGCAATACTTAGGTCAATAGCTTGCTTGGGATTGCTTTTAGTGATAATAGCTACATAACTGACTCAGTAATAGCTACTTAGCTACTTTGCCAAAAATGGCAAAACACAAATTTGCTTCTATCTCCTTAACCGTGCGAGATAGAGCGATTTCGTCGAAATTTTCGGCCCATAGGGTGTCTGACCAATGTAGTCTTGGCATTTTTCAAAAAATTTTCCCCTCCCCAAAAATGGCGGCCATTTTGAATTTTCGAATTTTTGCCAAAAATGGAAAAACACAAATTTGGTTCTATCTCCTTAACCGTGCGAGATAGAGCGATTTCGTCGAAATTTTCGACCCCCAGGGTATGTAAGGAAGGTACTCTTTGCAATTTTCAAAAAAATTTCCCCTCCCCAAAAATGGCGGCCATTTTGTATTTTCGGATTTTTGCCAAAAATGGCAAAACACAAAATTGCTTCTATCTCCTTAACTGTGGGAGATAGAGCGATTTCGTCGCAATTTTCGACCCATAGGGTATCTAAAGAAGGTACTCTTTGCAATTTTCAAACAAATTTCCCCTCCCGAAAAATGGCGGCCATTTTGTAATTTCGGATTTTTGCCAAAAATGGCAAAACACAAATTTGCATTTATCTCCTTAACCGTGCAATATAGAGCGATTTCGGCGAAATTATCGACCCACAGGGTATCTAAGGAAGGTACTCCTTGGAATTTTCAAAAAAATTTCCCCTCCCAAAAATGGCGGCCATTTTGAATTTTCGGATTTTTGCCAAAAATGGCAAAACACAAATTGGCTTTTATCTCCTTTAAGCCCAAAGTCGAGGGGTCAAAGAGCATTTATGAACCTTCATTCCTCTGTCAATTGTGATGCTAAAATAAGCAAACTAATGTTGCATGGCAAGTGCATTGTGATATGCACCTATCTCAGATAATTAACAACTGCTGTGTACAGAAGGACTTATGTGGGAATCTGCTGTTGAAAATTTAAACAAAATTTGTGTACTTTAAAACAGTGAAAAAAACTGCATCAAGTAACAAAATTCCTTGAGAACTTGTGCCCTTTTAGTCTGGAAGGAAGAGTTTATCAGTGCTGTCAAAGGTGATATGTTATATCCAGGTAAGCTGTGGTGTTTGTTGATATTTGTATATAAAGACTTCAAATGTATGATCTTTGTAATTTGAGGAGATTTTCGTCCCGGGTCGAAAACTTTCCCCTTTAACCGTGCGAGATAGAGCAATTTCGTCGAAATTTTCGACCCACAGGGTATCGCAGGAATGTATGCTTTTCAATTTTCAAAAAATTTTCCCCTCCCCAAAAATGGCGGCCATTTTGAATTTTCGGATTTTTGCCAAAAATGGCAAAACACAAATTGGCTTTTATCTCCTTAACCATGCGAGATAGAGCAATTTCGTCGAAATTTTCGACCCACAGGGTAGTTAAGGAAGGTACTCTTTGCAATTTTCAAAAAAATTTCCCCTCCCCAAAAATGGCGGCCATTTTGTATTTTCGGATTTTTACCAAAAATGGCAAAACACAAATTTGCATTTATCTCCTTAACCGTGCAAGATGAGCGATTTCGTCGAAACTTTCGACCCACAGGGTATCTAATTAAGGTACTCCTTGCAATTTTCAAACAAATTTTCCCCTCCCCAAAAATGGCGGCCATTTTGAATTTTCGAATTTTTGCCAAAAATGGCAAAACACAAAATTGCTTCTATCTTCTTAACCGTGCGAGATAGAGCGATTTCGTTGCAATTTTCGACCCACAGGGTATCTAAGGAAGGTACTCTTTGCAATTTTCAAAAAAATTTCCCCTCCCCAAAAATGGCGGCCATTTTGTATTTTCGGATTTTTGCCAAAATTGGCAAAACACAAAATTGCTTCTATCTCCTTAACCGTGCCAGATAGAGTGATTTTGTCGCAATTTTCGACCCACAAGGTATCTAAGGAAGAAAAATTTCCCCTCCCCAAAAATGGCGGCCATTTTGTATTTTCGGATTTTTGCCAAAAATGGCAAAACACAAATTTGGTTTTATCTCCTTAACCATGCGAGATAGAGCGATTTCGTCGAAATTTTTGATCCGCAGGGTATCTAAGGAATGTACTCTTTTCAATTTTCAAAAAAATTTCCCCTCCCCAAAAATGGCGGCCATTTTGAATTTTCGAATTTCTACCCAACCAATGCAAAAAGGCATGAAACTGAAATAATTTACATGTATACTAATAAATATTTAAGCATCATTGCTATATTTTACAGATGAAACAGGGCCTTGTAAGATTACTGTACAATTTTTGCAAAAGGTTGATAGGGTGGACATTACACATGATAATGTGTGTTCTTCTATGCTATCCTGTTTCTATTCATATGTCGCGGCTACAAGCAACAGGGCGTCCTATTTCTAGTTATATTTTAAAATAATATGTTTTTAACATTGAATATTGTTAAATAATATGTCAGAAAGCAATAGTTGAGGTTGCATATGAAGTAGTTAATAATGCTTTAAAATTTTTTTAAAAATGCAGTCAGTGGTCCAGCAGTTTCTTATTGGTGGCTGACTAGCTATATGTTGCCATCCATAGCCAACGGTGGCCACACAAATACATAAAGTATCCAATACTTTGCCATCGGTGGGCCACCGTTGAACCAACAGTACCATTCAGGCAGAAAGTGGAGCACTGATGGACCACCAGTGGCAAATCTTACAATTTTTTTGTGAAATAAAATTCAAAACGACCACTTTCAGAAAGTAATTCACTTAAATGAACTTAAGCCAAGACAGTCTCTTTTCAAGATCTGTCGAAACAAATGCTGTTCAGCAGAGCTTGAGGTGTAGCCACCAGAGGACCACCATTGGTCCACCAACTACGTATAGCTCTTACAGATCATAGTTGCATGTGTCAGACAAAAAAAATTCTGCGATAGTTTTAGGTTTCATCAAAAAAATATATATCAAAAGGAAAAAAATTTTGAAATAATATGTTTTTAACGTTGAATATTGTTAAATAATATGTCAGAAAACTGTATTTGAGGTTTCTTTTGTAGTTTTTTATAATGCTTTAAAAATTTTGAAAAAAAAAATGCAGTCAGTGGGCCAGTAGTGGCTCAGTGGTGGCCCACTAGCTATATTTTGCCACCCATAACCAACGGTGGCCCACTAGCGTCTTACTATCTGGGTTAGGAACTCTTCAATAGTTTTCTCTCCACTTGATCTTACCACACACAAGTTTTTCAGACGATCCTGGAGATCGTTGGTAGTTCTGCGGACTCTTTTCCTTGGTGGTTGTCCATGGGCCTCCTGTGTGAGCATCATCCGGGTCTGAGCTTCATCTTCTTTGATGCAATCAACAACTTGCCACACAGTTGGATGGTTATGACCAACTATGCTTCGAAACCCGTGATTCCAAGCCTCACAGAAGTTATTCATTCTGTCTTGGTCCCTCATTGTAAGGTCATGTACATTCCATAGCTCAGGTGGAAAAGTTGGTGGCCTTCTACTACGGATACGGATCATCTCACCTTGTCCGGGACGCTGTACACGTCAGAAAGAACCTGTGACTTAAGTGTGGTCAAAGTATTCAACAAGAGGTTCTGCACCCTCTGGTATTTGTCCTTTCAAGAATGTCATACCCTCAGCCACATCATTGATTGGCAAGAAGGCCAAACCATCCAACATCCCACAGAACAGCTTATAATCTTCATGAGATATATACTGTTCTGTCAGCCCAAGTTGTTGTATTTTCCTCCATGTACTTTGAGTGAGATGATAGAAGCATCCTCGGGAACTTACATGGTCACCGAACACTCCTTTGACAGCTTGGATAACACTCATCTCAAAGTCCATGTGAACATCTACTGGATCAGGTGAAAACCCCAATTCTTTGCACTTTGTCACTATGGCCTGTAGCATTTCCTGGTAGAGATCTCGGGATTTGCCTGTCATCAGGGAGTAGGCAACTTCAACTGCTGTGATCTCTGTCCTGGCTGTTAGGCTTTGTCAGTTGGGGATTTTCTCTTTGAAATCATAATAAAAGCATGAATTCAAAATACATTACAATATAAGTAACAATCCAACTCACAAAAATGTTCTATTACAAATTACATACTGTGCTGACATGCATGATTGAATAAGGCCTTGCCCTCAATGATTGTTATTACACTTTCTTCTTAAAGCTTAATTCTTTTCAATCTATTAGAGTGGACTTGTGGACTTTAAAATAATCTTACATTCAATCCAGTATATAAGCCTGCTTTACACATAAACTTTCGTCTCTGAGCACACTCCCACTGAATAAACTTTTTCTTCAAGGACAATGATTACTTACCACAGCTATCAACCTTTATGATACACTAATAGGCCCAGCCAAGTTAAGTACCAATTGCGATTGCACCTGTAATCATGAAAGCCTGAGCAGCTATTTCAATTCACAAAGACCACACTTCAAACAGTAGCAGATTTAACTGCACCTTTAATCAAAAAGGCCTGAGCAGTTATTTGGCACTTCAAACACTCTAGTAGATTAAACTGCACCTTTAATCAAGAAAGCGTGAGCAGCTATTCGAATTTTCAAAGACCACACTTCAAACATTAGGGGATTAAACTATACGTTTAATCAAGAAAGCCTGAGCAGCTAAAATGTTTTGATAATACAGAATAAACTTCAAACAGCAGCAAAAATAAATCTTTTTAAATTGTTTTCACAATGAAAGCTAAAACTTTTTAAGTGTTTTCAAAATGCATCATAAAATACATCCAACCAAATGACCCTTTTTTTGACATTTTCACATATTTTGCCCTATAACTCGGCAATGGTAAGGCTGATAAGTCTCAAACTGTATTAGATATAATTGCTATATGTTATCTTTTTCTGTGCAAAATTGGAAGTTTGTAGCTTTCATTTTAAAGTCATCCTGAGGTCTCTATATTGCCCACAGAGACCAGTAGTGCTGGTATTGTCTATCGATATTGAAATATTTATCAATCCATGCTAAATATACTGACATCAATAATGTAGGGTACAATTTCAATATAGTACGACATATAGTACTCAATAGATGCAATTAATCTATTTTTCATACAAATAAAATATAAAATTTGAGAAATATATTGGTTTTCCTATCATTTTTATCAAATTTCACTTACCGCAATAGCAGAAACACTGTATTTGTTTATGTTTCAGGAAACTACTAATAACTGTGACAGAGTTTGGAAGCTGTCTCTCGGGAAAACATCCATGACCCGATATTTCAATATCGATCGATACAGAAGGCATAAATATGGTTCGATATTGATATATATTATTATATTTTTATTCGATACCAACACTAGAGACCAGATTTATGGACTTTTGGGCTTCAGAGCCCTATAGCTGTCAAACTGTGTGACTGATATAGCTGAAATCTCATCTGGGGATATATTATCAACCTGTATCATCTGAACTGAAACTGTTTTCCAATAACATATTCAAAATTCTCAGAATATACCTTGATCTGTTAACGTCTAATCCCATATTTATTTTATAATATTCAGCTGATATATCAAGCCTGTACAAATGGATAAAACTATTTACTCATTATTCACCTACCATGCACTATCAAACATTTGGATATATATACTTTTAAACATGAATCAAACTTATTGCTGCATGAAGACTGAACTTTTTATAAAGTAAATAGAAAACTTTTTATTAAAGTTATGTACTGTGCGTCTCGGGATATAATTTCCCTTGGAAAATAGATACATTGTGCCTTGAATTGCTGACATCCTCAATTAATGTGGTCATTGTGTTTTCCTAACCATTATTGCCTGCATAAGACAGGCTCATGGAAAATACCTGATCAAAACCTGTGGCATGAATGAAGACCTGTCTGGGGATATATTGGCACTGAGTGGGCTCAGTCTAGTTTTTCATGTGACTGAAGCATATTTAAAATATCTGAGCCAAAACATAACAGAATCTCTTCATGCTATAATTTGTCTTCAAAATGACCACTCTGAAATTAATTTGCAACAGGTACATCCATATTTTTAAAAATGGTTCATTTATCTTTTTTTGGTAGCTGTATCAGTTATGGATAGCCCAGATGGGTGTCACTTCTAAAAATCTTGAACTCTTATTTTGATTTAAAGTTATTATAAAACCTTGCATTCAGATATTTTTTCCCCAAATAAAACAACAGTTTTCTTTAGCTTTGACTGCTTGTAAATTTGTCATTATAGATACATAGCCCATTTTTACAACACCATTGAAAGGTTGTTATATGCAGAATTTATCAATATGGCTATTTGTGTAGACTGTTATAGGAAAAGTCTTTTAATTTTAAAGTTTCTGGAGAAATCAAAAGATGACATGAAATCTAGGTGACACATAACCTTTAACATATATGTTTAAATGAAGGAAGGAATATTTTTTCATAGCTCGGTCTTAATAATGAACAAAGTGGTTTTAGGTGCGTGAAAACTTCATGTTCATGAATTTAATCTAATGTTTTGTTGATCACTGCTGCATCCATCACACTACTGAGAGAGTGTAGTTCATCATCAAATGAAGGTTGTTGCCTTTCTTGAAAAACTATTCAAGACAGCGATATGAAAATTTAAAGTGATTTGTTTGAACCAATAGATCAAGTACTAACATAAAGTAAATATGCATATAATTTTGTATTGCAAGTTAATTGTAAAACATTGTAATATTGCCATAAAATGCAAGTGATGAACTTCAGTTGGTGAAAAACTTCATAAGCTGAGAAGTAGAGACCATTTACACTGGCTGTGAGTGCACTAATCCCAGAATTTTACTAGTTTATTGAACCATACTAGCAAATTTGATTTATTTCTATTAATAGTTCTACCTTATTTTGGTCTAAAGCAATATACTTTGACAAAATATCTCCATTATTGCTTGGTTTTATACCACTCACTCACCAGTACTATTGAATGCTAATTTTGTAGACATGTAGAAGAATCTGGCCAAGAAAAATATGGCAGATGCTCAGTGGTTGGATTACATTAACTGGAAGAATGACAGAAATGCAACATTCAAGGGAATATGGTCAACTGGTTCATTGTAATTATGAATTGGTGAGTATGGCCCAATATTGTTGTACTAACTTTTCAATTCACAGCTGGTGAAAAATATTAAAAAGATATTGTAAAGAAATAATATTCCTACAGCAGCACAGCGAACTAGCTTTTTCCACACTTGTAAAGCTGCTATCACATCTTTGCACATTTTTGTCACTTGTATAAATATATTGCTTTCTATTAAGTTTTAAACTGCCAGTATTTTATTGTTAAACCATGCCTAAATTGTATTCAATATTTGATTGCTCTGAACAAAATTCATAACTTATGTAAATTCCCTTATGTAAATTAAATCTGCTGGATCAAATGATTTAAAATTGGTTAATGACACTGACTAGGGCTCTCTGAAGTACATACATTAAAGTGTACATAAAATTGATCAAAATTTAATTATGAAATGTCTCTGTGAAATCAAATACAATTTCTAACAGTCCTTGGCATATTTTTGGGGGGAATTTAAAGTCTTCTCTATGTGAAGTCAGTAGGTTAGTACAATAGAATTTGAAAGTCTTGCCTGTGTGGAACAAGTAGAGTAAGAAATCTAAAGTTCGCCAGGAATCTAAAATTCGCCACCTCTAAAACCTTGGTTAATTTTATGAAGAAAATGATGTTTTTGTCCAAAAATTGGTATTTTTCAGTTCAAAAAGCTTTAATTTACTATACAGTCAACAAATCTCACCACAATTCATTTATTTTATTAGTATTTTCACATGTGGCGAATTTCAGATATGTGGCAAATTTTAGATTTCTTACTCTAGGTTTGTACAATATTCCTTGGGGATTGGACATCTCTTATCTGTGAATTAAGTAGGTTTGTGCAGTAGTCTTGTGCATATATATAGCGGTAATCATTTATGTTTCAGGTAGCTCTTCTTTCAATTGCCCCTGTGGTGGTTTTCCTGACCCTTGGAACACTGTGATTTCCTAGAATTGAACCAGTGACCTTAGGACTAGGAGTGTGCATTCAAGTAAACACGTCTTAAACTGGATAGACGAGGTTAGTTGTTATGACTACCAATGTCCAAAGGCAGTGGAATGTATTCTTTTGTCATTTCTCTACTCACCAATGAATACTCTTTCCAGTGATAATAGTATCTAAATGTACCATATTTTCTTATAAAGTAACAGAAATTGATAATTTTATTGACAATTTTATGTGAGCATTTTGAAAACATCCAATTTTTAAGTGGGAAAAAGAGTATTGTTTTAGTGTTACATACTCCAAATAATCTATTACTCCAACCTTTGACATGCACTCTCATACTGTTGTAACAACCTTGAGCAGTTATGTTCATAAGATAAAAACCCTTTGAGACTGAATGTAAATAACATTATAATATACTGAACTAGTGCATTGTGTGTCTAGCTTAAGATTTATAAGTAATCTGGTGGTGTTGTTCCACTTTTGCATGTGATCCTAAACCTAGCCTAGTTTTACCACACAGCCTTTAAGGGCTGTCGGGGTATTGTTTTCACACATGGTGTCCAGATGGTCGGGTGGCAGGAAAAGCTTTGTCCTGGCTGTATCTCAGAAACCATAAGGTGTAGGAATGTGAAAGTTGGTAGGGACATTGGCTAGTGGTGTAAGTGTGCAACATCATGGTGTGACCTTCATTTGACCTTTGACCTTACCGTAGTGACCATGAGTTTGAAAATCTTGTCCGGGCTATATCTCAGAAACTATAAGGTGCAGGAAGTTGATACTTGGTATTGACATTGGTTAAGTGGTGTAGGTGTGCAATATCATGGTGTGACCTTGATTTGGTGTTTGACCTTGCCAAAGTGACCTTGACCTTCAAAATCTGGTCCAGGCTATATCTCGAAAATCATAAGGTGTAGGAAGTTAATACTTTGTAGGGACATTGGTTAGGGGGTGTCGGTGTGCAACATCATGGTGTGACCTTGATTTGACCTTTTTGATAGGTGTGCTGACCTTGACCATCAAAATCTTGTTTAGACTATGTCTCAGAATCTGTAAGATGTAAAAGGTTGGTATTTGGTATGAACATTAATTAGGGGTTTGGATATGCAGTTTTGATTGTATGACCTTAATTTGACCATTGACCTTTGCCATAGTGACCTTAAACTTAAAAATCTAGTCTGGGCTATATCTCAGAAACCATAAGTTGTAGGAAATTGTTATTTGTGTGATCTTTAACCTTGGGTCCGCCAAATTGTGTTCATCTTCCATAAATGAGACATATTTCTCTTATGATGACAAAGATATATGGATTGCTGTGACTGATTACTAAAATGTACTTTTACTTAATTGTGCTATTACTATTGGTAGCTATAGTTCAATTAAAAAATTTTACAGCTTCATAATTTTCTCTCTTAAACATTATTTTTATTGCGTTAATACATCCTATCCAATGGACAATAGCTTATCCGGTCGGCGCAGACCGGCCCGCCAAACGTCAGAAAAAGACGTCCTGTGTCTCCACTAGCAGGTCGGTCCGTAGTACCAGTGCACTCGCCAGATGGCGTGTCGTACTTCCTTCCTGTCTAGACAGAGTGACGTCATAGCATCTTTTTCATTTGGCGCGAACCAGTGCACAGTGGAAAATTTTATCTCTGCCAGAAATTGTGTTTTTTGGAAATTATTGCTTGGAAATCGTCTTGAATCTTATTATTCTGAAGTTACATCTCTATTTTATGAACTATGTCTTCACCTGGCCAGAAGAGGGGGAGTTGTGGCCATGCAATGGCTATTTTCGACGGGCATGCTTTCTGCGCACGTTGTAGGGAAAAGGGGAAAGGTGAGGAACCGTGTATTGCTAATAAAGACACTACAGACTGTACTCTCTGTAATTCATTCACCCCTGAGCAGCGTGCCCAGATCTCTACTCCATCGTATAAAATCAAGAAGGAGAAAAGGGAGGCAAAACGTGTGGATAATCCCCAACCACGGACGAACTTGTAGACCCTTCCAGTGTCCCTTTCTCTACCAACATTAGTTGGACCTTTACATAGCTGAAATTGTCTGGTGTGAAAGTGTCCTGATCTTTGTACTGTTCATTTCTTCTATACCTCATGGTGTCAATAACTATTTCCTGGGGCTGTGGGGTGCGGGCATCTCTGGGTTTAAAGACTGATCATTCCGTTCATAATGCAGTCACTGCTTAATGGTATTATCACTTATCTTTATTATTTCCCACCCGGCTTGCCGGTGGGAGATTAGAATTTGCACCATGTGTGTGCGTACGTGCGTGTGTGCGTGCGTGCGTGGGTCATGCAGGTTTCTCTGAAACTACTACAGTTATACATTTTTGGTAAATTACAAGTCCTAATGAATTTTTACGCTCTTCAATATTTTTTGGGTTTGGTGATCTTTGGCCTACTTTTGAGTGAGTAATAGCACTTTTAGCTAATATAATTATATGGCTTATAACTCTGAAACTATTGCATTTAGAGTATTTTGTTCCAATATGTTGTTCAGCTACTTTCTCCACAGCTACAACATGGTCAGTAGTTTGGAAGTGTATCTCCATAGCTAAGTGAGTGATAGCTACTTTTTCAATTTTTAATGATAACCGTAATGAGTAAATGGCTTATACCTTCAAAAGTATTGCAGCTACACAATTTCTGTCAAATATGTTGTTCATGTACTTTTTTGTGAACCAAAAACATATTTAAGTTTCACAACTGTTGTTCAATGTACAAGTGAGTAATGGCTACTTTATTGCTACTTTTAGTGAAAATGTGAAAAATCAAAAATATCTCGCAAACCGTAAGAGATAGAGCAATTTCGAGTGAATTTTTGACCCAGAGGGTAGTACAATAGTATCCTGTACAAAGGGGTAAAATTTCAATTTTCGCCACTTTTGACGGCCATCTTGGATTTTTGCGGAAAATGAAAAAGTGTGAATATCTCCAAAACCGTAACAGATAGAGTGATTTTGAGCGAATTTTTTACCCACAGAGTCGTAGAAGAGTGTCCTATGCAAAGGGATAAAATTTCAATTTTTGGCGGCCATCATAGATTTTTGCGGAAAATGAAAAAGTGTGAATATCTCGAAAACCATAAGAGATAGAGTGATTTCAAGCAAATATTTGACCCACAGAATAGTACAACAGTGTCCTGTGCAAAGGGGAAAAATTTCGATTTTTGCCACTTTTGGCGGCCATCTTGGATTTTTGCGGAAAATGAAAAAGTATGAATATCTCAAAAACTGTAAGAGATAGAGCGATTTCAAGCGAAGTTTTGACCCGCAAGGTAGTGCAAAGGCGAAGGCGGCCATCATAGATTTTTGCGGAAAATGAAAAAGTGTGAATATCTCAAAAACCGTAAGAGATAGAGCGATTTCAAGCAAATATTTGACCCACAGAATAGTACAACAGTGTCCTGTGCAAAGGGGAAAATTTCGATTTTTGCCACTTTTGGCGGCCATCTTGGAGTTTTGCGGAAAATGAAAAAGTATGAATATCTCGAAAACCGTAAGAGATAGAGCGATTTCAAGCGAAGTTTTGACCCGCAAGGTAGTGCAAAGGCGAAAAATTTCGATTTTCACCACTTTTGACGGCCATCTTAGATTTTTGCGGAAAATGAAAAAGTGTGAATATCTCGAAAACCATTAGAGATAGAGCGATTTCGAGCGAATTTTTGACCCACAGGGTAGTACAAGAGTGTCCTGTGAAATGGGGTAAAATTTCGATTTTTTGCCACTTTTGGTGGCCATCTTGGATTTTTGTGGAAAATGAAAAAGTATGAATATCTCGAAAACCGTAAGGGATAGAGCAATTTCGAGCGAATTTTTGACCCACAGGGTAGTACAAGAGTGTCCTGTGCAAAGGGGTAAAATTTGTATTTTCACCAGTTTTGGTGGCCATCTTGGATTTTTGCGGTAAATGAAAAAGTGTGAATATCTCGAAAACCATAAGAGATAGAGCGATTTCGAGCGAATTTTTGACCCACAGGGTAGTACAAGAGTGTCCTGTGCAAAGGGGTAAAATTTGGATTTTCGCCACTTTTGGCGGCCATCTTAGATTTTTGGGGAAAATGAAAAGGTGTGAATATCTCAGAAAAGATATTTCTTCCCCTGTAATGCTCGGCGGGAGATAAATACCGCAGCAGTGGTCTTATTGTGATATGATTCATTGGGTACACTCTTGTGACTCTACTAAGAAAATAGAGTCAAGTAATTGTTCCCAGATGGATAATTAAGCCTCACTTGGGGGATGCTTGTTCGTATTCAGGGGACAGGGGAGAGAGTGTGGGTGAGTCTGCCAGCTCCACTAGCTCCCTCATTTTCTTCAAATTCTCTTCATATTTAGCATATGAAAAACTTGTTTTCTCACCATTTTTAGTGGCCATCTTAAAAATTCTGCGTAAAATGCAAATATGCATTTATCTCAATAATGGTGCAATATAGAGCAATTTTGACAAAAGTTTTGACCCTTAGCCTACTTTTGAAACTGATGTATTCATATTTGTATTCATGGAAATGAAAAGTATTCGTATTTGAAAGTAATCGCCCCAGCCTTGCCCCCAGGCTATATGTAGAGTCTGAGTCATGTGGCAATTTTGCAAAAAATCATTTTTTCCCTGATGTATTTGTATTGATATTTGTATTCATGGAAATGAAAAGTATTCGTATTTGAAAGTATTCGCCCCAGGCATGCCCTCAGGCTATATGCAGAGTCTGAGTCATGTGGCAATTTTGTTAAAATTAAATAAGTTTTTCCCCCATTTTTGGCGGCCATCTTGAATTTCTGTGTAAAACACGAAACGCATTTATCTCAGAAATGGTGCGAGATAGAGCGATTTCGACAAAAATTTTCCTTTGCGGGGCCATCTTGAATTTCTGTGTGAAATGCAAAAATGCATTTATCTTGGAAACCGTTGTAACATTCTAACTCATTAAGTCATTATGCTCCAGCCCTGTGGAACTCTCTTCCTCTCCACATTAAAAAAGCCCCTTGGTTACATCCTTTAGCAAACATCTTAGGACTCACCTTTTTTTCCGTACTTAGTACTCTTGTCTCCAGTCAACCCTTGTTTCGTGACCTAGATCATTCCTTAATGATACTTTTGAACACTTCTTTTGTTAACCTAACACACGGAGCTCAACAAAGTGGGAAAGATATTATGAATGTATTAAGTCATCTGATGTTATCACATCAGTCAGCTGTATCTGCATAATATTTATGCATCCGCATGAACAACTTCTCCTCCAAAAGGACAAGGCCCGGAGACATGCTATTTCTTTTGAACGATACCTTATCTATTGAGGATGAAAAATTGTTCAAGGTATGCAGATCTGTTTGTTTGTTCCCCAGAGCTATTACAAGTGAGGTATCCCAACACAAAGTGTGAGCATTTCCACCCTTTATCACAGTTTTCTCATTGACTATCATAAGGTTTTCTCTCTTACCTTGCATGTATGTACTAGGCCAGAAGTAGATTCCCTTATGTGAGTATCAGGTATGGATCTTTCTTCATTATTTTTTATGAATTTTTGATCATTAAATCACTTATAACTTGAAAAGTATTGCATTTAGAGCATTTTGTTAAACTGTTTTATTCAGCAACTTTTTCTTTAGCTACAACATGGTGAGTAATTTGGGAGTGTATCCCAATAAGTAAGTGAGTAATAGCTACTTTCTGACTTTTCACTACCTTCCATAATGAGTAAAATCACTTGTAACTTGAAAACTATTGCAGTTAGAGAATTTTGTATATAACATGCTATTCAGCTACTTATAGGTCAACTTTTGCATAGGTAAATTTGCAGACCTGTATCTCATCTGAGCAATAGCTACTTTCAGGTTCTCACTGTTGAGTAAATCAGTTGTAACTTGAAAACTATTGCATTTAGAGTATTTTGTTTACACATGTTGTTCACCTACTTTTGGGTCAGCTATAGCATAATGAAATTGCAGACCTGTAGCTCATTGCATAGCTGAGCAATAACTACTCTGAGGTTTTCTCTGCTGAGTAAATCAGTTGTAACTCAAAAGCTTTAAATATGCATTTAAAGTATTTCTTTAATATGTTATTCACCTACCTTTGGTTCAATAAGCTAGTGAAATTGCAGACCTGTAACTCATTGCATAACTGCGCAATAGCTGCTTTCAGGTCCTCACTGTTGAGTAAATCAGTTGTAACTTGAAAACTGTAATTGCATTTATAGTATTTTGTTTAAATATGTTATTTACTTACTTTTGGGTCAACTATAACAAAATAAAATTTCAGATCTGTAGCTCATTGTATAGCTGAGCAATAGCTATTTTTAGTTTCTGACTGTTGAGTAAATAAGCTATAACTCTAAACTATTGCATGTAGAGAATTTTGTTTAAATATGTTATTCACTTACTTATAAGTCAGCAAAAACTTAGTAAAATTGCAGACCTGTAGCTCATTGCATAGCTGAGTAATATCTACTTTCAGGTTTTTACTGTTGAGTAAGTCAATTGTAACTTGAAAACTGTTGCAGTTACAGTATTTTGTTTAAATATGTTGTTCAACTACTTTTGGGTCAGCTATAACACAATGAAATTACAGACCTGTAGCTCATTGCACAGATAAGCAATAGCTACTTTCAGGTTTTCACTGTTGAGTAAATCAGCTGTAACTTGAAACCTATTGCATCTATAGTATTTTCTTTAAATATGTTATTCACCAACTTTTGGGTCAGCTATACTATAGTAAAATTGCAGACCTGTAGCTCATTGTATAGCTGAGCAAAAGCTACTTCGAGATTCTCACTGTTGGGTAAATCAGTTGTAACTTGAAAATTATTGCATTTACAGTATTCTGTTTAAATATGTTTTCCACCTACTTTTTACACCTTAACAGTTAACTTTGCACTTTACTTCTGACTACCCTTTGCAGGGCACAACTTTTGTGTCCTTTTCTTCTTACACTTTTGTAAAAACTCAAAAGACACAGTCATCTGACACTGAGCCCTTTCACCGGCACTGATTGCCTGTTTGGTAACTTATCTGCTATATAAGCTACTTTATGTCCTATTAAATGTCATGAAAGTTTTTTTTTTTTTTTTTTTTTTTTATCTGGAAAAAAGTGGTTTTATCCAGTGTCCCAGGAAAAGTAGGTTTTATCCAGCAAAAAACCTAACCTTGTTAATGGGTTTTCCACTGCTTGGGACTTTTTGTTATTATTTTGACCTTTGGTCAGTACACTCAAAAATAACATTAATAATGTTGATGCAGGGGAAAGCAGCATAAATATTGAGTGGCATTTGCTTTAGAAATTATGGTAGATTGAAAAATGTTACCCAAGTGAATTATCTCAAATGCCACGGGCACACAGCAAGTACAGATTCCAAGTAAAGAAATTCAGGGATGAGAAAAAAAGATTCAGTAATATTTTAACCATGTAGGTGGTATATATGTCATCATGACACTAAGTTGACACACTTTAATACTCAACTTTTCTGGATGGCATGACAATATCATGAAAAATCAAAACATTTTGTCATTTTACTGTGAAGAATTTACATGTGTATGACTATGAAATATTCATTTCATGCCATTTCGACTTGAGAATAAACCAGTAATAAATTTTAACATGATAAATAAAAATGACATGAAATGAATGGTTATTAAAAATATCTAACACTTTTCAAAGACACATTGTATTGGTACAATAACTTTTTACTCTTTTTGAATTTCATAAATACCAATTCAAAGCTCTGTTATTTTATACTGTATGCTATGCTGTGCTGTGGTAGAAAGACATTGAAAAGGTGCATTCAGTGCAATTGTTTCCATATAGGAAAATGATAATTTCAGAGTGGGAAGATGTAGAAAATGGGGAAAAAAATTTATCAAGTGGCAATTTACACACTATTGAGATGTGTAGAGAGAATAGGAATTTACATCTGGTCATATGCTTTTCTTTTAGGTACATTTTTTAGTATTTAAGAACACCTTTAAAACATATAAACAGGAAAGGTTTGTCAAAATCAGTGAAATATTTTGCTGTGTATTCATGACATAATCAGTGGAAACTCATTAATGGCATAAAAATGTGAAGATTTTGCAAAGAAATGGGAAAATAAAATTCAACAAGTTTGTGTTTGTGAACTAAGGCATGCAGGCTTCCATCTCAAATATTCCTTCACTCACACCTACACCCGGATGTGTGGGTTATCAATATTAAATGGCTCAAGGTAATAAAAAATGAAGATTTTTTTTTCTTAAATGGCCTGGAATGTGTACATTTTTCTACCATTGGAAACAACCTATTGTTTCATGTTCTAATATGTTTGCTGGTGATTTTTATGTCAGCTGACTTGTCAGTCAGCTGACATTATGTCATCACTCTGCGGCGTGGGCGTACGCGTGTGCGTCCGCGTGAACAACTTCTTCTCCAAAACTACAAGGCCTAGAGACATGCTGTTTTTTTTAAAAGATACCTTATCTATCGAGGATGAAAAATTGTTCAAGGCATGCAAATCTGTCTGTTCGTCTGTTTGCTAGAGACATTACAAGGGAGGTACCCCCACCAAAAGTGTGAAAATTTCAACTTTTTATCACAATTTTCTCAGTGACTATTGCAGAGGTAGATTCTCTTGTGTGAGTATGAGACCTGGATCTGTCTTACTTTTTTTTTAATAAATTTTTTTAATAATTTTTAATGCATTAAAATTCATGAAATCATGCACTAAATCACTTATAACTTCAAAAGTGTTGCATTTACAGCATTTTGTGAAAATATGTTGTTCAGCTACTTTTTTCATAGCTACAATATGGTGAGTAAGTTGGGTGTCTGTCTCAATAGCTAAGTGAGTAATAGCTACTTTTGGGCTCTTCAGTAACTTCCATTATGAGTAAAATCACTTGTAACTTAAAAACTATTGCATTTAGAGAATTTCGTATAAATATGTTATTCAGCTACTTTTGGGCCAGCTATAACATAGTGAAATTTCAGACCTGTAGCTTATGGCATAGCTGAGTAATAGCTACTTTTAGGTTATCACTGTTGAGTAAATCGCTTATAACTTGAAAACTATTGCATTTAGAGAATTTCGTATAAATATGTTATTCAGCTACTTTTGGGTCAGCTATAACATAGTAAAATTTCAGACCTGTAGCTCATGGCATAGCTGAGTAATAGCTACTTTTAGGTTATCACTGTTGAGTAAATCACTTATAACTTGAAAAGTGTTGCATTTAGAGCATTTTGTTAAAATATGTTATTCAGCTACTTTTTTCATAGCTACAATATGGTGAGTAAGTTGGGTGTCTGTCTCAATAGCTAAGTGAGTAATAGCTACTTTTGGGCTTTTCAGTAACTTCCATCATGAGTAAAATCTCTTGTAACTTAAAAACTATTGCATTTAGAGAATTTCGTATAAATATGTTATTCAGCTACTTTTGGGCCAGCTATAACATAGTAAAATTTCAGACCTGTAGCTCATGGCATAGCTGAGTAATAGCTACTTTTAGGTTATCACTGTTCAGTAAATCACTTATAACTTGAAAACTATTGCATTTAGAGTATTTTGTTTCAATATGTTATTCACCTATTTTGGGGTCAGCTATAACATAGTGAAGTTTCAGACCTGTGGCTCATTTCATAGCTGAGTAATAGCTACTTTGAAGTTCTCACTGTTGAGTAAATCAGTTATAATTGGAAAACTATTGCATTTACAGAAATTTGTGCAAATATGTTATTCAGCTACTTTTGGGTCAGCTATAACATAGTGAAATTATAGACCTATAGCTCATGGCACAACTGAGCAATAGCTATTCTCAGGTACTGACTGTTGAGTAAATCAGCTATAACTTGAAAAATATTGTATTTGGAGTATTTTCTTAAAATATATTGTTCACCTACTTTTGGGTCAGCTATAACGTAGTGAAATTACAGACCTATAGCTCATGGCATAGCGGAGCAATAGCTATTTTCAGGTTCTCACTATTGAGTAAATCAGTTGTAGCTTGAAAACTATTGCATTTACAGTAGTTTGCTTAAATATGTTGTTCACCTACTTTTGGGTTAGCTATAACATAGTAAAATTTCAGACATGTAGCTCATTGCATAGCTGAGTAATAGTTCCTTTGAGGTTCTCACTGTTGAGTAAATCAGTTGTAACTTGAAAACTATTACATTTAGAGTAATTTGTTAAATATGTTATTCACAGAATTTTTGGTCAGCTATAACATAGTGAAATTGCAGACCTCTATGTCATGGCATAGCTGAGCAATAGCTACTTTCAGGTTCTCACTGTTGAGTAAATCATTGTATCCACTGGATAGCCGCAGTGTGTAGAGAGAGATTTCACCATTACTGCTCTGATGAAAAAAAATATTATAGCTAGCTTTCTTAAGTTTGCAGTATATATTAATAACCATAAAATGTTGTCTGGGAATATTTTTGGCCTCATTTTGAGAAACAAGATGGCCGCCACAGGTGTTTTTTGTCAGTCATGAAAAGTGCTTATATCTCCCTTATTATTGATCCTAGAGGTTTGGGATGATAAACCAACCTGTAGGAAATCATGGGGTGGGAATCTTTTGGTGTGGTCAGATTTGACCTTCAATGACCCCTCCTTCAAGGTCAAACAAGGATAGCCAAACTTAAAAGTGCTTATAACTCGCTTATTATTGGTCCCAGAGGTTTGGGATGGTGAAAAGACAGGAAATCATGGGCTGTGAATCTGTTGATATGGTCCGATTTGACCTTGGAACCCTCCTTCAAGGTCAAATGAGGATAGCGAAAATTGAAAGTGCCTACAACTCGCTTATTATTGGTGACAGAGATTTGGGATGGTAAACCATCCCATAGGAAATCATTGGCTCAGAATCTTTTGGTATGGTCAGATTTGACCTTTGGACCCCTCCTTCAAGGTCAAATGAGGACAGCCAAGCTTAAAAAGTGCTTATAACTCATTTATAATTGGTCCTACAGGTTTGGAATGGTAAACCATAGGAAATCATGGGCTGGGAATGTATTTGTGTGGTTAGATTTGACCTTGGACCCCTTCTTCAAGGTCGAACGAGGATATTGCATTTGTAGTATTTCTTTAAATATGTTTTAACCTATTTTTTACACTTAAACAATTACCTTGTTATTTTCCTTCATAATACCATTTACAGGGCACAACTTTTTTATCCTTTTCTTCTGTCAGCTTCGGAATTTCTTTCGAACTTGCTGTTCAGTTACCATTTACTGTATTTCTGTACAGCCCTTTTCCTGATAATTATTCTGTCCTCTAATCACCTTCACAAATCAAAAACACTCAGTCAGCTGACACAGTGCCCGTTCACGGGCACTCTCCTCTTGTTTTTATTGGTATTGTCATATATAAAATTCCGATCCTGTGATTTTAGCTGGTTAATATTTCCTCTGTATGGTTATATAACCTTATGGTTGTATACATTGTGTAGGTGTATGTTTAAAACCCTTAGATCATCAAGTATTGTTTCCAGTAAGGAACGGGTCAGTGTCACTGACCTCTCAGTATCAAGCCGGGCATTTCAGTAGAATGCCTTGATGACACTTTACAACCAGCACCTTGATTGGCACCACATATAATTGTGGGAGAACTTAAAATTTTAGAAATAAACTCTAAATCAGCAGAAATCAAAAACTTCATCCCGTAATTTTGTATATTTTAAGAGTTTTGTTGCTATTTCTAGGAATTGCCATGTTTGGTTTTTCATGGGTCTCATTTATATTAGTAGGCCTATTCAGTTGAGGTATGTTCTGAAACACATCTTGTTTCAGAATACCAGAATAGTAACATTTTGCATTGGTGAGATGATAAATTAATAAAAAAGGCCCATCCCCAGTTTCCAGAAAACCAAATTACAAGAAAGTCAATTGCAAACAACGGATTGCAGGCTACCATGTTATATTTGTTATAAATACAAACATCTTATATTTTTATTACGTTTAATACATCCTATCCAATGGACAATTGCTAATCCAGTGGGTGCAAACCGGCCGTCCAAACGACAGAAAAAGTCGCCCTGTATATAACCATACTGGCGGGCCGCTCCCACTGTACGTTTGCCAGGTGATGCATCATACTTCATTCCTGTCTAAACAGCGTGACATCATAGCATCTTTTTTGTTTGGCGCATGATCTGTGCAGACAGAAATTTGTGAAAGTTTTTGAAGTGATGTATTCTCAAGCAATAGTTCATAGAATGAAGTTCAACTTTAATTTACTGCAAAGTATTTCTTAGAGTTTATAGCCCATTATGTCTTCACCTGGATAGAGAACAGGCGTTGTGAACACATTGTGGCTGGGTTTGACAAGCATGCGCATTGCTCGAGAGCAGAGATATGTACAAGAGAGTCAATTGCAAACAACTGATTGTAGGCCAACATGTTATATTTCTTATAAATACAGACATCTTATAATATTACATTGTACTTTGTTTGAAAAATAGTGTATTAATTGGTTGTAAAGTGGGGCTCTCACTTGTCAGATATGTGTGATATATTCCCCATTATAAAACAGGTCACATCCTTCTATGCCCTTCTGTCACCAGATCTGTGCATCTGATATTTGAATCGGACAGTAAAATGATTTCAATATTCAGATGGTGGGTATGTCTGTTTGGTGGCATTTTAGGGTAATTTGGATGCAAATGCTTGAGACACTTGCTTCCTGAAGATAGGGGAGCAAGGAAAAACTCTGATCCTATTCTGCAATATTTGTGTATACATTTGCAAATTATATTACCTTAAAGGCCTCTATTTTTCTGGGTGTTGGTTGGATTTTGAGAAAATTTTCTGGGACATCATATTGCTTGCACTTGCGTTTGTCTGTTTGTAAATTGTATTGATATATTTTTTCTGATACGAAAGTGGAAGACATATGGCCCATTATATAGACTTATGCAGTATAGAATTACGCTGCATAGTTCTTTAAAAAATTCACAGGGGAAACCCTTCAAAATTTTGTATTTCCTGTCAGACTTGTTCATAAACCCACAAAAGATGAAACAATGGCATAATCTGACTCAAGATTACACAAATTGTTATGCATACACAGGTGTGTCCATTCAAATGTTTTACGTGAAAAATGAGTTATTAAATTATCTGGTCCTCTTTCTTTTTTTATCTCAATAATGCGTTTTTTATGTGGGGATTTTGTAAGTTTTGCTCCTAACATGTAGAAGTTGCATGCCACTTAATAGAAACGGAAATGATTAGCCTTTTAATCCAGGACAGAAACCGTCAGCTTCTGATCAGAGATTATGTCATTCATTGTCTTCAGGATTTCCTAAATAACAGATATTTATGTAATCATTATTATATGAGATATAATGACAATATAAAGAAGGAAAAACCCAAACATAATCAGCAGCAAGTCACATGCAACATTTTGACAAACATTAATGACACAGTATGATGTCCTGACAAGTGACTCAGAAGCTCGTTATTTGCAATGTCCAGCAATTAACTGGGCCGATACTTAGTCTAACCAGGTATAGAATTCTACCTTTAAAAATACAATAAATCCTTTACTATGAAATCATAGATTGGTAACTTGCAGAGTTTTAAATATTCACATTTTACACTTTTTCTAGCTTTGGGCTGTATTTACAACATATATCATGAATATTCATATAAGTAGATAAATTTGTTGTAAAAACCCTTAAAAATCCTTTGATTTCACAAAATTAATGTACTCTTTCCATGGGGTTATTAAGCGTCCCGCAAGGGACGCTTGTTTGTGTATGGGAGAGCTTCTGGCTCCGCCGGCTCCGCCGGCTCCGGCGGCTCCGCCGGCTCCGCCGGCTCCGCCGGCTCCGCATTTTGTTTTCCTTATAACTCTGTAACCGTTAGGCGGATTCTTTTCAAATTTGGCAGGTTTAGGCAGTAGCCCTGGGGAATTTTTTTGAATATGCTGCAGTGACATTTCAACCAATCAGAGAGGTCACATGACCAAAAATGTCTTTTTTCGATGGGGAAGCTTGTCCGGATGATAACTTGAAAGGAATTTTATCAATTCACCTGAAACTTGGCAAATACATTCATTCTATTAAAATCTGGAAATCATTAGATTTTGGCATTGATTGGTCAAGAAATGGCCGAGTAATTAATGATTAATTAATCATTACGAATTTTCCAAATAAGGAAAACACAAAAATGCTTATATCTCGAAAACCGTGCTAGATAGAGCGATTTCGACGAAATTTTTGACCCACAGGGTATCTCTGCGGAGTAGTTTTCCCAATTTTCAAAAAATTTTTGTCTCGCCCAAAATGGCGGCCATTTTGAATTTTCGAAATTTTCGCAAAAATTGCAAAACACAAAAATGCTTATATCTCAAAAACCGTGCTAGATAGAGCAATTTCGACAAAATTTTTGACCCGCAGGATATCTCTGCGGAGTACTTTTCCCAATTTTCAAAAAATTTTTGTCTCGCCAAAAATGGCGGCCATTTTGAATTTTCGAAATTTTCGCAAAAATTGCAAAACACAAAAATGCTTATATCTCGAAAACCGTGCTAGATAGAGCGATTTCGACGAAATTTTTGACCCTCAGGGTATCTCTGCAGAGTAGTTATCCCAATTTTGAAAAAAAATTTTGTCTCGCCAAAAATGGCGGCCATTTTGAATTTTCGAATTTTTCGCAAAAATTGCAAAACATAAAAATGGTTATATCTCGAAAACCCTGCTAGATAGAGCGATTTCGACGAAATTTTTGACCCACAGGGTATATCTGCAGAGTAGCCATGCCAATTTTCAAAAAAATTTTGTCTCGCCAAAAATGGCGGCCATTTTGAATTTTTGAATTTTTCGCAAAAATTGCAAAACATAAAAATGCTTATATCTCAAAAACCCTGCTAGATAGAGCGATTTCGACGAAATTTTTGACCCGCATGGTATCTCACCTACTTTTGGGAGAGCTTTCACTTGGTGAAGTTTCAGACCCATAGCTAATTACTCACCTACTCAAAATGAGTAAATGCGAATTATCTCGAAAAGTATTGCAGATAGCCAATTTTTCTCAAATAACTCATTCACCTACTTTTGGGAGAGCTTTCACTCTGTGAAGTTTCAGACCCATAGCTAATTACTCACCTACTCAAAATGAGTAAATGCAAATTATCTCTAAAAGTATTGCAGATAGCCAATTTTTATCAAATAACTCATTCACCTACTTTTGGGAGAGCTTTCACTTGGTGAAGTTTCAGACCCATAGCTAATTACTCACCTACTCAAAATGAGTAAATGCAAATTATCTCTAAAAGTATTGCAGATAGCCAATTTTTCTCAAATAACTCATTCACCTACTTTTGGGAGAGCTTTCACTTGGTGAAGTTTCAGACCCATAGCTAATTACTCGTCTACTCAAAATGAGTAAATGCGAATTATCTCTAAAAGTATTGCAGATAGCCAATTTTTCTCAAATAACTCATTCACCTACTTTTGGGAGAGCTTTCACTCTGTGAAGTTTCAGACCCATAGCTAATTACTCACCTACTCAAAATGAGTAAATGCAAATTATCTCTAAAAGTATTGCAGATAGCCAATTTTTCTCAAATAACTCATTCACCTACTTTTGGGAGAGCTTTCACTTGGTGAAGTTTCAGACCCATAGCTAATTACTCACCTACTCAAAATGAGTAAATGCGAATTATCTCGAAAAGTATTGCAGATAGCCAATTTTTCTCAAATTAATCATTCACCTACTTTTGGGAGAGCTTTCACTTGGTGAAGTTTCAGACTCATAGCTAATTACTCGTCTACTCAAAATGAGTAAATGCGAATTATCTCTAAAAGTATTGCAGATAGCCAATTTTTCTCAAATAACTCATTCACCTACTTTTGGGAGAGCTTTCACTTGGTGAAGTTTCAGACCCTTAGCTAATTACTCACCTACTCAAAATGAGTAAATGCGAATTATCTCTAAAAGTATTGCAGATAGCCAATTTTTCTCAAATAACTCATTCACCTACTTTTGGGAGAGCTTTCACTTCGTGAAGTTTCAGACCCATAGCTATTTATTCACCTACTCAAAATGAGTAAATGTGAATTATCTCTAAAAGTATTGCAGATAGCCAATTTTTCTCAAATAACTCATTCACCTACTTTTGGGAGAGCTTTCACTCTGTGAAGTTTCAGACCCATAGCTATTTATTCACCTACTCAAAATGAGTAAATGCTAATTGTCTGTAAAAGTATTGCGGATACCCAATTTTTATCAAATACTCATTCATCTACTTGTGGGAGAGCTTTCACATGGTGAAGTTTCAGACCCATAGCTAATTACTCACCTACTCAAAATGAGTAAATGCGAATTATCTCTAAAAGTATTGCAGATAGCCAATTTTTCTCAAATAACTCATTCACCTACTTTCGGGAGAGCTTTCACTTGGTGAAGTTTCAGACCCATAGCTAATTACTCGTCTACTCAAAATGAGTAAATGCGAATTATCTCTAAAAGTATTGCAGATAGCCAATTTTTGTCAAATAACTCATTCACCTACTTTTGGGAGAGCTTTCACTCTGTGAAGTTTCAGACCCATAGCTAATTACTCACCTACTCAAAATGAGTAAATGCGAATTATCTCTAAAAGTATTGCAGATAGCCAATTTTTCTCAAATAACTCATTCACCTACTTTCGGGAGAGCTTTCACTTGGTGAAGTTTCAGACCCATAGCTAATTACTCGTCTACTCAAAATGAGTAAATGCGAATTATCTCTAAAAGTATTGCAGATAGCCAATTTTTGTCAAATAACTCATTCACCTACTTTTGGGAGAGCTTTCACTCTGTGAAGTTTCAGACCCATAGCTAATTACTCACCTACTCAAAATGAGTAAATGCGAATTATCTGTAAAAGTATTGCAGATAGCCAATTTTTCTCAAATAACTCATTCACCTACTTTTGGCACAGCTTTCACTTGGTGAAGTTTCAGACCCATAGCTATTTATTCACCTACTCAAAATGAGTAAATGCGAATTATCTCGAAAAGTATTGCAGATAGCCAATTTTTCTCAAATTAATCATTCACCTACTTTTGGGAGAGCTTTCACTTGGTGAAGTTTCAGACCCATAGCTAATTACTCGTCTACTCAAAATGAGTAAATGCGAATTATCTCTAAAAGTATTGCAGATAGCCAATTTTTCTCAAATAACTCATTCACCTACTTTTGGGAGAGCTTTCACTTGGTGAAGTTTCAGACCCATAGCTAATTACTCACCTACTCAAAATGAGTAAATGCGAATTATCTCTAAAAGTATTGCAGATAGCCAATTTTTCTCAAAAAACTCATTCACCTACTTTTGGCACAGCTTTCACTTGGTGAAGTTTCAGACCCATAGCTATTTATTCACCTACTCAAAATGAGTAAATGTGAATTATCTCTAAAAGTATTGCAGATAGCCAATTTTTCTCAAATAACTCATTCACCTACTTTTGGGAGAGCTTTCACTCTGTGAAGTTTCAGACCCATAGCTATTTATTCACCTACTCAAAATGAGTAAATGCTAATTGTCTGTAAAAGTATTGCGGATACCCAATTTTTATCAAATACTCATTCATCTACTTGTGGGAGAGCTTTCACATGGTGAAGTTTCAGACCCATAGCTAATTACTCACCTACTCAAAATGAGTAAATGCGAATTATCTCTAAAAGTATTGCAGATAGCCAATTTTTCTCAAATAACTCATTCACCTACTTTTGGGAGAGCTTTCACTTGGTGAAGTTTCAGACCCATAGATAATTATTCACCTACTCAAAATGAGTAAATGTGAATTATCTCTTAATAGTATTGCAGATAGCCAATTTTTCTCAAATAACTCATTCACCTACTTTTGGAAGACCTTTCACACACGAAAATGAAAAATTGTGAATATCTCGGAAAAGCTATTTCTTCTGCTTTAATGCTCGGCGGGAGATACACACCACGGCAGTGGTCTTGACAAAAATTTTTGTCTCCCCAAAAATGGTGGCCATTTTGAATTTTCAAAGTTTTTGCAAAACACAAAAATGCTTATATCTCGAAAACTGTGCTATATGGAGCGAACTCAACAAAATTTGGGACCTGCTGGGTATCTCTGCAGAGTAGCCATGCCAATTTTCAAAATATTTTTGTCTCGCCAAATATAGCAGACATTTTTAATTTTTTTATTTTTTGCAAAACACAAAAATGCTTATATCGTGAAAACCGTGCTAGATAGAGCAGACTGCGCTGACTTTGGTTGCCACAACAGTATAAGGCTAGAAACGAAGCATTTTCTTAATACTTTAGCACTCACCTTTATATCCTTTTCGGGACGCTTTGTTTTTGCTATGCAAAAACATTATCTTTTTTTTTGCGAGCGATCCTCTAGTTATATTTGACAGTCTGAGTTTCAGACTGTCTGAACTAGGTCATGGTTTCAAAATCTTTGACAGATTTAATGTTCCTTTATATGATTTTGTCTCCCCCCTTCCCCTCCCTAGCTTACACACCCTGAATTACTTATCTTAAGTGTACCCAGATTAAGTGCAAAAATAGTTTGTGCCCTACATTAAACCTAATTTAAAATAACACATTATAATAATGATTTTTATCAAAAGCCAGTTTAAAAAGGACACTGAAATACACTTCCCTTGTAAACATGAACATATACAATTAGAAAGTTACATGCCAGTATACTTAACCTATAAGTCTGAAGTAATTTTTAAAATAGAAAATCAGACTCCTGGGATTTATAGCCATCAATTAAAGGGTTGTGCATTTGATCAAGCATGTATTTACAACACATGTTATGAACATTCATATAAGTAGGTTATTTCATAAGAGACACTTGGTGTTGTCTGCATAACTGACAGGCATACACTCATTTTAACCCCACATTAGTTAAAGACTGTGTATGTATTGTTTTCATCCATGGCATCTGGATGGGCCAGCAGACTGGCAGGTGGGTGGTTGGGCAGGCAGGATAAAGTTTGTCCAGGACGTATCTCAGAAACCGTATGGTGTAAGAAGTTGATGCATGAAAAAAAAAAAAATTAGAAGTTGATACATGGTAGGGACATTGGTTTGCCGGGATAGGTGTGCAGCGTCATGATGTAACCTTTGTTTGACCATGACCTTCCTGTCTTGACCGTGACCTTTAATATCTTGTCTGAACTATATCTTCAAAACCCTAAGGTGTAGAAGGTTGATACATGGCAGATACATTGGTTAGAGAGTGTAGGTGTGCAACATCATGATACAACCTTGATTTAATTTTTGACCTTGCCATAGTCACCTTGACCGTTAAAATCTTCTCTGGGTCATATATCAGAAACCTTAACCTGTAGGAAGGTGATTCTTGGTTGGGGAGTGTTGGTATGCTAAATCATGGTGTGATCTTTAACCTAGCTCTGCCAAGTGTGTCCACTTGTCGTATTATCTCCCGCTGGCCCACCGGATGGGAGATTATACAATACCTCTTTTGTGTGAGTGTGTGCATGTGGGAGTGTATGTATGCGTATGTCAAGTAGTTATCGCTAACCTAGAGGGCTGTTGGGTCTTAATATTGATGCTTAAATAATATTAGTTCAGTTCCTTATGCCCCTCCATTTTTTGGCTGCTGGAGCTAGTAGCTACTTTGAGAAAATTGGTAATAACTCCAAAACCACAGCATTTACAGCATTGTGCAAAAATATGTTGTTAAGCTAGTGAGTACTTTTTATGTCAGCTGACTTGTCAGTAAGCTGACATTATGGCATCACTCTATGGTGTCCGCATCCGCGTGAACAATTTCTCCTCCAAAACTACAAGACCGAGAGACATGCTGTTTTTAGCTTACTGGCCAACGGCCGTAAGTTATTGGCATGGCCTGGCGTCGTCTTTGTTGTTGTTGTTGTCGGCATCGTCAACAATTTTTTCAGCCTCTTCTCCTCAGAAACTACTGCACCGATTTCTTTTAAATTTGGTATGGAGCTTCCTTGGGTAGAGGACTTTCATTTTCCTCATTGCATGTTTTTCAACCAATCAGAGAAGTCACATGACCAAAAACATGTTTTTAAAAGGGTGTGCTTGTCTGGATGGTAACTTACAAAGCGCTTCACCTATTCACATGAAATTTTGCAAGTAGGTTCGTTATACAAATGTCTGGAAATCATTAAATTTTCGAAGGATCCAATACAAAATGGCCGACTTATTAATGATTTACTAAATGCCACGATTTTTCTTAATGCTGAAAAAACAAAAATGCGTTTATCTCAGAAACGGAGCGAGATAGAGCGATTTCGATGAAATTTTCGACCCATAGGGTATGTAAGAAATGTATTCTTTGCAATTTTTCCCTCCTCAAAAATGGCGGCTCACTTTGAATTTTCGAAGTTTTGCCAAAAATGGCAAAACACAAATTTGCTTCTATCTCCTTAACTGTGCGAGATAGAGCGGTTTCGTCGAAATTTTCAACCCACAGGATAACTGAGCATTGTACTCTTGGTGATTTTCAAAAAATTTTCCCCTCCTCAAAAATGGCGGCCAAAAATGGCAAAACACAAGGGTATCTGACAAATGTACTCTTGGCAATTTTCAAAAAATTTTCCTCTTCCCACATATGGCGGCCATTTTGAATTTTCTTATTTTTGCCCAAAATGGCAAAACACAAATGTGCTTCTATCTCCTTAACCGTGCAAGATAGAGCGATTTCGTTGAAATTTTTGACCCACAGGTATCTGAGCAATATACTCTTGGCAATTTTCAAAAAAATTTTCCTCTTCCCACATATGGCGGCCATTTTGAATTTTCGAATTTTTGCCAAATTTTCAAAAAATTTTGCCCTTCCCAAAAATGGCGGCCATTTTGAATTTTCAAATTTTCCCCAAAAGTGGCAAAACACAAAATTGCTTCTATCTCCTTAATCGTGCGAGATTGTCGAAATTTTCGATCCACAGGGTATCTAAGAAATGTACTCTCGGCAATTTTAAAAAACTTTTCTCTTCCCAAAAACGGTGGCCATTTTGAATTTTCAAATTTTTGCCAAAAATAGAAAAACAGAAATTTGCTTCTATCTCCTTAACCATGCGAGATAGAGCGATTTCGTCGAAACTTTTGACCCACAGGGTATCTAATAAATGTACTCTTGGCAATTTTTCAAAAAATTTTCCTCTTCCCACATGTCGGCCATTTTAAATTTTCGAATTTTTGCCAAAAATGGAAAAACACAAAATTGCTTATCCCCTTAACCATGCAAAATAGAGTGATTTTGTTGAAATTTTTGACCCACAGGGTATCTAAGAACTGTACTCTTGGCAAGTTTCAAAACCTTTTCTCTTCCCAAAAACGGTGGCCATTTTGAATTTTCAAATTTTTGCCAAAAATAGAAAAACAGAAGGCATCAAGCTGAAATAATTTACACGTATACTAATAAATATTTCAGCATCATTCTTATATTTTACAAATGAAACAGGGTCTTGTAAGACTAGTGTACAATTTTGGCAAAAGGTTTATGGGGTGGACATTACATATGATAATGTGTGTTCTTCTATGCTATCCTATTTCTATTCATATGTCGCAGCTACTGTCAACAGGGCGTCTTATTTCTAGTAAATTAATAGATTTCTTACGAATTTTGAGTTTGTTTACAACTACTGCCATATTTGCCGGAAGTGGGTGCTTTTGGTAGCTTCTATATGCCGGAAGCACCATTATTCTTACCGGATTGAAATACAGTTTATTCGGGAAAGTGTTTCATGACAGTGGAGTAAAAAGTCGATTATGGGTTGATCATCAGTCGGAAAAATGGACGAATAATCGACTAATAAAAATTGAGGCGATTCCACTCACTATCAGAAACTGTAAGAGATGGAGCAATTTTGAGTGAATGTTGGACCCTAGGGGTAGTAAAAGAGTATAAACGCTTGGATTATTACTTATGTTACAGCTATGGGGTATACTTTCTCCATATTAATCACTGCACATTTATAGCAAGAAAAAAGTATTTGGGTGGGACGACCACAACATGCGGGTCGCCAGTAAGCAGCAAGCCTTGGCCTATTTTTTTTAAAAAGATACCTAAACTATTGAGGATGATAAATCGTAAAATCCATGCAGATCTGTCTGTTCGTCAGTTCCCCAGAGCCATTACAAGTCAGGTACCCCCACCCAAAGTGTGAAAATTTCAACGCTTAATCACAATTTTCTCATTCTCTATTGAAGGGATTTTTCTCTTATCTTGCATATGTTTACTGGGCCTCAAGTAGATTTCCTTGTGTGAGTATCAGACCTGGATATGTCTTAATTTTTTTTATGAATTTTTAAAATAAGTTTTAATTTATTAAAATTCATGAGATCGTGCACTAAATCACTTATTTTCTCATTGACTATTTCAGGGATTTCTCTCTTATCTTGCTTATAAGTACTAGGCCAATAGTAGATACCCTTGTGTGAGTATCAGGCCTAGATCTTTCTGAATTATTATATCCCCAGACGAAAGTCGGTGATATATTGGATTCAGGTCAGTCGGGCCGCCGCCGCCGTAGAAATTTCCTTGTGTACGTGATAACTCAAAAACAAATTAATATTTTTTTTTCAAACTTGGTACACATGTTAAGGATGCCCAAAGGAAGATCCCTATTTTAAGGTGACCTTAAACTCCCAATATTAAAGAACTTATGGCCACCGTAAGGTCAGAAATTGCACTTTTAGGCACTTAGAGCCCTCTAGGTCACAAACTATGAGGCTTATCTGGCTAAAATTTTACCTCAGAACACATTAATATATTCTTAGTACATGTGCCAAAAATCAAGACTTTAAGTTGAGAAGAAAATTGTGTTTGGGGCCCATAAAGACCCCACTTAGGACTTTTTCCTATATTTTTAATGTATTTTGCCCTATAAGTTGGAAGAGGTAATTCTGATGAGTCTGAAACTGCACTAGGTGTAACTCCTATGTGTAATCCTTGTCTGAGAAAAATTTAAAGGCTGTAGGTTTACCTGTTAGGCCAACTTAAGGTCTCAAAATTGCCCACCTTGACCCAATTTCTGGACTTTTTGCCACCTTCAAGCACTGTAGCTTTCAAACTATGTGTCTCATCTAAGTGGAATATCATCTGAGAATATATCAATATGTTTTTCTTGTATGTACTCCAAAATTTAGGCCTTTAATAGACATTTAACTCGTGTATGAGGACCATGAACACCCACCTGAGTGACCCTTTCAAGACATTTTTCACATATTTTGTTCTGTAACTTGGAAATAGTAAGTCTGAGAAGTTTCAAACTGTATTAGATATATATTCTGTGTGTAATCTTAGTATGTAACTGATTTTAAGTCTGAAGCTTTAATTTTGAAGGTCAAATTGAGGTCTCTAAAAGGCTCCCAAAGACCCAATATTTGGACTTTTTGCTACTTTTAAGTCCTGTGACTGTCAAACTATGTGACTGATAGAGCTCAAATCCTATCTGGGAAGATATTAGTATGTTATTTTTATATGTGCCAAAAAGTAAGGCTTTAAGAAGACATTTAACCTGTGTATGAGGACCATAAATCCCCACCCGAGTGACCCTTATAAGACATTTTTCACATCTTTTTCCCTGTAACTTGGAAATGGTAAGTCTGAGAAGTTTCAAACTGTATTAGATATATATTCTGTGTGTAATCTTAGTATGTAACAGATTTTAAGTCTGAAGCTTTAATTTTGAAGGTCAAATTGAGGTCTCTAAAAGGCTCCCAAAGACCCAATATTTGGACTTTTTGCTACTTTTAAGCCCTGTGACTGTCAAACTATGTGACTGATAGAGCTCAAATCCTATCTGGGAAGATATTAGTATGTTATTTATATATGTGCCAAAAATTAAGGCTTTAAGAAGACATTTAGCCTGTGTATGAGGACCATAAATCCCCACCCGAGTGACCATTTTTAGACATTTTTCACATATTTTGCCCTGTAACTTGGAAATGGTAAGTCTAAGAAGTTTCAAACTGTATTAGATGCATATTCTATGTGTAATCTTACTATGTGACAAATTTTAAGTCTGAAGCTTTAATTTGAAGGCCACATTTAGGTCTCTAGAAGGCCCCATAAAGACCCAGTATTTGGACTTTTTGCCAATTTTAAGGCCTGTGACTGTTAAACTATGTGACTGATAGAGCTGAAATCTCATCTGGGAATACATTATTATGTTCTTTTTACATGTGCCAAAAATCAAGGCTTCAAGTAGACATTTAACCTGTGTATGAGGACCATAAACACCCACCTGAGTGACCCTTTTAAGACATTTTTCACATATTTTGCTCTGTAACTTGGAAATGGTAAGTCTGAGAAGTTTCAAACGTTATTAGATACATATTCTATGTGTAATCTTAGTATGTAACAAATTTTAAGTCTGAAGCTTTAATTTCAAAGCCACATCGAGATCTCTGAAAGGCCCACAGAGACCCAATATTTGAACTTTTTGCCACCTTTAAGCCCTGTGACTGTTAAACTATGTGATTGATGGAGCTGAAATCCCATCTGGGAATGCATTATGTCCTTTTTACATGTGCCGAAAATCAAGGTTTTTAGTAGACATTTAACCTGTGTATGAGGGCCATAGATACTTACCCAAGTGACCTTTTTTGACATTTTTTCCGTATTTTGCCCTGTTATTTGGAAATTCTTAGTGTGACAAGTCTTAAACTGTATTATATATAATTTTTGTTTGTTATGTATGTCCCCCAAAAAGTCTCAGATCTGTAGTTTAATTGCTAAGGTCTCTTTAACAATTGTAAAATGCCCACAGAAACCAAATTTATGGACATTATGCCACTTTAAAGCCCTGTAACTGTCAAACTATGTGGGTCATAGAGCTGAAATCTTTGAATTTTTCAAAGGAAGTGCCTGTCTATTTAAATTTTGAATATTAATAATGTTATGGCTATCTTAGTCTTTTAAGAACTTATTTTTGTGTGTTATACCTATGCTTGCTGAGTTTTTAACTTTTTAAAATGAAACTGGTTAAACATATTCAAGTAGGCAAAATGGACACTGTTATTTTCTGGTGAGCTTTAAGTCCCTACATTAATGAAATTATATCCTTATGTAGTAAAACTAGGGGATTTTTAATCCTCAACTAGCCCAGTTTTATTCAACTTGCCTCAGTTAATTTTGACACAGCTCCTACAGTTATGAACTCATTTCAGTTGATAATCACATACTTAAAATTCTCAATTCTTTTTGTATTTGATTACCCCTTTTATATATATCAGATTGTTTGTTTACCATTTATGCTGTAGCACTCCTCCTCTTTGTAGTCCCAACCCACATCCCCCACCCATCTCTGGGACCTCCAGCTATATTGAGTGACACTACATAAACAAAGGTATTTAATGATATCAAATGAGAAACAAAGAACTCAATGGGGTTGCAGATCTTGTGTTATAGTGAGAGAGGTGTGGAGAAGGGGAGAGGGGTGGGGGTGGGAGGCTTCATTGCATATAACACAAAGGGGAGTCAGAACTGAGATTGTGTCACATATTTAGGTTGCATATGGATCACATTATATAGGTATAGAGGAAATGAATAACTGAAAACAATTTGCAAATTCTAAAAATAATATAATAAAATAATAATATAAATAATTTTTTTTAAATAATATTTTATTTGTGAACAAATATAGAAACAGATATGCACTTTTGGGATTATGAATTTTAGAATGGACATTCAATCATCAATCATTTAAATACTTTGAAATTAGGTTAAGAGTTATCATTGCAGGAAGATTGAAAAGTATGATGAGTTGAGTTAAAAATAATATTTTATTTGTCAACAAATATAGAAACAGATATGCTCTTTTGGGATTATTATTTTAGAATGGACATTCAATCATCAATCTTTTAAATACTTTGAAAATAGGTTTAGAGTTATCATTGCAGGAAGATTGAAAATAAAATTTGAGTTATGTATTCGGCGTCTGGCGATACACCATCTTCCTTGGGAAGATATAAACAGAGTAGATTGATGTGCTGAAGTTCATATAATAATGGGTAATTATGTTTTAAAAAATTCCCGATCAAAACCTGTGGCGTGAGTGATGACCTGTCTGGGGATATGTTGGCGCCGAGTTGGCCCAATCTATTTTTTTTATGAATTTTAAAAATAATTTTAATGCATTAAAATTTGTGAAATCATGCACGAAATCACCTATAACTTGAAAAGTATTGTATCTAGAGCATTTTGTTCAACATATATTATTTAGCTACTTTTTACATAGCTACATCATGGTGGGTAACTTGGGAGTCTATCCCAATAGCTAAATGAATAATAGCCACTTTCTGACTTTTCAGTACCTTCCACCCAGCAGGCATGCGACTTTGAAATCTGGTTGATTCCAACAGTGAAATCTGGTTGAAATACGTGAAGATTTTGCACACCGTTTTTAGTTGGATCCAACCAGTGAAATCATGTTGAAACCAACTGTTGAAATCGGGTTGAATTCAATGGGTGAAATCTGGTTGAAATACGTGTAGATTTTGCAAACCATTTTTGGTTGGATCCAACCGGTGAAATCAGGTTGAATTCAATGGGTGAAATCAGGTTGAATTCAGTGGGTGAAATATGGTTGAAATACGTGTAGATTTTGCAAACTGTTTTTGGTTGGATCCAACCGGTGAAATCAGGTTGAATTCAGTGGGTGAAATCTGGTTGAAATACGTGTAGATTTTGCCAACTGTTTAATGCACGATCAATCAATCAATCAATCAGTTGTCCAAGTTAATCTCTGTATCTACGGATTCATAATGAGTAAAATCACTGGTAACTTGAAACCTATTGCATGTACAGAACTTCTCATAAATATGCTATTCAGCTACTTTTGGATCAGCTATAACATAGTAAAATTGCGGACCTGTAACTCATTGCACAGCTGAGTTATAGGTACTTTGAGGTTGTCACTATCGAGTAAATTCCTTGTAACTTGAAAACTCCTGCATTTAGGGAATTTTCTTTAAATATCTTATTCATGTACTTTTGAATCAGCTGTAACATGGTGAAGGTGCAGACCTGTAGGTCATGGCATTGCTGAGCAAAAGCTATTTTCAGTTTATCCGTGTTGAGTAAATCAGTAACTGTTATAGCTTAAAAAGTAGTGCAAAAACAGTATTTTGTTTAAATATGTTATTCACCTACTTTTCTGTCAGCTATAGTAGAGTGAACTTGCAGACCTGTAGCTCATTGCATAGCTGAGCTATAGCTACTTTCAGAGTAAAGCTGTTGAGTAAATCAGTTGCAACTTTAAAACTATTGCATTGAGAGTATTTTGTTTAAATATGTTATTCACCTAATTTTTGGTCAGGTATAACATTGGAAAATTGCAAAACTGTAGCTCATTACATAGCTGAGCAGTAGCTATTTTCTGGTTCTCACTGTTGAGTAAGTCAGTTGTAACTTGAAAACTATTACATTTAGAGAATTTTGTGAACATATGTTATTCATCTACTCATGGTTCAGCTATAACATAGTAAAATTGCAGACCTGTAGCTCATTGCAAAGTGGAGCTGTAGCTACTCTGCGGTTCTCACTGTTGAGTAAATCTCCTGTAACTAGAAAACTATTGCATTTAGAGTATTTTGTTTAAATATGTTTTTTATTGCGTAAAATACCCTTACCTTATCCTCACTAGTGCTTACCTGTTGGCGGGAGCAAACAAGTACGACCAAACGAGAATATTTTTAAAATAAATATTCTTGTCGGTACCAGTATGTATACGCATGACCGCGCATGCGCGTGCACCGGAAGAACCCCGTTAAGCCTCACTTTTATTTTGGTCGTGAGGGTGTAAACATCATTTGACACGATCTTTGTTAGCGAAGAATTTCAACATGGCTGGCAAGGAAGGGGATGTTTTTTGAAAAGAATTCACGCTTTCATAGTATTGGAAGGCTTTTATTTCTTTTCTTTTGATATTTGCCAGCTTTTTCATCAGGAAGTCTGCTTTTTGGGTGAATTTTCGGCCCTTACAGATCTTTTAGATGGTTAGTGGTAGGGTCCTGTTCGCCATTTTATAAGAAGTTTTTCCTCGACATTCAGAAAAGAATTCATCTTCTGACCCTGTGCACACAGCTTATACTAGCACGTCTAGAAGCTATACAGGGTCCATCATCTGTCTTATTAATGAACAGAAGAACCTAATAAGTCTTCTGCTTCATTGTTTTTTATAAAGAAGAAGACGACAGGAACTGCAATTCTTAAAGATCTACCTCTTCACAGATCTCGTCCTGGTGCCAGTTGAGTGGCCAGAATACGATCTTCATCTCATAAAGGGTAGTACCTCTGCCTATCTATCTGCCTCCTCTAGTGAGGTAAATATGGCAGAGGCAATCCCTATAACAGAAGAATCCATCATAAACAGAAGTTCTTCTCATCAGATAGTTCACATCTACAGGCTATGGATTTTCATTTGGAAACAAACACTGCAATTTTACAAGATCTACCTCTTCATAGTACTACCCCAGATCTCTTCCTTGAGGCAGAAGAGTGGCCAGAATAAGATCTTCATCTCGTAAAAGAGTAATTCTTCTGTTTCCTCTAGTGAGGTAAATAGGGCTGAGGCAGTCCTGTAACAGAAGAAGGGTTCAGGAATGCAGGTTCTTCTCATCACATGGTTTCATAACTACAACTTGCAGAGAATGCACTTGGTCAAGAAGATTTTCTTCAAACTTATCATAATGAAACAAATTAAATCTCATTGGTCAGTTATTTACAACAACTAAAGAAGACGATCATATTGTTCATGAAGGTTCTTCTAACTAGGAACTAGAAGGTCACTACAAGGCTGGTTTTCATCACTTGTCTACCATATGGAAGGTCTCTGTTGGGGTTACTAGTTGTAAAAACACATCAACAGTTTTCTCAACAACAATACACAAATGCCAGGAATTTTCAGAAGTTTTCTTCAATCTACCTTGTCTTCTACAACTTTATGGGCATATTTCACAGTTTACAACCATGCAGTTTAAAACACAGCATATTTAAATGCTATGGTTGTCTATCTTCTGGTCACAATTCTCGACAAGTAACTCTCAATTTGTGAAATGCTGTAATATTTGGGTTTGGTTTCAGTGGACCAGAACTTCATTAAGACATGGAAGTACTACTCAGCTACATTCAGACTTAATTTCTTTCTTTTATTGGGAAGTTTTTAGAAGCAACGCCTTTGTGCCACATATACACTAATTAATATGTCACGTTATTTGTGGTAATACACAAGAATTAACAGAATGCATCACAATCCATCAGAGGTATTGCTTTTGGAAGTGACAACCAAGGTTTGAGGAAATGATGGCTGGAGGTTGTTTTACTGCAATATCTAGTTTTAAAATGAATGTCATCTCGAGGTTGGGCACATTCTGCAATGCGGTTTAACATTGGAACTACCTTATCGAATTGTCGAGAATTCCCACAATTCATAGCGGTTATATATTCTGACAGGAATCAACAACTTTAATGGTTAAAGTGTCCATCAAATGCTTCTATACGTTTTTTTAAGTTCAGGAAAATGTGTACAAGCTTACAGTTTTACAGTTTATTGGTGACCTGTGTGGTTAGTGTATGCATCAAACAGCACACGGTCTCAGCTTTGAGGATGCAAGGTAATCAGTACTTCATTTGCGAAGATGGATAGGGAGTCGCGTTACATATGTCGGACGCGTTCTTCCTCAATCCCAGGTACAACTGTATGTGATTCTTCATTGTTTCTTTACTAGTGAAAGAATGCACCTTGTCATAGGTCGTTCTTTTCATTTAACAGCCCAACACTTCGGTACAGCAACGGATCCATTCGAATTTGTCCGTGTAGCATCACATTCATCGGTATTGAAAACACTGGTTATATGCGGTCACCAACATCACATATTTGCTTGTAGAAATCGAAGCAATTAGTGGCCTGTGTACAGACCTACAGTGGGTGATAAGCTTATGGGGTTAGAACTCATCCCAATAAAACACTTCTGCTTCGTTGGTGACAAATTCAACCTTTGCAAGGTGTCCTTATATAAAGAAGTTTGGTATTTGGATGTCAGAACTCATCCCATCACAATACTTATTAATTCATCCATGGCAAGGGTGAAGTGTCCCCATAGAAGGAAAGTGGGGTATTTGAGAAGCTTAGGCATGGTGTACATACAAGTTTATTATCCATTCCCATAATTCTCATGTCATTTATAGGAATCTGTAACTTAGAACATTCAGTTTCAATGGACATTCTTGACACATTAATGTTGCTTGGAAATTCCGTTGGAATATTCACAATCTCTTCACTTTCAGACATGTTCATAGTTTGCAGAACTTGGAACTATAGAGGGTCAAAAACACATTTGGGAGACTCATTTGCTGTCTTATGGTCAGCCACAGAAACCAGGGCTACTGTCAGGGGCTTCTGAGGGCTGCATTTCTGATGTTAAGGGTTTTCAAATTCATCTTCAAAACATGAGGGTTTTACTTCAGATAACAGCATAGCACTGTGTTGTTTTATCTTACCCTTTCATTAGATATGTATCTGACATCTAATGTTCCTTTGTAAGCCCACAACAAATTGTGAGGGCTCACTACATTTAGGGCTGTCATAATGGGATATCAACATCCATACATACAGGGATAAGCCATTCAAACAGAATGTCCTTCATCCCATAGCTTCGCATTATTTGCCAAATTTGGCACACTGCAAGGTTAGATAACTTTGTTTCAAAGATAAAGAACAAACTATCTGTGTTTATTTCACCAGTCCAATACCCTAATGCAATGCAATACAATGGCGGTAGATGTATTGAGTATCCTACTGTGGAGTATTTCTCATTTCAGAGGTGGTACAGAAAATTGGAATTATACTTCTTACATATTACCAGGAGCCCCAGGGTGACCAGGGATGTGTTGGTTTGGGGACCTAGTTGACTCAAAATCACTTTTGCCCTATGGAATAGAGGAATCTCTGTGAACAGCTATCAACTAGATATTCATGAAAGGCTGCCATATTTCAAAAAAAAAAAAAAAAAAAAAAAAAAAGGCAAGGTGGTTCTTTTTGAATCTGATTCAAGGAGATTCAGTTGGACTTCCAATAGCCTCCTCTCTTCTTAATAGCAGATTTTTGACCCTTTGATTCACAGGCAAAATCTGATTTCTACCACTCTGATACAGGGATGTTGTTGCTAATCAGTTGGGTTTACTACTACAATCATTCATAGTTATGAACTCAATAGACTGATAAGGGGTTTTCTTTTGGGTTCACTATTGAAGTAATTCATAGGTATGACTTCAATAGACTGATGCATGGTTTTCATTTGAGTTCACTATTGAAGTAATTCATAGGTATGAATTCAATGGACTGATACATGGTTTTCCAGTGGGGTTCGCTGTGGAAATCATTCATACTTATGAACTCAGTAGACTGATAGATGGGTTTCATTTGAGTTCATTTTGGAAATCATCCATAGTAATGGACTAAATGGATTGATCGTGGTTTTTCTGAGGATGGTTCAATGTAGGATGGTGCTATACCTTTCACTCTCTTTGGACTTGTCTTGATTATTCTTAGTCATGACAAAGTCTCTTTTGAATCATCTGAATCCATGACCTTAGCCTCGGGTAGATAGGCAGGTGAGGGTGTTTGGTCTTTCAGATCATTGAACACAGAACTGGAAGGAGTTCACAGTTTCTCCTTCATCAGTACTCCTAGCAGAGAACAGATGACTTCAGAGGGTCACGGTATTGTTTCAAGCTGGTTTTCATTCCTGCTTTTATGCTAGTCTGGATCATTCTTTGACTGAAGATATGACCTTTTGCCCCTTTTAGAGCTCTAAGATTTTATCTTGATATTTTTCAGATCTTAGATAGGGGAGTATGTGCTATACTGTGCATGTGTATATATGTATGTACTTTTCAGGAGGCATTCAAGGAGCTACCATGTCAACAGGCAGACAGTTCTGCTAGCTGGTCAAATATTTGACCTTGAAACTTAGAATGTTTCTTTGGCCAAGGCTCAAATTGCTCCTTTTATGGCTGGAAGTCACACTCCACAATTTATACCTTAACTTGTGACTTGAAAGTCTAATGAAGGTCAGATTAATCGTTGGAACGTTAGTATCGCCATGTGGTTCCATCATAAATGGTGTATTGTATGATACATTACAGTAATTGTATGTATATGTACAGTTCCAATGGCCAGATCACACTGTTTAGACCCATTGGAAATACCCAATCATGTTCCTGTTTTTGGGTAAGCATCTGATCTGGTGTAAAGGCCCAAGGAATGGGTTAATAGGTGGTCTTATCCATATAAAGGAGCAGAATCTCCTTTTATTACCAATGCGCCTGTCCATGGTTGGGGAACACATTGGTATTTAGTGTTATAAAATTCCAAGGTGGGAATTTTTAAATGCATATTCTGGACAATTCCAGTTTACTTAATAACAGAATATAACTACATAGGTTATGTTGTTATGTTGTTAAGTATGCCTATCATACTCTTGTACTTATCGCCACAAGTGTGTTTTAAATTAGTACATTGGATATAAGATACATGCAGGGCCAAGGCACCTTTGGGAAGGTTGCCAGGTAGTGCTTACATATATAACTATTAAATGTTATTTTGTTAAGTTACTTTTATTGGATAATATAGTCTGGTACTCACAAGATTTCTTGAGATATGTACTTTGACTTTTCATTTGGTTATACCTGCTTTTGGTGGCAAAAATATTAAAAATCCCACCACCAGTATGGTTGTAATCAAGCACTAGTGAGGATAAGGTAAGGGTATTTTACGCAATAAAATGTAAAAATTTTATTGTAATTTAACTTTTTATAAGTTAAATACTTACCTTATCCTCACTAGATTCGGATTCCCGCCCTGCCAACCCCACATTTTCAAGATTTTTGGGTTTGCAATATATTATATTGACTCCCAAAATTAAAGTGAGGCTTAACGGGGTTCTTCCGGTGCACGCGCATGCGCGGTCATGCGTATACATACTGGTACCGACAAGAATATTTATTTTAAAAATATTCTCGTTTGGTCGTACTTGTTTGCTCCCGCCAACAGGTAAGCACTAGTGAGGATAAGGTAAGTATTTAACTTATAAAAAGTTAAATTACAATAAAATTTTTACAATTTACCTACTTATGGGTCAAATATAACAGGGGAGTTGCAGACCTGTAGCTCATGTCATAGCTGAGCTATAGCTACTTTAATGTTTTCACTGTTGAGCAAATCATTTGTAACTACAAACCTATTGCATTTAGAGAATTTTGTTTAAATATATTATTCACCTACTTATGGGTCAGCTATAACCTAGTGAAATTGCAGACATGTAACTCATGTCATACTGTGGCAGCCATAGCTGAGCAATAACTACTTTAAAGTTCTCACTGTTGAGCAACTCAGTTGTAACTTCAAAGCTATTGTATTTAAAGTATTTTCTTTAAATATGTTATTCACCTACTTTTCAGTTACATGTAACAGTGAAATTGCAGACCTGTAGCTCATTGCATGGCAGAGTAATAGCCTGTTTCAGGTTGTCACTGTTGAGTAAATCAGTTGTAACTTGATAACTATTGCATTTACAGTATTTTCTTTAAATGTGTTATTCCTCTACTTTTGGGTCAGCTATACCATAGTAAAATTGCAGCCCTTTAACTCATTACATAGCTGAGCAGAAGGTACTTTGAGATTTTCACTATTGAGTAAATCAGTTGTAACTTGAAAACAATTGCACTTACGTTATTTTGTTTAAAATATGTTTTCCACCTTAACAGTTAACTTGTTACTTTACTTCTGAATACCATTTATAGGGCACAAATTTTGTGTCCTTTTCTTTTTTCTTGTTTTACTCTGAAACTGAAAACATACAGTCAGTTGACACAGAGCCCATTCACTGGCACTGATTGCTTGTTCTGTATCTACAAGCTCTTATCTGTTTTAGAGATCTACGTCAATAACTTAGTGAGTAATGCTATTTTCTGCTTAATAAATGGACAAAATTGAATAAATAGCCTTTTTCTCTGTAACTTTTATGTACATAGCTTTGACCAGAGATGTTATTTAGCCACTTTGTATGTAAGAGCCCTTCACCCATGGCATCTAGATGGGCAGGTGGGTGGGCCAGTTGAGGGAAAAGTTTGTCCGGACAGTATCTCAGAAACCGTAAGGTGTAGGAAGTTCATACTAAGCAATTACATTGGTTTGGGGTGAAGGTGTGAAACGTCATGGTGTAACCTTGATTTGACGTTTGACCTTGGCACAATGACCTTGAAATTTAAGAACTCATCCAGGCTGTATCTTGGCGTGAGTGCATGTGTGCGACATCATAATATGGCCTTTAATTGACCTTTGACCTTGCTGTTGTGACCTTGAACTTTAAAATCTTGTGTAGGCTATATCTTGGCATCCGGAAGGTGTAGGATTAGATTTGACCTTTGATCCTGCCGTAGTGACCATAAGTTTGAAAATCGTGTCTGGCTATGTCTTGGAAACTGTTAGGTGTAAGAAGTCATTACTTGGTAAGGGTATTGGTTAGGGGGTATAGGTGTACATTGTCATGGTGTGACCTTTAACCTTGGCCCTGCCAAAGTGTTTTGACCTGCCATAATTGAGACATATTTCTCTTATCACAAAGATAAATGGATTGCTGTAACTGATTATTATAAGTCATGTACTTTTACTTGTATTTCCATTGACAGCTATACTTAAGTTTATAAATTTTAAAACTTAAGTTAATCAATGTTAAATGCTGTCATCATCCTGCTGAATTGTCTTGTTTTAATACTTTATCTTGACATGAATTTTCTCTCTCTCAAACATTATTTTCTGTACATAAAATTACTTAAAAATTAAGTAGGCCTTTACATAACTGATATTGTTGGCTCAGAAAGTGATCTTTGTAGTATGGTGTCGAAACTATTATCCCGGCCTGTGGGGTACGGACATCTCTGATACTATTTTTTACATTTACAAATAAAGACAGCCTCCTAATCAATGCCAGTTTCTGCTAGCACCACTACAGTAGTTAAGGTTCCACTAGCATTGCCTCCAACTCAAGAAGCATTAAAGAGGTGATTATTCATGACATCACTAACCAGCTCTTTGATGAGACCCAGGTTCAAGTAAGAAAATCAGAGAATCCTCCCAACTGAAGGAAGTTTGTTCATCCCAGGCGCACTTGGAAAAATAGCAAATAATAATTAGTACTAAGTTATCATGGTTTCTCCAGACACCTAATAGAGAATTATGGGATTAATTGGAGCATTTCCTTGGACCCAAAAGTTTGGATTGTTTTCTTTTTCCAAATACAAACACTTTCACATTTCTTCCTATACTAGGTTGATTTATCTTTACACCATTCTATGACATGGAAATTCTTATATTTTACCATATGATTTGAGGAAGTCTCTGCTAACTCAGGTATCCTGTATCTTTGGTTTTGTTTTTCAGACTGAAAATTGTGTGTTCATGCATTCTTTTCTTCAGCAGGTGGGACGTCCCACCTACATACTGTTTGTGGCACACATTACAAATAGTGCCATAAATTACATTACTGATGTGATTTGGGACTTCGGTGGTATTATTTATTGAAGAAAATGTTTTGTTTACAAAGGACAAGTGCTTTTTAAGAAATATAATTACTGTTAAAAAGTGAACAGACAATTCACGCAAGTTCACTTAGTTCATTCATTTTGGTAAATATCTTGATGATATTTCCCAGTTTGGAGATTGTGTCTTCTTTGGCACGAATCATTTTGGAAATCTCCTGTTTTGTTGTAATGTTATATGAGCCCTCCATAGGAGCTAAGTTTAAACTTAAAATACTAAACAAAGTACATTTTTAAAACCAATTATCTAAATAAGTATTAGAATTTATTATGAGGCAGTTCCATTTTGGCAGATGGCCTGGGATTGTGTTGTGAAAACACCAGGAGGGGACAATTCTTGTGATCTGAGAGAATTCCTCATGAATTTATTGATTTATGGCCTTTTCACAACCCTTCATGTATCTCTTCCTGCTGCTGCTGCCACATACAGCTATGTACTTTTTAGTGCTGGGACGAGTTGATGGAAACTTGAGTTACAACTCGATGGGCGATAATTGGGGGTCACATCGATCTGCGCAAGTCAAACTCGAGTTTTTGAAAACGTATATATTTTCACCATCTAAGGCTGACACTTCACCAAAACAATAGAAATATCTGAAATTTTCAAAAATATATTGTATTTTTACTTTATTCTTGCTTAAATCAATGAAGATTTAACTTAAATTATATCGCGAAAGCCCACTTCCAGTTCAAAGTTTTGTCTCATGTACAGTTAAGTAAAATATTTTTGCTAACAAACGAAATACTTTATCCCGAAAATTACTCGAGTTTGACTCGAGTTCAACTCGCTTCTAACAAGTGATGCTCGATCTTTCATTTAAGCTGGCGATCCGACCACTAGTACTTTTCAAGTACTTACCCTGTTCCAAGCCTATACCAATGCCAGATATTGTTTCAAAACCGTACAATGTGCCGTTTGTTCCCAAATACCCACAAACTACCACAGATGTTCCCTTAAATACAGTGTGGATGTCCCCAAACATGCCCCGGTCTGACCTCTGCAGTTACAAAGTACCTTCAAAACTGATCCCATTTCAGTACATACTGTTCCATTACCAGGGTATGTATACGGTCATTCCTGGCCATCCTGGATCATCCTGGGCTGTTTTGGCTCCCAGATGGATGTGGATTCATCTCCTCGACCCAGGATTCCTATAAAACAGTACCCAGATAAACTCTTTATCTCCTGCCCGGCTTGCTGGCAAGAGATGATAATTTTCACCATGTGTGTGCGTGCATGCATGCGTGTATCAGGCAGTTTCTCTGAAACTACTACAGTTACACATTTTTGGTAAATTACTTGTCCTAATGAATTTTTACTCTCTTCAAAATGTTTTGTGGGTTTGGTGAACTTTGGCCTACTTCTGAGTGAGCAATAGCACTTTTACCTAATATAATTATATGACTTATAACTCTCAAACTATTGCATTTAGAGTATTTTGATCCAGTATGTTGTTCAGCTACTTTCTCCACAGCTACAACCTGGTCGGTAGTTTGGAAGTGTATCTCCATAGATAAGTGAATAATAGCTACTTTGTCAATTTTTAATTTGGTAACCATAATGAGTCAATGGCTTATATCTTCAAAAGTATTGCAGCTACACAATTTCTCTCAAATACGTATATGTATGTAGTTCATCAACTTTTTTGTGAACTGTGACATATTTAAGTTTCATACCTGTTGCTCAATGTTCAAGTGAGTAATGGCTACTTTATTGTTACTTTTAGTGAAAATGTGAAAAAAAATCACAAATATCTCAAAAACCATAAGAGATAGAGCAATTTCGAGTGAATTTTTGACCCACAGGGCAGTACAAAAGTATCCTATGCAAAGGGGAAGAATTTTAAGTTTTGTCACTTTTGGCGGGCATCTTGGATTTAAGCGGAAAATAAAACATTGAAAATATCTCGGAAATGGTAAGAGATACAGCGATTTCAAGCGAATTTTTGACCCACAGGGTAGTACAAGAGTATTCCGTGCCTGGGGGAAAAATTTCAGGTTTTGCCACGTTTGGCATCCATCTTGGATTTTAGCGGAAAACAAAAAATTGTGAACATCTTTGAAAAGGTATTTCTTCTAATTCTAATTTGACTTTTATAACGCTTAATCTCCACTGAGTAGTGGACTCTAAGGCACAACAAGACAATAGCAATATGCAAATTCAAAGTCCAGGGACAAAAAAACAGGTCGGCACCACGGAGAAGCCATAAGAAAAATGAGCTAAGGAGGATAAGCCTTTACGTAGAGATAGGTTTCGAGGTTTTCTTCCCCTTTAATGCTCGGCGGGAGATACACACTGCGCAGTGGTATTGTTCATACATGTTTTTTTGCTGATCAATAGTCAACATGGATGTCTTTGAAATGCTTAAAGTGTAGCAATGATGATTATTCTCATCCAGAAAAAATGTGTTACCTGTGGATGCCCTTTTGATTCAATACCTCATATGAACAGGCAGGCCAGCCAGACATTACGGTATGTGGGTTCGATCCTGGACGGACTGCGGGGCATTTGCCCAGGTGGGTCAGTTTGACTGCCTGGACAGGAATGTATACATTAACTTCCTGAGATTGCCACCCAAACTCATCAGAAGAATATTGCAAAGAATACAACCGGCAGTGAACCTTCTTCAGATGCCCTCTCAACTGTGGGCTCAAGTTGGCCTCCGGAGAAACCTATCCCTCACTCCAGTACAGTTTCCAGCTGGCCAGGAGAACCATCACCATGATCATCATGGAAGTATGCCAGGCCATCGTAGATGAATCGTGGGACGACGTTGTAGTGGCTCCCAGTGCATCACAGGGATGGCTAGATATGAAGTGGCTTTGAAGCCAGATGGGACATGCTACACGTACTTGGAACCTTGGGTGGCAAACATGTTGCCCCGAGATGCCCAAGAAATGCCTTAACTATAAAGGCTTCCATTCTATTGCCATGTTAGCCCTGGCAGCCCTGGGCACTAGTGAAGCAATCTCAGATGGTTGCTCAACCAATGCTAACTTCAGGATTATATTGTAAACCAGAATGGTGCCAATAACTATAAGGAAAGCAACCAGCTGGTAGATTTGTCTTTGTATTTCTCATTCCACCAATTCTGACATACATGAAATCATAATGACGCCACATGATGAGTGAAAACCTTCTGTCTGCTGAAATATAACTTTTTTCAGCCCCACGTTTTGATAAAAAAGTCATTTAGTTCTCATATAATACCTTAGACAAAAGGACTTGAAAGTTTACCAGCCCAGGACGATGCTACAAGACAATGACAACCCAGATGAGGTGTGTGCCCAGAGAGGTTAGGAAGCAGCCACATTGCACATGGAATATTTGCAGCAGTACATTGTGGACACAGAAGCAATTCTTTTGCAAATTGACATGATTTGAAATAAAATTCAGATGGTGTATGTTGGAGTTTTACTAAAGACAGTGCAAAAAAAGAAAGAAGTTCATCCAAAAAGAAGAAGAAGAAATAAAAAAAAAACAGAAAAAAGTCCAATCCGTCACTAAAGCTCAATCATGACTGTTGTCACGTAATACAAAAAATAAATGTAAAATTTTTTGAAAATTGCCAAGAGTACATTGCTCAGATACCTATGGGTCGAAAATTTCGACAAAATCGCTCTATCTCGCACGGTTAAGGAGATGGAAGCAATTTTGTGTTTTGCCATTTTTTGAAAAAATTTGAAAATTCAAAATGGCCGCCATTTTTGGGGAGGGGAAAATTTTTTGAAAATTGCTATGAGTACATTTCTTAAATACCCTAAGGGTTGAAAATTTCGGTGAAATTGCTCTATCTCTCACGGTTAAGGAGATAGAAGCAAATTTGTGTTTTGCCATTTTGAATTTTCGAATTTTTGCCAAAAATAGTCAAAACACAAATTTCCTTCTGTCTCCTTAACTGTGTGAGATAGAGCGATTTCGTCAAAATTTTCGACACACAGGATATCTAAGAAATGTACTCTTGGCAATTTTCAAAAAATTTTCCCCTCCCTCCCCAAAAATGGCGACCATTTTGAATTTTCGAATTTTTGCCAAAAATAGCAAAACACAGATTTGCGTCTATCTCCTTTACTGTACGAGATAGAGTGATTTCGTTTAAATTTTTGAACCAGAGGCCTTCTAAGAATGTACTCTTGACAATTTTCAAAAAATTTCCTCTTCCCAAAAATGGCGGTCATTTTGAATTTTCGAATTTTTCTCAAAAATAGAAAAACAGAAATTTGCTTCTATCTCCTTAACGGTGCAAATTAGAGTGATTTTGTTGAAATTTTCGACCCAACCAATGCAAAAAGGCATGAAGCTGAAATAATTTACATGTATACTAATAAATATTTAAGCATCATTCATTGATATATTTTACAAATGAAACAGGGTCTTGTAAGACTACTGTACAATTTTGGCAAAAGGTTCATGGGGTGGACATTACACATGATAATGTGTGTTCTTCTATGCTATCCTGTTTCTATTCATATGTCGCAGCTACTATCAACAGGGCATCCTATTTCTAGTTGTAGGTTACGTAGTGCCCGCGATCAAATGAAAAATGGGCACTTGTTGACACTGATTATCCATGGTAAAGAGGCGCTGCTATATCTAAAAAAATATATCCCGCTTGCTATATCCTCCTGTACAGGTCATATACAGCATTTGGTGGATAGTAAATTATGTTAGACTTAATTTTTGTGAAGTTTAATGTATTTTACAGTGCTAAGGTGTGTTTATAATGAATATAGTATATAATAATGCTTTTCTAGTCATTCCCTGTGTGGTCCAGGTGTCGGTGGCATTTGGCGCCTGGGCACGAAGCTTGTGGGTGTTCCAAAGCCTAAACCCATTCACGGATTTTCACCAAATGTTCACCCCAAGAGGATCTAGAGATGATTATGTTGTGGCGGGTATCTGGCCACAGCTGGTGACACTTTAAAGATTTGTGGATCTTAAAGTTTGTGGGTGTTCTAGAGCCTAAACCCATGCAAAGATTTTCACCAAATTTTCAGGATAATGTTTACCCCAGGGGGTCTAGAGCTGATTATGGGTTGAGGGTATCAGACAGCAACTGTTGTCATGACAACACTTTAAAGACGTTTGGGTCTTAAAGTTTGTGGGTGTTGTACAACCTAAACCCATGCATGGCTCTTCACCAAATTTCAGGATATGTTAACTCCAAGAGGATCAAGAGCTGATTAGGTTTTGGGGGTATCAAGTAGCAACTGTTGCCATGGCAATACTTTTAAGAGTTTTGGGTCTTTGAATTTATGGGTGTGCCACGGCCTAAACCCATGCACGGATTTTCACAAATTTTTCAGGGTTTGTTAACCAAAACAGGATCTAGAGCAGATTAGGTTTTGGGGGGTATCTGGCAACACTTTTAAACCAATGTTGCTACAGTCGCATTTTTATCTCCGCTGGGTGGGAGATTATGAAATGCCTTCCGTGCATGAGTGCGTATGTGCGTGTCTGCATGTGTGCGTTTGTCACATTTTTACATCAGTTTTATAGCTCATTCAATTGTCAATATATCTTCACCAAATTTGCAAAGAATGTTTATAGCTGTGAAAACATGTCTGTAAAAAAGTTTGTACTCATTTTAAAAAACAACGTGGCCGCTATGGCCGATTTGAAAATTATTGATATGTTTTAAAATATAAAATTTGCACAAAATGTAAATTGCTTGGAATGCTGTTTTGGCCTTATTTTGAAAACAAAGTAGCCACCTTATAACATCTACAATATTAAGTGGGGGCATAAAAAACCTATTATCTTCCTTATCATTGGTCCTAGGGGTTTGGAATGAGAAAACATCATATTACTGGAAATTGTGGTCTGCAACTTATCTTTTGCAAGTGTCAGATTTGGCCTTTGACCCCTGCTTCAATGTCATGTAGGGTCATCATGATAAAAGCGATTTTATATCTGGCTTATTATTGGTTCTAGGGCTTCTAAATATGAAAACAACGAAGAAGAAATGATGGTCTGCGAATCTTACATCTGACAACATGTCATGAATTCTGTATACTTCTTGTAACTGAAGTTGTTCCTTAGAGTTTGCCAAATCTTAATGTTGTTGCCCATTTAGTTGTAGCTGCGGGCTGGGATTCTTGCCTGCCAAGGCTGGCTATTTTTATGTTCTGCATTTTAAGCATGTTTATCTGACAAAAATATAATGAAACTTTACACAAGCCATATTTTTCCTACAATGCTTTTTCCTGCATTCCTAACTGATCATCTCATTCGCTTCAAAGAATTTATTTTTCAATTTCGAAACTTTCCATTATTTTACTGGGTATTTACAAAAGAAGTCATTGAAACATGACATCAGTCATGGAATGCGAACATCAATTATACAGAAGTGTGACCGTGCAAAAGCACTTTGAAGAAACTGCCCTATGGCACCTATGGCACCACGTCTTAAAACTAGATTAAATGCTTGTATACTACAGATATCTGACATCCTAGTTCATATTCCATACATATTTCTGTTTCAAAAGTCAACCCCATCTTTATGACATTTGCAGTTGATAAACTTTGAACTTGTTCACTTGAGGCTGAGGTTTCACAGGAAGGTTATTGGTCTATATTTAGACCTAAAGTTATAATTTTTGTGTTAAGAGTCAGTCAGTGGTCTTAAATGTAGCTGATTTTACAAAACTGCTAAGTCAAAGCTTTGGTGAAGTCTTGGTCTTAAGTCCGTTTTGCGGTAGCCTAAACTTTTGTACACAAGTTTTACCACTTTAAAGTTTTGAAATGGCTGAAAGTAAATTATTAGTATGGTAAACGCCAGGGGTGGATTTCATGAAAGGTCTCAGACTTAGCCCAGTATCAGGCTGAGCCACTGGCTCAAATCTGAGCGTTTTGGCTCAGCTAAGTCTTTGTCTCAAGTGGTTTTCACAGAAGGGGTGTCAGTTGAGACCAAGCTTATCAAATAACCACAATGGTTTTCTGTGTCAAGTGATGTCAGAATATTCTACTGATGACATATATGTTCCTTGTATGATGCATAATATCTCTGGTCAAATACCATTTTGCAATAGGAAACCTTGTAAACATGTAAAAACACCCAAATACTACTTCAGGGGGATGTTTTATATACTTGAACCCTATTTTCTGCCATTTCAAATTTTGAACTGAAGAAAGAATTATGGCAGCCGTATTTGAGCCTTTGTTTAACTTAAGCCCACTTTCTCCCAATCTCAGCATTTGAGCCAGTGGCTCAGCCAAAGCTGAGACTGAGACCTTTTGTGAAATCCATTAAGGCTGAGCCCTTTGGCTCAACTAAAATGTTCCAATTTTTGAGACAAAAGTCTCAGGTTTGAGTCTGAGACGGGGCTAAGACCTTTATGAAATCTGCCCAAGTTTGTCAAGTTGTGTTTGGAAGTTTAAAGGAGTCCGAACGGTTTTCAAGTCAAAGGAAATATGTCACCCGTAGGAGTGTATTTGGAGTGGAAATAAAAGGTTACATGACACAGAAAATTGGTTGGGGGGGGGGGGGGGGGGGGGGGGGCTGTTGATAAATAGGTCTCAGAATATGTATTAATAGAACAGGAAACAAAAATAGATTGTCATCAATATAGGAAATGTACTTGTTATGCTATCTCTCTCTCTTGTTCTCCTAGCTGGTAAATATATTTTGGGTATTCTAAATAACATTATATACTTTGTAAGATGCAAAGGTCTGATTGTTGAAAAAAGTCTAAGCTTGTTTTAGGCAAGTTCCCTTTTGTGAAATCCACTAACACCCAAACATATCAAAGTCAAAAGTTTAAGATTTAAGTCTCAGAATTAGTCAAAAACATTACTTAAACCCTTAAGAGCCTTTTTGAAACTGGTCCTTGTATTTGTAATATTTTATAGACAAAAGTTGATACCAAACATATGCATGTGCAACATAGCTGTATTATGTGATAACAAATAATATTGTAAATATACCAAGTCTTTTGCTTAATGCAGGTGATGTGCACATTTAAACCCCACACACTAAGAGGTGTGATAGAGTTTGCAAGGAGAGAATTTGTCAAAGTTAACTCAGCAATTTCTGGAAAAATATACCATTTGATTTACATAATACATTTAGTTAAACATGATTATTAATTTTATGTTTTCATTGACAAAAATGAAAGGACTCATAAACCACAATTTGTCATTGTTACAGAATTATAGCATGTACCTCTGTACTAGTAATGTACTACCCCGGTAATAATAAATACCTATCATGAGACACTTTGGCTTGTTAGAATTTTTTCTGTGGTTGTATTACAGTAACTTTTAATGGGATTTTCCATGGTTTTATGAGATTTTATCCACGATTCATAGGAATGCATTATTACACTTTTTTTCATATATGCTTATATCTTCAAAAAGTCTTCTCAAGGAGTGCCACAACTGGTTGTCTGATTTTGGTATTGTTATACGTCAGATTCAACAGCATGAATATTGATCACACTGATTTATTATATACCCCAGTTCACACTTTCCCAATAAGACACCCCAAGAACGACCCACCCTGATGTTGCCCCATTTAGAAACAGATTTTTTGTGTCTGGCACTGTCTCACATGATTTTATACAGTGTATAATTATCATAATGATCAACATCACCGAAGGTTCTATGACAAAATCACCCCACATCCATTCAACTGATCAAACTGTGGCATAAATCTTAAAAGTGGCTCTTTCTTATTACTATTTTTGGGCCAATGAGGATCACCTACCGTAAATGACCTATTTAGTGCATCCGCCCTTGTAACCACACCCTGTGTCTTTTTCCAGGCAATATCGTCGGTGACAGTGAACAGTATCCACATATTTTTTATATATTGTACGTATTTTTGCTTAATAAATTGACATTTTTGCCATGGATTTCGAGTTTGTTTATATCTACTGCCATATTTACAGGAAGTGGGTATTTTTAGTAGATTCTTAATGTCGGAACATCGTTATTCTTACCGGATTGACCTATACTTCATCCCGGAAAGTGTTTCATGATGGGTGCGCTAAAAGGGGAATTTTTTCCCACCAAATATTGAATAAAAATTGACTTTCCTGAGCGCACTGTGCGATAAATAGGTCACTTACAGTATCTAGAATTCACTGGTACTAGAGAGGTTTAGATTCATGTACATGTTAGAACAGGAACAGTAAAACTATAACTGCAACATCAATAAGTGTCTAGATTACACATTATTGACATCATCAGGTAAACTGGTTAAACAAATACCTCACCATGATGGACAGAATCACAGACAAATCTGCCCTTTCCCAAACTGGCCCTCACCAGATCGGCCCCCAAGATAATGTAGTAATCAAATAAACCTCCAGATAGTTACTGTACTCTCAAAGACAAGAATCACAAAATTATGTGCTAGTGAACAGAAGTCGTAGGTTTATCTAACATATAATCTAATAAAAAAAATTTTTAGAACTTAATATTCAAGTCAATTACACTTTTAATAATTCATACACACACACATGTCAAGTGGATAGAGGAGAGAGAATAAAAGGTATTGATTACAGCATGCAAAATGTTTAATATATGTCAATTGCACTTTTGCTAAAAACCACGAAAGTAGGTATCATGCTTGATATAATGTGATTATCTAATTCCATTTTTCCTAACATAAACAAGTGTCTAAAGGACTTGGTATAACATCATAGGGGTTAATTACAATTTGCAAATTATCGCTTTTATTTGAAGTTGTCATCCTTATGAAAGAAACATAACATGGCCACAAAGAATTATCCCCATTTTTGTCATTAATAACTGATACATGCTTACCTGCTTTACACTGCATAAATAAATGTCAGCCATAGAGTCTTTTGTATGGTAGAGATTAAGTGCTGTAAAAGTACTCCTATTGCATTACATTTTATTTTTTTATACGTGGGGGTCGAATTTGCAGGGGTTGAGTTTTTAGGGGGCCGAATTGCCGAGGGCTGATTTGGCAAAGGGCTGATTTGTCCAGCTCCCTCAGGGACATTTGTAGGTGGTCATGGTGGTGAAGTGGTAACACACTTGCCTCCCACCTCCGAGGTTGGTGGTGTAAACCCCGAACCCTATGTGGGTAAGATGGTAACGTACTTGCCTCCCACCTCCGAGGTTGGTGGTTCAAACCCTGAACAATATTTGAGAAAGATGGTAGTTTATTACCAATGGTCAACAGTTTACAGTACAGAACCTTGACCAACTGTATTTACTGGTTTCCTCTGCTCATGTCCAGACTACCCATTCGTAAAATGACATCTATCGTGTCGAAAGCGATGTTAAACCCCAAAATAAACATTAGTAAATAAATGAGGGACATATAAATGTGTAAGAAGTGCGACATAAAGCATCAAAGAAAAAAGATATGTCTGAACCCCCCCCCCCCCCCCCCCCCCCCCCCCGCCACACACACACAAGTAGCAAAGAGTTAAAAACAACTATTCTGCATTTGCAGGTGAGAGTATAAGAAAAAGTTTATCTATCTATCTATCTATCTGCTACACAGATTAGGAGGGCCAAGCAAACCAGACCCCCATCTTGTGTAAAATTATGGCCCAGATGTGATGTACCCAGTTGTAGATCTAATACCCTTACCCCTCCCCTTTAGAGGTGATAAATAGAGAGGAAAAGTGTCAATAAACCAAAATAAATTTATGTAAACTACTGCAAACTTTTTCCCCTTTGAGGTGAATAATCAAGTCATAAAGAGATCTTGCTAATTCCACATGTACATGATGAAGCCTAATTTTTTACTTCTCTATTGGATATTGGTTTGTTATTTACATAACATTCTCTTGGTGTCTTTATACAAACAAATGCTTCACCTGTTTGTAATTGTGCACTAGTAGTTTTTCACATAATAATTATTCAGTTTAAGGGTATCTAAAATGCTCTACTGAGAGTTGTAATCTTTATATACTTGTGTACTCTCTTCATCGTTGAATAGCTCACCAACAGGTACTCTCTGTAGTCAGAAATGTAACAAAATGTGCCACTTTCCACCCGAAATTAACAGAATTTGGCCCATTTCATGTCTTTTTTTATTATAAACATTTTAACATTTGCTAATATTTGAGTAGGAAAGAGTACTATGTTCTTACTTTGCTCTTAATAATCACATACTCTATCCTTTCACCTTTTATCCATCTTATTTACTGAGAGATTTGTCACTGCTACCTTGTTCATGTTTAATTTATGTTTGCTGAAACATACTTGATTCAAACTTTACACACACACAGACACAAAAATTATTTTTGGTATTACATATTCAAATGAAAAATTTAAGACTATAATTTAATCTAATAAGTAACCATATTTAGAAACCACTGCATTTTAAAACCAGAGGTCTCTGTGTAAGCTTCTCTTTTTATGTATTTTATTGTATATGATGTCTCTTGTTTGAAACTTAATGTAATGCAATATAACCTGGATGGGAGGTTGCTATTATCCCTCCTAGAGTTGGTTGAATGTTGTAAAAGAGGGCTAATAAATATATCTGAGAGAAAGAAAGAAAAAGAAAATAATCTAAGACAGGATCCGTCTGTCTGGGGAAGTGCAAACCTAGTTTCACTATTATTTTTTTTATAATAAATTCTGATTGCATTTGTTATTTCTGTGACTATTTTTTATTTAGAATATTTATTTTAGTTGTAAAACCTTCAGTTGAACTATGGTCTCTGTTACACAATCTTAAGGGATACAATCATCACCTTATAACCTGGAAAATAACAGAATTAAAATATTACATTATCAGCCGTATAAGTCATAGCTCTTTGTGTATATGTACAAATGTATATATAATCCCAATATGTAGGGTATAACCACAAGTCCTCTGGGGCCGTATTCACGAAAGGTCTTAGCCAAGTCTTAGGCTTAACTTGGCTATATTTTATACAAAAGTTAAGCCTAAGACTTGGCTAAGATCTTTCGTGAATACGACCCCGGGTTATTTAAGGCAGGCATCATATATGTATATGCTACACAGTTTATCATATATGGGCAAGTAATGCTTTTACTGAAAGTTTGCTTCAATGATAAATCCACCTCAGCTGTTTTCCTCTTTTTGTGTTATATATTGAGCAGGAATTGCACAAAACATTAAATAATTATTGGTCAACAGGAAAAGACACACAGATTCTTGAGTATACTGTGCAGTTAGAAACAGATTTTTTTTTTGAAAAATGGATAAAAAGACAAAATACCTACTGATGTTTATCATAATGTTATTTGGTTTAGCAGTGATGTGTTGTATATGTCGGAATATTAATTCCAGTAATAAAGATGATCCAGTATCTGTGAATGAGCGAGATCTATATAGGAGAAATGAAAATGATTGGACACTGTCACGTCATGTGAGAGACGCAAAAGTTGAACGACCTAAAAAGAAAAAAAAACGAAGGGCTGGAAAGAAAAAGAACAAAACAGGAAAAGGTAAAGAAATCATTTCATGGTACTTATGTTATTATGAGTTATATCTTTCAGTTAAAAATGTTGCATATATATCTACTCCACATTGGGTAGGAAAGATTTATATACTCAACAGTATGTATATCCTTATTTTATTTCTTTTTAATCTGTCCAATATTGACCAGTAAAAAGTACTTTTCACAAATTGTTATTTGTAACCACTGACCTAGTTCTGTGACAGTTCCTTGTTTATCATTGTACAGACTTTAAGTGCTTTATTTGTTATACAATATTTGTTATGTGTTTGTACAACCTCTGTTTTGTATCTTTTTATTGTACAAATGTTCTATTTTATGAACTCTTTTCCATTGTTCTGAAACATTATATTTCTCCACAGTTTTAAAGTAAAAATGCCTATTCTATTTCCTGTTTCAGAAAAACCAACACAGTTGATTGAATTTATCTCAATTTATAAGATGTAGCTATTGTGTCTCCAAAGTTTTAAAAAATGAATTATTTTTAAAATAAATAGTTAGACAAGAGTATGAAATTAGTGTTCTTCCCAAAGATGTCAAGGGATAGTTTGTTTGGAACAGAGGTAATTTGAAACATTGTTTTGAAGCAGTTGTGATTTTGAATGATACTTATGATACTTCCAAAAGTGGCAGTGCTGAGGCCATGCCCTAATATGACCCTGGCTGTTAAATGGGATGAAAAAGCCCAACTTTGACATTGAATTAGAATGTGTTTGGTTGAACAGAGCAGGTGATGCTTGACACAATACAACTTTTATTATCTGAATGTGCTGGTTTTTGAAGGTTTTGTTCATAAAAACCATTTTAGTACAAACCAATGGGGAAATATAATTTTTATAATTGATTGTTTAGATAGTACAGTTTTCTCTGTAGTGCATAAATGTTAATTTATTGCATGACTTAGTTAATTTAAACTCGAATGGATTTCACACAAGATTGATTTTTTGCATAACCATGGTGGTTTTCGTGGTTAAATACATGACTTTTATGTATTCTCTATTTATATTCAAAAATATTCTTTTGGGGACATATTTCCGCTCTTTGACACATATTTATTTTTAGATATATGGAAAACTAAACTTATTCCATAGTTTATCAGGCTGTTTTAGTAGTCTGGTGATTAAAATAGGACACTAAACAAAAATGTAGTGGCTTATAAACAGTGTTAAATACCTAACAACTTCTTGAGCATAAATGTATTTCACATTTTGAAACAATGTAGTAAATTGACAAGCATATAGAATATTTTATTTGCCATTTTAATGGCCAAATTGTTTTGCAGTTTTCACCAGGAGCAACTGTTTATCATGCATGTCAGTTACTTTACAATACTATAATTTAAAAGTATTGTATAGATTCCTGTAAAATGTAAAAATAGTATGTAACTTTACAGCAAACACTTCAGAATGTACATTTTACATGACAGTATGGATTAAAATGATGTTAAAACACACACACAGGAATCTTGGTATCATTAGAGAATGTAGCAATTTCTTATCAAAATACATGTAATGATTGATGTAAAAAAATGGTCCTTATTAATTATGACCATAACCACAAAGACCCAGAGAATTCCCCCCAACTTCTTATTTCCACTAGAACACTGGGGTTGGGGCTTCTGGATTTTCTGTGCATAGATGGCGATATTTATGACTCAGTGAGACTGGTCTTTAATTGAATTGAGTTTTTTGTCTGTCTGCAAACACATTTTCCTCATATGTGTTGGCCTTAAATATTAAGATAGCTTACAAATAATACTTTAGAACTTAGGCTAACATAATGGCAATACCAGAAACAGTCAAAGTTAGTGTTTTATGTCCCATTCAACCACCAGACTCTTATCGGGACACTGGTCCTCAGCTTTACCACTGGTGGGAGTCCAACCCACACAAAAGTGACAGCCAGTGAATATTACCAAAATTTTTAAATTCACACACAGAAGTTTTGATAGCCCATTTGGAAAAATGTCCCCACTTGTTAAGTTGTTAATAATTGAATGGGTCAGGAACAGAGAAGTTTTCTAAATGTAAAAGCTTTGAACCATGTAAAAACTTAAAAGAACTACAGTAACTTTATTGAGGTGTTGTGTGCATGTAAGTTTAGTTAGAACAAATTTCAGATGCTTCAGTGCAAAATTATTGTTATTCAACAGGCCATATTGAAGTCTTTGTTGGCAAAAGTGAAGCCTTTCTCTAACTGAACTTGAGGTTAAGCACAAGAATTAGCCAAAACCTAAACTTGCCTGCTTTGTCAAATCTACTAACTCTTAAGACCAAAGACTGTCGTAAGTCTGAAACAAAACTCCTAACTTCAAGGCAAACTCCCAAGCTGAATTGTTATTTTTGTGAAATCTGCCCCAATAATAAGAAGGGGAGGATGGTGCCCCAATATTATAACATGGCATTTGGCATTCACCCCTCATAATTTAGTTACAAATAAGGTAAAATATTGGATGCAACATGCAATTTTCAGTATTAAGATTTCTTGAAGTGGATATTTCAACATTGGGTACAAGTAATGTACTCCAATACCTTATTGCTCAAATTAGTGAGATTAAGTAAAATAGATATTAGCAAGAAATTTTACGATAAATACTGCTTTAATTTAAAAAGTCAAACCCTTGAGGCTTAATAACCAAGGTGCCCAAACGAGAAAACTAGACAGGGCTTTTGAATGAGTTTTCCTTTTTAACTTTCATTTTATTGTATTTTTCTGACCCAGCACAAGTAAAGGTTGTTCAACTGATTGATATGATCGTTTGATAGAATAATTGTTCTTTATAACCAAATTTTTTTACCCTGCTGTTTTTGAAACACAATGCTGTTTATGTGCAAATATTTGAATAAAGGCCAAAAGGATTTGATATGTTATTTCCCAAAGGAGTGCCCTTGTGTATGTTTTATACAGAGAGAAATAATTGCATTTGCAGTACAAGAAATCTTAGAGTGAGTTTTCAGGTATCTCACAGGTTAACACAGTTTCTGATGTAGTGTTTATCTATCTCTCAAATGGTCATGATATTGATGATAATAAATCTAAATGTATCATATCAATAAATATTAATCAAACATGAACAAAATCACATGTTTATACATACTATATTTCCTCTTTTTTTTGTCTTTTTGGTTCTGGAGAGAAGGAAATTGCAACCATAAATTGAAGATACCTTTTTAATAAAGAAACAAACAACTTGGAAAAAACTCTAGGACAGAAGATATTTCCCTAACATACCATTCCCACCATGGGAAAAGCCCATTGTCACATAAGTGCCTACCCCACAATCTAAGTTATTACCCATAAATCGCTTGTATGTGATTCCAGTGTACATTTTCAAACCCAACATTAGGTCAAATTATGATACTTTATGTACACATTTTCAACTTAATTTTCCTCAATTTAGCAGTTATTTTACATTTTTTTTTTCTGATAAATTTTTATACATCGACTGCACTTTGCTTTCACTTAGTGTATGCAAAGATTTGAGAGTTTCTGAATTTAGATAATGAGTACCAAGAAGAATTTGTTGGAATGTTACCTGGGTACATATAAATATCAAATTTTCCACTTTTTAATATGGTGAAATGTGTTAAAAATTATAACCTGGGTCACAGCATGTCAAACACATGATTTGATTTCCATGTTATGCAGAATTTAAAATTTTTGAATAACAGTAACATGATTTATATTTACATAAATATGTGCATTTATTGATCCAACCATATTGGAAATTTTGGTGAATCACAGCATGAGTCATATTATTAAATAGATTAGCCCTGTTTTTGGCTGGACGGAAATGCCCCTCCCGCCCACCCGCCATTTTATATTTATAACCACTTACCAATTGTACTTTATATATATATCAGTGACTTTCACAATAAGCATCACAGAACATTTGTTGTTTAAATGCCAGATTGTTTAGATGTTAAGGAACAGTGTTAGTAAACATTGGTAGTTTTATTCCAAGATTTGACTTTTAAGTTCATTGGTTCAATGGCAGTCCCAACTGGTATAGCTTGGAATCAGAGGCAGCTGTTACTTGTCTTTATTTTTGTTATATCTTTATCTTCAGGACGACGGAATCATCATCGCAAGTCTAGTCCATTGGTATGTATTATTTTTACTTACCTTAAACATTTTTTCTTTCATCTTTATCTGTTTGTTATATTTACATTTTATTGCCCCACAGTTGCTTACCATGTGGGACTAAGTGCTATCATGGGATGCCTCTTGCCTCCCTCTGCCAACACTAGAAAAATGAGCATAATAATGACTGAGAAGCCCATTTGGTTACAGCACCTGTTGTCTGGAGGTGATGTAGATAGTGATCTAGTACACAATTTCCTTCTCTTTTGGCCGCCATATTAAAATACACATTTCATTGCAAGGAAAGAATTTAACTATTTTATGTGGATATATATTGTTGAATGCTGAAACTGCATCAGTTTCTTTATAAAATAACATAAAATCCTAATTTTGTGACAATTCACAGAAAGATGAGTATTTTTTGCATATTTTATAACCTAAAATCTTTCCTGGATTCACATTCTATAGTGAAGAGTGGACAACCATGACCTGATGTATTGTACCATATAATATATAGGAACTATGCCTGTAGAAATAAAATATTTTTTAGGGGTTTTACCCCTAATTTCTACATTCTTGACCATTTAAAAGGTCTAAATGTAAAAGAAAGCATCAAAAATAGAGTCGTTCGGTGAAGGGAAACCCTGGGCAATTAAATTAATTAAATGGTGACTTTGTTTCTGGTTTTTAATCTTTTTTATATGTCAAAAAAAGAAGAAAATCTTTTAAAATTACTAGAATATCTCGATTATAAGCCCAGGAATTATGCAGTATTAACTGAAGTGCATTTGTTTGTTTGCAAAATCACTCAAAAAAGGTGGACAGGTTTTGAATCAAGTTTCAAGAAATGTCAGCAGTTGAACAAGGTTAAGATGATTAAATATTCAATTAATTTGGTGCTTTTTTGGATCACCCTCTTGATCCAGGAATTTTTAAAAGATTTTTGTCATAATAATGATTGTACTCATAAGTGATGTAGGAGGTTTTGAGCCTTGCTAAAAAGTTTTGATAAAACATTTCAAGGTTAGAGTTTAATTTATGCTGATTATATATTGGTGAATTAAATTTACAAGGCCCATTTAATCTAAAATTAATTTAGCGTAAAATCTGGAAGATTGTTGAACTTTTTCATTGAAAGTTGCAATGATATACATGGAAGTCTTGATTATGTAGAAGGATAAACCAGGTTCCTTGAAATGCATCATACCAGCAAACTTCAGGATTTTTAAGCACGAGCCTCGCTACAGCTCGTGCTTCTACAGATCACTTTTTTTTGTCTCCAGACTTTGATGAAATTGACAACACCTGTGCTTTCTGAATTTGCCTCTGTTGCTCTCCAATAGCTAAAAGGACACTTTTGTAAATTCTAGTGCACTACTCGTGTCTCTGATGGCTTTTTGCTTGTGCTAGGGGACCAAAACACTTTTTGGCCATGTTTTAATTATGTTACTCTACTTGTATTTTCAGGTGTTATGCTCTGGCAAAGTTAAGGAGGCATCAGCTGGTAAGAATCCTTACTATTGTTCTAAATATTTTAAATATCTATCTTTTTTTTTAGAATTTTGTCATGTTGTAGTTATTTAATGCTACATGTTGTACTAATATGACTGAAAGTTGATCTAATTATTCTATCATTATAGCATTTACTCACTTTTCTAGCTTGTTTTAAGTTCATCAAACAAAATTACTGCTCTACAATCATATTGCCATAATGGAGGAGCTGGAAGATTCTGGTGTTAAATTGACTATTGTAACCCTTAAACTGTGTCATGAAGACAAATAAACAAAATCACTTTTTCCTTTTTTGCCCCCTATATACAAATATCAGAGATGAACTGTTGCGATCATTACCCCCCCGTCTGATAACTCAGTAATTCTTGACCAGATTCTCTTTGGAAACCAAAACTTATGTTTTGAGGATAATATTAAAATATTTAAAGCAGTCCATAGATATATTGTCAAGTCTAAACGCTTTTGATTCTTTAATTGCCAGCAGTGACCCTTTTGTGCAGCCTCATCTTCACATCATCTGTAAATACTTCACCCTGCAAGAGGGCTTAATATAATTGTATCTTTTACGATTGTTGCCTAATTGCTAATAAAATATGTTTAAATCAAACAAAATCACAAAATTGAAATTAGATATCCAGCGACATAAGGATACATATGAACTACATTGTACAGCTAAATCTTTGGCCTCACATCTAGTGTTGGGATTGGTTGATTGATTAATTGATCATTTGGTGACAGCTGGTCTTATAAGCTAGAATGAATTATTAATTCACTAAAATTTTGCTATTCCTTTGGTCATTTTATCGCAGATTTTTTTTACAGGAGTATACATTTCTCTGGAAAGAGTTGCAGTGTTTTGGACATTTAAATATTTATTGAAAATATCCATTTCTTTTTAAATGTGGCAGCGTACTTGAACAAAATGTAACCATCCTTCTATTGCATTAGATTGAATATTGTTTATGTGATAAAAATAACCTGGGCATGAAAGATTCTTAAGCTTGTCTTAAAACTCGCCCATAAACTCATTTTTTATGAATCTGTGCTTAAGGTCAAACATTTCACAACAACAAAGAAAGTTATTAAACTCATCTGAAAACTGATTCAAGAGATAAAGAGAACTGTTAGCTGCCTTCTTTGTTTTGGTTCTCCTTGTGTGAATATAGTACAAAAATGGCCCCGAATACAGATAACAGCCAGAAATTTAAAAAATACAAACTGTTGCTGTCAACAAACAAACACACGTGTATAATTAAGCTCAAAGGTTGAGTATATGCTCAAGTGAACAATAATAATAATAATAAACAATTTCATCATAATCTCAGGTGAGCTGTATCACATGTTTAAGGTCAAGTCAGGGTAGTCCTGTTAAAAAGGCCTTATATTTCAATTATCATTGATCCTCGAGCTTCGAAATGTGAAAACAACCCATTGAAAATCATGTCTAGTGAATCTTTTGGAAGTGCTAAGTTTGACTTGTTGTTGATAGCCATATATAACCTTTATAACCCTTGAAAAATTTTTTCCGACAAAATTGCCTTTGGTAACCGCTATTATCTAAATTTTCTATTTTCCAACCACACCCTCTCCCAACTCCATTTAAGCCTGTTAGTGTAGCCTTCCTATTATCTGACCTTTCTATTATTTGACCAAATTAATACTCTCCCAAGAGGGTCGGATAATAGAGGCTCTACTGGATTACCTAATAGGTAACTTGTATTTTTAGACCTGACTATTTCAACCTGTTTTGTGTTCTTAGCTTATATGGGAGATTTGTTTATTGCAGAAGGTGGTAAGCTTACTACATTGGAATGGCATGATGTGACGTGCATCAGACACATCAAAGCAGTTGTGAATAATACCTGTATCGAGATCCAGGAAGAAGGGTGGTACAAGATTGATATTATGGTATGTTAAACTTAGACTATTTAAATCTATCTATTTGGGATGGGTCGTTGTCACTGGTGTCTTGGTAATTCAGACCAATTTAGTTGTAAACTGTGATACCAATTTTCGGGGGCCACGGTGGCATAGTGGTAACACTCTCGCCTCCCACCTCTGAGGCAGGGGTTCGGTTCCTGGCATGGCCTCAAGTGGAAAAGGTGGTAGTTACTTGTCGTTGGATGGCAGTTTACAGTACAGAACCCTGACAAACTGTATGTACTAGTTTCCCCTGCCCTTCCAACTACCCGTCGTGATATGACCTGTGCAGTGTTGAAAGCGACGTAAAACCCAAAATAAATAAATAAAGATACCAATTTTTAACCAGTAGCTCAATTGTTAGCACATATAATGGTGAGAGAACTTAAAGTATTAGAAACAAACCTTAAATCTGAAGAATTTAAAAATTTTATCCTGCTTTTTTTAGATTTTAAGACTTTAGAATGATTTTTTGGAATGGAAATGCCATGTTTTGTTTTCATGAGTTTCAATTCCTGTTAATTGGTCTTATTTGATTGGGATGTACTGAATACATGTATTTTGATCAGAATTCTGAAACTACTTTTGCAGGATACCGAAATGGAAAATATGCCCCTGTAAAAGGCATCTATGTACCAGAGAGAGTAGTGTTTTTAAAACTGAACTTGCATAGTGCTTAATCTCTGCATCAGAGGAGACTCTAAGGCTCAACAATCATAAGCAGTTTTGCAAAATTTGTCAGTCCGTGGGCATAGCAATGGTTGTTACCACTGAGACACCAGCTGAATGAGAAACTTTGGTGGAAAGACCTTGGAGAACAAATAAGAATCAAAATATTTCCTAAAAGAGGCAACAGTGGAAGCATCAGTCCATTTGTTCCAGATTGTAGGAGTATCAAAAGCTAAAGTATGACCAAATTGCTTCTTTGATTTGTACAGGGATGAAATAAAGTGCCACCTGATCTGACAATGTCTAGTCTATTCTCACTGTAAAATGGGCTGATATCGAATGTTTTTAAGCATGAACTATAGTGAGGCTCTCACTTCTAGAGATCTCCGGACTTTCATGAATTGTGGCATAGTGTCATGAGTACCTGTCTTCACTGAAGTTAAGCGGCACTGGGGTGTGTTAGTACTAGGATGGGTGACTGCTTCAGTGCACTACTAGTAGACAGAAACCCCTTTCGGCCTTGTTTATTTTAAAAGTTCTCCTAACTTTTATTGAAATTGAAAGGTACACTTAGTATATAGCATACACTTCCATTTAAACTGACTCTAAGTTCCCTGTTTTCGTCCCATTTTCGTCAGATACATTGATCCAGAACAGGGAAAAAGAGGGTTGGATACGAGTTGCTTAGCAGAGGTTTCACTCGCTGAGTTCTTATCTAGTTATTCATGTAATTAGTTGTGTACACATTGTACAGTTGACATGTTGCAATTTCACATTTATACTAAAAGAAAGAAATACAACTACAAAATATTTACAGTATTTAAAAAGAATAACGGATTGGTATAAATAAATGTAACAGGCAGTCTGTGTACTTGAAATTAACGATTGTAGTCTAATTGAAGATTGAAGTCATTAACACACATAAGTGGCATATCAATAGCACCAATTTTGTCATGTCATCATGGTTACTTTAGCTTTGTGCTGTATTTATGCCGCTTTGTTGGAGAATAGTCAAGAAATTTAAAACTTTTTCGCAAGATATTCAAAGTAAACTGAAATGAATCAAATTCTGAAATGAATCAAATTTGGCATGTTTTGCCACAGTTAAAAGCTTCTATGTAGTAATTGTGATACTGGTTGGTATTGTAACTTGGTGCATGCCCCTACATGGCACAAAACCAATTTTATTGACAACCAGCTGACTCGGTCACTAACAACAACTACCTGTCATAGATTTCCGTAAATAAGAATCAAGCGCTTATATAATTCTGTACCGATGTAAAGTGTACCTGTAATAGGTGCAGGGAATGGTATACTTATGTGATGACTGATATTGTAACATGGTAAATGGTTTTGGAAATTTCCGTGTGTGGAATTCAAACTCAGTTATGGCACTCGATTAAGGTAGAAATTATATTGTCATCCCTTAAATATCACTTTAGTGATAAATTAATTTAAAGTTTTGCTGTTAAAGTACATGTTTGTCTGCAGTTGTGCTAATGCATATTAAAATCAAAACAATTGCATCTTATTACATAAAACAAGGATACTGTTCATGTTGTGCCGAGTCATCACAGGGAACAGTTTACCTTTGACTAAAATCTGTGAACTACTTTCATGTATTAATTTGACATAGCAATCATCAGATAAAGGTATCTCAATAGCTTTTGACATTCCATTGAAATTTGTAAGCCCTCTTTTAATAACGTTTGTGAATTCCGCTCTGAATAATAGCTATTTATAGTATCCAATGTATTTTTCTGGGAAATTTCAGGGTTTTTTTTATTAAAAGGTTATATGCAATGCATAGTCAATAAAAATGATGTTGATATAAATATGTCACATATAAACCCTTGACACCTAATACCCATAGGATAAGCTGTTCATACATCTACAGTATGTGGTTATATGAGGTTTTTGAGGTAAAATTCCATAAACACTGTACAATCTGTATATAACTAAATCACCAGTTTCCACAGGATCTGGTTCTATGAAAGAAGCCCAATGTCCACTAAAACCTGATTGTCTTGGTATAAGTCAGCCCGATTGCTTACACTGTCAGACTGATTTGCTCTTCGTTCTTCATTTTTGAGCAAAGTAGTGACCTTTAATTCTTTCTAAATATCTCATAAATGCATGGTTCATATCAAGGCCTCAGGTGTACTGGTCTTTAAACACAGTCACTTATTGCTCAGGTCAAAGTTGTGTACAATTATTTATCTCCATCAGAAAGGTCTATGAGGTTTTAGTGTCGTTCATTTGTTTGTTTGCAGAATAACTCAAATAGTTGTAGACAGTCTTATATTGGAATTGTTGGGTGTTGCTGGAGGTATGCTCTCTCCCACTGCTCTTGTTATAATTGTGAAAACCAATTGTTCTGTTATTAGAGTAAGAAATCTAAAATACTGCACATATCTGAAATTCGCCACATGTGGAAACACTAATAAAATAATGAACTGAGGTGATATTTGTTGAATGTATAGTAAAATCAAGGGTTTTTGAACTGAAATATTCCAAGTTTAAGACAAGGCATCATTTTCTTCATATAATTGACTAAGGTTTTAGATGTGGTGAATTTTAGAGTTCTGGTGAATTTTAGATTTCTGGTGAATTTTATATTCCTTACTCTACAGTTTAATATACAGTTTCCATTAAATGTGTCCTCATGAAAAAAATAGAATTTCAGATTTTGTACTCCCACAAATAATTCCTGCGTCTTATCTTTATTGTACTATTACCACAGTGACACAGTGACCTTCTATTGGTGGTTAATTTCTGTTGATTAAAGTATACATTGACAAAGCAAAAGTTATAAAAATAAATGTACTTAACCAACAAATAAATGTAATCAACTAAGATTTAACACAAAGTTAAAATCTCAAACAAGATAAGGATACTACTAAGGATATATCAATCATATTGTAATTCTATGATAATATACTTGATTAGAAAATTCTACACAAGTATTGCATGTGTTTGACAAGTTGTACTTGTTTCTTCAGTTGATTTACATGTGAAGGTGCTGATAGATATACAATGTCCTCAAGTATATTATATATGTACATTTATATGAGGGCATTGTCTTCACTTAAAATTTTCCCAAAAAATTTTTTTAAAAAAACAACGCAAAAAGGAAAACAAATAATATAGGGGATTGCCAAAGAACTGTAATGATTAAAAAGTAAAATTACATACAAGAAATTAAATACAAGTGACAACAAGATGCACTCAGAGAGAGCAAAACGCTCGACTCCATGTGACCAGTCTCTAAAGTGATATAAAGTATTGTAAGGAAGACAATAAAATAAAACGAAACATGTAAATTAATTTTCGAAGAAATATCAAGTAGATTTATTTATTTATTTGGGGTTTTACGTCGCTTTCAACACTGTACAGGTCATATCACAACGGGTAGTTGGAAGGGCAGAGGAGACCAGTACATACAGTTCGTTAGGGTTCTGTACTGTAAACTGCCGACCAACGGCAAGCAACTACCAGTTTTTTCCACTTGAGGCCGTGCCGGGAATCGAACCCCGGCCTCAGAGGTGGGAGGCGAGAGTGTTACCACTCTGCCACCGTGGCCCCAAATATCAAGTAGAAAGCCAAAGTCATTAAAAATACATTGAAATGGAACCTCTGAAAATTCTTGATTTTTTTGTATCCAAAATAAGATCCAGATCTTTCTTTTAGTAACTTCTTCCTTTGGCCAGGTCCTACCCACAAAAATTTTTTTAATAAAGATCTGTTCATTAATTCTTGAGTAATCTAAACACCAAAAAAAACAGACAGACAGACAAATAGACAAACAATTTGCATTCAAAAACATAAACTGCTGATGGAGGTAAAATATAGCTTGAAAGTCACTTCTTGATGAAAATCACTCATGGTAAATTTTTGTTATGGACTGTCAAGGAATTGAAAGAAAAAAAGAGAAAATAAAAACAGAAATAATAATTAATAAAAATGATGAATATATCACACACCCCCCCCCCCCCCCCCCCCCTCTTTATTATCTTTGTGTCAATTTCAAGACATAATATGAGAAGAAATATTTTTACTTAAAGACTGCAAGTATCACAAGCAAGGTTTGTGACCTCACAATGAGAATTGCATTGTGACATCATTAAGTATAAAGACATCAGAAAGCAAAATATTGAGTTTTATGTGATGAAGAGAAGCAGTTTCACTGTGTATTCCCAATTAAAAAAAAAAGCTCTCTCCTGACTTTAATTTAAACAAATTACACCAAATTTGGAAGAATCCGTCTGTAACCCATGAAATACCTGCCCACCAAATTTGAGAGAGATTGATGTCATAGTTTTTGAGCTATAAGGGCAAAACGGTGCACAGACAGACAGACAGAAAGACAGACAGACAGAAACAAACTGATTACAATAACCCTCTCCTATCGTCGAGCGTTAATAAATTGAACATCAAACCTTCCATTCCTAGTATTAGAGGTATTGCTCTGAGGTCCGAAATTTTAGTGAATATCTGGATTGGAAGTTCTGTCGATAGAACAGCTATGTCAGTTGTAGCTACTTTCTCACTTTTCATGAGTAACTGGCTACCATAATGAGTAAATGGATTATAACTTCATAGTAATAAAGGTACACAATTTTCTCAAAGTAATTGTTCACTTATTTATTTGTGAACTATAACATAATTAACTTTTAAACTGGTTACTCAGTGTATAACTGATTAATAGTTACTTTTAGAAGTGAGTAGCTTATAACTTGAAAATGAATGCATTTTTGCATTATCACAAAATATATTTTACAGATGCTTTATCTTTAGCTGCAAATTGGATAACTTTTGGTATGCCAATCACAATAGATGATTGAGTTATAGCTATTTTCTCACTTTTTAGCAGTTAACATAACACGTAAATGACTTCTATCTTAAAAAGAAGTACAGTTACCCTTTTTCTTTTTAAATTTTTTCTCAAACCACTGTTTGTGCTGTATTATGATGAAGGTTCAATCTTTCTCTTCAATATATAAGTGAATATAACAATAGTTGTGTGACAATTGCAGAAAATAACTCATTTTAGATCAGTTTTATGAAAAAAGTTACAATAGTACAGAACATGAAGTTTGTTCAGTGTGTGCATAATTGTTCTACAATAACACACTATGTAAGAAAACAGATACACTGAAAGGTTATAAGCAGAAGGTATAGTGAATTTACAGGATTTATAACCAAATTGATATATCTGTATTTTCAGGTTTACTTTCAACCAATCAGACAAGAGCCACTCGCTCAGCACAATGCTTATCATTTAGACGTCAGCAGTGGGAATGACTCAAATAACATCAGTGAACAGCAAGTAATAGCTTGCCAGGGGCCTAGGACAGAATTCGGATACAAGGACAAGGACTCTCATGTATATGGATGTCATATAGATAAGTTTACAATGCATTTGGAAGAAGGAGACAAGCTAAGTGTTGTCAAGGAGAGTAGTAGTAACAGATTCAGCCGAGTGGCACCAGACATTGATCTGAACTATTTTCGCATTGAAAAGTTGTTGTAGTATTTGTGTAAGGTTAGGACAGGATTAGAGTAAGAAATCTAAAATTCGCCGCATATCTGAAATTCGCCACATGTAGATATATTCATAAAATAAACAAAGCGAGGTCAAATTTGCTAAATGTCTACTAGATTAAGGCTTTTTGAGCTAAGAAACACCATTTTAAAGACAATACTTTGCTTTCTTCCGTAAATTTGCTCAGGTTGTATAGGTGGCGAATTTTAGATTTCAGGAGAATTTTAGATTTCTTATTCTAACACAGAGTTAAATATCACAGGGTCTGAATCAGTGGAGGAGGTTTACCTGAACACTTTCCAGGTACACTAGGCCTGTAACTCAGAATTGTTAGAGATCCATAGCAAAAGCTGTGAGTCTGTATTTCAATGTACTAGGTTCAATCAATAGTGGCAAGTCCTGAAGAACAAATGGTTTAATATTATTTTCTATACATGCCAAGAATTTAAAAAGTAAAAATGTTGTTAATTTCAACAGTTAAAGAAATATACAAATAGTTTTCTTAAGATACATGACATCCAAGCCTGTACCTCTGGGGGGGGGGGGGGGGGGTCAAAATTGACTCACTATTGAGTTCTTGCCATTACCCTGTTTGTACAAAATGGTGGAAAATAAAAGTAAAACATCCAATATATGACACAAGCAAATAAAATATATCATTCATCCATGTCAACAATACTATACTCCACACTTGTACAGTGTTGTGATATTTATTTGTGATATGATTTTTCATTATTATGTCATTCGGGATGTATTCCCCATTATCTATCCCAGTTAGGTTGAAGTACAAAATGTTTTTTTCTCTGGTCCCCCAGCAATATATTCTCCAGGTATGTAGATTTGTCACAAAATTATATCTTATAGCTTCAGGTGTTCTTGCTCATCGTGCTACAATCACAGAAAGGCTTGTACAGGGTAAATTTTCTTTGTTATTATCTTAGACTTAAAATATAATCAGGTTTGTAGAGGGCCAACAACAGTTAATGGACAGTCACTTGCATAGGCTCTTCTTACCAAACAATATTTAGATCGTCTTAGGTCCAATAGGGGTACAGATAGGCTTGCTCACAAGACTTTACTTTGGGTTTATTTTGAGACAATGAGTGAGTGCATTTTATAACAGTCTGGATGTCAAACTCTTTCTGGAAGTAGGGAATTGCTCTCAGAGAATCATCATGCCCTAAGGTAGGAGCTTGCATAAAGTCTAGGATACAGGAGATATTTACAGATTATAAAGCTTGTTTCTCTAACATTACAAGCTAGCTCAAGCTTTTGTGGATGTATATTTAGTTTTTAAACTTACTGGAAACAAGGAAATTGTTTTCACAAATGTGGCCAATATGGCTTCCAGTACTTTAATAATAATAAAAGTAGTATATAGCATATACCATATTTTTCTAAAATATGGCCCGGGCGTTAATTATTTTCAAATGGTTATCAGACCAGGCGTTAAATTGAACCAGGCGTTCTTTTGAAGTATAAAAACAGTGTCATAAATTGCAAACAGTGTGCTTGGTACCCAGGCGTTAATTTGAACCAGGCGTTTATTTGAACCTGGGCGTTATTTTGGAAATTTACGGTATTATTTAGTATATTTCCATTGTAGTCACATAGAACAGTACATTTTATATTTCTCACTGTACTACAGTTGTGTACCATATGAAGTTGCCTCTAAACTTACCGCATTGATATTAAAAGGGATTTTGTTAATTTTCAAACTTTTCAACATACAATATTATTTATTGCTCAGTGCCACATCCTTCAAATATTGCTGCAGGCTGCAGCTGTAAACAGAATAAAAAGTTGTGACAAATTCATCTTTATAGAATGAAATCTGTGTGAAGTAATTAAAATATGCAGTCTAAGTTTTTAGAAAGGTAAGCTTTATATTGATTATGAAGGTAAACTGATACATTAAATGCTGTAGATCAGTATTCGGATGATTTACGTGAGTGGAAGTGATCTTTTGTATTCGGATGGCCTTTCAGTGTAACATAAGTGAATACACAAAGTGATCATACAACATTGTAAGATCACTTGGAAGTAATTAAAGTGAACTAAGTGATTGCAAAGTCATCCCTTCCAAATAGCCAATCAAACCTTGACAAGCCAATCATATCAATCAAACTTTTTGCCCTTATTCTTGTCTTGTATTCAGTTCCTTCTGAAGAATATTGTATTATCAGAAATCTGCTATTGTGTGTTCAGAATTTATAAAGAAGTGTCATTTTCTCAAGGTATTGACTGTTGTGTCTTTCATTTTTGTACATGTGTGTAGTTAGTGTACATATTGTTCTTGTGTGTCTTAGGCAAAAAAATTTGTACATAGCAAAAGACCAAAAAAAAAAAAAATGGGTAAATTTGCAACATTATTCCATTTCAGGACAAAAATGCATTTAAACACTACACTTTGATGATATACACAGCTGAATTGTTGTCAACCAGAATCAATAAAATATAACGCTTTACCGAGGCATTCCATTGCCTCTCTATATGGGTGAAATCTTGTAGAAATTCTTATAAGCAAATCCTCAATGAACCTTTATAGTCTGATTGCAAGAGTATATTTATTACTGTTTTTTGATATGCGCATTGATTATTAGGCAATTGTATATATATTAGAATGTAGGTATACTAGTCTAGTGTATTGGGCATTGGTCAGTAACTGTAATAACGTAGTGCCTAGTAGTAGCTAAATAGATTACTCTAAATTGATGCTGTTCCAGTATTGCAATCTGATCTTGTAGCTACTTCCCGCTTGAAAAAAAAATAAATAAAAATATTCACGATTCATGGATATACTTTAAAATAGGTTTGCAATATATACCCATAGCTTTGCAATTGTATCCCCGATGCGAAGCGGGGATACTGTGGATTCATCATCGTTGTTGTCCGCGCCCTCGTCCGCGTCCGCAGAGATTTCTTGTTAGCGACCTACAGTCCACATTTCTTTCCGAATTTCTTTCATATTTGGCAGGTGGCTTGATATGGTAGAGGACTCGCCACCCTATCTTTTTGGTAGGCTTTATGTCTAAATTAGGCCTGTGGTAGACAAAAATGTCTAAAATGAGGAATATTGCTTGTTAGCGACCTACAGTCCACATTTCTTTCCAGATTTCTTTCATATTTGGCAGGTGGCTTGGTATGCTAGAGGACTCGCCACCCTATCTTTTTGGTAGGCTTTATGTCTAAATTAGGCCTGTGGTAGACAAAAATGTCTAAAATGCATTAAAAGTCATGAAATCATGCACTAAATCACTTATAACTTGAAAAGTGTTGCATTTAGAGCATTTTGTTAAAATATGTTATTCAGCTACTTTTTTCATAGCTACAACATGGTGAGTAACTTGGGTGTCTGTCTCAATAGCTAAGTGAGTAATAGCTACTTTTGGGCTTTTCAGTAACTTCCATCATGAGTAAAATCACTTGTAACTTGAAAACTATTGCATTTACACAATTTTGTATTAATATGTTATTCAGCTACTTTTGGGTCAGCTATAACATAGTAAAATTTCAGACCTGTAGCTCATGGCATAGCTGAGTAATAGCTACTTTTAGGTTATCACTGTTGAGTAAATTACTTATAACTTCAAAAGTATTACATTTAGAGTATTTTGTTTCAATATGTTATTCACCTATTTCGGAGTCAGCTATAACATAGTGAAGTTCCAGACGTGTTGCTCATTGCATAGCTGAGTAATAGCTACTTTGAAGTTCACACTGTTGAGTAAATCAGTTGTAATTGGAAAACTATTGCATTTACAGAAATTTGTGTAAATATGTTATTCAGCTACTTTTGGGTCAGCTATAACATAGTGAAATTACAGACCTGTAGCTCATGGCACAACTGAGCAATAGCTATTTTCAGGTTCTCACTATTGAGTAAATCAGTTGTACTGACTGTTGAGTAAATGACTTGTAACTTGAAAAAATCGCATTTGGAGTGTCTTGTTAAAATATGTTGTTCACCTACTTTTGGGTCAGCTATAACATCGTGAAATTACAGACTTATAGCTCATGGCATAGCTGAGCAATAGCTATTTTCAGGTTCTCACTATTGAGTAAATCAGTTGTAACTTGAAAACCATTGCATTTACAGTATTTTGCTTAAATATGTTGTTTACCTAATTTTGGGTCAGCTATAACATAGAAAAAATTCAGACATGTAGCTCATTGCATAGCTGAGTAATAGCTACTTTGAGGTTATCACTGTTGAATAAATCAGTTAAAACGTGAAAACTATTACATTTGCAGTATTTTGTTTAAATATGTTATTCACATAATTTTGGGTCAGCTATAACAGAGCGAAATTGCAGACCTCTATGTCATGGCACAGCTTACCAATATCTACTTTCAGGTTCTCACTGTTGAGTAAATCATTGTATCCACTGGATAGCCGCAGTGTGTAGAGAGATTTTACCATTACCGCTCTAACAAAAAAAAATATTATAGCTAGCCTTCTCAAGATTGCTATTAGAGGTATATTAGAGGGTGCACCACAGTATTCTATTGGTAGGCTTTATGTCTAAATTAGGCCTGTGGCTAAATTACTTGCCTACTAAAAATGAGTAATTCTGCATTTTCTCTAAAAGTATTGCAGATAGCAAATTTTTCTTAAATAACTCATTCTCCTACTTTTGGGAGAGCTTTCACATGCTGAAGTTCCAGACCTGTAGGTAATTACTCACCTACTCAAAATGAGTAAATGCGAATTATCTCTAAAAATATTGCAGATAGCCAATTTTTCTCAAATAACTCATTCACCTACTTTTGGGAGAGCTTTCACTTGGTGAAGTTTCAGACCCGTAGGTAATTACTCACCTACTCAAAATGAGTAAAATTAATGCAAATTATCTCTAAAAGTATTGCAGATAGCCAATTTTTGTCAAATAACTCCTTCACCTACTTTTGGGAGAGCTTTTACTTGGTGAAGTTTCAGACCCGTAGGTAATTACTCACCTACTGAAAATGAGTAAATGCAAATTATCTCTAAAAGTATTCCCGATAGCCAATTTTTGTCAAATAACTCCTTCACCTACTTTTGGGAGAGCTTTCACTTGATGAAGTTTCAGACCCGTAGATAATTACTCACCTACTGAAAATGAGTAAATGCAAATTATCTCTAAAAGTATTCCCGATAGCCAATTTTTGTCAAATAACTCCTTCACCTACTTTTGGGAGAGCTTTCACTTGGTGAAGTTTCAGACCCGTAGATAATTACTCACCTACTGAAAATGAGTAAATGCAAATTATCTCTAAAAGTATTCCCGATAGCCAATTTTTGTCAAATAACTCCTTCACCTACTTTTGGGAGACCTTTCACTTGGTGAAGTTTCAGACGTGTACCTAATTATTCACCTACTGAAAATGAGTAAATGCTAATTATCTCTAAAAGTATTGCAGATATCCAATTCTTATCAAATAACTCATTCATCTACTTTTGGGAGAGCTTTCACATGGTGAAGTTCCAGACCCGTAGGTAATTACTCACCTACTGAAAATGAGTAAATTCGAATTATCTCTAAAAGTATTGTAGATAGCCAATTTTTCTCAAATAACTCATTCGCCTACTTTTGAGAGAGCTTTCACTTGGTGAAGTTCAGACCCATAGCTAATTATTCACCTACTCAAAATGAGTAAATGCGAATTATCTCTAGAAGTATTGCAGATAGCCAGTATTTCTCAAATAACTCATTAATATGAAAACAACTTATAGGAAGTCATGGGCTGCAAATCTTTTCATGTGGTCAGATTTGACCTTGGGCCCCTCCTGCTTATTATTGGTCCTAGAGGTTTGCAATGTGAAAACGACTTATAGGATATCATGAGCTGCGAATCTTTTGATGTGGTCAGACTTCACCTTGGGCCCCTGCTACAGGGTCAAATAAGGGTAGCCAAACTTAAAAGTGCTTTCAGCTTGCTTATTAACGGAAAATGCTGTTTATCTTCTAAACTATGTTAGTTGGCCTTTGTCGGTGGATACATCCAGCATCTGGCCACAGATGCGTCCTTAGTCTAGTTGACATTGCAATTCATTCAAGAAGTTTTTTAAAAGGTCTTGAAAAATTTGTGACAGCTTCCATATCCATCTGTTTGGTTTACAGACCTTAAAGTTTAACGTAGGGTGACTTAACAAATCGTAAGATAAGTTTAAGATTGGTTTGCAATAGGTTCCCCAGCGCAAAATCAGATAAAGATTGACTACAGTTTACAATAAATTCAACTGGTTTAATATTGTTGTAAATTGTTCCTGATTCACTCCTAAAGGCATCCAATTTGGAACCACTCGGTAAGTGCCAGAATTTCTGTACAAGACCATCCCAATTGTAGTATGTGATGGCTTTAAGATAATTCTGATTGAAAAGATCGACTTCCTAAACGGAAAAATGAGGAATGGTATTGACATTGTCACTAAACTGATCCGTTAGACATAAATATGATGGTTGGTTAGTCTAATCCTAATTCTGATAGTACTTTTATAGCGCTTAATCTAGTCATTGTGAAAATGTAAGAGAAATGGTGTTCACACAGTCAAACCCACTTAAGTAGAGCTACTTTATGTAAAATATTTACAGAGAAGTAAATATTGGATCTTTTTTGTACTTTTGGATTGAATTATACCTTATGATGTGGAATTTCTGGTTAACTTAACAAATTTCTGGACTGTTACCATGTGTCTTAGGTGGATGTTCAGTGTACTGAGATTGTGACACTGCAGTTGAAAAAACACTGGGATGGATGTACGTGAAGTACTTTGTCCAGTTTTATGTTGAAAAGCAGAAAGTAGCATTATGTAACTGTGTATTATTTTTTTAAATAAAGATTGTGAAATGTAACTCTGAGTTTTTATTAAGCGTCCCGCAAGGGACGCTTGTTTGTGTATGGGAGAGCTTCAGGCTCCGCCGGCTCCGGCGGCTCCGCCGGCTCTGCCGGCTCCGCCGGCTCCGCATTTTGTTTTCCTTATAACTCTGTAACCGTTAGGCGGATTCTTTTCAAATTTGGCAGGTTTAGGCAGTAGCCTTGGGGAATTTTTTTGAATATGCTGCAGTGACATTTCAACCAATCAGAGAGGTCACATGACCAAAAATGTCTTTTTTCGGTGGGGAAGCTTGTCCGGATGATAACTTGAAAGGAATTTTATCAATTCACCTGAAACTTGGCAAATACATTCATTCTATTAAAATCTGGAAATCATTAGATTTTGGCATTGATTGGTCAAGAAATGGCCGAGTAATTAATGATTAATTAATCATTACGAATTTTCCAAATAAGGAAAACACAAAAATGTTTATATCTCGAAAACCGTGCTAGATAGAGCGATTTCGGCGAAATTTTTGACCCGCAGGGTATCTCTGCGGAGTAGTTTTCCCAATTTTCAAAAAATTTTTGTCTCGCCCAAAATGGCGGCCATTTTGAATTTTCGAAATTTTCGCAAAAATTGCAAAAGACAAAAATGCTTATATCTCAAAAACCGTGCTAGATAGAGCAATTTCGACAAAATTTTTGACCCGCAGGATATCTCTGCGGAGTACTTTTCCCAATTTTCAAAAAATTTTGGTCTCGCCAAAAATGGCGGCCATTTTGAATTTTCGAAATTTTCGCAAAAATTGCAAAACACAAAATGCTTATATCTCGAAAACCCTGCTAGATAGAGCGATTTCGACGAAATTTTTGACCCAAAGGGTATCTCTGCAGAGTAGTTATCCCAATTTTGAAAAAAATTTTGTCTCGCCAAAAATGGCGGCCATTTTGAATTTTCGAATTTTTCGCAAAAATTGCAAAACATAAAAATGCTTATATCTCGAAAACCGTGCTAGATAGAGCGATTTCGACGAAATTTTTGACCCACAGGGTATCTCTGCAGAGTAGCCATGCCAATTTTCAAAAAAATTTTGTCTCGCCAAAAATGGCGGCCATTTTGAATTTTCGAATTTTTGCGCAAAAATTGCAAAACACAAAAATGCTAATATTTCGAAAACCATGCTACATAGAGCGATTTTCACGAAATTTTTTATCTTCAGGGTATCTCTGCAGAGCAGCTATCCCAAAGAGCTTTCACTTGGTGAAGTTTCAGACCCATAGCTAATTACTCACCTACTCAAAATGAGTAAATGCGAATTATCTCTAAAAGTATTGCAGATAGCCAATTTTTCTCAAATAACTCATTCACCTACTTTTGGCAGAGCTTTCACTTGGTGAAGTTTCAGACCCATAGCTAATTACTCACCTACTGAAAATGAGTAAATGCGAATTATCTCTAAAAGTATTGCAGATAGCCAATTTTTCTCAAATAACTCATTCACCTACTTTTGGGAGAGCTTTCACTTGGTGAAGTTTCAGACCCATAGCTAATTACTCACCTACTCAAAATGAGTAAATGCGAATTATCTCTAAAAGTATTGCAGATAGCCAATTTTTCTCAAATTAATCATTCACCTACTTTTGGGAGAGCTTTCACTTGGTGAAGTTTCAGACCCATAGCTAATTACTCACCTACTCAAAATGAGTAAATGCGAATTATCTCTAAAAGTATTGCAGATAGCCAATTTTTCTCAAATAACTCATTCACCTACTTTTGGGAGAGCTTTCACTCTGTGAAGTTTCAGACCCATAGCTAATTACTCACCTACTCAAAATGAGTAAATGCGAATTATCTCTAAAAGTATTGCAGATAGCCAATTTTTCTCAAATAACTCATTCACCTACTTTTGTGAGAGCTTTCACTTGGTGAAGTTTCAGACCCATAGCTAATTACTCACCTACTCAAAATGAGTAAATGCGAATTATCTCTAAAAGTATTGCAGATAGCCAATTTTTCTCAAATTAATCATTCACCTACTTTTGGGAGAGCTTTCACTTGGTGAAGTTTCAGACCCATAGCTAATTACTCACCTACTCAAAATGAGTAAATGCGAATTATCTCTAAAAGTATTGCAGATAGCCAATTTTTCTCAAATAACTCATTCACCTACTTTTGGGAGAGCTTTCACTCTGTGAAGTTTCAGACCCATAGCTAATTACTCACCTACTCAAAATGAGTAAATGCGAATTATCTCTAAAAGTATTGCAGATAGCCAATTTTTCTCAAATAACTCATTCACCTACTTTTGGGAGAGCTTTCACTTGTTGAAGTTTCAGACCCATAGCTAATTACTCACCTACTCAAAATGAGTAAATGCGAATTATCTCTAAAAGTATTGCAGATAGTCAATTTTTCTCAAATAACTCATTCACCTACTTTTGGGAGAGCTTTCACTTGGTGAAGTTTCAGACCCATAGCTAATTACTCACCTGCTCAAAATGAGTAAATGCGAATTATCTCTAAAAGTATTGCAGATAGCCAATTTTTCTCAAATTAATCATTTACCTACTTTTGGGAGAGCTTTCACTTGGTGAAGTTTCAGACCCATAGCTAATTACTCACCTACTGAAAATGAGTAAATGCGAATTATCTCTAAAAGTATTGCAGATAGCCAATTTTTCTCAAATAACTCATTCACCTACTTTTGGGAGAGCTTTCACTTGGTGAAGTTTCAGACCCATAGCTAATTACTCACCTACTCAAAATGAGTAAATGCGAATTATCTCTAAAAGTATTGCAGATACCCAATTTTTCTCAAATAACTCATTCACCTACTTTTGGGAGAGCTTTCACTTGGTGAAGTTTCAGACCCATAGCTAATTATTCACCTCAAAATGAGTAAATGTGAATTATCTCTTAATAGTATTGCAGATAGCCAATTTTTCTCAAATAACTCATTCACCTACTTTTGGGAGAGCTTTCACTTGGTGAAGTTTCAGACCCATAGCTAATTACTCACCTACTCAAAATGAGTAAATGCGAATTATCTCTAAAAGTATTGCAGATACCCAATTTTTCTCAAATAACTCATTCACCTACTTTTGGGAGAGCTTTCACTTGGTGAAGTTTCAGACCCATAGCTAATTATTCACCTCAAAATGAGTAAATGTGAATTATCTCTTAATAGTATTGCAGATAGCCAATTTTTCTCAAATAACTCATTCACCTACTTTTGGCAGAGCTTTCACACACGAAAATGAAAAATTGTGAATATCTCTGGAAAGCTATTTCTTTTGCTTTAATGCTCGGCGGGAGATACATACCGCGGCAGTGGTTTTGACAAAAATTTTTGTCTCCCCAAAATTGGTGGCCATTTTGAATTTTCAAAGTTTTTGCAAAACACAAAAATGCTTATATCTCGAGAACCGTGCTATATGGATCGAACTCAACAAAATTTTAGACCTGCTGGGTATCTCTGCAGAGTAGCCATGCCAATTTTCAAAATATTTTTGTCTCGCCAAATATAGCGGACATTTTTAATTTTTTTATTTTTTGCAAAACACAAAAATGCTTATATCTTGAAAACCGTGCTAGATAGAGCAGACTGCGCTGACTTTGGTTGCCACAACAGTATAAGGCTAGAAACGAAGCATTTTCTTAATACTTTAGCACTCACCTTTATATCCTTTTCGGGACGCTTTGTTTTTGCTATGCAAAAACATTATCTTTTTTTTTTGCGAGCGATCCTCTAGTTATTTCTCTCATTGTATCAATACATTTTAAAATGTAAAAGAAATTATTGAACAAAAGACAGATAAAATCAATAAAATCTAGATGATATCATTACATTGCATTTGAGCATTACTGGTATCATGTACAAAAATAGTGCAACATATTTAAGCGTCCCTTGCACAATGCTTGTTTGTGTATGGGAGAGATATCAGGCTCCGCCGGCTCCGTGTTTTTGTTTTCCATATAACTCTGTCACCGTTAGGCGGATTCGTTTTCAGATTAGGCAGGTGTATGCAGTAGCCTTGGGGAATTTTTAGGCGGGTTGCATTTAACCAACCTGCCTATTAGATTGATGTGTCCGACGCCCGTCTCTCCGTCCATCTGTCCATCCACATTTTCGTTTCCGGACTCTAACTCGAAAATGGTTTGTCCAATCGAATTCAGACTTCGAGATAGGGAGATAGATCACCATCATAGCTAGGTTCCTTTCGAAATTACTGTAATTCTGTCCCTTCGTTTGTCCCCTTTTTGTCCGTTTGTCTGTCCATCAAAATTTCTGTTTCCGGACTCTAACTTGAAAACGGTTTGTCCAATCGAATTCAACCTTGACAGGGAGATAGATCACCATCATAGCTAGGTTCCTTTCAAAATTGGTGTAATTCTGCACATTCGTTTGTCCTTTTGTCTGTCCGTAAACATTTCCGTTTCCAGACTCTAACTCAAAAACAGTTTGTCCAATCGAATTCAAACCTGACAGGGAGATAGATCACCATCATAGCTAGGTTCCTGTGAAATCGATGTGATTCTGTCAATTCGTTTCTCCGTTTTTTGTCCGTTTGTCCGTCAACATTTCTGTTTCCGGACTCTAATTCGAAATCTGTCAAAATTTCTGTTTCCGGACTCTTAACTCGAAAACATTTTTTTTCAATCAAATTTAAACTTGATAGGGATATAGATCACTATCATAGCTAGGTTCTTTTCGAAATTGATGTAATTCTGTCAGTTCATTGTCTGTTTTTTTGTCCGTATGTCTGTCCATCAACAATTTCATTTCCGGACTCGAAGATGCTTTGTCTAATCGAATTCAAACTTGACAGGGAGATAGATCACCATCATAGCTAGGTTCCTTTCGAAATTGATGTAATTCCATCCGTTCGTTTGTCTGTTTTTTGTCCATTTGTCTATCTGTCAACATTTCTGTTTCCGGACTCTAACTTGAAAATGTTTTGTCCAATCGAATTCAGACTTGACAGGGAGATAGATCACCATCATAGCTAGGTTCCTTTCAAAATTGGTGTAATTCCGTCTTTTCGTTTGTCCATTTTTTGTCCATTTGTCTGTCCATCAACATTTCTGTTTCTGGACTCTAACTTGAAAATGCTTTGCCCAATCGCATTCAAACTTTAGAGAGAGATAGATCACCATCATAGCTAGGTTCCGTTCAAAATTGGTGTAATTCCGTCCTTTTGTTTGTCCGTTTATAGCATAGATACAATTATGTAACCTAGATTAGAAGTTTTACATTTCTTAGCACGTCTAACACATTCACCCAAACTGGGTGACCTAACATTTCTTTCCTTGTTATCTCCCACCGGGCTTTAGCCCGGGAGGGAGATTATAAAATGCATCCTGTGCATGCGTGTGTGCGTTAGTGTGTCACGCAGATTTCTCCAAAACTGCTACAGCTACAGATATTTTGTAAATTAATTGTCCTAATGAATTTTCATGCCCTTGAATTTTTTTTTGGTTTTGTGGACTTAGGCCTAAGGATAAATGAGTAATAGCAGTTTTAGCTACTTTGAGTAAAGGTCTCATAACTGAAAAAGTATTGCAGTTAGAGTTTTTTCTTGAAATATGTTGTTCAGCTACTTTGTCCTTAGCTATAAGATGGTACATAGTTTGGGCTTCTATTGCATGCCATAAGTGAGTAATAGCTATTTTCTCATTTGTAGCTAAATAACAGAAGAAGTAAATGCCAAATATCTTCAAAAGTATTAAAGTTAGGGAAATCTTTTCAAATATGTTGTCCATCTACTTTTTGGTAAGCTATCACATAGTAAAGTTTCAGACCTGTTTCACCTTGGATAGCTGAGTAATAGCTACTTTGAAATTCTGACTGTTGAGTAAAGCTATTGTAACTCCAAAACTATTGCAGTTAGAGTATTTTCCTAAAATATTTTGTTCAGCTACTTTGTCCTTAGCTATAAGATGGTACATAGTTTGGGGTTCTATTGCATGCCATAAGTGAGTAATAGCTATTTTCTTATTTGTAGCAAAATAATGAAAGAAGTAAATGTCAAATATCTTCAAAAGTATTAAAGTTAGGGAAATCTTTTCAAATATGTTCTTCATATGTCTGAAAAGGTAAAATGAAGAAATGATTCAATTTTTGGAGTGATCCGGATCACTCTCTGGATCCATGAAATGTAATTTTTAAAGACAGATTACTCAAACACTTATGGACAGATTTCAATGAAATTATCAGGATATGTCTGAAAAGGTAAAAGTAAGAAATGATACAATTTTGGGATTGATCCGGATCACTATCTGGATCTTCTGGATCCATGAAATGTAATTTTTAAAAACAGATAACTGAAAAACTTATGGACGAATTTCGATGAAATTTTTAGGATATGTCTGATAAGGTAAAAGGAAGAAATCATTCAATTTTGGGATTGATCCGGATAACTATCTGGATCTTCTGGATCCATAAAATGAATTTTTAAAGACAGATAACTCAAAAACTTATGGACGAATTTCGATGAAATTTTCAGGATATGTCTGATAAGTTAAAAGGAAGCAACGATTCAATTTGGGGAGTGATCTGGATAACTATCTGGATCTTCTGGATCCATAAAATGTAATTTTTAAAGACAGATAACTCAAAAACCTATGGACGGATTTCGATGAAATTTTGAGGATATGTATTAAATGGTAAAAGGAAGACATGATTCAATTTTGGGAGTGATCTGGATCACTATCTGGATCTTCTGGATCCATGAAATGTAACTTTTACAAACATAACTCAAAAACTTATGGACGGATTTCGATGCAATTTTTAGGAGTGATCCGGATCACTATCTGGATTCTCTTGATCCAAGGACGGATTTTGATGAAATTTTCAAGATATATCTGAAAAGGTAAAATGAAGAAATGCTTCAATTTTTGGAGTGATCCGGATCACTATCTGGATCTTCTGGATCCATGAAATGTAATTTTTAAAGACAGATAACTCAAAAACTTACAGATGAATTTCAATGAAATTTTCAGGATATGTCTGAAAAGGTGAAAGGAAGAAATGATTCTATTTTGGAAGTGATCCAGATCACTATCTGGATCTACTGGATCATGAAATGTAATTTTTAAAGACAGATAACTCGAAACTTATAAATGGGTTTCGATGACATTTTCAGGATATGTCTGAAAAGGTAAAAGGAAGAAATCATTCAATTTTTTGAGTGATCCGGATCACTCTCTGGATCTTCTGGATCCATGAAATGTAATTTTTAAAGACAGGTAACTCAAAAAACTTATGGATGGATTTTAATGAAATTTTCAGTATATGTCTGAAAAGGTAAAAGTAAGAAATGATACAATTTTGGGATTGATCCGGATCACTATCTGGATCTTTTGGATCTATGAAATATAATTTTTAAAGATAGATAGCTCAAAAACTTATGGACAAATTTCGATGACATTTTCAGGATATGTCTGAAAAGGTAAAAAGAAGACATGATTAATTTTTTAGAGTGATCCAGATCACTGTCTGGATCTTCTAGATCCATGAAATGTGATTTTTAAAGAAAGATAACTCAAAAACATATGGATGGATTTCGATGAAATTTTCAGGATATGTCTGAAAAGGTAAAAGGAAGAAATGTTTCAATTTTGGGAGTGATCCGGATCACTATCTGTATCTTCTGGATCCATGAAATATCATTTTTAAAGACAGATAACTTATGGGCTGATTTTGAGGAAATTTTCAGGATATGCAAGATAGAGCAATTTCAGTGATAAGTAAGTCATTCACCTACTTTTGGGTGATGTACCACATGGTGAAGCAGATCTATAGCTCTTTGAATAGCTGAGTCATAGCTACTAAAATGGATAAACGTCTTTTATCTCTAAAGTGTTGCTGATACGTTATTTCTTCAAAATAAGTCATTCACCTACTAATGAGTAATCTACCACATGGTGAAGTTGCAGAACTGTAGCTGTTTGGATAACTGAGTAATAGCTACTAAAATGAGCAAATGTCTTTTATCTCTAAAAGTATTACAGATAGGCAATTTCTTCTAAACAAGTCATTCACCTACTTTTGGCTGATCTACCAAATAGTGAAGTTTCAGATCTGTAGTTCTTTGAATCATTCAGTCATAGCTACTTAAATGAGTAAATATCTTTTATCTGTAAAAGTACTACAGATAGGCAATTTTTTCTAAATAAGTCATTCACCTACTTTTGGGTGATCTACCGCATAGTGAAATTGCACAACTGTAGCTCTTTGCATTATTGAGTAATAGCTACTAAAATGAGTAAATACCCTTTATTTTTTAAAAGTATTACAGATAGGCAATTTCTTCTAAATAAGTCATTCGCATAGTGAAGTTGCAAATCTATAGCTCTTTGCATAGCTGAGTCATAGCTACTAAAATGAGTAAATGTCTTTTATCTGTAAAAGTATTGCATACACTTAATTTCTTCGAAATAAGCCTTTAACTACTTTTGTGTGATCTACCACATAGTGAAGTTGCAGAACTGTGGCCCTTTGGATAGCTGAGTAATAGCTACTAAAATGAGCAAATTTCTTTTATCTGTAAAAGTATTACATATAGGCAATTTTTTCTAAATAAGTCATTCACCTACTTTTGGCTGATCTACCACATAGTGAAGTTTCAGATATATAGCTCTTTGCATAACTCGGTCAAAGCTACTAAAATGAGTAAATGTCTTTTATCTGTAAGTTGCATGACTGTAGCTCTTTTCATAACTGAGTAATAGCTACTAAAATGAGTAAATTCCATTTATCTTTAAAAGTATTACACATAGACAATTTCTTCTAAGTACGTCCTTCACCTACTTTTGGGTGATCTACCACATAGTGAAGTTGCACAACTGTAGCTCTTCTGCATAGCTGAGTAACAGCTACAAACATGAGTAAATTCCATTTATCTTTAAAAGTATTACACATAGACAATTTCTTCTAAGTAAGTCCTTCACCTACTTTTGGGCAACTTTGCAGAACTGTAGCTCTTTGGATAGCAGAGTAACAGCTACCAAAATGAGCAAATGCCTTTTATCTTTAAAAATATTGAAATCAAACATTAAAGTACCTCTTGTTGTCACTTCTACATGTGCCTCCATCTCACAGGAAAATTTATATTCCACTATCTTTAGTACATCTAATTAATTCGGTGGGAGATAATTGCATGCGTCGGAATGCTTGTTTCTAAATGTAATTACAGCAGTCGCTAACCTTATTGCTGCCTGCCATTGATTGGTTAAGAAATGGCCGAGTAATTAATTAATCATTACAAATTTTCCAAATGAGGATAATATCTCGAAAACTGTGCTAGATAGAGCGATTTCGACGAAATTTTTGATCCACAGTTTATCAAAGCAATGTATTCTTGCCAGTTTTCAACAGATTTTAGTCACCCTAAAAATGGTGGCCATTTTGAATTTTCGAATTTTCGCCGAAAATGGAAAACCACAGATTGGCTTCTATCACCGTAACCGTGCAAGATAGAGTGATTTTGTTGAAATTTTCGACCCACAGGGTATCTTAGCAAACTACTCTGCAATTTTCAAAAAAAATTTACTCTCTTCAAAAATGGTGGCCATTTTGAATTGTCGAATTTTTGCCAAAACTGCACAAACACAAATTTGCTTCTATCTCCTTAACCGCGTGAGCGATTTTGTCGAAATTTTTGACCCACAGGGTATCAAAGCAATGTATTCTTGCCAATTTTCAACAGATTTTAGTCTCCCTAAAAATGGTGGCCATTTTGAATTTTCGAATTTTCGCTGAAAATGGAAAACCACAGATTGGCTTCTATCACCGTAACTGTGCAAGATAGAGTGATTTTGTTGAAATTTTCGACCCACAGGGTATCTTAGCATTATTTCACAAAATCGCGTTGCGGCCATCTTCAATTTCTGCATAAAATGCAAAAACACATTTATCTTTGGAACAAGATTTTGGCTGCCATCTTGAATTTTGGTGGAAATTGAAAATATCATTTATCTCAAAAACCCTTAGAGAATTTTGGAGCAATGTTTGGACCCTTTGGGCACTAGAGACCTTCGATATAATGCCTGTGGAAAAAGTTGAATTTCCAGAATTTTGTCCGCCATCTTGAATTTTGGCAGAAATTGAAAATGCCATTTATCTCGAAAACCATAAGGGATAGAGCAATTTCAAGCTAATGTTTGACCATTTGGATATTGGAGATTTTTGGTATATTGCCTCTGAAAAATGTCAGATTTCTCAAATTTCGCCCACCATTTTCAATTTTATCGGAAATCGAAAGTGTTGGTTATCTCAAAAACCTTTAGAGACAAAGTGATTTTGAGCAAATTTTGAACCAATGCAAAAAGGCATGAAGCTGAAATAATATACATGCATACTAATAAATATTTTAGCATCATTGATATATTTTACAAATGAAACAGGGCCTTGTAAGATTACTCAGTCTGTCCAATTGTTGCAAAATGTTCATGGGGTGGACATTACACATGATAATGTGTGTTCTTCTATGCTATCCTGTTTCTTTTCATATGTTGCAGCTATTCTTGACAGGGCATCCTGTTTCTAGTTCCCTATTAGTGGATGCTTTCTTACCATACTTGGTACTATTATACCTTATGTCTGGGAAAATTTTTCCACATACTTGTATTTGACATTTGAGCTTTGTCGAGGTCACATGATCAAAAATAAGTGTTTTTGGGTACACACAATCATCATCACCAATCAGGAGAAACTACTTAGAAGAAGTGGATACTCAAAATGCTGTTAAGCAGATATCGTCAACTACCATTGATAAGAGGAAGGTGACTCCTCTTGGGGACAAAGAATCCACCAAAGCCGCTAAGTCCAGTACATCTTCTGCTGAGGAGACTCCATAACTGGACACTAAGTGGTCAGAACGTTTTTCATGTCTTGAGGATATGTGCTGATGGCAAGAAGGTTTCAGCCTCCTGCCGGTCAGCCAACCTGCCAAAATATCTAAATGCCAGTTTCCCTGAAGAAAGTGGGGACACTGACTCAAGACAGACCTTTTATGCAGCCTGGACTGGTCAGTCAGACTTCAGACCAGCCAGTTTCCAGTTCTGTTGAGATGACATCCACCAACCAGGCTCCTGCCGGTGTTCACCAGGAGGGTTGACCTGTTACATTAGTTGCTGTTCATGTGCTGCTGGTGACTTGGTCTACTGGATGAGTCAGCCAGTTCACTGCCAGCCAGGCCCTTGCCGGTACCTACCAGGAGGGTTGATCTGCTGCATCAGTTACTCTTGAAGAGATGCCTGTGGTTCAACCTAATGAACAGGTCAGCCAGTTTATTGCCAGCGAGATCCCTGCCGGTATCTAACAGGAGGGTCACACTATTAGCTCAGTTACTGTTAATGCTCATAACTATCTTTAACTAGCTCCAGTGAGATGCCAGTGTTCAAGCCTTTTAGAGTGATCAGCCAGTCTACTGCCACATAACCGGTCACTGGCATTAGTGACAAACGTTTGCCTTCTACTGCATCTGCGGGTGTTGCTTCTCAGTATACAAACTATGACTTTGATCAGTGATATGACCCCACTTCCCTGTCCATCCTCTTGGGGAATAGGGAAAAGTGTCTGACTAGGAAACCAGTACAGCAAAAACAGGAACCTGAACAGATTACATCAGAAGAGCAAAGCTACCAGTAAACTGTGAGAGGGGTCAGATCTTACATGGGTTGGAACCACTGTTTTATCCCCATGTTGCCCAGTCTCCCAGGGAACTGCCCAAAAGTGAGAGAAGGCTGCCAGGGAGGCCAGTTATATCTGTAACTCTGCAACAAGTTTAGACCACTGTGTCATTAGGTTACCAGACAAAGGGATGTTAGGAGACAAAGCACATAAGGTTTTGACTGAAAACTGGGACCTTACATTTTTGAAACATTATTGTTCAAATGGCAAACTTGATGCACCTGTGATGTTTAACTAGAGCATTTGAAACAAGGGGTCAAAGCAGATACTTAGTCAGAGTTGCAAAATGCACTACTTCTGTCCTGTGCCTTGTTTCCGGTTGCACTTCTTAGAAAATTGGAAAGCAGCCAAGTCATTCCCTCTCCTTACTAGACAACTTTTCATCAAGTTTGGTTATGCCAATACCCCCAGGAACAACTACCTGCATGAAGCATTTCATTCTCTCTTACAAAAGCCATAGAGCAGGTTAAGATTCAATCGTCTCTGGTCCGGTTTTTGGTCCCCAAACCAATCAACAAATGTATGTCCATTATGGATATGGGCTTATCGGTATCTCAGTGTCAAGACATTCATGATGCTAACCCCAGAATCTAAAAAAGGTCAAGGCAATACCACAAATTTTATTTTTAAGACTCTCCTATTTTTTCTTTCAACAGCACCAATAGAGTTCATTATAGTAGTAAAAGAGGCAAAAACTCATGGCACAGGCAAGGGGTACAAGATTCTACCAGTTCCTAGATGACTAGTTTCCAAGACGCACAAACCCTACTAGGTTTCAGTCAAAAACTAGGTTGGGTTGTGAATCTCCAAAAGTCAGAGTTGTACCAGAAGCAAGCTTTCGACTAAGTGGATTATCAATATAACCTATTACAGGATGAAGTCAGACCCTCCACAGGCAGGAGGCCGGCCTTGGGTTTGAAATAAGGTTATTAATAATTTATTCAATATGAGAACTCTTGTCTCTAATAGATCTGTCGACTGTCTCAAAGATGCAAGTATGTAGAATGTCTGGGCCCTCGTTGTTACGTAAGACCGATCCATTGGCATATACCCGAGTCCCTGGATATGAATATTCCTGTCCCCTGGTCTTTCAACATTCACTTACATTGGTCGCTAGAGGAACCTACATATTTGGCTCCTATAGCCACAGCTATCAAGGAGCAGGGCTAGTCTTACCAAGTGGCAACATGAATTCAGGCTTCTCAAAGAAACTCAGCCAGAGCTGTCTACGATTCAAAGTGGGTCATTTTTGTCAGATGGTGGGACCTATATTAGGTGCACTTCAAATCACAATTTGTAAAACAATTAGTAGCTTTTATCTTGCATCTTTTCCAGGAAGAAAAAAACTCTGCAGCCCGGTACCATAGATGAATAGAGGTCAGCTATTTTAGTAAAAATTGGCAATTCCACTCAGAGTATCAGTCCAGATAGAAATCTTAGTAGACTCTTAGACATCTTTCACGGGGAATAGACCTGAGAGGCATAGAGGTTTGGCCAGTTGGAATCTCTCCTTGGTTCTGCATCAGCCAACAAAGACTCCTTTTGAGCTGCCCAAGAATGCTTCTCTGAAACATCTCACTTTCAAGACAGCTTTCCTTCTGGCCCTGGACTCGGGTAAGCACAGAAGTGAAATCCATGCATGGCTTTAACCTCGCCTCGTTTCTAGTCAAGGAATCCACTTTAGAATGTGGCCCAGGTTGCCATTCCAGTCTTGGACCCCACTTATCAGCCCCCAGGTATGCTGTCCTCCATCCACAGGGTGCTTATTCTGGTACATGTCTGTTGGTTACGATATATTTACACAATAAAATAGAAGATTTAAATTGTAAATGAAATTTGGAATTCCAGATACTGTATTTCAAGTTTTGAATTTGAATGTCAGCTCCAGGCTTACCTAGGTTTAACACAGAAACAATCAGGGGTAGTGTCTAGGCATTGGCCCAGTCAGTCCTTGCTCCAACCTTAAGCCTGCAGGGGTAGGATACCAGACTAAAATTATAAATAATGCAGAAATGGGTCATCAGGGGTTTGGTCTTGTAAAGCAGGGAGATCTTTGAATCTATTGGTCACTGTAAATATTTCCTGGCTTTTCCCTCCAAATTCTAGGGACAGAGTCATTATATCACAAGAATTTGAAGAGTCAATAAGGACTTTTCGCTATTTTGAGGACTTTCAAATTCTTGTGTTGTGGTTTACAAGATTTTTCGCTCCCTAACCTGGAGTGTTCACTAGAAGGTGGTGTGTCTCTCTAACTCCACACCCGCTTGGCGCAGGGGGGTGGTGTGGGGTGCAGCAGCGTGCACCAAAGCTAGTTACCAATGGTGTTCACAGGCTTGTACTCTTGTTAGGTTTGAGGCTGCCTTCCCCTGGCCTTCAGGTTAACTCTCATCTATTTTTAACCAAATTTTAATTTTTCTCTGTAATCTTGCTCTGATGGCTCGGGGTAACAGTATTTTCGATCAGGGGTAGTTTTTTATAATATTAGTTTTGCAGTTTTGCAGTTAAAGTTTCTCATTAAAACCTGTGGAAATCACAGTATTCATTATAAAAAGTAATTTTAACCTATGTGCATATAAACAGTTAATTGACCTTAACTTTGGCTGCCAAGGTCAGTGGATGACCTGAGATCAAGGTCAACACTTATTGACCTCGATATGACCTTTAAATCACAACCTTGACCTTCAGAGGTCAAATAATAAGAATGACTGTAAACTGAATATTGACCTATGGGGTCAAGAGTTGACCTTGAGGGAGGTCACAGTTCAATGTCAATTTAGTCAAAATTTTACAATTTTTAATGCAACTGTAACTTTTATATATACGTGTATTTTATATTATGTATCTTATAATTGAAATGTACATATTATTATTAGTTAGTCTATGTAACAATTTACTGTGTGAATGAATTTATATAATAAACTTGTTAATCCTCTGTGGTTGTTTATTGTAGTTGGGGACTGATGGCAAAAATCCAGCTGTAGTTCATATTGCGAATACAGGCCTGGGATTTTTTTATCCAGGGCTGTTGAAATATGACTCTGAAAGATATGCAGAAAAGTACTGTGTTTTTTTTTGTTTTATGTTCACATTAGACTCTATAAATATAAAATATCCATAGGATTTGGTTCTAGTTATGGCTAACTTTCACTGGTTGTACCTTCAAAAAGTACAACGCTTTCACTTTTTAAATCTTTTAATAGACAATTAGAATTGTTTCACGGTGTATGCAGGAGTATATGTGTGATATGTTTTGAGAGGGCTATCACCTTTAAGCCATGTTTGTTTTGAGGAATCTTCCTAGAATTCTACAGTTTTCAACCATTACTCTTTCTCAAGGAAGAATAAGATAAACCTGGATTATTCTTTTTTTAAAATTAAGGGAAACTGGTCATTGAAACACAATTTCCACACGAGTAGCAAGAAAGCTACCAATATGTAAGGGGCAAATAGCACTTTTGTGTTAATTCAATGCTCCAAATTATGAATCTCTTTCATTAATAGCTTGATATAATCAACAACCTAAGTTAAGACCCCAGGTACTGTCACGAGTTTGCCTCCCACATTCCCTAGTTTTTAGTGGGCGTTTTATTTTTTCTGGGAGAGGGGGGGGGGGGGTTGTTGAGGTTCTAAGACTTTTTCCTTTTGAATTTGGAAGGTTAGAAGTCAAATCAGGGAAGCATATATATTTCTACCATGATAAACATGCTTTAAAAACCTTGGTAGGAGAGCATTTTCTTTTCCAAACTGACATTTTCAGTGTAAGTACAATTAATCTTTAGGCTGTAAAGACTTATCCCCGGTCTGTTATGGCTAATGTTTTTTGCTTCTACCACCACTATTATAAACTCTTATGTAAATGTATAACCACTAAAAATCTTGTCCGACAAAACAACATCAATGATACGAGTCCACAAATTGCTTATCTGCTTCCCGAGTCAAGGGGAGATCCCGGTATGATAACAACACCACAGTTTGATATTTTTGAGTTTTGGAGCTATGGATTTATTGTCAAAATATTCCCCAAAACACTTGGAATTTCGATCTGGGTCTGGATCTTCTTTGAGAGCAGAGCCACAGGTAGTCCCTACCTTGTGTGAAAATGATATATAGTTTTGAGTCATTGGCAAGGACAGACAGACAAACAAAAGGCAGTGAGTACCATATCTCCCGGGGGGGGGGGGGGGGGGGACGTCATAATTAGGGCTGGGTAAAGATTGGTCTTTTTTGTGTCACATCCTGAAGCAACTTGTCACCTCCAGCTTTGATCATATTATATGGAGATCTTGAAAACAGGTACTTCCTTTACTGTGCAACACTGATTCAATAAAACGCTTATGTGGGTGTTCCACCCCATGACTAAGGCTCGCGATTAAGGGTTTTGGGTGGTCGGTTTCAAATATTTGCTTAGTCCCAGACCTTCTGTAAGGGTCGGTTGTGGTCGGTTGAGGCCATGGGAAAAATCAAACACGTTTGATATTTCACACGACTACAACCGATTCATATTTCCCGCCCTCAACAAAATGTCCAGTTCCAGGCATCCTCACGCCTCCTCAGACCCAAATTTACACAGTTGTGTGTTGTCCCAGGCCGCCTGCGACCCTTAGTCCCAGACCTCTGTAGCTTAGTCCCAGGAGGCCAGTTGTTAATCCCAGACTCAAATATGATGCGTATGAATTTCATGCGTGTGAAAGTTAGTTGGTTGCATTAGTCCCCGGAAGCCTCAGACCATCTGCGGTGTCCTGGGACCCAAAAATCAAGGTCTGGGACTAAGCCCCGACTAAGGGTAAACGACCCTAACCGATCCAAACCGGCCTCCCCAGGACGCCTGGGACCGCACATTTTTAGTCTGCGACGGTCTGAGGACGCCCCAGGAGGCCTGGGACTAACAACCGATTAAGAACCGACTGTTTTCCGCGCGTCTGAAATGAAATCGAGGCAATGAGGGGGTCTGGGACTATATAAGCGACCGCGCACACATTCTTGTTGTTACTGACTGTTTGGCTACTGAGAGACGTGTGTCACTGATTTGTAGGGGTTTTCAGTTTTTATTTTATATATTATATACTTGAGCTTAGGGCAAATTTCACAGTTAGGAGACACATTTTACTATTTTTTTATTATTTTGTCGACTGGATTATGTGGAAAGAGAAAGGAGGGAAGAGAGGAAGGAAAAAAGATGGAAGAGAGGGAGAAGGAAAGTGAAGTAGAGGAGAGGAGTGAAGTTATTACAGAAGAAGGAACTGAGAGGAGAGAGGAGGAGGAGATTGAGGAAGGTCCAGCTATTGGGGAAGCTGTGGCAGAAGAAGAAGAGAGGTGTGAAGAAGATCCGGAGTGCCATTCTTCAGCCAAGAGAGCCAGGGTGTGTGCCACTTTTACAGACAGTCAAGAAGTTTCCATTGTGGAATTTGTAAAGCTGCACCCTGAACTGTATGACAAGGAACATTCACGTTTCCACGACAGGACCAGAAGAGAGGCTCTCTGGGCAGAAATATCTGCAGAACTCAAGCTCCAGCCCTTTGATGTGAGACGTTGGTTCGAGTCCCAGTGAATGCGTTATGGCAAGCTTTCTAAGCTCCAATCTGGCCAAGCCCCGACGGAGATGACCAAGAGACAGTCCTGGGTCTACCAACAGATGGGTTTTCTTAAAACCCACATCAGAAGAAAGGGGGCCAACAGAAGTTCAGGTTTTGAGGTCAGTCCGAATACCAGCAGGCAGGACGAATCACGTGGGTCAACTACTGACACAGAACACCTTGAGTCAAGTGTCCTGAGGGAGAGGAGTCAGTCCGTCATTACATCTACACTCGTTTCAACAACAGACTCCAAGATTCTCGAACATTTTGAGCAGATGAGGACACTTATGTCAGGTTTTCTGCAGCAGAAGTCTGAAAGGGCGGGTCTTTGACCTGCCAGGCCCTTTTCAGGGCCACCAAATCTTCCAAAAACAATTATTCAGCAGCAAGTTATTCCAATTCCCCTCCCAAAACAAAAAAAAAACAGTACAAATACTTATCACAAGGAAAAAAAAGTCCAACACTTACACCACCTCAAACATGAAATAAATAACCCATGGTACCACACATAACAACAAAGGCCACATAAAAAATATAAAAAAACTCCCAATATGGCCATTAATCAGCCCATTTTTAGATGAAAATCCATGGGATAGTTTAAAATCTGTAATTGAAAAGTCCAACACTTGCACCTTTCCTAGAGTTACAAGGCATTATCACATACCAACCCACAAACACACAAACCCAATAACAAACATAACTCCCAACTGACAGACAAACCCACTGACAAACATAACTCCCAACGGCCAGACAAACCCAATGACAAACATAACTCCCAACTGACAGACAAACCCAACAACAAACATAACTCCCAACTGACAGACAAACCCAATGACAAACATAACCACCAACCGAAAAACTGACAAACCCAATAGAAAACAAAACCAAAACCAAAAAACTGACAAAGTGTTTTGCAAACATAATCTTCCATTATTAAAATCAGTTTAGGAGTTATATCGAAGTGGAGTAGAAGAATTTATTTTTAAGATTTCCAGGAAAACATTTCTGTTTCAAATATATTTCCAAAATAAATCCCAAATTAAGTGAAATGAGGATTTAGCTTTCATATTATATGCAATATTTATTCTATTTAGCAATTCATGTTTGGGTTTGGGTCCTGTTTTTGAGAATATTGTTTAGCACTGGTTTTGTCTGTTTGTCAGTTGGGTGACTTCTGTTTGTCATGGGGTTTGTCTGTTTGTCCGTCTGTACAAGTTATGTTTGGCATGGGGTTTGTCTGTTTGTCTGTCTGAACAAGTTATGTTTGGCATGGGGTTTGTCTGTTTGTCCGTCTGTACAAGTTATGTTTGGCATGGGGTTTGTCTGTAGCAAGCATAGCTCATTAATTGTTTTTGGAATATTTGGTAGTCCTGATAAGGACTGTTTCTTAGTCCTGAAAAGGACTGATTACTGCAGCAGGAGTTATATTCTTCCATCTTGCCAGGCCACTGCTCCCTCATTGTTGAAGTAGTCCTTCAGGTAATCCCTCTGTCTCTTGGCTTCTCTAGCAGGGTTTCTGTCTTGGCCACCACCAGCAGCACCACCAATCAATCCACAATCACCAGGCACATCATCATCATTGTCCTCCCCAGGCTGCTGACCACCAGGTTGACCTTGATACTGGCTTCTCAGTATGTTGTGCAGAACCACACAGGTGAGGACCACTTCCCTGACTGTTGCTGGGGGTAGTTCAATGGTGGTCCTCATCACCCTGAATCTTGACACCAGGATGCCAAAAGCGTTCTCCACAACTCTCCTGCCCCTTGAAATTGTATAGTTGGCAATCTTTTCCTCTCTGGTTAACATCCTTCTGCCATAGGGTTTCATGAGCCAGGTCTTCAGGGCAAAAGCATCATCTGCCAGGATGAAGTAGGGGACATCTGGACCACCCTGGGTTATAGGAGCTGGGCCAGGGAAGCCTATCCTGCCATCTTCAATCCTCCTCTTCAGCTGAGAGGCATTAAATATCTGGCCGTCTGAGCAAGATCCTTCTGTACCTGCATCCACCCATCTAAACTTATACTGTCCATCTACCAGGGCCAACATGACAATGGAAAAGAAGCCCTTGTAGTTGTGGTAGAGGGCTCCAGTGTTCTTGGGTTTCTTCAGGGCCACATGTTTCCCATCCAGGGCTCCCAGGGCATGTGGAACATTCCACCTGATCCTGAATTCCCTCTCCAGTTCTTTCCACTCATCTGGGGTAGTAGGACATTTGAGGTACTCTCTGGTGAACTCATCCTGGATGGCCCTACAGACCTCTGGTAGAAACTTGGAAATGGTGGATCTTCCAACCCTGAACTGACAGGATAATAATGTGTAGGACTCCCCAGTGGCCAGATATCTAATGGTGAGGGCTAACTTCTCCCCAACACTGATTGGTGCTCTGTAGTTGGTGGCCTGCCTGGCTAGATGTGGTTCCAGTCTGGTCTTTATCATTTCAAAGAATTCTGGGGTCATCCTCATGTAGTTGGTGAATCCTGGAATATCTGTAGCATACAGATCAGCCATAATGTTGTGGTAGGCCCCCCTCTCCTCTCTCTGTAGTAGCCATGGCCTGACCCACATGTTGTGCCTTCTTCTAGGTCTCTGTATGGGTGCTGGTGGTGGTGCTGGTGGTGGTGGTTGCTGTGGTCAACGTAAAAATTGGAAATACATGATTATTTGTAACTGAATAAAAACCAAAAAAGCCCTAAGTTGTTGTTGAATCTGTCTTCCATTAAAAGGTGGCATCCTGCTGTGTTCCTAGAAAAGCAATGGTGATTATATCGCAGATTTTATATATATATACCCAGAAAATCCAGCAACTTTGCAAAACAAGAATCGGCGATCCTGGTCTGGGGAAGACTGAGGAGGCCTGAGGACGCCTCAGGATACCTTGTGGGGTCGGGACTTAATCGTGTGTTAGTCGGGGCTTAGTCCCAGGAGGCCTGAGGCGTCCTGGGACCCGGTCGGTTTGTCTGCGAAAGGATCGCGGTTGAAACCGACCAGAAACGCGGCTTAGTCGGTTCTTAGTCCCAGACCAGTCGGGGACTGTCTGGGGCCGCCTGAGGCCTCCTGAGGCCTCCTGGGGACAATCTGTTCTTAATCCCAGACTTCAATACCGACCCAGTATTCCCGCCCATTTTTGCTCTTTTTTCACTGACTGTCCACGATTAAGGCACCAGACAGGATCGGGGCTTAATCCCTTGGTGGAACAGGGGCATAACCAAACTGCAATTTTACAGAACATATTTATTATTAAATCATTCCATTTCCATTTGTGGAAAGGTTGTGTCTGTTTGAGTAATGATTTCTTATATGAATAGTAGTAAGTAAGTATAAACCTTTCCGCAACAAGTCTTAAACTTGGCAATATTTCAAAAAGTCTAACTGGCTTTATATTAAGGTACATTTTTCAATACATAAATTACTTACTGAGGTTTTGTACAAATATTATGTCTTTATCTTACTTTGCCTGTCAAGTATATTTTTTATTTTGTTTAATTAAACTGATTATGATACAGATAAAATAATTATTATGTTATTACAGTATTATTTATATAATATGTGATGTTATGTATTGAAGTGGTGACAAAGGGAAAATCCCACAACTAAAATTAGATATTACACGGACTGTTTACAGAAGTTTTCTCTTCAGGTTTCTGAAATAAATCAATTTATATTTAGAGTGGTTGTGCTTTTCCCAAATCTATTTTAACTATTTTATGTAAGAAAAAGTGCAGATCCTATTTTTGAAAAATCTAGATTACTTCATGTTGAAACTGTTGTTATGTTTTGAGGAAATATACTATGTATATATGTAATATCACAGGTGTGTAACAAACCACAAAGAAATATACTTGGTTGTGGATTTATAAACTGTCTCTCAACTTAAAAATTAAAATAATTAAAAAATAATTAACTAGCATGGAATCTAACAAGGCACCTGTTCAGTGTTTTTGTTTGGCCTATCTGGGGACTGTGTTCCTGTTTGTAATCTTGCAGGGCTTAATGTACAGCAGCTTTCATTCACTCACCAAACAGTTTGCAAACCAGCAAAAAGAAATAGATGAGCTCCAGGTGATTTTAGAAAACATCTTTCAGAATTCTATCAGGATTTTTGAAAACAGCACAGATGTTACAGATGTCTTGATTCTGAGATCCAAGAAGAATGAGGAAGATCAGTCTGATGCAGAGTTTAGCTTCCAGAGGCTGAAGCAGAAATATTTAGGTGAGGATGACTTTACGTGTTAATAATGTTTTCTCAGCTCTACTTGGGTTTTAACTTCATTTTCTACAGATTATACAGATTGGGCATTAGTTACCAGGGTCCTAACTTTTCTACTGAGGGTTGGAAATGGGATTCAAACTTCATCAGTTATACTTTCCAAGGTGGGGGGTTAGTATGGAACAGCAATAGGCATACAAGGCATTTTACCAAAGCTTGTGGCTCAATCAGATTCAAAGCCAGATACATGTCATGTTAGGAATATTGAGGGGATGGAGGAAGACAGTGTATACCAGTTGGGCAACATCCTATACGGAAAACCCTTGAGCCCTGGCAAGGAACTACTACTAACTTTCCCATTTCAGAGCTGACTGGAACTCAAACACAGGGCCTGACAGGCTGAGAGACGAGCATGCCTACCATCTATGACACTGTGCCTTAATCTTATTGAACAATGCAAACATGAGAAGTTAAAGGTGACGTTATTACCTTCACCAGAAGGTTTTGCTTGTCTGGTTGTGTTTGTCTGTTTGTCTTTCCTGATAACCCATGGGCACTAATAAAAAGATCTTCATAAAAATTTTTATATGGGTAGAACCTGACCAAAGGCAGAAAAGATTAAACTTTGGGAAAAAATACAAATCATATTCTCTATAGAAAAAATTCCAAGTTTTCATAGGTTCCATTTCAATGTACTTTTAATGGCTTGGACTTTCTGGTTTACATACTTACCTAAAATAATGGAATTTATTTATGTGGGTCGGGCCTGGCCAAAAGGGAGAATTGATAACATGTTGAGAAAGATCCGGATCATATTCTGGATACAAAACAATCCTGAATTTCCAGAAATAACTCCGTCTTGGAGGTTTGCACTTTATGAGTGCTGTCTAGTTTAGTAGATGTCATAGATGTGGAGAAAGTGATAATCTTTTATATTTTGAGTTGTGACTTGGAACAATTGAAAAACTATTGATCTGGTGTCGTATAGAAAGTATGCTCAATTTGTAAGAAATGATGCATCAAGCTTTAAAAGGGGTAGGAGTTTAGGAGATGTCATAGATGTGGAGAAAGTGATAATCTTTCATCTTTTGAGTCGTGACTTGGAACAATTGAAAAACTATTGATCTGTCATATAAAAAGTATGATCAAATGTAAGAAATTTTGCATCAAGCTTTCAAAGGGGTGAAAGGGGGATGTTAAGACCCAAAAAATGCCATAGTACATGTATCTTTATCTCACCTGCTTTTTTAGAAAGAGCTTATTGCCATGGCATCGTTGTTTTGAAGTTGGTTTATTTTAGGTCAGGGTATCACATATAAAAATGAAAAATCACTTAAAGTCAATTTATTTACAGTATATTTGCTTGGCAATTGAAAATACTAACTGGATTACAAAGCAAGACTGACACACTAGTGTCTTGATTTTCTCATAAATATTCATGAGTTTTATGTACTATGCAGTGGTGTGGGAATGAAGTGCTCAATTTTCAAACAAATGTACTTCATTAAATCAGTAATAATGGGTTATATATATTCACGATTGTTAAAATGTACATTGAATAAACGTAAAAAGTATTGAAGTTGCTATGTATATTAAGTTTAAAGACCTTAAGGACTTGTTACTTACTTTATTTTATGGGGGATTTTACTTGTCACGAGATCATATTTCAAGTGGTGAGCTATATTCTAATTATATCAAGTGCAAAATTCACAAATCCGCTTAATTCATTTGAGAGTGATAATATCCCATTACATCATACGATAAATAAATCCCATATACTAATTTTTCACAACAAGCAATTGAGTACGGTTCCTCAACACACTGAAAACCCAGTAAAAATCCCCCAAATAATGAAATAACAATGAGGTAACTTTAGCTCTCTTATATTACATGTATAGCATTTATATTTCGCCCACATGTACTGTTTACAATTGCCCGCAGCTATTAAAATATGTTACCTGATTCTTTTTATTAGCATTAGCATATATACATATATAGATTCTTTTAAATTTTTAATTCTGACAAAGTTCAATCAATCAGTTTAATTGATTGGTTTTCAAATATATGTTTCCAAATTGAAAAAAAAAAATTCACAAAGTTTAACGACGATAAAAGAGTCGGTTATTTTAAATGGAAATAGAGGAAAAAAAGATAAATATTATAGCAAACAAATTAAGATGAAGTCATGTTTCCTCCCATATTTGGCCCATTTACTTTGACAATTTTCAAGGGAAATTAACACCAATTATTACTGTTATCGACAACTGGTATATACAACATAGTACAATAAGACCAGCCTGGCTAATATGTAAAATGTGTCATGATAACAGTGTAGCAGATGAGCTGTATTTTCTATTTTTCTTTGAAAAAATATCGTCATTTAAGACACAGAATGTTTCAACAAATCAAAAAGCAATATGCAGAATTCGAGAGAAAAGAGTTGTTTGAAAAAAAATTAAATACTTTCTGATCGCCTAATTCTTATGGGAAATTATATTCAAAATGCATTTTCACAGCATCAACAGTTGTTATATGAATATTGTAGTGTACAAAGCCCTCTAGGGTATGTTGTTTTAAAAATACTTTTAGTAATAATGTAACCACATATAGACGTGCCTCTGTCCTTTGTATTACCTTTAAATTTTGCAATAGATTGGTATTAACTTAACACTTGTCACCTAAATAAAAAAAACCAAGGCCAAAAGGTGTTTTGGTCTACTAGCAAGAGCCTCAAAGCCATCAGAGACACAAGTAGTGCACCGAAGTGGTCACCCATCCCAATACTAACGTAACTCATGGCCGCTAAACTTCAGTGAACAGGCAAATACTCATCACACTGCACCACAATCCATGAAATGTCCGGAGACCAAAAAAAAAAAAAAAAATAAATAAATAAAAATAAGTGATTCCTCAAAGCTCAAGCCTTGCTAGAGCTCACGCTTAAAAAATATAAAAACAAATATAAGTAGGTACGTTTTAACTCTTATTGGAAAGGATATTCACCATAGCCTCTACATTAATCCTATGACTGCATGATGTTTACCTTTTCTTCTGTCCCCTGGTCTTAGAGATTGAATATCTTTCCAGCTATTGTCACTTGGCGTCTGTTTTTCAGTGGAGATAAAGTAAAATAAAAGTTAATTAGAGTGTAATATGTCTGACATCCAGAACAACCCACGCACCTCGTACCCTTACATCAAATTCTAAATCTGCTCCAGACTTATTACTATATTTAAACTTCTATCTCAAAACACATGCATGTACACATAAAGAGAAAATCCCTTTAATTATATTAAATTTCATTGCTGTTATAATATATAATTACAATCCCTTTAAAGAGGAAATGATTCTTTCAGGAGGAAAATCCTGTTAAATTTCACTTTTAATGTAATTTCGATTTTTTTTTTGTGAACAGGAAAAATCAACTTGTTTATGTATTGCACATCATCTGTGTGACAGAGAAATTCTCTATGAAACCTTCCATCCTTCTTACACATTAATTATGAGGAAATATTATACGGTTATCTTAGGACTTTAGGTTTTCAGTCCCCAAGATTTGAAAACCACGATAGGATACAAAACAGATGCAGGTTCAGACACAAATATTATATATAAATATTTCTAAATACAATATATTTACATCAGAGATTCATTTTCACATAATAAAAAGTCTATGGTTATACCGATACAAATTACATGTTAAATAACAATTTATTTAGCTCCTAAGGTCACCATATCTGGGCTGTTAAGGTCACCTTAAAACCAGTCCAGCACTACCCCAGAACCTTAACCAGAGGTTGAGGTTGTAATTCACATTAAGTCCAGTCATAAAGTTAGCATTACTTAAGGTTGGGGAAGCATAAATGCATGAATGCTTTTAAAAAAGTAAAACTAGAAAGCTCTCATAGAGCACAAACCTCTGTTAATACAGCTGAGTGACCCTATATTATATTTTCACCCAAATACTCATTGAAAAAATATGTCTCTTTAAATTTCGGGATTTGTACTGTCTTTTGTCTCTAGAGTATGATCCAGAACTTTCCCCATAAAGTAGTCACTTCTTTGTTTGGTTAGGCCCAACCCACAAAACAAAATCACACAGCCTTCTTGTTCACATGGAAAACACACAAGTCCAACACATAGGGAGTCCTATGTACACTTCTATGATATTTGCACATTACAGGGATTTTGTAGAAGTCTCCCCTACCCCTCCCTGATGACTGATCTGTCCGTATACACCAGCAGCCATGGCCTGAGAACCAAGCCATGCATTATATACATATATATTTTTTTCAAAATGTTTATAGAGAATCAGCACTTGTTGGAATAAAATTAGCAAATATATCCGTAATAAGGAAAATATAAAAGAAATATAAAAAATATACTGATGATCTGGTCTTTATTTCGCACTTTTATGTGGGTGTTCCACCACACGACTAAGGCTCCCGATTAAGGGTTTTTGGGGGTCGGTTTGAAATATTTGCTTAGTCCCAGACCTTCTGTAAGGGTCGGTTGTGGTCGGTTGGGGCCATGTGAAAAATCAAACATGTTTGATATTTCACACGACTACAACCGATTCCTATTTCCCGCCGTCAACAAAATGTCCAGTCCCAGGCGTCCTCAGGCCTCCTCAGACCCAAATTTACAGAGTCGGTTGTTGTCCCAGGCGTCCTGCGACCCTTAGTCCCAGACCTCCGTAGCTTAGTCCCAGGAGGCCGGTTCTTAATCCCAGACTCAAATATGATGCGTATGAATTTCATGCGTCTGAAAGTGAGTCGGTTTCATTAGTCCCCGGAAGCCTCAGACCGTCTGCGGTGTCCTGCGACCCAAAAATCAAGGTCTGGGACTAAGAACCGACTAAGGGTAACCGACCCTAACCGATCCAAACCGGCCTCCCCAGGACGCCTGGGACCACACATTTTCAGTCTGCGGCGGCCTGAGGACGCCCCAGGCGGCCTGGGACTAACAACCGATTAAGAACCGACTGTTTTCCGCGCGTTGGAAATTAAAACGAGGCAATGAGCAGGTCTGGGACTATATAAGCGACCGCGCACACTTTGTCATTGTTACTGACTGTTTGGCTACTGAGAGACGTGTGTCACTGATTTGTAGGGGTTTTCAATTTTTATTTTACATTTTATATACTTGAGCTTAAGGCAAATTTCACAGTTAGGAGACACATTTTACTATTTTTTTATTATTTTGTCGACTGGATCATGAGAAAAGAGAAAGGAGGGAAGAGAGGAAGGAAAAAGATGGATGAGAGGGAGAAGGAAAGTCAAGTAGAGGAGAGGAGTGAAGTTATTACAGAAGAAGGAAGTGAGAGGAGAGAGGAGGAGGAGATTCAGGAAGATCCAGCTATTGGGGAAGCTGTGGCAGAAGAAGAAGAGAGGTGTGAGGAAGATCCGGAGTGCCATTCTTCAGCCAAGAGAGCCAGGGTGTGTGCCACTTTTACAGACAGTGATGAAGTTTCCATTGTAGAATTCGTCAAGCTGCACCCTGAACTGTATGACAAGGAACATTCACGTTTCCACGACAGGAATAGAAGAGAGGCTCTCTGGGCAGAAATATCTGCAGAACTTAAGCTCCAGCCCTTTGATGTGAGAAGGTGGTTTGAGTCCCAGCGAACCCGTTATGGAAAGCTGTCTAAGCTCCAATCTGGCCAAGCCCCGAGGGAGATGACCAAGAGACAGTCCTGGGTCTACCAACAGATGGGTTTTCTTAAAACCCACATCAGAAGAAAGGGGGCCAATAGAAGTTCAGGTTTTGAGGCCAGTCCAAATACCAGCAAGCAGGACGAATCACGTGGGTCAACTACTGACACAGAACACCTCGAGTCCAGTGTCCTGAGGGAGAGGAGTCAGTCCATCATTACATCAACACCCGTTTCAACTACAGACTCCAAGATTCTCGAACACTTTGAGCAGATGAGGACACTTATCTCAGGTTTTCTGCATCAGAAGTCAGACAGGCAGCCCTTCTTTGACTACGTGGCATCAGAGGCCGAAAAGATGACTCAAGAAGAATTTGAAGAATTAAAGGGCAAGATATTCAGAGATATCGAAAATATTAAGAGTAACTGCAGACGTCAGCCATTGCCCAGAAGATCAGCCACTGTTACCACGGAGTCCCAGAGGGTCGGCCTACTGCCAACAACCACTCCACAGGCGTCAAGTTCCACTCAAGCAGCAGCTAGCAGCAGTTTTGTGTACTATACACCAAGCCCCATTGGCTTCAGCAACCCTACATCTGTCCTAACTGTACAGGACGAAGGGAGCAGACACAATGTGAGTGGAATCTTAAGCCAGCTACCAGATCTGACATCAACACAGATCGTCGAGCAGCCTCAGCAGCAGCAGCAACAACCGCAGCAGCAGCTCTTTACTATCACCACTTCAGCACCGCCTCAACAGCAGCAGCAGCCTCCTCAGTAGCCATCCAGTCAGGGCGGGTCTTTGACCTGCCAGGCCCTTTTCAGGGCCACCAATTCTTCCAAAAACAATTATTCAGCTACGTGTTCTTCCAATTCCCCTCCCAAAACAAAAAAGTTCAGTACAAATACTTATCACAAGAAAAAAAAATTAAAGTCCAACACTTACACCACCCCAAACATGAAACAAATAACCCATGGTACTACACATAACCAAAAAGGCCACATAAAAAAAATATTAAAAGTAACTCCCAATATGGCCATTAATCAGCCCATTTTTAGATTAAAATCCATGGGATAGTTTAAAATCTGTAATTTAAAAGTCCAACACTTGCACCTTCCCTAGAGTTAAAAGGCATAATTACATACTTACCAACCCACAAACAGACAAACCCAATACCAAACATAACCCCCAAATAACAAACCCAGTACCAAACCTAATACCCAACCACCCCAAAAAAACCCAACCCCAGTAACCACCAACCAACAAACACCCAAACCCAAAAGTAGATAGAACCCATGCCAACGAACTGACAAACTATTTAGCAAACACAATCCCCCATTATTGAAAGCAAAACTAGTTCCATGGTTATATTTTCCAAATTTTTGTGATTAGAAATGACTATTTAAAATTGAATATTTCCATAAAAAAATTTCTGCTACAAATAAGTTTCCCAGCCATGAAAAAAGAAAAATGTTTAAATTATGATGTGGATTTGAAAATATATAAAATAATTATTCAATTTAGGATATTATGTGTCACTTTGTGTTTCGCTTTTGTTTAACAGTGGGTTTGTCTGTTTGTTGGGTGAGTAAGTTGTGTTTGTCTGTTTGTACGTCTCGACAGGTTATGTTTGGCATGGGGTTTGTCTGTTTGTCCGTCTCAACAAGTTATGTTTGGCATGGGGTTTGTCTGTTTGTACGTCTCAACAAGTTATGTTTGGCATGGGGTTTGTCTGTTTGTCCACATAGCTGATTAATTGTTTTTGGAATATTTGGTAGTCCTGAAAAGGACTGTTATAGTTAGTCCTGAAAAGGACTGTTTACTGCAACAGGACTTATATTCTGCCATCTTGCCAGGCCACCGCTCCCTCATTATTGAAGTAGTCCTTCAGGTAATCCCTCTGTCTTTTGGCCTCTCTAGCAGGGTTTCTGTCTTGGCCACCACCAGCAGCACCACCAATCAATCCACAATCACCAGGCACATCATCATCATCATCATCATCCCCCCCAGGCTGCTGACCAGCAGGTTGACCTTGATACTGGCTTCTGAGTATATTGTGCAGAACCACACAGGTCATGACCACTTCTCTAACTGTTTCTGGGGGTAGTTCAATGGTGGTCCTCATGACTCTAAATCTTGACACAAGGATGCCAAAAGCGTTCTCCACAACTCTCCTGCCCCTTGATATTCTGTAGTTGGCAATCCTTTCCTCCCTTGTTAACAGCCTTCTGCCATAGGGTTTCATGAGCCAGGTCTTCAGGGCAAAGGCATCATCTGCCAAAATGAAGTAGGGGACATCTCTACCACCCTGTGTTATAGGAGCTGGGTCAGGGAAGCCTATCCTGCCATCTTCAATCCTCCTCTTCAGCTGAGAGGCATTAAATATCTGGGCATCTGAGCAAGACCCTTCTGTACCCACATCCACCCATCTGAATTTGTACTGCCCATCTACCAAGGCCAACATGACAATGGAAAAGAACCCCTTGTAGTTGTGGTAGAGGGCTCCAGAGTTCTTGGGTTTCTTCAGGGCCACATGCTTTCCATCCAGGGCTCCCAGGGCATGTGGAACATTCCACCTGATCCTGAATTCCCTTTCCAGTTCTTTCCACTCATCTGGAGTAGTAGGACATTTGAGGTACTCTCTGGTGAACTCATCCTGGATGGCCCTGCAGACCTCTGGTAGAAACTTGGAAATGGTGGATCTGCCAACCCTGAACTGACAGGGTAATGATGTGTATGACTCTCCAGTGGCCAGATATCTGATGGTGAGGGCTAACTTCTCCCCAACACTGATAGGAGCTCTGTAGTTGGTGGCCTGCCTGGCTAGACGTGGTTCCAGTCTGGTCTTCATCATTTCAAAGAATTCTGGGGTCATCCTCATGTAGTTGGTGAATCCTGGAATGTCTGTGGCATACAGATCAGCCATAATGTTGTGGTAGGCCCCCCTCTCCTCTCTCTGCAGAAGCCATGGCCTGACCCACATGTTGTGCCTTCTTCTAGGTCTCTGTATGGGTGCTGGTGGTGCTGGTGGTGGTGGTGGTGGTTGCTGTTGCTGTGCTTGACGTAAAAAATGGAAATACATGATTATTTGTAACTGAATAAAAACCAAGAAAGCCCTAAGTTGTTGTTGAATCTGTCTTCCATTAAAAGGTGGCATCCTGGTGTGTTCCTAGAAAAGCAATGATGATTAGATCGCAAATTTTATATATATATACCCAGAAAATCCAGCAACTTTGCAAAACAATAATCGGGGATCGTGGTCTGGGGAGGCCTGAGGAGGCCTGAGGACGCCTGAGGACGCCGGTAGTTAATCGTGTGTTAGTCGGCTCTTAGTCCCAGGAGGCCTGAGGCGTCCTGGGACCCAGTCGGTTTGTGTCCGACAGGATCGTGGTTGAAACCGACCCGAAAACTGGCTTAGTCGGTTCTTAGTCCCAGACCAGTCGGGGACTGTCTGCGGCCGCCTTAGGCGTCCTGAGGTGTCCTGAGGCGTCCTGGGGACGATCTGTTCTTAATCCCAGACTTCAGTACCGACCCAGTATTCCCGCCCATTTTTGTCTTTTTTGAACCGACTGTGCACGATTAAGGGTCGCCGACAGGATCGGGGCTTAATCCTTTGGTGGAACAGGGGCATTAAGGTAAAATACACTGCGTGGTGGATAATAAAATGGGAAAATAACTCGAATAATGCACATTTTAAAATTTTACTGCAACCAAAGATAATCATATATGATAATGTGAATCTCTGTTAGAATTGAATCATCCAAAATTAATACTTGAAAAAGGCCCCTTCTGGGTGGTTTTACTTTCAGTATCCCCCACTTGTTTTGAATAACAAGTAGAATAAAACAATATGTACTTTATATAAATTTGTGGAAACACGGACACAAATCATATCCATATACAATCCCAGTAAGAATCACAAGGACTGTGTGTTTTATATCCTCGGGTTGTTTTACTTTTATTATGCACCACTGTGTTTCACTGAAAATTGAAAAAAAGTCCACATTTACAAAAACAATGCAAAAAAAGTTGTTAATCATATCTGTAGGTAGCACCAGTGAATATAAAAAAATGTTACTTTCTAAACTTGAGATTTTCCTTTAATTCTGCACCAATCCTCACTCACTCACTCACTCACTCAATCAATCAATCAATCAATCAATCTGTATTTTCACAACCTGTATAACTTAGAACATGCTATATTCACAAGATGTGGTTGTAAGTTGTTGCTAGTGTCCAACTACTGTTTAACAAAAAATATTGCAGTTATTTAGAATCCTCTGTGGTAAAGACCATTACTATGCCCACTGACTGACAAATTTTGCAATACTACTTAAGATTGTTGCACCTTAGAGTCTGCCTTAATGTAGAGATTAAGCACTATGAAAGTCCAGTATAGAATAGAACTCCAAACTACTTCTAGCTGTACACATGTAAACTGGACTTGCACAAGTTCTACTTTATGAACCAACATCCTGTAAAAATTACATCCAACTCTGCCATTGTTCTACTGTATTGACCAACTATCCTCTACAATGGTTTCCAGATATACAATGGTTCTACTATATTGACCAACTATTCCCTGTAATAGTTTCCAGATATATTATGGTTCTACTATATTGACCAACTATTTTCTACAATGGTTTCCAGATATACAACGGTTCTACTATATTGACCAATTATTTTCTACAATGGTTTCCAGATATACATTGTTCAACTACATTGACTAACTATTCTCTACAATGTTTTCTAACTCTGCAGTGGATCTGATATATTGACCAACAACTCTTTGCAGTGGTTTCAAAATATACAGCGGTTCCAAGATATTGACTAACTATTCTCTGTGATGGTTTCCCGATATGCAATGCATCTACTACATTGTCTAATAATTGCCCACCATGCATTCCAGTACAGCTCAGTTTCCTGCCTAGGAGTGAGGTGAAAACAAATATTGTAATGCTAAACATGCAGCATTGGGTAACTATGATTTACGTCTGCATGACAAAAAGTTAAATAAAGCTTGCATTGTTATTTATCAGCATTGTCCTAATCGAAAGTTTCACATCGATTATAATTAGGGAATGAAAAATGAAAAATATTTTATGTTAGCAAACAATCATTTTTACACGTTCAAAAATCCCAACTGGATGTTTGCTGAAGAATATTTTCTGTATTTTAATGGTACCCATGACAATAAATTTACCAATGTCGTCAAGTGATTAAACTCCACCTCCCTTTTCCCTGAGGTTTCAAATCAGTTGTGTTTATTTATAAGACTGTTATTTTTGTTAGAAATGTTTGTTTTGACTTATGACGTCATTAACAGGCCCACACATATTTTTATGGGAAAATGATAACATATAAATACATTGGTTGTGCCAAGTAAAAATTGCTAGCATCTATTTAAAGCCATGTTTAAAGCCTGATCCTAAATATAAATCACATAGCTGAAGTATGAAACTGTAGTAAGAAGGGCTTTAAAAGTTCTCAAACAATGACCTCATTCTATTGATCATGACCTGAAAATAATAAAACATAGAAAATCAGGAAAAAATAACTGTGTGGAAACTTTAGTTTAGTTTAATTTTAGCTCAGGGATTTTAACACACCAGGGATTTAATCTTTGGTAACAACTACACCAGTCTATATAATATGCAATTAGCCTGTGGCACTTAGACAAACCTGATACCAGGACTTTAAAGAACTATACTTAGTGAAACATTTTAACTGGTTTAAATATTTAAATTTTATGCAGCAGCAAGTTTATCAGAATTCTCATCATGAATACACTACTGTTAATAGTGGTGTTTTTAAACCTTGCACAAAGTTTTCCTTTTGGTGAGGACAATGGCAGCAGTAGTCAAAAGGGAGTGGTAGATAACGTGGACATATCACACAGCTTAGAAGATGGAGAAGCTTTAAAGTCAGGCAAGGCTGGACAGAATCAAAGTTCATTTAGCACAGATGTTAATAATATGCTTGCGGATGAGCTGTTGCGGAGTGATACAGATATTCAGAGCCATGATCACAGTACTCCTGAAGGAGTGTCTTCTATAGAAAGTATATTTGTAAATACAAGGGTTAAAAGAGCCAGTGGTCAAAATCAGAGAAATAAACGCCGAGAAAGAAGGAATAAGAATAAAAAGAGGAGCAAAAGTAGCATTGACCGTGAACCCGTTTCAGGTCAGATTTTTATACAATAAGCTCGCAAAATATTGGACAGTGATTCAGTGTCCACTAATGTCATCCTTTTATGTTGATCATTATAGTGCAATTGTCTTAGTGTATTTCGCTTGGATGCAGTACCTTGTGGCTTTATGTTAAAATAAATTGTACATATTATAGTAATTTCTGCATGAGTGGAACCTTGAAAATCTACATGTTTAGGTTTTAAGACATGGCTTCCCTCTGCTTATACATACACAAGTACAGCATCTATAGCTACTGAAGTTAGGTGGTCAAACCATGTTCCACTAGTAACCTTAGTCCCACATACATTGGTTCTCATTTTTTATTGTTAAATTAATAGATTCTGTGCGTTTACTTGATGGACTGTCTCCTGCTGACATGGCGTCAGTTTCACTTTCGTTTTTTATTGAAAAACCTCAACTTTCTGTTCGGCATATCTTAAATTCAATCGAAATTGTATAAAAAATCCACATCTAACTATTGGAAAAAACTGTAATGTTCATAAAATGTGTTTTATCTAAAAAAAAACAGTTATCTGGAAATTTGGTTGTTTTTGCTTTGAAAACCAGTTTATGCTTGCAATATTTGAAACTTCACATTTTGATAAGTTTTGCCACACTGGACTTGCTTTTCAATAGTTTTTTTTAACAGTTGGAAGGTCATTAAACACATGTTTGAAAAGTTTGTTTGGTCTGTTTTGCGAAATAACCAACCATCTTGGTAAAAGTTAAATATTGATAGTCTTCACAGTGTAATTTTTACAATTATGTTTTTTTTTTAATTTCAGCCGGTAAAGCAACCTACAACGTAAGTAGCAAATTATTCAGTTTTTACTGTAAAATAAATGATTGTTAATAACTGAGAAATCATAAATCTATTATTTTCTGAAAAAATATAATAACGACTTTCATTATTCATTGTGACAAATTATCAATGACAAAATCAGTCTTTGTAAAAACTGTAAAATGATCAGTACAAAATTCGGCCCTACTGTAGCAAATCATCAGTGAAAATCTCAGCTTCTATTGCGACAAATTATCATTAAAAATCGTTTTTGGTGAGACACAAGACAAATATTGAATTAGAAATTTAGCTTTTACAGTAAAAAATATAAATAAGAAATTCAGTTTTATTCTGACAAATGTGAATAAAAAAGGTAACAATCCAGCTCTTACTGAATTATCCATAAGAAATTACCAATAAGAAATTCCCTGATTTTGTTTGTTTGTAATGGTCTGTTTCGTAGTGGGTCATGATTCTTTTTATCAACTAATAAATCAGTGAAACTTACAGAACAAGCAGCAAAGTTGATAAAAATATTATGGTAAAAAATAAAAATAAAAATCCATAAAACATATACAATCAATATGTCAAACTCTTGGGAAAATTCCGATGGTTTTGGTTTCACAATTCAGTCACGATTGTTTGTGTTTGTGTGACCTACTTTCACCCATGTTAACAGATAAATTTCTTCAGGTATAAGAGCTTTGTCTCAGAACTAGTGTGAATAGAAAAGATTTGGTTAAATCATGTCAGTTACTGGGTATAGTTATACAATATATAGTGTTCAAACAAAACTATGTTTTGTATGAACTCAGACTCATACTCAATTAAAAAATTCATATGATAAAGGTTTAAACCTTACATATAACTTCCCCCACAGAGCAAAATACGAAAAAAAGGTACACATGTGACCTTGCTTTATGAAGTATTGGTAATTTTTCTTAGTAATAACAAAGCATTAGCATAAAGTGGCCAATGTCTGCTGTTTTTGTTGAAATAACAGCACATTTTGCCTAAACTATCAATTGTAAAAACAAGAGCACTCAGAGAGCCCAGACCTCCACCACGGGAGATTAATTCCTGGACTTTCAAAACCTACCATTAGGACTGATTTATTTTTCATGGATCCAGAGAGTGATCCAGATCACTCCCAAAATCTAATCACTTGTTCCTTTTCCCATTCAGGACATATCCTGAAAATTTCATCAAAATCCGTCCATAGTTTTACCGTTATCTGGCTTTAAGAATTACATTTCATGGATCCAGATGTTCCGGATCACTCCCAAAATTGAATCATTTCTTCTGTTTACCTTTTCAAAATGCATCCATAAGTTGTTGAGTTGTCTTGTTCACAAACAAACAAACCCACAAACAAACCCAGGCGAAAACATAACCTCGTCGGCGTAGGTAATTAAGTGTAAAATAATACTTCTGATAAAACATTACTCGAATAAAGAAATGGGGGATCAGCGGCATAGTGTGTGTGTTGCATATTCTCCTACCATTGGTGTTCTAGGTTCTATTCAATACCAGGGGTTGGTTTCACGAAGCCTCCTTTGGAAAGGACCTCCTGAATTGAAGTGAAAAAGATGCTTACCAGTAACTGATGGTTTTCTGTGCAGAATGGTGGCCAAGTAGTATGCACTGTTTTCCTCCACCTCCCTCAACTACCCATTGTGACCTATAAAATCAAAGCCTCGTAATCGATAGATAAATCAAAGAAATAATCAGCCAGCCAATCAAGGAAGCCGAAACATCACTGTTCTTGTCACCTTTGTACTAGGAATGTCCTTCTATACATAAACTCTGTGTTTTTGTCTGTTTCAGTCTGCCTACTTTGTCATTGACCCGGTGGCCCAAGATGGACACATGACATTTGATTGCAGGACCCAACCACGTAATACAGGTAAAGCCTTAATCCCATATTCTTTATCATATGTGCGTCCTTCTATAAACTGGGAGTGTTGCTATGACTGATTCTGTTAAAAAGGTGGGAAGACCAGAGTGTTTCCAAGAAATAACATGTAATTTGTCCCTGGTGAAAAGACTGGTAATCTGACATAAAGAACATAAAGAACAAGCCATGCCACCTGCTCCTTACTGACATAATTCATAAAGTTCACTCAGTTCACTCTCTCAGCAATTCTGCCCTATCTCTTCATTACAACTATAATCTTTTGGAACAAGATCACATTATATATTTATGGACGGAGGGGGGATTGGACCTATCATGAATAGATTGAACAAGATAGATTGGTCCTATCAAAAAAGATTGAACAAGATAGACTGTAGCACGAAAAAGATAGCTGGTCAAACCCAACAGTACTTGGAACAATATTTTAAATTTTCACTTTAACAGAGAGTACAGGATAAGGTGTAACATCGTAAAGATAAGTCGTTGAGGCCCAAAACATATGTAATAAGCCATTGTGACTAAATTTTAACTGTCAGATGTCTTTTTTGCATGTACAACAATAACCAAAACCAAGCACACTGCCAGTCGGAATTCAAACCTGAGTATCTCTTCTAGAGCAAACTGATGCTTCATTGGGTGCATTTTATGATAATCACATTAGAAATACACATTCCAATTTTTGTCCCCTCTGTGCCTTTCAAAAAAGGTTGATCTTATCATTTGCACAGGGGAGGAGATTTGGGACGGGAGATTAATTTACTGTGACATAACAGTGTTTATTTGTTTTTTTTATAGCTAAAGAGATCCGTTGTTGGAAGCAAAAGGTTGTGCCAGGAACCAAATCCATCCATCATGACTTTTGTGAGTTTAACAAGAATGGAACAGTCAGAGTGACAAAGAATGGCTTTTATAAAGTCTTTACTCAGGTGGGTAATAGATAGTATAGTCCTGAACATAATCTTATTAGTCATATAAATTATATCTAGAGGTCTGAAACCTAATCACATGTAAATAAAGTAGTTGTCCTGTGTTTTTAAAAACAAGATTTTGAACCTTTGAGGGAGAGCATTTTGTCTCAAGTAGTAAGGACTAGGCTATTCAGTCCCAAATGACTCATTATTTATCTTCGAAGCTCAACAACTTATCTTTACAATAATACACTTTACCATGTACACTCTGTAACTGGCTATTTTTTTCCATTGAGAATATTAGTCATATGAGTTTGCAGACTGATACACAAAAACTATCAGAGTTTGCATTACGACTGATTTTTCTGAATCCTAATGGTTGGGAGCAGTTCGTTAGGCCGATGGTTTTTTTGTGTCATTTACTTACCTTTTAACTTGAGACAAATCACGTATTTTCCCAGTTAAAGTGTCATTATTCTACTGGTTTATTTGTAGTGGCCTCCGAGGATTCATATTGTCCAAGCCTTATGAAAAGTCACACAAATGGGATTTGAGTATTAACAATGACCCTTTTGTTGTGAGAACAGACCGGACATAAAACTACAGTTTGTATACTGTTTTCCAACATCATTAAACAACTCCCCAGCCATGTACATTGGTTTATTATTAGTGAAAGCATTAACCTGGTATTGAAAATTAATTTCATAAGGCAATTATATTGAACCGTCCACATACTGCTTCTGTTATCTTCTTACTTAAGAGAAACAATTTTACAGGATTCAACTGTCAAGACATTTCTTCTTTATGTACTTTCAGCTGACATTTGTGGATTCTGGCGACATTTTGGCAGATAACTTTAAATCAGGCCTTTTCAAGAATTTCACACAATTCTCACTGAACATTGGGCAAGTTTCACGCAGCTGTGTCAACCCTGACATTACATTTAATGAGCATGGCCAACGCTACAGAACCTGCTATATTGACTGGACTGGACCACTATCCAATGATCAACCAGTGTATATTGGAAGTGCTATGGGAAAATGGACAATAAAACATGATGAAAAGTACTCTTTCTGGGGAATCACCAAACTGGACAGCTGGATAAAAGATGCCTAGTATGGTAGGCCGTGTCTCCAAAGTGCAGACTGATGATTGTTCATAGTCGACACTCCTGTTTCATCACACCAGATCTCCAAGGGTAATTTTGTATCTTACATGAAATTATTAACTCAAAATTGGCTTAATTCAAACCTGGTGTTGAAGATTCTTTAACCTGGATATGTAGTATGACATGCATATAGTTATTGAATTTTTATAAAGTTGGCACTGGCAAGTCATGAGTAACTGTTGCTAGTGAAGCATGTATGGCACAAGGTCCAACTACTGATGAGGGAACAAAATGGCTCACAAAGGATTCAAATGTAATGTAATCCTTAAGTTAACCAAGCTAAGGTTTATGTGATCCACTGCTTAACCCAGAATTCTCCGTCACAGGACGTGGACATTCACAACATGCCTTTTCATATTTGTCATTTGGGAAGTTTTGTTATTATATACCTACAAAAAAAAATATTTTGATTTGGGGAATTGGAAATTGCTTCCATGTTTTGACAAATTGTACTTACACGGAGTCAATTGTATTAAGAACTCAATGACTGATTGTATACTAGTATATAAACTGTGATATATGCTTTGGACAAATGATGAATCAGGTTGTAAATTGATCATCCAACTGCATATGAGGGTGATCTGTGTATGTAAAAGTAGCTATAAAATTTAGATTTATGCAGTCCCAATCATTTTATGATCTACAAAAGCTATTTCAAGATCATTATCCAAAAAAGCAAAAGTAGTTCCGCATATAATATCACAATATCATCCTTTAACGCTTTTATTATGTAACTTTTACTGTAACTCAGTTTTTGTAACCAAGTACTTTGAAATAGATATTTGAGGTCCTCGGTGGCCTAGTGGTTAGCAAGTTTGGCATCTAATCATAGGCTGTCACCTCTGTGGGTTCGAGTCCCACAAGTGGCAATTCTGAGGACCTGTCCCAATATGACCCTGGCTGTTGAACGGGAGGTAAAACCCCAACTTTGACCTTTGACCTTTGAAATAGATATTTGATATATTCAGGTTCAATACTGCTATCAACACATTATTTTGGTCATATCTTGACATGGCAATTCTCTAGGTTGGGGAAACCAATGCAGAGACTAGTTGGTCAAGATTTTGAATCATAAAAGGACACAACAACGGCATATTCTATTTCTCACTTTCCCATTTAATGCCAAGGTCAAGAATTGAACCCAAAACTTTAGAGGACGCAGGGAAGTGTTACTTCCACTAAACAACCAGGGCCCGTATTCACTAAACCTCCTATATTTTTAAGGTCCCTTTATTAAAGGAAGGTGAAAAATCTCCTATGGTAAGGTGACCTTTAAAATGCTATTCACTAAACCTCCTTTATGGGTTCCTTACAAAGGAGACCTTAAATAAAGGATCCTTTGTTAAAGGACTGCATCCAGTAATCTGATTGGTTAAAAATGTATGTTCATAAAGGCTCCTTCATCTTTTCCTTACTTTTGTATTTTCTTCTTTCCATTTTTATTATATGTTTGAGATTAGTGTTGTGATGTGTTTTCTATTGCAGTTTAAGATGATATTTCATATTTTAAGAAATAAATATCTAACTTTTAAAGATTTTTGTATTGCAGGTTAGAGATTGCAGTTTTTATATTCACTGGTGGCCATGCTTTTTGACATGCTTTTTCACATCTTCTCATTAAATATTCATACAATTTAACCCATAAATCGTACAAAATTTTGGATAATAAAAGTAAAACATCCTTCAACAGACATACACAAAAAATATATATCACTCAAGAAGATAAACAATATAATAGTCATTCAGGAAGTTTTCCTATTGGGGTAATAGCCACTTTTCACATAGATATTGTGACACACATCAAAAACATTTTCCTTGGGTTTGACGACATATTAAATAAAAATCCAAAAAATTTCAAAGAAAGATGTATGTATGGACAAAAAAAGTACTTTTCACCAATTACGTCAATTTTTACTTAAAAAAGTCAAACCACCAAAACTCCCCTTTATCATTAAGGTAGTCACACATGTACCTTGAAAATTAAGGGAAAAAACCAAGGATTCCTCAGTAAAGGAAGGTTAGTGAATATCAAAATTCAAGATTTCCTTGAAAGTTAAGGATTTCCTAGATTTTTAAGGTTTCCTTGAAATCCAAGGAAAGAAAGTTAGGCTCCTTTGTTTGAGGGAGGTTTAATGAATACAAAAACAAGGGAAGGGGCAAGAAATAAAGGAAATCCTTAATTTTTAAGGGTTCCTTGGGATAAAGGAGGTTTAGTGAGTACGGGCCCTGGTCCAAAGGATATTAAAGTACACCTAAATAACTGCAATACCATGGGAAGAGAATTTTGATAAATCAAAGTCTTCCAAGTGTCTTATTTTTATCTAGTCATTTTGTATTTTAAAAGCTGGACAAAATACTGTTAAATAATATTTTTTGCTACAAATTCTTAGTGTAAAGCAATGGTTATTTTTATATGTGTATTTTTAACAAATTTTTTTAACTGAGCTAATTACTTGTTATTGTTAAATTTCTTCATATTTCAAGTGCATTGTTTGTGAAATTGGACTTGTTACTTTATACAATGTAATATTTATTTATTTACTTTCTTCTGTGATTGACTGGGGAGAATTCTCAGTGCAAAAGATAATCAGATATTTCTATTTAGCCAAAACAATAATCCAGGTTACAGTTTTGAAATAGACAGCAATCCTAGAGTGCAAACCTCCACCAAAGCAGCCGACTTAAGCAGAATATCATCCAGATCTTTCCTGAAATGTAATGGATTATTTCTTTGGTCAAGCCATATGCACACATAAATCAATTTCAGAAAAGTTCATTATTTTGTAATCTCAATCCAAAACCCATATTATTGAAAATGAGACTATTAAAAATTTGGGATCATTTTGTATTCAAATCGTGAGCCAAAACTTTCCCAAAAGTTATTCAGGTCTTCATTCAGTAAGTCATACCCATGTAAATTTTAATTTTGGAGTAATTGCAAAAACACAGGCCAACAAATGAACAAACAAAAGAATGCACATCAAAACATAACTCTCTTGGTTGGGGGGGGGGGGGGGGGGGTGTAATAATTATAGGTATAGTTCAAAGCTTTTGCTTCAGAAGGGGTAATTCCATTAAATCTCTCCTTTAAATCATTAAAGCCAGCCGGCTGATAAGGTTTTTGCAATACCCTCTAAGTGTAACAGTGAGATTCTCTTTGATCCCTTAAAATTCACAGCAGTATTATTGCTTTGTCTTGCATATTAAATCATGTGGCATTTACCAGGTATGTGTACAAATGTTTTTTGTTTTAATGTTGTATCACATTTTGAAAGTGGAATGAATAATTATAACTACACAGAATCCTCCAAATTTAGCAGTTATATGAACTTTCTCCTCCTGTTGTTTCTACTTATTTGAAATCCTCTCCTGATCTTTGAATGTGTATGAAGCTACACATTAGAACCTTATAATTCAAAGATGAAGTGTTTGAGAGTTTGTGATCTAGTGACTCAATTAAAAAAGAAAATTTCCCCACACGATGCAATTTTTTGCAGTAGCTTATTGTCTCATAGTTTTAATGATTTTTCTGTATACTGTAACAGTAGTGAATTTAAAGTTATACTGACAGTCATTTTAGCATATGAGTTAAAGCATAACATTTTCTCAGATGATGCAGTTTTGAAGTACATTGCTGTTACATTATTTTCATCTTTTTACTTGATCTTGCAACCGTATCAAACAGAAAGTTGGTCCTACAGCCAAATTAGCACAATAAATGTCAGAGCTAAAAATTGTGAAAAAATAGCCAGGGACTGAAGACAGGAGTAACAATTATCTCATAAAACTAGCCATACATACACACAAAAATAAATGCCTTCTTTGCAGCTAACCTCACAGGCTGTGTTATGGTTGTAAGTTCATTTCTCTTTGGTGTGATAATTTTATGAAAACCACTTTGTGTTCAAATGTATAGCTGCTGAGTAAGAAGTGTGGAATTTGGTACTGCAGAAATCCCCATATTGTTATTTTTGTATTATGTAATATTCTCATTCAATGTGTTCTTATTACTGTAAATATTTTAGTTCATTTCTCTTATCCGTTGGATAATTTCTGTAAATTTTACCTCTAATTTTCCTCAATTTTAATGGGTAGATTTCACATACTTTGGTAAATTCCACATTTCTTCTATCAGTTGTTTTGTAAATAAACATTTTATTCGTGTTATAATTTGTTATATATGTTTTTGTTATAGTTATTATTATCTGGTTTATGTTGAAATGGTTAAAATACAGTCAAATCTGGATTAGAAAAAAATGTCTGAATATATTTTTGTTTATGATTTGTTTTATTCTTACAGACTTCTACACGAATAAATGCTTTTAATCACAAAATCTCACTCAGGGGTGCAAGATTTGTCCACATATTTCATTTTGGTAATTATTGTTTTGTGTAAATAGTAAAAACATTGTGTACAGAACAATTATCCAGATTTGACGTTATCTATTTCAATGACAGAAATATGTCTTTTTGTTTTTGTTTTTTTTTGTATTTTTTGTAAAAAATAGTATTATTGCTTATAAATAAAAAAATAAATAAATATGGATAAAAATAAAACTCATGATGTACCAAAATTAAGTTTTTTTTCATCAGGATACCATTTAACAAATCTTATAGACTATTCTTACAATAAGTGGCCACTGACATTTCCCACTTTTGGGTGGTCATTTCAGTACTTACTATCCTTACCCAAAGTTAACAGAACATACTTTTTTCTATTTGCATGGTAGCTTCCTGTTAGACAAGTAAGTATTAAAGTGATCAATATATCTCCTCTGATTTCTTACTAAGTAAGTTACCTTAATAATTGTTCAATTTCTTTAAAAAATATGCTCAGTGGAAAGATATGAAACATAAAAAAATTGCACTTTTCTCGGACTTGTGAAAAAAAAAAATAAATAGCATTCAAAATTTACCAAATAAAATTCACCACAGAAAATAGATTGTGTGCAGACACCTCATACTGAATGGTTTATGCAACAATTACACAATTTTCATAACAATGTGTAAGTTTGCATGTTACATTATCGATTAAAAATAGGCCAGGGAAAAATACAAAACTTAGAACTTATTTCTTATACCTCAAAATACCCATGTGGAATCGACAATATTTAAAAAAAATAACTGCCAGATTACAAAACAGATTAAAAAATACATCATGGTGAAGTACATACTTCATTCATTTCTGTGGTAGAGTTTCGAGTAAGTACTGATTGCTACTGCGCATGTGGGTGGAGCTTATTTTACTTACTGGAAACGTTCCCACTCGAATCTTTGACACACACAATAAAATCCTTGATTATAGTAATCCGAATTTGATTAAACTTTCATTTTTTCACAATTTTTCCAGTCAAAACAGTGCTCAGTTCCTATTGGATTGATTCAGTTTGTTGTGTACAGGACACATGATTGAAAAATATCTATATTAAAATTAACTCTCTCACTATTTTGCATGCAAAGTAGAGGAAACTTTTCTTACCAAATACATTTTAAATGTTAACACTGTAGTTTTATACATTTGACCAACAACAGAAATGCGGTTGTTGCATCCTTATAAAGGCATACCTAGGGAATGATTTAAGAAAGACTGTCACAGGTTGAGACTATATAGCTGAAAACCGGCCCATTTTGTCTTTAATTTACACAAGTTTCAAAATATTAGTTTCGCAGTATAGAATATATATTGCTTTAAAAATAAACTTAATCACAGGTTATGTCACACAAAAATTGTTTTATTTGAGTTTATTGTAAATTAGATTTTGAGTTGAGACTGAGTAAGGATTTTTAAGTATGCACTTGAGGCTTGTCCTGTGAAAAATAAGTTCAAAATGTATGCATTGTAATAACAATGGCACTTGTGTTCACAACTATGCCAGAGGCAGATCTGGCAGATCCCCCTCCAATCCCCCTACCCTAAGATCTGTCTTTACTAGGGTAAAATACCTGTTTAAAGTAGCATAATGCTACAAAATAAAACTACATGCTTTAAAATAATGATAAATATTTTTGATATTGATGCAACTGCCAAAAATAAGGTTCAGCCACTTTTCAGGCATCTCTTTGGTACACATGAAGTTTTGAGCAAATCTATTGTCAGTGCTGGGCCATGGGACAAATTCTGCCACCTTGTAGATGGAGGAACATGCGGTTCCAAGTATCATCGGATTACCATCCAGGTCTGAAGGCATTGTTACATTGTATTGGTTGTTTTTCCATCTAATTTAGGTCCAGAAACCAAGGTTAGTCTCTGTGTCTTCATTGTTTGATAAATGTATTCTGAACAGAATTCTCTGGGTTGGAAGTGACATATACATAGTCCTCTGGTCAGACAAATTCTATACACTAAATTTAACATGAAATATTCCAATTTCATTAAATTGTGGACATCACTAAGGCCTGCTCTTTCAGGTTTAGAAAACTAATTATTGTCCAGCTATTTTTGTGATGTATATGGAAAATGAATATAAAATACCATATTTGGCTAAAATCTAATTATCAGTTAACATCATTAATCAGTAAGGCAAGTGATCATCAAGAATATGAATAAGGACTCAACATTGAATCATAAAGTGTTATTCAACATTCTATTTCTGGTCATGTAAAAGTTTTCTGTCAAATGTGTTGTTGTTTATCTTTGTAATATGAAAAACATTGAAGTGTTGGAAATTTTGCGGGGATTTATGCTTTGATCTATTCACAGTAACTGTGATAGGAAGATTACCCGAGTGATGTCATTTAGAAGTTTTTTACATTTAATATCTGTAATTTTGTTCAAATCAATAATAAAATACAAATACTTTTCTTTAAATTAATATGATTACTCCAGCTGTCAAAACTTTTATTTTTTTCAAGTTCAAGATTGTCTAAGAACCTAAAGACTTGAAAGGTTGACTTGAAAGATGTAGTTTTTGAAATGGCACATTAAAGTAGTCTTGTTACATTGAACCATTTAATTTTTACTATCCCATAATGCAAAATAATGTCTTCACCATTTCTGGTAAATGGAAATATTATAAGATGATGTTATAAAATATAAATATATAAAATATATAAAAAAATATAATAATATATAAAACCTGCAATAGCCTAGGAATTAAATCAGCTCTACAAATGTATAAATAGTGAGGACCACCAGTGAACTTAAATTTAATTTTTAACATGAGCACTAGGAGAATGCAGTCCTCCTCTTAGGTATGCATGGATTTTTAAAAGGCTCAACAATTACTAAATGGGCAATAATCTGGACTTCGATATTCACTTTCAAAATTTGATGGGATCTTGGACAAAATCCCATCCTCTCATTTTTTTATGAAGATCCAACTGTTAGTGTTTTCCAAATCCTGTCAACAAATAAACGATCGAATGAACAAACAAACAAGCAAACAAAAGAGCAAACAGACAGATGGACAGATGATCAAGAATTTAATACCTCCCTGGCAGAGTAAGTAGTAGTTTACTGCCATTTCTGAACTCTGTAAAAATACCTTTTCATTGATGCATATAGCAGAGTTGTTGGTTAAATAGTTATATAATTATACATACAAAAATTGGCACTCATATGCACAAAATCAGCAACATGTATCCATGTTAAAGGGTAACAGGGATTATTAAAATTAGTTTTGTGTCTTTATAGCACCGTTTTCAGGTTAAATACCTCTATTATTGGATAGCAAGTCTCGAATAAAATAAGGAAATATTTACAAAATTTATTGTATGGCACAAATTAGGTTTACCAGTTGTACACATGCATAATACTTTGAGTTATAATTTTGGATAAAGATTCATATGTAATTGGCAGCATTTGTTTTTTCTTTCTGCAAAATAACAGATTTTGATCAAATTTTGACCAAGTGTCAACAATGGCACAAGGTAGACATGATTAAGTTATAGTGTTTATCTGGAGCATCATGTGGATCCAGGATTTTTTATGGGATTTTTTATCATCACACTCTTTAGCCAAATTGGAGGTATTGGACATAGGGGGAGATTTGCGCTCTCTGAGTGATTTTCTTATTTATGATGTGAAGTAGATATATCTGTCATATAAGCAAGGTGTTTATATTTTCTCTTTATTTATTGTTATTTAGTGGGGCCAAAGGTAAATAAAAGTTTTAAATAAACACTGACTTCAGATAAAATCACAAGTGTTTGTGTTTTTTTGTAGAAAATTCCTACAAAATTTTTCATGTTCAGTTTCAAAATAATGATTATCCACTTGTATGTTAATCAGTCATGCTGGATTCCAATATACTCTTCATGGTGTGTTTTATTGCCTTTCAAGATTTTCCTCTATTGCATGATGAAGCAGATTTAACATTTGCCACATTTTCTATGAGGCTTAGGAATTTTTCGGAAATAATCATAGTGCTTTCTTGTTTCTTTTTGCTGGTCAAACAATCTTGTAATTTACCCAAGACACACCATTGGAGTACATTTTTATCGCATACATCAGCACTCAAGATGAAGCTGAAATAAGCTGTTTGTGGAAATGAAGGCTCATCTGACTACTTTATTGCATAACTGTATTTTATGAAACATAAAAGAACATTTAACATACACGTCTGATGTATGAAAAAAGCTTTTTACATTGATGTTGTTGGAAGTTATAAAAATTATAACTTTTGTTTCCAAATGTTATCTGAAGTATTGTTGCAGGTTTACTTACACTCCCCAGAGGTCTCCCAACACAGAAAAACAAGTATTGAGATTATACATTATTATTATTATACACATGTAATCCAATATATGTGATTACTACATCTTTTGTAAAATGATATAAAACATATATGTAGACATAATTATCAGCACATATTGCAATATGCAATCAGATCCAGATACGTTCATCCCACCTCTACATCACTACAAGGTCAACCACCCATCTAAGGTCAAACAAGGTCAACCAAGGTGGATCCAAGATATATTAGCATATATACAGTAATTACAATCTTTGCAATAAGACATGAGAAATAAAAGCCCAAGTTAAAAATCATCCCCAGGTGAAACCAAGCTAAAAGTCAAGACCCGGATAAAGCCCTACAAAATAATGGGCCTGGAAGACAGAACCCAAAACTTGATCCAAAGATCAAAGCCAAGTAGGAGGAAATCCCAACCCTAGGACAAAAGCCCAAAATCAATATGAGGTCAAAGGTCAAGTAGTATGTTTTAAAGGCAAATAGCAAAATGTAAATACAGTAGGCATTGCAAGTAGTAATATCAATATCACAATCACGAAAACCCAACGTAAATTAAAACAAGATCATGACAGAGATCAACATGTCAAGGCTCTTTTTAACATGAAACAGATAAGAGCTCATACTTTTAACATTGTGAAACGTTTAACACGAAAATCATTAACGTGAAACGTAGTGGAAAGCCAATACAAGCTTCAAAAATGTTGTTTGCAACCTTCTCTAGTAGCTGCACTCATACCTACTTAAAGTAGGTACTCAATGAATGCAAGAATGTTCAAAGTTGAGATCTGAGGCAAGGACAGCCCCAGGGCCACCAGGAAGGACATGAAAAGCTGGAAGATCCTCTTAAAGGAAGCCAGTGTAGAAGGGTGAAAGCCAAGCCAAAGTCTGTGCCACCCCTGGGAAGCCAATGGAGCCGTTGATGCCTCAGAATATACAAAACAAAGCATAGTGCTAAATATCATGAATAACAAAGTTCAAATCTATGTGTGTACTAACCTAAATTGGATCATGAACCAGCTGATGTAGCTTTGTGTAATCTCAGGATAATTCTGCCATCTAGATAGCAGATCAGCCACAATATTCTGGCTCCCCATGACATGTGAAACCACCATTGAAATATTATACATAGCTGATCAGAACCACACGTTCCTGGCACATGTGACCAGAATGTGATTCATTGCCCTGCCAGAGGAGAGAACATCCACTACAGACCTATTATCACAAAAGATTTCTATTCTCTTATTGGCCCACAAGTGGCCCCAGACTTTTAGGATAACAACCACATTGACCACTTCCAGGCGGGCTATATTATAATTCATAAAGTTGAGTGAAACAGAGATAGAATACACATAATTCTTAAAATAGCCCACAAGACCTTGTAAAGATGCATCAAAGTGCACCTGTTCATGTAATGGAGTAACATGATACATTGTGTCCCCATTATAAGCTTTAAGAGAACTATTAACCAATGGAGAGACTGAAGATCAATTTTAGAAACAACCCACTTATCCAACCAATCAATACATATTTGCTTAATTTCACGAGATTTCTGGTCATTTTTCGTCGTCCAAAAGCATGCCCAAAACTACCACTTGAGTACTGGGTGGACATAGTGTCTTATCACTAACCTATAGCCCAAGGTCCTGGAGGAAACATAAGAGAAATTGATATAATGTTTGCATAACAGAAAGGCGGCCACAAATATATTAAATCATCTAAAAAAATTCACCAAACGTTTATGTCCATTTTTATTCATGACGAAACAGGTGGAATTGCTTATTTTCTGGAAGAAATTTGATCCCAAACGATATCCAAACAAATCCAGAGCTTTTAGATCCAGATAGAGCTTATTTCTATGTTTAATATCACCCAGATCTATAGGGGTGTACCTGAAAGCACGACTGATATCGACTTTAAATATGGAAGCTCCAGGTTCAAATTATTCAAAGTTCTGATAATTGAATCAACTGATAGGTAATGAAGTTAAAAATCAGTACCAAGGTAAGTCTTATTGCTGATGCCATCATTGACCGTGTGACCCTTTGGTCAGCTTAAATCTAGAATAGTCCTTCTAACTTCAGATCCAGATTTAGGTCTGATCATGGAAGGTGAAATGGGAAGGCTAAAAGGAGGGCTATGAAAGAGGCCTAACAGGGCCCCATGTTGCAATTCCCCTCGAATATATTCTTTCACATGAGAATCAAATTCTACAGCTGTAGCATGATTTTCAAAAGTGCTAATCAAGTTCAAACTCCTAAATTTGATTAGGTTCACTAGCTGCTGGTCAAAATGATCACACAAGTGCTGTCTCCAGTTGGGAATATTGAGATTACCGGTAACAGGAATCCTTTGACCGATAAAAATGGAGACCCCACTGGATATTATAAGATGATGAGCTTGGATAATGTCCAGAAGAGATTGCCAGACAACTTCTGGACATGTATATAACTGAAAATCAGTAAGAGGGATACAACCAAATTGGCCGCCCAAATTGGTCCAAGCATTTGGCAGTAATAGGTTGGACTGAGACTTGAGTTTTATCCTCCTTAGCTTGAGTGCCACCAAAATTGGTATCAATATGGTTGATAAACTGAGTATCCGAATCGAAGGATCCAAAGTCACCAGCTTCCTGGTGCAAATCTGGCAAAAAAGAAATTACATCAAATCTGTTGTCAGTGGGGATAACACAGGGATAACAGAGTCCATATCCAACCTAACAGTAGAAGTACACACAAGTACTTTCTCAACTGCAGAAGCTGCACCCATTGTCTTTGCATGGATTGGTTTACATGAACCCGGATCCGACTTACCCCCAACATTTTGTTTGATATCAGTTTACCCATTATATATTCTGTGATTTGTATCATTTGCATGAATTGAAACAGTACCAACAGAAGCAGGCATTATATTAAAAATATTATGATTTAATACTCAGAATGTTTCATAAAATTAAAAACAAAAATAATGTGTGTGTTTCGAGAGTAAAGAGTTGTTTGAAAATCAGAAATCAAATACTTTCTGATTGCACAATACTTATGGGAAAGTTTATTCAAAATGCATTTTCACAGCATCAACAGTTGTTACATGAAATATTGTAGTGTACAAAACCCTCTAGGCTATGTTGTTTTAAAAATATTTTATTTAGAACCCAAGTCACCACATATAGACTCCTCTGTCCTTTGTATTAACTTTAAATTTTGCAATACATTTGTAATAATTTAACACTTGTCACTTAAATAAAAAATATAAAAACAAATATAATTAAGTTTTCACTTTATCAGAAAGCATGCTCACTATATAGCCTGTGCATCAATCCTATGACTCCTTGATGTTGAGCATTCAGTCTGTCCCCTGATCTTAGAGATTGAATATCGAATATCATTCTAGCTGTTGTCACCTAGAATCTGCTGTCTATTGTAGATTAAGTGATATAAAAGTTAATTAGAGTGTATAATATCTGACCCCTCAACACCCAACGCACCTCATACCCTTACATCAAATTCTGAATCTGCACCAGACTGATTACTACTTAAGCTTCTATCTCATACACATACATGTAGATATCAAGAGGAAATCCCTTTATTTATGTTAAATTTCACTATTGTTCTAATAAAATAAACACAACCATTTTAAAGAGGAAATTATTCTTCCAGGAGGAAAATCCTATTAAATTTCACTAATGTTATTTGGATTTTTTTTGTCAACAGGAAAAATCAACCTGTTTATGTATTGCACATCATATGTATGACAGTTAAATTCTCCATGGAAGCTTCCATCCTTTGTACACATTAATTATGAGAAAATATTGCATGTTTATGTTACAACGTTGGCTTCTCAGTTCCCAACCCATCCAGGCAGGAAACAAAGCAGATGCGGGCACTGTGTATCTTAAATGGGCACAAATAGCTTGTGGAAATATCTCTACTACAATATATTTACTTCAGAGATCCATTAGTATTTAATAAAACATCCATGGTATTTGCCCATATAAATTACAGGCACAGTCACAGTATATAGCAATTTATTTGGCTCCTAAAGCTATGGCTGTTAAGGTCACCTCAAACCAGCCCAGGACTACCTGAAATTTTCCATTTAGCTAAGATTACCTTTACCCCCAAGTTAAGGTTGTGATTAATGTTAAGTGTAAGTCATAAATCAGAATAACTTGAGGTTGTGGAAGCCTAAATGCATTAATGCTGAAAAAAAGTAAAACTGGAAAGCTCTCATGGAGCACATACTTCTGCTGATGCAGCTGAGTACGCCCACATCATACTTTACCCAAAATACTCACTGAAAATATGTCTGTTTAAATTTTGGGATTTGTACTTCTGTCTCCAGAGTCTGATCTGGAACTTCCCAAAATTTAATCACTTCTTTCTTTGGTTAAGCCCTACCCGAATAAAAAAATTAGAAAGCCTTCTTGTTTACATGAAAAGCATGTAAGCCCAACTCATAGGGAGCCTTATTTACACTTTTATGACATTTAAAGGTAGCAGGGATTTTGTCAAAGTCTCCCCTACCCCTCCCTGATGACTGATCTGTCGGTATACATTACCAGCCATGACCTGAAAACCAAACTCTATATTATCTACTTTTTCAAAATACTTGTAGAGAATCAGAACTTATTAGCAAAGAATTAGCAAATATATTTGGAATAAGAAACACCAAGAAATATAAAAAAGCATACAAATGATCTGGTCTCTATTCCGGGTATTATGGTGATGTACATATTAAAATTGGATCTCAAGAAAACATAATACGAATCTCCATTAGAATTGAATTATCCAAAGTTGAAACTTGAAATATGCCCTTTATGGGTGGTTTTACTTTCACTTTCAGTACCCCCACTTGTCTTGAATAAGAAATACAATAAAGCAATATTTACTTTACAATTTTATGGAAACACTGACACAAAACATATCCGCAGTAAAGGAAATCAGTGAATCTACAAAACACTTTGATTTCTAGGTTTAGATAAGTCCATCTTTATATCTGGGTACCATAGTGTTTTCAAGATCAACCTCACACCATGAAATCTTGTGAATCCGGATTTTGTTCTCTGCAAAATTACTGATTTTTCCTGCTGTTAATTTCAAATAGTTACTTAGGTTGCTAGACAAATACTGCATACAACACTGAAGTTAATGTTTCTCACACCAGCAATCTTTTGCTGATGACTATCATTGTGTATACTATCACCAGGATCCCTTGTACATGAAGTTTTTATGATAACTTTTTTTGTGTTTTTTTATGATATCAATAAGCATTTAGGTTGCTACCCTGGGAGAATAAGATGAAATATTTTGCCTGAAGAGATAGATGTGTGTCACTGAAAGATGCACTAGAATATTACTTTGAATGATACATTAATTTGCCAATGATATGACAGACAAATGTTGACATAAATTTTAAGTGTAGGGGATAATTATGCGGGAATGAAAACAATAAAACTTGCACAGAGAAAATATTACCTTTAGACAAGAGATTGATGAAATGTGCCACAATTAAACACCTTAAAGATGGTGGTATGCATGGCTGCAACTGGGAAAACCTGTACAGTAAGCAGAAAAAAATCCGTGAACTTGAGTAAATGCATTGGAAAAAATCTGTACAGAAGGTACACCTGGTTATTATTTAGGTCATTACACGTTTTTAATGATGTAGTTGGATTTAAAAGTTATCTTACATGATACAAAGGGAATTATAGAATGCAGCAAAGTTCATATTAATTATCAAGAAATAATTTATTGCAGTAAAATAACTTTTCTTTCGGTATATGTCTTTCCAATGTCAACTATTGGTGTACTTTATATACATTAAATACTCAGCTATTAGTCTTTTTTCAACAACATTCATAGATCAAGTGTAGCAAGGTCAGCGGTATATTTTATTACACCATTTGTGATTTCAAATACCACATGTTCTTGTTACTTCAAAATCTTTCACTTTAAAGTATGTTGGTCAGTTGGTTTGTTTGTATGTTTGTTTGTTAGCATGTTCTAGGTCACAATTTTGGAGCTACAATTCTCACTTTTTCCTGTGACATTGCCAGGTGTCAGAATAGAGAAGGACCGAATTTCAACAAAATTGGTAGCATTTTCATATAGCTATGACCATTTTAGCTACTTATAATATGACTTATAATTCTGAAACTGTTGCATTTAGAGTATTTCTGTTAAATATGTTGTTCAGGTACTTCAACCTTACCTAGAGGATGGTACATAGTTTGGAGCTCTGATGCATTAGCTAAGCGGGTAGTAGCTATTTTCTGATCTGTCGCAAAATTTTAAAATTTGAACATGTTAAATTTCTTCGAAAGTATTGCACATAGTGACTTTCTTTGAATAGATTATTTACCTATGCTGGGGTAAAGTAATGACATAATGAAGTTTAGACCTGTTGCTCATTCCATAGCTGAGTAATAGCTACTTTGAGGTTTCTTACTGTTGAGTAAATCAATTATAACTTCAAAACTATTGCATTTAGAGTATTTTGTTGAAATATATTATTCACCTACTTTTGAATCAGCTATAACATAATAAAACTGCAGACCTGTAGCTCATTCTGTAGTTGAGCAATAGCTACTTTGAGATTCTCACTGTTGAGTAAATTACTTGTAACTTTAAAACTATTGCATTTAGAGTATTTTGGTGAAATATGTTATTAACCTACTTTTGCAACAGCTATAACACAATATAATTGCAAACCTGTAGCTCATTCTGTGGTTGAGCAACAGCTACTTTGAGGTTCTCACTGATGAGTAAATCACTTGCAACTTGAAGACTATGGCATTTAGAATGAGGGGACCTACCGTTAATTATCTTCTTATTACCTATATTATATTTTTATCTGGAAAAACACTGTCTTCCTACTTAACAGCCTGCCTTACTTTTAGAAAATGGGTAAACAGGCATCTTCCCACATTGATTTCATTTTCCAAAACTATGAAATGTACTTATTACCTATTTTAATGCTATACATAGAAAAACAGACAAACAGTAGCTGATAATATAATTAACTGTTAAACTTTACTGAGGGGACCTACTGTTAATTGTACTCCCTTCTAAATGAGGTCAAAATTAAAAGATAAATTTAACTTTTGTTATCTGTTTTTGACTTCCAACATGAAAATAGGAAATAGGTAGAGCAAAGTATTACTTATTATTGATCCATCTCTGACAATGAATCACACTTCAACTTTCAATTATCTATTTTCCATTTGAGTGTTTTGTGCCAAAGATTTTAGTGATTTTTGAGGGGGGGCATAAGGGGAGGGGGCACAAGGCGAGGGGGGGGGGGGCACACAACCAAGTGTTGATGAGAATTAACACTTATAAAGTTCAAAGGCCTGTGATCTCACACATGTTGATGATGTCATAATGTAGTGTACTTCATATTATACATGGAGATTTAACAGCATGGTGGTACAGTGGTAACACACTCAACTCTCACATCTGAGGTCTGTGGTTCAAACCCTGGACTGAAAATATGTTTATTTTGCAATGAAGCAGCATACATTACAGATGATTTAATATAACAATTATTCTGTAGGTATATACCTGTGAGTAAATTTCAATTTTAAAAATATTGGTACAAGATGCATTAGCATCCTTGTACACTCTCCATTTTCTTAGAAACTTAAACAATTTAAATAATATGTATTAACATATAAACTGAAGTTCACAAAGTTTTTTTTTTCTTACTGGCCTTTATAAGTTAACACAATATAATTATTGTCAGAAGTTTAAGGTCACCATAAACAAATTTTCTAAGGGCATTAGATTTTTACCTACTAACTATGATCTGAACCTGTCATGCAGTTTTGAATTATTTATTATTTTGACCATTGACCAGAAAAATTATAAACCTTAACCACAATGCCAATACTGAATTGTGACATCACCAGCATGCATGACGTCACAGGCCTTTGAAGTGCCAGGAAAAGCACTATTTCTCACAAAAAATGCCCCCCCTCAACCCAACACAAACACTTTTCAGGGACCTGGACATGTACCACACACACACACACACACAAAAATAGGTAATAGGTAACAGGAAATGGGAAGGGATTTTGTTCTCTGTTTATCCTTTGTCAATGTATCATTCTATCAGATGGATATAAATAAAACAAGATTTACTTGTTCTTCAGAGAAGTCTGAAACACTGTAAATAGCTGTTTACTTTACACTGTATACTGAGAGATAGTATGATTATTAAATTAACAGTTGGTCCCCCCACACCATGATTTAGCTCAACTGTTTGTTAATTTATCAATTGCCACATTATCTCTAAGAAATCTGTATGTTTGGGGTTGTAAACGTTAGGGTGGAAAAACAGTAAATGACAGTTTCCAAACTTTTAACTAATGAAGTCATAAGTATTGAAAAGGTAGACCATACTCGTCTGGAAAATTTTAAGAATATAGGTAATAGGAACACAAATTAACGGTAGGTCCCCTCATTATTTAGAATATGTTGTTGATATAAATTATTCATCTACTTTTGGGCCAGCTATAACATAGTAAAATTACAGACCTGTAGCTCATTTCATAGCTGAGCAATAGCTACTTTGAGTTGGCCAAATTTGGACCCAATGCAAAAGATGTGCAGAGGCAATGCAGTAAGTTATCAGTAGACTGCATCAAGATTTTGAAGTTACCACTAAGCCATTTAAATGTCGAAAGATAATCACAGTAAATGAGGGGACCTACCGTTAATTTGTTTTCCTATTACCTATATTCTTAGAATTTACTAGAAGATATGGTCTACCTATTCAATACTTATGACTTCATTAGTTAAAAGTTGGGAAAGTGTCATTTACTGTTTTTCTGGCCAAACTTTTATTACCACAAACATACAGATTTCTTATAGTTAATGTGGCAATGGGTAAATTAACAAACAGTTGGGCTAAATCATGGGGTGGGGGGGACCAACTGTTAATTTAATAATCACATCATCTCTCAGTATAGAGTATAAAGAAATACAGCCATTTACAGTGTTTCAGACTGCCCTGCAGAATATGTTAATCTTGAGTTTTTTATATCAATGGGATAGAATAATACCTCAACATAGGATAAACAGAAAACAAAATTCCTTCTCTTTTCCTGTTACCCATTTTTTTTTTGGGGGGGGGGGCATGTTTTTGCGAGAAATAGTACTTGTTGTGGCACTTCAAAGGTCTCTGACGTCATGTTTGCTAGTGATGTCACAATTCAAGATTGGCATTGTGATTACAGATTTATAATATTGTATGGTCAAAACAGTAAATAATTTAAAAAACTGCTATATAGGTTCAGATCATAATTGGTACTCAAATATCTAAAGGACTTAAGAGAATATATTTTTATGGTAACCTTAAAGTCCTAACAATAGTTCTATTATGCCAGCTTTAAGGTTACCACTTTAAGACCAGTAAAAAAATTTTTTTTGTAAACTTCAGCTACAATTGGAAAATGGGTGGCCTTAAACACTAAATACTGGCATTATAATGACTTTAAGGTTACTAATTTAAAGCTCACAAATGGAGAGTACATAGTTTCTAAAGTTACACTAGTTGAAGGTTACAAGGTTTAGTGACTTTAAGGTGAGTGAGTATTACACCATCTCATGTTCCACATATGGCTCACATCTATTTGAAATTAAATTTTTTCATAAATAACTATGTGTACTGTAAGGTCCACTACATTGTGACATCATCAATATGTGTGACATCACAGGCACTTAAGTCCCCCCAAAAAAAAACCTATGACATAAAAGAAAAAAGGGAAATAGGTAACTGGAAGCTGAAATATGATTTATTTTCAAAGTTGGATCAATAATAAGTAACACTCTGCTCTACCTATTATCTATTTTCATTTTGGAAGTTGAAAAAGGATAACATGAGGTAAATTTATCTTTCCATTTGATTTTGACTTTGTTTAGTAGGGAGTATAATTAACAGTTGATCCCCTCAGCAAAGTTAATGAGGGGACCTACCGTTAATTTATCTTCTGATTACCTACATTATTTTTTTGTCTGGAAAACACTATATTCCTAGTTGACAACCTGCCTTACTTTTAGAAAAGTGGGTAAACAGGCATCATTCCACATTGCTTCCCTTTTCCAAAATAAGAAATGTACATACTACCTATTTTAATGTTATGCATAGAAAAACAGAAAAGCAATGGCTGATAACATAATTAACAGTTGAACTTTGCTGAGGGGATCAACTGTTAATTATACTCCCTACTAAACAAAGTCAAAATGAAATGGAAAGATAAGTTTACCTCGTGTTATCCTTTTTCAACTTCCAAAATGAAAATAGGTAATAGGTAGAGCAGAGTGTTACTTATTATTGATCCAACTTTGAAAATAAATCATACTTCAGCTTCCAGTTACCTATTTCCCTTTTTTCTTTTATGTCAAAGGTTTTTATTTTTTTTTTTTTTTTGGGGGGGGGGCCTAAGCCATGTGTTCCTGAGAACATGTTCAAACGCCTGTGATGTCACACATATTGATGATGTCACAATGTAGTGGACCTTCCAGTATACATAGTTATTTATGAAAACATTTAATTTCAAATAGATGTGAGCCATATGTGGAACATAAGTTGGTGTAATACTTACTCACCTTAAAGTCGCTAAAATCAATTTACTGTTAGTTATTTGCAACCTCAAACTAGTGTAACTTTAGAACCTATGTACTATCTATTTGTGAACCTTTAAATTAGTAACCTTAAAGTCATTATAATGCCAGTATTTAGCATTTAAGGCCACCCATTTTCCGTTGTAGTTGAAGTTAAAAAAATGATTATCTTACTGGTCTTTAAGTGGTAACCTTAAAGCTGGCATAAAAGAACTATTGTTAGGACTTTAAGGTTACCATAAAAACATATTCTCTTAAGGCCTTCAGATGTTTGAGTACCAATTATGATCTGAACCTATATAGCAGTTTTAAAATTATTTACTGTTTTGACCATACAAAATTATAAATCCGTAATCACAATGCCGATCTTGCATTGTGACATCACTAGCAAACATGACGTCACAGACCTTTGAAGTGCCACAACAAGTACTATTTCTCACAAAAACACCCTCCCCCCCCCAAAAAAAAAAAACTCAACCCAATACAAAAACTTCCCCAGGGATATAGACCATGCACCACACGCACACAGACACACACACAAAATAGGTAATGGGTAACAGGAAAAGAGAAGGAGTTTTGTTTTCTGTTTATCATTTGTTGATTTATTATTCTATCACATTGATATAAATAACTCAAGATTAACGTATTCTGCAGGGCAGTCTGAAACACTGTAAATGGCTGTTTTTCTTTATACTCTATACTGAGAGATGATGTGATTATTAAATTAACAGTTGGTCCCCCCACCCCATGATTTAGCCCAACTCTTTGTTAATTTACCCATTGCCACATTAACAATAAGAAATCTGTATGTTTGTTGCAATAAAATTTTGGCCAGAAAAACAGTAAATGACACTTTCCCAACTTTTAACTAATGAAGTCATAACTATTGAATAGGTAGATCATACTCTTCTAGTAAATTCTAAGAATATAGTTAATAGAAAAACAAATTAACGGTAGGTCCCCTCATTAAAGTTCAACTGTTAATTATGTTATCAGCCATTGCTTTTCTGTTTTTCTATGCATAACATTAAAATAGGTAATAAGTACATTTCTTATTTTGGAAAAGGGAAGCAATGTGGAATGATGCCTGTTTACCCACTTTTCTAAAAGTAAGGCAGGCTGTTAACTAGGAATATAATGTTTTTCCAGACAAAAAATATGACATAGGTAATAAGAAGATGAATTAACGGTAGGTCCCCTCATTCTAAACATACACCATTTCGTAACTATGGTTTACGTCTGTATGACAAAAAAGTTAAATAAGCTTGTATTGTTATTCACTGGTATTGTCCTAAAATTTCACATAGATTACAACAAGGAAATAATAAATAAAAAATGTTTTAAGTAAACCAACAATCCTTTTTACATGATCAAAAGTCCCAACTTGATATTTACTGAAGAACATTTTCTACATTATAAGCATGACCATGAAAATAAATTGACCAATGGTGATTAGTGACTAAACATTCCTTTTTTTCCTGAAAATTTGATGTGCTTTCAAACCAGTTATATTTATAACAGACTCTTATTTTTGTTAAAAGTGTTTGGTTGACATCATTGACAAGCCTACAAATGTATTTTTATGGGGAAATAATCAATAAATATATAAATACATTAGATATGCCAAATAAAAATTGCTAGTATCTATTTTGAGACATGTTTTCCTAGTCCTTGATGTATTTCATAAACAGTTTAAAACTGAGGGACGAAACTGTAGTAATATGGGAGTGAACATTTTAAATAATGACTTCATTCTCTTAGACAAGACCAGAAATATTTAAACATAATAATCAGGAAAAAATAATTGTGAAATAACTTTTAATTTTAGGGGTTTTAACACTGATGGTATGATTGTAACTACACCAGCCTATATATTATGACATGCATTAAGTCTCTGGCACTTAGACAAAACATAAATCGGACTTTGAACAACTAGGCTTAGTGAAACATTTTCAGTAGCAACTTAATCAAAATTTTCATCATGAATCCACTACTGTTTATACCAGTAATTTTAAACCTTGCACAAAGTTTTATCGTGTTTGAGAACAATGGCAGTAATTCAAAAGGACAAGTAGACAACACGGAGATAATATCATACAATCTGGAAGATGGAGAAGCTTTCATGTCAGGGAATGCTAGACAAAATCAAAGTTCATTTGGCATAGATGACGATTATTTGCTTGCGGATGAGCTGTTGAAGAGTGATACAGATATTCAGAGCCATTATCACAGTACTCCTGAAGGCATGTCTCCTTCAGAAAATACACTTGTTAATACAAGGGTTAAAAGAGCAAGTCGGAGCCAGAAGCACAGCAATAAAGGCCAAAGAAAAAGGAATGAAATGAGGAACAAAGGTAACATTGACCATGAACCCGTTTTGGGTCAGATTTTTTATACAATAAGCTCACAAAATATTGGGCAGTTATTCTGTGTCCACTAATGTCATCCTTTTATGTTGATCATTTAGTGCAATCATCTTTACACATGCCACATTGGTTGGTCTACTAAACGTTTTTCACTTGGATGCAGTACCTTGTGGCTTTATGTTTATAATACTTTCTGCATAAGTGGAAGTTTGAGTATCTACAGGTTTAGGCTTTAAGCCATGACATGCCTCTGCTTGTACACATGCAAGTACAGCATCATTAGCTACTAACTTTAGCAGGTCAAACCATATGCCACGAGTGCAGTACCTTGTGGCTTTATGTTTAAAAAGACCACGTATTATAATACTTTCTGCATAAATGGAACTTTGAGTATTTTGAGTGGAACATGACATCCCTCTGCTTGTACATATGCAAGTACAGCATCATTAGCTACTAACGTTAGCAGATCATGAGTAACCTTAGTTTGATTTACACTGGTTCTAATTTTTATTGCTAATTCAAGAGATTCTGTGAATTTACTTGGTGGACCATCTCATGCCAAAATGGTTTCAGTTTCACTTTCATTTTTACTGACGAAACTGCAAGTTTCTGTTCTGTATCTATCTAATCTCATCTTGGTTGTAAAACACTTCAGATATATATACACTCGTAAACTTTGATTTACGTAACATTAAAAAAATGTATTTTTATCTTAAAATAATTTTATACTGACTTTTTTCTGGTTGTCTGGTCTTATTAAACATAAATTACTTTGAGGTAGTAAATAATGGAAAAAAAGTAATTTGACTAGAATTTTATTTTTATTTTTTTTGGACAAGAAATTTGTTTCAAATCATTTGTATCTTTTAATACTAAGAATTATTTTGTTTTATGATTTCAATGAAGACATTGCTAAAGACTCTAGGCATCTAGGGTATTGATTTATTCTTGCTTGGCTTTGTTTTAGCCGAAATTGTAACAATGTGGAAGTAAACTACGCATGCGCGGAATTTATTGGCGATTCAGTCAGAAAGTAATGTTAAATAAAGGATGAAGGATTGGGCAGTTGATAAAGTGATATTAGAAGTAGTTTGTGTTGTTATTTTAATGTATTATTTAATTTTTTTCGGTGCAGTATTTTTTTAAAAATTTATTTTCAAGATTATATAATCAAATTATGTTCAGAAAATGAACGAATTGAGTATATGTTGTACATGGACTGCACAGCTCTCCTGTTTATAATATTAAACTCACAAACTATTTGAGGTGATTTGATTTTTGTAATCGTTTTTGGAAGATAATTAAATACATTAAAAATGATATTGCTTGTACTTAAAGGAATAAATACCGCACATCGACAAAGTATCACTTTCTATAATTATGTTTTTCCTTTTGTTTTTCATTCCAGCCAACAAAACAACATACAACGTAAGTAATAAATTATTCAATCTTTACTGAAAAATATAAAAAAATCCAGTTTTACTGTAACAATTTATAATTAAAAATATTCAGTCTTTTTTCCCGAATAACCAATTGATAAGAAATTATGAAAAAGAAATAAGCTAATGGTTTGTGATTGTTTCCCTCTGGGTCACGGTTCTTTTTTCAACTAATAGAACAATGAAACTTTACATAACAACCAGCAAGATTGATAAATATATAACACACACGATAAAACGTAAAATTGTATATGTAGTTTTTTTTCCTGTGAAACTTTTGGAAATTTTTCATTTAGATTTGCTTTCACAATTCAGTCGCGATGTCTGCATGACCTACTTTTGTCAAGTCCGTAGATAAAATTTATTCTGCTAAGAATTTTGCATCAGAACTAGTGTAAATAGAAATGAATTGGTTAAACTGTTTTACCGGATATAGGTTAAAGGGGATTGCAGCATCCAATTATCTTTGATGTGTGTAAATCACACATAGTCAAATGTAACTTAAGTAGTTTTCAACCGGGGGCCGATTTGCCAAGGGCCGATTTTGCAAAGGACTGATTTGTCCAGTTCCTGTGTGCAAACAAACAAAACCAAAATTTTATTTACATAGTATGTTAATATATTACATATATTATACTGATGGCTCTGAGTTCCCATTTGTGGGGAAGATATTGAGCCTGCAAAGCAGTAAATTAGATTAGATATATGCATTACATGTTTATATATTGCACGTATATTATATAAGTATATAATCAAAGATCTTTAATTAGAAATTTATTAAGTAAAATTTCATGCGAGCAGAAGTAAATATCTAGTTGAAAAAAAATGATGCTGGAATATAAATCTACTCTGTTATTTATAAGTATAGTCAATTAGAAGTCTTTTCTGTCTCGCTGTTTATAAAAACGACTCGAATGCACACTCAAACTCTATTAAAATCCCACTAATGAGTGTTCAATCCTTACATTCGAATTTAAACTGAAACTACAAATAGTTGGAGATGAAATAATTATTAAAACTACTGAATTACCAAGAAATGGTGTACAGATGCTCTTTTCTTCTAAAATATTAGTGGTTTTCTTGATATTTAACAAATATTGACACAAAGTGGTCCATTTCTGCTGCTTTCTCTTTTTTTGTGAAAAAATAGTCCATTTGGGCCTAATTTATTAATGACAATTATTTATTGTATAAGATAAGACAAATGGTAAAACTGAATAAAAAAGGGATAACTGTGACGTAATGGGTTGGCTACTCGCCACCAACCACTGAAGTCCTTGGTTTTGGTTAAGGGCCAGACCTGAAGTGAGGAAGATGTTTACCAGTACCTGACGGTTTACTGTGCTGAATCTTGATCAAAGAGTATGCAATGCTTTGCTCCACCCCGTTGACTACCCATTGAGATGGCCTATACAATTAGAATTAAAAGCTTTGAGCGATGTGTTGTAGATGCACCTTTAAACTTGGGTGACAACTGATGTTATTATTGTCTCAAAATACTGCCTGAGGTAATCAATGTTATGTATTTACACCGTTTCACCAAATGATTTTGATCACATCAGAGGCTGATGACCCAACTACTTCCAGTCCTTCTGAGGTACCAGAAGTATACCAAAAGGGACTGATTGCCACTTGGTATAAAATTTGTATTAAAAACTAGTTAAAATTAATAAGTAATAAATACATGAAATATATAACCAAGCAGCTAATCATCCTGTATGAAACACCACTGTTCTTGTCAGCCTTATATTAGTAATGCCATTTTTATATGAACTCTGTGTTTTGTCTTTTTCAGTCTGCCTACTTTGTTATTGATCACGAGGCCCAAGATGGACACATGACATATGACTGCAGGACCCAAGCACCTGGTACAGGTAAAATCTGAATTCTACATTATTTATCAGCTGTATCTCCTGACAGATTCTATAAACAAGGGGATTTGCCACGACTGTCAAAAATGCAGGAAGACTAGAGGGTTTGAGAAATAACAGTTTTTTTTACATGTATGAAAAGACTGGTCACATGACAAAAAGAAACAAACCATGCAAACTCTTTCTGACTAACATAATTCATGAAGCTCACTCATGACACACGTAGTTCACTTATAGCTTGCCACAACCAATAGATAAGGTACCAAGTAAACATTAGAAACATTTGAAAATGGTTTAAACGTTTACAATATGCTTTTAAGACCTATTAAACACAATCTTATGCTGTAATTGGAAAAAAAGTTTGATAAACATTCTCTATACAAATGTTTTTGCTGAAAATTTTTATTAAATGTTAATAAAATAACTCAAGAAATTAGGTTTGACTGGAAAAGTTTTAAGCATTATAAAATTGCTGAAGAAATAAAGGTTATGCTGAAAATGTTTTTCAAATATTCATGAATTGTTTAAAAATAGTACACATAAAAATTTTTAAACAGCATTTTTTTTGTCAATGTTTTGTAGATGTTTGCTCTGAAAATGTTTTATAAACGTTTAATAGCAACAGGTTTTGATACCCAAACATTTTATCAAAAACATTTTTAAATCTATATTTTCAGAATACTTATCAAATGTTTACCATCAAACATGTCCAAACAAAAGGTGACGGTGAGCAATAATAAGGGATTTCAGAGAACTTAATAAAAAAATTGCTATACATACAATGCCTAAAAGTAAGAATTGAATGGGGGCACAATGTCTATGCAACTATCTTACAATTTTAGACATAAAATAATATAGTATTCTTCATTAACATTTACATTTATCATTAAATATTTAATAAATGGTATACATAAAACGTTTTGAAAGCATTCATTTGTTAATGGGTTTCGTACCCATCATTTTTAACCATTACACTTGTATTTTTGTATGAGAACACACTGACATTTCGAATGCAGACCTTATATGAAGTGTAGCCAGAACAAACATGTGTTGAATTGAGTGCATTTTGTAAACAACACATTAAATCTATATATTCCAATGTCGTTAGTTTTTCTATCTATCTCAGTGGAAATTGTCTATAATTGATAGAAATCGCAATATGCTGCAAATCTTTATGTGCTTGTTGGATGGTCAGAATATGTGTCTCGCATGTACCTTTTAAACGGTTGTTTTTTTTTCATTGCACTGATGAGTAGATTCCTGACAGGGGATTAATTTACCATTATAAGGGTGTTCCTCTCTATATTTATAGCAAAAGAAATCCGTTGTTGGAAGGAAAAATCTGTGCCAGGAACCGAATCCAGCAGTCCTGATTTTATAAAATTTGATGCTGCAAATGGAAGAGTCAATGTGACCAAGGATGGCTTATATCATGTGTTTGTTCAGGTGGGTCAAAATGTTTTTTGGTAAATTATACTCCAGTATCACCCTCGTTTGCACTCAAACTGTCCTAGTACTATATAAGCCAAATAACCTAGAGGACAGTTCTGTTTTTGGAATGATCTCCTTGGTTGGAATATAATTCCTCAATTGTTGTTGTTCGGGGGTGGGGGTCAAACTTACCAATCGGGATGATCTTAAAACCATCCCAAACTATAATAAGAGTAATCGCATATAGGGTGTCATGTGGCTCAGTTGGTAGAGTGTAGGACTCATAATCCAAGGGTCCTTGGTTCGATCCCCCCTGATGCCAACTGTTTCATGTGGGATAACATCCTTGGGCAAGATGTCAACCTGGTCTGTGCCTCTCTCCACCCAAGGGAAATATGGCTACCCCCCTTTAAGGGTTACTGGCTTGTGCGCCTTGCATGGCAGGAATAGGTAAGGTTACCAAGGCTAGCTATCCTAGCTGGGGTAATACTGTGTAAAGCCCTTTGAGCTAATACTAGAAAAACCCTATATAAGAACCCAGTATTATTATTATTATTAATCATGTAAGAGAGTTTCAGTGCTTCCCTGATGGGCTCCTTATTTGATGTGTTCTGGACTCCATCTGTAACAGTTTATGACAATTTCAAACCATTTCACTTTATCTCAAAACGTTCCCGATCCATATAAGATCCCTATCAGATTCTAGGGTCAGGGATCCAGTTAAAGTCTCTTCTTAACCTATCTTACCATTTGTAAAGTCATCTTTTTTATCTCACAGGGATCTTTATTTTAGTTATTTATTTGGGGTTTTACGTTACTTTCAACACTGTACAGGTCATATCACGATGGGTAGTTGGAAGGGCAGGAGAAACCAGTACATACAGTTGGTCAAGGTTCTGTACTGTACTGTATACTGCCTACCAACGGCAAGCAACTACCAGCTTTCCCACTTGAGGTACAGCCATGAACCAAACCCCGGCCTCAGAGATGGGCAGCGAGAGTGTTACCACTCTGCAACCATGGCCAGGGATCTTTAACATAACTTTGTCATTTAATGTGATCTTTACATGTAACTATTGCAAATCTCTTGCAAAAAAAGACTTCTTGAAGCAATGGCAATTGGAAAGCTCTCTGGAAAACAATGGAAGTCTATCTTAAACATATCTTAAATATATCTTAAACTAAACCTTTTGATCTTTTTTTTCCTTTTTTTTAATCGAAAAGTAAGTTTACGATAGCATTGCTATAATTGAACAGTCCTCTAATATTATCAATTCAGTTGCAATGGGGAGGAGCCTAATCAAGGCCAAATGCAGACATTTTAAAAAACAAGCTTAAAATTTTTGCGAGAGGTCATTTTTGTCCTGAGAATTTAGAACCTGCCTATTTGGTTGCAATTGGCTCATTACTAATCTTTGTGGCTCAATGACTGAGCTTCATGATGCCACTTCTTTCCCTGTCCACTCTTTTGTGAAAATGAAGCTAAGTAATCTTGTCTCACGAAAAGAAGACCAGTCGTATGATTTTGCAGATAAATACACAAAAACTTATCTGAGCTTAGTGTTACAGGTAATCTTTGCAAATCCTAATAGTTGAGAGCAGGTGATAAGGCTGATGTTAGAGGTCCTCAGTAACCTAGTTGGTTAGCAGGTTTGGATATCAAATCATAGGCTGTCACCTCTGATTTAGGTTCAACTCCCGCAAGAAGCAATGTTGCGGACCTGTCCTAGTATGACCATGTCTGTTTAACAGAAAAAAAACCAACAACCCAACTTTAACCTTTGATAAGGCCAATGTTTTCAGTCGTCTACCTTTTCACTTGAGACAAATGATAAGTTTTACGAATCACCCTGTCCTTTTTTTGCAGGATAAATTATATTTGGCTCTGAAAGTTTTAAGTTGTCTCACTCTTCAAAAAGACACTAATGCACTGGATTTCGGAATTAACAAATTGCCATTTTGGTGCAAGAATAAACAGCACACTGTGTACATGTATAACCTTATTACAAGTGGATAATAGCTGTATTGGTTGATTCATATTACTCTAAATGAAGAGGATTTGGTCTAGAATTTGTTTAATTTCACAAGTTTAATCCTCTATTTTTCCGACGCCACTGATCCATGCCACACATATTGAAATTGGTTTAGTATTAATGATAACATTAATCTTGTACTGAAAGATTCATTTCACAAGGCAATTAGATTGAACTGTCAACTAACTTTCTGACCCGTTAAGGATTTATTAAACAGGATTCAACTGTCGACATACTTCTGTATATTCTTACTTGATTTAAAGTAATTTCCTGGCCATTTATGATTGTATTAAACAGGATTCAACTGTCGACATACTTCTGTATATTCTTACTTGATTTAAAGTAATTTCCTGACCATTTACGACTGTATTAAACAGGATTCAACTGTCGACATACTTCTGTATATTCTTACTTGATTTAAAGTAATTTCCTGACCATTTACGATTGTATTAAACAGGATTCAACTGTCGACATACTTCTGTATATTCTTACTTGATTTAAAGTAATTTCCTGACCATTTACGATTGTATTAAACAGGATTCAACTGTCACCATACTTCTTCTGTTATGTTCTTACTTCAGTAAAAGAAATTTTCCAATCCTTTGGGATTTCATTTTTTTAGGTTTCAAATGTGAACAAGACATTTTTTGTTTTATCCTTACTTAAGTAACATTAATATTCTGGCCCTTTAACACTCATTGGACAGGATTCAACTATCAACATGCTTTTTCTGTTGTAGTCTTACTTGAGTGCAACTAATTTCCTGACCTCTTGAGATTTTACCTCACAGGATTCAATTGTAAAGATGTTTCTCATTTGTGTACCTTCAGATGACTTTTAAGGACTCTAGAGCAGTCTTGGCAAATAAAGATCGGGCAGACCTGTTCAAGAATTACAACCAATTCTCTCTGAACATTGGACAAATAATTCAAAAATGCAGAAACCCTGAGACAAAAATAATCAAGTTTGAGCAACGCTACAGGATGTGCTATGTTGGCTGGACTGGACCAATTCTGAAAGATCAACAAGTGTATGTTGAAAACGCTATGGGCACATGGTTAATAGAGCATGATGAAAAGTACACTTTCTGGGGAATCACCAAATTGGATAGCTGGGTAAGAAATTTCTAGTAAAGTTGAGTGTGTTTTCACAGTGCTGACAACCGATCATGAATATCTGACAGCTCCTGCTTAGACACACCAAATCCTAAAGGGTGGTTTTGTTTGTTTATATCAAATGTTTAAGTCCAACATCCTTAAGCCAATGTCAAAACCAATGTTGATGATTCTTTTGTGTAGATCCTCAGTAAAAAGTGAAACATGCATAGATGGGTGTTGGCTAGTGAAGTATGCTGGGAACATGGTCCAATTAATGAGACTGGAAATACTCACAAAACCCTCAATTATATAATGCTTTTGTTGAATCATGTTAGGTCTTTTAAAATACTCCATACCTTGGTGGATCTTTTCTATCATATACCTGTCTGACACTTACTTCTCTATCACTTTCTCTAAAACATCAGGAAATAAATATTTTATGTTATAAAAACAAAATAACTATTACAATGTGTAACTATTTTATGGGAAGGGGACACTAAACTCTTTCTGTATAAGTATGTCAGTGTTATTGCTATATCAGGTAGTTAAGCTTTAATTGTCTTATTTACTCTCGGCATTAGATCAAAGTATGGCAGCATGGTTAAATCTGCGGTTCCTTTCATACTGTTACTTTTCTCTCAGTGTTTCTAATAGTTTTTGATATATTTTGGTTCAATACTGCTGTCAACATATTGTTTGATCATTTCATGACAAGGCAATTCTCTAGGTTCAGGAAGCAAACGTTGATACTAGTTGGTCAAGATTTTGAACCATAAAAAGGACACAACAACAGCACATTCTATTGCCCACTCACCCACTTAATGCCAAGGTCAAGATTCGAACCCACAGCTTAACAGGCCACAGGGAAGTGTCGTTACCACTAAACAACCTGTTACAAAGGAAATTAGAATACGTTTAAATAACTGCAACACCATGTAAAGAGAATTTTGATAAATCAAAGTCTTTCAAGTGTTTTATTTATATCTAGTCATATTGTATTTTAAATGGACAAAATTATTCTGTTGAATAATATTTCGCTGGTTAGTGTAAAACAATGGTTATTATTATATGTGTATTTTTAACTATTTTCTAAACTGAACTAATTACTTTATATCATTAAATTTCTTCATGTTTCATGTGCATTGTTTATGAAATTGGACGTGTTACTTTATGCAATATAATATTTATTTAATTACTTTTTCTTTTTGTTTTCTGTGATTAACTGGAGTGAATTTGCAGTGCAAAAGATAAACATATATTTCTATTTAACCAAGTGAATAATCCAGGTCACAGTATTGAATTATAAAGCTCTCCTAGAGTGCAAGTCTTCGCCAAAGCAGCTGACTGAAGCAGAATATCATCCAGGTCTTTCCTGAAAAGTAATGAATTCTTTCTTTGGTCAAGCCATATGCACATGAAAAAAATCATAAAACCCAGTTCATTATTTTTTTGGAGTAATCGCAATCAAAAAAACCCATATAATTGAAAATGAGATTATTGAAAATTTGGGATTTTTTTTGTATCAAGAGCATGATCCATAGTACTATCCAGATCTTTCCCATAAGTTAGTCATGTCTGCTTTCAGTGAGGTTCTACCCATGTAAAATTTAATTTTGGAGCAATCACAAAAACATAGCAAGGCAAAGAAACAAACAAAAGAATGCACATCAAAACGTAACACTCTTGGTGGGGGGTAATAATTACATGTATAGTTCAAAGCTTTTATTCGGAAAAGGTAATTCCATTAAACCTCTCCTTTAAATCATTAAAGCAAGCTTGCTGATAAGGTTTTGCAATACCCTCTAAGTGTGACAGTGAAATCCTCTTTGATCTCTCAAATTCACAGCAGTAATATTGCTTTGACATATGTATTAAATCATGTGGCAAATACTGGTTATTTGTACAAATGTTTTTTTTGTTTTACTGTTGCATCACATTTTGAAGGAGGAATGAATAATTATAACTACACAGAATGCTACACCTTTAGCAGTTGTATAAGCATTCCACACCTGTCGTTTTTAACTTATTTGAATTTCTTTTCTGAATTTTGAATGTGTATCAAGCTACACATTAGAACCTTATAATACAAAGATGAAGTGTTTCAGAGTTGGTGATCTGGTGAATCAAATTAAATAAGAAAATTTCCCCATATGATGCAGTTTTTTCCAGTAGCTTATTGTCTCATAATTTTAATGAATTATCTGTATACTGAAAGAGAGGTGGATTTAACATTATACTGACAGTCATCTTAGCATATGAATAAAAGCACAACATTTTCTCAGATGATGCAATTTCAAAGTACTTTGTTGTTATATTACATGTATTTTCATATTTTTACTTCATCTTGCAACAGTATCAAACAAAAAAGTTAGCCCTGCAGCTAAATTAGCATAATAAATGTCATAGCCAACAATATTCTGAAAAAATAGCAAGGGACTTAAAGCAGGGGTCACAATTATCTCATAAGACAAGCCATACATACACTAAAAATATGTGCTTACTTGGCATACCTCAGAGGCTGTGTGATGGTCATAAGTTCATTTCTCTTTGGTGTGATAATTTTATGAAAACCACTTTGTGTTCACGTATATAGCTGCTCAGTAAGGAATGTGGAATTTAGCATTGCAGAAATCCCCATATTGTAACTTTCGTATTATTTAATATTCACATTCAATTTGTCTTCTCCATTTGATAATTTCTGTAAATATTACTTCGGATGTTCCTCAATTTTAATGGGTAGATTTCACATACTTTGGTAAATTCCACATTTCTTATGTCAGTTGTTTTGTAAATAAACATTTTATTCATGTTATATTTGTTATATATGTTTCTGTTTTAGTTATTATTATCTGGTTTCTATTGAAACGGTTAAGATACAGTCAAATCTGGATTACAAAAAATATCCGTATATATTTTCTAATGATTTTTTATTCTTGCACATTTCTACATGGATAAATGTTTCTAATCACAAAATCTCACTCAGGGGTGTATGTTTTGTTCACATATTTCATTTTGGTAATTATTGTTTTGTGTAAATAGTAAAAACATTGTGTGCAGAACAATTATCCACATTTGACCTTATCTATTTCAATGACAGAAATATGTATTTGTTTTGTACTTTTGTAAAAAAAGTGTATTATTGTTTTTCAAATAAAAAATAAATAAATATGGATAAAAATAAACTCACAAAGTACAAAAATGGAGTTTTTTTTCATCAGGACACTGTTTACAAAATCTTGAAGACTATTCTTACAATAAGTATCTACTGAAAGTTCCCACGTACAGCTGGTCATTCCAGTACTTACTATACTTACCCAAAGTAACCAGAACATACATTTTTCTGAAGTGATTGACATATCTCCTCTGATTTCTTAGTTTGTAAGCCACATGACCAAACACAAAAAATAGCAGCAATCACATATTTTATTGTAAAATTGTCTTTAAAACTTTAATATTTGTTCATTTCTTTTTAAAAAATATCACTGGAAAGATATGAAAGATATAAACAAAAATTGCACTTTTCTTGGACTTGTCAGAAATAAAAAATAAATAACTTTCCAAATTAACCAAATAAAAAACAACTCAGAAAATACATTGTGTGCAGACACCTAATATTGAATTATTTATGCAGCAATTATAAATTTTCATAACAATTTGTAAGTTTATAACTAGGGCAGGGAAAAATGCAAAGTTTGAAACATATTTCTTATACCTACAAATACCTACGTGGAATCGACAACATTTATAAAAATAATTGCCAATCAGATTTGATGTATAAGGGAGACTAGACTGAAAAACAACCCATCAAAATGCTTTCATCGATATTGAATTTAACTCTCTCACTATCTTGCATCCAAAGTAGAGGACACCTTTTTACCATAATACATTGTAAATGTTTACACTGTAGTTTTATACATGTGGCCAACAACAGGCAATGTGGTTTTTGTATCCTTATAAAGACATAACCAGGGACTAATTTAAAAAAAAAGACTGTCTCAAGATGAGACTATATGGCTGGGGTATTTTGTCTTTAATATACACAAATTCAAAAATATTTGTGTGACAGGACCAGGTTTCTAGGGGACTCGATCCCACAACCTCTCACTCACAAGACCCAAACTCTACCAGAGTGAGATATAAAGGAAAACCCTACTAGCCAAGCCAGTAGTAGTGATTGCGTCACTTTTTGGGTTCTGTCACATTCACCCTTCCACCCATGAAACCTGTCCCAGGATTCACAGTAACCAACACCACTGCCTATCAGCTGTGTGGCTAATTCAACCACACCAGCCAGTTCCTTATTGGACGCCAATCACTTTTTGGGTTCTGTCACATTAGTTTAGCAGTGTAGAATATATATTGTTTTAAATATAAAGGAAATCACTGGTGATGTCACACAAAAATTATTTCATTCGATTTCATTATATTTATTTGTTTGGGGTTTTACGTCGCTTTCAAACCTGTACAGGTCATATCATGACGGGTAGTTGGAAGGGCAGACGAAACCAGTACATACAGTTTGCTAGGGTTTTGTACTGTAAACTGCCGACCAACAGCAAGTAACTACCAGCTTTCCCACTTAAGGCTGTCATGGGGATCGAACCCCGGCCTCAGGCGTGGGAGGCCAGAGTGTTACCACTCTGCCACCGTGGCCCCCTCAATTTCATTGTAAACTTGATTAAGAGCTGAGACTGAGTGAGGATGTTTAAGTATACACTTGAGGTTTGTCCTGTGAAAAATAACTTCAAATGTATGCATTGTAACAACAATGTCATTTGTGTTCATAACTATGCTACAAAATAAAACTGCAAGCTTTCAAAATTATTATAAATTATTTTTGATATTGAATGTAACTGTCAAAAATAAGGGTTCAGAAACTAGACTCAAAACCTCTGTATCTGCTTGATAGACATAAAGTTTTGAGCAAATCTATTGACAGAGCTGGGGCCATAGGACAAATTCTTGCCACCTTGTTGATGGAATATCAACGGCTTATGATCCAGTTATAAATGCATTGTAGCATATGGGTTTTTCTCCATGCCATTTAGTTCCAGAAACCAAGGTTAGTCTCTGTTCTGCATTGCTTGATAAATGGACTGTGAACAGAACTCTCCAGATTGGAAATGATGTGCACAGACTGTTCTACTTAGACAAATTTTATACATTAAATTTTACATAAAATATTCTGTTTACTTACTGTTAACAATTACTCCACTAGACTTAGAAAAAATAATTATAGTCCAGGCTATTTTGGAAACAAATATGGAAACTCAATATAAAAATACCATATTTAGCTAAAATCTGACCTGTTTATCAGTTGATGTCATTGACCAGTAAAGCAAGTGATTACCAAAAATATGAATATGGACTTGACAGTAAATTATTAAGTGTTATTCAACATTCTATTTATGATAAATGTAAAACTTTTCTGTCAAATGTGTTGTTGTTTATCATTGTAATATGAAAAACACTGTTGGAAAGGTTGTGATGCTTTATGCTTTGATCTATTCACAGTAAATATAATATGAAGATTACCCTAGTGATATAAATAAGAAGGCTTTTTCACATTTAATATCCGTAACTTTGTTTGAATCAATAATAAAATACAGATTACCTTCTTTAAATTAATGTGATTATTCTAGCTGTCAAAACTTACATGTCTTGAGCTCAAAGTTGTCCAAGAATCTAAATATCATGGAACTCTAACAAAAGATTAAAGTTATTTACAACAAACAGGAAGTTTTGGCAAAAGATTGATCTAAATGACGTATTTTTTAAATTGCACATTTAAAGTAGTCTTGTTACATTGAACAATAAAATATTTTATTATTCCATAATGTAAAAAAAAATCTTCACCATTTCTGATAAATGGAAATATTACAAGATTATGTTACAAAAAATATATATATAATAAACCTATAATAGTCTAGGGAATTAAATCAGCTGTACAAGTATATCAATAGTTAGAACCACAAGTGAATTTTAATTAAACTTTTAAAATGACCACTAATAGAGCGCAATCCTCCTCCAAGGTAGGCATGGTTTTTAAATGGCTCAAAAATTACTAAATGGACAAAAATCTGGAATTTGATATTCACTGTCAAAATTTAATCGGATCTTAGGTAGACAAAGCCCATCCTCACATGTTTTCATGAAGACCTAACCAGTAGTGTTTGCATAATTCTGTTAACAAACAAATGAACAAACAAGCAAGCTAACAGGCAAACAGACAAGCAGGGAGATGGTAATAAATTTACTACCTCACTGGTGGAGGTAAGTAGTGGTTTTCTGCCATTTTTGAGCTTTTTTGAAAAAATCTTTTTCTTTGATGTATATAGCAGCCATGTAGGTTAAATAGTTATCGAAATATACACAAAATATGGTACTTATGTATACAAAATCAACAAAAATATCTACGGAGCCCAGGTAGGGACATAGAACAGTATTCTTGGCATTTTTTTATCTCATCCCCACGAGATAAGAAGTTGTGGCCATGAGTTAGCAACTCATTACCACAAGTTAACAACTCATTCCCAGAAGTTAGCAAGTCGTTCCCACAAGTCAGCAAGTCATTACGACGAGATATGAAGTATCTTGTGGTCACGACTTCCTTATCTTATTGGGACGACTTACTATCTCATGGTAACGAGATAAACGGATGCCAGAACAACAGTTCTATGTCCCTTCCTGCTCCTCGTCCATATCAATATTAAAGTGTAACAGGGATTATTTAGATTGTTTCTTTGTCTTTATGCCACGGTGTTTAGGTTAAATATGTCTATTTGTAAATAACAAGTATCAAATAACAACAAAAAAATTGATACAAAATTTGTATTATTAATCACAAATAAGGTTTACCAGTAACATGTATAAACATGCATAATGCTTTAAGTTATACCTTCGGACATGGAGACATTTGTAATGTTTGCTAAATAACTTAAAATGCTTTTCAACAGATTTTGATAAAAGTTTCAGGATATGTCAACAATAACACAAGGCAGAAACGATAAAATTTTGTGGTTATCTGCATCACCATCTGGATCCAGGATTTTTAATGGGATTTTTGTCATCGCTTTCTTAAGCCAATTGAAGATATTGGTCATAGAAAGAGGTGTGCTCTCTCTGAGTGATTTTCTTAATTATGATGTGAATCAGATATCTCTGTCATATAAGCATTGTGGTTATATCTTCTCTTCATTTATTGTTAATGAGTGTGGCCGAAGGTGAAAGAAGTGTTGAATAAACACTAACTTTGAATGAAAAAAGTGTTTGTGTTTCTCTGTAGAAAATTCCTACAAAATTTTTCATGTCATGCAGGTTACACATGTTTCCATGATAGTTATGAAAATGTGAAGTTTTCAGGATTTTCCTATTTTGTATGATGTAGCAATTTCAACATTTGCCGTATTTTCTTTTGCTGGTCAAATAGCCTTGTAATTCACCCTAGTCACTAGCCTTACTTAAAGCTCAAATTTGCATGATATCTTTTTTTCAGACATGCACACATACATTTGGTATTCATAAAGCACTCATGCATGTTATGAGAGTATAAGCTTATCAGACTTAACTATATGCTGCTGTAAGAGCCAGTACATGTATTAGTATTTTATGCAAACTGAAATGTCATCTGAACTGGAAATTTTCCCTAACTGCAAAGAAACTTGAGCCTTCAGCAAGGGCTACCGAGCCACACCAATGGAGTAGAGTTTTGTTGCATACATCAGAACTTAAGAAGAAGCTAAAATAGGCTGTTTGTGGAAACGATGACTCATCTGGCTACTTTACTGCATAACTATATTTTATGAAACAGAAAGGCACATTTAATATACGCTTACAAATATTACCTGAAGTATTGTTGCAGTTTTACTTAGAATAGGCCTTAATGTATTAGAAGTTGTTAGTTCATTTCATAAAAAATGCATCACCTTTCATAATCATAGACTTCAGACTACATGTGATTCTGAGTCAATAATGAAACCTGATGCACTCGGGCATAAACACTCAAATGACCTTGACTCAAGAAATGAATTAGGCCTAATTCATTATTACCAATGTAAACCCTAGGTGCTGATGAAATATTTTATCTATAGAAAAAAAGGAAAACTATTGTCTTTAAATTTAGACAAAATTAAGAAATCATAGCACAGAAAATAAACTGTGGTTAAAATCACTACTGTCACCGTTCACAAATTCCACAAAATCAAACGAGAAATAATTCAATATCATCTGACATCAGAACTCCTTACCAATCCTCAAATAAACGATGATGCTTTGTATTGTCGATATTACACAATGCTGACATATCCTTAATTATTGCACAAACATGCATCATCTAACAGTAGACATGTCAAAGTAAGTACGTGCTAGGATGGGTAGATAAAAATGTTACAATTGTAAAAGAGATCAAACATATATGTATATTGCCATTCGTTTGGCAAAAACGAAAATCCAGTCACAATCCTTTTAAATGTTTTACAGTATCTGTGTGAGAGTAAAGTGTGAATTCCTCAAAAGCAAAATCCCAGAAAATCATGAAAACTTGCAAAATTATTGTAAGTACTTTGAGATTCAATACACAAATTACGAGTTAAATAGATGCAATCTAAAACACCCTCATCTTCTGGGTAACAGATTTGGTGAATGTTTTAATTTTATTTATTTGGGGTTTTACGTTGCTTTCAACAATGTACAGATCGTATCACGATGGGTAGCTGGAAGGTCAGAGGAAACGAGTACATACAGTTAGTCAAGGTTCTGTACTGTAAACTGCCGACCAATGGAAAGCAACTACCAGCTTTCCCACTTGAGGTAGAGCCGTGAACCGAACCTTGGCTTCTGACAGAGGAGGTGAGTGTTACCACTCTGCCACCATGGCCTCTGTTGTATGTTTTAAAGGCAAAATCATACATATTCGCTTAACTTTCCCTGACATATTCCATGGAACACCAGTCTAGATCCTCTTCCATCTTCTATCTCTAGTGTTACTGAGGACATGGTTGCCAAAATCATTACCGCCCTCTCCAAACAAATCATGCTGTTTTGACCTTTGGCCACTTTCCTTGTCCTAGATTATCTGCACTTCCTTAAAACCCCTATCACTTCCTTATAGCCCCTAATAAATGCATCACTTGAACAAGGTAAGTGCCCAAACTTTTTAAAGCAGGCTCATGTAACCCTACTCCCGAAAAACATTACCCTTAAACAGAGTAGCGTTCAAAACAATAGACCTGTTTTAACCAGGTCTTCATTTCTAAGATTCTCAAGAGAGTTATAGCCCGTCAATTTCAAACCAACCTTGATGACGCCGGTCTTATGGCTGGTTTTCAGTCCACACCAGTCTCTACAACTACACCAACAAAAGGGAATTTTTTTTTGAGGCTGAAAAACATCATAAACAACTCCTCCCTAATTTTCAAATTAATACTCTTTGAAATTACGTGGCATCCTCCTCACATGTCACTAAGTTGGGCATGGTGTTCAACTCCAAAAAAAAGGCTCTCTCTGATCCTGTGTCTCGAGTCACAAAATAGGTTAGAATTTCATACAAGAGATCTTTGTTCAAATCGTAACCTGCTAGATCACAAAGTATCACTTATTCTGGTAAGATTGCAGCAAGACCAAAACTCACTCACTTCTTTCATTTATGTCTTACTCAACTTACTCAAGTAAAGTGTTCTTATTGAACAAAGATCTATTAATGTGATTATTAATGGAAGCCTCATGTGTGTAGTTGAGATCAAGAATGATGCCAGGCTTATTACCCTTTTAGGGTGTGTAAGAAGAGGTGGAGTATGTGAGTAGTCCTTTTTCACAGGTCCCAGCAGTACCCCCAAAGCCTAATCTCTTGTTGATATAATCCTACACGACATTCAGAAAGGCCCTAGATAGATGGTGGTCTTTTACAAGCAATTACAGTGTGCATCCGAGTTACCAATTGACAGAAGTCCAAATTTCAGGTGCTGGATTAATCTATGATCAGGGTAATCTTTAAGAAAACTCTCTGAAGTCTTAATCATTCTTAATTCTGAAGTCCAGAATCCTAACCACCCAATACTTATGGATTTGTCATCCGGTTGTCTGAATAATGTTACCAAATTTTACCTTTCAGAGTTCGAGATATATGGTAATATGTCTGATCTGAAGGTAAGCATCGAAAACACCAGACTAGTTTGGATTGGAAAGAAACATTACTCCAAAGATAAATTAGTTGTTGGTGTGGGGGTTGTAATTTTACTCCTTTAGGCATTAACTTTTCTGTAGATTTGACTACTATGATTGAGTTAAACTATCTTCCTGTTATAAAAAGCCTAGAAAAACTTTTTAATCTTTTTTTTTAACTCCCTTGGGCAAAAGAGCAGTGATTAAAAGTTTGGCCTTATCCAAATTAAAACATTTGTTCCTTCCATTGCCTTCAGCAGGAAAGGATATTTTAAATCAATTAGAAACAATGTTTTACAAATTTATCTGGAGCGGTAAACCAGAAAACATAAAAAGAAAAATCTTATAAAAACACTACTTTGATGGTGGTTTAAATATGATAGATCTTGGTAGTTTTGTATCTGCTATGAAGATCACATGGAAACATAAACTTTATAACAACCTTGAAGCACCATGGGTTAAAGTTGTGAAACTATATTTAGGATTAATAAAATTATTTTACTCGGGTCTAGCTGTTGTCAAAACATGGGTAGAAAATCAAAAAATAATTTTGGTCTGAAATTCTATATTGGTGGAGTAATCTTATCCAAAATATGCCAATTAAAGATGTAAATGACCAGCTGTCAGAACCACTTTGGAATAATCCAAGGGTATCCAAGACACAACTTTTTTTATCAGATTGGTATAATAATAGCATTGTATTGATTACTGACCTTATGTATGGAAATGGAGACTATATATCTCATAAAGATTTGAAAATGGTTTATCAATTTAAAACTAACTCTTTGGAATACCACAGAGTCATCACTTATGTAAACATTTACTTAGGAAAGCTAAAAATGCTTCTAAAATACACATAAAAACAAAGAAACATAATTTGTAAATCAAAGAAAGGAAGTAAAGATTTTTATAGAATATTATGTAGTCACAATGTTGAAGAAGATAAAATCTACTATTTGTTCCTGGAAAAATCCTTGAGTATTACCTATATCTAAAGATATGTGGAAACAAATATTCCGAATATGTTTTAAGACTGTAAAAGATAATGGCTTACTCTGGATACAGTACAGTGTTTATCGAACCAGAATAAACTGTGAAAGAGTAATCAAGTGTTTCGCTGCTGTCATTGTGGCGAGACCTGGACCTCTCATAAAACCAGCACCGAGTGAGTACCGACAGAAGTGGATATAGTGGATATCTGGTAATCCACAGCTGCTGCCCCAAAGGGACTGCTGGAGTCCACCTTCAAAATGCCCCAAAACATAACATTTGGACATACAGAATTTTATTTACAAATTGAATTGTTGTTTAAAATCAAGATCCATGATGATGGCAAATGCAGTTTTTTGTAAAGATTACACAGAAACCGTATTAGACCTTCTTGTACAATGCGAAAATGCTAAAAGATTTTGGTCTGAATTGAAAACCCACATTGAACTTGTGCTTGGATGTGAGCTGACAATAGACCCCTCCACTATAATACTAGGCAACTTCTCGAGTGCTGGTAGTACTCCATTTAATACTATCTATTTAGCAGCTTAGTTGTATATTTTTAGGACTTCAAAATCTATTAGAAATTTAAGTTGTGTAGCTTTTTGCAATTTCTTGAAAAAAATATATTTAGAACAGGAGTATGTTGAAAAATTAGAAATGAAATACAGTAAATTTTATAAAGATATGGGGTAATTTTAATCAGATTTTTGTTTGCTAGTTCTAATGTTACACAACAATCTGACATAATATAATGATGAATTTCTCTGAAATTGAGAAAACATGTTGTTCAATGTTTTGTGTGTAATTGTCTAATTCCATTGTCTCGTGTTCTGTTGAAATATGTTATATTGTGTCAATTACACGTTGATAAAAATAAAATATATAAAAAAAAACTTTTACCTTTCAGAAATATTCTCAATCTCAATATTTCATGACCTGTGAAGCAAAAAGCAGTAGACTACATTTCCAAGTAAATACTTTTTTTCTGGGGCCGGTTTCATGAAAGGACTGAAGTCTGGTCTCAGGCTCAAATCTGAGACTTTGGGCTCAGATATTGTAAATATTTTGCTGAGTCTGTGGACTCAGACTCAAAGAATTTCACAAACAGGCTCAACTTGAGATTTGGCTCAGTCATGGGCTCAATTTTGAGCCCACCAAGGAGGTGTCTCAAATTTTGAGTCCAAAGTTTGTCATCCAATACACAAAATTTGCATGAAAGTGAATTTGTTGAATCTTGAAATATTATATTTTTATTTTGCTTACTAATTACAACTACATATTCAATATTCATAATAAGAAAAGTCAATGGAATTGGCATGCTTTTTTGACCGTTGTCAAGTGACTAGTCTCAAGAGGGGACTCAAAGCTTGACTCAGTCTCAGTTGAGTCTCAAACAATTGGCTTGTTACCAATAATATTATATCTTTTTTTTTTCATGTGTTATCAGTGTTAATGCAATTTAAATCGATAATGATGATGAAATAAATGCACTTGCATAAAAAACAAATCAAGGAAGCGTCTTAAATGAAATTTAAAAGTTGAGAATATGACTTGAGACCAGTCTCAGCTGAGTCACCTTTTGTGAAATCCATTTGAGCCACAAAACTCCGCCGAGACAAAAGTCTCAGATTTGAGACCCAGAGTCAGCCCAAAACTGGTCTCAAACTGAGACTTTTAATGAAACCGGCCCCTGGAAAATTGGAATCAGTAATGCACTCGCATTCAGTACAGCAAGAAGAGTTATGGGTGCCATTCCAAAACTCCTGTTCCAGAATGTTTTCTCATTAATGTTGACCTTAACAACCACCTCATCTACATTATGCCTGGAAGTGAACTTAACATTATGGGTAAATGTCCAATTTAATATTAAACACTTGCAAATTATGATTAAAATAATCAGTTTGTTTACAAACACATAAAGATGTAAAGTATCACCCTAAAACACCTTAAAAGTGTCTTACAACAATGCCTAATTTATCCTGTTAGCTAGTCACTCAACCAGAGGTAAAAGATATCAAAAGAATGCTAGAACAAAAGGTAAATATAAGACTAATGTAGTTGCTAATTCACACATAGTCAAACAAATCGATTTAAAAGGAATGTTGAAACAATAGATACATCACAATCTAATCCAGTCACCTAATCACTCCCCACAAATGAAGCAAATCAAGATGAAAGCAGTGGTTGAACAATAGACCTAATGATGGATAGTTCCAAGGGCAGAGGAAACCAGTACATAGTGTTTGTCAAGGTTCTGGGCCGGGATTCACAAAAGGTGTTAAGCAAAATATTGTCATAACTTTAAGAAAAAAGTCTTAACTGTGCAAGAATTTTGTCATAAAGTTTGGATTTTTTTTTTGCTTAGACGAAATGGGATTCACAAAATTTCTTAGACAAAAATTTGTCTTAGATTTTGTCATAACTTTAAGACCACTGCAGGGCAGACTTAAATCATTTCAAAAATATTCCATTGCATGTATTTACATTTTACCCTTTGTTATGAAAGCAACATATATACTATGGGGATCTATACTTCAAATTGAAGTAATTTCTGTGGATTGTTATAGAAATTTACATCATTTAATTATCAAATTTTGTCTCAGCTAAGATTTTGTTAAGCACTTTTTTGTGAATTCCAATTTAAGAGAAATCTTAGCTAAGGCAAAAGTCATAACTTTAAGACTGGTCTAAGCAAAAAAAAAATGCAAAGACTTAAAACCTTTTGTGAATCTCGGCACTGTACTGTAAATTACTGACCAAGGGCAAACAACTACAAGTTTTCCTATTTTAGGTTAGGGCCCGGTTTCATGAAGCCCCCTTAAGATAAAGATCACCTTAAATTCTAGGATTTCCTTGATTTTCTCCCCCTTTAAAAAATCTCAGTTTCACAAAGCCTCCTTTCTTAAAGGAAACCTTGAAAACTCCCTTGAATTTCAAGGAAGCTAAGGACCGACCTTAGATTTAAGGAAGTGTCCTTCAAGGAATGTTTATTAACTTTAAAAAACATTTTAAGATGAATCAACCTAAATATATAGAACTTGAAACATTATTGTCAAACCTACATCCACAAGCAATATTTTGCTGTTTATTTCATACAATCTGGTTGTTTAATTCTTGAAAAATTGATGTTCAAACTTTTGAACTTTTGTATTCATGGAGTTTCCATGAACATATAGTGCCCCTCACTTACTTTCGGTAAAAAAATTATCATGTGACCTACTGTATTAATTTGCAAAATATACTCACAACCAATCTGCATTTTACAAAATTTATTAAAATATAGTAAAATATAGATTTACTGACCTTACTGATCTTTAGCAGTGTTACAATAAGGACATTGCCTCCATGAGGTAATATAGGTACAAAATAAGTGCATAAGTACACATGTACTTACAGTGAAAGAAAAACATTGGTGTGGTTATAGGTTTTGGAAACAACTCCCAAAAGAACAAAATGCAAATAATGTAGCTGAAAATTAAAAATGTGCCTAATGTACCAAATTTAAAATACTTAAAATGCTAAATGCAATTTACTCTCTTAATATTTAAAATAAATTGTGTGAAGATTATATAAGTAATGGAGGGGAAATTCCAAGCAGTGTGGTTATACAGGAAATATCCCTGGGGTCGGTCACACAAAAGAACCTAGCCTGGGGCCGATTTCACTAAAGGACTTAAATTAAGTCCCTTTTTTGGCTAAGTCAGGGACTTAAATCTAAGACTTTGGTATTAACTAGGTCTGGGACTTAAAATGGATTTCACAAAGGTGACTTAGCTAAGTCCAAGCTCATCATATAACCACAGTGGTTTTCTGTGTCATGTGACCTTTTATATCCTTTATTTAATGTATTTTATCTAAGGATAAGTGCTGTTTTGAAATGGAAAACCTTGTTGCCACACATAAACTTCCCAAAGACTACTTCAGTAAGGTGTTCTGTGTAATTATACTTTTTTTACAGCTCTTTCAAATTTTGAAGTGGAGAAAAGTTTATGGCGGCCATATTTAAGTCCTCTTTACAAAATTTAAGCCCACTACCTCCCAGACTTAAATCTAAGTCCACTGACTTAGCAAATCCATGGACTTAGTCCCTTTGTGAAATCCACTAAGTCTAAGCCCGCTGACTTAGCACATTTTTGACAGAATTTAAGACCAAAGTCTTAAACTTAAGCCCAAAACCAGACTTAAGTCCGTTCGTGAAATCAGCCCCTGGACTTAGACTTAAAATTAAGACTTTTATCTTTAATTCAGGCTAAGTCTGTGGGTCTTAGACTTAGCAGATTTCACAAAGCAGCAAAATCTATGCTTTGGGCCGCAAAGCTAAGTCTACCTTGGAGTGGGCTTAACTTTTGTAAACAAAGACTTAAATATGGCCGCCATAAATTTCTCTCCACTTCACAATTTGAAATTGTTGTAAATAAAGTATAAATATATAGACCTCCTCGCTAATGTGGTTTTTGGGAAGTTTCTATGTGGTAACAAGGTTTTCCATTTAAAAACAGCACTTATTGTTGAATAAATTCCGTCAAATGAAGGATATTTGTCACAAATATTATATTATGAATAGAAATAAAGGGTCCCATGACCCAGAAAACCACTCTGGTTATATGATAAGCTTTGGCTTAGTTAAGTCACCATTTGTGAAATCCATTTAAGTCCCAGACCTAGCTAAGACCAAAGTCTTACATTTAAGTCCCTGACTAAGCCAAAAAATTGGCTAAGTCTAAGACCCTTTGTGAAACCGGCCCCTGTGTTGTGGGGGAAATCTTTGGTAAGGTGGATTAAAGGAGGCTTTATGAAACAGGATTTGAGGGAAGCCTTGCCAAAGGTTAAAAGTCCCCCTTCTTTTACTTAAGGAAGGAAAAAAAACAAAGGAAGCTTCGTGAAACTGGCCCCAGGTCAGGGTTTGAATTCTGATCTCAGTGATGGGAACCATCTCCTTACATTATATTTAATACCTGTTTTCTTTGGTGGCATGGTGTCTCTGTTTCATCAAGTAAGGAATATAAATTTAAGCTAAATATAATAAAAAATAAGCAAAGCATACAATGTTATAAGAATTTAAAATAAAAATGATACATACCGACTGTTTTCAAGGTGGTGAAAAGTGAAAAGCATGGTGTGATGCACAGTGCACATTATTTTGGGGGGACTGATGGAAGAGCCATCGTAAGCAGTGACGGGCAGTGTTGGGCTCGTCTACCACAACTGTCAATGTTGAGGACCTGTGCCAATATAACCCTACCTGTTGAACGGGACACAACAGCCCAACTTTGAATTTGACAGAAGAGCAGGGGGGGGGGGGGGGGGGGGGCATGGCGTTGCAGTGGTGACCCACTCACCTCCCACCTCTGAGGTCTTCGGTTCAAACAACAAACCCTATGTGCGAAAGAAGTTAGTTTCCTACTGCTGGGGTCGATTTCACAAAAGGACTTAGCCCAGACTTAGACTTAAATTGAAGACTTTTGTCTTAAAATGAGGCTAAGTCTGTGATCTTAGACTTGGAGGATTTCACAAAGCTGCTAAGTCTAGGCTATGGCTAAGTCTACCCAAGAGTGGGCTTAACTTTTGTAAACAAAGGCTTAAATATGGCCGCGATATATTTTTCTCACTTCAAAATTTGAAATGCTTGAAAATAAAGAATAAATATATAGAACACTGCCCTAAATTATTCTTTTTACATGTCTGTGTGATTATAAGGTTTCCCATTTAAAAATACAGCATTTTTTCAAAGATAAAATGAGCTAAACAAGGGATATTTAATATCACTAAAATATTTTGAGTGGAAATAAAAGGTCACATGACATAGAAAACGACTGTGGTTATATGACAAGCTAAGTCACCCTTTGTGAAATCCATTTAAGTCCAGGACTTGGCAAAGACAAAAGACTCAGATTTAAGTCACTGACTTAGCCTAAGTCTGAGACCCTTTGTGAAACCGGCCCCTGGTTCACTGTTTATGGTGCAGAACCTTGACCAACTGCATGTACTGGTTTCCTCTGCCCATAAAACTACATGTCATGAAATGACCTATACAGTGTTGAAAGCGACGTTAAAACCCAAAGAATGAAATTGAGAGAAGAGCCTAAAACCCCACACTACAAGCGGTACTATCTTTACTGGCATTTTGCTAAACACCGTATTCCTTTTATCACTGATACATCTCTATCTGTGAGTTTGAGACGCTCTGGCTTTCCTTGCTTCACCTGTCTATACATGTGGATGTTTCGAAATTGTTCAAAATTTTCACCTCCATGATTTGTACGGTTTTGGACACCCATAAATAAGGCATTACCGCCTGTAGTTTGACTAGGGTTTTTTATTCTTACCTTTTTTGGTTATTTCACCCACATTTTTACTGTTTTCCTATTTGCAGATGTAACCTTAAAATAAGGATGGTGTGTGACAGGTGCTTCATCTTGATTTTGAGTCATTAGCTTAAAAACACTGAATCACTTGAACATAAAAAGTAATTTGGTACCCACTATTCAAGAAACTATAATGGCTTGATTCATCATTATCAATGTAAACCCTAGATGCTGATAAAATAGGTTATTTTACAAAAAGAGGAAAAACTATTGTCTTGACTTTTACACAAACTATGAAATCATATAGCACTAAATTAAAACCTGTGGTTATTGCCACACCCTTATATAACCTTTCTAAATACATAAAAAGCAAAAAACTATTAAACAATGCACATTTATACTAAAATTTTATGTGAAACAATTCTGTTAAATCAAAAAAGTGAACCATGATAAAAAATAGTTATATTGTAAGATATGTCATAGGGCCATTTTTTTAAATGTACATTTCTGCAATGTATTGTATTGCATTCCTGGATGGTTACTTCATGCTTAATATTCAGAAAAACTTTCGTTATAAAAAATGTTGGGTTGAAAGTCAATTTTAGGTTTTTACATCTTATTCAACTGCTAGGGTATTATTAGAAGAGACCCTCAGCATTGCCACTGGTCAAACACACACAGTTATTATAGCCTGGGATTAAATGCCATACTGGTTAACACCTAGATCACACTGTTCCATGCTGGCCTGGCAAGCTACAATTGAGAGATAAATATTTAACTGTTTGGAGGGGAGGGGGTTATTTCTGGCACGGCACATGTTGTGTATTGGTAGTATACATAGAGTTAATAAGTCTCGATTTTTTGGGGGGTAAGACACATTCGACACAACACGGATAGCATTTTCTTAATGCGAAGGCTTTTCTTCAAAATGTATGAAATACCTGTCATGACCATGCACAGGCTTAACTAAAATGTACGCATTAGAGGGTTAATGGGACACAGAATGGCTACATGGGGTGAATCATTTTCAAACATGCACTAACCATACACCCTTTATGAGGCCAAAAGGACAGGATCCTGAAGTAAAATACATTTGCGTGTTGGTAACACTGCATGTAACAGTGTGAACATGCCTTAACCACTAGAATGTTCAGAATGGCAGGAGAATGAGATTTAGGTCTGGCAATAGAAGGGTATTAAAGTATAAAATGTATTTCTGTGTAAAACAATTAGAAGTAATCAAATTATGAGAGCAGAAATGTGTCGTGAGTAGAAACTGACCAGTGATGTAAATCAATCCCATGAATGCCCTAAGATTTGAAAAAAAAACCCAAAACCCCCAAAACATCAGCCAGTATAAAATAAACCCCATTATCTCAGTATCCCGGTCAACTCAATCTTTATCAACACAATTGACTCTCCTTCTGTTCTGATGTTGGTCTTGTAACAGCCTGTTAGCACCTGGACCCGTATTAAAGTCTTAGCCAGGGCTTAAGCTTAAAGTTGAGACTTTTGTCTCAAGTTTCTGCCCAAAAACTGCTAAGACTTTTGTCTTAGGCTTATTGGTTTTCACAAAGAATTTAAGACTGGTCTTAGGCTTAGCCAAGGGCTCAACTCTAAGACTGGTTGGTAGTGGGCTTAAGTTTTGTAAAGAGGACTTAACATTTCCAGCTCCCCCCCCCAAGGCAATAAGAAATAATATGGGTTATATAATTTTTATTATGATTACAAATTGATATTATTTTATTGTACATTTCATTGTAATACAAGACATAATATAATACTAATTGTGATCTCATGAAGTCTGTGAAAAACGAACAGACAAACAACTGTTAACATAACATCCCCCAAAAATGTATTAACCCCTAAGTGCCGAAAATTACTGGGCTCAATCGGGTGAGCAAGAAGTATGCTAGCCCGGGAGCCAAAAAGTTTGACCTAACGTTTTGCCTAAAAATTTAATCAGTAGGCCAAGACCTAAAGATAATACAGCATGTCCAGTACTCGAGGACATTATGAAGTTGTGCATATGCATACAACTTTAAAACCCTGTCACTCGTATAGCAAACAGACACAATGTAGGGGTGAGCCCAACCAAAAATTAAAATAATATACAACCCCAAGTTTCCTTGTAAACCCAAGGTAGTTACGGGTGCACAAATAAGCTTTGCAAACCCGAAACCAATAAACAACAAAGTTTATGAAAAATATTTGTATACTCTTCCCCAATGAAAAGGTGACAGAGCAGCCATGTTATGTAATAAGAGATCACTTTAAAACAGAAATACATGGCTTAATATGAAACTGTATTTGTACAATATATAATTTAATCATGAAAAATGTAAAATATGCCAAAATAGGGCGCCAAATGCCAAACTAAAGGAAGAGATGGGATTGGAAAGTACGAGCAACTTGAGATGAAGAGGAAGGGACAGACTTAATGTATCTCCAAACTGCTTCTGATGACCAGGTACCGTGCTTCATAATTTCTTGCAAGGATACACCATGGTGAAAAGCCCAGGTCGTAGCCGATCTTCTGAAAGCATGGAATGTTAAATGGGGAGATATATTGAGCATAGTGGATATGGACTTCAAATGCTTCCTGGCAGCAGAGTCAGTGAGAGGGAACAACACGCCTTGTCTATACACTACAAATAATGGAGAATTTTTTGAAGCAGGCAGAATACTATACATGGCTTTTAAAGCTGCTACAGGACATAGGTTTGATTCACCCAAGATTGGCAATGAAATCGTAGTTGTTTCTTTTCGATCCTGGATTGTCTTGGACCATTTAACTATGACAGTACATATTTTTTGACCAAAAATGATGTCTCCTCTAGTTAGGTGTCTGGTGAGATCAAATTGGGCAACAGAATGTGGTAATACATTTGACAATCTCATGAATGAGAAAAAACAGAAGAGATACAATGCTTTAAAAACAATTGGAAACTGTTTCTGGTCACATAGTGACACAATTTGTTGTAACATGTCAATTGACACGAGTTTTGTCATGGTTGGCTTGAAGTTAGCATTAATTTTGAGTGATTTAATGTACAAAGGTACTCTTTCATCTTGAAAAGGCTTAGTATTTAGCCCATACACTATGAACATTGCTCTGATAGCAGATAAATGATTAGAAATATTAGCCTGCGAGAGACCACTCTGATAACAGAACTCCATAAAAGCTAGCAAAACAATAGTATTCACCTGTAAAACGTGGGTATTTTCATATTCTAAGAATGCTATGAACTGTGCAAACATTCTGCGATACTGTAGCCACGTGGCTGGCCTAAAGCCTTTCTTGAGCCTATCCAAGGCTGATTCTGCAAACTGTGAAGCATGTGGCGACATATCTACAATACAAAGAGGATGTTATACGTATTCATTCAAATTTGTATGGTCTAGATGTACTGGCATCCATTGATAATTGTGAATATAAGATGACAACTTATTAATTTGAGTATCTGTGCCTTGCCATCTTGATAGCAAATCTGCTACCTCATTCTGAGCCCCAGGTATATGAGTAACAGTCAATTGTATGTTAAATATAGCCGTTAGTAACCAAATATTAGACAAAAGTCTCAACTTTAAGACCACATTTAAGCCTAAGACCTGGCTAAGTCTAAGACCCTTCGTGAATACCGTTTGACTTAACCTTTTCATTGGAGGAGTAACATGTTGTATCAAATTAATTAGCCTTGCTTAAGGCTCAAATTTCTTTGCAGTTAGGGAAAGTTTTTAGTTCAGATAATGGAGTTTCAATTTATATAATGTACTCATACACGTACTGACTATAAAGCTAATGTCTGACACAGTTCTTTCTCTTAACATGTATGAGTGCTTTATGACTACAAAATATCTGTGTGCATGCTTGAAAAGATACCATGCAAATTTGAGCCTTAAGCAAGGCTACAAATTAATTTAAAGTGCTGGTAAAACCACAGAAGTTGAAACATACTCTTCATGGCGGGTAATATAACCCTGTAGATTCTACCTATAAAGTTAAATTTATAGTCTAATTGACACGCAAAACAAAAATTATGTTATTTATTAAAGTTTTTTTAATTTTTTTTTTCTCATGAAACAACTACAGGATTCGCTATACATTCAACAAGTTTCAGGATTTTCCAAATCATCACGTGTTTCTTATTATTTTTGCTGGAAAAATAACAAAGGTGGTTAGAATCCATTTAGTTTGCGTCATGAACATAAAAAACGGTCAGTTGACATGAGTTCATAACTGCTGAGTTTATAATTCTTGGGATCTGATGAGTTATTTACCCCTAAAAGAGGAAAATAGCTGCCTTAGCATTTAAGTAAAACAGTGAAGTCATAGCATGAATAGTTGTGCTTATTATCGCTCTCTTATGATTCATATTTCCTTGTCCAAATTTTGTGGAGTAGATAATATAACAGTCCAAAGTTTTTCCACACAGGACTAAAGTTCTAAATATTTACTTTTCTATGAAATCAGTTGACAATAAATTTAAATTTTGATGCTGAGTACACAGAACAGACTCTGTTATCCAAGCATGGTAAAAAGAACTAGATTTGGGTCATTAAGAGAAGGTACAAAATATAAGAATTTTTTTTCTGATGAAACAATATAATTATGAGAGATACAACTTTGTACTTAGAATGAATATGGACCTTAGTCAAAGTGAATTCCATTAACATATAACAATTTGAAGATTTATACTAAGCTACAAAATACCATGGTTTGTTGAAACCTGACTGACACAATAGACATAAATTAAGAATTCAAAGGATAACAAATATGTGATAACTTCCATCTATCCTGGATAGAAGTTCATATTACTAAGTTCTTATGCAAATCAACTGCCACAGAATTATTTCCGATTCATGACTGTAGTGATAAGTTTCAGCTTTCATCTAAACCTTTAATAATGCCTGCATATTACCTCGCTAAAATGTGTATGCATTCATTGGAATGTTCGGGCCAAGCCTCTCCCATAATGTGTATTGTTGATCTCAGATTTTAAGGAGAAAAACTATTATTCCCCAATCCTAAAATATAGTGCTTCGAGTGTATTACAAGTAAATAGTTTGTGTGAATAAAATAGATATTAAAAATTTACAATGACAGGAAATAAACAGGAACATGATACTTTTACAAGGTCTATTACCAAATTTATGCGAAGTACAATATTTACAATAAAGTTACACTAATAGACATATATAAATGTTTGCTATTGATTATTTTGGATTTTTTTTAACCTGTAACATTATGAAAGAAAAGTAGAATAACTGACACTAACAGCTATATATAGATGTGGACTAGTCATTAATTTGGGTTTGGTAAACCTGTATTGCTATGAGGGAAAAGTACTTGGCAATTTATGCTGATGTATTTATTTAATTATATTTCTACCTGCTGTCCAAATTGTACATTTTTAAACCCGACAGTTTAAAACAATGGAAAACTTTATATTAACCTTACTGGAAACAAATAGATGTAAGATGAACATTATATATAAAGGAGAGATGTTGTCTATCAGTTTGTATGTCAGGGTTTTGACTAGGAAAAAAACAAAATCAGAACTATCAGGTATCTGTGTCCTTAATCTTCTAACTAATGACTTACTCGTTTACTTGTGAATTTATTTATTTGGGGTTTTACGTCACTTTCAACACTGTACAGGTCATATCATGACACGTAGTTGAAGGGCAGAGGAAACCAGTACTTGGAGTTCGTCAGGGTTCTGTACTGTAAACTGCCAACCAACGGCAAGCAACTACAAGCTTTCCCACTTGAGGCCGTGCTGGGAACCGGCAAGAGTGTTACCACACTGCCACTGTGGCCTGTATTTACTTTTTGAAAGCCAAGAGCTTAATCGTGGCAAATCGCAGACAGACCCTTTAAAATAGTTAAGATATTTATAACCTTTACAATTGAGAATATTTCTCCGGAGAATAACCCTTTCGGAATGAGTGAACAGCTTTTACTTCACAGTAGTGTTTCTGGTGGAGTTTAAACAAGGGTCTTTATAAATCACAACAACCAGGCACAGGGTTTAGATGCCAGTCATTTTGGTCACATGACGTATTATTTTACTTGAGGCAAATCACATTAATGTTGTGTTCATATCCTCCAAAAATATACATTGTATGTTTAGAAATGGAGAACGGGAAGAAAAGAATACAACTATCAGCTTTCCCAATTCAATTCTGATCAGGATTTGAACTCTTATCTCATTGACCAGAGACAAGTATGTTACCACTACAACAACGTGGCCCAGTTTAGTGCACTAACAAGACAAAAATGTAGGAAATACAATTGAATGGGGAAGAGAGACTTATTAGCTTACGTAATAATGCATAACGTATTGACCCGGGGAAAATATTCCATATGCGGGTTCAAACTTTTCATTGACATAAATAAACAAGTTTCACGATTGTCTTAAAGTAAAGTTACACTCCCTTTATGTAAACCCGATTTAGCTTTTCCTGATTTATTCAAAACACCACATACATAATCTTCCCTACGGCTGGAGTTTATATAGATCATACGTAACTGTGTACACACCCACGTGCAAAAAGATTAGTAAATATTTGTATCATGAGACAATAACATGAGCATCTTTAAGAAGGTGTATATATCATATTTTTATATATGTGTTTATATATTTGGGTAAATTTGTTAAAATTACTTGTGTGGTTATTTTGATAGTGCTGGATATACTGACGTAATACACTTGCTATAAAATGGACCCCACTGTGTATTTGGCATTGAGAAAGTTTTAAGCTGGAGTGTAGAACGATAGTTTGATAGTCATAGACACTGAGGATGGGGAAACTTTGGAGCATCTTTATTGTCATTCTTCTCATGACATGCTGCAGTGAACAAAGTAAGTTAAACAGTTAATTATTTGTTCCTATTTTGGCTTGTAGTTTACAGCAAAAATATAATGTTAAAATGTAAACCCTTCTTTATATCGCAAGAAATGACTGTTGTTATTATACTTGGCAAAACTTTAAATAATTTATTGTGCATTAGGCATGTTATTACACTTTTAAACAGTTTCATGTTTTATTTCAAACGTAGCCAAACCAATTTCTTTCATATGTTACTTCAGAGTATCAGTCATACACCATCAATCAATTTGCAATGAATCAATTAGGGGTCACAATAGTACAGTGGTAACACACTCACCTCCCACCTCTGAGATCAGAGTTTGAATCCTGGGTCTGACCTCATGTAGGAAAGCTGGTAGTTGCTTGCCCTTGGTTGGCACTTTACAGTACAGAACTTTGAACAACTGTATGTACTGGTTTCCTCTGCCATTCCAACTACCCATCAGTATAGAACCGATAAGGTACTAAATGTGACGTAAAACACTATATCAATGAATCAATTAACATGAATCTCATTTAATTGTGCAATGAATCATCTTTTAACATATTTAGTTATTTATTTATGTTGTTATAAGCAGCAAACAGTGTTGTAATTCATAGTTTTATTTTAATCACAAAAAATAGGGGACATAAGACACATATTTATATATAATTATACATGTATTACTTTTGTTATTTATAATGTGATCTTGAGGATTTGTTATATTAACAATAACATTAACAACTAAAGTCAACTTTCCATGGATTTCACACAGACAGTAACAGACAGAGTTAAGAAGTTACAACCTTATAGAGTAAGAAATCTAAAATTCGCCACATATCTGATATTAGCCACATTGTACAGTAAATTAAGCTTTTTGAGCTGAAATAAATACCAATTTTAAGACAAAACATCATTTTCTTCATAAAATTAACTAAGGTTTTAGAGGTGGCGAACTTTACATTCCTTGCGAATTTTACATTTTTCTTACTATATAAGATTATAAAGATAAAATCAATCAAGTCTGGAAAGTTTAATAAAACTCATGATTTTGACAGGAACCTAAACTCCTAAAATGTATTTATCACATTTCAAGTGGCTTAACTGAATTTAAAGCATTATCTATATTTAGAAACTATAAAAAAAGAAATCTCCAAGAAAAAGGTGAGTTCTCCTTGAAATATCCAACAAATTCAGGAGATACATTGCCCTCAACGAAATGCCGCCATCTTGTGCACACAACAGTTTACCATTTGTGTATTTGTTTTATCTCATAGTAACATTAATGTTTTACATTCTTTTTGGGAATCACGAACTTCCCAATGAACTTTTAGGAAGTGGGTTTTCATGCAATCTATGTTTCTTTCAAACAACTATGGCATTTAATGTGGGTGTTCCACCACACGACTAAGGCTCCCGATTAAGGGTTTTTGAGGGTCGGTTTCAGAAATATGCTTAGTCCCAGGCGTCCTGTAAGGGTCGGTTGTGGTCGGTTGGGGCCGTGTGAAATATCAAACATGTTTGATATTTCTCCCGACCCCAACCGATTATTTTTTCCCGCCATAAACAAAATGTACAGTCCCAGGCTTCCTCAGGCCTCCTCAGACCAAATTTACACAGTCCTATGCTGTCCCAGGCCGCCTGCGACCCTTAGTCCCCGACCCTTAGTCCCAGACCTCTATCACTTAGTCCCAGGCTTCCTGCGACCCTTAGTCCCATTGCCAAACAAAAATCGGCGATCCTGGTCTGGGGACGCCTGGGGACGCCTCAGGACACCTTGTGGGTTCGGGACTTAATCCTGGGTTAGTCGGGGCTTAGTCCCAGGAGGCCTGAGGCGTCCTGGGACCCAGTCGGTTTGTCTACGACTAGAAAAATGGCTTAATCGGTTCTTAGTCCCAGACCAGTTGGGGACAGTCTGGGGCCTCCTGGGGCGTCCTGAGGCCAATCTGTAGTTAATCCCAGACCTTCATACTGATTCTGTCTTCCACCCCATTGGTCAATTTTTTTTCCATTTTTTCCAAGACTACCCACGATTAAGGGTCCCAGACAGGATCGGGGCTTAATCCTTTGGTGGAACAGGGGCATAAAGTTTTAAGCACGCGACAAAACATGAATAAATTAATTGCTCAGACATATATCTCCATATAATTATACATGTTTTACTTATGTAAATTAATAAAGTCACTTTCAATGATCATCTTCAAATTCTGTCATATGCAATTAAACTTGTGTTAGGTATGAAGAAAATAATCATCTGGAACAATACAACTTGAAATTTCATGTATAAATCTATTTTAATATATGTGCACAGTTGCCCGAACCTTTTAAACCTCCTAGCCGATCAAGTCCTCACATTTAGATGTGGAGCCCCTCTACAGGAGTTAGCTTTAAAATTCCTAGCAATAACAAATAGGTGAATATTTATTGTGAAATTTGGATCATGTCTTTTTAAACGTGTACACAGACATTAGATTTTCATTAAGCACACTCACATGTTAGGAAATATAAGCTCATGAAGCAGAGATATTCTGTCTTATCAGTATCCTGATGTAAAAGCCAGTAAATGAAGAGTAGATTATGTCAAATGAAACTTTATCCCCTGAATTAAACGTTTTCATTAATTAAAAGATATTTGAGCCTTTAGCTCAATAAACATTTTTGGGTTTCGCAAACATTTGATAGGAAACGTTCGGCAAAGTTTAAAAGATAATGGGTACGAAAACTATTTAAAATAGAATGTTTTTAAAATGTTTTATGTATATTATTAGATGTTTAATGACAAATGTTAGAAAAACATTACAAATGAATATAATATTGTCTGAATAATAATGGGGTCAGAAGGCATATTCAATATCTTTAAGGTTGCTCAGTAATGAAAATATTATTTTTATGTCTAAAATTGTAAGATAATGTCTTAGAAATTGCTCCCCCTTCAATTCTTAATTTTAGGGACTGTATGTGTGGCAATTTTTGACAAAGTGCTCTAAAATTCCCTATTATTGCTCACCGCCATCTTTGTTTGGACATGTGTCAAGGTTTAATAAGCATTTTGAAAATATGCGTTTAAAAACATTTTTGATAGAATGTTTTTAAAACATTTGATCAACAATGTTATTTATATTTTTTATGTCTACTATTATTTATCCACCATTCCATGATGAATGCTTGAAAAACATTTCCAGCATAAACTTCATTTCTTCAGCTATTTCTATAAATGTTCTTTTTGTCTGTCTGTTATTTGTTTCCTGTTATTGGTTTTTCTTTTTTGTATATATATCATGTATTATAAGCATTTAGTTACAGTGTTTCCTAGTTTTGTTTCAATACAAATTATACTTCAAAGAAATTATGAAAGTGAATTGTTGATAGTTGTACGCTTAATATGCTGTGTTGTGCTGCCCACTAGACCTACTGGTAACAAAGCTGCCTCCATTGGTGTACTCAGGGACCCTCATTTTTCTGCCATCTGTACTTGTGTCAAAAGGTAAAAATGTTGTGGTGTTGTCGGTTAATTGCCAGGGACTCCGTACTTATTCTAAAAGAATTGATGTACTAAACTATTTAAAAGAAAAAAATCCAGATATACTGTGTCTACAGGATACACATTGGCTAAACAGTGATATTCAAGAGATCAAAAAGATCTGGGAAGGGGAATGTATATTACATGGTAACAGATCGAACTCTCGTGGAGTGGCAATCCTTCTGGGGAAAAATTTTGAATACGAATTGGGTGAAATAAAGAATGATGAATTAGGCAATATGATTTCAGTCCGTTTGAAACTAGATACATTCAGTCTAAAGTTAATGAATGTGTATGGTCCCAATAAAGACTCGCCAGTTTTTTATAATAATATAGGTGACTGTATAGCTTCATCACAGGAATCGTATGTGCTCCTTTGTGGGGATTTGAATTTAACACTTGACCCCAAAAAAGATTGCTACAATTACTCTACCATTAACAATCCTAAATCAAGAAAGGTAGTCCTGAACTCAATGGAAAACTTTAACTTAATAGACATATTCAGAGAGATGCATCCTGATACCTTGAGATATACTTGGAGGAGGAAAAACCCCCTCCAACAAGCACGTTTAGATTATTTTCTAGCATCCTCCGCATTGGCAGATATAGTAGACAAATGTGATATAGTACCAGGTTATAGAACTGATCACTCCATTATGAGATTGGAACTTATTGTGTCAGAATTTAAACAAGGGAAAGGTATCTGGAAACTTAATACATCATTTTTAAAGAACCAAGATTATTTATCCGTAATAAACAAGGCTATCAGAGACGAAATATATAAATATGCTCTTCGAATATATAATCTTAAATTTTTAGAAACAGATTATTTAGAGAATGCTCAACTAACAATTAATGACAGTTTGTTCTTAGAAACATTATTGTTAAGATTAAGAGGGGAATCTATTAAATTTTCTTCACAGTTCAAAAAAACAAGACTGGTAAGAGAAAAGTTTCTGGTAGAAGAAATAAAAAATTTGGAGAAAAGTAGAAATATTTCAGCTGTTATAAATCTTTTAGAAGACAAAAAGGAAGAGCTGGAATCAATAAGGTCTGAAAAAATTCGGGGTCATATGATAAGATGCCGTACCAAATGGCTACTAGAAGGAGAAAAGCCCAGTAAATTTTTTTGTGCTTTGGAAAACAGGCGTTATACAGAAAAAATAATTAAATCCATCAGGCATGATGATGGGTCTGTAACCACCAACCAGAGTAAAATATTAACAGAAATAAAAAGTTTTTATGAAACCCTTTTCGATAATTATGATCATAAATTAGAAAATAAAAATTTGGAAGAAATCTTAGAGCCTTATGGTTGCAACAAATTAACTGCTGAACAGTCCAAATCTTTAGAAGGGGAACTGTCATTAAAAGAGTTAGGAAATGCATTAAAAAATATGAATCATGGGAAAACACCAGGAATTGATGGTTTCCCTGCAGAATTTTTCAAAGTTTTTTGGCCTTACTTGAAACACATTATTAAGAGAACTCTCAATACTAGCTTTAAAAATGGGGAACTTCCCCTTACTTTAAGACAATGCATAGTGTCCTGCTTACCAAAAGGTAATAAAGATAGAAGCATCTTAAAAAACTGGCGTCCAATATCGCTCCTATCTGTTCCGTATAAGATAGCATCTGCTGCTATAGCATCCAGATTAAAGACTGTATTAGATTATCTAGTAGACAAAACACAAACTGGTTTTATAGCTGGAAGGTATATTGGCCACTCTACACGCTTAGTATATGATATTATGCATTGCACTGAAAAGAATAGACTAGATGGCTTATTGATGCTAATAGATTTTGCCAAAGCTTATGACTCCATCTCATGGAAATTTCTTTACGATGTACTTCAATATTTTGGTTTTGGGGGACAGTTTATAAACTGGATCAAACTGTTTAATACCAATATCCAAGCAGCAATCCTACAATGTGGCATTCTGTCAAGTTTCTTCAATATAAAGCGTGGATGTAGGCAAGGTGATCCCTGTGCCCCATTTTTATTTCTTCTCTGTGGCCAAATATTATCTTTTCTTATAACTAATAAAAAAGAGCTTAAAGGTATAATTCTTGGTTTGAATGAATATAAGATAACTCAATTTGCCGACGACACCACAATAATTATGGATGGGTCCCAAAGCTCTCTGGAAGCAGCATTGAATACAATTGAAACATTTGGTTCCATGTCTGGGTTGGTGATGAATACTTCAAAAACAAAAATTATCTGGATAGGTAGAAAGAGGTATAGTAAGGATAAACTAAATGTTAAATCAAGACTAGAGTGGGGCATCACAGAATTTAATATGTTGGGTATAGAATTCAATGTTGACTTAGAGAAAATGCCAAAAATAAACTATGAAATCGCAATTTCAAGGTCAAAACATTTACTGAATAAATGGGAACATCGGCACTTAACACCTTTTGGAAAGATCACAATTATCAAAACATTTGTGATTTCGAAATTTAATCACCTTTTCATATCACTACCGAGCCCAGATTCAATGACAATAAGGGAGATATCGGACATGCTCTTCAAGTTTGTATGGGGTGGAAAGCCAGATAAGATTGCAAGAAGGCAAATATGTAGACCATATATTGACGGAGGGCTTAAAATGATAAACCTTCAAAAGTATATTTTTGCTTTAAAATCAACTTGGATCAGACGCCTTAATACAGATCAAAATGCTCCATGGTCACACCTTGCCAAATTTATTTTGGGATCATTTAGTTACATCACTAATTTTGGGCCCATTTGGTATGAGAATATACCACTGAAGGTCAAAAATCCCTTTTGGTTGGATGTTTTGATATCATGGCAAAATGTTGTAGAGACTAGTTCTGAAAAATGCCCTCAGGATGTCTTGTATACCCCTCTTTGGTTCAACAAAAAAATAAGTCAGCTCCCATTGTACTATCCAAAGTGGTACAAAAGAGGTATCATCTTTGTAGGAGATGTTTTGGATCAACAAGGCAATTTCTGTACAGTTCATGAACTTAGGAAATCATTTAAGCTAAACCCAATAAATATTTTGGAGTATTACAGAATCAAAAAGCTAGTCCAGACTTATATAGGTAAATTTGAAAGTTTTTCTACCATGGTTAAAAAAATAGGACCAGGTAGACCATCCCATCTGAATATTATATTAAAAAACAGGAGGGGAGCTTCAGATATGTATAAAATATTAAACAATAGTGATTTTCAACCAAAAATGAAGCTTAACTGGTCAGTTGAATGTGGTCAAGATATAGAGGAGAATAAATGGAAACAAATTTTCAAAGTCTGTTTCAAATTCAGTAGTGATGCCTCACTTACGTGGTTTCAATATAGAATTCTTTTTAGGATTATAGGGGTGAGAAAATATTTAAAAATTACACACATAGAAGAATCTAGTGTCTGTAGACTTTGTATAGACAGTGAAGAAACCATTTCACATCTTTTTTATAACTGTAACAAGTCAAAAGAGTTCTGGAAAAATATTTCTGATTGGATACGAATTAAACTTGAACTATTGTGGTCCTTCGATTTGGAACAAGTTATATTCGGTTACCTTCGACATGATAAAAATTTTGAACCAATTAATTTATTAATTCTTACTGCAAAGTTGTATATTTTCCGCTGTGCAAAAAACTTTAAAACTTTGAATATTTATCAATTTCAAAAGAAATTTCAATCAATTTTTGCTGAACAGATTACACTTTTAAAGTTGAAAGAAATTGGCAAAAATATGTCTTTACAAAATTGGTTATCATGGGAACCATTATTTGAGAATATATGAAAAGTAAGCGAGGCGGCTCTCACAGTATATAAATGTGATTTTTTTTTGTGATAAACCAATAAAATACAGTAATAATACAGTTCACTAGCAAAAAAATGAGTTTTAAATTATATTTTAAATGTTGTATTAAATTTTCATGTATTGAATAAAAAAAGAAAATAAAAATAAAAAAAAAATTTTATAAATGTTTAAAAAAACTTTCCAGTCAAACCTAGTTCTTGAGTTATTTTAGAACTGTTTAATAAACATTTTCAGTAAAATCATTTATATAAAGAATGTTTATAAAAGGTTTTTTAAACATTACAGCATAAATGTTTTCTTGGAAACATTTAGATAACCATAAGATACGGACATATCTAATGCATGACCATCATTATGCATAAAAGTGGTTATTAGGAAAAATTGCTCAAGTAAGCAAAAAATGCAAAAAATTTCTGGATTGATAAACACATTAAGTCTGTGATCACCAAATTTCCTGTGCTGTCTGAAACAAAGATCCATTTTTAGATGTGACACAGAGTCTTGTGCTTGGTGGGATACTGTGTGGTTATATTGTGAATGGTTATATGACAAATACGTTTACTTTTGCTTGTCATTATGACTTAAACTTCAACGTCAAGTGCATTTAGCCTTTCTGAAGGCTCAAGTTTCTTTCCAGTTAGTATCTCTACCATATTTAAACATGTACTGACTTTTACAGCAGCATACAACTAATGCAGCTCTATCTATTAACATGTATGAATACTAAATATCTGTGTGTCTGTTTGAAAAGATATCATGCAAATTTGAGCCTAAAGTAAGGCTAGTATGCATTGAATTCCCCATGCAATAAGTAACTCAGTACAGCAATGATGGCCAAAGTGGGAAGAAGTATTGTCAAGGAAATATGATACATTTATCAATGGTGGACAAATTCCTTAAGTCTATTGGTCTTAAGTGTAAGATAAAAGTCTGAAATGTTAAAAAATAAAGTTAAGATCAACTTTATGCTTAGACAAAGTGGGATTCACAAAAGGTCTCAGACAAAATTTTGTCTTGAGTTTTGTCTTAACTTTAAGACCACTGCAGGGCACACTTAAGTCATTTTTAAAATATTCCATTGCATGTATTCACAATTTACCCTTTGTTATGCCACCAAAGATATATTATGGGGATCTATACTTCCTATAATAGTAATTTTTGTGGATTGCAGTAGAAATCTACATTGTTCAATTTCCCATAAATTTCCACATTTTTCCTCCTTTTGGAAATAATATTGTCATAAAACTGGCTGACTCACAATAAAACACAAAAATTACTATTTTTACATAATTTTACCAAACAAGAGTAACAAATTTCTTTTATAATTTTGAAGAGCATGTTTGATGTATTTATTGGTCAAAAATGTTTGTGTTTTGTTAAAATTTGTTAATTTGGATATAAAAGAGTTAAGACTTTTTGCATAAATTTTGTCTCAAGTAAGACTTATCTAAGCACTTTTTTGTGCATCCCATTAAGATAAAATCTCAGTTAAGATAAAAGTCTTAAACTTAAGACTGGTCTTAGCTAAAATTTTGTGTAAGATTTCAGACCTTTTGTGAATCCCGGGCCTGAGGCTTTTGTTAGCGGTACTCTTAACAAATTTGAGCCATCACTTACAATGCAGCTATGTACTGTTATTCTCAGCCTTGCTGTTGAGACTGGTAGTTATTTACTGTATCCTTCTGGAAAATATCTTATTTATCAGATTTCTAATGAGAACTTAAATGAAGACAAGTTTCATTTTACGTGCAAGTTGGGGGGGGGGGGGGGGGGGGGGGGCACAGTGGTAACACTCTCACCTCCCACCTCTGAGATTGGGGTTCACATCCTGGCTTTTGACCTCAAGTGGGAAAGCTGGTAGTTGCTCGCTGTTGGTCGGCAGTTTACAGTACAGAACCGTTGACCAACTGTATGTACTGGTTTCCTCTCCCCTTCCAAATACCCGTCATGATATGACCTGTAGAGTAGTGAAAGCAAAGTACAACCCCAAATAAAGAAATTTTACTTGAAAGTGTCTGAAGTATTTAGATATTAGATTGAAACATTTTCCACAGTTTAATAGGTTTTTAAGAATATATGAAATAGTACATGAACAGTTGTTTATTGTAGGTGACATATATAAATATCAGTCGTAAGTAAACTACATTAGTGAGTTATGAAATACAAGGAAAAGTCTAGAAGACACTGATTCGCAGGGAACAGCGATTTGCAGTTATTGCAAGTCTTCTTTTTACATAAAATCTACCACGTGCTTTACATACAACTAAAAATAAGATGATTTCATTGTAAAAACTATAACCACAATCTACCACTATCTATTTAATCACTTAAACAAAAGTTCAGAAAAAAAATTATTTATGCAAGGTCATGATTTTGACATTGAAGACTGTATATGGTATGATGATACCACTATTATTTGATATTTTGAGTTATTTACACCATATGTTGCATTCAATAATGCAGAACTGCCTTATTTGGACATATAACAAGACATATTGCCTTTTTACCTATTATATCAACAGTAACTGAAAAAGGACAAGTTGCTGTCCACTTCAAAGAAATCTGAGCTATGTTATCTTGATGTTAATGATGCAGTTGAAATTTCTCTGTCCTAACTTATATTTTCCGGGAACCAGTCTATTTTGTTTTGACTTGAAACAACCCCTTCAATTTTATGGTAAGTAACTGTGACATCATTTGCTTTGTTCAAATTTAGCAAACCACCAGAATTCTGGGGGATATCGCTGTCTGGTACTATATTGCTAGTTCTCTTTCTTATTTTCCTTGTGTTATTCCTGACCACTGTAAATAAATCGGACTTAAACTGGCATACAAACACGGTTCATGCTGGATATAACATTCATTGGACTTTATGCTGTTTGCATACCTATATTGTATACATGTCACTATAACAAATTAAATAAATATAAGTTTTATTAAGTGTAACTTTCCAAGATTACAACATAAACAACAAAAGCATTCCATTCCATAAAATAACACACTCAAGAGGTATTTGTCCATGAGATAGATATTTCCTAAATTAGCTTTACATGGCTGTTGTAATTGAATATTAGATGGGCAATTGTTATAACCACAAGCTCCCCGTTTAACCACGCATAATTTGGGAATTTCCCAGTGTACACTAAATTTACTCATAGTCAATGAAAACATGTGGTTTGGCTGATGCGGTACAAAACAAGAAAAGTGTCAATTTTCTCAATAGAACCATAGCTGTTTTAGACAAAAATAAATTTTGACCTTGTTCACTACATAAAAGAGAAGAGAGCCATGGAGGTACAATGGTAATGTACTTGCCTTCCACCTCTGAGATCCGAGTTTGAATCTCAGCCTGACCTCATGTGGAAAAGCTGGTAGTTGCTTATCGTTGGTACAGAATATTGACCAACTCTATGTCCTGGGCCCGTATTCACAAAAGGTCTTAGGCTTAAAGTTGAGACTTTTGTCTTAAGTTTCTGCCCCAAAACTGCTAAAACTTTTGTCTTAGACTTAGAGGTATTCACAAAGAATTTAAGACCGGTCTTAGGCTTAGCCAAGGGCTCAACTCTAACACTGGTTGGTAGTGGGCTTAAATTTTGTAAAGAGGACTTAAATATGGCAGCCATAAACTTTTCTCCACTTCAAAATTTGAAAGGGCTGTAAATATAGTATAATTATACAAAACACCTCACTAAAGCAGTCTTTGGAAATTTATTTGTGGTAACAAGGTTTTCCATTTCAAAACAGCACTTATTCTTAGATAAAATCTGTCAAATGAAGGATATTTGTCACCAATATTATATTTTAAATAGAAATAAAAGGTCACATGACCCAGAAAACCACTGTGGTTATCTGACAATCTTGGAGTTAACTAAGTCACCCTTTGTGAATGCCGTTTTAAGACAAAACTTGGCTGAGACAAAAGTCTTAACTTTAAGACTGGATTTAAGCAAAAGACCTGGCTAAGTCTAAGACCCTTCGTGAATACCAGCCCTGGGGTCAATTTTACAAAAGGACTTAGCCCAGACTTAGGCTTAAATTGAAGACTTTTGTCTTAAAATGAGGCTAAGTCTGTGATCTTAGACTTGGAGGATTTCACAAAGCTGCTAAGTATAGGTTTTAGCTAACAAAGGGTCTCAGACTTAGGCTAAGTCAGGAACTTAAATCTGAGTCTTTTGTCTTTTCCAAGTCCTGGGGCCGATTTCACTAAAGGACTTAAACTAAGTCCCTTTTTTGGCTAAGTCAGGGACTTAAATCTAAGACTTTGGTCTTAACTAGGTCTGGGACTTAAAATGGATTTCACAAAGGTGACTTAGCTAAGTCCAAGCTCATCATATAACCACAGTGGTTTTCTGTGTCACGTGACCTTTTATATCCTTCATTTAATGCATTTTATCTAAGGATAAGTGCTGTTTTGAAATGGAAAACCTTGTTGCCACACACAAACTTCCCAAAGACTACTTCAGCAAGGTGTTCTGTGTAATTATACTTTTTTTACAGCCCTTTCAAATTTTGAAGTGGAGAAAAGTTCATGGCGGCCATATTTAAGTCCTCTTTACAAAATTTAAGCCCACTACCTCCCAGACTTAAATCTAAGTCCACTGACTTAGCAAATCCATGGACTTAGACCCTTTGTGAAATCCACTGAGTCTAAGCCCACTGACTTAGCACATTTTTGACAGGATTTAAGACCAAAGTCTTAAACTTAAGCCCAAAACCAGGCTTAAGTCCGTTTGTGAAATTGGCCCCTGGACTTAAATGGATTTCACAAAGGGTGACTTAGCGAAGTCCAAGCTTGTCATATAAACACAGTGGTTTTCTATGTCATGTGACCCTTTATTTCTACTCAAAATATTTTAGTGGTAACATATATCCCTTGTTTAACTCATTTTATCTTTGAAAAATGCTGTATTTTTAAATGGGAAACGTTATAATCACACAGACATGTCCAAAGAATAATTTAAGGCAGTGTTCTATATATTTATTCTTTATTTTCAAGCATTTCAAATTTTGAAGTGAGAAAAATATATGGCAGCCATATTTAAGCCTTTGTTTACAAAAGTTAAGCCCACTCTTGGGTAGACTTAGCTAAAACCTAGACTTAGCAGCTTTGTGAAATCCTCCAAGTCTAAGATCACAGACTTAGCCTCATTTTAAGACAAAAGTCTTCAATTTAAGCCTAAGTCTGGGCTAAGTCCTTTTGTGAAATCGGCCCCTGTGAATTGTAACATCAAACTTGTGGGCGTCCCATGGTGGAAAATTGTCATAGCGAGTTTAAATGTGAAAAATACTCACAATAAGTTAGATGAGCAGATTATTGTGGTAGCACATTGGTGACGATGAGGTTCGGAGGCTATTAGGTAAATGATCAAGAGACTGTCGTAAATGTCAAAGCTTCACTTTCACAAAAATTTGCTTTCAAACATTGTCACCGTCTGACCTAGGCATATAAGGAAACACTTCTTATAAAACCAATGACTGGGCATTTGTGCTGTACAAAACCCACTACTTACTGTGTTTTGTCTGTTAATGTGTAAAATATGAAAAGAACAAACAAAATGTCATTACATAAGTATATTTCTTTCAGGAAAAAACAGAAGAGGAGAGAGACGAAATAAATCAAGTGTGAGTAGCTTACATTTTGTAAACTAATAATTATGTGTATTTCTTGGTTTGATAACTTGACACACAAGGGATTGTTTGTTTATTTGTGGTCTCAAGTCGCTTCCAAGACACAGGTCACATCACTATGGGTAGTTTTAAGGGCAGATGAAACCAGCGCATACAGTTGGTCAAGGTTCTGTACTGTAAACTGTCGACCAGCTCTAAGCAACTACCAAATTTCCCATGTAAGGTTCTGGGATTGAACCCCAACATCAGGGGCCAGTTTCACAAAGTGTCTTAAACTTAGCCAAGTTTTCGGCTTAGTCAGGGACTTAAATGTAAGACTTTGGTCTGAGCTAGGTCGGGAACTTAAATGGATTTCACGAATGGTGACTTAACTTAGTCCAAGTTTATCAAATAACCATAGTGGCTTTCTGTGTCATATGACCTTTTACATCCTTCATTTGATGCATTTTATCTAAGGATATGTGCTGTTTTGACTTTTATATCCTTCATTTGATGCATTTTATCTGATGACAAGTGCTGTTTTAAACTAGAAAACTTTGTTACATCATATAAACTTCCCAAAGACTACTTCAGTTAGGCGTTCTGTACAATTATACTTTATTTACAGCCATTTCAAATTTTGAAGTGAAGAAAACTTTATGGCGGCCATATATAAGTCCTCTTTACAAAATTTAAGCCCACTACCTCCCAGACTTAAAGTTAAGTCCACTGACTTAGCAATTTCATGGACTTAGCTGCTTTGTGAAACCTGGTAAGTCTAAGACCACAGACTTAACATTTTGTTGACAAAATTTAAGACCAAAATCTTAAATTTAAGTCTAACTCTGGACTTAAGTCCCTTTGTGAAATTTGCCCCAGTACATTTCTCAAATTGAATGCCAGAGGCTGTAGCACTACCGAATACAACACATTCCCAAAGTGATGACAAAAATAAATTTAAATCTTTTCGCGAACTTTCAAGTGTAGATTCTGAGATTTGCGCCAATGAGTGTGCATTTGTGTGTGTTGGATGAGAGTTGGGGGAGTATGATTTTTAGAAGAGATTTTTTATTATCGCCTACTTAAGAATAAGGATTAATTAATTTTACGACATGCGGCAAAAGTACATTGATACCCACTAGCGGATCCGGGGGAGGGGGGGGGGGGGGGGTCAGGGGGTTCGAACACCCCCTCCCCCTCTTTGAAAAATAATGTAAAGGGGTTCAACCCAAAGTACAAAATTATTTCTTGAGAGTGATGTTAAATTTACAATAAATGCGCTATATTTTCACCAAAAATTATTTTTTTCCCTGGGGGCATGCCCCCGACCCCTTTAATTATGGTATGTCTGATGTGAACCCCCACCTTACTCTGATGTGAACCCCCACCTTACTTAAAGGCTGGATCCGCCCCTGATACCATGTAATTATTTTGATGCACATATATTTATTTTGTGTTGAAGTTGTGACAAAGGCTCATTTTTTTATATTTTTATATATCTTTTTTAAGTCTTGTACAAAACTGTACAAGACACTCATATAAGTTAGAAGCTACGAACTGAGCACAATATCTTAGCCATATACCACCCGGTTTTTTTCACCTTACCCCAAGACTGGCCCCCATTTGGTACACCCTTACGATTTTGACTGGTATTTTGTCCACTGTCAATTTGTCCTGGATTCAAGTTGTTGTAACACTGCTGTGAATATAAGGGTTTAATAGAAGAATCCAATGTCACACAGATAATCTGCAACACCTCACCAGCCAGGTTGGATTTCTAGAATCTTTGCCGATAACACATGCCATATCAGTGGGATTGAATAGGATTTTCATCCTGTGACAAAGCTTTCTCCTTTTAAGTGTAATTTTTCATTCATTTTCAGGTATTTTTTGCTGCATTGAAACAACACAGTGGATTTTACCATGGAATTGGTGGAAAAGGTAGGATACAATCATTTTATCAGAATACATGCAGGAAATCATGTGTGCATGTTGAGAACACTCCTGACTTATCATCTATATTGATTCTATCACTTTCATTTGATTTTATGCCCGGTTCCTGTCATTCTATCAGTACAGGGGTGGATTTCATAAAAGGTTTCAGACTTTGCTCAGTCTCAGGCTGAGCCAATGGCTCAAATCTGAGCCTACTGACTTAGCTAAGTCTTTGTCTCAAACGGTTTTCACAGAAGGGGTCTCAGTTGAGACAAAGCTTATCAAATAACTACAGTGGGTTTCTATGTCATGTGACCCCTTTTTGTGGTCAAAATATTCTGCTGGTGATATATATGTTCCTCGTTTAACATATAAAATCTCTGATCAAATGCTATTTTGCAGTGGGAAACCATGTAAACACACCTAAAGACTAGGTGGGTTATTTTATTGTTCTTGTATCTTGAGTAGGAGAATGAATTATGGCAACCATAGTTGAGCCTCTGTTTACATAACTTAAAGGATGACTTCAGTGTTTTTTTCACTTCTGAGTTAAATGCAGGATATGATACTCTTGCCTATTTAAAACATATATCTGGTACTATTAGTACCCAAAGTAGTCTGTTTACTTCATAAACAAGCTTTTATAACAGGAGATAAATTTCAAATTTACAACTGCCTCCTTCGGCTCTTTTCACCAGTCACGTGGTGTGTTTGCATCATATGTGTTCCATGGCTGTGTATGCAGGGATAAAAACAGTACTATGTATACAGTATATCTGTTTTTATCTCCTCAATTTATTTTTGCAATTGTCAGTTTAAAATGGTAAATTGTACATATTTTTGAAGGATAAAATTAAGAATTATATAACTAGTAAAAGGAAACTAGAAAAGTTTTTTTTGATTTTTCAAAATGATCAAAACATAACCTATATTTTTCTCTTATACTATACTCTTACCTTCAATTTATCCACATTTATCTCAGACACAAAGGTCATCTGTACATGATCTCAGATGAATGTTAATATCTAGATACTGAGGCTAGTAAATCTAGAAAATCTACCAGTCTCAGCATTTGAGCCAGTGGTTCAGCCAAAGTTGAAACTGCAGACTTGCTCCAAGTCTTTGTATTTGTAGCCACAGTAAAATGAATAGTTAAATCTAGATTAGAAGCTTACAGGAGTTCATTATACCACAAGCATTCTGGAGTAAGACGGGCAGTCAATAAAAATACTTTTGTCAGGACTGGCTGTTTCTTCAGAAGTCATACAGTACCCATATATTTCACAAAAGACAAAAGGACTTGGTGAAAGTCTACTGAAACTGAGACCTTTTGTGAAATCCATTAAGGCTGAGCTCATGGGCTTGGGTAAAATGTTACAAGGATTTGAGACAAAAGTCTCAAGTTTGCGTCTGAGACCAGACTAAGACCTCTGGTGAAATCTGCCCCAAATCGCAAAACCACTAGAACGAATTCACATTTTCCTTATATGTAAGGGGTTATTTGGGCAGATATAGCCAGAGGGAGTAATAACGAGGCAGAATACTATCAGTCAGCTAAGGTTGCCACCCCCCCACCCCCCCACAAGACATTCCAATGGAATATTTGCATTGCAGATGAAATTTTCATTGAGATATATGCATTGGAGTTAAAATATTTAGTAAAAACCATCTTATTCCTGGAAAAATGATATAAAGTCCAATTTACTTTCACTTTTTGTACCTTCATGCTTTAGAACAAGTAAAGTATTTATACACTCTATATTTCCACGGAATCTCTAGGCTGCCCAAAATTCGTTTGGAAAGTTGAATATTCCAGTTATTAAGCTGTAATGTAATAGATCCTGTGGCAATTGCGACTTTTAATTTGGATGTTCACCTTAATAGCTTTTACATACAAATTAGAAATCGTATATGTGCAGCTTTATCAGATGTTTTTATATACATTCAATTTAGTAAGTCATAGGTGCAACTTGGAAGGTTAAATATGTAAGATGCTGTTTAGGTAGAAAATTTAGCTAGACTAAAACTTAACTAATCACTACTTTTAAGATATTTACCAGAATAAATTTTCATTGATAGGTCAGTTTACACTGATTCATACTTTTTAGATATCCACTAGAATCAGTTTTCATTCATGGTCAGATTCTACTTAACAGATGAATACAGATATGAAATTTTACTAGGAATTAGTTTTTCACTAACTCTTGAGCTAAAATAGCTAAAATTAATGTTCAATGCAAATTCTAAAGTATACAGTAATTGACTGACTATACAACTTACTTAATACAATATTCAACTTAATATATTTTCTGGCAGCTCGAGGCTTCATTTGTAAACAACATAGTACCATTATAATTCTCCTTTTTTTATATATCTAGCAATTCTCACAAATTAAAGAAAAGATGTTCAAAGGTTTTTTTCTTTAAGAATTACAGTAACTCTAAGAAGAAAGTTTCGATTTAAAGCATGACTTCAGTGTTTTTTTTCACTTCTGAGTTAAATGCAGGATATGATACTCTTGCCTATTTAAAACATGTATCTGGTACTATTAGTACCCAAAGTAGTCTGTTTACTTCATAAACAAGCTTTTATAACAGGAGATAAATTTCAAATTTACAACTGCCTGCTTCGGCTCTTTTCACCAGTCACGTGGTGTGTTTGCATCATATGTGTTCATGGGCTGTGTATGTAGGGATAAAAACAGTGCTATATATACAGTATATCTGTTTTGTCTCCTCAATTTATTTTTGGAATTGTCAGTTTAAAATGGTAAATTGTACATAGTTATTGAAGGATAAATTAAGAATTATATAATTAGTAAAAGGAAACTAGAAAAGATTTTTTTTCTGATTTTTCAAAATGATCAAAACATAACCAATATTTTTCTCTCTTACTATTCCCTTCTCTTCAATTTATCCACATTTATCTCAGACATAGAGGTCATCTGTGCATGATCTCAGCTGAATTTTGATATCTAGATACTGAGGCCAGTAAATGTAGATAATGTGGCTGTTCAAAAATAGTTAGTTATTCAATTTTACAACCTTGGTCAAGGCAAAATTGCTAAAAGGAGAGAGATGTAAATTTAAAAGTTTGCTCCAAGCTGAGTGTTTGTATCACTTTTATCATAATTATAAGGTCACATTGCAACATGGGATCATCATTTATTCCATTATATCATATATTTAAATCCACCACCACAGAGATGAAAGCCTGGAGGTTTATAGAAAATAATGAAACCAGAGTTAAGCAATTTTTTTTTAAAAAAAAAGTTAATATATCCAATAAGAGTTAAGTTAATATTTTCATGTGATTTTAGAAGTGCTTTTGAATCCTCAAGTAAAAATTTCTACACTTTAAGTAAAAACTAAATTATAACCATCTATTTACATACTATTGTGACTGATCATTTTCTTTGTTCTCGTCACATAGTTTATATGTTGGATCATTTATTGAAACCTCTAGACACACTTGTTTTGGACAGAACTGGTGGACAGCACTTGTGTTGCAAAAAACCTCATTAAAATGCACAAAAATAATCTAATACTGTGAATTAATATTTCTCTGATCTGATAGATGGAAAATTGGAAGGGTGGGGGGAACAGAACATAGTAATAGTCTGGAGTTGAATTACCTTAATTATAATATAGTTACATCTCTGATGTAGGCGGTTCAAACACAGAACCCTATATGGGAAAGATGGTAGTTTCTTACTGATGGATGGCAGTTTAAAGGACAGCACCATGTATGTACTGGTTTCCTCTGCCTGTAAACTACCTGTCATGATATGACCTATTATACAGTGTTCAAAGCAACATTAAAACAGTAGAAGTAGTGTATAATTCAGCAGTTACAAAATACACCCCTGTTGAAGGCTTGAGATTATATATTTGTAAATACCAGGAACTAGTATATTTATTTGCCTTCTGGATTATTTCTTTATATGTTATTTCAATAGTTAAATAATATGCTAAAATTAAATATTCACGTAAATGAACTAAATTTTAGATTTCCAAAGTTAATAAGTGTGCACTTTATAGAGTGAAACAAATGTTAACTGAAGCTTTTCTGAATTGATATACCTTTCTACACAGAAAAAGGCTAGATGGCCCAGATAATACTTGATACTGCAGTATTTTCTTTCACCATGAAACATTTACCAGAAACTCATCTCATTTCACATCTTATAGTTGATAAAAGAAGAGAGTGTTATAAATATACACTGTTCACAGCAAAGAATATAAACAGTGATTGTTCTCAGTATTAGTGTCCGCAGTTCACCCCCACAGTGGATCATGTTATATTTATCTTTTGTTCTATAAACTCACACATTTTGTAAGTTTATTGGCTCAAACTACAGTTAGAACATTGTTACTTTTACTATGTCCTTGAAATGCTCCATTTTATAAGAGATAATATAACGTAAAAAGCAGTATATATCAGAACAGTTCTAAGCTAAAACCAAGGCAAGTGAACACAACACAAATGACGTCACCCACACATGTTTATTTACTTCATGTGCACTCGGCAATTTTCGGGAGGGAACATGTGACTACCCAAATAAGGCAGTGCTTCTGTACTTTTAAATGCAAATTACAGCAGATATAGGCAACTTTGACACATAAAACTTTGTCAGTATATTGATAATATATAAAGCTTGAATTTACACTTAAAAAATATGTATGTCAAAAACGCTGAAGTCATCCTTTAACAACATTTTATTACCAGTAATTTTCTTGGTTTTATCTCTGTGAAAGAACACTTAGCAGACTAATTCTTTGCAATTGTACTTTGTTATTTGCTATACATTCTTTTTTTGGTTTCTTATGCCGATCCAGGTGAACTTATCATGGGCTGGCAGACAGACAATGAAAGGAAAATGGGTACCTTTGCAAAACTGGGAGAAACGAGAAAAACATACAATATCTTTAATATTACAGAACCAGGCCTTTACTTGGTATCAGTCAGTGTAAGTTGACTATTTAGTAGGAATATTACAGAGTGGTGCATGTTTTTTTTAAATTTAGCACTAGATCAATACAATTCGAGTCTCAAGTGTGGGGATTGTATGTTTTGACTTCACGAACGGTAAAGTTTTAGTATATGCATCGTAATAAGATTCTTCGCCCCCCTCCTCCAGTGTGTGTGTGTTTTGACTTAACAAACGGTAAAGTTTTAGTACATCATCATAAGATTTTTCCACCCCCTCCCAGTATGTGTGTTTTGACTTCACTAACAATAAAGTTTTAGTACATACATCATAAAAAGATTCTTCCATACCCCTCCCAGTATTTTAGTCAAATACAGTGCGTAGCATATAGTGAAATACCAATGGATCCTGGTCGCTAATGCATAGACTTAATTAGAGGTTTATAAACTGTATTTCAGCTTACGTTCAGCAATGATGTGGACACTGGATCCCACAGAATTGAACCCTATTTGGTTGAAGTAGATGGTGGCATACAGCATGTCTGCAGAGGGCTCACCGTCAGTACACGAACCACAGAGGGTCCACTCCCCGGATGTCAGGTGTCTTTCATGTTACTGGTGGAAAACCATACCACATTCTCTGTCAACAGCAGCACCAATGAGCCACTAAATCTATACATGAGAGATGAGGTCTCCTATTGCATCATACGTAAAGAGACTTGAAATTAAAGATCATGGGCTGTGCTGTAGACTCTGCTCACCTGCTATGTATTAGACTTTCTTCCAGTCCTTTTGTCTAAGGTATTATATGAGGACTGGATGACTTTTTTTACCAAATGTGGGGCTGACAAAAGTTTGTATTCAGCAGAGAGAAGTTTTTTTTTCACTCATCAAGTGAATGCATAATGATTTCATCTACGTTGGATTTAGTGGAATAGAAATACACAGACTTGGAGCAAGTCTGGCTGTGTATCTGTAGTTTAATTGTCACAATGTCTAAAACGTTTGAAAAAATAAACTTGCAAATATGGTGAGAAAATTATGAAAAAACATAGCATTAATAAGAGTTGATCACTGTCACAAATGGTGTGATATGTTTAATATTATATCAGACATAATATTAGAAACATATCAGTGTTAATATGACAGTAGGTAGGATTAATGTGCAAAAATATTCAATCTTGAAAAAGCTTTTTGATTTTGAAGAAATTTTGATAATTTTAACCATGTTTTGGAATTACCATTGATAACCTACATTTCAGATTAATGAGGACTGATTCATTCATGTTTGTATATACCCAACATAAAAGGTGTTATGCTTTTGGCCCAGTAAGAAGACACATCTTATTCATAAGTATTCAAGAGAAAAATTATCACATTTTTTTGGTTGTAAAGATATGCTATTGTTAATCAGATTCCCTTATAGTGACACTTCCCTCCCACCTCTGTGATCAGAGTTCAAATCCTGGCCTGACCTCATGTGCGAACACTGGTAGTTGCTTGCCGTTAGTCGGCATTTCACAGAACAGATACTGGTTTCCACTGCTCAAGTACCCTTGTAATTAAAAGCAAATATAAACACAAAATGGTCATTTTGCATAATTTACTCTTACAGTTACATTACTGGATTTCTATTTACGAATATGGCATAGACTCTGTCTGCTCAGTTTATATCTCATAACACGTATGGGTGTTTCGTGAATATCAAATATCTGTGTACAAGTATGAAAATATATGATACAAATTTGAGCCTTAAGCAAGGCTAGAGATCAAGCAGTACGCTCACCAGACTGTCTTATGTTAGTGTAAGCAATAGCACATGTGTATTATAAGGGTACATTGTGTAAAACTGAAATTGTATTATGTGCATCATGTGTATATCATATTTATATTGTATTGAATAGATGTGTTCAGTCAGAATCTTGTTTTAACTGTGTGTTCTAAGCCCCAGTCTATGACATATATTTTATCAGAAAGAAACATAATTGATGACACAAATTATTATGTACTAAGATGCCAAACCTGCTAACCAACTAGGTCATTGAGCACCCTTGTGTTAAAATGGTAATGCATGACAGTAAATTATTGTATACTGTAAACAAACTTTGATTCAGACTTTTAATAGTATTTCCGACTTTCAGCCAAAGGATTTTAAATGTGATTGACAAGATTTCCAAGACGGAATTTAAAGAAAAATTCACTGTCGCAAATCGAGCATCGGATGTCATAAGTCACATGCATATGTATATATGTTGTATTGAATGTGGATAACCATTGAATGTATACATTCAATGGGTCAAGCTATTGAATGTGTACATTCAATGGGCAAATTATTGAATGTGTACATTCAATGGCTGAGCTGTGGAATGTGTACATTCAATAGCTCAAATTATTGAATGTGTACATTCAATGACCCAAGTCATGGAATGTATAAATAATTAAATATGAAATGTTGATATTGATTGGAAAGATTTAATTTATAACCTAGAATGAATATTTTCTAGCATAATCATAAGCAATATACTGGAATAAAGATGGTACATTTTATGAATTAATATAAAGAAGGATCAGTCTACAACATTTAGATTAATAAACATATATGTTATGACATAGGTTTCATACATTTCATCACATCATTTTCTTTACTGCCTCTATATTTTGTAAATCACTTACTATTACACAATAAGCTTTTGTGGCATCATTCTGCTACTGCATAGAACATTTATTAATTTCTGCACATCAGTCCTTTCTGATCAAAGCCATATGAAAGCTGTATAATAAGTTCTACTTTAATCCAGAAACATTACAACATTTTGCCTCTCAATCAGAGAATGAAAGAGAAACAGTTCAAGCCTGAGTAGTAATTTTATAGTCTTTAAGTGAATGATTTTAAAATGTGACATCAATTATTCATCTAATTATGTGTGGAATTTGGGATTTAATTGTAATTAGCCTCACAATAGCACCCCTATAATGTTAGAGAGGTTCATTGGGACAATATAATTAGAAAACAGATTAAGATAAACTATTTTTGGGGGGAAACAGTGTTTGTTATAAGACATAACTGTGACTGCCTACAGATAATAAACTGATTGCAAAATTTTATTTTTACATTGATAACAGCAGATGTGATATTAAGAAAATGACAAAAATAACTTAAATTTTATGCAGGATCAATTGCTTATTTCATTTGTTAAGTTCATATACACATTCAATGACTTTGACTGTTGAATGTACACATTCCACAGTTAAACCATTGAATGTGCACATTCAATGGCTGCTTGCTATTGAATGTGTACATTCAATGGCCAAGCCATTGAATCTACACATTCAATGACTAGCCCATTGAATGTATACATTCAATGGTTATCTACATTCAATACAACATATATACACTTATGGGCTTATTTCGCTAATTGATATTACATCTGACCGTTTATTATTACTAGTAATTGTTGATAATTGTTGGTTATTGAGGTACCCTTCTGGCAGTCACCATAGAGTAATTTCGTAGAAGATAGTAGCCTAGCATAAGGCCTAGCACAAAGACCTTATAAAGCATAAATACAAAGACGAGGGATTTGTAAAGCACCTCTCAAGCTATTTGCAACAAGATTAAATAGTATTAGTGGTATGCTGATGTAAAACCAGTATATAATAAATACCTGAGAAATGTTTTATTATAAAATTTTATCACAAAATAAATGCAAAAATATCAACATACAAGGACACCATAGGATGTGAGTTTTTGTCCTGCTGAGTGAGGGAAACTCAAAAATATACGTCATATGGTTTATTTTACATTTATTGCCCAGCATTTTCTTCCATTAATAATAAGCAAATTAAGCCAATATATACCTAAGTAATGCCAAAAAAATCAGGCATAAAGCTTTCCCATTCTAAGGAGGTTTTCACTATTGATATGTCCAATACTAATCAGTGTTGGTCACGTTCTTTCCATAACCATTTTTGGGTAAATTAACTTATTCCTGTAAAAAATAAATTACAGAATATAGGGACAAAGTATTATATATCTTGGGAAGGAGTGTCGAATAGGATACAGAGTGGGGTTACAGCAGCAAAACTCTTCAAAAGTGGTCAAAAGCAGAAAATATTGAAAATCTGTGTCTTATCAGGCCTGGCTCTCCAATATTTCCTGGTATTGGCCACTTTTTCGGATTTTAACCATACTGATCACTTATCAGAATGTATATTTGTTCTGTATTTTAAAATCAACTGGTTCTTGAATTTTTGTGGTATTGTGGATTTTTGTGGATAATATATATGTCGGAGCACAGAATGTAAACTGGAAAAACAAATCTTTTCTTTTTCTAATTACAAAGAAAGTCGAGCCATAAGCAAGGCTATAAAGATGGTGATGCTTGTATTCCAGAGTTTGTAGTCCATAGATTTAAGTAATAATGCTTTGGACCAAAGAGTGAAAGTTGTTTTTCTATCATTTTGTGTAATAAAAATATTTCTTTAGCATTTATGTACTTATAGTATTTTTACCCCCCCCCACTCCCCCCCGCCTCCCCGCCCCAAACGCGCAAACACACAAGTTGGTATGCTGTACTTGAAAATTGAAACACTTTCTCACACTGTTCTTAACTGACTCTTTTTATAAAACTTGGATGATGTTCAAGTTTTCAAAAAGTTACATTTTACAAGAAACAATGAGAAAGGGAAGTCACGCAGACACGTGAGACTATATAAAGTAAAACCATGTTTCCCTGGGCATAGCGTGAAGTTTGTTGTGTATCAATGAAATACTTCATAAAATGTATGCAATATGTGACTGACAACGGACAATGCTTTTACATTAGCAGTAGACTTGCTCCTAGCCTTGCTGAAGGCTCAGGTTTCTTTGCAGTTAGGGAAAGTTTTCAGTTCGGATAATGGAGTTTTTATAATGTACTCATACACACACTGACTATACAGCTGATGCAGTTCTTGCTCTTAACATGTATGAGTGCTTTATGAATACCAAATATTTGTGCGTATGTTTGAAAAGATATCATGCAAATTTGAGCCTTAAGCAAGGCTAACTTGCTCCAAGTCTTTGTATTGCTTATTCCATCAAATCTGACATTCATGAAATTGTTATGAATCCATACAACGACTTATCTCAAATACACTTTAAACAGTTTAAAACTTCCATAGGACGATGGACAGTTCACCAATGAATCCCAAGTTTGTAAACAGACGTTAGGGGCCACGTAACACTCTCGCCTCCCACCTCTGAGGCCGGGGTTCGGTTCCCGGCATGGGCCTCAAGTGGGAAAGCTGGTAGTTGCTTGCCGTTGGTCAGCAGTTTACAGTACAGATCCCTGACAAACTCTTTGCACTGTTTTCTTCTGCCCTTCCAACTACCCGTCGTGATATGACCAGTACAGTGTTGAAAGCGACGTAAAACCCCAAATAAATAAATAAATAAAAATGTAAACAGACGTTAGAAGGTGGTCCAAGGACAGGGACGTTTCACCAAATGCGATCTACTGTGGACGATACCGCCTGTAGTGCGAAAAGGGTATTACTTTAAACTCTATCTTGGTTTTTGTCAAGTTAATTTATATATTTTACCAATACTGATATGTTTATAGATTTATATGCAAATATGCTAATATATGTTTGCATTTTAGTTGGACTTTCCTTCAAGCTTATTTGGAGTTTCTACATTCTGGCACACAGAGCAATTCCTAAATCTCTGAGATTAGAATATTAAACAAGTTTATTAAATTTCGGACTCCCGAGCAATACCCAAATCTCCTAGATTGGACTTTCTACCATTAGAAACTCCAATTGGACTTTTACTACCTAGTTTATGTTGATAGAAACTCCAATTTAACTTTCTACCGGTTGAATTTGAAATTCTACTAGATTGGGCTTTCTACCATGACATAAATAAAAACCAGTATATTTACGAGTACATTATACAAACTGAAACTATATAATCTAAGCTGAAAGTTCTCTCCATTTGCAAATAAATTGAACCTATAGGAAGGCTAAAATGAACCATTAACTACTACTTTTTCTCTATCTGGTCTCGCAACTGCCATGCAATGTCGTTAATGCATGTTTAAATCCGAGCTGATATGTATAGCCATTCCTCCCCTCTCCCTCCCTTTGGTATGCCCCTTTTATGTTTAGTGTCTCAGGTTTTTTTTTTCAAAATTATTTTGAAAAGGTCTTCGGGTCTTGAAAAAAGTGTCTGTTTTATGTCAAATGTATCATGCCCAAATATGAATCCAGACCTATTAAACCTTATGGATGCTATCAACACATGGAAGGCGTAGAGCAGAAACAAGTCAGAAGATGGGTCTTAATGATTTAACACAACTATATTTTCATTTACTAATTGCCACTTTAAATGTAAGAAATGTGTTTGTTTGTAGTTATAAAAGTTAGGCTAGAAAAACAGTAAAGGGCTGTTTCCCTACTTTTAACTGATGGAGGCTAAGTATCAAATAGGTAAAGCATAGTTTTATAGAAAATTCTGACAATATGGGTAATAGGAAAGCAAATTAACGGTAGGTCCCCTCACTGGTCTTGGTCTAACATAGATCCCATAAAATTTTGAGAGTGATCTGGATCATCGTCTGTAAACCCCAAAATACAATTTTTTTATTTACTTATGATGATGTGTATTGTTGATGTATGCGCTCTTTAAATACTGTTATTAATAATAGAGGAGTAAAAAAACTTTGCTGCTGATGCAGACTATTCTCAAGTCATTTTGTCTTAGGTATTATATGAGGACTGAATGACTTTTTACCAGAATGTGGGGTTGACAAATGTATTCCAGATAAGTCTGTATGGATCCATAATGATTCCATGTATGTCTAATTTGGTGGAATAAGAAATACAAAGACTTTGAGCAAGTCTACTAAAGTCGGGACATTGTAGTTGTACATACACAAGGCTTAAACCACGTATTTTTAGAAACATGCAATCAATAACACATAAATAATCTTCTTCCCTTCAAATAATTTTCTGTTTGGTGTTTACATTTAATACAATTTGGCACAATATTAAAACAACATTTAAAAAGTCACCGGCCGATTGTCCTACACCTCAAAAAAGTCAATTGTCCACTGGCCAGTTGTCCACCGGCCAATTGTCCATGCACCAGAATCTAAGTATCACATAAAATTAGTCAGCAGTGTCACATAATAATTTTGGATGCAGATATTATTTCCCTCTTAATGTTAACAGATTGAAAAAATTTGGACAAAATTACAGTGATTACTTTCATGATTAAATTTCCCCTGTAGGGTTATATCACATGAATAATCTAGCTGCAATTTCCCAAGCAAATACACCTCCATCAACTTCTTTAAAAGTAGGAATTGGGAATGGTATTGTTTGATTGCAAAATTCCCGTATTCATTTTCATCTTTTTGCTTGTATGCTTTTATAAATAGAAGTTGTAATAGTCCCAACTAAATAACGTTATCCTGTTTTGTCAGAATTTGGAAACACTTGTCTGCTTATCAGCATCACCAATGTCAAGGATAAAATAATAGTTATGTTAGATTACTATAAATTCAAGTGGATTTTTTTTTGTTTTTGTTAATAAGTTGCATACTCCACAATGAAATCATTGCAAACTATATATGGTCATATAATATTATATATTGACACTATCGTGGAAGATTCCATGAATCATGACACCAGCTAGCCTTATTTTGACGCATTTAGCAATAATAATAATAATTAATAACATTGAAGGCCAGTAATTAAGGGTCATTGTCCAAATCAATCTTTAATGTAACACAACAAAGACAGTTGTCAAAGGAAGCATCGAATGACAGTGCCATTTTTAGTATCGGATGCAATGTAGTCTGAAGTATATACTCATGCCAGCGTGAACTTGTTTTTTTCCATGCTATTCATTTTATTGGTCAAATTGCAACTTGGTAAATACATTAACATATATAACTGACAAATATAACATAGATTTCAATTTTGTAATAGTGGTCAAGAACTCAATACACACGTACATTGCCTTGTTGTGTTTAAGCGCTTAGTTTTTAATTTAGTACAGTCTCTGTAGTACAGTTTAATGAAATAACATCAACATTTTCTCCCAATTTTTAAAAAATAGATATTCCTTATCCATGTCTTTATAAGCTAAATGCTCTGCTTCAAATATATCAGTCAATTTTTGTTTAAATTGTTGAATATTTGGCGTTACATTTGTATAAGCACAGCTGAAAATGTATTTCTTTCTCACCATAATAATAACATTAATTGGAGTGGAAAAAACTGGATGTTAATAAATAACCAAGAATTATATCATTGGTTGTGAAGGTATAGTCTATGTTTATTGCTGTCTTTAACCACTTTTTAAATCCCTCCATAACTTCACCACATGATTGCAGTTCACAAACAGGTGCATTATAGTCTCTAAACATGAATTACACAGTCGACAAAGATCCGAGCCTGTGATTTTCATGTGAAACATCATTCTTTGAGTACCCAGGATATGGTGTAGAGTTTTATACTGGAGCCACACTAGATCATTATTATAAACTGATTTAAAGCAGATGTAAGATATACACCTCCGCGTAAACTTGTCAATTTGTAATTCTAAATTTGAGTTCCATTTATCCTTATATTTAGATTCAAAAGTTTGACAATAAATTTTATTATAGATATACCTGCAACCTTTCCTAGCCATGAGAATAGGTTTTAAGTGAAATGGTTCAAATGGTCTAATCAGAGAATTGGTTTTTACCAATGTATACTTTTTAATAAAGGTCAATACATCTAGTTTTAATTGATAATAATCAAGAAAGTTAGCCTGAACTTGTTAGATGAGCGCCTTTCCTGCTGATGTGACAGCATAGAAGACATACTTGTTTAGTTCCCCCCCCCCCCCCCCCCCCAAAAAAAAAAAAAAAAAAGTAACGCCTCTGGTCTCATCAAAATCTTTTTCTGGTCAATTGCAGACATAGTTAAATAATATGTAATTGCCTTTCCTGTAGAAAATGAGGTTTATTATATGGATAGTGTGGTCATAATTGGTGACAAGGATTTCATTTCAAACAAATTCAAGATGTATGTCATATTAGGGGATCTAAGGGATCCTACTTGAGATATGAAAGATCTTATACTGGTTCCCATAGCTGCTACATGTGATTGTTAGCAAGTCAAAATGGAAATTGTTTACGACGGGATCTATATTTGGTCAGTATTAAGTTGGATTAGATCCTAGACAAATAAGATAGTGTCTGGTGTTAGCACAAATGTTAGGACACAAACACATGTTCCTGCACATAGTTTGAAAAATTGATCCTTTTGTCCCAAATCCACCGATGTCCCAGATATCAAAGTTCTTGGGTATTTATCCAAGACTTGAATCTCAATCTAACATGACACAGCTGTGTCTGCGATTCTGATTGGCTAAGGCACAAAAAATTACTCTGTAAAACCGCGCATAACTTCATGAGTTCTATTTTATCGCTCACAATGCTTCTCCTCAAAAAGAAAACTTGAAGTAACAGCTTGGATTTTTTTTATTTAATCAAATAGACAAATATAGTAAACACGATATTCAGGACGTTTAACAAAGAAAAGGGTTATCTTATTTTGTGGCTCTTCCAATAATTCAGCTGCACCCTTCGACAAAAAAATCTTTATAAAATATTCATATATTTTTCTTTAAAACAGCTTCAAGACTAATTTTTATAAGATCTTCTAAAATGTCATGTTAGAATAGATTCGCCTTCGTGATCCTAATATCGCTAATCCTAAAATTGCCTATAACCCCTCGCTCGTCGTTGTCTATTTCTATAATCAAAAGAATGACTCTAATGTACTTTAGGAAGAAAAACAGTACAGAAATTCTGTGAAACAGCCTCTAGACTTGACAAGTATATTAAGTGGTCCAACTTAAGATCTGGTTCCATTTTAAAGGATTGTCGGTGCAGAGGTCCCAATTTTATAACCCGGAAGGAAGAAGAGTAGAGAAATGCCAGGAGTCAGTACTCCCATCATTTTAATCAAAGTCATTGTAATTATTGGGCTGTTCGACTGTGATAATAGACTTGCTCCAAGTCTTTGTATTTCTTATTCCACGAAATTTGACATACATGGAATCATTATGAACCCATCATGATTGGTAGGGAAATCACTGATGGATAAAATACAAATTCAGCCCCACATTATGACCAAAAAGTCATTCAGTCCTCATATAATACCTAAGACAAAAGGACTTGAGGAAAGTCTACCATGATGATGGTGATCCTGAAAATTCTCTGTTCAAGGAAATGATCTTTTTGATCTTTCAATTCGTATAGCCTGATCTTATTGACCGGACGTTCAGGTAAATTTCATAAACCATTTGTATCCCTCCTAGATTTTCTTCAGATTTTGCATTCATGAACCCTATTCTTAAACCCATTTACTGTTCGTAAAGTCAGCTTATTGATTGTACAGCAGTCGCAAATGTATCTTAACTTTGGTACAGAGATTAGAGACATGTTCCTGGTTTGCAAATCATTAATCTTTTATACCCGATCACAAATCTATCAAGATTTGAACTTATTTAACAGTGAACAAGCCAATAAGTTCCTTTCCCTGAAGGCATTAAGTTTATGTAAAGTTTACTCAATTGAAAAGAAGCCATCCCAAGCTTTCTATGAGGTAATTAAGGTCTCAGTCTCATTATGAGAGACTGATAATTTTTTGAGAAACCGAGTACAAACTGGCGAAGCAGGTAACTGGAAAAAATATGAAATATCTCATATATCAATGAAATACCCCTATAAGCTTTAGTATTCTGTCAGATTTGTTTAACTGATATTAGTTTTTCACATACTTTTCCTTATCTATACTGATATTTAACATTATTTTTCGAAAAAAATCTTGTTTACATCATCCACCATGTTTGATTCTTTGATACTTCCACTGGGTGGCAACTAAAACATGGTTACCCGAATTCAGATCGGTTCTTTCGATGCGAATACCCGGGTGATGTTTTTCTAATGAAGCCACAGCCTTAGTTTATCTGATGGTCCATACTGGTCAAACTGATAAAATCCAATGAATCTGACCTTTGGCCTGACCTCTATATAGATCAGATGGATGAGAGATCAGAGGAAACAGTAGGGGGATGACAAACCTGTCCTAAAGTGATCCTTTTGTTCTTTATGATCTAGAACCTGATGTTTTTCATTGTACACCTGTTGGAATTGACTGCATTACAGGGCAATCATAAGGCAATCTTATGGATTGTATACCGATATGGTATAGATATTTGAAGGAATCTGGATCCTATCACAAACTCAATCATCTGTATACCCTTCTTCTCACTTGGAAGGAAATCGAGGAGGAAACGGGTAGCAATCATGGTTTTTTTTCTCGGCTATAGCAGCCCCATCTTGACTCTGTACGACACGGCCTGTATAGGGGCCTGTCCAGTCAGTTTATGGTCGACCTTAATAGAATTTACTATTGCTGTTCTGGTTCGTAGTTCTCCACCAATAGCAGGTCACTTCACGCTTCATGAAGCGTTTGAAACGATAGGGTCCATCATATTGGATTCTGCAATCGAAGGACATACAAGGTTATAGATAGAAGTTAAAAAAGAGTGAATGAAAAATCAAATTATTTTATGGTTTTAGTTGTTTTAGTTGGTTTTAAATCAAAAGAATGCCTGCTTCTAGTAAGAAGTCACCATTAACTACGACTAAGAAAAAGAAGGCAACTCCTGTACCAGGCAAGAATAAGAAGAATGGGGCTGTGAAGAAGGGCAAGAGTAAGGACTTGGTGAATAGCAAAGACGGTTCGTACCTTAATGACGATAGTCAATCCATGTTAGCTTCTGTAGCAAGTCCGCCCCATACTGTAGCAGCGTCGTCAACTTCTGTAGATCACACAGTACTGAGTGTGTTGGCCCGGCTGGAGCAGTCAAACTCGGAAGTTATGAAGCGGTTGGAAAGACTGGAGCGGAACAATACTATCACCTCAACCCCAGCATCATCACCTCAGTCGGGACCTAGGGACAATGTGACCTTCAAATTACCACAGACCAAGGTCACATCGCCTGGCGCTCAGAAGTTGGGAGATCTCACTCCTCATGCGAGCCTACTTAATGCTTATAAGTGGCCAGCCAGGGAAGGAATGCCAGCACCAACTTCACTGCATCCTCAGTCACGGGACAGTAGATATCCTGGGAATTATAAACCACCAGCAGAGCAGGAGCAGAGGCGAGGCTACGACAAGGACGCGATTGTCCCCAGTTTGGAGCGGTTGAGGGCAATGCCTCACGTGGCGTCCACGGTTTCTGACCTTCTGGCCCAGTTTGAAACACAATCACACCATGATGTTCTGCAAGGTAAGGGCTTTCTACATAGAAAAAAATCTGGTAGATATAATATAACAGATATGCCAGTGGGTAGACCTGAGGTGAGGTGGCCCAATGAGGGGTTTGTGTCCTCTTCAAACAGCAAGAAACCGGCATTTGATGAGATGAACCTGCAACAGTGGGCGGTAGGTCAGCTCAATAATGCTTTGCAAATCGACGATAACACCTTGCTGCGACATGTGCTCAGGCAGATGATGTTGGCACTGAACGATTCCGTAGCCTTGCCGTGGCCAGCCGTGAGGGCCGCCTGGGCTGTCTCAATGACAGAGGTTGAGGAAGGTAGGCTTCAATGGCATGATACCACACAATGGGCCCTGAATCGTGTCAGTTCCTCTCAAATTGCAGTCATGAATGGTCAGAATGTGTCTTCCTTCGGACAGAAGAGTCGTATTTGCAAATTTTACAATGAGGGATCGTGCAGCAATGAAGGTAACCACGGTATCTACAGACATATCTGTTCCTTGTGTTCCAAACAAGGTCGTACTTCATCACATCCAGAATTTAAATGTAGTTTTCGTGTGAACGTCAGATCACAAGAGGTCAAGGCAGTGTCAGCAAGGTAGGAGCCAGCAGGATCACCTGGACAACCTGCAAGGACAAAACAGAGCTATGTGTATAAAGTAACAGACAATAAAGTTAAATTAAATGAAGATAACAATAATGAACAATCAAGGACAAAACAGAGCTATGTGTATAAAGTTACAGACAATAAAGTTAAATTAAATGAAGATAACAATAATGAACAATTAAGTGGTGTTTATATGAACAGAATGCATTTAGTTAATAAGCAAGAGTGTAAAAATGATACTAATGCTTATGATAATGGTTGTGAAAATATGTATTACGGTAATATGAACAATGCTAAATATTTACAGCATGATATATTGTCTGGGGCTGTCCAGGGGGGTGGCAGCAGTGATGGTCGGGCACCAGAGTTCAAAAAATTTCGGGTTTTTGATGCCTGGGGTGAATTGAAATTGTCGTTTGCTGCCATCTCCATGGACGGGCCATGGGAAGAACTAACAAAAGTGTGGGGGAGTCAGATGGTAAACTTCGATAGTATACCATACACTGTGCTTCGCATTGTGAGTAACCATGGCGAACGCCTCCGCCAGCTATTGCATATAGATGGAGAAGAGGGATCTGACCTCCAGGGTTTCTTCTGGTGGTTTCAGGAGAAGGGAGATATAAGATTACAAATTTTGCACAGGGATATTGAACAGTACATGGAAGTCGTAGGAAGGGGTCATTTTTTAATACGAACTGATTCAAAATTCCAGTTTATCACAAAGGATTTGAAGCAGGAGGCAAAGCAAGCCTATTGGGAATATATGAGAGAAAAAATAGCTTGGGAGCGCCATGGTTGCTCGTATGTGAAATATATGCAGTATGTAATTGATGGTCTTATACATCAGATGGAAAATATTAATGTAGAAAGTGATGATGAAAGTATAAAGGTCGAATCACAACCATTGACTGATGGTATTGTTGAGGACAAGATGGGGACTTGTATTAGGGAGCGCGTTCGGGTTAGTCCGCGTAACAACCACGATCTGTCGGATTATAATATACGAACCAAGAAGGTGGGTCATCTGGCATTGGACAGTACAGATTTTCGATTCATTGGTCCGGATCGTTTGCCTGTAGCCATAGATTCGATAGATAAGTGCTTAAGAATAGGAACAATCATAAGGAATACAAACTTACCTAACTATCGCATGGCAAGAATTCCTTTGATATCAGGCCTGAATATCCCAGCTTGGGAGCGACAATTGCAGGGTTATCCAGATGACAGATTAATTCAATACATAAAATTTGGCTTCCCTCTGTCCCTGATATCTCCAGACAGGTTGCATAACCAAGAGGTATCCAATCATTTTTCGGCTCGACAGTATCCACAAGATATACAGAAGTACTTGAACAAAGAAATTAGTTTGGGGGCCATGCTGGGTCCTGTTGATAGCGTGGATTCTAAAGACTTCCACTGTTCACCTTTAATGTCACGACCTAAGGATGGGGATAGTAGAAGGGTCATCATGGACCTCTCATTCCCCCAGGGTAATGCATTAAATGATCAGGTAACTAAAGAAAAATTTGATGGTACTCCTTTAGTACTGAAACTACCTTCTATTGATGACTTTGTTCAAGACATTGTTAGTATCAAGGAAGACCCAGTTATGTTTAAAATAGATGTGGCCCGAGCCTTCAGGAATCTACCTGTAGACCCAGTCGATGCCCTTAAGTTGGGGATTAAGTGGGAGGGCAGTTTTTATCTGGATAAGTCGGTCGCGTTCGGCTGGATCTTCGGGACAGCTTCGTTCCAATTATTATCAGACTCCATAGCTTACTTCATGAGAGATTATTGTAATCTTCACTGCTACATAGACGATTATGTAGCGGTTTTACCTAAAATTAAAGCAGACGTAGCTTTTGATAAATTATGTTCACTGTTGCAAGAGCTGGGCCTCCCCTTGAATATTGCGAAGCTCACCCCCCCCACCAAACGCCTCACATATTTGGGCATTGACATTGATCTTGATAGTAACACAATGGCCATAAACGAAGAAAAATTACAGGATATTTATGCAGAGTGTGTTAAGGTCAGGGGTCAAAAATACCTGTCTAAAAACAAGTTCCAGGCGTTGATGGGGAAACTTTTATACATACAGAAGATAGTGAAACCGGCTCGAGTGTTTATTAATAGGATTTTGGCCACATTTAGGGAAGGTAGTCATAAACAAAAAATTTATTTAAACAAGGCCTTTCACGCAGATATAGACTGGTTTATTAAGTTTCTCCCTTCATTCAATGGGATCACCTTCATTGAAAAGAACGCGGTCGATGACACCCAGTCACTATTCCTGGATGCATCCCTTACTGGGTTGGGTGCAGTCTGGAGAGATCGTGTATATGCGACTCCAGTGAGGGAGATACCAGGCTTTGTTCTAACAATCGTACATCTGGAGATGTTCAATGTCTTGTTGGCCTTGAGGGTTTGGGGTCAACACTGGCGTCATTCAAGCGTCAAAATTTTTTGTGACAATCACAGCGTTGTCCAGGTGGTCAAAAATGGCAAGACTAGGGACCCTTTTCTGGCACTGTGCATAAGGAATATTTGGCTTTACACAGCAATATATGATGTTCATTTAATCATTGAACACATTGCTGGTAAAGAAAATAGGATTGCTGATACTTTATCTCGCATACATTCTAATAAATTGGTGGATGAAAATATATTGAAGCATTTAGTCAAAAATTATCATTGGGAACCGATTTTCCACTCTTATTTTGACTTGACCTTGCATATATAATTGTAGATCGAAATCTGGGAGCTCCTTCCAATGCCTTGGCAGAAGCAGCAATTCACAGAATCAGGATAGCATACAGACCATCCACCAGGGCTTCTCATAGAGTCCACTTCTCCACTTACCTGGCATTTGTGTTATTTATGGATTTACCCTTGGAATTCACAATTCACTCCATCATTACTTTTCTTGAATATCTGTTCATCAATCAGATTTCTTATAAGGTCATGTTAAATTACATGTCATCTTTAAGATTTATGGCAAAAAATTATCACTGGGACATAGCCCCTTTAGAGAGCCCCCTGGTGGGGGCGTATCTTAGGAGTATAAAAATTAACTTCACCTATTCCCCAACAGTCAGAGGTGTGTTTGATATTAATATGATGCATTCTATTTCGGCGGCTTGCGACATTCTCTCAGACCCCCCCCTCTTCAGAGCTGCCTTTTTAATAGCTTTCTTTGCATTTCTGCGCATGTCAAACATTGCCCCCCATTCCAAGGCGGCTTTTGATCCATACCGCCACATTCTCCGTCAGGACGTATTGTTCCTTCATCCAGGGGCCCATATTCTGTTGAAATGGACAAAAACCTTGCAAGATCGATCAGCCCATCACTTTGTTCAGATTCCAAACCTTAAAAATCCCCGACTATGTCCTGTCAGGGCTATCAAGGAATTGATTGAGTCCAGACCCCTCCATCCTCAAGCTCCCTTATTCGTTCACAAAAATTCTCCTTATACCGTGGTTATAGACACCACCATCAGAGCGGCATTGAAAACCGTCCTTACCCATTTACACATTCCTATTAGAGGGCATGGGTTTCATTCCTTCAGAAGATCTGGAGCTACCATGGCATTTGATAATAATGTTCAGCTCCAACACATTATGGCCCACGGGTTGTGGCGGAGCTCGGCGGTATGGCAGTATTTGCAAAACGCATCTGTGGCTCCCTCCATTATCCCTCTCACCTTTGCCAAGGTCATTTCATCTTAGCTCGGATTGGCGCTTGGTGGTTTTTCAGATTTCATCCATAAAATCTGCAAACTTTATATTTTAAACATATACTAACATGTAAAATAAAATATGCCCAAACACTCAGCAGCTTACATTATTCTGACCTTGTGGCTTTAATCTACGACCTCTAGAAACTGTGTACGACACGGCCTGTATAGGGGCCTGTCCAGTCAGTTTATGGTCGACCTTAATAGAATTTACTATTGCTGTTCTGGTTCGTAGTTCTCCACCAATAGCAGGTCACTTCACGCTTCATGAAGCGTTTGAAACGATAGGGTCCATCATATTGGATTCTGCAATCGAAGGACATACAAGGTTATAGATAGAAGTTAAAAAGAGCCCTCCAGTCCCACCCCCACGTCCAGCAGGCTAAACGATTGTATTATGATGGGGTGCATGGGTTTGGGTACTAGTTGCCAAAAAAAAATAAAGTTAATTCTTTTATGTTCACTAGTTGTAACAGTTTTTATTATTTTATGTGATATCAGGTTCTTTTACACGAGTTGTATTCATTTTATCAGAGAGCATATTGTGATTGGTGGTTTTTCAGATTTCATCCATAAAATCTGCAAACTTTATATTTTAAACATATACTAACATGTAAAATAAAATATGCCCAAACACTCAGCAGCTTACATTATTCTGACCTTGTGGCTTTAATCTACGACCTCTAGAAACTGCTAAATTTGGAGCTACACCCATGATCTGTTTGTTTTCTAAATCAGGGTAGATTTACGATCAGATTTTATTAGTGGAACAGCCCTATAGGTGCCTAACCTTCATGATTTCAATACAATCAAAATTTACTAGAGTGCTTTTGCATTTCTATCATTTTACTTAATGTCATTAAGCTAGGTTTGACTGAAGATATCTACTTTGGGAGTTGGGAAGTAATGTTGCCGACTTTTGAAATATATCAAGCATGTTTGTTATTCTCCAGGTTTCTTCTGACCTTCCCTACTTAATTGTTTCCCATGATATACATTTTAATTTTTTTTTTTTTTTTGGGGGGGGGGGGGGGGGGGGGGTGTCTCAAAATTGACAAGAGTCTTGAATATGGGAACTACCACTTTAGAATCAGCAATATGTCTCCGAGTCGGAGAAGAAGGTCATCTCTTGTCAACCATTAAAATTGTAGCAATTCTATTTAACCTCTTTTCTAATAATAAACAGATTGTGTGGTTATAATGTGTTTTTTCCAAGCATTTATTAATACCCTTTCCAAGCTGGCGTGGAAATTGTTTGCCATAATGAATAATGGAACGAAATGACGAACGAAATACCGTGACATCAGTTCAAAAATGCATAAGCATTATGTAATGGATATAGGTCATATTAAATAAAAAACATTACATCATTGATTTTGTAATAATTTAAAATAGCAACAGATGTTGAATAAAAGAGATCAAAATATATAACAGCTTAATAACACGATAAGAAAGTGCACCAAGACAAATATTATATATAATGATGCAAAACTTTATTTACAAAACCTGTGAAACTCGGTAAAAAGGTCTATTGAAGAAAGGTAATGTATGTGTGTATGTATGTGTAACATAATGTAACTAACTACTTGATATTTAAAACAGTATCTTTTCAAATAGCAGCCACTCCACCCTCACGGTGTCCCTGTAATGATGACCGATTCTTATTACCCCAGTTACACTGTCACTAGCCTTGCTTATCAAGGCCCATATGTAAATAATATGTTCAGAATAGGTGCAGAAACATTTGGCAATCATAAGGTACGCATTCAGAATTTTAAAGGAAGCTCTCCAGAAGAAGGAATTTCTCTTAGCCGTATGCTATGTATGTGTATGAGTACATTATAGAAAGTGAAACTCCATTATCTGAACTGGAAACATTCCCTAACTGCAAAGAAACTTGAGCCTTCAGCAAGGCTACACTGTCACGTATTTAACTCCTGATTGCTTAGACATACAGAACTTGAGAAGTGCCATAGTATTACCCGTACAACACGATTACGAGGCTAAAGAACCTCAAGGACATTGATAAATGGTCATCTTTGAGCCTCTAGCTTCCAGTTAGGGGAATGTCAGTTACGTGTGCGTTGGGGCTGTACCTGTGCAGTCGGATTGGTTAAATAGCACTTTGAGTCCTGGGCCGGGATTCACAAAAGGTCTTAAGTTTAGGCAATTTTTTTTTTGCTTAGACCAGTCTTAAAGTTACGACAATTTTTTGCTAAAGACCTTTCGTGAATTCCGGCCCTGTATTATATGGAGATATTACGCTGAGTATAAATACACAATACAATACAACCTATTTTATAAATTAGGAAAGGCTGGAAGCCATATTGGGCAACTGTAGTCACTCGTCCCAGTCTTCAAACACGTTTGAAAAAGCATTCTCTCCCTGACTGATCACTTGTGATCTTTATAGTTGTAAACACCTAAAGGTACCACAGGGGGCTCGGTGGTGTAGCGGTTAGAGTTCTCGCCTCCAACCTCTGAGAAAGTTGGTAGTTACTTGCCGATGCCCGGTGGTTTACAGTGCAGTATGCACTGGTTTCCTCCACCTGTAAACTACCCTTCGCAATATGACCCTGGCTGTTGAACCTGACGTAAAACAACAAATAAACCTAAACCTAAAGGTACCACAACCTATCTTGATGGTCAATACGATTTATCTTTCCCTCTCTTCTTATGATAAGACTTATTGTTCCATGAAAATGGAAGTGAGTGACCTTGTACCAAGAGAAGCTATGTCGGACCACTCTAGCAAGAGTAACCAAGGATTGGTGTAAGTAATATTTACATGATTTATGAATTAAGACCTATCGTTGTGGTTATACAAATTATATTTTTGGTCTTTGTGTAAAGTGAGTCATGTCTTGCGATAGGTGGGATTCAGGGTGTCTCTTCGTTTGTCCATTTTGGCCACCCAGTAATTTAGAGGATATTTAATATGTATATGCTATATAATCTCCTTTCTATGCTACAATTAAAAATAAAATAGTCTTAGAAAGATAGAAACGTTTAAATATATGGCAATAACCACCCTTTTGTAAAACTGTGATTCATCGTTATTTTGTGTAACTGTACATGTATAATTCTATGCAATAATATATTTATGGATAAATATATTCAGTTGTAAAATACAACCACTAGTTAGTTTACCTAAAATGGCATATATGTAGCGAGTACATTTACTATAGTATATACAAATACAAACCCGGAAGTAAACTAGGTACTTCCATAATAACAAGTATATTGCTTTAAAACCAGTACATGTGGCTTAAAGTTGTAATGCGTAATGAAAGGCATAAGCATATTTAAAATATGAAAGAAAACACTGCTCATAGGGGATAGCTGCAGAAAACATTTGAACAGAATATTGATATTTAGTTATAATATCTTATTAAAATGCAGAATTCTAACTGAGAATCATGTTTCTGAGAAATCAGAGCAGTTTCTCCGAAGAAAGAGGAAAATGTTCTGTTGACAAATAAATTTTGTGTGTTTTGGGGGGAGTTTTATGAGTAATTTGACATCAGATCAGCATATAAACATACAGATAAACAATGGATTCCAAACTTATCAGAACCAGTATTAGAAAACATTGTGGTGAGTGCAGACTATAGCTTCTTACACAGCAAAGGAGGTTATGTTTTTGGTGGCGTGGTTTTATCTCTTTGCAAATAACTGGGAAAGCTTTGGGCAGCTTTTGGTGAAACTTTCGGGAATTGTTGACAATAGCACAGAGAATGGACGATTCATTTTGGTCGTGAAAGGAGCACTCTAGACTTTCCTCGAGTCATGCTGTCTTAGGTAATGAAGGACTGAATGGCCTTTTTTCAAGAATTTGGTTCTGATAAAAATCTTTCAACCCTCAGTTATTTCCCCACCCCCGCCAAGATGGGTTCATAATAATTCCAGGTATGTCAGATTTGGTGGAATAAGAAATACAAAGACTTGGAGCAAGTCTAGGAGCACTCTAGATACAGAATTTTTTATCATTTCACTCATAAGTAGTATTAGAGGTACAGGCTTTCTGAGTGTTTGTGTTTACTAATGTTGTGGCTGACTTTGTGACAGAACTTAAACTCTAACAGACCAGTCAGAAGAAAACAGCAAAATAAGACAATAATAAAATACAATTAGACATATAAAGAAGAACAGTGAGTATGAAAATTTAACTTCTTTAAATAACTAAGAAAGAAGAGAAAAGATAGTCTAAAGTAATATATATTTAAGAAAATTGAATAGGCATTGGGCAGTTTAAAGCATGCCTTTTAGGCAGCCAGTCCAAAGAGTAAGAAATACAAGAGACGAAGAATAAGGTAAAAAGAAAAGGTAGAATAGAGTTCAGATGTTAATTCCTGTCCATAGAAGTTGAAATGAAAATGAGAGAGAATCAGAATCGTGATGTAAATATCTATGCAGGGAAATCGTATCAACCCTATCTAAAATTCTGTTGATGAAATTTGAAAATAGTATTAAAAGCCTAAAAGACTATAAATTCAAATCACGGTTTACAATATACAATAAATTACTATAACGCATTATCATTTTAACACAGAGGTTGGTCATATATATTTGCAAATAAATACAATACATACATAATATTTTCTGGGGCATGATGGGACATAGACATGATGATTTTCAGTATAGTTTCCATTGGGATTGATTTCTTGCAAAAGAATAACAATAGTTACGAAATCTAATAAAAGGTGAATGGACACTGTCCCATGTCAGGTTTGCATGAAGAAAATAGTTGTTCATTTCAAATCTATCATGGTGATTTTCAAAATATACCCAAATTAAAAAAATGCCTACATACACTGGTGTTCGTTCAGTGACTAATTTCCACTTCAGCATTACAAAGTTCAGTTCTATCAGTGTCTGAACAAAGAAATATGGCACGAGGTTTGCGCAATATTCATAAGATTGTCACAACTTCTGATTGTTTTCTATAGTTTTCATTTACTTTTTATTTATACTTTTTTTCTACTACTATTATGATGATGGCGACTACTACTGCTACTATTACTAGGGCGACAGTGGTGGCGGCTGCTGCTGCTACTACTGCTACTATTTTACCTTTTTGGTTGAGGGAGGTTCTTTAGCTACAGCAATTTTGTTCTTGTTTTAAACATTCTTTGTGAAAAAATGCAATTTGAACAAGAGTTTTTATTTTGTCATACAATTTTGGGCAGTCTATCTTGTGGTCTTTTATCCCTTTTATCCCTTTGTCATATCACCAAAAATTCCACTGGCTTTCCATTTCTTATTGTATTCATTCGAAGGTACAAGCAGATACATAGTGTCTCGGATGACCACTTAAATTGGCGGTCCTTTCTAATTGGGTCCTATCCATAGTGGTAGGTTGAAGAAACTGAAGGACGTTGATAAATGGTCATCCTTAAGCATCTGTCTTTTAGTTACAGGAATGTCAGCAATTTGAGAGTTGGACTGTACTTGTACAGTCTAATGGGCCATATAGCGCTTTGAGTCCTGAGTACATGGATATATTGCATTGAGTATAAATACAAATACAATACAACAAAAAATACAAAATATGTCCTTACTTTCAAGACCATATGTTTCCACAACCTCCCTATTTGTTATGTTTAAGCAGGTCTATCAGTCAGTGAGAAAAAGACAATTGGGATACGCTACCATGCCAGCGGAATGAAACAGGTCTTCACTTAATCAAAGCAGACTAATTTGGGACTCAGTAGGCAAGGCCTACCTGTTCAAACTCGCATATACCCACCTGCCAGGCAGGAGTTTGCTGGGTAGGGACCATTGGTTTAGGACTCTCCCTTTTTATACCTAAGTAGGGGCCACTGTGGCAGAGTGGTAACACTCTCACCTCCCACCTCTTAGGCAGGGGTTTGATTCCAGGCACGGCCTCAAGTGGGAAAGCTGGTATTTGCTTGCCGTTGGTGGGCAGTTTACAGTACAGAACCTTGACCAACTGTATGTACTGGTTTCCTCTACCCTTCTAACTACCTGTCGTGATATGATCTGTACAGTGATGAAAGCGACGTAAAACTCCAAATAAATTGATAAATAAATAAGTAAATTTTATACCTAATTGCAGTAGAGATTAATGTCAATTCTGCTCTACACAAATGCCTCTCTTCTATTCTCTTTTCCTTTCTTATATTAATTTGTTTTTCTGCATTTGTACAAAGCTTATTACAATTCATTTGTTGCCTTAAATGGTCTACTGTATATACATTGTCAAACAGAAGGTGTTTGTCCAAACTTAAAAGAATGGAGATAGAAAAATGGGTGTTTTTAATAACTTATGCCATAACAGGCAGTGAATGGCTGTTTGCTTGCCCCTCCGCCCCACCCCCAGAACATCAAAATGCATTTTTCTACATTGTACAAAGGTCAAACATACTGTTTCACTCCAAGTACAATTTCATACCGTGGAGAAAACCTGATAGTACAGCTTTCTATTTCCTCTTATGGTACAACAATTGTTGTCAAAGTATTACAAAGAATACGGAGAGATATATACCTAGCTATAATGCCTAGTGGCATTCTCATAGGCAAATGTATTTTCCACATTGAGATTCAATTTCACTTTATCTCTATTGAAAATCTAAAAGAGAGGACAAAAACCAACAAAAGTAATATTTGCTAATTGTGTGATAACAGAGATCCTGGGTTTTTTCACCATATAAAACTGCTTATCGGTTTAAATCACAAAAGTGGAGAATCTCTTTTTGGGGGGTTTGTAAGAAATCTTTATGCATGTATTTTTAAATTTTAGTAAAGCCAATTTTTGAAGTTTCAGTATTATTTCAAATGGCAAATGGTTACACTGAAAATACAGAAATGTCATTTGCTTGGATTTTTATGCTTTTTTCCTGGCTCTATAATTGCAGGGAAAAAGTTTATGTCACATTACAAAAATTCTATTAAATTTTACTTCTGGCAAGTTTTTTTACATTTTCCGAAAAACAGGAACAGCTGACAACTTCGGTATTGCATATCTAGAGTGAAATCAGCCGTTGAAATGAAATCCCAGTGTATCAGATTTCATTGTGGATCATAAAACAACAGGGGTTTATATTGAATGATTAACGTTTCTTTTTTTATTTATAAATGTCACTATATCTGTTTTGTTACTGCATATACAGATCACTAAACAATAAACCGAATGAATCATGAGGCAAGTTTTTGTGAAGCTGTCAAAAATTAAAAAAATGAGTTTTTATTGTAAAATTAAGACAATGTTTAATTGTAAAGGCAAAAAAATATAGTTGTATGAATATGAAAGTCCCCCTATTTGAAAATTCCCAGCACAATACAACACAATAGCATTTACAAATGCATTGCTATTTTGGTTATTATTTAATTAGGCAATGCTGCACAATAATTTTAATGATGTGGCTTCCAATTCCTGTAGCCCAGATTTGTAGCACTCCCATTTACTTTTATGATTTAGTGATTAAAGAAACTATTTTGTAACTGGCATAAAGTTTTTGTGTGTGATACATACGTGAATGCACTTTTGAACATAGTTTTTAATCTTGCTGCTCTTAAAGGAAGCTTAAGGTAGGGTGTTATGCACAGATACAGTTGGGGTGATGATACCCAACAAAATAGAATTCATTTTTTTGTGTGTGTTCAAGGGCTCTACATTAAAACTGTAATCTCACTTCCCATTTAATATCTTGGGAAACTTTCTTCACCCGGCTGATACTGTTAGAAACCTAGATGTGTGGTTCGATGCTGACGTCTTCTTGTTCGAATATGTTGGTGAGACTTATAAACCCTGTTTCCTGCAAATGTACTATCTGTATCTAATTAGACATCATCTTACCCATAAAGTGGCTGTCCTTACAGCAAATACCCTGGTTAGTAGTCATCTGGGCTACTGTAATTAACAGGTCAGAATTTCCCCGACTTTCAACCTACCCAAACGATAAAAGTTGGAGCATTGTTTAAAATAAAAATAGTTTTATATTATTATCAGTGCAAACAGTTAAGATGAATGAGTGTGTAACTTTGTTATTGGAATATATGGTATCATATTGTATATTGTGTCATTAGTCTTACTTGCCAGCCTCTTAGGGTTAGTTTGCATAAAACAACATATTTGATTGATGTTGTAGGTAAACCAACAAAGCATAAATCCGGAGGAGGCTGCATACATTAAAAATAACTGTGATATTTGAAATTTTAAAGTGTAAAAACTGCTTTTTGTTGGATTCATAACAAAGGTAGACTTGCTCCAAGTCTTTGTATTTCTTATTCCACCAAATCTGACATACATGGAATCATTATGAATCCACAAATGGGTGGGGATATTACTGTCAGAGATGAAATATTTTTTGTCAGTCCCACATTCTGGTAAAAAAGTCATACAGTCCTCATATAATACCTTAGACAAAAGGACTTGAAGAAAGTCTATAACAAAGGCCACCCATATCTTTTTAATTTGCAGCTATCATGGCACATATCTGCCGCTGTTCATTGATGTTTTTGGTTACAGTATGAGTTACTCTTTTTAAACTTTCTAAGTATTTTAGGGATTTGTTATCTCTTCAGTGTTATTATTTTACATTTAATTACAAAGATATTTGAGCATTTATACCTAGATCACACTGTTCTGTGCTGGCCTCATGAGTTAAGAGCAAGCTTTAAATGATTAACTCATCCATACCCGTTTTAGCTAATGCATTTCTTTTTTGTAATATTCAGAAGGTTTAACTAGAGTATTGTTTTGCAAGAGAAAAGGAAATTGTTTTTGCATAGCAAAGCTTCCCAATGAGTATTAATGATTTTGTAGAAATGACCATCTTCCTATGTTTAACATGTTTTATGGCCACCAAAAATGGCAGGAAAACAGTTGTTAGGAAAAGTTGTCAGTACACCCTGTTGGTCAAAACTTTTGTCAAAATCTCTATATCTAGAGATTATAAAATCTTGTTTCCGAGATAAATGCGTTTTTGTGGTTTTTACACAGAAATTCAAGATGGCTGCCAAAAATGGCGGGGAAATTATCTTTGGGGAAAGTGAAGAGTACACTCTGCAATACCCTGCAGGCCAAAAATTTTGTCGAAATTGCTCTAACTGGCTCTGTTTCCGAGATAAAAGCTTTTTTGCGTTTTAAGCAGAAATTCAAGATGGCCGCCAAAAGTGGCGGAAAAGTAAGTTTGGCGAAAACTCGCCAGTAGGCTCTGAATATACCCTGTGTAGGCCTGGGGTCAAGTACATGGAGCCAAGTACAAGTACAATTACTTTGCCAAGTTGCAAGTACAAGTACAAGTACTGATCTCAAGAGTCAAGTACAAGTACAAGTACTTTGAAAAATTGCAAGTACAAGTACTTTTATAGCGTATGACCCCAAAACTATAATAACTAGATAATCACTATTTATTTAAAATTAATTATTTATTGAGACATACAATTTAAAGCAATCTTGCAACAAACACTGATGAGCTAAAATCTGCTCCATTACTTTTCTGGTTACACTTAATAAATACAGGTCTTTCAAAAATTTTGCCTGTGAGACTCACAGTGTGAGTAAACACCTGAATGCATGGAAATCCTGTCTTGCAATGCTAAAAAATCTGATTTCAAAAGATCCACTTGGACATCAGTATGCTTGTGTTGACAGATAATGAATTAGTTACTTGGGGCACATAAAACGTTTTTAAAGGGTTTGTACTAGTCCTTTATGTAAAACTGATATTACATATGGTTAGAATACATTTAATAAATGAATGAATGAACAAATGAAATAAAACTTTATATTTAAGGGCAATTGTATAGTGTAAAAAGCCAAAGCAGATATACTAAACATTGATAATTGTTTATAAAGGGGTGTATTGAAATGAATGAGTCAACAGTTTATTTGTGTAAGGGATTAGCTTGTTTGTCTTACATAAACAAGTAATTGGCCCTCCTGTCCACTAAGCTTGGCATCAACACTCAGGCTGAGTGGGTCTTTTGTGTGAAAATGAATAAGGGTAGGTATATGACAAAAGCAAAGCTATGCTGTGACTGAGTGGATCTTTTGTGTAAAAGTGAAAAAGGATAGATTAAATGCTGTACCTTTATGATTAAAACACAGCTATATTCTGAATGAGTGGGTATCTTGTTTAAAATGTGAAAAGGTGTTGATTAAATGCAGCCTTGTTATAATTAAAGAAAACCAAAGTTTTGGCTAACTAAACAGCCCTTTGTACTTTGACAGAACAACACAAACTATAATCTATCTACACTCTGCTGAAAGAAACAGTAAAAATTTACACCTAATAAGTCACTTAATTAAAGTTATAAAACTACAAAATCAATGTACTTGGAATGTACTTGAAAGTAATTGAAAAGTACTTGGATATTTTAGCCAAGTACAAGTACTTTTAATTTTCAGCTGTCAAGTACAAGTACAAGTACTTGAAAAAGAGTAATTAAGTACAAGTACCAAGTACAAGTACTTGTACTCGCCCCAGGCCTGACCCTGTGGCTCTAAAATTTTGTCGAAATTGCTCTAGCTAACTGTTTTTGAAATACGTTTTACGCAGAAATTCACGATAGCTGCCAAAAGTGGCAGGAAAATTATTTTGGCGAAAACTTGCCAGTAGATTCTGGATATACCCTGGGGGTAAAAAATTTCATCAAAATCACTCTAATCCGCTCCGTTTCCGAGATAAACATGGCGAGAAAACGATTTTGGCAAAAACCTGACAGTAGACGCTGGAGATACCCTGCTCTAGCTCACTCCATTTCCAAGACAAATACGTTTTTGCATTTTACGCAAATATTCAAGATGGCTGCCATTTTGGTGGGAAAATGATTTTTGCAAATACTTGCCAGTAGATTCTGCAGATACCCTGTGGGTCAAAAAAATCCTCAAAATATCTCTAGCTCGCTCCTTTTCCAAGATAAAGGCATTTTACTCAGAAATTCAAGAAAAACAATTTTGGCGAAAAGTCGCCAGTAGACTCTTTATATTCCCTGTGGGTCAAAAATTTTGTCGAAATTGCTCTAGCTTGCACCGTTTCCGAGATAAACGCATTTTTGTGTTTTTAGTGTTAAGAAAAATCGTGCTGTTTAGTTAATCGTTAATAAGTCAGCCATTTTGTATTGGATCACTTCCAAAAGTTAATGATTTCCAGACATCTATATAACTCCTACTTGTCAAATTTCATGTGAATAAGTGAAGCGCTTTTTCAGTTATCATCCGGACAAGCACACCCTTTTGAAAAACATGTTTTTGGTCATGTGACTTCTCTGATTGGTTGAAATGTCATGACACCATACTCAGAAATTTTTCCCAGAGCTATGGCATACATGTCCTAAATTTGAATCGAATCTGCCCAGGGGTTGCTGAGCTATAAGCAATAGAAAATGCGGGAGCCGGCAGACCCACTCTCTCTCTCTCCTCTCCCCATATACAAACAAGCGTCACACCAGAGCTCTGCTTTAAAGGTATCGTTTATGGAACAAATTAGTAAGGATAAGATCGTGAAAAAAATTTAAATACATGTTGATACAACCACAGTGAAAAGAGTGAATGAGCCTTAAGCAAGACTAATATTAGATGCTGCTCCATATCCAGGGTTTCAAAATTATGAAAAATTAAGCATGTTTACTTACTATAAATGATGTTTTCTGTAGATTTTCTTGTTCCAGTTTCATTTCCCTGATTAATGTAAACAGTGTTAGAATTACCTTGAACTTTGATTTCAAAATGGACACACTCGCCTCTCAGCTCTGTGGGCTTTTGTGGGTTTGAATGCTAGCCTTACCTAAGGTGGAAATCCAGGTAGATGCTTGCTGGTGTTTGGTGATTTTCTGTGCAAAATCTTGACAAACCATTATTCATTGCTTTCCTGTATACCCTCAATTACCCATCATGACATTGCATGTACAATTGGTTGAAAATGACGTTAAACCCAAATCAATCGATCAAAATTCATAATGCTATATCTCAAAGTTTTTGGAGAAATAAGGAACCCTAACAATATTGTAAAAGGTGAGATGTTAAATATTGGGAATTTCATAATAAGTTTTATAACTCTCACAAAAAATCACTGAAAAAATTGACTTCGATAAAGTTTGTGGCTTGTTCAACTGCTGCCTTCACATATTTATGGTTACCTCAGACCTCTGATCTCCCATGATGCAAAAATGGTACAACTTAAGATTTTTCATTATTTGTCTCATTATATACAGGATAACCCCCCCCCCCCCTTCCCCGCCGATATTTTCACATACTTTGGCGAGTTTCATATTTCTTAAAATCCTATTTGAAATAGTAGTGGCAGGTATAGAGTATAGTTTTTTTAATTATTGTATAAAATATGCTGTTAATTAAAGCATGGAGAATGACAAATTGGTGATGGACAAAGTTCCAGCAGGGCATTTTTCTTATGGGCATAGTTCCTGACGGACATTCTTCCAGATGGGCATTCTTCCATGACATCGCTGACTCAAGTTTTTTTTATCTCTAGCTAAAGGTTGTTATTGGTTGATTTAGCTTTGATTTTTCTTTACCTTTCTTAATTGTTCAAATTAACATATCTAGAGTCTGAATGAAAGGTATAATGATATGAAACTTACACAAAACTTCTTTTCACTGAAATGTCTCTCTTCTTTTTGTAATTCTGGCATTGGGTATTAATCATTTTCACAGTTTAATGTCCAATATGAAATGAACACCTAATATACATGTATAAGTGGTGTTTATCTTGCCACAGTGTGCATGTGTTAGCAGAAACTTCCTCTTTACCTTGTAAAATTTATTTGCAATTCAATTTAAAATTTATGCCATTTTAAATTACACCTGAGAGTTTTTCTTTTGTTAAAAGTGTCCAATATCTTTCACTATTGGCCACTTTCTGATTTTGACCATATATAGAAGTCTTTTTAGCATATTTCCAAAGAAACCCTTTCACATGTATTTCAACTAAAATGATCATAAAAACCAAAAAAGTACACAACAGGAATATTGAAATGAAAACTAATGATGTTAAACAATATCTTAAAAATTATAAATTAAAGAAAAGGTGTAATTTAAATAGGTTAATAGCCTCGTAAGTGTCCAATATTGGAAAATAATGGACTGTTGACTCGGTCCCTTCGGGACCTCGTAAACAGGCCATTATTTTCCAATATTGGACACTTACTTGGCCATTAACCTATACATAAAAAATGTGAGAAACTGTCGCTTATTGTTTTTTTTTTGGCCATTTCAAGTGATAAATTTTTATTACATTCTATGTATATATATTTTTTGTCTACGTTTCAATATAATACTCACAAAATGTTTTTTTGGCGTTTCAAATTCTATGGAAATTTTACAGAGAAAATTTAAAAAACTACCACCTGAAATGGCCGAAAAATTATCTGCAAATAATTGGCGCCTTTTTACATATATATAACTGAATCATAATTATGAAAAAATTACTTTCTTAGTAATCACTCTGATGAAATAAATTTTCCAGATTTTTAAAGTAATCAACATCAAAACAGTTCAGAAGGCGAAGTGATTCTGTTTGTCGCCCATCTTTGAGGAATATTTCTACAACTTTGATGTTCTATATTTTGTTTCATCGCGAAAACAAAAGAATGTGAAAATGTAAACAACTCCACAGAGGAGATCAACTTTACATTCCAACAGATGTATGAAGTGAAAAATTGTCTTTTTTCTTTTTTTTGAAATGGTAATTACTACATGTAAATGTGACCAAATCTCCGAAAAGTAAAAGCACTTCACTTCAAAGACTAAGCTCAAACATCATGCGATGCTAATTTTTAAAAACTTCCTGTTAAAAATAAGGTTAGTCATAAAACTAACCCACCTGACACTAGGTATTTGACTCATCTTCTCATTTTATACTATAAATACTTTTGTAAATGAAAAAAAAATATATATGTCATGAATATATACAAGTAGGCCACTATTTAAACAAGACCAAAATGGGTTTCGGTCTACTAGCATGAGCACAAAGCCATCAGAGACATGTGTAGTGCAGTAAAGAGGTCACCCATCCCAGTACTAACGTAGCCCTTTCCCGCTTAACTTCAGTGAACAGACAGATATTCATCACACTGTGCCACAATTCATGAAAGTCCGGAAACAAAAAAAAAAGATCTCTAGAAGTGCGAGTCTCTCCAGAACACATGCTTAAAACCGTTTATGAAAAGCTTAAACTAGTTGAACACCAAATAAGTAGTGAGATAAGCTTTAGTGTTGAGGAAAATTTATAAATTGCCTTGCTTAAGACTCAAGCATTTTATAAATTATGGAAAGAAAACCTGTTAACGTACACAGCAAACGTCCTGTTTATATAATGGACTCTTACATATATTAACTTTTACATCAACAACAGAGTTCAAAGGCAGAGAGTACGTATTTCTCCTAGTATGTGTGAGTGCATTTTGAATACCACATGTTTGAAAAAGATATGGTATAATTGTGAGCCTTAAGGAAGGTTAAATTGATGAGTGTTTTGACCGATACCTTTGTGAGGTCCTCGGTGGTCTAGTGGTTAGGAAGTTTGGCATATAATCATAGGCTGTCACCCATCTGGGTTCGAATCCCACAAATAGCAATACTGAGGACCTGCACCAATTAGACCCTGGCTGTTGAACGGGACGTAAAACCCCAACTCTGACTGATAGGTTTGAAAATGTTATATTTGTGGGGTTTTTTCCATTTTCTAAGTAAAGCTCAGTACTTACAGAATTACTCTTTCGTCTGTAAAATCTGCTAGTGATAGAGATATTTAGTACAATGTTTTAGAAGTCACACAACGTTAAATAATTTCAAGAAGAGATACGTTAGGTTTGAGGGTTTAGCAATACCTCCATATGAAAGAGTCCAGGTCAAAGTAGTTTGAAACCTAACGTATCTCTCACGGGAATTATTTAACGGTACGTGCCTTTTAAACGGTGTACTAAACATCTCTACTGTCACACAGATAACACGAAACCACTTCTCTTGGTCATTCTTGAAGCTAACACCTCTTAAAGTGACATTTAGCAGGATGTTAACTCATAAAGGAAAAGTTTCTACTTCAACGCCTGATGGGGGGGGGGGGGGGGGGGATTTAATGGTGTCCCAAAATCGTCCAATTATCTGCTTAATGTGCTGCTGAATAGTTGTCCTAACATTTATGTTGCAATTGATGATGTAAACCGTTATAAGTCTTGCCCATTGTTGTTAAAAATCCCCAAAGAACATCTAAAAACCGATATTTAAAAAAGACATCATCATTTTGGCTTTTCTAAATTCTGATACATAAAAAGAACAAAGACAATACTCAAAGATATACATTTGGGTAATTCTATCACATTTTTACCGCATATTTAGTAAATATGAAGTTTATTTACTAAAAATAAGTCAAGACAACATTTCCTCTTTTAAATTATTGCTCATGTAAAATCATGGCTAAGTTTTACCACATCAGAAACAAGTGTATGAATTGCCAGAATCCATTCGGTTTCAAAACCCATATTTCCACATAATTAATATACATGTACACACCAAAACAGTTATATTACTGGGAATAAAAAGGTTTCTCCTATAACATTTATTCTTACGCATATTTATATGGTATCAAACATTTAAATTACATTATATTGTATTAACACTCAGTGCAATATTATCTCCATGTACTACAGGACTCAAAGTGCTATGACCAATCTGACTGCACAAGTAAAGCACAACTCTCAAGTGACTGACATTCCCCTAACTAAAAGTTAGAGGCTGAAGGATGACCATTTATCAATGTCATTGAAGTTCTTTAGCCTCCCACTGGGGATAGGACCCAATAAAATCGGACTGCCATTTTAAGTCGTCATCCATGCCACTATGTATCTGGCCTGTTCCTGGGTTTGAACCCACGTCCTGTGTGTTCCTAGGCTACTGTGTTACCCACTAGGCCACAGTGTCAGATACATTTATCTTTACATTTGCTGTCTCGTTGACAACCTCATCTTTATGCCTCTGAAAACCTCGTATGTGGTCAATGCATGTTGAAAAGCTAGCCATCCTGCATACCCACTTCACCTCACTAGTGTGTTATATTTTAAAACAGCTCATGAAAGGTCATAACAGCAATTTAAAACATTTTTAAGCATGAGCTCTATCAAGGCTCGCGCTTCTGGGAATCAATTTTTTTCAAGCGCAAGCCTCAGTATAGCTCGGCGCTTTAAAGATCACTTTTTGGTTATTTTTTTTTATTAACATTTATATAATATAGTACAGTTTTTTACAATGGCATGTTTACACAAACTAGTGACATTGAAGCAATTAATAGCAGATTAGTAGTAGTATTAAGCAATAAATATATATCATTAACATACGACTTTTAAAACTGGGTTAGCTATAAAAAAGTGTAGTTAATTTACTTAGCACATACAAGTATTAATATTTGTGATATATATGTGTAGAAAAAGACATTTCACACAGTGCACAAACATCACATACAAACATACACCAATAAGAATAACTGAGAGACATTTCACACATACACAAAAAACATACACAAACAGCAAAACTGTATTAATTCTGAAATTTAATTTTGCAAATAATCAAACAGATCTCTAAACAACTTATTTAAGGTTTCCATTTTATTTTCAGTATTATGTATAAGACATTCAATTTGGATTTTATTAGAGTCAGATATTCATTGCAGACCGCCATTTTTTAAAAAAAAACTCTCTTGTTGGTTTAGGAACCATTATTACCACACAATACCAAGAAATTAATACATTTAATTTGGGAATCATTGTGTGTGCTTAAGCCTAACAAGATCTCACAAACTGTGAGATGAATATTTAAATTGAAAACTTCATAAATTACATGTGATAGTTTTCTCCAAAATTCTGTGCTTATGCTTTTTGGTTATTGTTTTTTTTTTTTTTTTTTTTGGTCTCTGGACTTTCATGAATTGTGGAACAGCAATGACTGTCTTTTACAGAAATTATGGTGTGGTTAGTACTGGGATTGGTTACTGCTTCAGTTCACTTCTCATGTTTCTGATGGCTTTGCGCTCACACTAGGGTACCGAGACTCCTTTCAGCCTTGTTTTTTTGTCTCTGGACTTTCATGAATTATGGCATAGTGTGATGAGTATCTGTCTCTGAAGTTAAGTGGCAATGGACTACATGAGTACTGTGATGGACGACTGTCTGAGTTCTAGACCAGCTATGGGATCTGTCTGAGTTGGAATTTCCTTTTGTCGCTAGACTTTCATAAATTCTAGTGCACTACTCATGTCTCTAATGGCTGTGCAGCTTGAGCATGTAGACCAAAAGACTTTTCAGCCTTGTTTAAATAGTGGTCCCAAATCTAAATTACCCATTACACAACTTACCCAAATTCAAATCCTACTGAATCGCGCCAAATGTGTTCAACTGAAATATAAGGCAGACCAAAGCATATAATAGACGGTAGGTGAGCCGTTTTGGCTGTAGCTCGTGATCCCAGCACAGAAAGGTTAGGGCTTAGTTATTTCTGCTTTGAATATACATATTACTCTTAATTGTATGGGAGCCTTTGCCATGTATACCCAAACTCACTTACTTTTGACTCAAACGTGCAGAGGAATGGGTGCTTTTTAATGCTCTTTGGCCTCTTAACTTTGGGTTTTAACAAAGTGTTGTGTATTTTGCTGACCAGTGAATTGATATAGACAAATAAATGATAATCATCCATATTCCTGCAACTGTTCAATACTATATTTAACAATGATGTCTAACAGTTCAGTTGTTATGTTATTTTGTCGCTATGGTAACTCGCCAAGGAAGGTATTTTCTGTTGAGTCACACAAGCGGAAATACCCACTTTCACTTTCCGGTGTATTTTTAGTCTGCATTGAAGAAAACAATGTTTTTCCCATATGTTAATAAACACTAGTATATACCCAGTCACGACTGTCTAACCTCATTCCATTTGTTAAAATTAATCTCTGTTCATGAAACTATAGTTTCAATTCTTCCCACAAGCTTCAGCATGTCATTTTACTTTTTGTCACTGATAACTAAAAGGGTAATTTTGACCGTTTACTGACATAATACTGGGTTTATATTTCAACAATTCTTGTTGACAACTTCAGTGTTTTCAATTCAGTTGTGACAGCAACACCATAACAACAAAAATCAGGATAAACAGAGAAATTTCAAAAGGGTAATTGATCAACTGGGTTTTTATATTTTAAATTAGATTTAGACTTTGTAAAATATATTTATAATAGTATAACTTATTACAAACATGTTAATATTATTATTTCTTTTTAAAATTTATATTTCATTTTCTTAGTTTGTCAAATGGCATTGGATAAAGTGGTGTTTAATAGTTTACATTCGTATTATAAATGATAGTTACAATAATTTAGTTTAAATAATTGTTACTGAGAAAAGTTGAGTTGTTTAATTGTATTTGAAACTTTATTATCTTGGAATGATTGAAGGTAAACAGATAGGCATGCCCATAGTTTATGGTCATACATATATACATTTAATTTAAAAATTAGGTATAAATTCTTGCATGCTTATATAAAGTAAGAAAACTACATTTATAAATTACAACTGCCCTTTAATATCTGTCTTAAGGATTAAAATAATGTACTTTGTTCGACAAATGGAATTTTAGTTATCTGAACACACAATAAGACAGATTAAAGAAAATACAAAGCATAGTTGGACATGAAATGCACTACAAACTGTTATAAAGTAACAGTACAACTGCATGGCAGTGATAGATAAACTGAGTAATTCTTTACAATAGTTTGCAATACAAACTGTCAAAATATTATGTCTTAACAGTACATCTGTCTAGATAATAAATCACTAATTAATTCACCACCATTGAATAGAGTATCTAAATGAAATGTATCCAAATTATTGTTAATATTAATTATGTGGCACTGGATATTACATTTACTTTGAACTCTCACTCGACAGAAGAATTGGGGATTTGAAATACTCCTTTAACATATCAACTAATTACTTTAAAGAGGAAACTTTCATTGCTGCATAAAAGTCATATTCAATATATTTTTTGGATGGTTTATCCCTGAGGATAAACAGTCAGAAATGGCTGCTGAGGTATTTGTGATATCATTTTTTGACAGTAAAAAACTCTATTTGCTTTTTATTAACAACATTACTGCTGGTGTTAGATGAATATTAATTGTATGGTATTTGCCAGCCCCTCACGTTTGGCCTTAAAACACTTAAATATACCCAAAGAATGGGCATACAGGAATATTGTAGAGAGAAAAAAGACATATACTGACCTGGAAATTGGAAAATTGTTTGTTTCAGTAGGAAAACTTGACTAAATCACAAATTGTATTTTACAATGTTGATCATTTAGAGCTCTTGTCAAACGCATGAATTGGCTGAGGTAAGCCTTGATAAAGGCTTTGCAATCAACTTCATTTAAATACAAGGCTCGAGTTTTCATGTAGTTAGGGAATATTTCAATTTACACTACTACTGTTACAAAATTACTGTGCATGCATTTTACATCAATGTGTTGCAAATACAGTCTTTGGTAATCCAAATCCTTTGTGTACATGTTAAATTTTTTTTCCGGGGTAGGGGTGGACTATTTGATCCTTAGGCACTGCTAATACGTTGGGTAAGTCAAGAGCACAAATTTTCCCCATATTGCCCCCCATTTTGAGGATTTTTTTGGTGAAATAGCTAAAAAAATATCAGCAGTTACATTAAATAATATGGGTGTTTTGCTGACATAACATTATTGTTATTTGTTATTTGTTGTTTTACGTCAAGTTCAACAGCCAGGGTCATATTGTGACGGGTAGTTTACGGGTGGAGGAAATCAGTGCACACTGCACTGTAAACCACCAGCTTTGCGTAAAGCTGCTAAGAAACAGACAAACAGACAACTAACAAACGGTCATGAAAATAATACCTTTTTATCATGTGTAATAAATTAATATACTGATAATATGAATTGTACTTTGTTGTTGTATCTGCTTCTTATACACAGTTTTGACTGAAATCTGACTTATAATGGTTCAATTACCATGTTCCATACCATTAAGTGATGATTTTAATAATGATTAATTACATTTTATGTCTCTCTGATGTAATGAAATTTTGAAAATAGTCTTGCACATATCTGTAATCTCATTTCTAGCATTTGAGCATTCCCTCAAATAAAGCCTGTTTGAAATGTCCTATTTTCATCTTCCCCTTTTTTGTTAGATAGAAGTATATAATCTATATATTGATGGATTGATATTGGTTTAATGTTTAACACATTGTAAAGGTCACATATATAATAATAATAACTTGTAGTTGAGGGAATGCATGAAAGCAGTGGACACTAGTTGGTAAAGAGATTTGCACTGAATGACATCGGGCACTGGCAAACAACTTCTAACTTTTCCATTGAATATCTCATGATATCTGGCCAGGTATCAAACTTTTCCATGTTATTTCAGGACTGATATACAACCACATAGACTTTCCCCAAGGCCTTGTATGTCTTAGGACTGAATGACTTTTTTCTCAGATTTTGATGTATTTCATAAGACAGTGGGATTCCCACCATCCAAATGGATTCATTATGATTCCATGTATGTCAATTTTGGTGGACTAAGAAATACAAAGACTTGGAGCTAGTCTAACAACCACATGATCAGTGACTTGGAAAGGCTACGCCACCATTTCCCTTTCCATACTTTATGCATATAATTTTTATTGCATGTGATATTTACATACAGATGCTGTTTCCCACAACAAGACATGTCTGGGCTCTATTTTGGGTGTTGGTGTTCTCTATTGACACCATTCTGTCAGCTGCTATTGGTCAGCCAGTGACAAATGTAGCCAGTCTAATGCCACAAAAGTTCAACCATGGATCAAGATACAGAAGAAACACCCGTGAAAGCGGGGAAGAAAGGAAAGGACGCTATTGGAACCAAAGGGTGTGTGAACAGCAGAAGTATCACTTTGTTATTATTATTATTATGAACTTTTTAATACCCCTGTTCCATTGTAACAAGTTTGCATCACAACTACAACGTCGGGTGTGCAATCTTGTTGGTTTGGTAGCATTTATTATGAGTGGGTGTTGTAACGTCATTGTAATCGACCAAATATGAGTAAAGACTCAAAGCTTCCATTTTGACCTCAGAGCTTGAACAGCCATTATGACTTATCCTTTTGGTGATAAAACTTATCGTGTAAGTAGTCAGGCTTATCAGTTACACCAAGGAAGTCGTACGTGTTTTTATATCAGTTTATCCGTTTGTGTGTGGGCAGAATTACACCAATACTGGTTGTATCTTCCTAAAGAAATCAGAAGATGGGTCATAGTTCAACTTAGATCCCATTAAAGTTTAATAGCTATCTGGATCGCCGTGTGGATATAAAAATAATCTGGATATTCCCATTTACTTGTCATTACGTGCCTCAGCATGGGTGTATGCTCTGTGAGTGCTCTTGCCTGATCCACTATTATCAGGACATACCTATTCTGACTATTAATGTGGCACGATCCCATGACATGATAATTCTCTGATGCCAAGACGTATAATAACGTGAAGAATGCATCTGCTGCCTTTGAAAAGTTGAACAAGTGCTTAGATGCTGTTAAAAAGTGGATGTCAACTAGTAAGCTCAAATTTAAGCCTGACAAGACTGAGTTTATCATCTTTGGTTCGAAGAGACAGAGGGACAAGTTGAAAGCATGTTTTCCAATTGATATTTTGGGCAGTTCACTCTGCCCAACTGACTCAGTCAAAAATTTGCGTGTGTGATTCATTTCAGATTTTTCCTTGTCCAAGTATGATCAGAATCTCTGCAAAAGTTGTTTTGTTAAACTCTGTGATTTCAGACATGTCAGGGGATTTCTTACTCATGATGTTTCTACGCTTGTGGCTAATGCTCTTGTTAGTAGTCGGTTGGACTACTGAAACTCACCTTTCAGGAGCCTCTTTAAGTTGAATCTATGCAAATTACAGTGCATCCAGAACAGTGTAGCCAGAATTGTATCAAACACCAGTCGATTTTTGGTTTTGTTGCAAGAGTCCTCTTGTATGGGGAGAATAAGCACTATAAAAGTCCAATTAGAATTAAGCCATTATATGTAAGGGGACGTCATATAAAAAAGAAAGTTCATTGTGTAAGCTGTAAAAGTTTCCAGTTTACAATAATTGAGCCTTTGACAAGGCTAGGTACTTAGAAATTGGGCAATAGATTACTTTTGAATTGTTTTCTTTTCCAGGATGTTCTGATGCACTTGGTAATTAATGAGGAATCTCAACCTATGACCCCAGATCCAGGTATGTTTACAGTATAATAAATGTAGAAATTGCTACTGGAAAAACCTCACATAACTCAACCATGAATCATGGGTAGCTCTGACCAAATTTTGTGAATTAATATGCATTATGGTAAATATACAAAGTAAAATAAAAAAGTCTTTAGATAAAGATTGAAAGATGTTACAACCAAACTGAATGAAATGATAAGCCTGAAGCAAAGAGGACACTTGAAATCTAGAAATTTGTTACGACACCAGTAAACTTACTTAAGGCTCATGTCGCTACCAAAATCCTTTTATATATTATGTACACCTAGGATTTGTATCGATGAAGCACTCTTACATATTGGAACATATGTGAGCAATCTTAGTAGTGTGCTAATGTACAAGCTAAGCTATGTAGCTGCACTTAATGTGAACCGGAACTTTGTTATACAAACTGTAAGTTTCTCCAATTAAACAAAAGCTCTAGCCTTAGCTAAGGCTGTGTAATATTAGAGATCATCCTGATTTTGTTTTTGCAGACACCCCGATGGCATTTTGGGAGGAGTCAAGTGACAAGTTCACAAAGAGACAGCAATTTGCTGAATATAACAAAACAGATGGGACTGTTACACTCAATAGAAGTGGCTTCTATCTCGCCTATGCTGATGTAGGTTGAGCTTGCGTATGTGCTTGTAAATGAATTATTAAATAATTAGGGGTTCCAATGAGTTGATGTATGTTTATAATTAAAAGGGGGTTTCGCTGAATTGGTAGATATTTATAATTAAAAGGGGGTTCCTCTAAACTACTGCAAAAACCTACAAAATACTGAGTTATTAATATCGTCAGTGATGACTTCAGGGGGAATAAACAGCTTCTCTATGCTACTGTAAATTTTTAAACAGAGATAGCTTATCTCAATCATTGCAAATGAAGACAGTGCAACATTACTAAAGTTTGACTAAAAAGATTTCATTTTATGGATCCACAATGCCCACCAAAAGGTTCTGAGATTAATTTAAGTACGCTAAACTAGTGCATTGTGAAAATTAGTACCTATCGTATATGTGTGCATAATATATTGGAATGTCTTTTACTTGTTCAGGTTTGAAACAAGTGTAATATGCTCTAACAGACTTTAATATCATTTAATGTCTGTGCTTTGCTTGTATGGTGCACGTATTGTGAATATCAAATTTAGAGATACAATCCTGGAGCTTAATAGACAATAGTTTACGATTCAAATTATTTAGAATCTTCTTCGAATGGACGGTTGAGTTCTTTTATTGGTATGTTTTAAGTAGGAGATTGAACAGTGGAAGGGTATGCAAAGTATACCATTTCGCTTTCTTTAAAATAACAAAAGCTCACTTATATTTTGTAAAATTGTGTCCCTAGGGGTCAGTTTAGATATCAGGATTCAATTATGGTGCAAAAAGGTTTACAGAAGAATAGAAATTTTGAAATCTGCATTTAACAGAGTTTAACTTAATTTACACTTAAAACTAGTTTTAGTTTCCCAGAGGGAATTCTTCTAGCTGCCCCCTCCCCCCCCCCCCCCCCCCCCCGAAAATTGTGTCCCTAGGGGTCATCAGTGTATGAACTACCTTACGAAACCAGATGGCCAGCAGGGCCATTAACTTTTCACTTTTGATGGCCCGTATGAAATTTAAATAGCCCAATAAAATTAAATTTAAATCTCTTTATTTTCTGTAATAATGTAATAATTACCATTTTTTAACCAATCATCAAGTGGTTTAGAAATTCAGATAAGAAATAAAATAAAAATAGGAAAATAGTTTTGCCAATTTTTTTTAAAAATCAGAAAGCAGAAATTCAGTGAAATTCTCTCGATTATAAAACTTTTCGAGTATTTTGACTGGATGTCGTACAATATTTTTCTTTGCATTTAATCAGGAACCAGAGCGAATTTGCATTCAAAACGTTATCATCGGGAAGCAGAAATTCTGCGAAGTTCTCTCGGTTTAAAACGTTTTGAGTATTTCGACTGGTTGTCGTACAATATTTTTCTTCGCGTTTAATCAGGAACCAGAGCGAATTTGAATTCAAAACGTTATCATCGGGAAGCAGAAATTCTGCGAAGTTCTCTCGATTTTAAAACGTTTAAAGTATTGTGACTGGTTGTCGTACAATATTTTTCTTTGCATTTAATCAGGAACCAAAGCATTAAATGGCCAGCCGGGCTACGCACTTGCGAAAAGAGATGGCCCGGAGCAGAACTTGGTAGTTCCTGGCCACCGGGCCCGCGCAGTTTCAAACACTGGGGGTCAGTTTAGATATCAGGATTCAATTATGGTGCAAAAAGGTTTACAGAAGAATAGAAATTTTGAAATCTGCATTTAACAGAGTTTAACTTAATTTACACTTAACTAATTTTAGTTTCCCAGAGGGAATTCTTCTAGCTGCCCCCCCAGAAAAAGTAACCTTTGTACATGTGTATTTATTAGCCTATGATACAGGTGTGCATGTACTATGCAATTCACTATATGCAGTCATAACTGTCTTTACTATATTAGTTATAAAGTTGTAAAAACATAAAATATCTCAAAGGGTCTTAATATATTAATTATGTGTGTGTTACTTTTTAGGTTCAAATCATTAATCCAACGAAGTCGACTGGTATATACTGGTACACCATCAAAATCAATGGCAAAGACTTTCTGGGTTGCATGAGATCTAAACACTTCTGGACATCAGAAATCCCCCCATGCCGCACAAGTGGGGGTGTGTACTTAGTAGCAGGTCAGAAGGTCACCATACACAGTAAACAGGAAGGAAGACAAGTCAACCCCAAAAGTTTCTGGGGTCTCATAAGAATCAAGAAAGGTAGAGGCTTTATGAAGAAGCGGTTTGGTTTTAGGAAAAGTTTGTGAACTGGAAGACGACCATCATAGTTTCTGGGGACTGGTGAGATTTAACCCTTTTACTGCCATATCTGCCAACTGCCATTAATGATATGCTGTGCCATATGCAATGAGGCTAGTAGATGACACTTTTTATTATCAACCTTGAGCTGTATTTGATCTAAATAGCGGATATACAGACTGGGACTTATTTTTAAATAATACCCGGTGCCACTTTGTATGCACAGTAAACCTTACTAATTCATGAATAATTACAGTTTTCTTTGTTAATATGTCAATAACTATGTATAAGCTACAAATATATTATATACATCATTAGTAACGTATCATACAGAGCTTCTGCTCGAATATGTTGCATTAAAATCTATGCAGAAATGGTAGAGCAATTTCTAGTTAGAAAGTAGTACCACTGAATTTAACAACATTCTTTTGGTAAATCTTGACTTATTTTACTTATTACTTCTACAACATGGTTGTTAATGAAAGTTAATAATTGGACATAAACATATCACTCATAAAGAAGAAAAATATATAGTCATGCAACCCACACGTATAATAGAACCATCTTCATTTGTGAAAAAATCTTTTCTGTATTTATCATTTGTGAATTAGGATTATTTTCTGTGTCATTAATGGCTACTACATTCTTGTATTACTAATTAAGGTCACTGGAAGAGTCCTGGTACAGAAGTATTGTGGTAGCAGGGAAAGGGTTAAGTAAAGTCAAATACTTTTTGACATGTTTAGTTTTAGAAAATGTGGAGCTCTCAGAGGGCTTTCTCTGTGAAAATTTTTATTTTCAAAATCGTTCTCGAAATTAGGAATTAACATTGGCTTGTTTCCTTTACCATCGGTGCAACTTCATTATCAGATACTCCAGAACCACTCCATCAACAGGTATCGGTTTCACAAAGGATCTCAGACTTAGCCTGGATTTAGCCTGGACTAAGTCAGGGACTTGAATCTGAGCCTTTTGTCTTTGCTAAGTCTTGGACTTAAACAGATTTCACAAAGGGTGGCTTAGCGAAGTCCAAGCCTATCATATAACCACAGTGGTTTTCCATGTCATGTGATACTTTATTTATACTCAAAATATACTCAATATATTACAACATATACCCTTTGTTTAGCTCATTTTATCTATGAGGAAGTGCTGTTTTCAATAGGAAGCCTTGTAATCATATAGATATGTGCAAAGACTAATTTAGGGAGGTGTTCTATATATTTATTCTTTATTTTCAAGCATTTCAAATTTTGAAGTGAAAAAAATATATGGTGGCCATATTTAAGCCTTTGTTTACAAAAGTTAAGTCCACTCTTGAGTAGACTTAATCAAAACCTAGATTTAGCAGCTTTGTGAAATCCTCCAAGTCTAAGATCACAGACTTAGCCTCATTTTAAGACAAAAGTCTTAAATTTAAGTCTAAGTCTGGGCTAAGTTCTTTTGTGAAATCGAACCCTGGGCTGGTATTCACGAAGGGCTCAACTTTAAGACTGGTTGGTAGTGGGCTTATATTTTGTAAAGAGGTCTTAAATATGGCCGCCATAAACTTTTCTCCACTTCACAATTTCAAAGGGCTTTAAATAAAGTATAATTATACAAAACACCTCACTAAAGTAGTCTTTGGAATTTTATATGTGGTAACAAGGTTTTCCATTTCAAAACAGTACTTTTCCTTAGATAAAATGCATTAAATGAAGGATACATGTCACCAATGTCACCAATAGTATAGTTTGAATAGAAAAGAAAGGTCACATGACACAGAAAACCACTGTGGTTATATGATCATCTTTGACTTCGCTAAGTCACCCTTTGTGAATACGGCTTTAAGACAAAACTTAGCTGAGACAAAAGTCTTAACTTTAAGACTGGATATAAGCCTGAGACCTGGCTAAGTCTAAGACCCTTTGTGAATACCAGCCCAGGGGCCGGTTTCACAAAGAGTCTCAGACGTAGGCTAAGTCAGGGACTTAAATCTGAGTCTTTTATCTTTGCCAAGTCCTGGACTTAAATGGATTTCACAAAGGGTGACTTAGCTTGTCATATAACCATGGTGGTTTTCTAGGTCATGTGACCCTTTATTTCTACTCAAAATATTTTAGTGGTAACATATATCCCTTGTTTAGCTCATTTTATCTTTGAAAAAAATGCTGTATTTTTAAATGGGAAACCTTATAATCACACAGACATATCCAAAGAATAATTTAGGGCAGTGTTCTATATATTTATTCTTTATTTTCAAGCTTTTCAAATTTTGAAGTGAGAAAAATATATGGCGGCCATATTTAAGCCTTTGTTTACAAAAGTTAAGCCCACTCTTGGGTAGACTTAGCCAAAGCCTAGACTTAGCAGCTTTGTGAAATCCTCCAAGTCAAAGATCACAGACTTAGCCTCATTTTAAGAGAAAAGTCTTCAGTTTAAGTCTAAGTCTGGGCTAAGTCCTTTTATGAAATTGACCCCTGGTTTACAGGTGCAGAAGCAGCTCTGAACCGGTTTTAAACTGGGTAAAACCGGGGGTGCACCACAGGATCCCAAAAAGTACTTCATGGACGAGGATAAGGCCTAGATACCTCATAGCCTCTGATGAGACTGAGAAATATGTTGCCAGTCGAAATACAATTGACCCAGAGATAATTATATCAGGCATGTACTACTTTATTACTGCCTAGTTTGACATATAGCAGGAAGCAGATTTTTTTAGTTTTTTTCAGTTATCATCAGATTGTGTTATATGTGCCACCGATGTGGCATAGATGTTAGAGCACTCGTCGAGGAACACAGAGTATATGAGTTTGAACCTAGGTGCAGGTAGATAGATAGTGGCTTGGATGACCACTTAAAATGATAGTCCTCTGGCGTTGGCTTTTATCCCCTGTGGCAGGCTAAAGAACCTCAGGGACATTGATAAATGGCCATCCCTGAGCCTCTGTCTTTCCGTTTGGAGGACGTCAGTCACTAGATTCCTTGGACTGTACTTACACAGTCCAAAAATGGTCAAATAGGACTTTGTGTCCTGTAGCACCAGGAAATAATGCACTGACTATAAATATACAATATAAAAATTATTGCCAGACATGTATACAGGCCTTCTCACAAGAGATCTCAATTTCAGTAAAATTCTACCATTGTTCAGTACGTTCTCAGTCTATTTCTTATGGCACAAAGTCATGTTCTAGTTAGTTTACCTCATGTAAAGAGTAATTTATTCAAGCATCAGCATTAAATGTTCAGCTATAGTTTGATGTTGGAAAACAGTTAAAGTATATATGATATATTCAGTAGGCTCTGTGAAACCGGAATCCTGATATTTAAACTGACCCCTAGGGATACAATTTTCTAAAATATAAGTGAGATTTATTTAGTCTTTGTGTGGCTGAATCCCAGTGAAACACCCTCGCAAAATCCAGCATTTTTTAATGTTGGGGCCTCAAAACTTGAATTATCATGCAGGTCATTTCAAATTAATACACTTGTTCCACTTTTACAGAGCCTATGGACAAGCAAGGTGGTCTTCAAAAGACTGTAGATTAATTGTTAGATATATTATAATTGATATATAATATTCAAGCATCAGCATTAAATGTTCAGCTATAGTGTGATGTCAGAAAACAGTTAAAGCCTCTCTTACATCCCATCGTACATGCACATACGTCCTGGTTACAGAGAAAACTTGGCGGATTTGCAAGGCACACTTAAGGTACACGTGCAATTTTATAACATAATTTAAAGGTCACACAGGCCCTACAATAAAAAATTGACATGCAAATTTTCTCTGCGTGCATGCAGTATGGCCATAAACGTATCCATTATTCAAGGGTAACTTAAGAGAGACTTGCACATGTGCATTTCCCTTGCAAGTGTTGCAAGATCTCCCCATTCACTTGCAGGGTTTGCAAGTCCTGTATAATACACTCACGTGTACCTTGCATCTTATAGCTAATCACAGTCTATCCTTTGATGTTCAAGTAGTGACACTCTTGTTGGGAAAATATACCTTGTTTGCACATGCAAATCTCTGCTACCTCACTATCAGGCTACATTCATTTTTTTTCAACAATAGTTGCAGCACACTTACATGTATATAAACGTACGATGGGATGTAAGAGAAGCTTATAGAATATATGATATATTCAGTAGGCTCTGTGAAACTGGAATCTCTAGTAGACACTTGTTTAGTCTTTGTGTGGCTGAATCCCAGTGAAACACCCACACAAAATCCAGCATTTTTTTAATGTTTGGGGCCTCAAAAACTTGAATTATCATGCAGGTCATTTCAAATTAATACACGTGTTCCACTTTTACAGAGCCTATGGACAAGCAAGGTGTTGTTCAAAAGACTATAGATTAATTGTTATATATATTATCTTTTCTGTTACACTGCAAGTCTGTTTGTAGTTTAAGCTGTGTTTTGGGCAGCAAAATGTCAATGACAATACAGTGATGCAGTTGAGCAGGAAATGTAAAAATTGTCCACGATATTTAAAAGTAAAGCAGACTTATGATGTCACTCTATTGTTAAAAGTGTGCATTATTTTTACGTGATATACACTTTTCTGTCCTAAATAACTGAGTGGACACCTGAAATATCAAGCATTTTTTGGACTGAACCATATTAAATTATTTAAATTGTAGAAGTAAATTTGAAAGATATTAGAGTAAGAAATCTAAAATTCGCCACATATCTGAAATTCGCCACATGTGAAAATAATAATAAAATAAATGAATTGTGGTGAGATTTGTTGACTGTATAGTAAATTAAGGCTTTATGAACTGAAAAATACCAATTGTGAGACAGAAACATCATTTTCTTCATAAAATTAACTAAGGTTTTAGAGGTGGCGAATCTTAGATTCCTGGCGAATTTTAGATTTCTTACTCTAAATCATAATTATTTTATAGCATAATACAAGAAGCACACCTGTTTACAGGTGGGCCTTATCCAGTCAAGGAAAGTGAACATTACAAAATGAGTCTCCAAGAATAAAAAAACAAAGTTACATTAGAAATTACAAACTATCACCTGTAAGCTGTTTTGTGAAAACTTTAATGATTCAAAATTTATCAACAATTTACATAAAGTAATAGAAATTAGGAATACAGAACAGGAACATTTCTATAGGTGCAAAAACAATTCCAGTAAAAGAGCTTCACTTCAGGGGTTGTATCACATAAAGATTCAAAATTACTCCACAATTTTCATAAAGAAAGAGAAATTATCGATACAAAACAGGAACCTTTCTACAGATGCAGAAAACAATTCCACAAAAAAGAGTTTCCTTTCAGGGGATGTATCAAAAAGTGTTTGGGCTTTAAGTTTGGTGAAGTATTCCAAAGTGTGCCTCACTGGGAAAATAATGCACACTTTTACTTGTACAAGTGTGCATTATTTTTCTGGTAAGGCACACGTTTTCGTGCTATACCTGTTACATCACCAGTGAGGATCCCCCGTCAAGTTTCTTGACATGTAGGAAATAAAATATGCATCAGTGAATGTAATGACTTCAGTGGGCCTGTCGGCTCCACTGATTTGAAATTGGCACATGCACATCAGTGATTTTAATGACTTCACTGGGCCTGTCGGCTCCACTGATTTGAAATTGGCACATGCACATCAGTGGATTTTAATGACTTCAGTGGGCCTGTCAGCTCCACTGATTTGAAATTGGCACATACACAGCAGTGATTTTAATGACTTCAGTGGGCCTGTCAATTCCATTGATTTGCAATTGGCACATGCACATCAGTGATTGCATTGACTTCAGTGATACTGTGAGCTCCACTCATTTGAAATTTGCACACAGTTGGATATTTTTGTCACTTTCTAATGACATCCCCTATCGAAAATTTTACATTTATTACTCTAGCACTTTCAGTGAATACCCTAGTCATTATATTAATGAATATTATACTGTGTTGTGAAAACTAAAAGTTTTACTTTGTACTTTACAAGTTTGTAAAAATTGTGTGTGTCACTCGTATAACTTTAGGTGAGAATCTGTATTAGTCTGACTATTCCTGAAGATTATTTTCTCTTTTCAAAAATTCTTTCAAAAATTTTGTTCCAGTTAAACTTACAACTCATAAAGTATTTGTGATTGAAAAGTGTGATAACTGGCCTATCACCGGAAAATGCTATGTGAAAGTGAAAATGAGACAATAATATTTTACTCTGTTAAAACATTCTTGAATCAAGATCTAAAAGTGAAAAATTGTTACAACAATCAGCTGTTAAAAATGAATAGAGAGTTTTAAGTTCTAAGATAACTACACACAGTAGGACCTTATCAGACCACTGTCAACTATAAGTACTAGAGTTCTGCAGTTTCCATTATTACCATATATGTTGCAATTTTCCATTGAAATCTCTTTCATAATCGTACATGCAACATTAGTGGCTTAGTATTTCATAAGTATGGCATTGGATAAACACTTGATTCTCACCTGTGTAGTCGTGGGTTTGAATCCATTTCATTGAAACTTGTGGACATGACCTGACAATGCCTTATAGCTATTACACAATGATCATCAATCCCAAAGCTTAAATATGATGTACATTCATACGACACACAAATGTAATACATGAAAACATTGTGCTCAAAGATTCATAAATTCCCTGTCCATGCATAATGTACTCTGCCACTACTAAATTAGTGCATCATTAAACCAGAATTTGGTTTAAGTATTTTTGATCTGATTTAAGTATTATCAATCAGCAGAGAAACTTTTCTGTGGTTGAAGTCAGCATAGTGTTCTACGAGATGTCCTGAACATTAAACTACTGTGTTTTGTTTGATATATAATACCTCTGTTCCACGGTCACAAATTGGCTTCCCAACTGCCATGGTAATTGAGCCCTGAACATATGCTTCTGTGTCAAGCATAACTACAGTGATGGTAGATGCTTGTACCACTTATAAAAATGTTTGAAAGCCTTTGCGACTAAGCATTCCTATTCTAAATGCTCCACAGTGACTGTTTCAGTCATAAGGCATGTATGGCAAAACTCTTACAGTGCTGTTAGTAACCTGTAATGTGATCTCCCTGTGTATTATGGGCAATGTTGTATAATCTTCATTTTCAAATGGATTTGAATGATCTTGTCCAAATAAAGAGTTAGTTGCTGGAGCCCGTCAAAACATGTGCAAAAGCGACGGTATACTGTTACGAATGGTCTAAAAGTTGCCACCAGGTCTTGAGACTGATCTTTCTAATGATAAAACGGATCTTTTCAGGTGCAACAAATCATATGTTTTGCACTTGCACACCTTCTTTTTAAGGGATTAGTTATGGCACTTCTCCGAGGTTAAAATCAGCTGGGTTTTATGATTTATTGTGACAGTGGTATAGGTTAAATATCTACTTTATACTCAGATGTATTATAGAGGCTACTGAAGGATTTGTTTAACTGTGATGTACTATTGTTTATTAATGTAATTAACTATAATCTAGTATTAATACTAATGTATGTTTGTGTGCTTCCATTTAACAGAGTATTATTGCTAAGTATTAAGTATTGATTTACGTAAATGTAAGTGATACAGTTCTAGACGTGTTGTATTGCTAGTAACTTATTCTGTGAGACTTTGGTTGACTTTAGGCACAACACAGTCAAATAGGCAGCAAGCTGTGAGTTGTTTTAGCTTATTAATATTCTTACTGTCGCGTTTATTGTAAGTTGTTTTATGCATAAAAGGATATATCCTTGTTATATGAGAAGAGAAGTTTATTACTAGGCAATTGTACATAGAAAAAAATATTTTGTAAAATAAAATTTTATGTTTTCAGCATGTTAGACAATTGTACATGTACACCAAACTATTAAGGTGTTTGTATATATGTGTATAAACTGTAGTTCCACATATATCTAATCAAGCTACAGCAATATATATAAAGTTTTTATACAAATATACATTTTTGTATGTCATTGTTTTGTACCAAGATGTACTTATTTATTTTGGCCTTCTATGTATGTTTCTATGATGTACACTTTCTCGGTATGTTCTACAGTATTTATTTACCCTTTGTTTAATTAAAAATAACAACACCCACAAATTCTGATAAGAAGAATTCCTTTTTAACTAGAAATAAGTATTCTATACCCCCTATGGAATTCATGGTGAAACAAAAACATGTTATGTTCTCTAGATATTCTGCTTAACACAGTTCAAATGTACACTCAAACCTCTTTATATGAAGTTCTGTTAATAAGTTTTCTTTGGCAAAAGTAATGATGAGATGTTTAGATTAACATTTGCCAGTTTATCTAAAAGTCTTTCCATTCAGAGTGAATTTGACATTTTATTCTGTGGAGTTCCATTCTGAATTAACTTGAAAGAGTGTTTTAGGGGGTTTCCCCTATTGTGGAAGAGAAATGTATTTTGAAATAAAACTTTTACATAAAAGCACAAAATGAGTTGTCAATGCATTCAATAACTCTGGAAGTTAATGAAGACCTCGTCAATTATTCTTGCCCTGATTGACATTGCATTGACTTTTTAATACGAGTAACGTATCAAACTGTTGAAATTGGTCAAAAAGCCATAGGTTGAAATGTCCTCAGAATAATTCTTAAATCATTAATCCAAATTCATCTGGTATCTTGCCATCATAGATTTGGGATTCAAATCCATCTTGCTGATTACACACTTCATGCCTTCAATCATCTTTATGTCATGCTGCTGTTTATAATATGCAGATGCCTATTCATATTTTGGTACAGACTCTTCATTGTCTGGTGGTAATCTTGCATTGTCTGGTTCTAATCTTGCAAGGGTGGGGACATTTCATTATATTTTTTAAAGAAAGTTACAAGCTCCCTTTCTATTAAAATTTACCCTCTCATCTAAAATTCCTTGTCAAACAGTTGCTAAGTATTTTTTCTCATTTCTTATAGTGTTAGACGTTACAGGGTTTCAGTATACATAGCCAAAAAGGCTAACAAAGGAACAAGCAGGAAAGAATTATTGTTAGAAAATTCCTCACAGCATTAAACATTTTCTATTGAAGAAGTGTTCTCAGTTTTTGCTATGTATTATCACAAATTGTTAGAAAATCGTTGATTTCCCAAACTATTTTAAGCTTTTATCTGGTTATCTCTTACAAACATTCCTTGAAGTTACCTTCTTGTTGGATAATTCCAGGGCGTGTCATCTGTTTCATATTCATGCATACTGGACACTCCCATCTTATAAAAATGATAATTCCTAAAATTGAGAATGACAAAATATCTGTGTACCATTAGAATTTAGCCGTTGATTGACACTAAGGTGACCTTTCTTGCCTCAGGTCCAAGATGTGAGAAATAAAAACCTCAATGGGGAATTTAAAATTTTATTTACAAACACATAAGTAATCTATGTTTTATATACACTTGTGAGAATTCAATTGTGCAAAAGCAATTTGAGGACACCCCAGGTTAAGAGCCAACGTAAAATTGATTACATAATTAAGGTGACCTCAACTTATCACTATTAAGTCTCAGACGAAATAAGATAAAATGTGAGGTCACCTAAAAGTAACAAGAGTTTTTGAGATTGCATAATGACTTAAGGGTGACCTGAGGTTGTAACTATTAAAGATATGGTCACCATAAGTTGCATGTAGAAAACTTAGATTGGCCAATTTAAGGTGGACTCCAATAAAGTCATTTTAAACAATAATGTAAATAAGTGTTAATGCCTAAACTTTTATCTTAAGGTGATTTTGCCATGAAATTATCTAGTTTATTATTATTTACAAATAGAACGAGAGGGCCTCCTCAAAACTGCTCTTACTCGGGTTAACTGTGAGTGAATTAAAAAATTCTTCCAGTATCATATTGCTGTCCACAGGTCAGTCCATGCAACCAGTATAACCCATTTACAGGCAAGGCCCCAAGTGTAAAATGATCAATTAAACATCAAGATACTATTAATGATTCACAGTGAGGAAAGAGACTCACTAAAAATTTCCATGCACTCCCTATACATTATCACTTTACTAAGAGTGCATACACACAAAGAGATGATCGTAAAATTGTATATTAAGACCATTAGTACAAGATTAGCATGTTAAAATAATGAAATACTGAACAACAGATTGATTATTGGCTATCGCCATACTATTGATTCACTCCCATACAATACTACATGGGGAATAAATACTATCTTATTAGGAGTGTATAGACACAGTAATCATATTATACAAGACCTATAACTGTAAAAATAAAACGCTAAGACAGAATAAAAGACTTGAATAATCACATACACCAAATCATAGTTAAGCATTTATAAGTATCATAAAGTACACATGTACAAATAGCCCACTCTAAATAGAAAGGTTACTAAAAATATTTTGTGGAAATGTGAAATATATAATAATTGATGAAATGTTACTGTTAAAATGTAGAGTGAACTAGACTCTTGAACAATAGGATTACACCATAGGAAGTCAAGGTAGTGGAGCAAGTACCCAAGCTCATATAATAGTATAAACAAGAAAAGAAGTTCATAAAAGTGAATGCAGAAGCCAGTTAACCACTATAACATGATGTGCACCCGTAATAACCCTTTTAAAATCAAGGTGAAGTACAGGCGTATGTTCTACCTTTAAATCAACTTAAAGTACTTGGTCAAAGTACTAATCTGTATAATGTAAAGAATGACAAAAAGAAAAAAAGGGGTAACTAGCCATGCTGAAGGCTCAAGTTTTTTTGCGGTTAGGGAAAGTTTTCAGTTCAGATAATGGAGTTTCAGTTTCTATAACTACAGCAGCATACAGCTAAGCGAAAGAGTCTGATATAGTTCTATCTATTAACATGTATGAGTGCTTTGTGAATACCAAATATCATTATGCATGTATGAAAAGATATAATGCAAATTTGAGCCTTAAGCAAGGCTAGGGGTAACTCCCAACAACCAGTCCTCCAAATGAAGTACTTTTACTATGTAGTTACAAATAAATATGAGATGTAAACGCTACCTGATCAATTACCAGCAGTGATATGCACTTAAATTTGGTCAGCCACGGTTATAAGATGCTGTAGCTTATTCCTTTTTGTGGCACGCATAGGAAGATTGTGTTACAATATCCCCATGCATGTTATTGGACCCAAGACTTTAATAGTATTCACTAACAAATTTGTATAACCAAAGAAAAAAATCTCGTAACAATTTCACAACAATCTGGTTTATACATAATTTAATCCCTATAACAACATCAAATTTGACATCCCAAGTAATCCACATTTTAATAAAGATAGATTTACTTAAAATTATGATCTAATTACATTAAAATAAACCAGAGGGAAGAATATCAAAGTTTGTACCACAAAACTTGAAAAATACTTTATGCCCAGGTCACACAGTTGCCAATTTTAATAGTGACTATCAAGTTCTTCAATGTTCTTGGTGATTCCTTGTTATTTTTGGTCTTCAGTCCTCTTCTTTATTTCGTCAAGGCGACAGCTACCTGATCTTCAAAACTGTCGTCATAACATATTCTTCTATGAGATAGCTCCGCCGTAAGGCAATGGTCAACCAGTCATACTAGTTTCTTGGTAAATTTGCCGGATATTCTTTCTTGTTCTCAACTGATTCTTACTTTGGTGTAGAAGATTCTTCACAGATAGCATTCATGATCCCCTTCCTGTAGCTTATTTGTGGGTAATTGTCGAAAAATCACCAGATATCTTCACCAGTTCATAGGGTATTCTCAGTATAATCTTGCATTGTTACGGCTTAATCCAAGGACAGTCAAAGAGCACCATAGAACATCGTAGAAGCTTTAAGATCATGTTAACACACTTTCCCCGTTTTTTTCAGTGAATCACCCGTATTCTCCTATATTCATCGAAATAATCATAGCACCCTCTCCAGTGTGTGACCTGGGCATTATTCACATTTTTTTCTGTTCTGCTGCCAAGTGTAACTACCAACATTTATTTCCAAAATGTAGGCCAATCCCGGATCCTTTACAGAGTAAATTAGTACAGGAACTACATTTCTTTCTGTGATAAAATTGATGCTATTTATACTTTTGCTTAAATGAGAAAATATGTTTGCGTTTTGACTCATTTTTTCCCTGTAAAATGATGTGTACTATCATAAAATCTGGTAATAAAAATTTCAATAGGATCATTGAAACAGGATGGACATCCTTCCAGCTGTCTTATAATTCACTCAATGCTTCTACCAAGGTCACTCAGCGGCAAATGTTAGTACCCAATCCTGGTGTCATGTGTAATTACTCTCTTCCCTTGATTAACCTCCTTCTTGATGTCATAGTCTATGTTATTTATATGCTGTCTTCATACTGCTATTTTTAACCAAATGTTATAAAGTTTACTGAAATTTGTATAATATTTAACACCAAAATTTTATTACTCCTTCTAAATGTAATTGAAATGTTTTTATACATTCCCAGTAAACATTTTTGGGTTTTGCAAACGTTTGATAGGAAACGTTTGGCAAAGGTTAATAAATGATGGGAACGAAAACCATTTATAATGGAATGTTTTTAAAATGTTTTATGTATACGGTTTATTAAATGCTTAATGGTGAATGTTTAAAAAATGTTACAAATGAACATATTAATATCTGAATAATAATGGGGTCAGAGGTCAAATTCAATATCTTTTTAAGGTTGTTCACTAATGAAAATATTATTTTTATGTCTAAAATTGTAAGATAGTGGCTTAAAAGTTGTGCCCAATTCAATTCTTATTTTTAGGGATTACATGTGGGTCAATTTTTGACAAAGTCCTCTAAAATCCCCATATTATTGCTCACAGCCATCTTTGTTTGAACATGTTTGAAGGTGAAGGTTTAATAAGCATTCAGAAAATATGGGTTTAAAAACGTTTTTGACATTTGATCAACAATGTTTTTTTAACATTTTTTTGTGTACTGTTTATAAAACATTTCATGATGAATGCTCGAAAAACATTTCTAGCATAACCTTATATTATTTAGCTATTTTGTAAATGTTTAAAAAAACATTTCCAGTCAAACCTAGCTTCTTGAGCTATTTTATAAACGTTTTATAAAAGTTTTCAGTAAAAACATTTGTATATAGAATTTTTATAAAACGTTTTTTTTAACATTATATAAATGTTTGTTTGGAAACATTTAGAAAACCTTACGATAGGGTTTAAATAGGTCTTAAAAACGTTTTGTAAACATTTAAACCATTTAAAAATGTTTCTAATGTTTACTGGGTTGCTCATACTGGTACCATCTATATCATGGTTGACCACTGTGGCACGGAGGTAATTACTCACTTGCCTCTCACCTCTGAGATCATAGTTTGAGTTACGGTCTGACCTCATGTGGGAAAGCTGGTAGTTGCTTGCCATTGGTCGGCAGTTTATAGTGCAGAACCTTGACCAACTGTATGTACTGGTTTCCCCTGCCCTTCCGAATACCTGTTACAATATAAACGATAAGGTACTACGACATAAAACACTAAACAAATAAATAAACAAATAAATGAATGGGTAAATATAAATAAGTAAATAAATTAACACATTCTACAGGGGATGGAGGAAGGGATTGCATAATGCTTCGTTAACCTGCTGCACTGAAAACAAGGCATCAGCAAGCAAGTACCAATTTCCTAAATTCATGTTTGGCCAGGAATAGCACCCAGGGTCTAAGGACTAAAGGTGTTGTTCATCTGCGGCATCTTCTGAGTGTGAAATCCGTTTAATTACCGACTGTGGAATTACTGTATGTTTAAGCCTTAAAATCTATACCCATTGGTGTGGTACACTTTTTGGGGGGGATTACATGGCCGCCATTGATAGGGATCATTAAGTTGCACTGACCTACTTGTTTATGAAGTTTCAGATCATCTGGTGCTGCCATGGGACTGACCCCGTTGTTAAGTAGAAGTAGTATTATTTCAGGTACAGACACTGATTCTTGGCTACCTTAAGGTTGCTGGTAATTGCTGTTATTTTATTAATCCCTTTCAATTAAACCTGATACAGGCCAATGCTGGTCGTCTTTCTCATATAAATAATCGTAAGGCCTGTTCACATGGTTATAACAACTCAATTTTTTTTTATGGTTCACATAACCATTCCACTCACCTTCCCATGTTGAAATGGCCATGCGTGCTTTGTCGAACGCATTCTACCCAGTAATGTATCAAGCCCCAAAGGAGCCTGGACAGTTAAATATACTTGGTTAGTATCTAGCTCATCAGGCCAACACAGAAGGGTGTCAACTAGATGTACATGTATAGATTTATATCTCAGCTACACTGTATTTTGAAAACCACAATGGGCTAGCTTTTAGTTACAGCTGTATTAAACCAAAGTGTACTGATTAACTTACAGCTTACTAATTACACTGATTAAACTGTAGTTTAGTATTACAAGGAAAAGTGGATTACACTGCCTGACCTTTTGAATTTCATTTTATCAAGTAACCATTATAGACATAAATCACAGGCTGTTTGTATATTTATATAATACATCTTTGTAATAATACTATAGTTTGACTAGATTGTGGTATTTCATCCTGTGGTCACCTTTAGGTACGTTTTGGCATATGGTAGATTATACCTGATGAGCAGACACAGACTTTGCAATGATTTTGTACCCATCCTTTGGTTTGACTCAATAATAAAAAAAATAATTCTAATTCCATCTAATTTAAGCAAATATTCAACAGTTAATAAATTTCTAATTTTACTATTCTTGAGATGTATTAATAACGAACATAAAAGACATAAAGTTAAAGTAACTCTTGTCACATTCTAATTACAATCGGACACAAGTAAAATGCCAAGTGATACTTATAATGAAATATTATTGTAGGAAATTAATTCCCTGAAATATTATTGTAGGAAATTAATTCCCTGAGTAAAAAAGCATTATTTTTAACTTGCACTTGAGATAGGACATCTTTATATACAGAGATCCATATCAATTCACTCACTGGACAAAAATAGACACTCTGTAAGTCTATGTATAAAGGTTGTATATAAAGATGTCCTATCTCAAGTGCCTTCTTATGATCACCCCATCTCATCATTCTGGTCAAAGTCTTTGCCAGAAAGCCACAGCTTGTGTAATTTCAGTATAATTAGACAAAACAGCAAATCCATGTCATTTATTGGCACTTGGATATGACTGGAGTGTCTGTTTATAAACTTTGAAATTTTTAAAAATTATCATTGTTTGATATTTTTCCAACTTTTCCCAACTTCACGATTGTGCTTTCTGACAAAAATTTTTTCCTGACATCAAAATTGGCAAGATTCAGGACAAAAGTTGGGAATGTGGAACCACCACTTTAAACATATGAGAATGAGTGTAACGTTTTACATAATTCAAATATAGCGTGTATTTCGCAATAGCTTTATTCAAAAGGGTTCATCAAATGGAAATATTTGTGAAAGAGTTCTTTGGATTTTTTTAGACCGACCTTGTAAATATATGGATAGGTGATAGAAACTATCCAGAGATAAAAGATTTATGAACACTTTCCAGAATTCCTATTTGGAATGGTTTCTGATTGTAAAATGAAAGGACACTAACTGTAACATTAGAGATCAAAGCGTTTACACTAGATCATACATTATGTGAAGTCAAATTCTTTATATGAAAGAGATATGTATAACTTTACCGTGGCTATATGGTACACGTCTCTGTCTCTGTGTTCATGTAAAGAATTTTTCCCTGAAATTACAACACCCAGGTGGTATGAAAACAATCTTGTGGCATCGGGATCTGTATAATTGTCTATTTGTTAAAGTGACTCAAAATGAAGTACCTGTCACTTTATTATGAACTTTCACTACTTTATTTTACTTTTAACCATTTTCTAGATTTTAAGCAGATTTAGTCCACTTTATATATGTATTTTTAATATAAAAATTACTTCAGAAGCAGTGAAATATTTAATTATTTTAATCTCATTCTTGATACTATACAACTGAGGAATTCCAAGAATCAATATTGTGTTTTATGACTTAACATGTGTTTTTTAATGAAAATCACAAATATTGCCGAAACGTTAAGAGACAGTGATTTTAAGCTAATTATCAACTCTACAAGTTTCTCAGGAGAATGTTTGTTAAGCAGATTTTTCTGAGTTTAAGTTATTTTTCAAAATTGCAAATATCTCTATGAAGATAGGAGACAGAGTGATTTTGAGCTCACAATGGACTCTCAACAGCGTACTCAAAATCACTGGAGTCAATATTTAAATTTGTGAAATAAATCACCTTTGGTTGCAATCTAGAAATTTTTCAAAACTATGATTAATTTAAAGAATTGTAATATATCTAAAATGGTAAAAGTTGCAATAATTAAACTAATGTTTGACTCTAAATAGCAGTCCAAATTCTCAGGATTCAATATCTTATTTTTTTAAAAAATTTGGTAGCCATCTTGGATTTATGCGTATTTAGCCTATTTTTGAATATTAAATACGTCTCACATATGGTAAGAGAAGTTTGAACTCATTCGTTACCATACAGAGCTGTCAGAATAAGCATATTATTCACCTCTTTATACATTGAACCATTTTCAGCTGCTTTCTAGAAACGTCAGCTGACACAGTGCTCTTGAAGGCACTTCATTTCTTTTCGCTACACCTGCCTTTACAAACAAATTTGGCATATCATATCAACATGGATAAATGTTTAAACATAAATTGCATTAATTGTTCGACTATTACAGTGAACATATCTAAGTCTACTTTAGAACAGATTTTTTTAAATATTGACAATTAAGCTTTTAAAATAAATAAATCCTTTTTGCAGTTTTGATTTCGGATTTTTACTTTTTCTTTTTTTTTCTTTTTTTGCTTGTTGTGTTATTTGTTTTTCAGGTGTGTTGCCTTCAATACAGTTTTCGTTTAGTTTTGATTATGTCATATTTGCATATAGTATTATAAATTTATGAAAATTTTCTGAAAATGAAAATGAAAGCAATAGCTCATGAATAAATAGATAATAATCCGTTTACATTTTGTCCTTTTCATTGACATCATTCCAAATAATCCTTCAGATTACACCCACAATTTTTCTACTTGACATACTGTGAAACTAGGTCGAAGTTTAAAGTCAATTAACTCCCCACATTTCTTGCTACAATTTTTTTTTGCTTTGAACGTATTTACTAAGGTGGCAGTTACACATCCAAGGATACCCCATGGTTCCATATATGGTAACTGACACGGATCTCCTGCGGATTGATTACGGACTCGCCATGGAAAACTCTACGGATGATAAGGATGCCACAAGGACGCATTTCGTTGCTTGCGGATCACCTGTGGATACGCATCTGTGACCACCCGCAGTGCAGTGGAAACACTCCAGGACACGCCAGGACTGCACAGGAATACCCCAGGACATCTAAATGGGTTTACAGACCTTGCAGACACCCACAAATTGGTTTTAAGGATCAAAAAAATTCTTTTTTCAGATTACACCCACAATTTTTCTACTTGATATACTGTGAAACTAGGTCGAAGTTTAAAGTCAATTAACTCCCCACATTTCTTGCTACAATTTTTTTTGCTTTGAACGTATTTACTAAGGTGGCAGTTACACATCCAAGGATACCCCATGGTTCCATATATGGTAACTGACACGGATCTCCTGCGGATTGATTACGGACGCGCCATGGAAAACTCTACAGATGATAAGGATGCCACAAGGACGCATTTCGTTGCTTGTGGATCACCTGTGGATACGCATCTGTGACCACCCGCAGTGCAGTGGAAACACTCCAGGACACGCCAGGACTGCACAGGAATACCCCAGGACATCTAAATGGGTTTACAGACCTTGCAGACACCCACAAATTGGTTTTAAGGATCAAAATTTTTCTAATGGATGCCTATGACTATAAAAGGGGTAAGGCTCAGGTCGCTAGTAAGATAGAATCTAGATGCCAATATGGACAGACAGGACAGAAATCTTGCACAACTTCAACTCTAACTTTTAGAAATGGAGAGGCAGTTACTCATCATTTCAGCTATGATAGAGACGTTGAGAAGCAGATGGGATCTGCCAGTTATAAGACGGAGAAGACACAGAATATGTAGGTTCAGGGTTCAGCACGAAGAGGGTTAGTACACCAGACTGGTACCAAGGCTCCAGTTAGATGACCCTATGGCATACCAAAGCTTCATGTGGATGCCGTTGAGCTCTCTCAAGAGCTGGAGCAGAGAATCACTGCTGAGCTCCAGAGGGACAGGACATCAGAGATCCTGTGAGTTCAGGAGTCAAGTTGGCAGTCACCCTCAGCCGTCTGGCCACTGGAGACAGCTATACCACCCTGCAGTATGCTTTCAGAGTGGAGAGTTTCACCATTAACAAGTTTGTGTCTGAGGTCTGTGACACTATCATCAATGCCTATCGAGATTAAGTGATGTGGTGCCCCACACTCCCAGAGGATTGATTGCAGGTCTAGTCTGTATTCCACCTGCATTGGAACATTCTGCATGCTCTGGGTGCCCTGGATGGAAAACATATTCCAATCAGATGTCCACAAGGGGGAGGCAGCCTCTACCGCAACTACAAGGGCTTCTACTCTATAGTAATCACTCTTGGCCCTGGTGGATGGAGACTACAAGTTCCTCTGGGTGGAGGTGGGGGCTGCCGGGTCAAACTCAGATGCTAAGATTTTCAAGCACTCTGTTTTGAGGCATAAAATAGAAGATGGAAGCATGGGCTTCCCTGAGAATGAATCCCTGCGGATTGGTGGACCAAAGGTGAACTTTTTCATCCTTGGGGACAACACTTTCCCCCTCAAGCTCTGATTAATGAAGCCCTAATCCAGACATGGTATGGACTTAAAGGAGAGGGTCTTCAACTACAAGATCAGTCGAGAATGCCTCCAGGATCCTCATGTCTCGCTTTAGGGTTTTCCAGAGCCCAATGCAGCAGGAGCCCCCGATGGTGACAACGGTGTTCATGGCCTGCCTGGTACTGCACAACCTACTGAGGATTAGGTACCCCACAGTTCAAGAGGATGACTTTGCGGGAGAGGGCCAGCCTCCAATAGTGCTCAAGGGCAATGACATTACATATGACGGCTGTAACCCAATGGAAGCAGCTAAAAGACAGATGAATATTCTCAGGGATTAATGTAACTAGAACAGTGAAGCACTTTAATACAATTAAAATTAATGACACTCATGCTCAATATTTCTACAATGATCATTCTTATCTTATGCTTTTTCGTGTGTCATACATTTTTATCTGTGTTTATGTTTTATTTGTATATTTCACTGTTGCCAATAAAATGTTTTATTTTGTTTTCATTACTTTGATTTCGAATACTACCAGTAATAACTTCATCTATTTGTAAAAGATAATGAAAAGATCTATTGTTAAAATGCCAAACATTTTAATGGTCACACAATGAAAAGGTAATGAAAACATATATTGTTAAAATGCCAAACATTGCATTCCTTTCTACTGTTAGTGTACACTAAATGCTTGTCACTCCACTGTGTGGTGACCAGATCAAGGGATGAGATACAATGCTTTGAAACAATGGACAGGCAAGCAAGCAAGCCCTCCTCCAGGGTACAAAGAATTAAGGAAAAGATGTCCTCCAACATTCAAAATAATAAACTCTTATGAAATAACTCAACAAATGTGTTCATGTTTTTGAAAAAGTGGCATCAATGCAGGTGGAGTGAGGTTTCCCCCAGCATTCTGGACACGGGTTCCAACACAAATTTGGGGTGGGAGGGTTTGATTCACACTATTTTTTGTGCGTGTGTGTAGGGGGGGGGGGGGGGCGCTGTGTTTTAGAAGTTGTGTTTTAGAACTTGTACTGCAAACTATTATATCAATAGTTGTGTGAGGGTGGGCCTTTTATTAATTTTTCATTTGGGTGTTCATTTTGGGTGAAATAATAGTTACTCTGTTAGCTAAGGGAAAATTAATTTGGTTTGATATATTAGGACTTAGGTGGGTGTGTGCTGTGGGGCATTCTTTATTTCCTTTTTTGGGGATAACAAAAGTATAGCTCAAATAATTGTTTTTGGAAGATATGGCGGCCCTAACAAGAGCCTATAAAATTATCAGCTAGATATGTTTGCTAGCGGTGGCTGGCTACTGGTCCCCTGAGGCTGGTTGGTCTGGTTGGGTGGTTGATATTTCTTTGACTGGCTGGAACTGAGGGGTGTTGATGGCCCCAAAGCTAACATCCTTTGATGCGTTTGGAATGTTGCTGAAGTACTAACTGTCAACTGAGGGTGGATTCGTTGGTGGTGAGAGGGTGAATAATGATGTACTGGTAAGTGGTGGGCTGCCTTGGGGCCTAATGTCTGGGGTTTTAACTGGTGGTGGTGACATTACCCACAGCTGTGATGAAGTGGTGCTCCGTGCGGCTTGCTGCTATGATGTATGTTGGTTGTATTGTTGTGTGGGCTGCTGCTGTGAACTTTGGACAGTTTGTTGATGCTGCTGCTGTTGTATGGGCTGCTGCTGTATTGGCTGATGTCTTTGTATTGACTGTTGCTGCTGCTGCTACTGTTGTATTGGCTGCTGTGACTGTATGGAATACTGTATTGGATGATGTGGTTGAATTACCTGCTGCTGCATTGACTGCTGTGGAGCTGACATCACTGGCAAGTGGTGCTGTGGCTGCATGCTTTGCTGTGGAGCTTGGCCTTGGATCTGCTGTTGAGCTGGTGCATCTGGCTGAATAAATGTCTGTTGAAAGTGCTGCTGAGCCCGCTGCTGCAGTGGCTTGGAAAGCAGACCCCCTGGGAACCCTGAATTCACTTTTTGCTGTAAGATGGCGCACATTTTTACAAAAACCTTTATTCAAAAATCCTTTATATCTCATTTATTTATAAAGATATCTTCACCAAATTTGCAAAATTTATGTCTAGCATCATCAGATTTGTACAAAACGTGTATGGCTAGGAAAGCTTGTCTTTGTAATTTCGGCCTCATTTTGACAACAAAATGACCGACATATCATATTTTTAAGATCAAATGGTGGTCATCATTAAAAAGCCCCAAGTCTCCTATATTCTTGGTACTAGGAATTCAAGATATAAACTTACATTAAATCATGTTCTTCAATTTTTGCCAATTGTCTAATTTAATCTTTGACCTCTCCTTCTATGTCAACTGTGATCATCATACTGAAAAGGCCTTATATCCCCTGTTTTATTGGCCCTTTTTAATGTGTAAAAACTTTGTAGCAAAATCAAAATGGCCGTCTGAATGCTAAATTGCTGTAAATATTACATTATGATTAAGTGACCCCTCTTTTAAGGTGACTCTTCTTCCACTGTTGCTTAATAACCATTTGAGATAACTACCACGGCAGTGATCTTTTCTACTGTGCTTTTGATTTTCAAAACTTTTCTAGTTTTAAATTCATCCGCATGGAATTTCCCACAAAGTTAGCGATCTCATGCCACTTAAATTCCAAGTCTAACTTCTTTGTATGTCCAGACAGTAATTATTGACATATTTATATACTTTGAATACAAAATTTAGACATTCCTTGGACCGAACGTTTGAACACAGAGGTTAGAGCCAGAAAAAACATCTGCTAGGTCATTAAGGTGGGTTCAACATTAAAGATTGGCTCGTAAACCTACCTCCCGATCGGAAAAAAAATTTTTTTCATCATCAATGGTTAGATTTTACAATAAATATCCAATAGTTTTCCAATCAACATTGTAGGTGGGTCACAAAAACCTTCTGATTATTGAGAATGTTGTGATTACTTCTCCTTACAAAGATAAATGCAGGTTCTAGGATTGACTTAGATAAAAAACAGATTGCTTTACGAATGTTAAGATGACTTTAACATAGGTTTGTGACTATGTTCCCAAAATGCAATATCTGCTAAGGATCAGCTACAGTCTACAATAATTTTAAACAGGTTAAAATTAATCAGGGACAAACACGATTCACTCCTAAACGTTCTTGACCAAAACTGTTGATTCCGAGTCCAAATGATCTGATCAGGTTTTCGAATGTTTTCCAGAATGAAAAGATAAACCCCCAGAATGCACAATTTCCATAATTGGGGGGTACGTTTGCAGTTCACTCGTGTATGAGGAAATGTCCTGTATGGCCCTTGATGCTATGAAGACTCATCAAGTTGGTTAATTAAAACTCTGTGATCTGTGTAAACTATGTCATATATATGTTTACACTTGATACAATCCAAGCAATGTGTAAAACTATGCCATTTTTTTTAATTCTCAAATTATTATTATTTATCTAGTTAAATTTGACATAAGATAATATTTGTAAACTATTCTCTCTTCATTTTAATTGCGTGATGCAATGCTCTTGTGGAATGCAGATTGTTCGAAAAAGAACGTAACATGCAAACAATTTTTTCAGATTTACTTGATATATTGACAATGAAAACAACTATGTTCGCAACTGGAACCAAGATAGTGTTGGATCATCACATTCTTTTGCAGTTTCAGTTTCTAGCTAGATAAAACAAGAAGAATATTTTATGTATTGGATTAAATTGCACACTTGGACCATACGTGGGGGGTCACTTGCGTGATTACATAAGCCTACGCATAACTTTGAGAAAGGAATGTAAACTCGTCACAGTATGTAAAATACTGAAATTGGAACTTTATTAGTTCAGTTTTTCTTTTTCCTTTCACTCTTATTGTAATGCTTAACAACTTTTGAAGAAAGATAAGCATTCAATTCTTGTAGTCAATGGTTATAACCCATTAAGTTTGAATTTTCCAATTTTCATTTTAAAAAGTATTTGGTAGTAATCCCTTAAATTTTAATGCATTTGCATTCATATATAAAATACGTTTCGACCTGTAATGAAACCTGTCCACACCACTATTTCATTCCCTTGGGGTCAAAACAAGCAAAGATAGCAGATGGGATTAACATAATATTTATTCTACTAAAAGTTACTTGTAAGTAATACAGCAATTGATATACAGCTCTGATAATTTACATATAAAACTGTAATTACTGTGACCTTGATGAGTTACACATTTACACAAACCAAGGTCACTGGTGAATCCAAACTATTGAGGCAGACCCCCCAAAGTTTAATACTTATGAAACATTATACAAAGCACAATACAATGCAAACGCATGACACTAAGCAGTTAAGGGAAGGTGACCAGTGACCCCAGATGTCAGGCCCATGACCTTTATGACCCAAGGTCATATAATTGTTACAAAAGTCAAATTGAAAAGGTAAATCTAAGTAAAGTGACTTGTCAGGGAGGCTAAAAGCCCACCGCAAATGCATAACATTAAGCAGTAGAGAGAAAGAATCACCAGTGACCCTGGATGTCAGGCTCACGACCTTTATGACTTGAGGTCATGTAAGATTCAAGGTCAAAATAAAAAGTTAAATCTAAGTAAAGTGACTTACAAGGGGAGGTGAAAGACTCACCTAAGCGACTAGAAATAAACCTAATTGTAAAATAATTTACAATAGACTAGAGCAAATTGCTGACAAACGAAAACCCCACAGGAGGGGGTTCTGCAAAATCTGACAGCTTCACATACGTTACAAATCGGCTGTCAGACAAAGCAGAAAAGTAAATTTGTTGATTGGAATTTATTTTAAAATAAGGCCAATGAAAAGAGAATTTTAAGCATTCAAACTATATAAACGAACACAAAAGGGGCTGTAGAACTCGAAATCTAAATTAAAAGGAAAATGAGTTGTACAGCCAGGTGATGATTGCCAATGTGGAAAAATTAAGGCTATAAATGAATTGACTAACAACCTGGCAGAGCGGCGGACGATGTATCCCATAGGGATTATGTCCAATCTATCAGCTTCAAGGACGTTACAACTCGGCTGACAGAGGAGACAAAACAAGAAGTGTTGATTGGAATTAGTTAAAATGCACCATATGCAGGGTAAAGATCAAAATAAAATGAGAATAACAGACGATACGTCCCCGAAGGGCACTACACGCCTTGGTGAATTCATTTAATCAAATCACCAAGACGTCCAGCAGCAGTAGTGATAAGATGGATATAAGTTTGTGAAGTCGCCTCTCGAAAAGCCATAACATGACACTAGTTCAGCTAACCAAGAAGATGTTTAAAGTTAAGAGATTGCCAGATCATGTGTAACTCTAGACAAGAAATAAAACACAACAATCCCTTTATGGGCAAATACACAGTATAGCAACCATAATAGAATTGTAATAATTATGTACATAATGTAAATGGTTGACTAGTTTCTAAAGATGAGCATAAAGTTAATGTCCATTGCAAAATAATTAAAATTAAAGTTATAGACATGAGCATTCAAGAAATGAAAATATGCAAATTATATAACAGATAAGCGGTGGAGTATGGTAATAATAACTGGATTATTGTGTCTCTAGCCAAAGTGTCTAAACGAAGAACCAGGCAGTCTGAAGCTGATCCTAGGTTCTGGGGAAACCATCCAGAAGCACCTGAAACTACACAACTGATTAAAGCCACTACTGAACTAGGGTGGGAGAAAATGTGGTGGGAAATAAAATTTGATTTTCTAGCTGTTACCCCTTCCAAGTCTTGAATGCAAATGGAAGAGTGGATGCAGATTTTTAGCCTCGAATTGAAAAGGGCCAATAAGATAACAGTTTACAAAAGGCACGGGTTGCATACTAAAGCCCAAAAATTAAGGTCCCCCAAAGGAATGAACCTGCATGGACCATGGTGCCTGACAGTAATATCAGACACAACCACTCTGAATGATACACTCTAGGTGACCTGTGCCTCCACTGACTTTCTGGGAATCCAACCGGGATATCCAGGAGGTCAACCTGGGTACTTGGCATGGACATTGGGACCAGAGCAGAGTTGGTTGGGATTGGGGTACTTTCTTGGATGTGGCAGATGTTAATTGGCATGAATGGCTGTGGGTAGATTACAGTCACCATTGATAATACCGGGGTGATTCGGAGTATTCCAAGGTGACTGGGACTACTCCTGCACAATCAGGAACAGCAGGTGGTCCTTGATGGTAAATTCGGAAAGGTGGCATGTTCAAAAGTTTTTCCAAGCCTATTTTTTGCCAAGGGCAGTTAAGGACAGCTTGACGAACAATGTGGATGATAATGTGAACTTGTGAAGACCTGAAGGGACGGCCTGGGGGACCCAAAATTGGACCTGTTATTGCTTTATCTTTATATTTGAACAGGCCTCTTGTGGTTTCTAAGATACAGCCCGGACAAGAAGCAGGGCCATTACTTAAAAATTTAAGAGGGGACGAAAATTCACCTAAATTGCAATGGTTGTTGCATTAGGGCATTAGAAATATTTGAACTACCAATGCTTGCTAAGGTAAAATCAATCACCTGTTTGGTGACCTGAGGACTGAAGGCATTTTATTGTCTCTCTAACTTGTTCACCATCCTTTTAGGTATTTAAAGCCTCTCTTACATCCCATCATAAGCACACGTATGTCCTGGTTACGGTGAAAAGTTGACTTATTTACAAAGGGACACTTAAACTAAACGCATGATTTTATAACAGAATTGAAGTCACCTTGTTTTAACGAGCAAATCTCTATTAGCCCACTACCAGGCTACTTCCGTATTTTGTTAACAATATTCACCCCACACTTATGTGTGTATACATGTACGATGGGATGCAAGAAAGGCTTAACACTTACACTTTCATGTATCCCCTGCGGATATAGGCCACGGTTTCATATATGGAAAGTGACAAGGATCCCATGCATATTGTGGGGTTTGGGGGATCTCTCTCTAGATGATAGGGATCCCACAAGGACATTAGGGATGCCTTCCGTTGCTTGCAGATGACCTCCGGATACTCCTCCAAGACCACCCGCAGTGCGGCGGAAACATGCCAGGATACATCAGGACAGCATAGGGATGCATCAGGACATTGCAAGGACAACCCTGATGGGTATACGGACCTTGCAGAGACTCACAGATGGGATCATATTTTTCCCCGCTGATGTGAGCTTGTCAATTAGGGAATTTTATTAGCATAACATTGCAGGCATCTCCATGGGAGGTAGTGACCACTAGATATCTGGATGCCCGGATGCCAATGGCAATAAAAGAGGGTGAGGTCCAGTTCACTAGCCAGATACAATGTAGATGACAATATGGACAGACACGACAGAAATCAATTTCAACTCTTACTATTAGAAATTGAAAGACAGTTACTCATCATTTCAGCTATGATAGACCGATTGAGAAGCAGACGGGTTCTGCCAGGGTTTTTGTCAGTTATTAGACACAGAAAATATAGGTTCAGGCCTTGGCCAACCTGGGCAGAGCTTGACGAAGAGGGTCAGTACAGCAGACCGATGCCGATGCACCACTTAGATGACCCTATGGCATATAGAAACTTCATCCAAGTGCTGCCTGAGCTCTGTCAAGAGCTGGAGCAGAGAATCACTGCTGAGTTCGAGAGGGACAGGACCTCGATGAGAGATCCAGTGAGTCCAAGAGTGAAGTAGGCAGTAACCCGACATCTTGCCACTGGTGACAGCTACACCACTCTGCAGTATGCTTTCAGAGTGGCGAGTTCGACCATCGAAAAGTTTGTGCCTGAGGTTTGTGATGCTTTCACCAGGGGTTATTGAGATCAGGTGATGCAGTGCTCCAAACTCCCGGAGGATTGGTTGCTGGTTGAGACAGTCTTCTGCCAGAGGTAGAACTTTCCACATGCCCTGGGTGCCCTGGATGGAAGGCATGTTCCAATCAGATATCCACAAGGGGGAGGCACCCTCTTCCGCAACTGCAAGGGCTCCCACTTTATTGTACTCTTGGCCCTGGTGGATGGAGATTACAAGTTCCTGTGGGTAGACATGGGGGCAGCCGGGTCAACTTCAGATGCTCATATTTTCAAGCACACCGATTTGAAGCACAAAATATAGAACGGCAGCATCGGCTTCTCTGACAGTGAATCTCTTGGAATTGGTGGACCAAAGGTGAACTTTTTCATCCTCGGGGATGATGCATTCCCCTTCAAGCTCTGGCTAATGAGGCCCTACTCCAGCCGCAGTATGGACTTGAAGGAGAGGGTCTTCAACTATAGGATCAGGCGGGAAAGAACTGTGGTCGAGAATGCCTTCGGGATGCTGACGTCTCACTTTAGAATTTTCCAGAGCCCGCTGCAGCAGGAGCCCTGGGTGGTCAACAGGGTTGTCATGGCCTGCCTAGTACTGCACAACTTATTGAAGATTAGATACCCCACAGCTGAACAGGAAGACTTTGGGGGGGAGGGCCAGCGTACGGTAGTTCTCGAGGGCAATGACTTTCATGGCTGTAAGAGAATTGGGGCAGCTAAAAGGAAGAGGGATATTCTCAGGGACTATTTCATGAATAAGGGGCAGCTCCCCAGTCCAATGGACAGCAGTTAAAATATGAAACATTGTTATACTGTGACTCTCTAAATGTAAATAGAACATTTAAGCACTTTATTAAAGTGCGCAGAATTGTTATACAATGTCAAGAGTGCTACATGGACTGTGAACTTTTGTACACACCTATGTGACTGTTATATTTTAAAGATAATTCCTGTCTTCTGCTATTGCTTGTGTATATGTGTTATCATTTTTCTATCATATTATTGCCAATAAAAGATTTCAATTTATGTGCATTTATTCTCTTTGAAAATAACATCATCAATAACTGCATCTATTTGGACCTAAATCACATCTTTTGGCTGAATAATGTAGCATAAGCTTTGGTTTTGAAAGGGTTGCGACACAATGCTTTCAAAAAATGAACAGGCAAGCATGAAGGGTCTTGTCCTACATCATGGAAATATTTCAGAAAAAGATGCCCCACACCACTATGCGAGAGGTGCAGTGACGGGTCCACATCATTGTGGGCACAGGTTTAACAGAATTTGGGCCTTCATGGTTTAAATTGGACTACTTTGGCTTTATTAACTTTTTTTTTTTTTTTTGGGGGGGGGGGGGGGGGGGGGTTCTGAGTAACATAAATCTACTGGAAAATGATTGTATTGTTGTGTGTATTTGGGGGGATGGACCTGTGTTTTGGTGGTAATCTTAATTTGTGAACTACTTCTACTTCTATTTGGTCATTTGTTGTTGTTTTTTTGGTTTTTTGGTGTTGTGTGGTGTGTGGCATTTCTTTTTGCTTGTTTTTGGCAAAACAACAACATAGCTCAAATAAATTGCTTTTGGAAGATTTGGCAGCCCTGAGAAGGCCCTATAAAAATTATCAGCTATTGCTGATCTGCTGGTTGGCTGGCTACTGGTCCCCTGATACTGGTTGGTCTGGTTGAGTGGTTGATGTGTCTTCTACTGGCTGGAACTGAGGCATGTTTGGAATGTTGCTGAAGTACTGGCTGTCAACTGAGGGTGGATTTGTTGGTGGTGAGAGGGTGAATCCTGTTGGTGTGCTGGTTAGTGGAGGGCTGCTTTGGCGTCTAGTTTCTGGCGTAGTAACGGGTGGTGACATGGCAGGCAGCTGTGATGTTGAAGCTGTGCTCTGTGACATTTGCTGCTGTGATGTTTGCTGCTGTGATGTTTGATGACTGTGCTGCTGTGTGGGCTGCTGCTGCTGCTGTATTGGCTGATGTGTTAGTATTGTCTGTTGGGGCTGCTGCTGTTGCTGTGTTGACTGCTGTGACTGTATGGAATGCTGTGGTTGAATTACCTGCTGCTGCTGCATCGCCTGCAAGTGTTGCTGTGGCTGCATACTTTGCTGTGGAGCATGTCCGTGGATCTGCTGCTGAGCGGGTCCATGCGGCTGAGTGAATGTCTGTTGATAGTGCTGCTGTGCATGCTGTGAATGCTGTAGCTGCTTCTGTGAATGCTGTAGCTGCTGCTGTGAATGATATGAATGCTGTGAATGCTTAGCTGCTGCTGTGAATGATGTGTATGCTGTAGCTGCTGCTGTGAATGCTGTGAATATGAGTCACTTGTTAGTTGTACCACCTCCACCTTCAGAAAATCACAGAAGCCCAATCTTGGATCATCAGGCTTCTCATTACCAAACTTTTTTTACCACAATGGCTTTTAACTCTGTTATTCCCCTCTGTGATTCTGCATGAGCTGCTTGGAGGTCGGAATCAGCCAAACTCGACGTAACACTGACAGCACGCGATCGGGGAGTAGGCGTATGTGTATTCAGGTGCGAGATGTCTGAGGGGTCACAAGTTGACTCTGGATAAGAAGTATCCTGGATCGGTTCCAAGCGCACAGTCTCCCATCTGGATGATCAGCCCTCTGCTCCACTGGCTTGAGAAGCAGACCCCTTGGGAGCCCTGAATTCACTTTTGGCTGTAAGATGGTGCACGATGTGGACCCTGAGGAAGTCAAATTGTCTCTGGTCCATTTCCGCTTCTCTGTCAGCTGTGGTTCCCCCTGGCCAGACGTCATGTGAGTGACTTTCCCGAAGAGTGTGCACTGGCTCTGGAACCACTTTTGGCAGGCATCTTTATTCAAATTGTTCTCACAAAATTTGTCCCACACAGCCTTGGACCTATCCTTGTAGTCCATCAAATGCTTGTTTTGGAGAATCTCATTGTCACACAAAAAGTCCACTATCTTCTGTTCCTGCTCAGCAGTGAATCGAACTGGGGTCTTCTTGCTCCTTTTGTCACCCTTGCCTTTGCCCTTGCCACTCTGTGTCCCTGTAGCAGCCTATGTATCCTGTGTATCTTCATTACTTGTATTCAAATCATGCTGTGTCTCCAGCACAATGTCACCCTGCTCTGTATCCGACTCTCCACAGGATCCACCACTCCCACCACCAGCTCCTCCACCCCAGCTGCCAGCTGGCTCTGCTGAGTCTCTGGTACATATCTCAATTTATCCACCTCTGGACTCCTGGCCTTGGTGGACATCCTCTCTGTCTCCTGACTGCCTCTCCTCTTAGTACACTTCTTTGGTGGCATTTTACAAAAGTATTAAATACCAAATTTCCTTTAGTAAAATAAAACAAACACCTCAAAATTTCTGACTCACTATATATGCCAACAAAATATATCCTCAAACATTTACAGTAGAGCTGTAAAGTTCCCAAAAATTGCAGTAATCACCTCGAACTGCAGAAAGTTCCATCTGAGAAACCCAAGCTTGGTGCCCCTTATATAGGCTTTCATCCGTGAGAAAGCGTCTTTCCATAAATTCCCGAGTGTGGTGGGAAACTACAATTACATCCGTAAACCCTTTCCTTATTGTCCTTGAGGCATCCTTATCATCTGTCAACCCCATCCCTATTGTCCGTATACACCTCCGTGTCTATCCATGCATATCCGCAAACTAATTACATTTCCGTAACCTTCTTTACGGGCTCTCCTGTTTTGTCCTTGTGGTTTCCAGGAATTTCTGTTAACTTCCGGAGGCGTCCTTACAGCCTCCAAATAACCTGCGGGAATATCCGTAGAAATTTCCCAAGTCTTTATTGGCGCGAAAGGGTTAAGGATGTTGTGGATGCCATAAGGAGATCTACGGGTGCTGTAAGGACGTTACAGACGAGATATGGATTGTACACGGATCAGATATGGATATTAATTACCCCTGGCATCCGCAAACCTTTTACAGAAAATTCAAGCATTTTGATTTTTCCGTGGAGGTTCCATGGACAGTTGACATCTGTGACGGATACCACAAGGACATTTTAGGAGGGTAGGGATGTGTTCACGGATGAAAACGATGATCCATAAATCACTCACAGTTTTCTATATTTGGTAATCCGGAGGTACATCCGGCCATGTGTAACTGGGGTCTTAATATGCAACAGCAAATGCAAACTCCAATCCCTACATCGTTTCTTTTGATACAAGCCTGATTTCTGGCTGAGCCTGATTTGAGTTTACCCTCCGTGTTGTTAGTATGACTGTTAGCAAATGAAGAATAAATAAATGTCACGATTACTATGGTTGTATATCAGTATGTGTAAACATGTAGAGGATTTTGTCATGACTTAATAATCAACCTTTTCAAATTAACAGGCAAATTGAAAATATAAAGTGTACATAAGGGTACATTTGATTAAATAACTGGGCAATCGGCATCAACAGTAGGAAATAGTACAGGTTTATATATTAAACGTGATTACCATTAATGCACTTATAATTCAATGCACATGGTAATGAGGTTGTAATACTTGTCCTAAATAGATGTTTTACCTTTATTGTATTGTATTGTGTATTTATACTCAGCGCAATATCTCCATATACTACAGGACTCAAAGCGCTATTTAACCAATCGAACTGTACAGGTACAGCCCCAACTCACAAGTAACTGACATTCCCCTAACTGGAAGATAGAGGCTCAAGGATGACCATTTATCAACGTCCTTGAGGTTCTTTAACCTGCCACTGGGGATAGGACCCAATGACAGAGGACCGCCATTTTAAGTGGTCATCCGAGCCACTATGTATCTGCCTGTACCTGCAGCAATAGCATATTCTAAACATAGAAACAAATCATTTGCACACTAACCCAGGTCAGGTAAACATGAAAGACTGGTTAATTTTGAAGATTCGCTTTCCATTTACATGGTGCTGTAAATGTTGGACATCTGTAACTAAGTTTTTGTTCTAGGTGAAGGTTCGTGCTTTGAATATTCTGTTGTAGTATATATTATACGTTTTGTCTACAAGAGACAACAAAGTCAAACACCTGCTGATGTATTGCAAAGTATCCTTGTTAGCTCATTCAGAGCAGTAAACATAGAAGGAATGTTATTATTTTTATTATGTATTTATGCTCAGGGCAATATCTCCGTATACTACAGGACTCAAAGCGCTATTTAACCAATCCGACTGTATAGGTACAGCCCCAACTCACAAGTAACTGACATTCCCCTAACTGGAAGATAGAGGTTCAAAGATGACCATTTATCAACGTCCTTGAGGTTCTTTAGCCTGCCACTGGGGATAGGACCCAATGACAGAGGACCGCCATTTTAAGTGGTCATCCAAGCCACTATGTATCTGCCTGTACCTGGGATTGAAACCACATCCTCCGAATTCCTAGACAAGTGTGTTACCCGCTAGGCCACAGTGGCAGATAAATGCTGACACATGATGTATATTTTTATCTACCCCTTTCAGCTAAATCAGAGGAATTTCAATAAAAACAACAAGTTCTGAATGATACAAACATATTCATTGTTTTTGTATAACCTCAAGGTTCCCTCCTGAAATCCCGTTTATAAACCATCATCTAATCTTACCTTATACACGTATAAAATCGCAATTTTAATCCATCAGAATATATACTTTTACTGGCTTAACACTGTCCCTTTTTGTCCTTTCACTTGGAGAAGCCCAACACTTACTCTATGTCCATGTGTTCCATACTCTGATATTCTGCATTAATCCCTAAAGTCTGTTGGAGACCCAGCATTGGATGGCAAATACTGCATAGAATTGGGAAGGTTGATATGCCCTGCACTGGAAGCCTGTATTGGCAGCCCTGCAGTCCTGGTCTAGAATGATAAAATATAGCTCAGTACAACTGATCCAAACTAAAAGACACTTATTACCATCTGTAATGAAACCTTAACAAAATAGATAGCAATTGTAATAGAATTTACAAAAAGTCCAACTGATACAATGAAATTGCTATTTAAATTTCCAGCTGAATATTAAATAGCCAAAACTATGCTAGATTAGTGTATAAACTAGTGAAATGTCTGAAGAAAATATGTTATTGTAACCCAAAGGCGAAAGGTCAAAGAACATTCAACATCAAAATTATTCTTTCCTCAGTCAAATATGAGTGTAAGTCATCTGTACAACCATGACAGTCTTACTGTAAACCTCCTACTAGATTGAGCAAATGGGTGGATCGTGGCTATTTCTAGCAAATGACGTGTAGGAGGAATGGTGAGCAGTAGAAGATTTATGATAGGTTTACAGTCAGTGCCTGAATGGGCCCAAATGAAAGGGGGGAGGGGTGTATCCAATACAATTGGTTACTGCGCAGATATATTATTGGATCCTAAATGCCATTCATCACTTTCCGATCCATGAACAAAAAATCTGTTTATGAACCTTTCAAAGGGGATTTCTTTGATTATTTTTACTGTTACCGCTATGGATTCACTAAAATTGGTATTCCCAGATCATACAACTATCACCAGTTTAACCAACAATTTTGGCAAGTACTTTGCAGACAAAATTGCTAAACTAAGGTCTGGATTATCATCGACTGATGCTGATCCCCCGGTTCCCCACAAAAATAAGTTTCTTTCTGGATCATGTCAGAGGAGGGGGAATTTTCAAAATCATCAAGTCGCCATCAAATAAATCATGTGACTTGGACCCAATTCCAACATCATTGGTCTTTGATTGTATCAGTGTACTCTTGACCCCCATTACAAATATCTAGAACTACTCCCTACAGGAGTGCAGTTTCCCATTCTGTTTCAAGAGTGCACATGTCACACTCCTTAAAAGGCTGGTCTTGATAGAAACATTCAGGAGAATTATTGACCAGTATCCAACATCAGCAACATCTCCAAACTTTTAGAGAAAGCTGAGGCTAAGCAAATAAACGAGCAGATTTCTCAGAAGGGTATATCAAACATAAATCAGAGCTTTTCAGTCTACTGACACGGCATTCCTAAAAATACAAAATGACATTTCCATATCATGGCTAAGGGTACTGATGTTGAACTAGTCCTTCTGGACTAATCTGCAGCATTTGATACAATAGATCAGCCTGTCCTATTTAACTGAATACGACATTGGTATAAGGGGCCGCGGTGGCACAGTAGTATCACACTCCCCTCCCACCTTTGGGGTTGACAGTTCGAACCCTGCACCTTATGTGGGAAAGTCGGCAGTTTACAGTACAGAACCTTGACCAACTTTATGTACTGGTTTCCTCTGCCCACAAAACTAGGCAAAGTAAATAAATTGTGCTTAAGTGGTTACAGTCATAACTCGACTCAAGGAAACAGTGGATCAAAATAGATGGACATCTTTCAGAAGCTTTTCAACTCTGTTTTGGTGTTCCCCAAGGCCGAGTCTTATGCCCACTCATTTTACCCTATACACAACCCTTCTTATCCAAATTCAATTTCAGCCATCATTTGCATGCAGATGTAACCTTAACATAATGTAATGAGTACCTGAGATACCATGGAGATAGTTAGGGGGTAGGCTTTACCGAAGAGGTCTGTCTGCAATGTGTGCTGAAAAATGACAGAGAAACCAATGTTAAGATGTCCTTAGAAAGCTCATTCTACAAAGCTGCACCTCAGACAGAAAGCTATGAAGTGATTTGTTATTTGTGCACTGAATACAAGAATGATGGAACATTCGGACAAATTTTGATAGGTTTGTTGCACCTGGTGTTGTAGGTACACTATGCTTGAGCAAGATATGGGCTGAAATACTTTGAAAACCAGTGTGGCCGTACTTGTACACCAGAGTCAGTGTTTTTGAAAATAGAGTGCCGTTCAAAAGGCAAAATCATTTAGAACAGTTATTCTATTATTCTAGCTATAGGCTATTCAAGAGATGCTGTATTTTTGGGTGGATTAGGTTTGGACAGACTTCCGAACAAAGAATCACACCATTCAAGGTGACTGCCCACAAGAGTTTCGCAAGCAAGTATATCAGCTTCATGAGTGATTTACATCCTGATGTGTCTAAGATCCTGTATCTGAGATAAAAGCCGCAAGAAAACTTTTAAATATCATTTGATGTAAATTTACCATTGTGCATTTCTATGACTTTCCGAAGTGTGGTTGTGTATAGGGAGAACATGATTGGCCAGAGGACTGAAGCCTGTGGCACATAATACATCTTACAAGGCCAAAGAAAGCAGCTTTGGCCTTTGCATGGTCAAAGAATAAATTCCCAAAGTTAACATTCCTTACATGATCAGAATTAGAAGGAGTGGGCATGAGATTGACAGCCTTGCATGTGGTATTGATGATTTTCAACATAAATCCAACACCACAACCAATACTCTCAGAGCAAGGTTTATATGAAAGTGTGAAATCATGATAGGAAATATCCCAGCCATACTACAGGCTTGTGATCAGTAAACAAATAGAACATGAAATCCTGGAAAATACCCACCAGCACTTTGCGTTGGTACGGGAAATATGTCAACAAATAAAATATAATAATGTAAATAGGTTGTGTGGTTATGCCAAAATACTGATGTAGAAAACTAGTGCACAGAAGTTGTTTTGTAAGGCTTGTAATCCACTTTTATTGTATTCTTAGATTCTCCTCTCCTCTCCATGTTTAATCCAACCATTATGATACTAGATAGTCCCTTATTTTTTGCCAGATACAGACTTTCAAGGGATTTGAACCCAATCCTCTCACTCTAGAAAATCCATGCTTGACCAGGTGAATTAAAATGGAATCCTACTAACAAAACTTCTTAGGTTCTGTCACAAGTAAAAGTATTTAAGATCAGATAGGGTTCAAGTAGAAGTATTTTTCTGTTCTCAAAGATTCGACTGACTGGGGGCCACGGTGGCAGAGTGGTAACACTGTCACCTCCCACCTCTGAGGCTGGGGTTCGATTCTCGGCAAGGCCTCAAGTGGGAAAGCTGGTAGTTGCTTGCCGTTGGTCAGCAGTTTACAGTACAGAACCCTAACGGACTGTATGTACTGGTTTCCTCTGCCCTTCCAACTACCGGTCGTGATATGACCTGTACAGTGTTGAAAGCGACGTAAAACCCCAAATAAATAAATAAATAAATCAAAGATTCGACTGGGACGAAATGGCAATGATTCAGTTTTATGTTCTGCTCAACTGTCAGATTGATGCCAGCTTTGTGCCATTTGTGGTAAGAGGTAACAGGTCTGTGATCAGATGCTAAACTTACTAACCCCTAGCCCACCAAGGGCATCTTAACAGAGTTCAAGTAGAAGTATTTTTCTGGTTCTGTTGAATATGACAGGGCTCAACAAGAACTATTTTTGTGGTTCTCTGAGATATGATAGGGTTCTAGTAGAACTATTTTCATGGTTCTCTGATATATGACCGGGCTCAAGTAGAAGTATTTTATGGTTCTCTGAGATATGATAGGGTTCTATATCTATTTTTATGGTTTGCTGAAATATATCAGGGCCCAAGGAGAAGTATTTTTACAGTTCTATGAGATATGACAGGGCTTAAGTAGAAGTATTTTTATGGTTCTCTTGTAAAATAAATGCAATCAAGACATTCACTTGACCAGATATTGAGTGTGAAATGTAACATAGGGCTTTACAAGCTGAAATCACATTATTCTAGATGGAGTGGTTATATGAACTGGGCATGTATTTGGGCCCAGATAACATTTGGCACATTTGTGGTAATTAGAAAAACAACTCTTTCAAAATGCAAATTTATTTATTTCCATTTGAAGAAAAACAAATCCAAACATGTTTGTCCCATATGTTACAAAAGTGTAAATCTCATTAGTTTTAATGATTCTGGGTGAATGAATTAGATGTTTGTCAAAACATGTGGGAGTGTCAATACAAAGAAAGGCTATGCTCTGATTAGTATTCAAACTAATATGTTTTATATACACAAACATTGTAGGATTGGCCAATCCTTGAACTCTGAAGATAATTGAAGAGCTTCTAGTTTATCTAATTTGAAATATTTATTTATACATCTGACACATATGCACATGCCCACAAGAAAAGCTTGTTTAGTTCAATTTATATGACTTCAATTCAATAGCACATTGCCAAAGTTCAACAGAAATACATTGTCAGTCCATTGTCAGATATTATTCACACACTGAAAATTTTAGTGTTTATATTTAATAAAATCATATCCATTATTCTGTTTTTCTTAAATCAAAATACAGGTTTTATATCCCTTTAAGGTGGCAAAGGTCAAATCAGGACAGGACATAGGTATTTTTGAATAATTGTTGTGGAATTCATCCACACCCATAGTAATTAACAGAGAGTCAAATTTTCTATGCCAATCCTCATTGACGTCACTGAGTTATCATAGTCTTTAAGAATATGTTTGAATTACATTGAACCAGTTTCAGTTTATGTATTATTTATATGATTAGTCATCTGGGCCCAGTTTCACAAAGGCCTACTATCTCCTTAGTAGGCTGCTAAGTACTAGTAATCTACTAAGCCTATACTATCTGTTTCACTGAGATGGTTTTTTTACAGGGATAATATGGTAGGCTTTCCTGACACTAGAAGCCCTGCTGTCTCTGAAACTTGATAGATCCCAAATATCAGCTCAGTGGAACAATTTTGTAGTGGCTACTAAGGGCCCACTAAGATCTAGATTTAATAGCATACTATCTACTATATTCAGTAGACCTTTGTGAAACTGGGCCCTGATTTTTTGTTTTTGTATTTCAGTTCTAAGCATAATTCTGTCATTTAAAGAATAAAAAAATCCTAAGAATATGATTTTTAGTGCTGTAGCTATTACCTAAATATCCCTCTATCCCTGCACATGCATGCACATATTACTAAAAACCAAAAATAAAACCACTGTTTTCATGACTTGGGGTAACATCATCATTTCTCTTGAGTATTTATTTATTAAACCTTTGGAAGAATTACAATTTGAATATTCCAAAATCTGAATTTCTTTGTATTAAATTTGTATTCCTTCATCTATGTCAGAATATAAAGCTTTATAAATTTTCACTTTATGTTCACATATCTGTAACAACTGAGAGAAGGATATAGTTACTTTATTTGTTCTACATCTATTAATGTACCATTTTACCATAAACTAGACAAAGGATTTTGCTTATGCAAAAATGTGTGACCCACAGCCAAAACCTGAATAATGGTAAACAAACATATTTGAATTTTTGTAAAAGCTAAATTTGTGCAACTAAAATCCTAGTTTATGTGCTTTATACTTTCATATAGCAGTTAATTCCACATTCTAATATGACGCGGCTGTGTCTACTATTCTGATTGGTTGAGAACCGTGGTAAAATTCTTGTCTATACATTAGCTGTTCTGACAATAACCCCCTACATAGAATACTGAACTGAACAACCTCGTTGTACTTTACAATTTGTAATAATTATTCAGGTTAAACAGAATTAATCCCCTCCAAACTAAACTATACACAGAAGTTAAGACCCAAAAGGCAAATTCTGCATATATCATGGTTTGTCTAGGAATGTTCTTATAGTGCACTTACGACTCTAGACCGAGTTTCTGTCCCGTCGCCCATTGCTTTTGATATACTGATGGACACAATGGCGAGGGACAGAGTTCCCATGTACTTGTTTTCTGTGTAAATTTTGAACGGCATATTTGTACACATATTACCACAATTATAAAGTGTTATTTGGTTTCTTTAAGGTGTGTATATGTGCCGTTCACTTATATTTTATGCTAATCAAAGTGACATGTACATTTTTCAACCAATTTTCAAAATGTAAACAAACCTTCAACATTACATATTTATCTACAAAAGAAATTCCTGGTTTCTAAAAACAATTTAATTTAATAACATATGTATCGTAAACTAGATACACTATAACAGACATAAGAAAGAGTTTTGAAAGTGAATACAATAATTTCCCACAGTTCGAGATTTACACAAAAAACAAGTACATGGGAACTCTGTCCCTCGCCATTGTGTCCATCAGTATATCAATAGCAATTGCTTGACGGGACAGAAACTCGGTCTATTACGACTCAAGACCTGTTACATATATGAGGTAGAACCTCTATTATCTGACATCCTATTATCCATATATTCCCTTTTATGGACATATCTCTTCTCTCCCAAATTTGCATGTTACTTACATAAATACCTTTTCTATTTCACAAATATTTTATCATCCAATCACAATCTAGCTCTTTCACCATAGTCGGTTAAAAGAACTTGTACTATTATATGCATTATATACATTAGTAATACACCATACGTATCAGATCCATAATCGTCTCACTATAGTTAATACATTGCATAGACACAAAAATTGCCCTTATCCTTTTTGGTTTATTAAGGTTTGATGAAATGAACATATATCCACAGCCAATATATCTGTACCAAAATGCAAATCCACCTTTGCATTGTCTGGCACATAAAGTCTATTAAGCTGGATTTAATAAAGGAGTTCTGTTAGAGTATTGGTAATTTTGTCTACTATAAATCTGTCAAAATTCTATTTATAGTAATATTCGTTCTGCTCAGTATGAACAACAGTAAAAGACCAATACATTAACATACACATTAAAAGAATATATTTTCAAACAACTTTACAACAAAGATGTTTAACTTACATGAAACAAGTTATCTACAAAATGCATGCATAAAGTAGTCACACAGTTATAAACTAGGATTACATTCAAGTCAAACAAAAAAAATAATACAATTACATAAGTCAGTATCTGTCTTGAGTATAACAAGATATGCAAATTTATAAAAATTACTATAACATATATATATCTATATATATATATACACATTTTCACTCTTTGTAACTATTGAAGAGATATATGCACTGAACATAGAAGCATTTCACCTAATAGTATGTACTGGTATTAATTGAGAGGAACATATTACCTTGATAAACATTATTTATAAAACATCATAGAGCACACTACAGTTTGATCCCTTCAAGGTGACCTGTCTCAAGTAGATCATTTTTTGTCTTTCATAAATTTTTGTGGCTTATTTCTCCTTGGAGGGAGAATTACCAATATAATACTGTGAACATTTTGCCAAAACTTTGGCCACATGGGGCAGCACACAGACATTGTGAATCGTGTTCGTGTATCACAGATCACCAAATTCAAATTGCAAACAGGGAAAACCAATCTCAACTACCTTTGTCAAAGGTAATTGTATATAATTCTGTACAGTAAAACTCCTTATTATCTGAACACTATGGCAAAGGAAATGGATTTTCATAGAGAAAAAGTAAGAGTCAAATTTGGGGTTTTATGTCCCATTCAACAGCCAGAGTTATATTGGAGCAGTCCCTCAGCATTGCTGCTTGTGGGAGTCGAACCCGCACAGAGATGACAGTCTGTGATTGGATACCAAACTTACTAACCACTGAGGACCTCATTTTAATAGAGCAGGGAAATGTGTCCTATGTGGCAGACTGTAACTAATTGTTCCATTTTCTTTGCAATTCACAAAACCCTTGAGAAATGGCATGAAAAAAACCCTGAAATTTGATCCAACAGAGTGCTTTATGTAATAATTTAATCAAACCCTCGGATAATAAAGATAATCAAATGCTAACAAAGATTTCTACCATATTTGGACACAGATTTTTAGGTCGGATTTTTATCATCATTTTAACCTGTATATGAAATATTTTCCAGTGAGGAAATTCCCCTTCTATTTCCTTGATTTGTGTGACAGATACTGTACACACTTGTGATTGTTTTTGCAGCTAGGGTAAGAAATCTAAAAATTTGCCACATATCTGAAATTCGCCACATGTGGAAATACTACTAAAATAAATGGACTGAGCTGTGATTTGTTGAATGTACAATAAATTAAGGCTTTTTGAACTGAAAAATACCAATTTTAAGACAAAACATCAGTTTATTTGTAAAGTTAACTAAGGTTTTAGAGGTGGTGAATTTAAGATTCCTGGCAAATTTTAGATTTCCTACTGTACACTAAGCCTCCAATCTCCTCCAGTGCAACACTACCACAAAATTTTGTTTTCATATTTTCATGGTTTTAAAAGCAACCCTTAGTTGTGAATTTCACATATTGACACATACATTTCACATAATGAGGTGAATTTCACATACTGACACATACGTTTCACATATTGTGGTGAATTTCACATTTCTTTCAAGTGTACAAGGTTGTAGTTTAATTCAACAACATTGTCTTGTTCACCTGCATTTCATTCAAACTACACAAAATTAACCTAGACAGGATATATATGTATATGTACATATTTATAGTACAGCAAGCTACATATCAATATTATTGTTATTATACAGTGGAAATCAATCTGAATTAGAGTTCTGTCAAGTAGTACCCTCTTTACAAGTTCACAAGACAAAATCAGCTCTTTATAATGTCATTTCCAACTGACTTTACTCTGTTATTTGGAAATCTTGGTTAATCAGAAGTTTTTATTTTTAGTCCCCTGAAACTAGATTAATGTACAGTCCCCATCGGAATAAATACATTGCGAGTCCATTCATCAGATCTGCATTTTTAGCTTGGTATATGTTTATAAAATTTAATGTGGTTTGTGTATTGTAATACTCCATTTTCATGACATAATACACAAACCACTTCTAAATGTGGTTTACCGAGTAAATGCCACCATTTCTGTATAATGTTTGAATATCCACCGTTAACAGTAGATGCTTTAGGGATGGATAGGTGCCATATTTTCCCATTGCGGTATCTAGCCAGTGCAAGCCTGTTGTCATTTAGGGATACCAAAAAGGTTTTTGTGTGCGTGCACATCCCCAATCAAATAGGCCTGCTGACAAGGCAATGAACTTTATAAAAAAACAAGGTAGCTCTGCCCAAAGGAATTTATTATTATACAAAGTCTCCAAATGCAGCAAACTATGTGATAAAAGTAAAGTTTTACAGTTGTACTATTAACCATCTTTTTACGTTAACTTTACAATACCAACAAAGGTCATTTCTTTGTCAGCATGAATGACCCGTTCTGGGTACATGCTCCGGATTGTCACCTCCTGCTCTCGGCGTATGTGGGTGACGGCTGCAGTGTGACATTGATGAATGGTGTTGTAGAGGGCGCCAGTGTCTGGATCCTCTTCAATGCCCCACTCGGAAGCGAGGCATTTAACAAAGGGAGTTTCATCTATCATCACAATATGCGACCAGCGGCCACTTCGGTCAAAATAGGTCATCTGTAATAAACAAGAAACCACATAAAATGTAGCAAAACTGTACATTCTGTGATTAACAGTCAGGTAATTATATAATAATACCCCCTGTGTATATGTAATCATAAATGTTATTATATTTGTTGTTTGATGGATAGTTTCAAGAGCCTTATCTAATGTTATGATTGAGCATTTTTGGCCCCAAGTTCTGGAAAGAAAGGGCTTAACATAAAATGACTACACAAGTGTGTTGTGGTAAAAGGTTGGTGGTCACAGCAATAGGAAAAAACAGTACATGTAATGTGCTTCGTAGCTTTAATATTCAGCCGAACGATAGTTTAAAACCATCATAAAGCACTCGAATATGGCTCTTTTATTCCTATATTCAATTGGCAGAGGAAACAAGTACCTGCAGTTGGTCAAGGATCTGTACTGTAAACTACTGACCAATGACAAACTGTGCCATCATGGCCCCTTGGGCCCTTTCACAGGGTAAATATAAAATTTTCAGTAATTATACATGTAAACACTGAATTGTTAAAGAAATATGCATTAAAAATTCATGCAGAAATGGTGGAGAAATTGATGGTTAAAAACTGAAGATTTTATATTCACTGCGAGCCTTTACTACAGATACATTTCACAGTTGAACTTTCATGAACAATCACATTTTGTAACAAACTACATTTTCGGGTAAATATGGACTTATCTTACTCATAATTATGGCGGATAATAAATGTAAAATGACACACATATTTTTAAATTTTTATTACCAAAGAACACAAAATACACAATCTTAATCATGGGGATACAATTTAAAGATTTTATTACATAATATTCCTATTAACTCTGGCAAAACATGAACAAAAAATTTCATGATCATCCATTTAGTTTAATAACAATCACATAATAATATATACATTATTCTGTTTTTCACATCATCAAGGACTTAAAAGAACTTCATACTTCATTGCAGAAATTGTGATTAAAAACTCATACAATTTAAGAATGGTATTATTTAATTGCGCAAAGAAGTATTGCATAATTGCAGGCTATATAGAGTGAAGAAAACAGTGACTTTATTAATTGACTGTTCCTAATCTGTTCAATAGTAACCTCAAGCCTGTGTCTCACTGTATTGTTTCGCCAAAAAGCTCGCTCCCTATTAAATGCCCCCTACCAACCCACCTCTACCATTTATAGCAATATTTTCTGTTTCCGTATCCCTCATATGCACATATTTACCATATTGATTAACGGATATAAAAAAGATGCATTTCTGTACATCCCCAATCAAATTACTGCTAACAGGAAAATGAAAAAAAATTCTAAACAAAACATGGCAGCTTTGATCAAGAACAATGTAAGCACTACAAAAATACGAGATAAACATTTTATAATTTCTTCAGATTAAAGATTTGTTTCTTATTTTTAAGTTCTCTCACAATTATGGCAGGTGGTAAGATCTGTATTCATTTCTCATTTAAACCAGACTTGAGAGTTGTTTTGTTATCTGCAATAGCCAACCCCCCACTTTTAAAAAAATGCATCGCCTAGTGGGTGTTTAAACGATGTAATACAGTATATGTAACCTTTTAACATTCTATTTCTAATTTTGGAAATATGTACCCAGACAGTTTGTATACCAATCAGATATGTTAAGCTTTCTATTTCCATATTTCCATTCTACAAATAAAAACTTCCTCAATAATATTATATATATAGATAGATATATAAATGAAAAAATATGCCTCAAGGAAATAAAACTAAATGGAAAGAAAGACTTTCTTATAGCTTTATATAGTTTATACATTCATTAAAGATTCTTACTTGTGAATACACAAAGTATAATCCAGTTTTCTTTATTCTGATCCTCCCCGTTGTCACATTCAAATCTGCAAAAGTCTGTTGATCGTTGAAAATGTCATCAGAATATTTCCAGAACTGTATAACTGAACCTGAAAAAATAAAAAAAATAATACAGAATATAGATTTATTTAAAAAAGTATATTACCTATTTATGTATTTAGAATTACATAATATCTTTGGGGATTAAACTTTCGGGTTTTATTTTATCCATCGGAGTTTCTTCCGTTAACCAGTCACACATATGTGACCTAGGTTTAAGGAGGAAATTTTTGTTAGAACACAAAATTGTTTTTAAATAATTATTTCACTTTAATCATAATTAAAGTTGCCATCTACATGTATGAATTAACTCAACAGGCTATACATTTGACTGTGGAATCCTTAATAGACCCTTCAACTCAGAGACATAGATATCATTTTGGCTTTAGCAAATTAGAGTCTGCTTTTGAGTGGAGATTGAACACTACGAAAGCTGATAAGAATTAAATTATGTGGCAAAGGAATGAGTTATTTTTAATACAACTTGAACCTATCAACTATTGGGTCTGAGCAAGAATTTACCTAATAATTAAATGCTTTCTTTGAAATTAAGGTTTTAGGGTGACTAGGGCTTATTGAAGCCACTAAATTCAAAAAGTCCTAGATTGAGAACAGTTACAAAGGACGAAAGGGAAAGCTTTGTAAATTTTTCTCTCCCATTGTGGTAACCTGGATGATTTTTCCGACAATATAAGTGTATTTACTAAGCGTGTTGGATTTGCAAAATTTCAGCAAAATGTTGAGGTGATAAAAAATTATACAACTATGTAATGTATTCATTGGGTGACAATGTGACAAGACTGACAGTTTCATCCTTATTGCAATTTTCCCATGGTAAAACATATAATTTATCCACCTAATGGTAGTGTACCATTCATACTATGCCTATAAGGCATCCCAATGTCCCATTATTTGGGAACAGGTTTCTAAAGTCTGCCCAAAAATTAAGGGGCAAAAATTTGTATTTGCCAACTGGCCCTTTGTGACTTTATTTTTTAAAGTAAACTCTATTCCAAAGCAGTGTCTGACCGAGTTTAAATTTGTAATAATGTTAAAGTAACAAAAAAGTTTTCTGCTACTTGAACCTCATGCAGAGAACCATTTATAACCTTTGACTACTTGTAGCAGGTTCGCTCCAGACTGCTAGCAGTTATTTTCACCGACCATTAGCAACAATTCCCAATATCTTTATTGGGCAGAGTTTACTTAAGTAACTTTGATAGGCATTTAGAAGCAGAGGAAACATCTATCCTCTGAAAAATAAGATTGTATTCAGAAGCAGAGGTTTTAACATCTTACCTCTTCAAAAATGTGGAACAACTCTTCTGCCCACAACTAAACTATTGAGCTTAACTGCAGTGGAAAGTTCATTATTTTATGATGGCTGTTCCACAGTGGTGATCATGCCCCCAATTGGAATACTTAGTCTATCTTTCAATTTTGTCTTTCTGGAGATCAATCTATTAACTCAGAACAATCTTAAAGCCATCACAAACTACAATTGTGACAATCGTGTAAAAGTTCCAGTACTTCCCAATGGGTTTGTGATTGGATGTGTTTGGGTGTCCAACATCAAAATGTTTGAGTTTATTGTAAGCCTATCTGCTTTTGATCTTCCAGTGATCACAAAGCTATATTTTTCATCTAAATTTGATCTTTCAGGTTAGTACACGAATTGTATGGAACAGGAAACTATTGCAAAGTTTTCTTGAAGCAATTGCAACATTAATCAGAAAGCTTTGAGGAAGTATTGCAAACCTATCTTCTGACTAAATCTGTGACCTTAATGTATTTATATCATTAAATGAAAACCAAAACTGTAAGACTGTAAAAATATAATAATATAGTGAGATTATATTTTTATTTAAGGGCCCTGAATATTCAGAAGTGCTACCTAAGTTGATGTTCATCAGTTATACAAATCATGTTAAAACTATATTGATCACTCTCTTCAAAAACACAAAAGCTGATAGACATGTGACCATTTCTATCCAGTTGAATACCCTCTTTAGTGTATACCATTTAACAGAATCTAATCTAATCTACCGTGGACAGTTTAAAATGGATCCAGTCATCTAGAGAAGTTTGAACATGCCTTAATATTCAAATGTTAGTACTTTATGTTATTCCTGCATTTTTAACACTTATGTTCTACATTCATGGAATTGCATTGCAACATATACTTCAAATAATAAAATTTTTGGTCTTTATTTTTATTGACATGAGGTTGCAGCTTTAATTTTCAAACCTTAAGTAGGTTAGCAGTAGACATGCAAAATCTCAATTGGAAATCTAAAGTTTGCAGTAACCAAAGACAACAAGGATATTTTCTAATTTAATTTAAACACAGAAAGTATTTAATTATTTTCAGTTTTTCCATTTTTATTTGTCCAGTATTGGTGAGAAACATATTTGCTTTATACTACTTTGTTTTTGGAAAATTTCCTAGTTCTAGTAAAATATATTTTCATTATAAAACTGAAAAGGCAAAGTGAAAAACGTTCCCATATCAGGTTGCTATCAGAACCAAGTTTACTCTACCAGATGTTACTGGTATCAATGATAAAATTACCAAAAAATTTTCCAAAAGTTTTTATAAATTTCCTCATTGGCAAGGAAACTTCCTGATTGAGAAGTGACAGCCTTGCCCTCTTCCCATTATGTCTCCCTTGAACCGGTTAGAGAAATCATCATAACAAAATAATGGCATCACAATATCAACCAGTTCATAAGAACAATATCGCAATTTACTGTCCACTCATGGCTGTATTTTTTTGTAAGATAGGGGGAAATAAAGACTGAAAATATATTTTTAAGTGCCAGCTCTAGCAAGGCTCGCGCTTCTAGAAATCACCTTTTTTAAGCCTTCTGAGTAACTGTCTCTTCACTGAAGTTAATCAGGAATGGGCTACATTAGTACTGGGATGGGTGACCGTCTGAGTTCTAGACCAGCTATGGGATGTGTCTGAATTGGAATTTCTTTGTGTTGCCAGACTTTCATAAATTCTAGTGCACTACTCGTGTCTCTGATGGCTGTGCAGCTCGTGTATGTAGACCGAAAGACCTTTTGGCCTTGTTTTCATAAGTGTCAGTGCCCATATAAAGCATTCAGTACACAGTGGAAAAGAAGAATAAATCACCCTCATGACATAGATATATATATATATATATATCATTAAAAGTAATAATTGAATGAGGGCACACTTTTTAAGCCACTCTCATACAATTTTAGATGTAAAAAGAATATTTTAATTGGTGACATTAATCATGTATTCCTTTTGGTCATACCCTACCCACATAAAAAATTCAGAAAGATCTGTTTGTAATGGCACCCTGTGAATGCTTTCTACTTCTGATTGATGCTGTCACCAGTAGTTCCAGAATAAAATCAAGCTTAACCTCTGGGATAATGCATTCAATCTGCCTCAACCAAAAGCAGAAAAGATTACAGTTGAATGGCAATGTCCAGTGAGTTTTACTATATTTTCGTTGAAAATTTTGACCAATTATCTTCTACCCCATCAATAACCTGATGTAATAGTATCTGTTCAATGTGTTAAATGCAACATTCAAGATGAAACAATCGACTGTTATGGAAATCTAATCTTTTAAGGTTGAGAAAAAAAAGAGATCCATATTGATCGACATACTGGTGTCAAATCATTTAATAAATCAGTTAATAAAACATCTCATAAGAATATTTTGACAGCTATTGAATGTGTCATTAATACACCAGGGGCCTGAGAGAAGCATTTGTAAAATAACAAACTAGAGTAAGAAATCTAAAATTCGCCAGGAATCTAAAATTCGCCACCTCTAAAACCTTAGTTAATTTTATGAAGAAAATGATGTTTTTGTCCAAAAATTGGTATTTTTCAGTTCAAAAAGCCTTTGTTTACTATACAGTCAACAAATCTCACCACAATTCATTTATTTTATTAGTATTTTCACATGTGGCGAATTTCAGATATGTGGCGAATTTTAGATTTCTTACTACATGGTTTGTCCAAAGTGAAAAGATAAGTCATATCACTGAAAAGATTGGCTTTATGTCCTGCTCCCAAAACTTTTGACTCAAAAAGATAACTAATAATAATAAGCCCCAATACCTGGAAATAATAACTCCAAATAGTCACTCAGGAGACTCCTAGGACAAATCCTCTCATTTAAAAACATTTACCCAGCTATAATTTTATCAATGAATGGAGGAGATTAAGAATAGCACACTTAAGATAATTTGTAGCAGCCTAAAGCTATGTCGTAGGAAACTTACGATCAAAGGTTTTTGATGTGTGCTACAGCAGTGGCCCACCGGAATTTACAGAAGAACAGTTTCAGTAATTTTCTGTTTAAAAAGTCATTGTCTTGTGACTTGTTTTCAGAAAATTTTCCCGGATTCCACTTTTATCACAGTACAAAATCATAGCCATAATACAATCATGTACTCCAGTCTGTTTGCACTTATTGCTGATTAGCACAATATTTCATGTAAATTTAATATAGCACAATTTTGGCTACAAGCTATTTTCCAGTTTTCATGCCCAAATTCAAACTGCATTCTCTTTTACTTTGTGTATCAGACATTTCAGTTACAAATATTTAGTTTCTAACTCTCGACTTGTCCACACATACGGATGTTAGTATTTGAATTCTGGATACAGTTTTGCTTATTAAATGTTCTGGAATCAAGTTCTCAGTACTATCATTACTAACTCAATGACGCTGTACATAATCAAACTGCAACACATCAAAATTAAGCAGCCTTGAGTCTGTTCAGACATCACAATATCTCTGAAGTAAAATCAACCATAACTACAAACAAAGCCATTATTTTTTTCAGATTTTAATTATCTCTCATAATATAAGGACCACAGATGGCTTCTCTTCTTGGTTTTAGGCTGAGCAATGGAGTTTTGTCTTAGGCAAGGCTTTGGTTTCAATGTATTTTACAGAGGATGACTTGGCTAAAACCAAGCTTTTAACTGATCTATCATATAACCAGTCTTTTGGTGTGTCATGAGCCTTGTATACACACTAGTATTTATACAGAAAATATATCAATGTGACACATATCTTTAAGTTTGTTTGCTGCAAGTTCTATTAGGAAACAATACTGTATTACAGTGGGTAACCTTCCCACCACAAAATATCAACACAAACTACTCTATGGAGGCATTCTATATATTTAAACTTTAACTTCAGTTATTTCAATTTGAAGTAAGACAGAAATATATGCAATAGCCACATTTAAATCTTCATTTACGATATTTATGCCCACCCACAGGTGGACCTACATAACTCACAAGTCTTCGCCAAAGCTTGGACTTAGTAGATTTTTATAATAAACTAAATCAGACAACAAACTTAGCCAATGTGTAAGTCGTAACTGTAAGTCTAAGCCTGGGCTATGCCCTTTAGTGCAAGTGGCCTTAGAAATGCACATTGATAACAAATTCTTATATAATGCACAATTCTTTTTCACCCATAATTCGAGCCAATTAAGTACACTGAAATATTAGTAATAATTTAAAAGTAAGTATGAAGTATTAATATAATGCACCAAATTGTTGTAGACATTCTCTTAGGCACTGATGTCTGAGAAGATATAGTCCAATTTCCAGAAGGAAGTCTGTGCCCATATGTTAGCTTCCGACTGGGGAGAAAGAGTATGGTGGACTGGGAAGGCTAATCTGAATAGGTAGTATTCAGATGGTGTCTACTTCCAAAGTACTGTACTGGGTTTGGATAGCTTGAGAGGAAAAAAGTTCAAAGGCAGTAATAGGGAGGGAATACTTTCAAGTAACTTGTTAACAAACATGATTCAAAATATGTTATCGCAGCTCTTTAAATAAATTCCTCAAACTTGTACTTAACTGGTCAATTAAGGATGACCACTTGACATTATTCTTACAAAAGCTCATCAGATTACTTAATTTATCAACTGAATACTGTCTTGCACTTTTTTTCTACATTAATACCAGAGATGTTGTTGACTTACCCCTGGGTCCAGTTTTGAGATGCCTACTAACGGCATGTTCATGCTGCTGGTTGATCACCATATGTACCACACCAATCTGAAATTAATAGAAATACATATTTAAGTAGATTACTACTTACTGAGCAAAATGATGAAATTCTGCTTTAGGTTAAACTCATTTGATTTCTATATCACTTTTAGTACAATGTATCAGATATTACTAAGTTAAAGGTGTTTCTCGTGGAAGACCATAGGTCAAAGTTGAGTATTTGTGCAGTATTTGGGGTAACCTTAAAGTCAACCCAGAATCTTAAAGCAAACTCACATTGTCACTAACGTGACATAGTTTTCCTAACCTTAAAGTGAACTCTATGCACTTGTAAAGTTATTTGACCTAAATGTTGGGGTGATCTTTAAGGGGGCATGGATGGTGTAAGACAACCTTATTAGTAGCTTAATGTGAAAATGTTAAGGTGGCCTTAATGTTAATGTGGAGTATGAATATAAATATTATGGTTGCATCAACTAACTTAGAATAAAGCTATTTTTTCCCAATATGGGTATATATGTGGCCTCACTTTTGACTTTACATTTATCTTCAAACTCAGGAATCACTGAGTAGGGTTTTTTGGCTTTGTTTTTCAGCAGCTAAGATCATATGAAGACAGATTCTCAGAGCATCCTGTATAAGTGTCCAAATTGAAATCCAAAGCCAGAAAAACAAATCCAAGTAAATAAATGTCAAAATGTTTTATTAAGGTTGATGAAGTTTGTTTGTGAACCTTCAATTTTCAAGTCCAAAAACATTTCAACAGCCATTCCTACATTGTTCCTACTAGTCTCTGAAGCAAATTGCGCCTCTATGTTCCCTGTCAAATCAGACTTTTATAGAACTCAATCTTTGCTACCAAAAATGGTTGAACTGCTTACCTCTGACTCTGCTGGAGCACTCTCTCTGGGTCTATTCTCTGAAAATTGCAGAAAAAAACATGCAACTATAAACAAGTGACATATAAGTGTAAATACATAAGAAATGTTTTCTGCTTTTCAGCTGGTTTTTCCAGAAATTACTGGTAAACTACATATTATCTAATTTGCCAGAAAATAAATTCCCAAAACACAAGTTCAGGAAAATGCACGCCTTATGCCACAAATTTCAGTTGTATATACAACAAGACCACTGCCGCGGTATGTATCTCCCGCCGAGTACCGCAGGGGAAGAAATACTACATTGAAATTTTTTCCCTTTGCATAGGACACTGTTGTACCATCCTGCAGGTCGAAAATTCGCTTGAAATTGCTCTATCTGTTACGCTTTTCGAGATATTGACACTTTTCCATTTTCAGCAAAAATCCAAGATGGCCGCCGAAAGTGGCGAAAAATGAAATTTTTCCCCTTTGGACAGGACACTCTTGTATCACCCTGCGGGTCAAAAATTCGCTCGAAATCGCTCGATCTCTTACGGTTTCGAGATATTGACACTTTTTCATTTTCCGCAAAAATCTAAGATGGCCGCCAAAAGTGGCGAAAATTGAAATTTTCCCCCTTTGCACAGGAGACTCTTGTACCACCCTGCAGGTCAAAAATTTGCTCGAAATCGCTCTATCTCTTACGGTTTTCGAGATATTGACACTTTTCTATTTTCCGCAAAAATCCAAAATGGCCGCCAAAAGTGGCGAAAATCGATATTTTTCCCCTTTGCACAGGACACTCTTATGCTACCTTTCTGGTCAAAAATTCGCTTGAAATCGCTCTATCTCTTACGGTTTTAGAGATATTCACACTTTTCCATTTTCCACAAAAATCCAAGATGGCTGCCAAAAGTGGTGAAAATTGAAATTTTACCCCTTTGCACAGGACATTCTTGTACTACCTTGCAGGTCAAAAATTCGCTCAAAATCGCTCTATCTGTTATGGTTTTCGAGATATTCACACTTTTTCATTTTTTTCCGCTAAAATCCAAGATGGCTGCCAAAAGTGGTGAAAATTGAAATCTTTCCCCTTTGCATAGGACACTTTTGTACTACCCTGAAGGTCTAAATGCAATAGTTTTCAAGTTACAAGTGATTTCACTCATGATGGAAGTTAGTGAAAAATCCAAAAGTAGCTATTACTCACTTATCTATTGAGATAGACACCCAAGTTACTCACCATATTGTTGCTGTGGGAAAAAGTAGGTGAATAACATATTTTAACAAAATGCTCTAAATACAATACTTTTCAAGTTATAATCGATTTAGTGCATGATTTCATTAATTTTAATGCATTAAAAATTATTTTAATAATTCATAAAAAAACTTTAGCATGTGAAATATCTCCAAAATGTAGGTGAATGAGTTATTTGAGAAATACTGGCTATCTGCAATACTTTTAGTGATAATAGGCAATTACTCATTTTGAGTAGGTGAGTAATTAGATATGGATCTGAAAATTCACTAATTGAAAGTTCTCCCAAAATATAGGTGAAGTGAGTTATTTGAAAAATACTGGCTATCCGCAATACTTTTAGAGATAATTCGCATTTACTCATTTTGAGTAGGTGAGTAATTACCTACAGGTTTGGAACGTCACCATGTGAAAGCTCTTCCAAAAGTAGATGAATGAGTTATTTGATAAAAATTGGGTACCCACAATACTTTCAGAGATAATTAGCATTTACTCATTTTGAGTAGGTGACTAATTACCTACGGGTCTGAAACTTCACCATGTGAAAGCTCTTTCAAAAGTAGATGAATGAGTTATTTGAGAAAAATTGGCTATCTGCAATACTTTTAGAGATAATTCTCATTTACTCATTTTGAGTAGGTGAGTAATTAGCTATGGGTCTGAAACTTCACCATGTGACAGCTCTTCCAAAGGTAGATGAATGAGTTATTTGAGAAAAATTGACTATCTGCAATACTTTTAGAGATAATTCGCATTTACTCATTTTGAGTAGGTGAGTAATTAGCTATGGGTCTGAAACTTCAAGTGAAAGCTCTCCTAAAAGTACATAAATGAGTTATTTGAGAAAAATTGGGTATCTGCAATACTTTTAGAGATAATTCGCAGTTACTCATTTTGAGTAGGTGAGTAATTAGCTACAGGTCTGAAACTTCACCATGTGAAAGCTCTCCCAAAAGTAGGTGAATGAGTTATTTGAGAAAAATTGGCTATATGCAATACTCTTAGAGATAATTCGCATTTACTCATTTTGAGTAGGTGAGTTATTACCTATGGGTCTGAAACTTTGCCATGTGAAAGCTCTTCCAAAAGTAGATGAATGAGTTATTTGAGAAAAATTGGCTATCTGCAATACTTTTAGAGATAATTAGTATTTACTCATTTTGAGCGGGTGAGAAATTAGCTACAGGTCTGAAACTTCACCAAGTGAAAGCTCTCCCAAAAGTAGATGAATGAGTTATTTGAGAAAAATTGGCTATCTCCTATACTTTTAGAGATAATTCGCATTTACTCATTTTGAGTAGGTGAGAAATTAGCTATGGGTTTGAAACTTCACCATGTGAAAGCTCTTCCAAAAGTAGATGAATGAGTTATTTGAGAAAAATTGGCTATCTGCAATACTTTTAGAGATAATTTGCATTTACTCATTTTGAGTAGGTGAGTAATTAGCTACGGGCGTGAAACTTCACCAAGTGAAAGCTCTCCCAAAAGTAGATGAATGACTTATTTGAGAAAAATTGGGTATCTGCAATTCTTTTAGAGATAATTCGCATTTACTCATTTCGAGTAGGTGAGTAATTACCTACGGGTCTGAAACTTCACCAAGTGAAAGCTCTCCCAAAAGTAGATGAATGAGATATTTGAGAAAAATTGGCTATCTGCAATACTTTTAGAGATAATTCGCATTTACTCATTTTGAGTAGTTGAGTAATTAGCTACGGGTCTGAAACTTCACCAAGTGAAAGCTCTCCCAAAAGTAGGTGAATGAGTTATTTGAGAAAAATTGGCTATCTGCAATACTTTTAGAGATAATTCGCATTTACTCATTTCAGTAGGTGAGTAATTAGCTATGGGTCTGAAACTTCACCATGTGAAAGCTCTTCCAAAAGTAGATGAATGAGTTATTTGAGAAAAATTGGCTATCTGCAATACTTTTAGAGATAATTCGCATTTACTCATTTTGAGTAGGCGAGTAATTAGCTATGGGTCTGAAACTTCACCATGTGAAAGCTCTTCCAAAAGTAAATGAGTTATTTGAGAAAAATTGGCTATCTGCAATACTTTTAGAGATATTTAGCATTTACTCATTTTGAGTAGGTGAGAAATTAGTTACAGGTCTGACACTTCACCAAGTGAAAGCTCTCCCAAAAGTAGATGAATGAGTTATTTGAGAAAAATTGGCTATCTGCAATACTTTTAGAGATAATTAGCATTTACTCATTTTGAGTAGGTGAGTAATTAGCTACGCGTATGAAACTTCACCAAGTGAAAGCTCTTCCAAAAGTAGGTGAATGAGTTATTTGAGAAAAATTGGCTATGTGCAATACTTTTAGAGAGAATTTGCATTTACTCATTTTGAGTAGGTGAGTAATTAGCTATGGGTCTGAAACTTCACCATGTGAAAGCTCTTCCAAAAGTAGATGAATGAGTTATTTGAGAAAAATTGGCTATCTGCAATAGTTTTAGAGATAATTAGCATTTACTCATTTTGAGTAGGTGAGTAATTAGCTACGGCTCTGAAACTTCACCAAGTGAAAGCTCTCCCAAAAGTAGGTGAATGAGTTATTTGAGAAAAATTGGCTATCTGCAATACTTTTAGAGAGAATTCGCATTTACTCATTTTGAGTAGGTGAGTAATTAGCTATGGGTCTGAAACTTCACCATGTGAAAGCTCTTCCAAAAGTAAATGAATGAGTTATTTGAGAAAAATTGGCTATCTGCAATACTTTTAGAGATAATTCGCATTTACTCATTTTGAGTAGGCGAGTAATTAGCTATGGGTCTGAAACTTCACCATGTGAAAGCTCTTCCAAAAGTAAATGAATGAGTTATTTGAGAAAAATTGGCTATCTGCAATACTTTTCGAGATATTTAGCATTTACTCATTTTGAGTAGGTGAGAAATTAGCTACAGGTCTGACACTTCACCAAGTGAAAGCTCTCGCAAAAGTAGATGAATGAATTATTTGAGAAAAATTGGCTATCTTCTATACTTTTACAGATAATTCGCATTTACTCATTTTGAGTAGGCGAGAAATTAGCTAGGGGTCTGAAACCTCACTAAGTGAAAGCTCTTCCAAAAGTATATGAATGAGTTATTTGAGAAAAATTGGCTATCTGCAATACTTTTAGACATAATTAGCATTTACTCATTTTGAGTAGGTGAGTAACTAGCTACGCGTCTGAAACTTAACCAAGTGAAAGCTCTCCCAAAAGTAGGTGAATGAGTTATTTGAGAAAAATTGGCTACCTGCAATACTTTTAGAGATAATTCGCATTTACTCATTTTGAGGAGGTGAGTAAGTAGGACAAAGTTCACCAAACCATTTTCCCCTTAGCATAGGATACTCTAGTACTACCCTGTGGTTCAAAAATTTGCTCGAAATTTCTCTATCTCTTACAGTTTGAGAGATATTTCTGATTTTTCACATTTTCACTAAAAGTAGCAATAAAGTAGCTATTACTCACTTGTACATTGAGCAACAGTTGTGAAACTTAAATATGTTACAGTTCACAAAAAAGTACATGAACAACATATTTGAGATAAATTGTGTAGCTGCAACACTTTTGAAGATATAAGCCATTTACTCACTATGGTTATCATTAAAAATTGAAAAAGTAGCTATTACTCACTTAGCTATGGAGATACACTTCCAAATTACTGACCATGTTGTAGCTGTGGAGAAAGTAGCTGAACATCATATTGGAACAAAATTGTGTAGCTGCAATAGTTTTGAAGATATAAGCCATTTACTCATTGACAGTTATAAGTCATATAATTATATTAGGTAAAAGCGCTATTACTCACTCAAAAGTAGGCCAAAGTTCACCAAACTTTTTCCTCCTTAGCAATAGGATACTCTAGTACTACCCTGTGGGTCAAAAATTTGCTCGAAATTGCTCTATATCTTACAGTTTGAGAGATATTTCTGATTTTTCACATTTTCACTAAAAGTAGCAATAAAGTAGCCATTACTCACTTGTACATTGAGCAACAGTTGTGAAACTTAAATATTTTACAGTTCACAAAAAAGTACATGAACAACATATTTGAGAGAAATTGTGTAGCTGCAATACTTTTGAAGATATAAGCAATTTACTCATTATGGTTATCATTAAAAATTGAAAAAGTAGCTATTACTCACTTAGCTATAGAGATACACTTCCAAACCACTGGCCATGTTGTAGCAGTGGAGAAAGTAGCTGAACAACATATTGGAACAAAATTGTGTAGCTGCAATACTTTTGAAGATATAAGCCATTTACTCATTATGGTTATCATTAAAAATTGAAAAAAATAGCTATTACTCACTTAGCTATGGAGATACACTTGCAAACTACTGACCATGTTGTAACTGTGGAGAAAGTAGCTGAACAACATATTGGAACAAAATTGTGTAGCTGCAATACTTATGAAGATATAAGCCATTTACTCATTATGGTTATAATTAAAAATTGACAAAGTAGCTATTACTCACTTAGCTATGGAGATACACTTCCAAACTACTGACCATGTTGTAGCTGTGGAGAAAGTAGCTGAACAACATATTGGAACAAAATACTGTAAATGCAATAGTTTCAGAGTTATAAGCCATATAATTATATTAGCTAAAATAGCTATTACTCACTCAAAAGTAGGCCAAAGTTCACCAAACCCCAAAAATATTGAAGAGCAAAAAAATTCATTAGGACTTGTGATTTACCAAAAATGTGTAACTGTAGTAGTTTCAGAGAAAACTGCGTGACACACGCACGCACGCACGCACGTACACACGCACATGGTGCAAATTATAATATCCCTCCGGCGAGCCGGGCGGGAGATAAAAAGACAGAATATGAAATGTTTAACAGCCCATAACTTTGGATTATTTTGTCTTACTTTTACAGGATGATCACACTCCAATGTCTAGTGGCAAATTTGGGCTATTATGGCAATTTTCAGTTTTTAACAGTAGTTGACCTGGTTCAATATGCAAGGGAGAGATTGGGGTTGAAAAATGTCAGAATTTCCAAACAAAGGGCAAGAAAAATGCAAATGTATCCTGACCATGTGGATCAGACTAGGAGCTATCTATATCTATTTAGGAAGCTAGGACTAGGAGTCCCCAGGACTTTTGAGCCCAACCAATACAATTTCAATATGAGTTCAACATGGATGTAGGTAATGCAAATCTGTAGGTAATAAAAATGACAGTTAGGAAATGGCAAAGCATGTTGCCACCACATACAGGGAATCATTTCATCATTTTGGTCAAAGGGAAGGGCGATAAGTCTCAGACCTATATATAGTTTTAATAACATTAGATGTATTGCTAATACAATTTGACTGATTACAATACCATTAAAAATATTGGTAATTGGATATGACTTGAGTGTGTCCCGACATGTAAGATTTGGCTTACTGCAATTAAGATAAGTCAGGCTGAAGAGCCTGAGTTTGGGAAGGGGGGGGGGGGGGGGGGGGGGGGGGGGGCAAAAGTTGCTGGCTTTTAGAAAAACATCAACAATGTCTGATGCTCCCAAGAGTCTTGCTAGAGTCTGGCTAACGTTCTTAATTTGTTTCCCCGATATATACACGATTGCCAAAATTTTGGCCCCAAATATCGGTCAAAGTTGGAAACATAGAACCTAACATATGGTATCGTAAAATAGGTATAAACTTACGTCTTCGATTTGAGTTTCTATTTCTTCTTGGATCATCAGACCTCTTTTTTCTGCGCAAAACATCATTTCCTTCATGTTCATGACCATCGAGTTGCTCAATGATCTCGAGATTGGTTTCAATGACTTCTTGAACAGTTTGTGGAGTGACATCTTCTTGTCTTTTCATGGTTTCCAGCATCTGCATTTGTAGTTCTACCTCAGCTTTTAAGTCATTATATTCTTTAAACAAGATGACTTGGACAGTGATTGAAACCACTGCTATTACAAGGGTTAATACTGCGACAGCTAAGAATACTGCAGTGTGGTTTTTTTTGTTCGCAGGTTTGTACTGAAGCTGATGTGGTTGATGAAGAAGCTGTGGATGGCTATGATTCTCATCCTGGAGATGAAAGTCACCTGGATAAGGTTTACCACATGGCCCTACCTTTTTGTATGGACTGTTAACTTTTCCAGCTGCAAAAAATGCAATAATTAACAAACAGACCCGATAAGAATACCCTCACTAGACACTGCATTCTCAGAGGAACGCACCTATGGAGAGGATACAAAAAAAACTGTCTGGAAGGTCTTTAAATTCACCTTGATCACTACTTGACCTATTAATTCATGGTTAATATCACCACTGCATAGTTGTCAAAACCTTGCCCATGTATACCCACACATTTATATTATATATAATGATCCATGCACAATATTAGGGCTTAACTTTCACTTTACATAAAATGAACATATTTCCTGATAATAAGAAGTAAAGTAAAACAGGTTGCCATTTGATCAACCAGAAAAGATAATTAGAAAAAGTGTGAAAAGTGTTTTTGAAATGTTTAATAAGCAAAACAAACTTATGGCAAAAATGAAATTCTGAGAAAGTAATTTGATATTAGGTGTGACATATTATTACTTATGCACCATTCAGGAAAAAAAAACTGATGAATTATTTTGCAAAATGGCAACGAGAGGTTTTACTAAATACAAGGATATCTGGGAAAGATTCTGCAGATACAGTTATTAACTAGATTGGGCCAACTCGGCGCCAACATATCCCCAGACAGGTCATCACTCACGCAACAGGTTTTGATCGGGAATTTTTTATTTAATCCATTTGTTGTATGCCATAAATATTGGGAAAAGTTATATGAACTTCAGCACATCAATCTACTAAGTTTATATCTTCCCAAGGAAGATGGTGTATCCCCACACGTCGAATACATAACTCAACAGATCATATTTTCAATCTTCCTGCAATGATAACTCTGAACCTATTTTCAAAGTATTTAAATGATTGACGATTGAATGTCCATTCTAAATTAATCTCAAAAGAGCATATCTGTTTCTATATTTGTTGACAAATAAAATATTATTTTTAACTCAACTCATCATACTTTTCAATCTTCCTGCAAAGGGTAACTCTGAACCTATTTTCAAAGTATTTAAATGATTGATGATTGAATGTCCATTCTAAATTCATAATTCCAAAAGCGTATCTCTGTTTCTATATTTGTTCACAAATAAAATATTATTTAAAAATCATATATTATTTATATTATTATTTTATTATATTATTTTTAGAATTTGCATTGTTTTTCAGTTATTCATTTCCTCAATTCCTATATATGTGGTCCATATATATGCAACCTAAATATGTGACACAATCTCAGTTCTGACTCCCTTTGTCTTAGATAATTAGATAATGAAGCAAACACCACCTCCCACCCCCACCCCACCTCTCTCCCCTTCTCCACACCTCTCTCACTATCACAGAAGATCTGTATACCTTTGTTTATTTAGTGTCACTCAATAGCTGGAGGTCCCAGAGGTGGGTGGGGGATGGGGGTGGGACTACAAAGAGATGGAGTGCTGCAGCACAAAAGGTAAACAAACACTTATAATATAAAAGGGGTAATCAAATACAAAAAGCTCAGTTAATCTTATCACTAAAATCAAATCAAATATATAAATAAGGAATGTCCAACAGGAAGATTATATACCTCCAGAATTAAATATAAATTATCAAACGACAAGAACAGATTTATAATAATAATTCAGAATTGAGAATTTTAAGTATGTGATTATCAATTGAAATGAGTTCGTAACTGTAGGAGCTGTGTCAAAATTAAGGCAAGTTGAATAAAACTGGGCTAGTTGAGGGTTAAAAATCCCCTATTTTCACTACATAAGGCCATAATTTCATTAATATTTGGGACTTAAAGCTCACCAGAAAATAACAGTGTCCATTTTGCCTACTTGAATATGTTTAACCAGTTTCATATTAAAAAGTTAAAAACTCAGCAAGCAGAGAGATAACACACAAAAATAAGTTCTTAAAAGCCTAAGATAGCCATAACATTATTAATATTCAAAATTTAAATAGACAGGCACTTCCTTTGAAAAATTCAAAGATTTCAGCTCTATGAGCCACATAGTTTGACAGTTACAGGGCTTTAAAGTGGCATAATATCCATAAATTGGGTCTCTGTGGGCATTTTATAATTGTTAAAGAGACCTTAGCAATTAAACTACAGAACTGAAACTTTTTGGGGGACATACACAACAAACAAAAATTATATATAATACAGTTTAAGACTTGTCACACTAAGCATTTCCAAATAACAGGGCAAAATACAGAAAAAAATGTCTAAAAAGGTCACTTGGGCAAGTGTCTATGGCCCTCATACACAGGTTAAATGTCTACTAAAAGCCTTGATTTTCGGCACATGTGAAAAGGACATAATAATGCATTCCCAGATGGGATTTCAGCTCAATCAATCACATAGTTTAACAGTCACAGGGCTTAAAGGTGGCAAAAAGTCCAAAGATTGGGTCTCTGTGGGCCTTTTAGAGACCTTGATGTGGTTTTCAAATTAAAGCATCAGACTTAAAATCTGCTACATACTAAGACTACACATAGAATATGTATCTACTAATAAAGTTTGAAACTTCTCAGACTCACCATTTCCAAGTTACAGAGCAAAATATGTGAAAAATGTCTTAAAACGGTCACTCGGGTGGGTGTTAATGGTCCTCATACACAGTTTAAATGTCTACTTGAAGCCTTGATTTTTGGCACATGTAAAAAAAACATAATAATGTATTCCCAGATGAGATTTCAGCTCTATCAGTCACATAGTTTAACAGTCATGGGCCTTAAAACTGGCAAAAAGTCCAAATAGTGGGTCTCTATGGGGCCTTTTAGAGACCTCAATGTGGCCTTCAAATTAAAGCTTCAGACTTAAAATTTGTCACATACTAAGATTACACATAGAATATGTATCTAATACAGTTTGAAACTTCTCAGACTTACCATTTCCAAGTTACAGGGCAAAATATGTGAAAAATGTCTAAAAAGGGTCACTCGGGTGGGGATTTATGGTCCTCAAACACAGGTTAAATGTCTACTTAAAGCCTTGATTTTCGGCACATGTAAAAAGGACATAATAATGCATTCCCAGATGGGATTTCAGCTCCATCAACAACATAGTTTAACAGTCACAGGGCTTAAAGGTGGCAAAAAGTCCATATATTGGGTCTTTGGGAGCCCATCAGACACCTCAATTTGACCTTCAAATTAAAGCTTCAGTCTTAAAATCTGTTACATACTAACATTACACATAGAATATATATCTAATACAGTTTGAAACTTCTCAGACTTACCATTTCCAAGTTACAGAGCAAAATATGTGAAAAATGTCTTAAAAGGGTCACTCGGGTGGGTGTTTATGGTCCTCATACATGGGTTAAATGTCTATTAAAGGCCTAAATTTTGGAGTACATACAAGAAAAACATATTGATATATTCTCAGATGATATTTCACTTAGATGAGAGACATAGTTTGAAAGCTACAGTGCTTGAAGATGGCAAAAAGTCCATAAATTGGGTCTCTGTGGGCAATTTTGAGATCTTAAGTCGGCCTAACAGGTAAACCTACAGCCTGTAAATTTTTCACAGACAAGGATTACATATAAGAGTTACATCTATTGCAGTTTGAGACTCATCAGAATTACCACTTCCAAATTATAGGGCAAAATAAGTTAAAACTATAGGAAAAAAGTCCTAAGTGGGGTCTTTATGGGCCTCAAAGACAATTTTCTCCTCAACTTAAAGTCTTGATTTTTGGCACATGTACTAAGAATATATTAATGTGTTCTCAGGAAAAATTTGAGGCAGATAAGCCTCATAGTTTGTGACCTAGAGGGCTCTAAGTGGCCAAAAGTGCAATTTCTGACCTTAAGGTGGCCATAAGTTCTTTATTATTGGGAGTTTAAGGTCACCTTAAAATAGGGATCTTCTTTTGGGCATCCTTAACATGTGTACCAAGTTTGAAAAAAAAATATTAATCTGTTTTTGAGTTATCGCGTCCACAAGGAAATTTCTACGGCGGCGGCGCGACGGACCTGAATCCAATATATCCCCGACTTTCGTCTGGGGATATAAATATGAGATGTTTCACTGAATGTACAAAATAGACATATTTACTAAGGGGACATATTCTCAAAGGAGATCAAGCTCAAGTAGACCAGGTTTCTATCCCGTCGCCAATTGTTATTGATATACTGATGGTAACCAATGGCGAGGGACATGTTTTCTATGTAAATCTTAAACAACCGATAATTATTGCATTTACATAATAATGTCCTTGCTATGATAATATATAAATGTATCTAGTTTATCATTCATATATTGTTGCACTAAGCTGATTTTACGAGTCAGGAATTTCTTCTGTAAATAACACTCCAAAGGTGAAGTTTTGTTTACATTTTTAACAAGGCCAAAAGGGGTTTCGGTCTACAAGCGCAAGCTGCAAAGCTGTCAGGGACACCAGTAGTGCACTAAAACGGTCACACATTCAAGTATTAACATAGCCCAATGCTGGTTAACTTCAATAAAGACACTGGTACTCATACCACTATGCCAATTCTCATGAAACAAACAAGAGGAGAGTGCCCGTGAACGGGCACTGTGTCAGCTGACTGAATGTTTTTGATTTGTGATGGTGATAATGAGAGGAAAGCATAATTATCAGGGAAAGGGCTGTACAGAAATACAGTAAATGGTAACTGAACAGCATGTTCGAAAGATATTCCGAAGCTGACAGAAAAAAAGGACAAAAAAGTTGTGCCCTGCAAATGGTATTATGAAATAAAGTAACAAGGTAATTGTTTAAGAGTAAAAAGTAGGTTAAAAATATTTAAAGAAATACTATAAATGCAATATCCTCGTTCGACCATGAAGAAGGGGTCCAAAGGTCAAATCTGACCATACCAAAAGATTCCCAGCCAAAGAATTTAGGATGGTTTACCATCCCAAACCTCTCGGACCAATAATAAGTGAGTCATAGGCACTTTTTAAGTTTGGCTATCCTTGTTTGACCTTGACGGAGGGGTCCAAGGTCAAATCCGACCACACAAAAAAATTCCCAGCCCATGATTTCCTGTAGCTTGTTTACTATCCCAAACCTGTAGGACCAATAATAAGCGAGTTCTAAGCAATTGTAAGTTTGGCTATCCTCAATTGACCTTGAAGGAGGGGTCCCAGGTCAAATCTGACCACACCAAAAGAATCCCAGCCCATGATTTCCTATATGTTGGTTTACCATCCCAAACCTCCAAGACCAATAATACGCGAGTTATAAGCACTTTAAGTTTGGCTATCTTCGTTTGACCTGGAAGGAGGGGTCTAAGGTGAAATCTGACCACACCAAAAGATTCCCAGCCCATGATTTTCTATAGGTTGGTTTTCCATTCCAAACCTCTAGGACCAATAATAAGCGAGTTATAAGCACTTTTAAGTTTGGCTATCCTCATTTGACCTTGAAGGAGGGGTCCAAGGTGAAATCTGACCACACCAAAAAATTCCCAGCTCATGATTTTCTATAGGTTGGTTTTCATTCCAAACCTCTAGGACCAATAATAAGCGAGTTATAAGCACTTTTATGTTTGGCTATCCTCATTTGACCTTGAAGGAGGGTTCCAAGGTCAAATCGGACCATATTAACAGATTCCCAGCCCATGATTTCCTACAGGTTGGATACAATGATTTACTCAACAGTGAGAACCTGAAAGAAGCTATTGCTCAGCTATGCCATGACATAGAGGTCTGCAATTTCACTATGTTATAGCTGACCAAAACGTCTGTGAATAACATATTTAACAAAATACTCTAAATGTAATAGTTTTCAAGTTACTACTGATTTACTCAAGAGTGAGAACCTCAAAGTAACTATTACTCAGCTATGCAATGAGCTACATGTCTGAATTTTTGCTCTGTTATAGCTGACCTAAAAGTAGGTGAACAACATATTTAAGCAAAATACTGTAAATGCAATAGTTTTCAAGTTACAACTGATTTACTCAATAGTGAGAACCTGAAAATAGCTATTGCTCCGCTATGCCATGAGCTATAGGTCTGTAATTTCACTATGTTATAGCTAACCCAAAAGTAGGTGAACAATATATTTTAACAAAATACTCCAAATGCAATATTTTTCAAGTTATAGCCGATTTACTCAACAGTCAGTGCCTGAGAATAGCTATTGCTCAGTTGTGCCATGAGCTACAGGTCTGTAATTTCACTATGTTATAGCTGACCCAAAAGTAGCTAAATAACATATTTGCACAAATTTCTGTAAAGGCAATAGTTTTCCAATTACAACTGATTTACTCAACAGTGAGAACTTCAAAGTAGCTATTACTCAGCTATGCAATGAGCCACAGGTCTGGAACTTCACTATGTTATAGCTGACCCCAAAATAGGTGAATAACATATTGCAACAAAATACTCTAAATGCAATAGTTTCCAAGTTATAAGTGATTTACTCAACAGTGATAACCTAAAAGTAGCTATTACTCAGCTATGCCATGAGCTACAGGTCTGAAATTTTACTATGTTATAGCTGACCCAAAAGTAGCTGAACAACATATTTATACTAAATTCTCTAAATGCAATAGTTTTCAAATTATAAGTGACTTGCTCAACATTGAGAACTTCAAAGTAGCTATTACTCAGCTATGCAATGAGTCACAGGTCTGGAACTTCACTATGTTATAGCTGACCCCAAAATAGGTGAATAACATATTGAAACAAAATACTCTAAATGCAATAATTTCCAAGTTATAAGCGATTTACTCAACAGTGATAACCTCAAAGTAGCTATTACTCAGCTATGCCATGAGCTACAGGTCTGAAATTTTACTGTGTTATAGCTGACCCAAAAGTAGGTGAATAACATATTTAAGCAAAATACTGTACATGCAATAGCTTTCAAGTTACAACTGATTTACTCAATAGTGATGACCTAAAAGTAGCTATTACTCAGCTATGCCATGAGCTACAGGTCTGAAATTTTACTATGTTATAGCTGACCCAAAAGTAGCTGAATAACATATTTATACTAAATTCTCTAAATGCAATAGTTTTGCAATTACAACTGATTTACTCAATAGTGAGAACCTCAAAGTAGTTATTACTCAGCTATGCAATGAGCTACAGGTCTGAAATTTTACTATGTTATAGCTGACCCAAAAGTAGGTGAACAACATATTTAAGCAAAATACTGTAAATGCAATAGTTTTCAAGTTACAACTGATTTACTCAATAGTGATGACCTAAAAGTAGCTATTACTCAGCTATGCCATGAGCTACAGGTCTGAAATTTTACTATGTTATAGCTGACCCAAAAGTAGCTGAATAACATATTTATACGAAATTCTGTAAATGCAATAGTTTTCCAATTACAACTGATTTACTCAATAGTGAGAACTTCAAAGTAGCTATTACTCAGCTGTGCCATGACCTACAGATCTGAAATTTCACTATGTTATAGCTGGCCCAAAAGTAGCTGAATAACATATTTATACGAAATTCTCTAAATGCAATAGTTTTTAAGTTACAAGTGATTTTACTCATGATGGAAGTTACTGAAAAGCCCAAAAGTAGCTATTACTCACTTAGCTATTGAGACAGGCACCCAACTTACTCACCATATTGTAGCTATGAAAAAAGTAGCTGAATAACATATTTTAACAAAATGCTCTAAATGCAACACTTTTCAAGTTATAAATGATTTTGTGCATGATTTCATGAATTTTAATGCATTAAAAATTATTAAAAAAATTTATAAAAAAAAAAGTAAGACAGATCCAGGTCTCATACTCACACAAGAGAATCTACCTGTGGCCTAGTACATATATGCAAGATATGAGAGAAATCCCTGCAATAGTCACTGAGAAAATTGTGATTAAGTGTTGAAATTTTCACACTTTTGGTGGGGGTACCCCCCTTGTAATGTCTCTAGCAAACAGACGAACAGACAGATTTGCATGCCTTGAACAATTTTTCATCCTCGATAGATAAGGTATCTTTTAAAAAAAACAGCACGTCTCTAGGCCTTGTAGTTTTGGAGAAGAAGTTGTTCACGCGTATGCGTACGCGGACGCGTACGCCCACGCCGCAGAGTGACGACATAATGTCAGCTGACTGACAAGTCAGCTGACATAAAAAGTGATCTCTAGAAGCGCGAGCCTCACTAGAGCTTGCACCTAAAAATGGCTTGAAATATATACATGCCAATAAGATAGGCATTACATATTGGTAAACAACACATATACACACCTCAAACTAGACTAAGGACGCATTTGTGGCCAGATGCTGGATGTATCCACCGACAAAGGCCAACTAACATAGTTTAGAAGATAAACAGCATTTTTCGTTAATAAGCAAGCTGAAAGCACTTTTAAGTTTGGCTACCCTTATTTGACCCTGTAGCAGGGGCCCAAGGTGAAGTCTGACCACATCAAAAGATTCGCAGCCCATGATTTCCTATAAGTCGTTTTCACATTGCAAACCTCTAGGACCAATAATAAGCAGGAGGGGCCCAAAAGTAGCTGAATAATATATTTATACAAAATTGTGTAAATGCAATAGTTTTCAAGTTACAAGTGATTTTACTCATGATGGAAGTTACTGAAAAGCCCAAAAGTAGCTATTACTCACTTAGCTATTGAGACAGACACCCAAGTTACTCACCATGTTGTAGCTATGAAAAAAGTATCTGAATAACATATTTTAACAAAATGCTCTAAATGCAACACTTTTCAAGTTATAAGTGATTTAGTGCACGATTTCATGAATTTTAATGCATTTTAGACATTTTTGTCTACCACAGGCCTAATTTAGACATAAAGCCTACCAAAAAGATAGGGTGGCGAGTCCTCTAGCATACCAAGCCACCTGCCAAATATGAATGAAATCTGGAAAGAAATGTGGACTGTAGGTCGCTAACAAGCAATATTCCACATTTTAGACATTTTTGTCTACCACAGGCCTAATTTAGACATAAAGCCTACCAAAAAGACAGGGTGGCGAGTCCTCTATCATATCAAGCCACCTGCCAAATATGAAAGAAATCCGGAAAGAAATGTGGACTGTAGGTCACTAACAAGAAATCTCTGCGGACGCAGACGAGGGCGTGGACGACAACGATGATGAATCCATAGTATCCCCGCTTCGCGTCGGGGATACAATAATATGTAAATAACACTTTTTACTTGTGGTAATATGTGTAGACATATGCTGTCAAGATTTACATAGAAAACAAGTTCTAATGAACTCTGTCCCTCACTATTACATACCATCAGTATATCAATGACAATTGGCAAAGGGATCGAAAGATCAAGTTGAGCCAAAAATCAACTCAAGTTTCAAGCAGTTTATAGTAAACCTGAGCTGATTTTTGGCTCAACTAGATATTAATCCCTTTTGTAAATACGGCCCCTAAATTACAAATCCTGCAATGTAAACATGACTTGCATCATTTACATTCAGTCACAAAGTTAAATGCAAAGCACATTTACAATTTGGCTCCACATAAATAAAAACCAGGAGTCTGTACATAATGCGAGGTTTATTTTTGTTGGCTTGTAAAAACACCACACAAAATATTGTGGTTATATTACAATACATAACTTGGTATGCCACTTTTATCAGGTTTGAAGGTCAAAATGTCAAGAATGTTCAAGAAAGTTCGTTCTTCAGAATTCAGTCAATTGTTAAATGGGAAGAAAACACAGCAGATATTACATCATACAGATTTTTTATTCCAAATTAAAAAATATTCATTTACTGGGGCTTCCAGAGTCTACATGATTTGGTTCAAGGTAAGGTTATAACTTCTGTTATATCTAAAGGTTACATTTTCTGTTGCTAATAAATAATGGGCCCAGTAATTTTATACCCTACACTGGCTACACCTTTTACCTACACTGAATCTATTATATATATATATATAGATCATCATTTATGTACACCTTCATCACAATGCATGTCACAAGAGCTATAGCACACATATTCATGGACCCATCAAGTGAGATTGACATGTTATTACAAGGTTTTCTGGTCAATCAAAATTTTACAAACCATTTCTACTACCGAGAAGTAATATGTGACAGATGTACCTCAAGTGAATGAGTGACACCACACCCATAATAAATTATATCTTACAAATTTCTTTCATTAAAATTCTGAAGTCAGTAACCTTGTGTTTATTCATCTACTAAATATAACTTTTAAGTGTTTTGTTGTGTTCAATGATACTTCTAAAGACTAAACATATAAAGAGTGTTTTATATTTCACTTTTTTTATCAATATGAGTCAGAAACATACACGTATAAGTAATTAAAAAATAAATAATATTCTTGAAAAGATTCAACAACTGTATTTCTATTGGCCTGATTACTGAACAGCTTTTTCAATCATAATTTATTGTTGTCTGTTATAAATCTCAACAGTTTAAGGAGTAAATACTTGACAATAAATCTTGTGCAAGGTATTTCACTTTCTAAATCCATATTTCATGTAAAAAGTGTAATAAAATGGTCAAATCTTGCAAAGTTAAGGAACTAGAAAAAGTAGTTCTGTGAATCATGAATTTAAGAAAACAGGATCAATTGATATCAATAAGGAAAGGTCCTGTATAATTTCATCTCTTCGTATCAATACAAGTTAGCCTTGTATCCAAGTCTGCTTCACTGTTTGAAGTAAAAAAGTCCACTGTATTGAAACTATTGATATAAGATAAATGGTTCAATAGTTTTCTAATTAATCAATGTATATTTTTGAGATGTGTTTCTAATTTGGAAAAGGGAAATTACTAGACTACATTTCCTTGAAGATGTAACAACATGTAACTTAAATGACAAGTTTATTTTAAATATACATATGCTGAGGAATATCATTTGCACCAGCTTTTATTTTCTGTTTCATGGGTTCATGGTTTATTATTTTTTTTATGGATTATTAGGTCCCATGTATTCTGTTCTCTTTCATTTGTTTATATATGTACATATGCATACATTATATGTATATGTTTAACTAAAACAAATAAAAATGTATAAATAAAAAAAAAAATGTTTTGCAATTTCACGGACTGAATATAACATGAACAAAAGATTTCTTCCATTGGCTTGTTTTCTCTGCATCTTGAGATGAAAATCAAATATATGTACACTAAGTCCAGGACTTAGCAAAGACAAAAAACTCAGATTTAAGTCCCTGACTTAGCCTAAGTCTGAGACCCTTTGTGAAACCGGCCCCTGTTCAAGAGCCAAGGTCATACTGGGACAGGTCCATAGCATTGTCACCTGTGACAGTTGAACGAACACAGAGGTAACAGCCTGTGATTAGATGCCAAACTTGCTAAAAACTACTGCCTTGATACCAATTACCATCGGGTACCAACTATGGCCAGAAAGAATTCAAATAGATATATAACTTGACCAAAAGTAGCATCCCAAGTCTAGCAAATAAGGTAAAACTATTTCCAAAGTGAATAGAACAAATGAACAAGAATATGTGCATGGCCATTACTGAAATATGAACATTTTATTTAATTGGTGGCAATGACTGGTACCCGGTGATAATTGGTAGTAAGGCAGAAGATATATGCCACCGAGGACCTTAATCAATCTCTAAAATGAAATATACCATATACAATCATCCATATAACCCCACTTATAGTTAAATTTGGGGGCTTTATATGTCTCTGAGAAAAGTTATATAGATCATATCTGTGAAAAATCACATGATGTCATAAGGTAAACTCAAAACCCAAACTGCGAGGTAACAGTCAAGTTATAATTATAAATACTACCAAATTTGTTATTACCCCTTCTGTGCATTGTCAAGAATATGCATGTACATGACATTAACCATGCGGTATATGACTATAAATTCACCATGGCAAATCATTTTCCTCGAAATTTACACTTATATATCTATCCACATTTCTGCCAAGTTTATACATAATAATAACATTAAACAATCGTAAACATTAGAAAACAGTCACACACTCGTGAGTTTAGGTAAGCATTTTTTTTTTTTTTGTTCCAGTCTGCCCCAAACTGGTTCACGTAACACTTATAGTGTCCAATAAAACCACATTTACTAATAACAAAAGACAATGCATCACTGATAATTTCATTATGCACAGCAAAATAATCTTCAAAGTAAACACACCTACCTTTCATATTTTCTACCTTTGGTAACTTCAAAAGGACGTTCACACACACCGACAGTGCCTACGCAATATGGTCTCGACTGCAAAACCTTGTGATGAAATGAATAACCACAAAAAGGCCATGTTTATATTTATAGAAACTTCAATTTTCCCAAAGGTGATTAATCGATGTTTGTGTTTTAGTGTAAATGGATAAATATTTGACACCAAAGATAAGATACTTAAGGGTTCTGTGTATCATCCTTGATTCACTTATGCAAAGTTATAATTGACAGGGCAGTACTACTTCCGCCATTGAATTCCCATATTGTCCCCGTAGCTAGTAAATTTTTGGATTTTCGGCCAGCTTGGACATTCTGGAAGCCTGTGAAAATGATTGACCTGTATTCTAGATGATTCACACTTGTTTCCATGTTTCGGCAAAACACGAGACAATTGAAGATACAGGGGCCGCTCGGCAATCTGACGGAAGATCTCCCCCCTCGACCCATGTTTGAATGGCGTTTCGACTGAGTGGGCCTCTCTCTTCACTTCTCCCACAACACTCCAATATTTAATGTGACACTTGATTTTTTTCGAGCAGTTCGTGAGCATATATGAGATTCATAACTTATGGTCCCAAAGCAGTACGGGTGATACAGGGGGAGACCGTAGTTGGTTGTTTGATGTTCTTAAAACCCCTTTTTCACACTTCAGGCGTATCACCCACGGTAGGCCACGTTTCGGAAACGTCGCTGTCCTTGGATCGCCATCTGACATCCGTGAACGACCTTGCGAGTCAGTGGAGAACCATCCATTAACTTGCGAGTCCTATGGAAGTTTTGAACTGATTAAAATTTCTGCCTCTGATTTCGGTATTATGGGCATGGGCAGAAGATTTTGTGCATGGACATACCCAGATAACATTCAGCCGGTGGCCCACCAGCATACAGTCAGGTTGTTTCTAAAGTTCGGAATTTCCGTTGGGCGATACGGAAAATCGCCTAAATATCGCCTAAAAATCGCCCAAATATCGCCTAATTTACTTTAGAATGATCTTCTGAAACGCAAAATCAAAAATTAAATCCACAACTCTTTTAGATTACAGACTACAATTATCAAACAGTTATTTAATCAATTAAAGGGGGAATAATGCATTTCCACAACCTAGATCTAGGTAGATTAAAGAATAAAGACAGACATACCCTGATGGCAATTAACAGTTAGGGTGCAAACTTCAAATAATACTGAAGTGTTTGAAGATTAAATGAATTAGAAACCACATTTTTTGACAGCAATTAACAGTTTTTGTGGAAGTATTAAAAAATAAAGTAAAAGAATAAAGATGGCCCTTCAAAAATGATAAGACAAGCAAGTCAAAAACCAAAATTATTTCCATTAACATAAGATATCTTAAAAGTAAGATATTAATCACCAACATCCACGGAAAAAATCATCCAAAAAAGAAACAATGGAAATCCAAGGGCTTTGTTAAAGTACCTGTAAAATGCTCAATATATATTTGCTTGATTTCAACAAGACAACTACCAAATTGTTTATTATAGTGTGTAGAATACTTGTAGGTAGATAATTAAACTGGAAACTTAACTTAAGGTATCTTAAACGTAAGATATTTATGGACAAAATCCACGAAAAAAATCGCCCATATTAAGCAACACTGGAATATCAAAGGCTATGCTAAAATCCCTGTAAAATGCTTAATATTTGCTTAATTTTAACCAGACAACCACTAAATTAATCATTATTATGTGAAGTATGTTTATGAGTTGTGCATCTGGAAACTTTGCACAAGATCTTTTAAAAGTAAGATATTCATGGAGCAAATCCACGGAAAAATCGCCCAATTAAAAAACACTGGAAAATCAAGGGCTTTGTTAAAATACCTGTAAAATACTCAATATTTGCTTGATTTCAACAAGACAACCACCAAATTGTTCATTATTGTGTGTAGAATAGTCGTAATAGTCGAAAAAATCACCCAATTAAGCAACACTTGGAAATCAAGGGCTATGTTGAAACACCTGTAAATTGCTTAATAGTTGAGTGATTTTAATAGAACGACCACCAAAATTTCCCTTTTTATCTGCATAATACTCATGTTTATTATAAAACTAGCCATAAGATGTCCTTATAGTATTTTACTTGGATCCCTGGAATAACAACAGTTTATAAAGGCTGTTCACCTAATATCCCTTCATTGCTGTCTGTAGAATACTCATAGATCTATGGACTAATATGCAGAGAAATCGTTTTTATACAATTTCTAGGACTAATGTATATATTTATTAGGCGATTTTTAGGCGATTTTCCGTTTCCGTCACGGAATTCCGTCACTTTTCCGTGGTTTAGAAATCACCATACAGTCAGCAGATTTTGCTTATACAACCAAAAACCACCGGTGGGCCATCGTTGGTCCATTGGTGGTTTTTGGTTGTATAATCAGCAGTTTTCCCTCGTTGAGCCAACGGTGGCTTTCCAACCAATCTTCATGTCTGAAGAATTTGCCACTGGTGGGGCATCGGTGGTTTTGGCTCAAGATGGCGGTGAGCAATAATAAGGGATTTTGGGAAACTTAATAAAAATTTATTCATAATTGTGTGTTTAATAATTAGATTTCAGTGAGCCACAATTTTTAACTCACTATTTATCAATTTTAGACATACAAACAATATTTTTATTATAAATTTCCAATACAAACGTTGTCATTGGACATATAATAATTTTATCAATGAATTATGGAATATCACCTTAGGACTCTCATCCACCATTGTTTATGTACAACTGATTACATCATTGGTCATGTGACTTATCATTGTTTCCCTTGGCTAAGACCTGCCCAAAACCTGTCAATCATTTGCCTTATCCACAAATGGCCACACAACTATAGGCTGCAATCTGATTGGTTGAGGCTGTTGCAGAATTTCAACCAGCATATTGGCACCGGTGGGCCAAAGTTGGCCCAACGGACAAAAAGATGGTGGCCCAGTGGCCACCAGTGGACTGTTATCTGGGTATGAATTTTCAACTATGGTAACCGAAACTGTGGTCCATGGTGTATATAAGGTTGTGATTCGGTCATCTTTCGGTCTAATATGGCGACTTAAAGTGAGTTAAGGTATTGGTCGTTTGACCAAAGGTGAGTTAAGGTTAATGGAGGTTGTCTCTCAGTGACGATCATTTGTAGCACCGTCATCCGATTGTTATTGATGGTTAAAACACTGTGTCCAATCAGTGGTTGTCCACCTGCAGTGTGAAGAACTCGGACGTAATGGGGAGACCTGGCGGGGCGGTTCCGCCGCTGAGAAAAACTTCTAACCTCGGGACGACCACCTGTAGTGTGAAAGGGGCATTAATGTTTCAGCCGCTGTTCCTTCTTAATCTGCTGCAAGACATGTAAAGTGGCTTCCCGTATGACAAGTATTACTCCCGTATGTGTCAAGAATCTGAAGTGGACCTAGCAAGGACCTTTTAAAGAATATGGGCCAGACCCTCAATTACACTTACACGTATATCACGACACCAATCATATAGCACTCCTGTAGGTCACGACCAATCAGGTACTGCTCCTGAACCTACCGTGAACCTTACCTATACAGGACTGTCTTCATATTACTCACGAATGTTGGCGATCTATATAAACCCCTAGTTTTTTTTCATTTTAATCTGTACTACCAGAAGACAAACATCATTGAAATGTTTGGGGAAATGTTTTAAATTTTTTTTAAAAGATGTCAGTTAAGAAGAAGAAGAAGAAATTTTGTAGTGAGAAGACTGTGGGGAAGCACCCGGACAGGACACCTGAAAAAGAGGCGACACAGGAGCAGGACAATTGAAGAGGGAGGCTTTAGTCATTCCAAATACTCAGATGCTACATATGTCACAGAGCTTTTCCCAAACCACCCAAGACCATGGGGATACCAGTAAGAACATTGACAAAGAGGACATTCAGGGGGAAGAAGAAGAGGAAGCAAGCCCCTGCTGCAGTTCTGATTGATGAACAGGAGTAACAAATAGCGGACTTTTTGTGCAACGCTATGGGTGCAAGGATTACAAGGACACATGTACAGGAGGAACAGAGCCTAGCTGGAGCTGACAAATCTTGTGGGAGTCATCATGGTGCTGTTGAAAGAGTGCTTTTCTACAAAAAGGGCAGTGTATGGGAAGCTGAGCCACACCAAGTCAGGGTAGGGGGAGAAAAGATGACTGAGAGGCAGCAGTGGTCATGCACAACTTTTACTTTTTGAAGCAATATACAAAAATAAAGAATATACTGAAAAGCACCATCAAGTCTGTGATGCCAAAGTCAGAGCCATGTTCTCTACCACACCTGCCATGCCTTCCACCTATGCCACAGCCTCGGTTACCAGGGTACTGGATATCACAGTTATTACCCAGGCCGAGCAGCAGACAACACTGTACATGAACTGTCTAGAGATATATACTCTATTACTCCACAACCTATGAAGAAGAGCTGGACTTTTACCTCTGCATCATCTGTCAAACCTAAACTGGAAGGAGCTATAGAGAGATCTTATAAAGGTTCGAAAATAAATGAACAGTTGGGTTTTCACTGGAAGGAGTGACTAAGACGTCCAGCTCAAGAGAAAACTCATACAGGGGATGAACAGACTGACTGTGGCAGGAGGCTATGAAGCTAGACGAACCATGTTTTGATTGGTTTCAACATGAGACAATGCCCTGGTTGAGAGACTGAGGAAAGAGCAAAAACTGATGGAACTTACTCCTGCATCATTTTCCTTCACCCAAACCCAGTCAACCCTGGGTAGCTATATGTGTCTCAATTCATGCCACTCCCAGCACATTTCAATAGGCAGTGCAGTCAGTACAACAGTCATTGCAGACAATACATCAGCCAGTCCACCAGCCAATGCAGCAACAGACCCAACAAATACAACAGTCAATGCAACAGCAGACTTGGCAAATATAACAGCCAGTGCGGCACCACATACAGAAAATGCAACACCTCAAGATTTCCAGTACCTAAGTACGTTCATGCCACATCATCCTGTGACAGTTCTGGCTTTAGTTGTGGCATCCAAACAAATTTCACAAATACAGCAAAAACAGTCATAGGCACAATCCCAGCCCGTTACATCCTGTTTAACATTTCACACAATGCAACCTGCAATGCCCAACACCATTGAACAAACTTTAAATGTCTTGTGGAGGAGTTTTGAGGAAAAATTTCTTGACCATAGTTTCCAGATAGACACTTCACAAAGCTTTTGTGTGGAATCCCATATGGGCCTTTATATGACAAAGAAAACTGCCCTACACCAGCTCATTTATCTAAGAGTAAGCACCCCATAATTTATAACAGCCCCAGTTAGAAATATAAGCCATAATGTCCCTGGTGCCCCTTTTATACAACAATTACAATAGGTTCTGGCAGTGTTTTGCCTAGCATGTTGGTTACAATATTTTAAACAGCTGTCACTGGTTGAAGATTGCTGCATCTGAGTCAGCTCCATTGGTGTGCACGTCCACCCGCACAAAGTTGTAATCCCCATCTACCAGGGCTAACATGACAATAGAATGGAACCCTGTATAACAAAATCAATGGCTCCCATCATTTCTTGGACATCTGATGGCTATATGTTTGCAATCCCAGGCTCCAGAGGTATTTTGTATGTTCCATCTCTACATCTAGCCATCCCAGTGGTGTTTTGGGAGCCACTAAAATCTCATCCTGATACTCATCTCTGATAGCCTGGTAAACCTCAGGGATTATCTTTGCTATGGTACTCATAGCCAGCTGGAAATTGTACTGGAGTAAGGGTTAGATTTGTCTGGAGGCCAGATGTCAGAGGGTCACAGCAAACTTGAGGTCTTCTGAAGAATATTGGCTGACTTTGAATTCTGAGTTGAATGCTTTGCAATATTTCAAAAAAAGTGTAGCTATCTGTGTATTCCTGTCCCACTGCTGGAGTTCAGGCATCAGTCCAGGTTTGCACCCACAAACAGTGATATCGGCCTCTCTTGCCTCTTCGTATGAGGTATTAAATCAAAAGGCATGCATAGCTAACAAATTTCTCTGGATAAGAATAATTTAAAAATTAAGTAGGGTATCAATGTATATTTCACACCCCCTCTCTGTAAATGAAATGTTATCTACCTTCACATGCTGAAGGGTCTGAATCCTTTGGCCACTGAGCAATGATAATAACATAACAGTTTTAAAAGTGAGGTCTTTGAGTGAGATTGACTCCAGTGGTTTTTGTTCAAGGTACTGTAAAACAGTATTAATATCCCAAGTGGAGGAATATTTTGGAAGTGATGGTCTTTTGTTAAATGCACCTTTCATCAACCTGGCAACCAATGGATGGGATCCAAAGGTAACTGCTGAGGGAAGTAAGATAACAGTGGACAAAGCACTTCTAGCAGTATTTAATGCACTGTAGCTGTAACCATTGTAGTAACACTGTGACAAGAAATTGAGCCCATCAGTAACTGGGGCAAACTTTGGTGAAATGTTATGCTGTGAGCAATAAGTATCCCATTTATTTAAATGAACTGAATACTGTTTTGAAGTATTCGGTTTCCATGATTCCAAAATTAGGTCCTGTGTGTTTTGATTGAGCCCTTCTATTGAAAGTGTGATTGCTCTCCTGATATGAGACATGCCAGAAGATCCATTTTTCTGTGAAGTGGATGTTTTTGACTCGAATCCACTGGTGAAAAGAGGAGTTCCCGGTGCCTAGAAAGCAGAAAAGGTGGTTGAATTAGTAACTTGTACAATGTGGGATACCATGCCTGGGTCGGCCAATTGGGAACAATTATCAATCCAGAGGCTTTATCACAAACTACTTTCTGTAGAACCAGAGGGATAACAGCAAAGGGGGGAAATGCGTAAAATCTCCATTTCTGCCAAGTTATCAACGAAAATGCGTCAACTGCAACACTATGAGGATCTGAATGAAATGATACATATGGCATGATCTGGTAGTTCAGTCTTGAAGCAAACAAATCAATTTCTGGAGTAAAAGACAGTTTTTGTACTACTTGAGCAAATATATCTGGGTTTAATTTCCATTCACAATCAGGGTTAACATTTCTAGACTGAAAATCTGCAGAGGTGTTTGTTTTTCCAGGTAAATGTGCCACAGTTATCCAGATATTCCTTTGTAGAGCCCAAAGCCATATATCTCTGGCAATATTGTGACATGATAAAGATCTGCATCCTCCAAAGTTGGTGATGTATGACACTGCACATGTGTTATCTGTCAGGACACGGATATGTATATCTTTCCTCTCCTGGCACAATGATTTTAGTGTAAACAAAATCGCCTTGAGTTCAAGACAATTGATATGAGCCCTCTTCTCATCCTCACTCCAGGGGCCATTCACTGTTTCACATGTGCCTTGGATGACACCTCCCCAGCCTTTCTTCGACGCATCAGTCATAGCAACAACAGCAGGAGCAGAGTGGGATATTTTATATGAAGTTGTAATACCAGTAGTTTGCCACCAATGTAATTCCTGAATTGATTCTGGTGAAAATTGCATACATGCTGAATAATTTCCCTTACACTGCTTTAAGCCTTTGTTTTTGTCCCTATGTAGAGAGTGAATAAACAATCTGCCACAGTGAACACCTGGAAGTGCACTAACAAGTAGGCCTATTACTTCTGCCACATGTCTGATTTTGGGTCTGGTGCAGGCTATTAACCTACTGCAGCTAGATTTAATCTTTGCTTTCTTCTCTTCTGTAAGGGATACAGTCATTGTGGAATAATTGAGAACAAAACCCAGAAAAGTGATTTCTTGAACAGGTGTAAGGACAGATTTTTCAGGATGAATTATAAATCTCATGTCTTGTAACAACTGAACTGTATCCATAAGGTTTTGTTGGCATTCTTTATATGTAAACCCTTTCAGAAATCCATCATCAATGTACTGAACAGATTCATGGCCCTTCTGTCTTAGTTTAGCAAGTACTGGCTTCATGAGTTTTGTGAAGATTCTTGGGCAACAGGAAAGGCCATTTGGAAAAACAGTATATAATGTTTTCCCTCATAGCAAAATTTCAGATATTTCTGGTAATCTGTGTGAATGCTGACACAATAATATGCCTCAAGCAAGTCTATGGTACACATATAACAATTGTCTGTCATCATATTTACCGCTTGTTGTAGATTTTCCATTTTAAAATGTTGGTAAGGAATATATTCATTCAGTTGCTTTAAATTTAAAATCATTCTGAAACTACCATTTTTCTTCTCTCTGAGGAAAATATTTGAGATAAAATCTCCAGGTTCACGGTTACAGGTAACTAAGACCCCAGTTTTTAAAAGGTGTGATATTTCATGCTCTACATGAATTTTCTCCTCATCTGAGAAAGAAACCTTGGTAGGGAGGTGTTTCTGCATTGGAGTAGATGTAAATGGTATTTTGAAACCCTCAATAGCACCTAGAATTATGGCATCAGTTGTCAATTCCCTCCAGTTTGATTTGAATGCTTTAAGCCTGCCAGCCTGGAAAATCTCTTGTTTGATACTATTATTTGAGATAGTATTGCAGACAAAAGTGGCATAATCACTTTTACTAACCTTGTGTCTGTTAACTTGTGAGGTATCTGGGGTGTTATGTGTTACTGTGGCCTCTGCTGTTTTTTGTAGGGCTTGTACCTCTGTTGTGGCTGTTGAACTGCTTTCCCTTTGAACTGGTTGTTCCTTTGATAGCCCCGGTCGCGGGGCGCACGGTAGTTTTTTGGGCAACTATATTTTGCCTCGTATTGAGCGGAATTTGTTTTCTTGAGGTCAGCCATGGTTTTAAGGATATCATCCCCAAACAGATTGGTGGTGATTGGAACATCAGGTGATGTTAAGCCACTGTAACATTTCTTCAAATCAGGGGATAGAACATCTCTCCTCTTATGGGAGAGAGTGACATGGGCATGACCAAGCAATGCCAGGACATCTGTGATGGTGGTCACCAATGCGCGAGTATCCAGTGCAGTAGAGGACAGTAGGTCATTTGCAACCTCAGACAATGCACATGATGCCTTAGTGATGGCAAGCTGGGTGAACTGGAGTGGTTTCTCCCTGGCCAGTGTGCGGGTCCCCATCATATGTTTGATGAATTTGTTGATGGATGGCACAATGAGTTTTTCACAATTTTCTGGGCGCAGATATTTGGCCGGTTTTTCTTTCACTTTCTCCGAAGTCAGGGTTGAGGTGAAGCGTTTGTCTATAATTTTGGCCAACTTGTCATTGATTTTGGGCCCCAGTGGTTCACTGTCATCCAGGTCTTGAACAATTTGGGCCAATAATCCACTCTCTTCAGACTCTGGGTCTGCATTGGATCTTTTATCCAGTAGGCTTTCTATAGCCTCCTCATCTGATTCTTCATCAGACTGTCGCGAAACAGAGCGCGCCCTCTTCACCGGCACCTCATCCCCACCTTCATCTGTTGGGCCACGTTTCTGTGACAGGGCCTGCATTGCAGAGCTCATGTCCTGCATTGTTTTGGCAATGGAAGCCAACTGAGTTTCAAGGTACAGAGACCCTTGCCCATCACCAACAGATGAACTCCCGGGGGGAGAGTGCTCTTGAATGTCCTGTGCATCCATTGTTAGTATTCCAAATTAAGATATCCAAATGTCAATTATTATCCAATGCAACAGAATTTTAGTAAATTATTTTCCAACCCATGTATGACACAGGAAATGTTAATCGTATAAAGATTTTTTATCCAAACAATTTTAAGATGCACAAAGTATTCTAATGGAGCCAGCAAAAAGGCTAATATATTTAGAATGCTAGAGAAAAACTTTTCACATGTGAACTCTTCAAAGCAGCAAACACAAGTGAGCTCTGACAAGTGCAAGCCTTCTCATGTGATTTCTCTGTTCTGGAGCAGTGTGAGATAGAATCATAATTAATATGCCTAGCAATTCGTAGTCATCCATACTGACAGTTGACATTCACAGAAATGAATGAAAAATTGAATCTAGGGCACTTTTTATATGAATCTTGGGTCCTGGGGACTCTTTTTACATTGTCTGGTACATTCAGTTGGAAATTTGTAATCAAAAATGGACATAAAATATAATCATTGGAAGAAAAATCGAAGTTTTTAGTTAGTTTCAGTATTTCACTATTGTATCTTATATCAAGTTCATTTTAAACTAACAGATCTAGAATGCCTAATAGCACCAAGGAAACAGCAAGAATATAAAGGTGATTTGGTTGCTATGATTCTTTTCACCTGTGGGACAATATTTAAATATAGTTTCTATTTCTTTGTCTGCTCCTGGCCACCAGACAAGCATTCAATACGGTGTTTTCATGTTAGATAATTAGATAATCTTAGATGAGAGTCATGAAACAACCACAGCATAAAGGAACTCTCTGTTTCCCCACAGTAAACAACTACACTGAACACTGGGATCCTCCTCCTGGTTAAATAACAATTTGAGTAGCTGCTATTATTTTTGATGTCAGCCACATAAAAAAATGAGTCCCTTGGCCAGTATGATGTTCATAACTTGAACTCCTTTACAGTCATTGGTGCTGCCTCAAGATTATCTACCAGGCTTATGGTCTGAAATAAGATTTTTTTTATGTAGGGACGGCATGGCCAATGGAAGAATTAATCAAAGTTTAGGAAAGATCATGATCATATTCTTGATACATAAATGCCTCATTTTCAATGTTTTTACAATGACTTTGACTTTCTGGTTGACATTACTCCAAATGTAAGAAGAGTATCTTTTGAATTTTTCATTGATAGGGCCTGACAAAAGAAAGAAGTGATTATATTTTTGAAAGAAAATCAGGATCATATTCTAGATGAAAAAAATAATTCTGAATTCTTTTTTACATGTTGACATAGTGGATTATTTTGGGCTCAATGAGTACTTTCTATTTGAAAACCGTCTTTAACAAGGCCAAAATGTGTTTTGGTCACCTAGCATGAACGCAAAGACATCAGAGACACGAGTAATGCTGTAGAATTTGCAAAAGTCTGGTTACACAAAGAAATTCCAACTAAAACACATACCACAGCTGGTGTAGAACTCAGACGGTCACCCATCCAAGTACTAACGTAGCCCATTGCCGCTTAACTTCAGTGAACAGACAAATACTCATCACGCTGCGCCAAAACCGATGAAAGTCCGGAGACAAAAAAAGAAGAACAAAAGTGATCTATAGAAGCGCGAGCTCTTTCGAGGCTCGCGCTTAAAAATACTGATGAAACTTTCCCACAACAAGTACCACAGCTAGCTAGCCTTTCCTTGTCCAATTCTGATTAGTTTCCTGCTGGGGCAAAGGTTAGAGATTCCACAGTTATTTTCTTTTTAGAATCATCAGGCATCTTGTGCCACAAAATTACTTCCTGGTTATACGTTTAGGAACTTTTGTATCCCTATTGTAATTAAAATATTTTTCAAATTAATCACTTTTTTCCATTTGTCAGGTCCTACCAATTCAATGAATTTGAGAAAGATCTATTCATTACTTTGGGAGTTATTGTCAACAGAGACAAACAGCACACATGAACACACACTGTTGTTGCCAACAGAGACAAACAGCACACATGAACACACACATTTATTGCCAACAGAGACAAACACACACATGAACACACGCAAAAACACCCCACTCCTGGATGAGATAATAACTAAAAGACATTAACTGTGATCGTACTTTAAACTTTGATGGTCCCACAGTATGGAAATTATTGATGGATGCTGTATTTTGTCTTCAATAAATCTTTCTCCGTTGGTTTAAAATCACTACGGTGTTGACTGTCCTCCCCGATTGGGTAATAATCCTGAAAATTTGCCATTCAGGAGGCTGTCAGATTGTTCGTAAAACAAAAGCAGAACATTTGTAGACCATTTAGGACTGATGGATCAGAAATCTATCACAGGTAGGTATATCATTGGATCTCCATAGTTCAACAGGCTTATTAAACAGGCACTATAAAAGTTTAGAATAGAAGAACGTGGCAACAGAATATGTGAAGATGACCACTGTGGTGATGATACTTTTTTCTAAATAGAAGTAAAAATAAAGATTCAGAAGCAATTGAAAATGAGATAATTGAGGATTTTTTAATGTTTAGGCTTAACGATCAATGTTAAAAAGGTATGAAACCCTGAAACTGCCATCCAAATTCAAAACTTGAAATATGCTACTTGGAATTCCAGATACATATTTATAATTCCTGATAGCGTATTTGGATTTCAAAAAGTTTATTTGGAAATCCAAATACATATTTGAAATTTCAAATAGCATATTTCAAATTTTGAATTTGGATGGCGGTTCCAGGTTTTCGTAAAAAGCCGCAATGTGTATGATTTGTGACAAAGCTCCCATAGCAATGAACACAGATTGTAGTCTGTAGTATTTTAACATTTTGGGAATGAAATATAAGTAAATTGGTTGAATCAATTCTCAAGATTTCATCCGTAAAATAAAAACCCCTTATGCAAGTATGAGAAGTAAGATCTAGCCTTCGCTTGGAATGTTACTGTCATCAAAACTCTTGTTTCTACCTTAATTAGTATACCCATGATGGTTGTTCCAGCGTTATCAGTTGATATATTTCAAAGCTTAGCTGTAAAGATTAATCTATTAAAACTTTATTTGGAAAGATACAAGTTCCCAACTGAAAAAGAACAATAGCAAATGGTAGCCTAAAACTATCAAATATTAAGCTTTTTCAGCTTGCTTTAAGATTTTTTCTGGACACAGGGATAAACACACTCTGAGGGTACTAAAAACTCCTTCAGATTCACTGAAAACATTTTACATTCAATGGGACACAAATTTTAGCATAACACTGGACTGCATATAAGATGTTTAAATGGCTTTAGTTTATGCATGGTTACCCCTGTGAAACAATGTTTTATATTCTAAATAGTAACTAAGTTCAAAGTGAAGACACTGAACTGTTGTGTCAATGACCTGATGCCTGAAAATGGAAAATTGTTGTGGTGAAAAAATGTAAACGTCACATATTTCAATGATATGGTAATTAGCTGTTCTAAATTTAAATGTGTGACAATGAAACCATTTATGTTTTTATTGTGTAAATTACAGTCGTACAATAGAAACAAAATTAAAAATTGTATTCATAGTCAAATTCAAAATTATTCAAAGTTATGTGTAGTTTGAACTCACAGACTGCTGGTTTGTAGCTGTGAGGTTGCAATCATAGAATTTTTGTTGTACATGTTTAAATATGAAGTATTTTGGGGTATTTGGTCAGTTGATGGAAACATGAAAAGATGTAAACGGTCCTTGGTCAGGTGGTCAAAGTTGGGATACAAATATTTATTTTGGTATTTAGTCAGTTGATGGAAACATGAAAAGATATAAAAGGTGTTTGGTCAGGTGGTTATCAATTTGGGAAACAAAGCGAACATGAAATGTTGACCAATTTATTCACATTTCAGTATAAATATTTTTTTTTACTTTAAAATTTCTTTAAAATATAATAGGAAAACTTCCCGAATGACATATACAGAAAAAATATATCACGAATGAAGATAACAATATTATACGAGTGCGTAGCACGAGTATTATATTGTTAATCTTCATGAGTGATATATTTTTTCTGTATATGTCTGATGAGGGGGTGTTTTACTTTTATTATCCACCATTTTGTGTGATTTATCGGTTAAATAATTCGAATATTTAATGACAGGACGTGAAAAAGGCTTTGAAAAGCATGAGCAACACTGAATATAAAAACTTCAATCTTTAACTTGCAATATCTCAGTCATTTCTGCATGGATTTTTATGCAACATACATCAGCAGAAGCGCTACAATAACACCTTTCTAATGATATATTATATATATTTGTAAGTTGAATACTTTCCGAGATATTGTTGAAAAACCGGAAGTTATTCACACTCATTATCCATAGTACCGGGGCGCCGGTGTATACAAAAAAAATACATCCCGGTCTGTATTTCCCCGTATTTAGGGCAAATACGTCGCGTGGTGGATAATAAAAAGCTTTAAAAAATAAGAGAAACAATAACAAACAAGATTTTTACAAAACAATTGTACAAATGATATTATTACCAAACCACACATAACATATAGGCCATATTTCTATATATTTGCCAGTAACATAAAAATATAAACTTGTTGAAAATTTGACATAAAAGGAAAACATCCCGAATGACACATACAGAAAAAATATATCACGAATGAAGATAACAATATTATACAGTGCGAAGCACGAGTATTATATTGTTAATCTTCATGAGTGATATATTTTTTCTGTATATGTCTGATGAGGGATGTTTTACTTTTATTATCCACCATTTTGTGCGATTTATGGGTCAAATAATATGAATATTTAATGAGAAAACGTGAAACAGACTGTCAAAAAGAATGAGCAACACTGAATATAAAACTTCAATCTTTACCTTGCAATATCTCAGTCATTTCTGCATGGATATTTATGCAACATACATGAGCAGAAGCGCTAGAATAACACCTTTCTAATGACATATTATACATATTTTTAAGTTACATACTTTCCGAGATATTGTTGAAAAACCGGAAGTTAATCACACTCAATATCCATAGTACCGGGGCGCCGGTGTATACAAAAAAAATACATCCCGGTCTGTATTTCCCCGTATTTAGGGCAAATACGTCGCGTGGTGGATAATAAAAACTATTATATCATAAAAATATTTTACTTGGATACATTGGACATAGCATTAGCAGTTTGTTTAGCACAGTTTGACAGAAGATAAGATGCTGCCTTATTACAGAATGTATCATATTAATTTGACCAAACCCCAAAAAGTTACATCACGATCCGCGTGAATTGTTCTATCAGGATACATGCTTTTTATGGAAACCTTTTGTCCCTTCAAGATTCTGGTAGCACCAGCAGTGATACACTGATGCACTACGTGGTAATACTTGTTTGTTTCAGGGTCAGTGTCCACACCCCACTCTGTCCCCATACACTTAAAGTGTCCAACGCCATCGACGTCAACCCTATGAGACCATAAACCAGTCCTGTCAAAGTAGGTGACCTGGAAAAGGCACAAAAACAACAAGTGAGATTTGCATTGGGGAATATACTAAAATGTATTTGTTATTTGTTGTCCGACTGTTGACTTGTTATGGTGTTGTCACACTGTTGTGAGTGATTGTAAGACCTGACCAATTTATGCTTGTGTAACTGCAACAAGCAGCACTGGGTAAAAAGTAACCTTCCAATTAAATATGTACCATTAAGTTAAGCCTTACAACAGTTTTAAGACCTGTCCTCACCCAAAACAATGTAAGAAAGGTTACTTAAAACAACAAAATAACTTCAGAATTGAAAGCAGAGCAGATCAACCGGGAGACTCAGAAGACTTATCTTGTCCTTAGGCTTGAGATTGATTTATTTCCATTTTGCACATACTTCGTGTTCTTCAAAAAATATGTTTCAAAATCAGTCATCCGTCATATGGTCTATTCTGTCATTTCCAAAATTCAAGGTAAATTCAAATTATTGCAATATAAAAACCACAAATGATAATATTATATTATGGAAAGTGTAAAGTGGCGTCAAGAATATATATTATGTGCTGTGTCATACACATGAAATATTCTTGCACCCACCAGTTCATATAAAGTCATACAAAGTTAATTACTTTGTGATCATGACACGATCTTGTGCCATCTTATTAACACATGATCATCTCACTATCACAAAATAATCAAGCTGTGTACATAAGGTTATCTCATGATCACCAGATCCTCTTGTTCTCGTAGGACCGTGTCATGTGCATAGTATAATTATCTTTTGATAATGCGATTATCTCATCCACATGACTTAGCACTTAATATGTAATCTGCAATATGCAACTACGGGCTCTCTGCAATATTCATATTTAAAAATTTATATTATTCTCTCCTAGCTGTCGACATGGGTAATTCTAAATAAAAGCTAAGTTTATTCAAATAACATTGACAATGACAACTGGAGAATGTTAATCAGCTAAAAGATTTTGTGCATCTCACCTGACTGTATATGTAGTAAATTCCTGCTTCTTTTACGGTGACTGTTCCATCACTTTCCAGGGTTGCAAACTTTTGTTTTTGATTCCCAAGTGTGTCAGGTTCCTTCCACCAAGGTATTATTTCGTCTGCCGAAAGAAAGAGTACCATATAGAATACTTAGCCATCTCCGGAAGGAGTTAGAACAATATTTGTAATTAATCAGCTAATTTAAGATAACAGTTAGATTTGAAGCCTTGAAAGACCTGATATGAAATCTATTTTCTTGAAAATTTAGATTAACAGTGTTCAAGGTAAAGGGGTTTTCAGAATAGGTGCTTGGAATGACCATTCTCAAGCAAGATTTTCAAAACTCTCTATCTCACAGAAACCCCAATGTCTATGGGCCATTATGTGCATAAGCACAACTTGCTTTATAGTCTTAACTTGAATGCATTTCCAACCCAAAAGTTTCTTAAATATACATACAGTCTAGGGAAAAAGTGTAAAGTTTTCCTTTAATTCATTCCCCTCCCCATGACCCTCCCTGTCATACCCCACTGAGTTTTTTGCTGTCAGTTGTCAGGTTGTGTTTTCTTTCATTTGATTACACATATGTGTTGGTGTACAAGGTACTTGCTGTAAACTGACTTTTCAACTATTTTCTTGAGTTGTCAGGGTTGTGTGTACATACACTGATACACTGGAAAAAAGGAAAACATTCACTTTTGACTTGTTCTTTGAATTTAGAGGACTATTGGAAAAAAAGAGACAAGTGATTATAAAACCTACATCAGTCAATATATCCAGAGTATATTTTAAGTAACCTTAATCCTACAATTCCTAACATTATTAGTATTCCAATTGCATCCTATTATTACAAACTGGACCAGAAGTGCTTGTATAGTGCAGACCTCCGCCAGGGAACGTTTCTGAAAATTTGGGATTTTTGGGTATCTGGAACATGATTCAAATATTCATTCATTCCTTACATCCATCAGGAGGTTATGTTTTGGTGCATTTGTTTATCTGTTTGTGTTTACAATTTCTCCAACAGTAACTGGAGATTACATTTCGAAGCAATCCATCTCCAGATGTGACACAGAGAATTCTACATTCAGAATATGGCTGGTGACGCTTGCACGATATCTTTTTGAATGTCAAATCCCAATGTCCAAATACAAAGAAGATGTAAGGGTTTTTAATATAAACACTGTCCTTGAAGGCGGGGTCAAAAATTCATATTAGATCCCTTGAAATATCTGTGATCTGTGATTTCCTGTGGTTGTTGAAACATGCAAAAACCATTCGAAAACACTCCAAACAAGGCACTTTTATAGACAATCTGTTTGACCTTGAAACAGGGGTCAAATGTGAAATTTCAAATCTGACCATTCTTAAAGATTTACAGCCCAAGTTTTGTTGTTGGTTATTTTAAGATTTCATATCCTTGATATTTGTACCTGTTAAGTGGTATGTTTCGATATTGATATTATACTCTACATTACTGATATCGGCAAATGTAGAGTGAATTGATAAATATTTCAATATCGATAAACAATACCAGCACTAATGCACATGGCTAAGTCTCTCTTAAGTTACCCTTGAGATAGGTATTTGTAGCCATGCTGTGAGCTAGCAGGGAATAATTTGCATGCCAATTGTCATTGCAAGGTGTCTGCTTAAATATGTTTTTCACCTACTTTTTGAACTGTAACAGTTAACTTTGTACTTTACTTCTGAATACCATTTGCAGGGCACAACTTTTGTGTCCCTTTCTGCTTTCACTCCTGCACTGAAACTCAAAAAACAGTCAGCTGACACAGAGCCCATTCATGGGCACTGATTGCTTGTTATGTGAATAAGGTCTGACCAAAGGAAGAAGGGATTTAATTTTGGGAAAGATCTGGATCACATTTAGGATACCAAAAACAACTAGACCTATCGCATCAGAGAACTGATGCAAATTGTATCCACCAGAAAGAAAATTCACCAAAGCCATTCAAACATCGCTTAACCTTGAAGGAGAAGCCCAAGGTGAAATGTGACCATATCAAAAGATTCTTAGCCCAGGATTTCCAACAGGTTGGTGTGACACTGCAAACCTCTAGGAACACCAATAAGCGAGATATAAACACTGCTAATTTTGGCTATCCTCATTTAACCTTGAAGGAGGGGCCAAAGGTAAAATCTGATCACATCAAAAGATTCCTAGCCCATGATTTCCTCTAGGTTGAATAGACATTGCAAACCTCTAGAACCAATAATAAGCAAGTTATAAGCACTTTTAAGTTTGGGTATCCTCGTTTGACCTTGAAGGGGGTCCAAGGTAAAATTCGACCACACCAAAAGATTCCCAGCCCATGATTTGGCTATCCTCATTTGAACTTGAAGGGGGGTCCAAGGTCAAATCCTACCACACCAAATGATTCCCAGCCCATGATTTCCTATAGGTTTGTTTACCATCCCAAACCTCTAGGACCAATAATAAGGGAGATATAGGCACTTTTCATGACTGACAAAGAAACGCCTGTGGCAGCCATCTTGTTTTTCAAAATGAAGCCAAAAATATTCTCAGTCAAGATTTTATAATGAGGAACATATCCTGTGAATTTGAGATCTCTACCTAATACCTATAATAAACTTTGCTCTAGAGGGCCAACAAAAGTCCTTGTTTAAAGTTGAATAAATGTCCCTGGCGGCCATTTTGTTTTTCAAAATGAGGCCAAAAATATTCCCAGGCAAGATTTTATGTTTATGAATATATCCTGCAAATTTGAGAAGCTAGCTATAATACTTTTTTTTTGTTAGAGCGATAACGGTGAAATCTCTCTACATACTGCGGCAGCGGCGGCGTAACGAAGTCAAATCCATAGTATCAATAAAAATCCATAGTTTTCAGAAATGCCGCATCTAGTGGGCTTTGCACTCTACAAGTGATTTCTAATCTTTTTTATATTTACAATATATCAGTATGTACAGCAAATACAACTCACCTCTATACAAGTACACTGGTATAGTGTAAGTATTGTGTTTGTTTTGATAACACTTGGGGGCATGCATCAGTGTAATTTGAGCGACTTTATGAGGAACCTGAAATCCAGTCATTCTACTCATCCCAAACAGTCACCTAGGATTACATGAGATAAGGAATGTTGATAACCCAGTCAGTTTCTGGTTTGTTGTTGCCCAGTGCAGATGTGTGTTGTTGTTTTTTCTCTGCGTCTGTGTATGTGTGTTAATTCTTAAGGCCTATGCACATATACGCGGCGCGGTGCGGCGCGATACGTTTTTTACTGCATGCTGAGTAGGCTATTTTTCTTTACTTTGCACATTTGGGCGATTTTCCCCAGCGGTTTTCAGTAAAATGATAAAATATTATTAAAGTACAGTGAAATTGACTAGAATAGTTAACATAATCACATATAATTAAACATCCAATACCCCACAGTACATTTCCACAATCCTCATTTCAACAGCTATCCTACCCTTAATTATATTTAATCTCTCCACAATGAAGGGCCTTGCCTTTGACCAGTGTCACTTTTATAATACTGGCTATTGTCCAGTGTGCCCCTTAGAATAACTGGTAATTGCAATCTTCATTCAGTTCAACCCTTTTATGTGACTATATGGACACACACCATATTTTGTCATCTATCTGCCTGTAGTTAATCCCTTCACAATGAGCCTGTGTGCTTGCATTTTGTTTTCCAATTAATATATTTGTGTAGAGTTCTGTGATACACTACAATTTTAAATATGTGGAAAATCCAAATATATATGAAAACTTGGGCAAAACAGAGAAAAAACCGTGCGGTTTTTCAAAAAAATAGAAAATTTTCTAAATGGAAAAATCTGCACCGCACCGCTAGCTGCCGCGACGCACATATGTACAAGCAGTGAACTACTGCCATTATTTCTATTTTATTTAGCCGCGCCGCCCCGCGCCCCGCTAGTGTGCAATGGGCTTTAGGATAACAATTCAGTGGATACTCTGTTCATTGGAGTATTGTATTGGTCAAAGTGACATAATAATTGTGTTCATTGCAGGATAATTGTGTTTATTGCAGGATATTTTGCAGTTTGCACTCCAAACTGTAACATACTATTGCTCTGTTAATTTCAACTGTACTACAGTTATGACATTGGTATTGCCATATTAAATAGTTGTATTGTAAACTGATTACAGAGCATTAGTGTGCCTTTATAGCACTGTAAAATGTCTGACTCAGATCTAAGTGCTGAGGGGGGTGCACACCCAGATCGTGCTGGACCTTCTGGGGGTAATGACAGTGCCCTGGACAAAATAAGTGACAGTATGGATAAAATATTTGAGGTCCTCAGTAACATGGACAAGGCTTGGCAGAAGATGTCAACGAAGAGGGGTCGATGTAGTAGTGTTTCTTCTGACTCAGACGATGAACCCCCTGTTCAAAAGGTCCAAGTGACCGATGATATTTCTGAGCTTTTTGATGATGGGACTGACACAGCAAGTGCTGTTATTCAGGTGCCTAATGATGATGAAGATGACATTTTTCATGGCATAGATGACAGTTTCAGCACTACTAATGCCTTTGGGGCTTCAGTTAAAGCTAAACTGGCTGAAAAGGTCAATACTCGTTTCCGAACATCATTAAACCATGACAAAATTAGAGAAAACAGGCAGCTTATCTTAGACCAGAGAATTGCGGTAATCTTGTGGTACCAAGATGCAATGATGAGATTTGGAAACGGTTAAATCGTTTCCAGAGGAGGAAAAATATGAAATTGGCTAACATCCAAAGAGCTATCACAGCCAGTGCCACTGCTATTATACAGATGACAGAAGCCTTGCTCCAGTGTTTCAAGAACAAAGGTGATCTGAATATGCCTACAATTATCAGTAAAGCTACAGATGCCCTGGCATTGATGGGTCATGCATCACATGAGCTGTCTTTCCGACGACGGGAACAAATGGCGGTTGTGCTCAAAAAAGTGTATGTTGGATTAATATCCCCTAGTATCTCTGTTACTGATAGTTTGTTTGGAGATGACCTATCCAGAACCATGCGTGACCTAAAGCAGACCTCATACATAAGCAGAGAGGCTGGCTGTCCAAATGACTGGTCAAAAAATGAGAAGCGCTTCAACCACAAAGACCGCAAGAAACAGTGGTTCAACAGGGCCAGAAAACATCCCATTGAGGACAGGAAATGAAAGGCCCTCACACAAAAGACCCACCAAAACCTCTGGTGAGTTGTATGTCTAAATCAGATGGTTTGTCGTCCATAACAATGAATGTGCAATTTCATGATTTTGTAATGCATACCATTCAGATTTCTCATATGGAAATAACCAACTTCAAAGCCGGTCAGATCAAAAATTATTATTCTAACTGGTTGGCTATCACATCTGACAAAGAAATTCTTACAACAGTCAAAGGCTGTAAATTAGAATTTCAGCAAATGCCTTTTCAGTTAAATAGTCCAAGTTCTATTTCTTTTTCTGACTGTGAAAAGTCATTCATACAAAATGAAATCAATAGATTGTTTACACATTGGTGCCATTAAACCTTGTAAAAGAGATCATGGTGATTTCCTGTCAAATATTTTCTTGAGACCAAAGAAAGATGGTACCCATAGAATGATTCTTAATCTTAAGAACTTAAATAAGAATTTGCAGTATCATCATTTTAAAATGGACACCTTACAATCAGCTATTTCAATGGTCAGACCTGGTTGCTTTGTGGCTTCTGTGGACTTGAAAGATGCCTACTATTCTGTGCCTGTTTATAACCAGGATCAAAAGTACTTGAAATTCAAATGGTGTTCTCAGTATTATAAATACACAGTTTTTCCAAATGGATTATCAATCTGTCCAAGGAAATTTACAAAGTTGTTAAAGCCAGTTTATGCAAGTTTACGTAAGAATGCTTTTGAAAGTATAGGATATCTTGATGACTCATTCTTGAAAGGCCAGGACTTTCATGAGTGTGCTTCAAATGTTATGGCAACTGTAGCCTTATTTAGGCGTTTTGGGTTTGTTGTACATCCTGAGAATTTTGGGAGTGATCCGGATCACTATCTGGATCTTCTGGATCCATGAAATGTAATTTTTAAAGACCGATAACTCAAAAAGTTATGGATGGATTTTGATGAAATTTTCAGGATATGTCCTAAATGGGACAAGGAACAAGTGATTAGATTTTGGGAGTGATCTGGATCACTGTCTCGATCCATGAAAAATATATTGGGAGTGATCCAGATTGAGCTCCCTTGGCGGAGGTCTGCACTCTCCGAGTGCTCTTGTTTATATTGTTATGGTCTTGACTTTTCTTAAATTTGTGTTTTCTTTCCAAGCTCATACTTAAACAGTTTTGCAGTATTAGTATATAAATAGGCCAGTCACGGTCTCTTATCTGGGATTTGCTGGCCCCGCAGAATTGTGCGACCCCATAATTTATGGGAGCCCAGAATGTACAAAATCTGTGGCCAGTGGGCTGTGGGCCCAGTACTAATAGTATAAAAGTGATCAGAGTTAGAGAAACAGGGGTCAGATTGGACAGAGAGAGAGTTCAGACAGAGAATGATCAGAGCTTGATTTAGTTGAGGGAATTAGCCATTTACATAAAATAGTATATTAATGTATCAACATTGTTTTGTGAATAGACCCAATATACTGTTACTCTAAAGAATTGGTGTTTGTTACTGTCTTCAGAAATTTTGCCAAAAATTAAATTGGTGCCTAAAAATGAGAACCTAAGAATATCTAGTATTTTACATGCATATACGTCAATACTAATATAACACAAATGTTACTGGTAGTTATTGATTAATTCTCAGTATTCTTCATAGTTTCTGTAAGGATTTTGTTTTCTCTAAAATATTTTGCTTGAGGATGTTCTATCAAAGAAATTAAATACACATGTAATAAAAAAGACAATGGACTAAAAAAGACAATCTAAGCATTTGACATTACTTGTATTTTAAATGGTTTGTATTGTATGTATCAAGAATGATAGAAAAAAATGATGATTTATTATATTTTGCCAAAAGGATATGACTGGGAAATGGATGTAAAGTGTAAAATGATTCATCTGTTGCTGTAAATTTCATTCACAATTCTTTTCATAATTGAAATATTTGGATTTTCCTGTTTGTATGAAAATCTTTTTTGCCATTTTTTGGATGCAAAGTGTCAAATTTTCTCCTTTGTTGCTAATTTTCATTCACTGATTTTTTTTTTTCATAATTTAAATGTTCAGATTTTCCTGTTTGTGTGAGAAATCTTTTCATATGACTTTGCAATTTTACTATTAGTGACAAAATATAATTTATACTGTATTTTTAGTTAAACCACATACTAACTAGAGTTCCAAGAAAGTACAATCCTACAACAACCCACATCCTTAAGGCCCTTACACACCATACCAATTTGATTAGATGTGCTCAGATTAGGTTTATTAGTTATAACTGTTATAACTTTGCCTTCCACCACCCCCACACCCCCGATAACGTTATTATCTTTGAACTCATGATGAACAAAAGTGTAATTATAGTGATCATAGACTCTCTCAAATAAAAAAAACAAAAGAAGCTGTGGCAGGTGCTTCAACAAGTGCTCGATAAGGGCCAAGAGATGACTTCCTCCTCACCAATCAGATAAATCCATGGTTAATCAATTAGCTTACTTGATCTTTTGGCTGCTTTTGATACAATGAACCATGCTTCTCGTCTTGACACCTTTTCCTTGAGTAAGGTTATTGGAAGGCACCCCAATATCAAATGTCATTTTTATGCTGATGACAACCAGTTTGTTCATATGTTTCAGAAAAATGCAGCTTTGGCATTATCTGGGGTCTATTGCACAGCTCAAGAGATTAGATTCTTAAATCCCTGTCAGGTTAGGAGGTAATTTCACGCATCCAGCTGCTGTTGTTAAGCACCTATATGTCTGGTTTGATGCATTTTTTTCCTTTGTTGATCATGTTTGCAATATGTGTCAGTCCTGTTTTGTTCAAATGCGTAATCTCGGGCATTTTTCCTAGTGGTAAATACCTTGGTCAGTTGCCTGTTCAGTTCAAACTCAAGAGTATCCAAAATTCACTCACTAGAATTGTCACAAACTGTAGTAGATATATATGGGCATCTCCAATTCTCAAAAGACCCTATTGGTTGCCAGTTGAATATAGCTGTATCAGCAAAAATGTCCACTTTGTTTAAGTTTCTTTGCAGTGGTCAGTCATTCGGGATACTTTAGGTGTTTTCTGTCTGTTTTTGTGGTAGATATGGCACCAAGATATAGCCAACTGGATAAAAGGTTCTTTGAGCTCCTTCCATTCTACCAATATGTACATACATCCAAAACACACTTTGGTCACAGTTTTGCTTTTAATGGTTTAACCATTGGGAATGATTTACCTGGGGTGACATTTGCTCTGCCCCCAAGCTTGCCTGATTCAGGAAAGTTTTATGACTTTATCCTTTCAGAAGGCTTTCCACTTTAACACATTCAATCACCCCTCATCTCTTTGATGTCAACATAGATGTTGATTATTTAACTAGCTTGTGGTGTTGTGCCTTAGAGTCTATCTTGGCAGAGATTAAGTGATATAAAAATCTATAATAGAATATAGAGAAAGTACTCAAAACCAATTTTTTGTTTTGCTAATTGTGTTGCAGCTAGGACAAACATTGTTCAGTATTCTGTAAATTTCTAGCCAAGTGATCTCTTCCTATAAGAAAGTTAGTTGTCCCAGTCCTCTGAGTACTGTGCAAGAGTTGTCATTTTGTATCGGGTTGTGCTAGACTGTGTTTTCATCAGTTTATAAAGATAAAGTTTGTCGCAAGAGTCAGAACTTTACTAGCCGGCCTTATCATATTGTCCTCAGTGTACAAAGGCATTACGAACAATAAATGGGAGTACTTTACCTTCTCCAGTTTTCATGTGTGGTCTTTGCGGCTGTGCAAATTCACTATCTATCACAAGATGATACCCAGAATATTTATTTCTTTTGGATTTCACTGGAAAATATAGAAGAAAATATATTTATTGTTAACACTTATATACGATAATGTTTAAGTTTTGCAATTTATGAAATCAGGAATGATGTGAAAAAGCAAAAACTTATTATAATAGAAAACATATATAACATTAATTGAAATGGGGAGAATAAATGCACAGAAACTGCCATTAATCCTCAATTATCTCATTGAACTTAATGCAACCTCTGTAACTTTATTGTTACAATGAAATTGACACTGGACATACTGATTACAATACATGTTCTGGTGTTTTGGTTCTAAGTACTGATTTAATCATTTACCAGGAGGTTATGTTTTTGGATGTGTTTGTCTGTGCGTTTGCCTGTGTTAATTCAAAAAGTAATAAAGAGATTCTTATGATTTTTCAGGGTAGGACCTGATCAAAGGAAGAAGTAATCCAGATCATATGCTGGAGACAAAAAGGAGAATTTTTGGAAATGCTCCCCTAACACCCTGGTGAAGGCTGGTACTCTATGCGTGCGTTCTAGTTATTATGTGTCTTGAGTGCAGCTTGTATATGACATTACTGTATTGAATTTTAGTGTTCTGAATCACCACAAGCTCTCACAAAATCTGAGCTTGCGTAAATTTATATATGTAATCACATATAACAAAAATAGGGTGAATTTTAATAGGAAAGGGCACTTTAAGAACTTGGGCCCAAAGTTAGCATTCTTATAAAAAAATCTCCTTTTGCAATCCCAAAAATAAGATTAATTTCTCAGAAAAAGTTTTTTTTCAAAACTTGCAAAAGTGTTTTTCAGTGCAACATTTCTAGAAGTACTAACTTCAAGTTGATCAATAAATAAAATGTTACTGCTATCTCCGTTATACACAGATAATAAGTATTGTATCAGAACTGTTATATTTTTGTTAATTTTGCAATTCTTAGATTTTTTCTTTAAAGAACAGGTAACGTCTTATAAAATTTAAGAATAAGAGTAGGACAATAGGTCTGAAACTTGAGCTCACCCTTATTTCTTTTCCTTTTCCTCTTGGTTTGCCTGTTTCTTCTCCCCCTGTCCTCTCGCTTCACCCGTTGCAGAACACCGATTTCTTGTACCCCTGTGTGGTTGGAATCAAAATAATTGTATTCCTCCTGATCGAAGATCCATTCATGGTCAATGATAAACTCATCTAGATGAGCCTTTGTAGTCTGCAGTTGACTGTCTAATTGTTGATACTTTAGTACGACCAACATCGATGACACCAGAGATTCGACTGAGAGGATAACTGTGATGGAAATGACACAAACTAACCAGTTTTTCAAAGATCCACCATCTTTGGAACAATCTTCCTGTTTCCAGCAAGCTTTCATCGGATAGTCTCTTTTCACCTGAAACAGACATATGTTTAGCTGCAGTACTATCAGTTTATAAAAGCATTTCAACGAAAGAAACTCATGTTCTAAATCTTTTGATTGATTACTGTAAGGATTTGAATCAAAGACTATTTTAATCAGATTAAAGCTTTAAGACATGCTTATTCAACAGACAGTTTATAGGTTTTTCCACTGGAGATGACCCTTTTACCGACTCTATGATTTCTAATCTGACTTGGGGTTGAGATGTTTTTCTCCATGACTTGATGGCAAACTACCAGGAAAAGCCGTAAACCCCTAACAGACAAGCTGTATAAGGCCCTGACAAGCCGTATTGAAAAACTGACAGGACTGTAGGATTTTCCTAACTCACTCCGATTGGACTGATTAATTTTTTGAGTCTGGATCGAGAGTTGAGATCACACCCAAACTATATAAACCCCCTCTTGCTGCCATAAATCCCCATTTATCACTGCAAAGATTTGAGCTACACATCAGCAATACGTTCTATAGGGTAGGGTACTTTTATTTTTTATTGAGTTTAATATTTTGATTTTCATAATGATTTGCAGACAGAGGACACATCTGAACCCAAGACCAGCACCTGCACTACAACCAGCACCACACCCATAGCAACAGGCACCACCCAGTAGAAAAAAAAGCTACCAAATCCTGGGTCATGGCCTGGATCCTTCAAAGAGAAGAAAGAGGGTGCCTGGCAGGCTTAAACAGACCAATATCCCAGGCTACCAGAATTTTGTCAGGATGTCACCTGCCTTTTTTGACCTCATCGAAGAACGCATACACCACCACATCAAGAAATCAGTCCCCAATTTTAGGAAGTACTTATAAGTTTGATTAAAACTGGCAATAATGCTGAGACACCTGGCAACAGGAGAGATGTGCACTTCGTTGGCCGGTTGGCTAGTTCACTGGCTGGTAGGCCAAACCAACATCTGTAAATTTGTCTCTGTTGTCTGCCGAGTCATCCTTGCTGAATTCCTGGAAGAATATTTGACTTGCCCTAGTGGAGGAGAAGTTCAGGACCAGATCGAATGGCTCCCTTGCTGTAGGCACACTAGATGGAAAACATATTGCCATGAAGAAGCCCAAGAAATCTGTGAGTGAATATTACAACTACAAGGGTTTCTTTTTCCTGGTACTGCTAGCCCTGGTCAACGCACAATACAGATTCTTCATGGTGGATGTTGGGTGAAGTGGATCTTCATCAGATGCACAGATTTTTAACCAAAGCAAGTTGAGGGAGAAGATGGGGGATGGCAACTTACGGCTTCTGCCACCTGAACCCCTGGGGGAGGGAGGACCAGATTTGCACTATTTCTTGTTGGGTGATGAGGAGTTTGCCTTAATGCTATTGATGCTGAAACCCTACAGCAGAAGACAACTCACAAGGGAGCAGAGAAAATAGCAAACTACACGATCTCCAGATGCAGGAGGGTGGTGGAGAATGCATTTGAAATATTAGTGAATAGATTCAGGGTACTACTGGGCATTATGGAACATAGGTCAAAGGTTATCAGACATTGTTTTATGTCCTTTTCTGAGTCACTTCGATCTGTTCTTGCATGCCTTTCGGCCACTCCCTCCTCTGCTTAGTTTGTAGTTTCCTCCATCCTGGCTTTCACCCTCTGCCTCTCCTCCCTCTGTTTCTGTGCCTATTCCTCCCTCTCTCTCTCTGCTCCCTCTCATCCCTCCTCCTCTGTATATTAGCAGCTGTATCTCCCAACTCAAGCTCCTAACTCTGTGTGGACTTCTGTCTTCTTCACTCTTCTGTCCTTTTTAGGATCCATTTGTCTTTGTAAAAGCAGTGTTTGCTAAAACAAAAGGCTAATCACAAGTAAGCCCAACTTGTATCTCAACACTAAATCCTAGTTAATTTGTAAAAAAAGAAGAGACTTATCTTAAATGCTGCCAGATGTAATCCGTCAGATGCTAGATTCCGACTGATGCATTGCATCAAAACGACTCGCCTTATATAGTTATTGATTTCATAGCTGACAAGCCGTGGGTCGGTAAAATGCTTGTCCTACACACTTCCTGGCTTGTCTGTTGCTGTAACCACCTTCTCAGTTTCTGTTTATGGCTTATCATGATGTGTTCCTGGCTTGTCCTGCTGAGATGTTCCCGACTATATAGTTGAAGACTTGGAGACCAAGTCAGGCCGGTAATGTTTATGACAGGCCACTTTCCATTCAAGTATGATATGGCCTATCTGGAGGTGGTGTTCAGGTACTTACCCACAACAGGATGGGAAGTGCTCCCAGACAAGATAGTTACAGCATAGGACAAGAAGGAAAGTGTGTCTGACAAGCTGTAGAGACCCAGAACAGGACAGTTTCCAGGTGGGCAGAGCCAAGATTCAGAAACAGAGTCAGGGGGCGATGAAACATCAAATATGTTTGATATTTTGATGATCCACCACATCAAGCTTTGAAACTACACCCTAACCAACTCTGTAAACATTGCTCCTGACTCTCAAAAATCCATAGTAACTGACAAGATGGCCTTAGTGGAATACCCCCATAAACTACCAGGTATCGGTAAGCAATCATCAACTTATCAACATAAGGTGTGGATTTGAACCACAGATCTCCGAAATAGGAGGTGAGTATGTTACCCACTACACTACCAAATCCCCTGGCTAGTTTTAGATGTCAAGCACCACAAAATGATGATTTAACTCACCATGTCTGGGTCCCAGTACGGTTTCTATTAACTTAAAATGAATTAGAGATTGTGAAATTTACCACAGAATGTATAATTTTCCAGGGATGAAAACTTCAATTTCCTTGATTTGATGAATGTTTCTTTGGAAGCTCTGATCATATCTAGTACACAACTGTCACAAAATTCTGATTATTTATCTTGGCTTTTAAAGAGTGCCCCTAGTGACAATTTCAAAATGTCTTATTCATTCATTTTTGCATAAGAGATACAAGGAATGAAAACTGAAACAGAAAATGAGTAAACAATAACTTGTGGTTAGATTCTACCTTATAGCATTGGCTCGAAAACAGTTTAGGTTTCATCTTTCTTAGAAATAGGACATTTGGTATACATGACATCATAACTTTTGTATTGGCTTGCGAGAAGTGCCTTGATTATTGTAAAACAGTGCACAGGATTTCCTGAAAGACAATCAATTGTCACTCATTATGAAACTCTGCAGGATCCACTGCCAAATGTGGCATTTTGATTGGATTAGAATTTCAGTGACTTTACATGGATCATTGCATTGGTGTTGCACTTTAGGGTGGGATGTTTGGGATCCTATCAATGATTAATGGTCCTTATCCATGTAAATATCTATGTACATTCATATACAATTAGATACAGATGCCAGCCAGGTTGCATTTAGTTTTAAACAGAAAACACCAGGTGTTGTTACAAAATTGCTATTATCAGTCATTCCCAAAATAGCTTATCACGTTTGTAAACCTTAGAGCTCAAAAACCACATGCTCACAGAGCCCAGAGGTGTGGATTCCTATATGATTCTGCCAATAAGACGATATATTTACAATATCTAAAACATAACTGGAATTGAAGACATTAATGTCAGTTACCCGATGTATAAATAGTCTTTTCAGCAACTCCATTGTAAATATGTGTAGCCAAATAACAGTTTGTTTGTAAAGGATAATTTTCCCCCATCAGCTTATAGTTCAATATGCTAATATATTTATATAAGCGAGTCAATCTTGCATGACAGGGCCCCATATAATACACGACATAAATACTATTATTTTATATGTATAAACTTATGTTTTGAACTTACCGTTACTAGTGTGTACATTCAATTTGATAAAATCACTCGTTGGAGGTCCAAAATATTGTAATGGTTAGGTTACATTAGCAGTGTACAAGTATTTATATAAAGGAAAACGAGGGGTGTCACTCCTATTAAAAGGCTCAGTAAACATTTTGAAATGTTGGCGTATGAACAAATAAAGCATATTTATATTTACATGTTTATTTTGTCACATTTATTTAGGCTGGTACCAAGATGAAAATTTGTTGTTGTTTTTTCAGTCCCTTCAAAAACCTAAACTTAAGATTGAGCACACCAAATGTTAGAAAAAATGTTAGAGAAGAGGCCAGCACTGACCTTGTAATACATGCAATCATAGTGTCTCTTATAATACAGACAGTAATAGATATATTCCAATCCTATTACCAATAAAATACTTATCTTAGAGTTCCTCGGTGGCCTATTGGCTTAGCAGGTTTGGCATCTATCACAAGCTTTCATCTTTGTGCATGTTCGACTCCCACAAGTGACAAATGCCAAGGGTCAGTCCCAACATGACCCTTTCTGTTGAACCGGGACATAAAATCGAACTTTGACTTTGTCATAGTTATCTTTGATTATCTTTGAGAAATTTTTCCCTTCCCTTCAAATTTCATGTTTTTTTCATAAGTAATTAAACCAACTCATTATGTACTCCTATAGTTTTTCTTTCATGAAATCTTGACTGTCCATCAATCAAGACATTGTGGCATTCCTGTATTTTTGCCCTTAAGTGAAGCATATTGGGCAGAATACCATTTCTCTATTTTCCCCATAGTGAAGCACATTAGGTATATTATCATTCGTGTATTTTTGCCCTTAGTGAAGGATATTGAACATAATGCCATTTCTAGAAATTCTGCTTCCTGCCACAATGTAAGACAATAAATAAATAAAGTGTGACAAATGCCTGATACAATTTGCACTTAGGCTCAATTATATTTCGACTGGTATAGTATTGGTCAGTCTCTTCAGAGGCTTATTGTAATGGTGTAGTGGTGGTTCAGGGTCCCTAAGGTACTTTTTGGGATCCTGGTGTGTACCACCGGTGAGAACCGGCCTAGAGCCGGTTCTAGAACCGGTTCCCATTTTGAGGAACCTGCAAAGTGGTGGTACAAATCTATTTAATCCAAGTTGTAATTATATAGATAGGTAAGACTGTCAATAAAGTGCTATTTAAGTCTTTTATATAAATAAAATCTATTTTTAATAATTTATATCATATAGGGAAGTAATGCCCTTTCTAAAGATATTCTTTTTTAGAATATTTGTTTTTTATATATACAAATTATTTTTAGAAGTATTTATTAATTATAATATTTGTAATTATGTTTATAATAATGTTACTATATTCATGTGTGAATAAAGTACATTAAACAAACCATACCACAGTTATTTATGTGTATTATTCATTTTATTATAATTAATATTACTGTTCACTTCCTTTATATGGAAAGTTGATAGTTATTTAATCACTATAGGAATAAAAGATTTGATACCTTTCTGCAGTGATTTTTATTTGTGCATTATATATTATGCGTTTATTTAAGGAATAAAGGTATTTACTGGCATATTAAATTATTTTTTAATATACAAAAAATAAAGTAATAAAAACAAATATTGGTTTATTTTTTATCAAACATCATATATCTGATTTCTTGCACTAAATGTAACAAACACTATGTGGGGGAAACATGTAGAGCATTTAGAATGAGAATGTATGAGCATAAATCATCAGTCTCTAAGGACAGCAAAAAATCAACCCCAGTATCACGTCACTTCTCTAGTGATGGACACAGCCAGAAACATATGCAGTTCTCTGTGTTAGAGTGGTGCACACCTAAATTTGAATCTGACAACACTTCCAAGAGAAGACGTATTGAGTTGTGTTGGATATTTAAATTACACTCTCTATCCCCTATTGGCATCAACCAATTTGTGTGAAGATTTATGGCTATTATCCTGACTGTATTGCACTCAGCAGTCACCTCTTCTTTCTTCTATAATACCATTTCTGTCTTTTTTGCCCTTTGGGAAGCATGTTGGACATAATAACATTCCTGTATTTTTGCCCTTTGTGAAGCATGTTGGACATAATAACATTCCTGTATTTTTGCCCTTGGTGAAGCAAATCGGACAAGATACCATTTTTGTATTTCTGTCCACAATGAAGTTTATTATTCACTTTGTATAAAGTTGAGGTTTAACATCCCTTTCAATGGTCAAAGAAATCAATTCTGCATAAGCACTCACTGTACCCCATGTAACTAGGATACAGTCCTTTGCTCTACCAACTCAAGCATTTAGACTGCTATGTTGCGTACTATGTATAACTCGTATAACGTAAATATGCACAAAATTAAGTTAACGTTTACGTCACGGCAGATATTTGATGTTGCACACTATGACAGGAGTATGGAAAAGATTTAAGCCAGAGCTATTTAAATGTATGTTTGGTGTGTATTCAAAACCTATTTAACTTGCAACACAATCTTATACTGTACAAAGAAAGTATATTTTTGTCCAAAAATGTGATGTGAGTACAAATTGTTTCATTTATAAAATGAAAGCTAACATGAAAAATGTGTTCAAGAAAAAAAATTTTCCTGTAAACAACATTGAAAATGAGTCATTTACATGAGCTTGGCCTTAAATATCATGGTGTCCAAGAAAAATGTCTCAAGGAAATGGCTGATTGTGAAAATTTGTTCTTTTACTGATCATTTTACATTGGATATATACTTGTTCTGCCTAGACAAAACGTTTAACACAACAATTTATGACGCAACAAAGGTAATTTTCACGTTTAACGGAGTGAAAAATATATTGAGCAACCTCTCTATGATCTGTCCAAAGTAATCAGAACAAGGCTAAGTCCAAATCAATGCCATAGGGTAACCATTTTAAGACCTGTTATGTCATCGTCAACACAATAATTTTAAACAATAACAACAAAAATAAAAAAAAACACACTTGCTTGATTGTGGACCCCATTCTAGGTTTCTGATTTGCTATCTTGAGATGAAATCCACACGAAGCTGACCTTGAGGTTCCAAGAAAACTGTCTCTCTGGTTTCCATCCTACACAATTAAAAATTTTGCAGTATATATAGACTCAGCATTGTCTAGACTGAAATTAGGCCCCTGTTCCACTATGGTGATCATTTTCCCCAACAATTTTAACAGTCCTGCAAAATTCTGATTTTGGGAGTGCTCAAGAGATTTGCCATTTCACCACGATCCTAGCTTTTAGGGCAGTTTTAGGAATAGTGGTTAAACTTTGAGTGACAGTCAGGAATCAATGTTTGAATTCAGGAGCCAGTGGCTTGTCCTTCTAATAAATTTAAACTTTTTGAACTTTCATAAACCTTCTATGATGGCCTGCGAATCTTATCTTATTTTGCATTCAGGAACTCAATCTTAAAGCCATCTTAACAATTGTAAATCAATTTTTCAGTCTTAATTGATTGTTGCAAGTTTCGAGAACTAAAGAGATGAATTGGTAAACAATCACAACATCTTGATATGCCAGTTGGAAGGTTTTGAGCACAAATCATATCATGGCTTGAAAAGCGATGGTAACATCCACCCCTGATTTGTGAGCAATAGCCCCAATCCACTCATTTTCTTAATCAGGGAGAGGATTTACAATTGGACTGTCACAGTGGAACAGCTACCTTATACAACAACGAATGTAAAGGTATGGAAAATGTACAGATAAAAGCTTGCTTGAAGTGTGAAGATAAATTTGAAGGTATGAACTCGTTAGCCAGGAACTAGACTTATTTTAAACATCATGTAATAGTCATTTCATTAGACAAAATCAGTAATTAGAATTATGTTGAACCTGCAAGTGTTCAACCACGAGATGACTATCAAATAATGGTTTCAGTCACAGACCTACTATGACCCATGTCTTAGTCAAATATATGACTTATTTAGTTGTGTATATGAAATACTAAGTTGCAAGTAAAACTTAATTGTGTATACGACAAAGTATCTCCTGTGTGACTCAGTATATTGCATTTATGACTTAAATAGTTGTACACTAAAACTTTGTATAAAATAAATTTTGCCAGAGAGTAAGTCATACAATGAACAACTAATTCCTGTATATAACTTAGTAAGGGATTTACAAATTAGTAAGTCACACATATGACCATACATATATACCAGATACTAAATTGTATATATGGATACTCAGTGGAGCATATCACTTAGTATATCATATGGGAGACAATTGGTTATTTATACATTTAACTTAATTAGTGGAATTATTTGACTTACTATTATTTAAAATATAAACCTAACTTGTACTCACCTAATACTATATAGAACTTATATAGTCATATATCCAATTTACTCAGACGCTTACTCCAACTGATACTTTGTATGTACAAGTTAATTTAAAATACATTTTGACAGTTCAAATCTTCTATAGATATGCAATCATGACTTTAAAAGTGTAGTTCTTCTTAGGTGACATTATGTTTGTAAGTATGGCATCAGCTTCTTCCACTAGAGGTTTCACTCGTCTGGTGGTTAACAAGTGTGGAATTGATCACTTGGCTCTTTCACCTGTGGTAGTGGGTTTGAATCCAATTCAGAATGTCTCACGGGATGTCAACTTTAACTGTTGAAAGGGATGTAAAATCTTAGACACTTCCATTATTTTAATTTACAATTGAACCATTGTCTCACTGTAAAATAGTATTAAGTGTAATTTGGTATGTAATACATTAATCAGACATAGCCAGTTAATCTGGTTTATATGTGAAACATAACAATAATGACCTAATGAGCAAAGGAAACAGTGAATATCTACCATTTGGGCATATATATGGTACTGCAGTTTTACAGAGGCTATCGGTATGTTATGGACTCATGATTGTATTATGATGTGGAATGACCAATAAAATGTTTTGTTGAACTGAACGTCCATGGTTTAAATGCAAAATAATGACTATATCTGGTCAAAAAGCTGCTTTGCTTTATATTCTTGGACTTGTTAATATGGAATGTTGATCTTTATAAAATATGTTAGGTATATATATTATACACAAATGTGGTTCTAAAACTTAAAAAGTGTGCAAAGATTTAGATTTTGACAGACACGTAGTCTTATCTTCCAAAGCAGATTTTGGTTAGGTAACCAATATATTCAGCATCCTAGTCCAGGTATTTCCTGAGTCATTTACACAATGTAAAGCAAAATCCAAATTTGAATATTATTGTGACTGGCAGTTGGGCAGTTATAAAATACAAAACACTTTGCTGAAATAGATTGTAAATGAAATATGTTTGACATGAAAATAGAGACACACTTATGTCTAACCAAAAATACTACTATTAAATTATATTTTCCAAAACTTTCTGTCATTATTTATCAGTCATTGTCGAGCTGTACTTTTCCACTGATTCAGTTTCACTGTCTTTTTTATTTCCTGGTAGTTTACCATAGGCATGAACATTTAATAAGGACTACTGGTTAACGTGGTCTTCACTGGCCTAGTGATTAGCAAGTTTGGTATCTAATCGCAGGTTGTAGACTCTGTAAGGGTTCAACTCCCACAAGTTGCAGTGGTCTGGGCCTTTCCTAATATAACCTTAGCTCTAAAAGGACATGTAAAACTTCTTCCTTAAACCTCTATTTCCCTTAAAATAAGGAGTTTGGAAGTGTCATTTGTAACTTGTTTTTACGTGCGAGTTTTGTTTTAGTTTTTTTTTTTAGTTTTTTTTTGCGAGTTTTTTTTACGTGCTATGTTTTAATCTTTTTAAATTTTTTTTTGTCTCTGGACTTTTATACATTATGGTGTAGATTGATTACTTCTTGTCTGATCACCACAATCAGGCAGCACTGAACTTGCTCTTGTACTTGGAAGGGTGACCATCTGAGTTCTGGGCCAGGTATGGGCAGATACATTGTGACTCGGATGATCACTTAAATAGAACTGAAACAAGGTTCTAGGCGGGACACTGAATAAAACAGTTAATCAATTCATGAATGTACACTTGCACCTCATGCAGATAGACCGTAAGAATTTTAGCCATGTGTATACCAGGACAGAATGACGAAATGGTGAACAAGGATGACATTTAATCACTTGGGTTTCCTCTCTTTGTTTTGGGGTTTGTGTTCTGCAAATTGCACCATGTGATATTCCTTGAGACTTTTTCTTATTTGACCTGGCTATTAGAAGGAGCGGCAAATTATCTGTTCATACGACATAATTTAGGAAGCAGGAAAATATTTTTTTATATAGTCGCTGTCTATAACTTTGAAAATTGGAAATTATCTAATGTGCCAATGAAGTAGATGTAAAGTATAAGATTGTATTACCCACTAAGTTATTTATTTAACCTAAATACCAGGAAATACAGACTGAGTCCCTCACTGATGGTATATATTCACTGATTTTAAGTAAGCAAATGCAATTTTTTTTTGTAAAATTATGCAACCTAGAACTATGTTATTTTGTTGTTTGAAAGGTATATTTTTTACAGAGTCTCAAGTTGTAAAAATAGAGGAGAAATCTCAACTTATAAAGTGACGTTTTTATTTTTACTATTGCTTCTTACTGTGGCTACATTTCACATTTCCATGGCTAGTTTTGGCACTCTTTTTGTCACTGTGAACTTGGTTTACTTATTGTTCAAACAAAGTACTGTATAGTTCATGTAAAAAAATCTTGTAAAAATATGTTTTTAATGTTATCAAAAATCCCAGAAAAATAACATCCCAGTACACATTTTCTTTTGTCTTTATTCCTGATAAAATTTGAATATACATCAGTCTGGGATTTTTCCTAGTTTTATGTCCTTTTCTTCTGCCATATCAGTGTCAAGTCAACAGGCCCTTGGAAACTGTTATAAATGGCCTAGAGCTGCATTCAAACACAGGATCACAGAGGTGAGAGCTGAACGTACTAACCGCTTGCTGACAAAGGCAGATTACATGTCACTTACAACTGCTTGGTGCATTTGAGGAAGGAAGAATTGAAGATTAAATTTCAGTAATTTCCACTTTTTTAAGACGTTTACTAGACTTAATTTTCACTGATTGCTAGTGAGTTATTGGGTGGGGTTCCTTTGGAGCTTAATTAATTAACTCTTTATAATCAATAATTGCAGTGCCAAGACCTACCTTGTGTCTTTATCTCAAATGAACATTGACATTATTTAAGCTCCATAGATACCCATCAGATAGCATAGCTAGGTTCTACTTCGGGTTTAATTTTTCATTAGATATTAATTTTCACTGTTCAAGTTCATTAGCAGAAACAGGAGAAATTAATGTCTGGTGAAATAATCCACTTATGCAGGATTTCCTTGGTGAAACCAATATAATTTCTGAATTCTCAATATATTTTCTGTATATAGTTACCTGTAACATGGCAAGACTTCATGTTATCCCCCAGTGTAGACATCCAGTAGATCTTGCTTCCATAAATACCGGCTGTCCCATCTCTATTATCCCAGTTGCATGCATGGTTTTCTGTAGCTTGAGTAGCTTAAATGCAATGTTGATGTGTAAGAATGACTGCTTAATATGTGATAAAAATATCAACATATACAATACCTATCGAGGTAAAATCTTGGCCAATGAGAAAAGAGCCAATGTTTAACAGCTGAAGCAAATGAATTGTTTGAATATTATACTCAAAAATATCAGTCATGTTTGTATATATAGTATTAACAGAAGGTTAGGGGAAATCATATCTCACATGGGGGAATACTTGTCGACTTTTTAACTCTTTAGTAGTTTTGAAAGACCATTCATCAACCACTATTTATTGCTTTCATTTATCTCTGAAAGTTTCCATCGTTGGATTGGCTATTTTGTTTGAGTCAGAAGTACCATTTTAGTCCAAAAATCATTTACACAGATTATAAATAAAATAATATATATTAATGCTATAACGCAAAAAAATTATAAAATATCACAAGTTATTACAAGCAATAATGCTCAACTGCTTAACTAATTCTCTTCATAGATGCTGTGATTGGTATTGGAAATGATCCCTGCATTTCTATATCTGTTTGGATTTCTCTGGATTTACATTGATTACTGTAAATGTAAGCATGACAAGCCTAATGGAAGTGACTCCCCCGTGGTTGTGTGGTTATATACTGGGAAAACCCCGAAAATCACAAAATTACCCACGCCTATATGTTTAAATTTATGTTTTTCTCTTTACTTGACGTCTCTTGTACGATTAAAGATTAACGCCAAACAATGATACATTAATCAATGTAATTACAGGGGGATTGTCTGTATCAATCCCTATTTTTATTTATTATTTGTCAAATCTGTCCTTTATTAGACCAGTGTAAGTCCATTTCGCAATACCCTCTTGTTTTGTGGAAAAAAACAAGAAGCAAACAAGCTCATAAATATCTTTATGAACTTAGGTTTGACTTAGTCATATCATGCTTTCATAGTAAACATTTGCTGTCTCTAAACTGACTTGAAACAAAAAAGTGTCTCCTTACCTTCTATTACAACATCAGGTGTCCTGAAATAATATCACAAATGATTCACTAGAATCCATTGCACAATATATATCTTAACTCATATGGCTTGATCTGCAATAAAACTTGTCTGTTATAAGCTATTAACATTCAACTACTCCTGTTTCACTCGTCTTAGTCAATGTAATATGACATAACATACTCACAATGTAATGTGTTCACTATTTTCTATCATACAATTTTTGATGACAAAAGCAGTATAATTATCAGTATATGTGTGCATAACGTGGGCACTAAATACGTTGGTGTACATCCGGCAAGAATGTAATATAGTTATGTAGCTATACATACATATACATGCATTTTCTTGTACACACCTACACAATCTCGTGAATTTATGTAGGAGTGAGAACAAAATTGCAACCAAAAGCTGTGACAAAGGAATGTGGATGCATTCCCCATGGGCCCCCCAACAAAACCAACTGCCAAAAGACAAGCAATTGGGATAAATATATCATTTATTAATCTACTAAAATTCTTTTTTAATAACATATAATTCAACATTTAAATCAGAGTTAACATTACTGACACATAGTATAAGATTTAAGTTCAATCTTATACTTAGAGTCAATTACTTGCAAGAACTTTAAGAGTTTACTGGCATTGGCAAAATTACGATTATGAGTTACTAAGCCAATGTCTTAGGTCAGTAAGAGCTTACTAAGATAAGGGCCAAAAAGACATTACACCTTGGCCTTGAGAATTAAAGTAAAAGATGAAATGCTATGTTGTTACCTAAGATATACACTGGCAGAAATTGAAATTCAATTTTTTACAAAGGATACCGCCAGCATGAAACCAAGTGTGCCTGGCAAGGCCCCATCCTCTGGGGATTAATACACACACGCCCAAGCCAAAAGTAAACAGGGGAGGTCAATGATATGACCTCCCATAAAAGGTCACTCAACCTACTGAAACATATAGATACAAGGAGAATTTAGGATACACACTTTTTAGAGGGGATTGGGAAAGCCCAGGCAGAGTTGGTACTATGAATTAATGAAAATAGGGCTTTACAAGTTCTATGGCAGTAATTTTTTAAGAGTAATTTTGAAAAGAATCAAGAGTGAGGTGTAGACTACAGTATAACTAGGGGGCCAGACTAGGTAGGTCAAAGTCGAAAAGGTCACAGGTCACCTATGAAAAACGAATGCAGTTAGGACACAGCAAGATCGTGCTTGCTGTGGCCAAATAGGATGAGATGAAAATTTTGTTATGATAACGTACACAACGTACTGTGTGCAAAAAGGCACCAAGTTCCATGTAAGATGCAGAGGCATGTACTAGCCTAGGGTTTTACAATGAGATGAAGTACTAAAAGTATAAAATTATAAAAGAAATTTAAAGGAAACAAGACGATTCTAAGAGTGTAACTACGTGGATTATGTAAAGTTACAGTCTGTATAAAAAAGACACTCAGAGTGTGCATAATCATTAGAGTTAAAATCTGCTGAGATCAAGGTCAAATTTTAACTGATGGTCAAGATATAACCAAGAATAGGTGAAGCAAATGTTTGCTAAGATCAATTCAAAGTTTGCATGTTTTTCAGTATGAAAAACATGAAAACTTGCACCCGCAATGGTGACAGGTCACTTTTATACACCATAGAACACAGAGGTATAAAAACAATACATGGGCACTTTATGTGCCAATATACAAAACCACATAATGTATATAATAGAGCATAAAATTCAATATAGCATATATGTATGTGGATTACTAGTGTTATGGATAGCTCATTACTGTTACTGCAGCTATGAAATAAGTTATAAAATACAAGTATGTACAATAGAAGTCACTATTTTGCATTCCAGCCCTGGAGGGCACTATAAACATATCATTACTTTATAGCACAATAACTATAGCCAGACTGAGGTCTGGAAACTCAAACTAAACGATATTGTGTCCACGGTCAAAAGGGTCTGAACTTCGGAAGGGGCAACCCAGATAAAACGTGGCTTCATCCACTAACACTGGCTGCCAGAGAAGAAGCTGTGGAAGTCATAGGCAAAAATGGCCAATCTACAACTAGAACACTACAATTACACATATGTAAAAGTTCTGAGGGGGGGTGGGGTGGGGGGGGGTAGGGGGGGGGGGAATTTTCCTGTTTCCAGTGCTACCTCTCCCAAGTCTGAAATGCAAATGGAAGAGTGCACGTGGAATTTCCAACACCAACTGCCAATCGACCAATGAAATGCTCTGTAACAAATCAAGTACTTCCAATACTAATTGTACATGCAAACTAAGGTGGCCCATCAGGAATGAACTCACAGTTGTGATACAACTGCCCGCACATTCCCCATGGGCCCCCCAACAAAACCAACTGCCAAAAGGACAAGCAATTGGATTAAACTGGTGACATTTGGTTCTTTGGACTAGAAAGTTTAAAGTTATAACCAAAATTACCAGCTTGCAAAGGACCAAGGCCAAAGTAAAGGTCAAGTGGGGGGTTGTGAAGGTGAAGCCCATTGAAGATAATCGCATAGACAATCTGAAGTAAAGAAGTGAAAGACGTCAGTGTTAAATCAAAGTAAAGAATGAAATTTTTAAAGTTAAATTTTCAAATCTTCAAAAAAATGTAGTCCATGTGTAAACACGTGTCCCAGATAGTGCATGTGGATATTGCGTAATTGGGTAACTGATTAGAGACATAAATATTTGTTAAGGTACATAATCAGGTTATATTTTTTGCCAGTACGTTTCCATACCATTAAAGTGCGTTTACAACAACATGCGCATAAATAACTAGGCTAAGATACTTGAACATAGATTGCATCAAGATAGGGGAAAACCCAACACGCTGAAAAAATGCGTGTAAGAAAACCTGATAACAATGTGCACATAGACTTTTATGTGGGATTTCCCCGCTTTTCAATGGCTAATCAAAACGCAATGCGTCATATGTTTTAAATAGTTGTTTTAGAACTAGACAAAATTACCGCAGAAAGAGGAAAACTGAAGCCTAGCACGCAGGATTTCAAAACACCTGTTCCACTGTCACAGGTTGCCCACCCGACTGCCCAATTCATCTGTCGTGGACATTATCCAGTCAGTTATGTTTTTGCTTCTCATTTTATCAAAACTCTTTTGAGAGTGAGCTTCCTTTTCTAAACTACTTTTTTCTCAGGTCTTTTCATAACTTGGTTACTTAAGGCCAGTTGTATCTTTCACGTTGAAACTTCCAGTTGTATCTTTCCCTGTGAAAAGTCTAGTTGTATCTTTCCCTGTGAAAAGTCTAGTTGTATCTTTCCCTGTGAAAAGTCTAGTTGTATCTTTCCCTGTGAAAAGACAAATCTGGGATAAGTAGGGCTTTTCCACATTCAAAGACCGTCCTGAAGGACCTCCTAGCTGGGTCTACTTATCCATGAAAACCCCCACTCTGCCTGCATGGCCACCCGTTGTGGTCTTTGATAAGAGGATATGCCAGATTTAAAACAAAATCTGATCCAGATGGCCCTGGGTGCCCACTGGGCCCACGCTGGGCAATGTCATGCATACAAGGCTTCCCTACAATTATCCACACAGTTCTCAATGGAGCGGCCGTACCTGCCACCCCAGGACTAAAGGTCACCTGTATGGAGCTTAATGCCACTTGGAATTAAGCACAGGTGACCTATACTGATGCTTATGGGGAATCAGGTAGTCTACCAAATCACACTGATCCTCTGCTTTTGTTTCTTTGTGATAATAATAGTATAACAGGGCAGCATTTTCAGATGAATCTAGACGGTTTAAAATTTATTTTTGGAATACAGTATAAATAAATCTAAAATTACAATTTCAATGAAAATATTGTCCTGACAACTCGGGGTCATCATAGGTCACCCAAAGTATAATCTTCTCTAAAAGAAGATTAACAACAGTACCCTGAATATTGTACAATTATTAACAAGTATTAAGTCTTAGGAGTGAACTTTATGAAATGTACGTAGCATTCAGCAGCAGGTCAAAGCTGCTGATTTTTTCATTGCATGTGACCAACATTTTCATTTGGCAGAAATCACCTGGTATGTCAGTTTTCTTGCCCTGTTTGATGAGTTCAGGCGTAGTACTATCCAGAGTATACAATTAACACGCAACAGTGGAATAGTGGTATTAGATTTTTGAAAGGGACGTAATACCAGGGGTCGTATTCACGAAAGGTCTTAGCCAAGTCTTAGGCTTAACTTTTGTATAAAAATATAGCCAAGTTAAGCCTAAGACTTGGCTAAGACCTTTCATGAATACGGCCCCAGGCCTTTTGGCCCATTTAGTATGAACAAAAGCACCACTGTTTTAGACAAACAAATATTGTCTGATCAGTTTAATTTTAAAAAGTGACTTTGACTAGCTAAGCCCATTCATTTCCAATAATAATAATAATAAAAAAAATTCCTGTTATATCTTCTGTTAAGAACGCAAAACGAGTGAACTGAAAGCAAACTCATGACAAGCCAAGGCTTTCCTTGGTTTTTTACAATACTACAGTCTTTTAAGAGAATGTGATCCCAGTGTTCATTACTTTCATGGATCAGTAGATTAGAGAGGAAAAATGAGACTGTGAGTCTGAGGAATGCGCAATTAGCAAATATTACAACCGGGTTGTTATTGGAACCAGGGGCAGATTTCACGAAAGGTCTTAGCCTGGTCTCAGACTCAAACTTGAGACTTTTGTCTCAAATTATTGGAATATTTTACTTGAGCCCATGGGTCCAGCCTTAATGGATTTCACAAAAGGTCTCAGTCTCAGCTTTGGCTGAGCCACTGGCTCAAATGTTGAGCCTGGTTGAAAGTAGGCTTAAGTTTTGTAAACAAAGGCTCACATATGGCCGCCATAATTCTTTCTTCACTTCAAAATTTGAAATGGCTGAAAATAGGGTACAAATATATAAAACAACCCCCAGAAGTAGTCTTTGGGTGTTTTACATGTTTACAAGGTTTCCCATTGCAAAATGGTATTTAACCAGAGATATTATGTGTCAAACAAGGAACATATATGTCATCAGTACATTATTGTGACTACAAGAAATGTTCACATGACACAGAAAACCACTGTGGTTATTTGATAAGCTTGGTCTCAACTGAGACCCCTTCTGTGAAAACCATTTGAGACAAAGACTTAGCTGAGCCAGAAGGCTCAGATTTGAGCCAATGGCTCAGCCTGAGACTGGTCTAAGTCTGAGACCTTTCATGAAATCTGCCCCAGGGTTCAATTTCTAATAAGTTTCCCGACATAGTCCATCTCAGACCCAGTCACTGGTTCAAATCTGAGCTGTTTATTATTTTTGTCTCAGACATGTTTTTAGCTCAAATCCGTTTCTCAAAAGTTGACTCAACTGAGACTGATCTGAACCCAAAGTCTTGACCTATAAATTATGTAATGTCTGTCCATTTTATTTATGGTTTTCAGTTTTAAACATTTTCATGAATGATTAACAGCAACAAATCTTGAGACTCCAGGGGCCGGATTCACGAAAGGTCTCAAGTCTCAAATCTGAGATTTTGGTCTCAAATCTAAGATTTTTCTTAGATTTTTCTCAGATTTGAGACCTTTTGCTCAGCTGGGATTCATAAAAGATCTCAGGCTAAGATTTTTCTCAGATTTGGTCTCAAATCTAAGACTGCCTAGGGGGTGACTTAAGTTTTCATAATATAGAGTATATGTAATAAAAAGTCACAAAACAAAATGAAAATAGTGAAGTATGACATATTATTTAACTTGTAACACAAAATATGAATATATATTAAGAGTTTGTACAAAAACAACAGTAAACATTTACATTACAAATTTACATGAGTGGCTTGTTTTGCTGTTATAATCAGTTCTTTTGAATGTCACAAATTACACTAAAAAGACAATGTTTTGCTTGATTGAACATATTCTAAAATGTGCGTACAATGGTAGAGTGGTAAAGTATAAATGTGTATACTTTCCACTAATCTTAACAAAATGTTACATCAGTTTTGATTGGTCCAGACTCAAAACTTGGCTGAGATTTTGGTCTCAGCTGAGATTCCTTTCGTGAATCTCAACTTAAGCAGAATCTCAGCTGAGACAAAAATCTCAGATTTGAGCAAAATCTCAGCTAAGATTTGGCTAAGGCTTGAGACCTTTCATGAATCCGGCCTCAGGATCAAACATTTGAGCCACCTATTTTGTATGATCAAAGGTTAGCTCATAATCTAGCGAGTCTCTTTATCAAATATTTGCGCCACAAGTATCAAAGTTGAGTGAGAGACCAGGCTTAACCACGATCGTGCCGTGGGCTCGAGTGCAAAGAAAAATGTAAGGTATTTCTGGGTTTTCCCCAATGCATGACTCACAGCTATTAATATCTTTATATGGGCCAGTGTACACACACTTACAATGGCAAATCTAGAAAAAATGACAAAAGAGGAAAACAAGATCATGACTGCTTAGACCCAGTTACACATCCATGGATATCCCGCTGGATCGCAGCAGGATTCCTAATATGGAAAATTTTGAGTGATTTAAAGATCATATTTTACATCCGTATACTCATCCGTAACATCCCTATTGTCCTTGTGGCATCCGACATGGATGCAATTGGTTCGCAAGCACTCTACGGAGAAATCAAACTGCTTGATTTTTCCGTGAAAGGTTTGTGGATGTTAGGTGTAATTAATATCCATAACTAATCTATATGTAATATGTAAGTCGTCCCTAGCATTCTTAAAGCACCTGTAAATGTCCTTGTGACATCTGCGACATCTTTGACTCATCTGCACCAATTAAAGCTTGGAAAATATCTACAGATATTCCCGGAGGGTGTTTGGAGGCTGTAAGGATGCCACCGGAAGTTAATGGACATTGCTGGAAACCATAAGGACGAGTAGGGATGGTCCGTGAAGAATGGCACGGATATGAAATTTGTCTGAAGATATGCACAGATATTTACGGATCTATCCACAGACAATAGGGACGGGGTTTATGGATGTTAAGGACACCTCAAGGACAATAAAGATGGCGTTTACGGATAGAATTGTAGTTTCCAACGACACTCGGGAACTTACGGAAAGACACTTTCTCATGGATCAAAGCCTATCTAAAGGGCACTTGGCTTGGGTTTTGCTCATATTTGCATTGGCATCTTGATGAGGATACATAAATTTTTGGAACTTAACAGCTTTTACTGTATATGTTTGAGGATATATTTTGCTGGCATACATATATAGTCAAAAATTATGAGGTTTTTGTTTTTTTAAAAAAAGAAATTTGGTGAATAGTTGTGTAAAATATCACCAAAAAAAGAGATCCTAGAGGAGAGACAGTCAGGAGACAGAGAGGATGTCCACCAGGGCCAGGAGTCCAGAGGTGGATGAATTGAGTTATTTACCAGAGACTCAGCAGAGCCAGCAGGCAGCTGGGGTGGAGGAGTTGGTGGTGGGAGTGGAGGATCCTCTGGAGATGTCGGATACAGAACAGGGTGACATTGGGCTGGAGACACAGCACGAATTGGATACAAGTGATGAGGATACACAGGATACACAAGCTGCAGGAGGTACACAGAAAGGCAAGGGTACAGGCAAGGGCAAGGCTGACAAGAAGGAGCAAAAAACCCCAGTTCTATTCAGTGTTGAGCAGGAACAGAAGTTAGTGGACTTTTTGCGTGACAATGAAATTCTCTACAACAAGCGTTTAATGCACTACAAGGATAGGTCCAAGATGGAGGCTGTGTGGGCAAAGTTTTGTGAGGAGAACAATTTGGATAAAGATGCCTGCCAAAAGTGGTTCCAGAGCCACTGCACACTCTTTGGGAAAGTCACCTACATGAAGTCCGGCCAGGGGGAACCACAGCTGACAGAGAGGCAGAAATGGACCAGATACAATTTTCACTTCCTCAGGGACCACACCATGTGCAATCCTACATCAAAAAGTGAATTCAGGGCTCCCAAGGGATCTGCTTCTCAAGCCAGTGCCGCAGCGGGCTCATCATCCAGAAGGGAGACTGTGCACATGGAACTGTTCCAAGATACTTCTTGTCCAGAGTCAACTTGTGACCCCTCAGACATCTCACACCTGGATAAACATACACCTACCTCCCAATCGCGTTCTGTCAGTATGACGTCAAGTTTAGCAGATTCCGACCTCCAAGCAGCTCTTGCCAAATCACAGACGGGGATAACAGAGTTAAAAGACGTGATGACAAGCCTGATAACCCAAGATTAAGCTTCTGTGACTTGGAGAGGTGGAGGTGGTACAACTAACAAGTGACTCATATGATGAATTTCAACAAGAGACATTCAACTTATTGATGAGACTTAATCATAGGGACAAGCAGCAGCAAAAGTACCAACACAGAATGGGCATGAGCATGGTGCAGACTGTCATCTACAGCCAAGCCTCGATGTCACACCATTACCCAGTGTCTCAGACACAGGCACCACATCAGCAAATGCAACAGACTTTTATACACATACCAAAGGACTGTCACAGCAGCAGTTACAGCATTCACAGCAACACTTTCAACAGACATTCACTCAGCCGCATGCACGAGCTCAGCAGCAGATCCACGGACATGCTCCATAGCAAAGCATGCAGCCACAGCAACACTTGCAGTGGATGCAGCAGCATGCAATTCAACCACAGCATTCCGTACAGTCACAGAAGCCAGTACAGCAGCACCAGCGACAGACAATGCTAACACATCAGCCAATACAGCAGCAGCAGCAGCCAACACAGCAACACAGTCAGCAAACATCACAGCAGCAAATGTCACAGAGCACCACTTCATCATCACAGCTGTGTGTCACGTCACCACTCATTACAACGCCAGACATTAGACGCCAAGGCAGCCCACCACTCACCAGCATCCCAACAGGATTCACCCTCTCACCACTAATGAATCCACCCTCAGTTGACAGCCAGTACTTCAGCAACATTCCAAACACATCATAGAATGTCAGTATCGGTGCCATCAACACGTCTCAGTTCCAGCCAGTAGGAGACACATCAACCACCCGACCAGACCAACCAGCCATAGGGAACCAGTAGCCAGCCAGCCAGCAGATCAGCAATAGCTGATAATTTTTATAGGCCCTTCTCAGGGCTGCCAAATCTTCAATCTTCAAAAACAATTATTTGAGCTCTGTTGTTGTTTTCCAAAAAATACAAATAACAAAAATGCCCCACATCATACAACACCAACCCCCCTCCAAAAAATAACACAATAATCGACCCCCAAATATACACAACAATACAAACATTGATGTATTATTTTGCACTTGACTTATGTTATACAGAAACAACCCCCCGTCCCCAAACCCAAAAAAAAAGAAGGTCAAATTGAAATCCTGAAAGCTCAAATTTTGTTAAAACCTGTGCCCACAATGCTGTGGACCCCTCACTGCACATCTCATGTAGTGGTGTGGGGCATCTTTTTCTGAAATATTTGTAAATCCCATCCGTGACTGTCTGCAAGGTCCATAAACCCATCCAGGGTGTCCTTGAGACGTCCTGATGCATCTCTATGTTGCCCTGGTGTGTCCTGAGGTGTTTCTGCTGCACTGCGGGTGGTCACAAATGTGTATCCGGGCGCCATCCGCAAGCAACAAAACGCATCCCTAACGTCCTTGTGGCATCCTTATCATCTGTAGAGTGATCTGTGACGCGTCCGTAAATCACTCACTTTTCTAACATTCCCCTTCCCCAAACCCCACAATCCGCAAGAGATCCTTGGCAGTTACCATATATGGAACCGTGGAATATATCTGTGGGGATCCGTGAAAGTGTAACTGGCACCTTAGTGTGGTTATTTACTTAGTGTTTTATGTCATAACCTAGTATGTTATTTGCGACAGCTAGTTGGAAGGGCAGATGAAACTAGTCCCTACAATTGGTTAAAATTCTTTACTGTAAATTGTTGACCAATGACAAGTAACTATCAGCTTTCCACATGAAGTCAAACTGGAATTTGAACTCTGATCTCAGAGATGGGAGGTTAGTTTGTTACCACTATGCCACCGTGACCCCAGCTCTTTGGTACAAAACCTGATCAGAAACTATGAATCACATGTCATTCTGCACGAACCACTTGGTTATTATGTGTTGGTCACCAGAAGATGTAATGAGAAATAATAATCAATGAAATATATGTTGAAATGTTAAAAACTTTGTCAGATTGACGGTTGAGAAAAAAAATTCAAATGTTGTTGAAAATTTGAAAACATTGAAAACCCCAAGAGGAGTAGATATACTAAAGTAACTTTTTAAAATACTAAAATAAACTCAACTTGACATACCTAATCAGGAAAAAATACTAAAATAAACTGAACTTGACAATCACTGTCAGGAAAAATATTTTCAAATTTAACCCCTTAAAAGTCCAAAATGCAAATGGAAGAATGAAGGTTAAATTCTGTGAATCAAAATAGGTTGACCAATAGGATTCAAAAAAAAAAAAAAAAAAAAAAAAAACCAGCATGGTGGGATAACCTTAAGCTCAGTGCAAATTAAGGTCCCCCCAGGAATGAATTTGCTTACACCTCAGACGTTAGATGAAACACCAATCACCTTTGCACAGGTCCTCCGCTGGAGCTGACCCTACAACAGACTCTACGACTCTAGGGTCGGCTGGGGTGTTTTTCTTTATGCCTAGTCTGGAAACTACCAGGTAAGCTGTAAACCCCTTAATAAAGAGCCATATCAGACCATTATAAGCCATAGTGACAAACCGACAAGACTGGAGCAGTATCCTGACCCACCCCGACTAGAGTGAATAATTTCTGGAGTCAGAATCAAACCAACATTAAAAAACCACTTCTGGCTGCTGTAGCTCATTATTTATCATTGCAAAAATGACAGCTACACATTAAATAGATGTTCTACGGAAGTTTAGAGTCTTTTGTTTTTATTGAGTTTAATATCTTGATTTTCATTGTGATATACAGACAAAAAAGGAAGAATCTGAACCCAGGACCAGCACCTGCCATACAGCTAGCACCACATTCAGAGCCCCCACCACCAATCATCCGAAGAAGAAAGCCACAAAACTCCTGGGTCATTCCCTGGATCCTTCAAAGAGAAGAAAGAGGATACTTTATAACCCTCCCAGCCCACTTAATACAGACTGATATCCCAGGTTACCAGAATTTTGTCAGAATGCCCCCTGCAGGTTTTGACCTCATTGCAGAACACATCCAAAAAGTCAAAAGTTCTAAGAGTGAATATTACAACTACAAGGGCTTCTTTTCCTTGGTGCTGGGAGCCTGGTTGATGCAGAATACAGATTCCTCTGGGTAGATGTTGGATCAAGTTGATCTTTATGAGATTCACATATTTAACCGCAACAAGTTTGGGAAAAATATAAAGGATGGCACCTTGGGGTTTCTGCTGCCTGAACCCCTGGGGGAGGATGGACCATTTTTGCACTATTTCTTGCTGGGTGATGATACGTTAGCCTTGATTCCATGGCTTGTGAAACCCAACCACAGAAGAAGAGAATGCATTTGGAATCCTAGCAAGCAGATTCAGGGTCATAAGGGGAACAATGGAACAAAGGCCAAAGGTTGTCAGAGACATTGTTATGACATCTGTAGTGTTGCACAACATGCTGGCGACACACCAAGGTGGACCAGACAGGGCTCCCACCTCAGCAGATGACAAAGTAGCCCAACAAAAGGATCAAGTGCCGTATATGCCTTGTAAAACTATATGAATCCTTCAAGGGAGGCCAAACATCAGCGAAACCAAATGAAAGATTACTTCAATCACCTTGGTGCATTGTCTGGGCAGGAGGACAAGATACGGGATGTGATAAGGAACTGCCTTGTTGACAGAAGAGGTGGACATCTATCAGTCCCTTTCAGGACTACCCAATTTTATTTAAGCTAGTGTTACACCAATTTCCAACAAATTTCCAAGAAATTTTCCAAAAAAATTCTAATGCATTTCCAAACAGTTTCCAAACAATTTCCAAAGAAATCGCAAGACACACAGTAATGTTTAATAACATCAACAGAACTTTTTTTTAAATGTGTCAAAATCTTTTTATAACTTCGAAAGTTTCACAAAAATCAAAAGTTGAAACCAAAGCTCAAAATCTTTTCAAAATTGTTAAAGTTTCTCAAAAGTCTTTTTCAATTTTTTTTCAAGTATTTTTCCAAAGTTTTTTTTTCAAAGTTTTATGTTTTTTTCCAAAGTTCTTTTTTCAAAAAAGTTTGTTTAAGTTAAAAATTCTTGTAAAAATTATTTAAATTTCTCACTCACTCACTCACTCACTCACTCACTCACTCACTCACTCACTCATTCACTCACTCACTCATTTTACAGCAGTGATCCTGAAAAGGACTAATTGAAGGTAGGTAGGTGCACTAAGTCTACTGCTGCTGCTGCTTTTGATTGGATGACTGCTGGGGGAGCAGGGCTGGCTGCTGAGGAGGCTCTTGCTGCATTGTTGTTAGAGGAGAGACGGCATGTTGATGCGTTGATCCTGGGTGAAAATGATTGAATTGTATCCATCTGCTCATGACTTACTGTATATGTTTCTCATCAACAGCAGGGCATGAAGTCTGTGGTCCTCTGGGCACCATGTGGCTCTGCTGAGCTGGTTTGATGGCCTGGCTTGCTGGCATCTAGGTTTCTGGAATAGTCAAGATGTATTCCCTGGCAGCGGCTGCTGATAGCTGTGGCTGCTGCTAAAAGCTCAGTGGCACATATGTGGAGGTGGTACTTGAGCACCTAGAAAGTATAGGTTGCTGGGGCTGATGGGTCCTTTCCTCTATTTGGCTCTGTATCCAACTTAAAAGTTTCACAGCCTCATTTTTGAAAAATTGAACATCTCTTTCTTCTTTTAAAACTTCAGATGCCAGGTAGTTGCAGAAGGTTGTTCTTGTGATGCCCTGCCTGAGACACTACACTGAGGCTAGCAATGGCTGGCTGATGTTTTGTGGCAGGGCGCATACTGGTCTCCATATTCTCAGTATCTGTGGTCCCTCATGTCTTGGACATTGTCCTTAACATGCTCGTTGGTCCTGTTATAAAGCTCCTCATAATACTTAACAAAGTACAAAATAGTCTCCTCATCTGAGTCCATTAAAGAAATGTTTGTTATAAGTCTTTTCTTGCACCTGAATTGGAATTGAGATGAAACTGCCTCTCCTCCACACTCTGTGTTCATTTCACTTTCACTCCTCTCTGTTCTTGATCTTTTTTCGGCCACTCCCTCCTCTGTCTGTGACTGTGGTGTTTGTGCCCTCCTGGCTTCCTCCCTGTCACTCTCTTTTTGTTGGCCTCTGCATCCTCACACTCCCTCTGTTCTCTCTCCTCCCTCCTCCTCTGAATGTCAACAGCTGTATCTCCAAACTCAAATTCTGTAGGTGTTCTATTCTATCTTCCTGACAAATCAAATCAAAGCAGTGTTTGTAAAAATGCCTTTCAGCAAGTCAGCCTAACTTGTGTCGCTACATTACATCCTAAGTTAATTTGCAAAAATACCAAAGCCTATCTGAACGCTACCGGGTGTAATCCGTCAAAGTTGAATATCAAAATAATGCAACCCACATACCGAATCGCCTTGTATAGACACGGATTGCATAACTGACAGGCCATGGGTTGGTGAAATGAAGCTGGCCTGTCCTATACACTTCCTGGCTTGTCTGTTGCTGTAACTGTCATATCGATTTACATTTACACTTTTGTCCAGCCAAGATGTTACTAACTCTGCCACCAAAGACTTGGAGGCTTCCCATCTTGACAGCAAGTGACCAAGTCACGTCGTGGATGTTTATGATTGGCTGGTTTTCTTTTAAGTATGGTCGGCTTGCATCTACAGCCTGTAGTGAAGTGGTGTCCTGGTACTTGGCTACGACAGGCTGGCAAGTGTTTCCAGACAAAATGTTAACAGTATAGGACAAGACAGGAAGTGACTACGACAAGATGTAGACAGACAAGACAAGCCGGTTTCCAGGTGGGTGAAGCAACAGTCAGGATCAAGACTTTAGGAGGGTTGGTGAAATATCAAACGTCTTTGATATTTTTGCCAGCGCACTGCAACAAGCCAGGCAACTACAACCAACCCTAACTAACTCTGTAAACTTTGTTCCCGACCCTCAAAAAATCTTTAGTTACTGACAAGATAGCGAAGGTGGAATAACACAATTAACAATAAAGGTACTGGTACCTTGATTTATTCTAAATGTTTTAATTATTTATATCAATCTTCAATTAATTGAAATCATTGTTACCATATATTTTGGCACTTACAACATGAAATATTGCCAATTAAACATAATAATTTTTGGTTTGACAGTTTCCTTAAAAGCAAAAATCCTATTTGTGGGAAGTCAAGGCCTGGGAATCTTTCCCAGGTGTTGAATTTGACCTTTGACCTCTGCTTCAAGATTAAATTCGGTCATCATACTAAAACTTCGTTATATCTCCCTTATTATTGGTGCTAGGGCTTCAGAATGTAAAAACAGTCCATGGGAAGTCCTGGTCTGCAAATTTTTGCTTGTGAACAATATTGGCCTCGTTTTGAACAACAAAATGGCTGCAATAGCCAATTATTTGAAAATCATCAAGATGCTGTGAAATATTGAAGCTAGGTTCGTCAAATTTACACAAAGATATATAGTTAGGAAAGTAAGCCTCATAGGAATTTTGGCCTAGTTTTGAAAACAAAATGACCGGCATATCACGTTTAATGTCAAATATGATTATCCTATTAAAAAGGCCTTACTATATCTCCATTACCATTGCTACTACGGGTTTGGAATGTGAAAACAACTTATAGGAAGTCATGGCCTGGGAATCTCTTCTAATTGCTGACTTTGACATTTGACCCCGTTTTCTGTGTCAATTTTGGTCATCTTAATAAAAAGGCCTTATATCTCCCGTAGTCCTCATATATTACTGATCCTAAGGCAGGAGATAACTGCTGCGGCAGTGGCCTTGTTGAAGAGTAAAAGGATCCGGAAGCCAGAGTATTACAGTTTACAAATGTCCCAGTCATACTGCAAACAATATTTCCAGTGGCTATAGACGGCAGGAAAGAGAGACAGAAGCAGAATGTTGTAGCTCCTGTGACAGATACACACCTCTAGCTACAGTTTTGCTACATAAAATAATCAAAATGGCAAAGAATGGAAAAAATCCAGAAAAGATATTATAAAGATGCTGCAACGTTATGATAAACATAAGGCCTAACTGGATACACAAGACGAGACAGAATAACACAGAATGACAACAACTGCTGACACCTTGAGGTTACCCTACACTAATTGATGCCCCTATGGCAGGCAAAACTTTTAAAAAGTTGAATTTCCAAAGAAATCAAGGAATGCAAATTTTAAAACCAGAGTTTGCACACTTTACTGGCTGAAGTGTAGCAGTATATAGAGGATTCAAAGGTTGTACAAAAAGGTAATACCACTTGTAGAGGACTGGGTCTTAAGATGAGTCTCCCAGAATTTCTTTCAACAATGCACATCAAACATAGAGACACAATGACATCACATAAGTAGCTTGTGTATTGCATGTGGACAAATATACAAGTCTATAATGCCTTGATGTCTGTGTATTGTCTCATTGTTTTGTGGGTATAAATTCTTATTATTCCTGGACCCTTCAAAACTTCCCTTTTCATATAAGCATCTATATTTCATATGATGGTATTTTCTGCTTTGTGTGGTGAACCTGACGGAAGTGTTGAAATACTTTCTGTCTATTATAGGTGGTTTGAAGTTCTCCGACAGTAACTGTCCACAACATTATGTAATTACATGGTGCCCAAAATGACACAAGCAAGCGCAAATAAACAATTTGTGCTTTTTTTTCACCACTGGGACATGTTGGAGCAGAAAAAAAACTTTGAATGTAATGAATTTATATGAACATAACGTACTCATTCAGACCAATTTAGAGTTTAATTTTAAAAGCTCTCATACATGACATATCCGTGATACTTTCATCATGGTAAGTTCTTGCTTTTGCTAAATGCTGAATCACACTGTGTATTTATTGTACAAATATAGACATGCATATCATACTTTTAGCAAACTGTAAAATTTAATTGTTACGTTTTTTGAACAGACTAATCTTGTGTTCTGAAATTCGCACTAATTGTAGCATTGTCTTGTTGTGTGTGTGATATAAAATGCACTAACGTATTGTCTCAAAAACATGACAACATGCTAAATGTTAACACTTGCAACCAAGTCTATGTCAAATGCATAAATAAAGGGCCACACATGCCAATGATGACGCAGTCGTATAAGAGACGATTTCCATTAAGCTGGAACTCATTTCATATACCTTGGCTATTCTCACCTACGATTATACCAATATAAAAGGATTTCCACTTTGAAGAATGATCCAACTCTCACTACCGCAGAAGTTCTTTAAAAATACCTTTCTAACCAATTTTATAACATATTTGCAGCTCAGATAATTATCTTAACAGGGAGGTTATGTTTATGGTTTGTTTATTTACCCGTCTGCCTGTGTTCGCGCTAACTCGGAAAGTAAGAAACAGATCTTTTTGAACTTTTTTTGTGGGTAAGATCTAATCATTTTGAGGGCACAAAATACCTCATTTTTAAAGTACCATTTCTAATTGTATTAATAACTTTGCCCTTCTGATTCACATCACTGAAAAAGTTATGAGTGGATCTTCATAAAGTGTTTATGTGGGTCGGGTATGGCCAGGGACTGGGAGTCTTCTGATGTGGTAAGATTTCACCTTGGGCCCCTCCTTCGGGTTAAATGAGGATAGTCAAAATGAAAAGTAGCAAAGATTAGGGTCATATTATGTGTACAAATATATCCTGAATTTTCAGAAAAGTGATTTACGAGAACTGTGAAGTTCTGAAAAAAAACTCTGGTGGAGATCTGTGTTCTTTATGAACAAAAATTATGAAAAAAAAATCGGCACATGTTTCCACATTTGTTACGATAATTATTTCTGGTAAGGATCACTGAATGAATAGAATGTATATATTTCCCAGTCTGTATGTCGTGGTACGTGTATTAAGGGCCAACATGTGGTGATTAATAAGGGTAAGTTTAAAGAGACTCACTTTTGTATCAGGAGCCTGGATGGGTGTGGTGACAATGTGGAATTGCAGTTTCATTAGCCTTACTTTAGCGGCATTTCTATTCCTTAAAATCTGAAACATGAAACATGAGGAAATGCCTGCGATTGGATAAATTGAAGTATAATCATCACTTACATCAGGGTCTTGTTAAGAACAGAAAACCAACACTGACAAAAATTGGAAGGAATTCTAGGAATTTACCAGGAACTACGTTTTAGAATGGCTGTAATAATGTCTTTGCATCGGACATATATTAATATTGTTGGTTTTTTTTACTTTCTCTTCTTCTGCTGGTGTGGCCAATTTAATTTCAGGCAGAACATCAGTAAAAACACCAATAGAAAAAAAACCCCACCAAGCTTTCAAGTTTTAATTCATCAGTTTCTTTATACAGTTCCTTTGTAAACAGTAAATATACAGTTATATAAAATAATGTACATCACTCTTTGCCTGATCTCTCTCAGATCTGTGACTCTCTGATCTGTCTCTCTGATCTCTAACTCCAGTCCCTTTGATACTTTTTCATGTGGTAGCTGCCCGCATCCCACTAACCACTAGGACTAGTTCTACATGTACTGGACTCCCGTGCCCACAGATTCTGCACATTTCGGGTTCCCATTAATTCTGGGGTCCCGCAAAACTGCGGGGCCTGCAATACTGTGGGGATCCGCAAACTGTCGGGACCTGCAAATCACAGATAAGAGACAGTTACTGACCTATTTATATACAAACACTGTAAGATTGTAATTTAAAACCATAACAATATTAATCATTGTAAAATATGTGGTGTATTTTAGTGATTTACCTGTTAATGCAAAATCCTTCCAAAACGAAGGGGGTGGGTGTGGGGAGAAATACAGGACACCAGAACTAAACTGGATGTTAAAGAGCTGTCAAAAGAACCGTAGATCATTGCAGAAAAGGAAATAAGAAAACATCACTGTACATTACTCCATCATATATCTTGGCAAAGCCCAAACACGTCCAATGGCACATGTATTTTCATGAGATCAACGCCCATTTTGATTTGTATAAAACTATTACATTAGACAATTGCAGTGCATATACAGTGTTTGAGCCAACATTCCCAGCAAAAGAGACAAAAATATATCATGTGCTTTGTTTTCAAACCATGATGTAATTATGTGATGCAGTTAAATAAAAAGTTACTGGTGACTGCAGTGAAATGACAATATAATTTTCAATAAGGTAACTAATGTTAAAGTAGGTTAGTTAACATACTCAATTTAACTTGTGATTTATTGGGTGTTATCTACAAGAATAAACTAAAACAACTGGTCGCAGACCGTATGTTTGCCAAAAGAATTCTTTACAAACCCTTATGTTGACAGCAGTAATACTCTATTTGATATTTTAACTAATGTAGGGGCACTTGCCAGAATGTTTTATAAACTCCGCCAAGGAGATATTATTTCTATAACTGTTTATCTGTTTGTCTGTTTGTTTGTTAGCAGGATTACATATATGCTACTGGTGGGAACTTCACAAAAAGAATCAGAAGATGGCTCTTGGTCCAACTTAGATCCCATTAATTTTCAGAATGATCTGGACCACCATCTGTACACTAATAAAATAATCCCAATTTTCCCATTTACTGATTATTATGTATCTTGGCCGGGGTTAGCACTCCCCGAATGCTCTTGTTTTAGCATTACATTTGATAGATGAACGACCTGTCTACTTTGGGTTTTATGCAAGGCTAATTGTGCACATTTCATTTTAAACAAGTGAAACAAAATTCACTTAAAGGGGAAATACTTGTAATTCCAACATTAGACAAATCAATATGTCTGCTATTTCCATTTTACCTTGCAAATACCACGTTTTCTTGCAGTGTTTTTTTGTTTCTGATTTATTACTTCTATGGAAATCAAGTCAAATCAATTTCTTTTTTAGCTTTTTTCAGTCTCAGTACTCTTGCAATGAGTCATTCTTGTCGATAACAGCTGTAATAATGATTATTATTTTTTATACATAGAAGTATACATTACATGAGCTTTATAGATTTTTCAGTACTGATAAGAGAAATAAATAATCAATCAATAAATAAAATCTTGTTTTGATTTAACCTCACCAACATGTCAGTCATAAATTTAAACAATCCTGTCCTGGTCCACGTCAAACCATACTTTTTGTTTTACATACATAAAAGTAAATTAAACTCTCTTTGTTGGCATTATTTAGTGTAAGATTCACACAAATGAAATACTTAAACACTATTATATAAATTTAATAATGTATTTTCTGAGTTTAAGACGGAGTTTTGTATGTGCATAGTAACACAGCAGCATTGATATATCTTGGCACAGTGACAACCTATTGCAACCACCATTTTTCATCATCCCGAAAAAAGAAACAACAACTGCAAACTAGTCATATCAAAAGAGCTGTGATTTGTTACAGATAAAAGGATGTATGTGCAGTATAAGTGAAGTGCTGACATCAGACGTTATTGCCTGGAGATTAATAAGAAGGTTAAAAAGACATATCTGTGCTTTATTTTATATTCAGTTTACTGTCGTTTTTTAGTTTTCACACTTTACAAAAGCAACAAATGAGGTTCTTTTTTGGCTTCTGAGTTAATGTTGTAATTATACACAAACAATTCCAATGTAAAGAGTCACTTGATGTGAATTGTTGTCACTGAGAAGTTTAGAACTGAGTAAATGTGTGTAATATAAGTGTAGTTGTCGTGTTGAGTTGTAATAACTGTGCATTATCACAATAAAAACACCTGTAGTTGTGTGATTAATGGAAAATTCATATCACAGAAGAATCTTGGGTGATTTATCGATTTGTGTTCATCATAGTTAGACGATTGCGGATATATCTTTTATTACAACAGGTATTTATAAAATCATGAAAATTTCTTTGATATTCCATGAATTATACAGATTTTTATTGCTCTTCTATTTTGTTTAGTGGATGCTGCTTATTTACATGTGATCAATACAGAAGAGAAATTAAATTAATGTAAAAGTAATTTACAAAAAATTGTCATTTTCAGATAAAGTTAATTGATACATAATAATAATAATAATAATAAATAAGTAGAGATTTATATACAAGAAAAACTGGAGAGATGTAATTACTAATGCTACTGTAAATGTTTAGAAAGTGATAAATTACAGTTGCATGTGTGTTTGTATAACAGGTAATCATAATGTTTACAGGATTAACACATATTCGCCACTTCAATAGTTTACAGCTATTTCCAGTTTATGTTCCTATATATCCATGTCAAACTGTATGCCTTTCAGATAAGATTTAACTCTATTATTCCAAGGATTCATACTTTTCCTGCAAGTTTAAAATGTGTATTTCAGGTGAAAGTAATGTTCCATAAATCTATATGGTAACTGTAATAACTTATATACTTTATTTAACAAACTCTTCAGGCTGTTTTGAAAACCTTGTTTTATGTGTTATCCGTATCATGGTTTATTATGCCATATTTTCTCATCTAACCCCACGGCTATGTGCTTATCCTTTTACACAAAATAATAACTCGACTTAATTACTTTACTGGAAATCATGTTTCAACAGGAGTGGACCTGTAGCCTTGGTAGTTTAAAACTCTAGAACAAAACAACAGGTGACACAAGAATAGTTTTTTCAAAAGAAAAGTACCAAAATTAATGATGAATAACTATCATCCTGTGGTTATAAAATTGATAAAATAATCATATCACCTCACTGTACACAGTTAATTAAAGTTATTATCATATTCACACTTGTCTGTACATTTGTACTGTGCATTACATCACTATTTTGTGTTGAATGATGACTGAGCAATGTTTTTTACACTCCGGTATGCCTCATCATTGATAACTAGACCCAGCACTTTGGAGTACCGATGCAAATTGTATCCACCAGAAAGACAACACACCAAAGCCAGTGATCCATCATATGACCTTGAAGGAGGGGCCATAGGCCAAATCTGACAACATCAGAAGATTTCCAGCCCATGATTTCTTATAAGTTGGTTTCACTTAGCAAACCTCTAGGACCAATAATAAGACCCCAGTTACACATCCACGGATGTCCTGCTGGATCACACCAGGTTTCCTATGGAAAATGTTGAGTGATTTACAGATCATATTTTTTATATGTGAAGACATCCGTAATGTCCTTGTGGCAACTGCCACGGATGAGATGTGTTCGTGAGGATGCCATGGAAAAATCAAACTGCTTGATTTTTCCGTAAATGCTTTGTGGATCTTATCTGTAACTGATATCCGTAACTCATCCTTATCTAATCCGTAACTCGTCCATATCATCCTTACTGCAATCGTGGATGTTCTTGTGGAATCTGTGACATCCTTGACTCATCCGTACCAATAAAGGCCCGGAAAAAATTTACCGGAAACCATAAGGACCAATACGGATGGTCCTGGAAGAAGGTCACAGATATGAAATTTGTTTGCGGATATGCACAGATGTTTACGGACATGTCCCCGGATAAAAGAGATGGGGTTTATGGATGATAAGGACGCCTCAAGGACAATAAGGACTGGGTTTGCTGATAGATTTTTAGTTTCCTAAGACTCTCGGGAATTTACGGAAAGACGCTTTCTCATGGAAGAAAGGCTATATAAGGGGCACTTGCCTTGGTTTTTACTCATACACATTTTGCATTTCGATGAGGATACATCAATGTTTGGAACTTTACAGCATATACTGTATATGTATGAGGATATATTTTGCTAGCATATTTACCCCCAAATTTTTGTAGACTTTTTGTATTTTTCAAAATAGGGAGTTTGGTGAATATTTCTGTAAAATGCCACCAAAGAAAAAGTCAAAGAGGAGAGGTAGTCAGGAGAGGGAGACGATGTCCACACAGGTCCAGACAAGGAGTTCAGAGCTGGAAGAGTTGACTTGTGTACCAGAGACTCAGCAGAGCCAGCAGGCAGCTGGGGTGGAGGAGGTGGTGGTGGGAGTTGAGGATCCTCTGGAAATGTCAGATACAGAACAGGGTGATACTTCGCTTGAGACACAGCAGGATTCAGATTCAAGTGATGAGGACATTGCTGACACACAAGACACACATGCTGCTGGGGAGACACAGAAGGGCAAGGACAAAGGCAAGAGCAAGGGCAAGCCAACTACAAGAGAGGGGCAATATGTATCAGAAGATACATTGTTTCAAGCCACTGTATGTCCTTTGAACCCTTCCATTTTGTCACCATACTTTGGGATCACACAATTTGTGTACATAAGTAGAGGCAAAGGAATGCAATGTTTGCCATTTTAACAATAGGTGTTTGCTTTTTATTTGCTGTTCATTGCTTGACGATTAACAAATTGCCAATGCCCACAGATTAAAGTTTGTATGTTAAGCTATTAACAATGTCCACATTGACCAGATACAATAAGTTTCCTGTGGTTCTATTAAAACCACAATAATAATTATAAGAATATAAAGCATTTTATTGTAAATAGTGTAAAATACACAAATTATAACATAACAAAAAGGATAATAATGTTTGACAAAAATGCACAATTAATACTTTAGCTTATCACCAAGTGTCCATGTAAAACTGTAGTCAATTCACATAGTCCACGAGGTAGCACATACATTTTAGCAGTAGGGTCATTTTTACATTTACATTTTACATTTGCATTTTACATTTTTTCTAAATTCTTTCCATTTGCCAAGGGACCTGCCCATCAGTCATGAAATAGTCCCTCAAAATATTCCTCTGCGTCTTTGCTGCCTCCAGTGGGTTTCAGCCTTCATGTGGAATGCCATTGCCCTCCAGCACTATTGGGGCCTGGCGCTCTGCCCCAAAGTCATCCTGTTGACCTGTGGGGTATCGCATCCTTAGCAGGTTGTGGAGTACTAGGCAGGCCAGGACCACCCTGGCCACCACGGGGGGCTCCTGCTGCATCAGCCTCTGGAATATCCGGAAGCAGGACGTTAAGATCCCGAAGGCATTCTCTACCACCCTTGTTCCCCGACTGAGCCTGTAGTTGAACATTCTCTGGTTCAATTCCATACCGTGTCTTGAGCAGGGCTTCATTAGCCAGAGCTTGAGGGGGAAAGCATCATCCCCATGGATGAAATAGTTCACCTTTGGCCCATCATCAACAAGGGATTCACTCTCTGGGAAGCCAATTCTGTCATCCTCTATTTTGTACCTCAAATCAGTGTGCTTGAAAATCTGAGCATCAGAGCTTGATCCGACTGCCCCCACGTCCACCCACAGTAACTTGTAATCTCCATCCACCAGGGCCAGGAGTACAATGGAATGGAAGCCCTTGTAATTATGGTAGAGGCCGCCACCCCATAGTGGACATCTGATTGGAATGTGCTTTCATCCAGGGCATCCAGGGCCTGTAGGATGTTCCACCTCCGATGGAAAACGGACTCGACCTCCAACCAGTCTTCTGGGCTTGTGGGGCATCGACCTCCAACCAGTCTTCTGGGCTTGTGGGGCGTGTCATCACCTCATCTCAATAGGCCCTGATGATAGTGTCCTGGACCTCAGGCACAAACTTATTGATGGTCAACCTTGCCACCCTGAAACCATACTGCAGGGTTGGGTAGCTGTCTCCACTGGTCAGGTGTTACTGCTGGACTCAGGGGCTCTCTCATCTATGTCATCTCCCTCTGGAACTCATGGCCAAGTCTCTGCACCAGATCTTGAAATAGCTTGGGTGGCATCCGGATGATGTTTCAGTATGCCATAGAGTCATCTAACTCGAGCCTTGGCATCAGTCTGGTGTACTGACCCTCTTCTTCATGCTCTGCCTGGGTTAGCCATGGCCTGACCCAATATCTTCTGTGTTTTTGTTGTCTTCCTTGCAGACCCCATCCCCTTCTCAGCCTGTCTATCATAGCTGTAATGATGACTAACTGTCTCTCCACTTGTAATATTAAGAGTTGATGTTGTATAAGATTTCTGTCCTGTCTGTTCATGTTTGCATCTAAATTCTATCTGCCTAGTGGCCTGACCCTTACCCTTTTTATAGCCATTGGGATCCAGGTATCCAGTGGTCACTAGCTCCCACCAGGACACCTTTAATGTTATCATAAAAATCCCTTATCGGTAAGCTGACATCCACGAGAAAAATAAAGATCTGTAAACCCCATCCATGAGTGTCCGCAAGGTCCGTATACCCATCTGGGGTGTTTCTGAGACATCCTGATTCATCCCTATGTTGTCCTGGCGTGTCCTGGGGTGTTTCTGCTGAACTGCGGGTGGTCATGGATGTGTATCCGGGGTCATTCGCAAGCAATGAAACGCATCCCTAATGTCCTTGTGGCATCCTTATCATCCGTAGAGTGATTCGTGATGCATCCATAAATCACTCACTTTTCAAACATTCCCCCTCCCCAAACCCCACGATCCGGAAGGGATCCTTGGCAGTTACCATATATGGAACCGTAGCCTATATCCGTGGGGATCCGTGTAGGTGTAACTGGACCTAAGGGAGATATAGGCACTTTTAAAATCCATTACATGAAAAATCTCTCTAACCGCGGTGAAGGGGTAGTTGGCGCACAGTGGCTGAAAGACTTAGATAAGTATTTGTAGGATTTGAGAATTTAATAAGTCGGAAAATGGGACGTCCATGAATTAAAATTTTGGGCAGCTTCATCTGGTACTTCTAGACGAGTTGTATGGATGAAGTTTTTTTCAGTGAGGTAAACCCATGTTTACAAGATTTGGATTGTACCCTTTATTGTACTTGAGACTCCTGGTTTCCCTTAAGTGCAAGTTAATGGTCATGGCTGAGTAAATGTCCAATATTTGAAAATAATGGATTTTTTACGAGGTCCCAAAGGAACACACTGCTTACTTAATTTGTTATCTTGAAGATATTGCTTGATAACGTTATAGACATCATTATTCACAGCATGGATTAAGTGGTGAAAATGTTTCTAGAGTAAAAGGATTCCTTTTAATATGTTAACAAGACATCCTTTAAATATATATATTTCCATTATCAAGACATTATAACAAGATAAGACAATGGTTGAATTAAACATCACAAACCCCTTGTCTGTCCTGATGATTAATTTCATTTGATAATCACCTTCATTTGTTGAATAAATTAGGTGAGGCATGATTCCAAAAGCCTGTAGGTTCTAGATGCATATATATATCAATAAATGCAGGAATATTTCACCAATATTATCACCCACAATAGATGTATCTTTGTTGTGTAACAGTACACATTCTCAGTTCCCTATCGTGGAAGTTAAAACCAGTTTTCATTGCCATAGAAAGCCAGTCGGTCTGGGATATGAGAAGTGTTAAGTGTTATCCTACGTCATGTAGAAACCAGTAAATATTTTTGTTGTACATTAATATATATCACTTAAGGTCATCTTAACTTTAGTTTAGATCCAAACTATAACTGGGTTAATCTAATAAAGCTAGCCTCAAGAGAAGTTAAAGTTCCAGTTAAATATCTGAGAAGTGTAACCTGTTGGAGTTTGACTCTTTGTTACTTTGCGTTTTCCTAACCCACCAATGACAGAGGACCACCATTTTAAGTGGCCACCCAAGCTACTGTGCATATGCCTAAACCTGAGTTTGAACTAACATCCTTTGTGTTCCTAGGCAAGTGTGTTCCTCACTAAGCCACACGGGGGACAAACTGAGATAAACACAATATGATATAACCTTCTTGGTGAGGTTTGTTGGTAAGTTGACATTTTAAAGTAATTATTTAATTCTGACCTCTGTGGATTTGGGGAATCCACCTCGTTGCAATATGCGTGTGGGCCTGAGCCAGGTTTGAAATATGTAAAATGTTAAAACATGACTTTATAATGTCTTTTGGGGGCTTAAACAGAAATTTCAAGTAGTTATATTCCTTATGTTGCTATAGCTGTGTAAGGTTGATGTTATTCTATGCAATCTCCATGAATCGGGTATATTTAGAATAGCTCTCCATGAATTGGGTATATAAAAATATAAAGTTGTTTTGGATCTGTTTTGATACTCTCTTAAAAGGTCCTCAATGGCCTTGTGTATTAGAAGGTCTGGCATCTACTGGCAGGATGTCACTTCTGTGTGGATTCAACTCCTACAAGTAACAATACTGAGGAACTGTCACGATATGACCCTCGCCGTTGAGCAGGACGTAAAACACCAACTTTAACCTTTGAAACTACCTTTAACTAAATTTTATCAGTTTTATTAAATAGAGTCTTAGCGAGGCTAATGTATTAGTTATTGCACACAAAAATGTCACCATGCCCAGATGACAAATAAAAAAGAACATGCCTCGAGGGATGTTAGTGAAGTCCAAGTGGAGATGTCATTGACAGAATAAATAGCCTTGAAGTGGTACATTTGTTTGTAAACAACCCTTGCCTGCCCCAGTGTTTATATATTAGCTTTGGTAAATCATTAATATCCAAAAAGACTGCTGTTCAATATATTGTTTGAAATTGAGAAATGTTTTTAAAAATGTTGGCCTTTTGGGCTTGGTGTATGCCTCCTTGATATTGTGTTATATTTCTTCACAAAACTGTGTGTCTTGAGGGTTTATTCCATTGTGCAAGTGGCCATGGACATTCTTAGAAGTTTCCAACTGAAAGGTGCAGGTGGAATATAATATATAATGACATAGTCACAACTGAATGTTAAAGTAATGTGATATATGTTTTATTAAAAACAAGCATTTTAACCTGTAAATTATCATAGATAATGCCTGACAAGTGAATCACTAGTGTGCAAATCTGCATCTTAGAATTGTTCTTTGTTTAAAATCTCTATATAGCATTTTGGATGTGAGATACTAATCATATTAACTTATAGAAGTAAGTAAAGACATACCAAACAGTAATAAGTGGTAGGTTAGAATATGTTATTTTAGCACAACAAATCTCCAACAATTTCATAGGTATAAAAACGACGTCACATGATGTCTTTCTTCAATCCTTCCAAAGCCAATATTGGGGTTTTACTCTTTTTTTGTAACAGCTGGTGACATATCTAAATAGGCCATCATAAGCTCTCCTGAACTGGGTTTGAACACATGCCCAAAGAAGTGATAGTCAAGGGATAATTTGTCAACCTTGAGAATCACCAGGATGCTTAAATTATCAATACCTCACTGAGCTCCCATTTTCTGTATTTATAAGGCATTAAAATAGATGATTTTGAAAGGCTATGCAATAATTTGTGAAAAATTGCTTTCAATCTGAGTCATCATAGTAGATTTGTTTGAAAGCTTTAAAACCTTGAACCTTTGAAAAAGTGAAATGACAATCGCTCATACCACTGCCAACTCATAGCTTTGAATGACAGAACTGTGTCAAATAATGCATAGTTTATTGTGTCATTGGGTGGCAACTGTTGTCAGTCTCTGAACATTGAGTTTCTAATCATACTTGGTAGAGAAGTTTGTTGATATACGTTCTTAGAAGATATTCTATTAGATCAAATCGATATAATATGTAAATGGTGACTTGAAACATTAAGATAGGTAACACATTCAATTTCACTTTCCAATTACATAAAGCTTGTTCTGTGACTGGGAACATCAAAGGTTGCAAAAAATATTGTTTTGACAGGGGCAAAACTAATATTCCAGGAAGTCAATTTTATGAAAAGGATAAATTAATAAGATAGTCAAGAAACTGTTATTCTGTTTGTGAGTTTAATTTGATATTATTCCTCCTTGAAATATAGCTAGCATATCACATCAAAGAAAACCAGTAAATTGTTTTTAATAAGCTTATTGCATCCTGCCATATACTGAGATAACTAAAACACAAATGGTTCATTTGAGCATGTTTTGTGTAAAGTGATTTTCTTTTGATACAAATGTTCAATGACAAAATCACATCTCCATCACAAACACTACCTAACTAATCTTTTAGAGTATTTTGTGGGGCGAAAACAATTTTTTCACTTGAAATTAGTGCCTTGATTTGTGACATGTTAAATCATCATATGGCTTACAAAGTAGTATATTTGTATTCGCAATCCTGATTGGTCGGAGATGATTTTATTTTTCATTTTACTGTTGTGCCATTTTGAAGTGTTTGCCCAATGACCAAAATAATCATTACTGTACATTTTAATGAGTTTTCTTTTTTTTTTTGTATTTGAAATTTGAATTCGCAATCCTGATTGGCTGGAGATGATTTTATTTTTCATTTTACTGTTGTGCCAATTTGAAGTGTTTGCCCAATGACCAAAGTAATCATTACTTCACATTTTAATGAGTTTTTCTTTTTTCTTGCATTCCCATAAGAAATCCACATTAATTTAAAAATATGTCATGGTAGAAAGTCAAATGTGGTGTAATTTCAAGTCTTATCTATGGCAGGGGCCAACGGTAGTGCAGTGGTAACACTCTCACTTCCAACCTCTGAGATCAGAGTTTGAATCCCTGTCTGACCTCACGCTTTCAACATATTACATAGGTTGTATGCCAATGGATAGTTTTTTTGTGGTCTCAGGCAGTACGTAGCCAGTACATACTAGTTGGTCACTATTTTGCACTTGTAACTGCCGGGTATCAGTAAGGAACTACCAGCTATCCCATTCACCAAATTGGAGTGTCTTATATGACAAATATAAATCAGTTGTGTCAAAATAGAGCAATATTTTACTCACACTATTGTGAGCCTTAGCAAGGCTATTGGCACATCAGTTGAACTGATTTTGACACTTAAGTACACAAAAATGTGAGTCCATTTATTTGATAGAGTTTCCTGTTCTGTCAATGTAATGACATATCTGTTATTTATTGGGCAGTTAAACCTTGTGAACATTCACCTTAATGTGATGCAAAGACCTTGAAAACATCATAGTGAAAAGACATAGGCTTTATAAAGACACTGAAAAGATGCCATGATTTGCTTTTAGAAATTCTCTGAAGATATGGTTAATAGTCAAGCCAAACCTTACCTTGTAATTTTTTTGTGTTGCGTCTTAAGTTTTAGATACCTTAAGATAAAGTAAATGAATATGGTTTTAAACAATTGGCTGATTAGACCCTTGCATGTATACGTTACATTTTACTTGAGTTTAAGTACAAACCTGATACATTTAATTTAATGCACTGTAGGAGTTTTATGTATTAATTTTTATGGTGACATTAAGATCAAAGAATTATTCTAAGTATCAAAGAACAGTATCAGATCATTGAAGTCACCGCCTTATCAATGAGCTGAATAATATATTGGGTTAGTATTGTGGCGGCATGGGAAATGCCTTGTTATTATTATTAAATTATTTCATTAATTTTGTGTATTAATTACATACAAAAGTAAGTTTTAATGAATCAAAGGTCTTGAACAAGACTATAAAATGTCCACTGGCTATACCTTTCACAAAGGCATAGAGCTGTTGATATTGTTTGGGTACATTCTCATCATCTCCCATTTCACCCTCAATTAAATGCACACCTGGCAGAAACTATAAAAGTTCCCATGTGCATCTAAATTGAACTTACTTAGTTTTAAAAACAACCAACAAGCTTTGAATCCTACTATAAATATACTGATTAATTTGTTCATTTTATTAAACATTATATTTATTTTATAAATTTACTGGTTGACCATAACTAAAATAAACTCTTTTGTGTTGTCTTTTGAACAATGTCAGTGCCACTACATGTAATGAGTTGTGTTATTGTTTTAACTTTGTGAAATGTTCTGTATTGATGCACACAGCTGCATGCATGGTTATAAAATTGACAGAAATGACACCTGATGTCCATCAGTGTCAGGACACAGATCCATAAGTAACTGCTTTTGTTTTTGAAGTGATATAAGTATTTGAAATGTAATCCTTTGGCCTGGGGAATCCATTTTTCAGTTTTGGGTGGTCAAATTTGTGTATAAAAGGGGCAGTTTCTTGGGAAAAGGGGAGTTTTTTTGGGACTGCCAAGAGAGGGAGTGTTTTGTGATCCAGATTCTTGGAGACTGTTTTGTTTCAACATTTTTGCAAGTGTTCACTATTTTTGGATTGGACAGTCACCAAAAGGGGTAAGCATGGTTACTTAATTTATATTCATTTTACTTAAGGTTCCTTGTAAATATGTAGATAATGTGTAAGCTTACCAATGTTAATGTGTGTAAATATAGTTTTGTGTGTAGTTGATAATGTTTTTGTTTTAAGTTTAAATGGTATAATCTTTTACAAGTTTAAGGTCTGATTAGTATAATCTCAGTGTACAATGTGTACTGTCATTCAGGCTGTGTACATTGTACATGAAGTATAGGTTCAAATAAGGTGATAGGACTAAACTATGGGGTGTCTGTGCAGGCAGCTCATGCAAACAATGATGTTGTTAATGTTTTGTAAACTTAGAATAAACAGCATGTACAATGTGTACTTTCATTCAGGTTGTACACACTGTATGTTATAGGTTCAAATAGTGAGATAAGTCTAAATCATGGGGTGTCTGTGCTGGCAGCTCATACACAATATGACTTTATTAACTGTGAGGAAAGCTTAGGTTAAACAGTATATAAAAATGTGTACTATCATACAGGTGTAGGCATTGTCTAAAATGTAGGTTATTATGATAAGGGTATATTATGGGGTGTCTGTGCAGGCAGCTCATTAATATATACTGACTTTGTTAAATGTGTTATTTCATGTAGGCAGTACATACAGTATATACTGTCATCTAGGCTGTATATATTGTATACAAATATAGGCAAAATTAATCTGCTTGATTTAGAGTCTTGACCATGCAGGCTAGGCTTTGAGTTAAGTGGATACTTTAGATCAATTTCAGGTCACTTTTCAGTTTATTGAGGTTAAGTATTTTCACATATAAGGTTACTAGGGTTGACTTAACATAAAGCCACGGGAAAGACATATAGTCGCCTTCACTGGGAACTCTGACAACATGCAGTTGTCCTGAGATCATGTAAGTCAATCATGGTTCCTTAAATCAGTAATTTTATAGTTTATCAGGCCAAATTCATCCTGAAGATAACTGTTCAAGGTAATTATATAATTAAATCTGACCTATATGTTAATTAGGTATGAAAGGTACGACAAGTGTGTTAAATGTCACTTTGTTTAGAATTTATTTGTCAATTTAATTTTATAGCTTAATGTTTAGTCTGTCTGAGGCTAGTTTTATCAGTTTAGTCAGTCATTCAAATGAGAATGAGAAGTTTAACCTTGTTTAGTTTAGTTAAGTTTATATTATAGGGATTTGTTGATGTTACTATGGCTTTTGAGATGATTATATTGTGAATTCTGACTTTCACTTAGTTTCACTAGTGGACCAATTTAGTACCAATTGTAGATTTTTTTGGGATTACATTCTTGTTCAACAGTTTCTTGTAAATTCAATAAGCATTATTTTGAACTCTTACATGGGATCGTGTATCCATTCAGTTTAAGGTAACTTTGTATCTGCAATATTTTATGAATTTATTTGGTTCTATGGCTGAATCTTGTTCAACTGTAATGACTGTATGGTTTGGAAGGGGTAATTTTGGTGAATAAATGTAATTATAGTTAAACTATGGTATTTCTGTTGATGGTTGTCTCTGAATACCCTACCTTATGAATATGAGGCACAGCCTCCCTATTAACTTAGGATGACCACTGGACCTGGGCATGTTGCAGAAATGATCTGACATGGGAAATTTTGTGTCAACTGCTGTTGACTGGGGGCTCGAGCCGGAGGGCCACTTTGGGGTCAGTTTGACTAATTAGTGGTCTTGTTGAACCTGGTTGTAATTAAACAACAACCAAGCAGCCCCCCCCCCACAGAATGGTATTGGTCAGGCCAACACATCTGCCACATTTTGTGGGGGCTCGTCCGGGATGTCATGTATTTTGTAAGAGTAGGGTCCTCTTAGAATGTTATGTCATGTATTTTGTAAGAGTATGGTTCTCTTAGAATATGTTGTTTAAGGTTATTTATGATTCAGGTAATGATGTCAGGTATTTTGTAAGAGTAAGGTTCTCTTGAAATATGTTGTGCTTATGGTGACATGATTAAGGTTATGATGTCATGTATTTTGTAAGAGTATGGTTCTCTTAGAATATGTTGTTTAAGGTTATTTATGATTCAGGTGATGATGTCATGTATTTTGTAAGAGTAAGGTTCTCTTGAAATATGTTGTGTTTATGGTTACTGGTGATTAGGGTGAGATGTCTCATGAGCTTAAGGCCTGGGCAAGGCTAAGTTTGAGATGGTTTTGTTTATTATGGCTGTAAAGCTACTTGTTTGGAAGCTTTTGGCTTTGTTGTGAGTTAAGGTAAGCTTAACCAATTGGTATGTAGTTTTTCTTGAATTTAATCCTGGATTATTCAAGAACTGGTCTGTTTTGTGTTTTGCTATTTTGCTATTGAATGGTTTGCTCATTATTGGAGTTCTGATGTAGTTATGAATCCATTGTGTTGATCTGTCAAAATTTTATTATAAGCTGTTAAAAGGCTTGATCTTAGTGTGTGTGCCTAGTCGAACGGTACGTCATCCTGTATTATTGTACCTTGAGCTCAGCAGTATGAGGGATGATATAAACTTATATTTCAAACAGCACTCACACTCTTTAAGGAATAGTTTCATTATTTGATAGAGAATTACCGGTGTCACTTCAAATTTTGATTCTGTTCTCTGGGCTTTATTTTGATTATCTTGGATTGGAGCATTTAGTAGAAGGTGTGACCTTTGGTTCATTTGGGAGTAATTGCTTTTGTGATTTAATTTACTTGACTTAATCATTTCATGCTCATTATCATTTCATCTCACTTAGTTTAGTATACGACAAAGAGTATCTTAATGTAGCAATTGCAAGGAAGCTCGAATGTTACTAATGACGCTGTAAACGGTGCTCAACTTTGGTTCGATAAGGGGTGTGCACCAAGACATCTGTTGAGGTCCTACACCCCACTAAGTGGTTCTAACTTGCATTAAGGTATCCAAATGGCTAATTATTTCAATCAGATGGTAGGGACATGAGCAAATGTTTTCTTAACAAAGTGACAAGCAATAATAAATTGTTGTACTGAAGTCTTCGTGCAAATGTGGTATTGTGGAAAAAAAAACAATAATAAATGTGTTGTACTAAGTTTTCAGGTGATTTCAAGCTTTCAGCATGGCTGAAACGATAGAGGATCAGCTGATGGTTCAATTCAGTCAGTAGGTATATATACTCAATCAGGGAATGAATGGCTGCTGATTCAGGTAAGAAAAAGATGTTAGTGCATACTAATGAGATCTAAAATGCTATTTTTATTATCGAAGGGTATTTTTCATATGAATGATCTATGAGCTTAGTTTCATGGACTTTTGAAGTAGAATAAATTCTACAAGGTTACTGTTGGGGTTGTATCCTAACAGGGTAATCTCTATAGAATTTGTGGAATCAATAGAAATTATGAACTTTTTTTTATTATGTTTGGTGAGCTTTAAAAAAAAATACACTCAAATGGGTTGAGTTAATATGGTAAACTTGTGTTAGAATTCTTGGGAGTTCTTTCTGAGGTGAATTTTTGTGACTTACTTTGCAATCTTTTGTTGCATGAATTCACTGTATTTAAATTGAATTGCTGGGATTTATGCAATTCTTTCTGATATAGGTTGTAACAATTTATGGATTGTTTTGAATTTACGGTTGTGCTATTAGAGTTTGTGGCATTTTTCTATTGTTTATTTTGGAAACTTGGGGATCTTTCTTAAATTTTAATATGTTATGACAAACTCAGTTATGATGACCAGGACACATAACTGCTGGGTGGGATATTTTGGTTCTCCTCTTGAAATCCACACTGATCAAGGGTCAAATTTTGATGGAACACTTTTCTCTGAGACATGTAGGCTATTGGGTATTGAGAAAACACGCACCACTCCAATGAGACCACAGAGTGATGGTTTTGTTGAAAGGCTAAACCAGACCCTCTGTAACATCCTAAATTGTACCATATATGAAAATCCATTTGCTTGGGATGAGGTTGTTAGGCTTTGCACCTTGGCATATAACTCGAGTATACAAGAATCAACTGGCAAACTCCTTATTTCATGGTTTATGGCCGGGAAGCAACTCTACCAATAGATCTAGCAAGTCCAACTGTAAGCACAAACAGAAGTTCTTACAAAAATGTTTCAGAGTATGTCCAAAATCTTAAAACAAAACTCAAGCAGGCCCATAATTTGGCACGTGGTCAAAACCAAAAAGCATCTATCAGACAAGAGAAAAATTATAACAACCGGCTGAAAGAAACTTCCTACAAGGTAGGCTCACTGGTATATTACTACAACCCAGTCAAAGGAAATTCTGGGAAGGAAAGGTTTTATAAATGGAGGGGTCCATTTGTAGTTGTAACAAAGATATCAGAAAGGATTTATACAGGGTTAGCGAAGTACCTCTAAAATATGGAGTCCAATGGACTACATGTCCTCCGAAAAATGGAGTCCCAATTATTTTTTCCTGAGTCCAGTGTTTGCGTTAGTGTTATGAAATGTCGGGTACCTTGTACCTTATGGCTCATCAAAAAGGGGTACCACTGTATGAAAATTGAGTGCAAGTAATAATTTTTCTCCTGTAATTCGGGTACATTTAAATAGATAGAAGCACCATCCAATTTCCTTTATATTGATAAATAATATGCATCTGTACATAAATAAATGTTAAAAATATTTTAAAAAGCTGAACCCCAGTCAACAAACTTCATTTTAGTGCAATTAGATTGAAATTTATTTTGTATGATTATTTTATTTAAGCTACAAATATGGCATTGATACTGTTTGAAAGATAAAAATTTGTAGTTTTCCTTGCTTTTTGTCTGACAAAAATTCATTGGGTAGTCCCAGAGATATAGTTTTTTTGTTACATCCCCTGTAAATATTTTCGAATTTTACAGCTTTTATTTTCCGGGCAACTTTCCGGGGTTAAATAACAGGAGTTTCCGAGATTTGTTAGAATAGTTTGTCTCCAACGAAATTCACCGTTCTAGCTTGTCGTTTCGACTGTTTCCGTGCAGAGATCAGGCTTTCTTTCGATATATAACGTTTTGAGTAGATATGCTAGCGTACGAAATATCTCGCTTTACAATGGTGGACGTAAACAACGCTCGAAACCATTTAATTTTAAAATATAAAGCTTATTTTCAGTGTTATATATATTGCTTGCATATCTATGCTTCCTGCCACCGAAATTCGCTTCTAAAGCAGAAATATTTCCTTCATAAAAATCGCGTCCCGATGGACGCACTGACAACCGAAATTTGCGTCCAAATCTGAAATACCGCGTATTTAATATACTCGGACGGCGTAATCGCGAACCCTGTTTATAGGCTGCAGGAAAACATTAACTCCCAACCTTTTATAGCCAATCACGATAGGTTAAAACCAGCTCACACAAGAAAAGAAGTCGATACTCCTTGGGCCCATACTTTAAGGCAACCAGTCCCAAAAGTGATACTACCTTCTGAGGCTGAACAAATTTTAGAAGAAAACTTAAGACCAAATGAGGATAACCAAACTAGACCCCAGAGAACTAGGAAGTCCCCTGACTGGTATGGCCACAAAATCCCAGATACAGAATAAATGTCATCTGTCGTGCAGATTATAAATGATGTTTTTTTTTTCAGGATATGAAGGTTGCCAAGACTCAAAGCGAACTAGCTGATCTGGAAAAGAGTCTGAAATTGTGCCCTAAGTGTGGCAAATTAGTGACAGATTTGTCTCGCCACAGGAGGAGAATGCACGAGTTCCAGTCATGGGGCTATAAATGCCCCTTGTGTTGTCATTTTGAAACAAGATTTAACAAAAGTTACATGGTCCAACACTTGAAATTACAACACATGTCTGACATCAATGTAGTGTCCTGCAAATTTGAGGTTCCACAGGGCTACTCACAACTTTTGACCTGTGGACTTTGTAACTTCAATTGTTTGAACAAAGAGATCCTGGCTACACACATGTCTATTCATGACAAGGAACCTATCAAAATTTGTACTCCCAGTTTTGGGGATGAATTTCAAATTTCCGATCAAAATTGTGAACTCGGCCAAAATTTTGAAAACCTCCTGGAAGAAGCTGCTGAAATGTTACAAAAAACCAAAATTCAAAAGTAGGCAAATTTGACACATAAATGGTAAGGCACAACATTCAGAATACTCTTGTTCCATAATGAGGATCTGCTGTCAGAAGCTATGTCCTGAAGCTTGTGTGCCTTGACAACCTCTGGTGTTTACAGCCTAATTACAGCCATCCTTTTGCCATCGATCCTTTCCTGATGTCTCAGAGCACACCATCCTACTTCTCAGGTCTCAAGACATACAGTCCTACTTCAGATGTATCAAAGCGCTCCATCCTGTTCCTGGTGTCACAAAGTGTTCCAAAGCCTCTTTGTGACCTCTGATATTCACAACTTCTCATGGCAAGGAAAGTATGTAGAAGCTTGTTTAGTACACCTCATGTCCCAGACCAGACAAGTTCCTGGAAACCCATCTACTCAGGTTGTTGTTATCTCTAATACAATGACACTGGAACATTTGTTTAAAAAAAAAAAAAAATTTGTATCAAAACTTGACTCTCTCTGGATGGTATAATTTAATAATTTTAATTGGTTGGAAGATTGTGTTATCTACATTTCATTTGCTTCAATTTTGATTATAGTCAAATATTTCATGGTTTATTAATTTTCTCTGAGATGTTTGCAATGAAGTAATGGTGGATGGCGATTTAAATGTCATTCTGTTGAATCTTGATGTTTTATCACATACTGAGTGGTATATTCGACTAGCTTATTATGATTATTGTCAATGGTTATATTTCATGTTCTATTAAATATTTTTGAGAGATGTTTGCAATGAAGTTATGGTGGATAGTGATTTAAATGTCATTCTGTTGGATCTTTATGTGTATCACATATTGAGTGGTATATTCTACTAGCTTATTATGATTATTTGTCAATGGGTATTTTTGTTGTATTAAATGTCATTCTGTTGCATCTTGATGTTTATCACAAGTGAGTGGTATTTTCTACTAGCTTATTATGATTATTACTTGGGTATTATTAAAGTTGTTTGCATCAATTAAGAGGCAAAATGGGAATAATTAATTGGATCAATTTACAAGTGTTGGGTTAAATGTTTTGTTCATTATGAGGCTGTTCTTATAGGTAGTGATTTCAATGTCTTTAGTGTAATTTTGGAAATGTTTTTCTTTTATGTGTTTACATGAATTAAGTGACTTAATGAGCATGATTATTTGGGTCAACTCACAAATGTTGGTTATTTTATGCATAATTAAACTGATCTTATAGCCAGTAATTTCTTATTTTAAAAAAGGAGGGAGTGATGTGGCGGCATGGGAAATGCCTTGTTATTATTATTAAATTATTTCATTAATTTTGTGTATTAATTACATACAAAAGTAAGTTTTAATGAATCAAAGGTCTTGAACAAGACTACAAAATGTCCACTGGCTATACCTTTCACAAAGGCATAGAGCTGTTGATATTGTTTGGGTACATTCTCATCATCTCCCATTTCACCCTCAATTAAATGCACACCTGGCAGAAACTATAAAAGTTCCCATGTGCATCTAAATTGAACTTACTTAGTTTTAAAAACAACCAACAAGCTTTGAATCCTACTATAAATATACTGATTAATTTGTTCATTTTATTAAACATTATATTTATTTTATAAATTTACTGGTTGACCATAACTAAAATAAACTCTTTTGTGTTGTCTTTTGAACAATGTCAGTGCCACTACATGTAATGAGTTGTGTTATTGTTTTAACTTTGTGAAATGTTCTGTATTGATGCACACAGCTGCATGCATGGTTATAAAATTGACAGAAATGACACCTGATGTCCATCAGTGTCAGGACACAGATCCATAAGTAACTGCTTTTGTTTTTGAAGTGATATAAGTATTTGAAATGTAATCCTTTGGCCTGGGGAATCCATTTTTCAGTTTTGGGTGGTCAAATTTGTGTATAAAAGGGGCAGTTTCTTGGGAAAAGGGGAGTTTTTTTGGGACTGCCAAGAGAGGGAGTGTTTTGTGATCCAGATTCTTGGAGACTGTTTTGTTTCAACATTTTTGCAAGTGTTCACTATTTTTGGATTGGACAGTCACCAAAAGGGGTAAGCATGGTTACTTAATTTATATTCATTTTACTTAAGGTTCCTTGTAAATATGTAGATAATGTGTAAGCTTACCAATGTTAATGTGTGTAAATATAGTTTTGTGTGTAGTTGATAATGTTTTTGTTTTAAGTTTAAATGGTATAATCTTTTACAAGTTTAAGGTCTGATTAGTATAATCTCAGTGTACAATGTGTACTGTCATTCAGGCTGTGTACATTGTACATGAAGTATAGGTTCAAATAAGGTGATAGGACTAAACTATGGGGTGTCTGTGCAGGCAGCTCATGCAAACAATGATGTTGTTAATGTTTTGTAAACTTAGAATAAACAGCATGTACAATGTGTACTTTCATTCAGGTTGTACACACTGTATGTTATAGGTTCAAATAGTGAGATAAGTCTAAATCATGGGGTGTCTGTGCTGGCAGCTCATACACAATATGACTTTATTAACTGTGAGGAAAGCTTAGGTTAAACAGTATATAAAAATGTGTACTATCATACAGGTGTAGGCATTGTCTAAAATGTAGGTTATTATGATAAGGGTATATTATGGGGTGTCTGTGCAGGCAGCTCATTAATATATACTGACTTTGTTAAATGTGTTATTTCATGTAGGCAGTACATACAGTATATACTGTCATCTAGGCTGTATATATTGTATACAAATATAGGCAAAATTAATCTGCTTGATTTAGAGTCTTGACCATGCAGGCTAGGCTTTGAGTTAAGTGGATACTTTAGATCAATTTCAGGTCACTTTTCAGTTTATTGAGGTTAAGTATTTTCACATATAAGGTTACTAGGGTTGACTTAACATAAAGCCACGGGAAAGACATATAGTCGCCTTCACTGGGAACTCTGACAACATGCAGTTGTCCTGAGATCATGTAAGTCAATCATGGTTCCTTAAATCAGTAATTTTATAGTTTATCAGGCCAAATTCATCCTGAAGATAACTGTTCAAGGTAATTATATAATTAAATCTGACCTATATGTTAATTAGGTATGAAAGGTACGACAAGTGTGTTAAATGTCACTTTGTTTAGAATTTATTTGTCAATTTAATTTTATAGCTTAATGTTTAGTCTGTCTGAGGCTAGTTTTATCAGTTTAGTCAGTCATTCAAATGAGAATGAGAAGTTTAACCTTGTTTAGTTTAGTTAAGTTTATATTATAGGGATTTGTTGATGTTACTATGGCTTTTGAGATGATTATATTGTGAATTCTGACTTTCACTTAGTTTCACTAGTGGACCAATTTAGTACCAATTGTAGATTTTTTTGGGATTACATTCTTGTTCAACAGTTTCTTGTAAATTCAATAAGCATTATTTTGAACTCTTACATGGGATCGTGTATCCATTCAGTTTAAGGTAACTTTGTATCTGCAATATTTTATGAATTTATTTGGTTCTATGGCTGAATCTTGTTCAACTGTAATGACTGTATGGTTTGGAAGGGGTAATTTTGGTGAATAAATGTAATTATAGTTAAACTATGGTATTTCTGTTGATGGTTGTCTCTGAATACCCTACCTTATGAATATGAGGCACAGCCTCCCTATTAACTTAGGATGACCACTGGACCTGGGCATGTTGCAGAAATGATCTGACATGGGAAATTTTGTGTCAACTGCTGTTGACTGGGGGCTCGAGCCGGAGGGCCACTTTGGGGTCAGTTTGACTAATTAGTGGTCTTGTTGAACCTGGTTGTAATTAAACAACAACCAAGCAGCCCCCCACAGAATGGTATTGGTCAGGCCAACACATCTGCCACAGTATGCAAATAAACATGATTCTATTTAGGCCAAAAAGCATCTGTGATTTATGTTGCATTTTAAATTCGGCTAGTAGGTAATGTAAAAATAAAATTGTTGTGTTTTGATAAAGTACCATTTTAAAATGACATACAGAAGTGAATCTATTTAAAATATTGTATGTGATGGCTTATATGAAACAAAATATAAGCAAAACACTGTTTTCTACTGACTGAATAAATTTCATGCATGCATATACAACACAGTGGTAAATATTAAGGATGTATTTATCTAAAACCCAGGACCCCTTATTTACCAAAATTCTTAGGTTCATGTTAAAACGCACCCATAAACTCAGATTACCTTTGAAAATACCAATTTCAACATAATTTCGGATGAGATAAAAACTGAGATTATGTATCTGAGTTTGAGTATGAGTTTAAGAATCTTTTTAAATATGGACCCTAGTGAAAAGAAAATCATATTAGGGGACAAATTTTGTACAGTCTGTGATTAGCAAATTTACTTTTGTCTCTTTCTGAAGTAAAAGTTAGGGTTTAACTTCCTGTTCATCAGCCATGGTCACATTGAGACAGGCCTACAGCATTGCCACTTGTGTGGGTTCAACCCACACAGAGGCGACAGTCTGTGATCAGATCCCAAACTTGCTAATAGGCCTGTTCCATTTCAGGAAGTGTGGTGTACAATAAATTTACAATTTGAAGCAATAAAAATGCATGATCAAGGGTATAGTTTACAATAGGTTTAAGATTGATTAGGATGTGTTCCCGATGAACAAGATATTTTCCTGATAGCTTTCAGATTGACATGGACAACATTTTACATTTTTGTCCATTCATCCAGAATGATAGCCAATTACTGATTTTGTGTTCATTTACACAATGTAATGGCATTTTGTTCATCCATCGAGAACATAATGTATCAGAGTGCCATAAGTCCGCATGGAATATAAATTTATCAATAAAGTCTGGACAAGAGCACTCAGAGAGCATACCCCTCCACCAAGGCCCAACACCTCTAATACTGCCTGAGGATGCAATGATGAAAATACTCTTAAAAACTATCCTGGTTCCAGAATTAGTTGTTGATAATTCCCAAAATTTAAAATTTGAAGTAAATCTGCCCAGTAGTTTTTCATAATCTTGCTAACAAATACAAAATCAAACAGAATCTAGTGATCACATAACCTCCTTGTTCCAGGTAAATTAATTTTTCTTTTCACCAAAGGCAGCCAATAACCTTTTAAGAACAGTAAACAAAAAGCCATTGAGCGAACTAAGATATTTGCAGGTTATACAAAAATTAAACAATCTAGCCTTACCAAAGCCTCCAGATTCTCCAGTCATTGTGTAAGTTTTCTTCTTAGAAATGTACCAAAACTTTTGAAAAATATACTTCTACACCAAATGAGAGCATTGATAAAGTCAGTACAGTAAGGAAGGTTGGTGCAATCGACATTACTAGGCCTTACTCCAGAACATGAATGAAACCCAATGTACATTAGATGATCTTCAATAGCATACTTAGGCTGTAAGTCAGGTCAATACAAGTCAAACAGAGCAAAATGGTTTTTCGAGCTTTAGTATGTGTGTGTTTCCATTGCACTGACCATTGATGACATATCACTGATGGCAGAGGTTGATTTTGTTCTTTTTCTGATTTTATCAGAAGTGATTCCTTTCACCCGAACATATGCCCCTGTTCCACCACAAGACTAAGGGTTTTTGGTGATTGGATTCAGAGTCCTGGACAGTCTGTTTGAGTCTGTTTGGATCTGTTGTGGTCGGTGTAAAAATCAAACATGTTTGATATTTTTCACGACTGTAACCGATCCACTTTCACTCCTATCCACTAATTCCCCAGTCTCAGGCTTACTGATGCTACTCGTAAGTTCAGGACTCTTAGTCCCAGAAGGCCTGGACTTAGTCCCAGACCTCAACAAAAATTGAATTTAAGTTACAACAGAAAAAAACAAAAAGGTTTTACTTAATAACAAATTATTTGACAATTAAAAATAATGATTACAGTCAACTGGGATGCTCTCAATAGTACCCACAATGCTACAATAATGAATCCAATCTGACCTGACCAAAATTCCATTCATGTAACTAACAGTTAAGTTTGTCCACTATGTCCAGCAATCTGTCCTGTGATCCTTCCAGTGTCCACCAACACAAATTTCTGTATCCTGTGATCAATTCAGTGTCCAATAACACAAATTGTCCTTATCCTGTGATCCTTTCAATGTCCAACAACACAAAATGTCTCTATATAGATATTCAGAGAGTTTACACAACTATGCCGTCCGCTCCAAGATTTGAACAACATCAATAATACAGTAAATCCAGTCTCTGGTAGATCCACACATTATATCCAGATGTAAACAATGTTCACAATACAGCAAATCCATCCTGTGGTTTATCCACACACTATGCCCAGATACAAACAATATCCAAAGTGCAGAAAATTCACTCTCTGGTAGATCCAGACACTATATCCTGTTCACTCCAACAGGAATTCACTATAAAATGTAAATAACACAGTGTAGCAGTTCTAAGACACAATTAGCTTTCCTCATAGGAAGCAAGATCAATAATCATCATGGTCAGATGTATAGCACTTATTTATACCTTGGGAAATACCAAGTAGGTTATATAACTTATTGGAAAGTAAACACTGTCACAAAATCACCAAGGAAGCTCTAGTAACCAATTTAGGGGGTTCTCCAAATCTATGAATAGATCAACCTAGCAGAACTACTGAGGTTATACAGCCCCCGGGGAGTCCCAGTACAAGAAATCACACAAGGCAATGGAATTAAAAAAAATTATTTCTAATTCTTTTGACATATGGACAATTTCTATTTACAGATCTTTTATTTATATCATGACTAAAGCTGGCATTGGAATGAACTTTTATGTGATGAACCAAGGTCCCCTGAGGCTAAAAGGTCAAGGCCTAATGACGACCTTGACAACTGACCTTGCAGGATATATGCAAATTAACATAATTCATAGACAAACGGTCAAAGGTCATGATTTCAGTGACCTTGTAACGACCTGTACAGGAAAGCAAGGTGAAAACAATAACCAGCAAGAGACATCAGTTAGCTGATGGTGAGTTCATAGATGAAAGTTCGTTCCAATGCCAGAATGTTACTGGTGTTACTAGCTGATGGTGGAGGAAGGGTGTGTTACACACAAGAAAGCCAGTGATACAAAAATGTACTATAAGTTGTATATATCTGGCTAATAAGTGTATAAACTGAAGTGTTGAATGTGACTTTTGATTATTTTTCGTCGAGGAGTTCACCAACCCCAATTTTGAAGTGAAGGAGAGGTTACAGCCAGGTAGATCCAAGATGTAAACCAAGATTGAAAGCAGTACAACAACAGTGATAAGATTTAGACTGCCTGCAATTCATCTAGCTAAGCATAATGAACCCTTACATGACTGAATAAAACGGCCCCTTACATTAAAAAACATCTCAAGAATTGATTTTATATGTAGAAGATAATACTAGGATACATTTTTTTTCAAAATATAAAGTAAAATAAACAATTTTGCAACCCGCTACAGACATCTACATCTCTGTATAGCTTGTATTTTATTTGCGTTGGAGTTATGACATGCAATTCATAAGATATGAAAAGAAAATAAATCAGTTTTTGCCCTTAGTTTAGTATTACTATTTTTCTCTGATTATCAAGTTGTTACAAAAAAGGCCATGGAACTGCAGACATACGGATATTTGGTGAAAAAATAAACATAGAGGCTCTGTATTAATATATACCTATTTTTGTGAGTTTAACAGATATCACAGAATAGATTAGGAAGTCATAAAAGAATAATAATAAAGTCTTCATAGTATTTATCACTTATTCTGCTTGTGTGAACCCACAGATAGATGATGTTCTACATTGTAAAAAATAACCCATCATTGAAATCTCTCTTTATGATTACATTATCAGGCTATTCATCACACAAATCACAAGATACTTCATGTAGAACTCTATATCATAACTGCTATATACAACAAAACTTGGAAAATTATTTAGGTCCATATTTTTATATAAAGAAGAAAAAGATTTTTAAGCTGCTGTTAAAAATGTCATACTTGTAACATTACACCATACTGCATCTGTCAGTAATGCATTTAATTCTATAAACACTCCTTTTAAAACAAATGTGCTTGAAAAGATCCTCCAATAGAAACTAGTTTAACAATTATATTGGTCTGGCCTCTATTCAAGAAATGTTAGACCCATTTAATCAAACATTTCTGAAGAAGGTAAATAGGAGATGGTTTATATGATAGCAAAAGCAAAACACACTCAAATTAACGGTATATGGAAAAGTCAACTAGATCTAACGTTGCCAGGTTTTTAAAATCTTTTTTTCACTGTCAAAAGTTTGGATAAACATTAGCATTGGGATGTTCTGAAAATATAAAATAGAAAGAATAATCGAAATTAAGATTTTCTTTGACTTGTGTGAAAGTATGTTCTGTTCCAACACTTGAAACTGAACGTAAAATCTCCAATTTAAAGGACAAGTGACTTTGGATATTTTCCTTGAGAATTATTTTAGAACTGTTAGAAGTCCAGACAAGGGGAGCACAGTAGCCATATTTGTGAGTAGTGTTAATTTAAAAGATAATTGGATATTTGTGTGTTTTATTTTCAGATAAAGATTTAAAATCAAAATATTACGCTTTGATTGTTCAAACTGGTATTTAGTTTCCCTTATAAGTTATCATAATCTATTCTTCAACTGATATGGTTCTTGTGAGTGTTAATTGGAGATAAGTGTGAGCAAATTCTAAGTTAAATTCAAACAGTAAGAATTGTATTGCCATTGGCTAAGAAATCATTTGTTTGTCCATCTTTTTTAAACAATGATCTGCCTGAAATGACTGATAATTTTGTGATGCATATTATTAAAGTAAAAGCAATGAACGTGCTTCTTAACCTAAATATGTCGTGTCACCCTAATGTTGAATTAAGGTTGAATTTTTAAAACAAAACATGTCATGATAATCTGCAATCAAATGTGGAACTTGCTTGTTACGTGTGATTATTTAATACAAGCAATATCTGTTAATGAAAGTAAATTGTATGTTATTATCTAAATCCAAATTCATGGGTTTATTTTGAATAGTTTTCTATAATACAAGTTAGGATTCTGTTGGATGGCAGAGGCCCGCACTCTTGGAGTGCTCTTGATATACGTAAATGCAAGTTTTTTTGTAAAATTATGTTTGCACAACAGACAACATATTTATAATATTTTACTAACGCGATGAGATAACATGTTTTATTTAAATTACTGTGATCAAAAGGGTCCCATTTTGGTGCTAAAATTTACATGACAGATTTATGTACTGTAACCTATAATTTATTATGCTGCCAAAAAGTTTATTTAAACATAAGTGATTATGTGTAATTTCCTCTTTAGCATTTAGTTATCAAATCGACAAAAATCTGTATCAGATTCAACATATAAAAATCTCACTCCTGATAAAACCCCTTTTACACTTGCCTGAAATATGTACCAATGTTCTATTACATCTGAGCATGCCTTTACATTCTGACAAGATATAACTCTTTTCATAAGGTGTATAATGAGCTCACTTTTAGAACTGTGACAATAACAGTTCAAAACTATTGAGATACAAAGTCCAAATTTGGCTCTTCTTGGTCCATTGAGGTCATTATTTCTGAACTTTCCTAGTACTTTACAGATCCCTTACTGCACAGACTCCATGTTTATCCAAATGTTCCACATTGGTTGTTCAAGATGAAACTCTCCCAGTCTGTAGTACTTATATTATGCAATGAGAAAAGTTTGAAAATAAATTTATATTTTGAAAATCAATATACTTGTATACCTTGCTTATTATTGGTCCTGGAGGTTTGCAATGTGGAAGCAACTTATAGGAAATCATGGGCTGACAATCTTCTGATAATCTCCTTCAAGGTCAAATGATTGTTCACTGACTTCGGTGAGTTGTCTTTCCGATGGATACAATTTGCATCGGTTTTCCAATGCGCTAGGTCTAGTTATAAATTATTCTCAGACATTTCAAATTTTTAAGGCGATGATATCAGTCCGCTTCTGGTGAACTTACCTTTAATCTCAAGACTAGGCATAACTCATGTTTATCTCCTTTGTGAAATCTGCTAGTCTAAGACCAAAGACTTAATCTACGTTTAAGACAACAATGTTAGCCTGAGTATCTAATTCGGACCAGATTCTTCAGTGAAACTGCTCCCTGGTTACACTGAATATTATGTTTTATTGCATAATTTCCTATAAACCATATACAGGTGGTACTTAAATTAATCAACTCTCTCTCTCTTACTAAGAAAAAGGTCAATTTCTAATTGTGACGTCACAAAGCATGTATGTCCCATATATTTCCAGTCGTGATAAAATCAGAGACAATCTGAGAGCCAGAACCAGATATCTAGAGAAGTGTAAACATGTCTTAAATTCAAATAAGAATCATAATGACAATTATTTATCATATACAAACCCAATTCCTTCAAAAGAAATTCCCTGCTGTGCTTTTGTGTGCAAAGTTCAATGCTGTCTTTTGATGTGAGTGTGCCTCTCTTTTTTAAAAAGATAATAATTAAAACCATATTTATATTTACCAAATCAAATATTTCATAAAAAGTGGCAATCTAAGTCTATTTTGAACACGTCACATTTCATTATAAATCATAAAGGGACAATTTATCTCAACGTTTATCAGCCGCCATGTAAAAAAAGGGGAGCATTGAAAACAAAACTATCTGTCAACATGATCTGTTAAATAGAGTAAGAAGTGTAAAAGTCATCACAATATGTTATATTTTTGTCACCGGAACACCCTTTAAAACTTGGACATAATAATGCTTAATTACCTCAGTCAAAGAGGTATTAAATTCATGACCATTTGTCTGTTTGTTAGCAGGATTACGCAAATACTACTGGTTGGATCTTAATGAAAAATCGAGGTTCACCTTAGATCCAATAAAATCTTTAAGGGAAATCAGGCTCTTGGTCCAACTTAGATCCCATTAAATTTTAGGAGTAATCTGGATAGAAAAAATACCAAAGGTCCGGATTTTTCCATTTTAAGTATTTATTATTGAGCCATTTTGCTATCAAAGATCCGGATATTTCCATTTTAAATACTTATTATTAAGCCATTTTGCTTTAGAAAAGAGAGATAAGGCTCTGATACAAACTAGACATGCCTTGGCAGAGATCTGGCATCTCAAGGAAATATATAAAATGAGGTTTCCTCACTGGTAAATGTTATATATTTATAGTTTCATACTCTGTTTTAGGTCGAGATGTAGTTTTTAGTCTACATTCAAAGTTACCTTAATTATAATAAATTATGTATGTGAAAAAAAAACATTTAAAAGAATATTCATATCTATGTGAAAAAACTCTGCAGTAGGAATACTCCAAATACAAATTATTATAAATTTGAAGAAATAGAGTGAAATATATATATATTTGTTGTCCTCTCTTGACTTAGCTTCCCCATTGCACAATGTTGTAGTAGTGACCATAGTTCTGTGGGCTGTATGACTTTCTGATCTTCCCATTCACAAAGGTCAGGAAAGAATCGTGGCATTCATGGTCAACTGTTGGGAAAATATTGAACCTATTTAAAAATTATTTAAGAGTTAGCATTTCTTTCTCAAGTACTCACAACTGATCATTTTTATCATAAGGCAGTTGCAATTAATCTTTAGGGTGTTATGACTTATATTCATGGTGTTACTACCTACTTTTTCTTGTTTTTACTATCTTGTTAATTTTTCTCTAAAAATGGCGTGAAGTAAAAAGGTTCCCCAGAGAAGATTACTTGTTGGAGATCATAATTACTACACTATCGTGGTTGGGTCTTACTGATATCTTTATATGCAGCCATAGCAGTCAGGAGCAGGTTATAACGCCAATATTTTCTATGAATTATCTTTATGAATCAGAGCAGTCAGGATCAGGTTCTAAGGCTAATCTTTGCTATGTGGTATCTTTATTAGTCATAGCTTTATGAATCAGAGCAGTCAGGTTCAGGTTCTAAGGCTAATCTTTGCTATGTGGTATCTTTATTAGTCATAGCTTTATGAATCAGAGCAGTCAGGATCAGGTTCTAAGGCTAATCTTTGCTATGTGGTATCTTTATTAGTCATAGCTTTATGAATCAGAGCAGTCAGGATCAGGTTCTAGGGCTAATCTTTGCTATGTGGTATCTTTATTAGTCATAGCTTTATGAATCAGAGCAGTCAGGATCAGGTTCTAAGGCTAATCTTTGCTATGTGGTATCTTTATTAGTTATAGCTTTATGAATCATAGCAGTCAGGATCAGGTTCTAAGGCTACTCTTTGCTATGTGGTATCTTTATTAGTCATAGCAATCAGGAGCAGGTTATAACGCCAATATTTTCTATGAATTATCTTTATGAATCATAGCAGTCAGGGTCAGGTTCTAAGGCTAATCTTTGCTATGTGGTATCTTTATTAGTCATAGCTTTATGAATCATAGCAGTCAGGATCAGGTTCTAAGGCTAATCTTTGCTATGTGGTATCTTTATTAGTCATAGCAATCAGGAGCAGGTTTTAAGGCAAATCTTTTCTGCCATTCAACCCTAGCTCTTCAATCAGGATATATCACATGGTTTATTGCTATTCCCACACTATTATTTTGACAGGATCAGTTACAGTTTAGAATTGGTCAAGCATTACTGTGACTGGCATTAATGGTGCAGCGGGATAGTCTCATCTAAGTAAACAAGGCTGAAAAGTGTTTTGGTCTGCATGCTCGAACTGTAAAGCCATCAGAGACACGAGTAGTGCACTAGAAATTATGAAATTCTGGTGACAAAAATTCCGATTCAGATACACTCCATATACTGGCATAGAACTCAAAGGGAAAAATGAAAAAAGTGATCTCTAGAATTGCATGTCTTCCTACAGCTCCCACAACAGAACAGCATTGAGTTACAGAGACATGGCAGTCAGCCAAATATACCTGGACTTACGAGGCACTATTTTTACCATAGGTAGTCTAGAAAGAACTTGAACACTCACTACATAGATAAAAAATACATAAAAAATACTTCAGAGTTTGAGAAGCAAGGATATGTTTTAACATGTAAAATACATGCCAAATATTTTAGACAAAGCCACATAACATAATTTTAATTTAATTACATTTATATGTAGATGACTATGAGAAAGATATATAAGTGACAGTATATTAATGATTATTATCGTTCATCTAATTTTGTGTAGAGAAACCTTTTATCTACAGAATATTAATATTTATGAGATACTTAAGGTAAATCACAAAAGACAGATCGTCTCTCATAAAGTTTAAGGATGGATTGCAGCAAATATGTTTGTAATAATGTTTCTGAAGGTTATGGTCGGAGTTCCAGTGAGTAATAAACTTGCTTCCTTTCACTGCTGCAGTTATACTTTGACTCTTGCATATTGGTAACTTGACCAAAGTAGTGTATATGCCATTCATACTTTTCCGATAAAGCACCATCAAGATGTATCCTCTCACCATTTGGAAAATGGATCATTATATACTGACTTTTTTCATATAGTTTTATAAAATTGCGTAGAGGAACATCTCACTTTCAGGTCTGAGACAAAAGTCACCCTGGAGATTTGAAACAGTCTGAAAACCTAACATGCTGTAGATGTTGCTGTTTTTTGGTTATGAAGAAGGTTACATTTTTCCATGATCCTGGTACGTAAGGGAGCTGTTACTACCAAAGTGGTTATGTTTGGACCATGCTAGAAATTCAGTTTAACATATTAAAGCTATGCTGATATCCTTTTCTATCATAAAAATCAAAGTGTAAGTTGGGGTTTTACACCCTTGCAGCAACCAGGTTGATATCAGGAGAATGCCTGTGAAATATCAAGACTATTGATATTGTATTTTATTATATATCTATGCTCATCATAATTATCTCCTTCACCACTGGACTCAAAGGGCTATTTCACCCATCCCGACCCAATGACAGCTGCCATTTAAAAAGGTCATTTTGAAAAGTAACCCTTTCTGCTCCAGAATCAAGGATTTTGACCCAACCACGCCCAAATTTGAATCAGTTCTTCCTTGTAACAGTTCTGATGCTCCTAAAAATTTCACAACCATCCATGCAGTGGCTTTGGAGTTATGCTGTAAAGAAAACAAACAAACTTAAAAACCAGCAAACAGAAGAAGTAATACACTTTGCAAAAAAAGTAACAAACAAGCACACAAGTAAACAGAATGATTAAAATACTATGCCAAAATCTTGCAAAGTAATGAATTTACAAACAAGCAGACAGATTGAATAATATTCTTTGCAAACATTTTGCAAAGAAATAAGTAAATAAACGTCACTATTTTCAAAGGAAAATAGTCAAATAGGTCGTAGTTGTATAAATTAAAACTTAATTAGGGGAGATAATTACTTCTGTACATTCCAAGTTTTGTTATGGAGAACTCAATCGTATAATGGTACAGGTCACGGTAAGCATTTAAAATATGAGACCTTGTAAGCTAGACCTTATTACTTAAGCAGTAGCTCCAGGGGGTAAAGGAAGTGCTTTGATAAAAGACACAAGGAACAGTGTGTACTAAAAATCAACCTTTTAAACTGTAAGCACATAAAATAACCATAAAATCCATAAGTTATGAAGCCGGAAAATTATCTATGTGGTCATAAACGGTGATTTAAATGCTTAGTTTAGTTTGTATTGTTGATAGCCATTAGGAAATTGAATGGACTTCATTCAGGACATAAAGTAAGTCATGGTGACATACTGCCGGTGGATCAAAATATGTGTTAAACAACAGGTTTGATGTCCACCGTATGTAGTAATAAATTTTGTAGTGACAGAATGATAATGTAGAGAGTACTTAGTGAACTTCAGTTTGACATCAGTATTAAGTATTTTTGTTCAAATTATTATCCTTTCTGTATCGTGTTATGTGTGGTATAATACTTTATATTCTATAATAGGCCTGATATTTAGGTAAGCTATGTTCACATGAATCTGCCACTGTGGCCTAGCGGGTAACACACTTGTCTAGGAACTCAGAGGACGTGGGTTCAATCCCAGGTACAGGCAGATACATAGTGGCTCGGATGACCACTTAAAATGGCGGTCCTCTGTCATTGGGTCCTTTCCCCAGTGGCAGGTTAAAGAACCTCAAAGACGTTGATAAATGGTCATCCTTGAGCCTCTATCTTCCAGTTAGGGGAATGTCAGTTACTTGTCAGTTGGGGCTGTACCTGTACAGTCGGATTGGTTAAATAGCGCTTTGAGTCCTGTAGTATATGGAGATATTGCGCTGAGTATAAATACACAATAATAATAATGAATAGATAAAAAAGATTTCAAGCAAAATATATAAAAAAAAATCTTTTAATAGAAAAGAAGTGAATGAGAGATTTATTCATAGTGTATCTATTTTCAGTCAGTTCATGTGGCAATGTATCGCACAAACTTGTTACTTTTTGTGCTTATATTTAAGGCATTAAAGAAATATGTACATGTAATAGAAAAAACTGCATGTTAACTAAGAATGACGAGTTTCAAACTGTCAAAGGCTTTTATGACAATATCTTATTATCATTCACAATATCTAGCATAAACTTAAATTATTTTAAGGATGTTCTCCACCATGTCATATTTTACATTTAATTTATAGACATTTCTTACACAATATTTGTATCCATATTTAAACTAGACATAATTCTATAGAATCTTAAGAATTTGATATCACCTATTCGTGGTTCCATTCAAACCCATGTTAATGGCTCCATTGTGGCAACTCACCAATTTGGTGTGGAGCTGTATAATACTGCCACTGGGTGGGTGTTATATAACACAATGGACCTTTATACATGGTAATTCTAATTAGGCTGGTATCCCAAGGATTTGGCTGGGGTCCAAAGAGTTAGAATAAGATAAAAGATGAACAAACAAGTTTTTTACAGACTCAACATTGCAGTATTTGCTGATTTAAATCTGACAAAAGTAAAATGGTTATCATCATGTAGCTTAGTCCCAACCAAACTTGAACGAGCCATCATCTTAGATCATAGCATTGATGTTCTGTTTCCTACAGTGTACTGCTAAGTATAGCCTTAAAATCTTCCAATGAGCCAGTTACCTGGAGCTTAGTAAGTTTGGCAATACAGATATATTTTTTTCTCAGTGCTACAACATAAGTATAACAGTTAAAAGAATCCTTACACACTGATGATCTAGTAGTCACCAAGTTTGACATATAAATCACTTGCCTCTCAACTTGAGGGTTGTGAGTTTGAATCTGACCAATACAAACATGATAATCTTTTTTTCCTGATATGACCTTAACTGTTGCAAGGGACGTACAATCCTCAAAGTTTGACATTTGACCTTTGAAAGGGCTCTACCCTTACTCAGAGCAGAGGGACATTTGTACATTTTGGAACTCTTGTAATTGAAATCACAACTTGACATTAGGAAAGATAACTGAACTATATTTCTGTACATAAATATCAATATGAAAGATTGACAATGTCTCATTTGCTCAATTTATATTCAAAGACTTGACGAAAACATGCAGGCGAGTTAGTATTGACAAATCCTCACACATTGGACCAATTCATGTGAAGTGTTCAACCACTTGATAGAGCAAATTCTGTCTCTAAAAATAAATATAATCAGCTGACTTTTGTCAAACTAACATATGCCCAAGTCTCATTTTGTCAATATAACACCACACTGTCTAACATATAGAACTCGTATATTGTGGTCTAGTCAATATGGCATCAAGACAAATATTGCATCCAATAATTCACCATCAACAAGAAAAACAAAGATCTACTATACCCTGTTCACACATATCTGGACTCATGGGCCCATTTTAAAAATATATGTCATTCAACAGGGCGCCAAAACAAGGCAATCAAGTTGTACATCATTTCTGAATATGCTCATGTTTTTCCGAGAATAATTTTGTAATGAGTTAAACAGAGATAAATGTGATGTAAAAGTTCAGTAATGTATCACTATTATAGATCGAATGTAAACACTGCACTGGTAATGGATCCCTAAAATACCGGAAAGGTCCTTTAGCCACTGGACCAACCCACCCCCACCCCCCACCCCCACCCCCACCCCCCAAAAACAGGAAAAAAAACTACCCAATTTTGGACTCATGAAATGGCCTGATCAATTCAGAAGGATTTAAAATACTTGTGGCAACTTTTGTATTGGATCAGCAAGATGATTACATACTTTAAAATACAATGTGATACACTTACCAGATGTTAAGCATCCGTTTCAATACAAGAATACATTGGGTCACTTTATCGGATAAGTATAAGTATGGTTTAAATTATGACTCTGTTTCTTTATTTATTTGCGGTTTAACGTCGCTTTGTTCTCTACTGTAAACTGCCGACCATCGGTAAGAAATTACCATCTCTCCCACATAGGGCTCGGGGTTTGAACCACCGACCTCACAGGTGGGAGGCTAGAGTGTCACCACTGCAACCCCCTGTTTTCTATTATTTGTACATAAAAAGGTAAGGACTGAGTAGCTAGTCAGCTTTAATTCAGTTGCTGATATTCACAAATGTTTCCCTAACATAAGAAAGTTTAAATTCAGTAACTTAAATCTAGAGAGTTTAGCCATGAATCATATTTAGTCGCTAACTGAGCAGCCCAAATATAGCAGTAACCTTTACTAATTTGGTTAAACAGACATTCCATTATAATGACCAAACCTTGACGTCCACTCAAGTTTTCAATTTATTTTGTAAATGACTTCAAATGCCACAAATGGCTGGTGAACATATTTATATACTGGTGTCTTAAATCTAATCAAGGCTACATTTGTATTACCAGTCTAAAATCATAAGAACAAGATATCACATCACTTTGAATAGTTTTTAATGGATGTGGTTTTGACTGCTTATGAAACACACCATAAAAATCTAATAAGTCTTAGAATTTATAAAGCATATAAAATATAGAAGTTAAGTTTCAGTTGACCAAGCCCTGCAGTAGATCTAAGGCTTTCATTTGCACTAGTTTTGGCAAGGTGACATACATCTCATACCTCATTGTAGTAAAGCTATGTAGATGAACCTAACACAAAAAAGAGATGCTCAACATTTTATGCTTGTCTTAATCTAGAAATAATTAAGACTCAAATAAACATAAAAACTCTCTGTTTCAAATATCAGAAAAAAGTAAATTCTTTATGGCTTTTGGGTGTTCAAAAAAAAAACACAAACAAGTGGTATGATTCTTTGTCTAGTAAATTCTGTAAGGTAAAACAAAGAGATTAAGTGGGGGTTACCTATTACTCTCGGGAAGCTGAGTGCACATGGTTTGATCATTCTAGACCAGGCGTTGCTTATATGTATATAGTATATATGTAATGTTGTTTAATGCGTACGAACAGATAACGTGTGTTTTCAGAAGTAAATTGGTACCAGTTAATGCAAAGGGAACACAGCTGTTTATGTATCTCAGAATTTGCGCTATAATGAACCAATTAATCTTCATGTCACTGCAGATTCAAAGATATTGAACCTGAACGGATATGCTAAGCATACTTATACAGAGGGATATGTGGTAATGGGTCTTTGAATTCTGAAGGGTTGTTAAATATTAAATTAAAAGGTTTAATGGCAAGATGTCAGAAGAATATGTTGGATAGATGTGTGTACATTGGATTGAGATGATAAATTAATTTTTTTGTGACTAGAGTTTTGTGACTGAGGTAATATTTATATAGCCACAGTGGGAAACCTAAAACTGGTAAGTGTATTATCTTTATAGTTTGCTTGAAAGTCATATATGACCTATATATTTCTGAAACAATCGTTCAAAAAGCTGGGTTAGCATAAGAACAAAGAACTTTCCCAAAGGAGTTGAAAAGTCTGCTTTCAAAAACCTTCCAAATAAAAAAAATTAATTGCAATCTTGAGCAGTAACCTTGTTTACTGAAATATCATAGATTTATTATTGCTTGCAGATAAAATAATAGTGTTTTGATCATTTTATGATGGTATGATATATGTGTCTAAATAATGTGATAGCTTGCAAAATATGTCAGTGGTTTGATCTAAATTTGAAATCTTATTTGTCTTTAGGATTGATACATTATACTTATATATTTTTCGATAACTTGAAAGAATAATTAATTTGACATGTTAATTGCTTCAAAAAGGATTTCTTTATCATAATCTAACCATAGGATGCCATTTTTGAAATTGATAAAATATATAAATTATTATGCATAAGAAACAAAATCATCTAAAATTTGAAAATCCTATGTTGTAAAATACCAGGTATAGCTGTATATCTCATGGGAATTTAAATAAATAAGCAATAACTCAGGTCACCTCAAGGCTATGAGTATAAATTTAAAAGAGACAGAAAAACAAGGGGTTATTGGTAAATGTCAGGGAATGTGTAATCTGGAGAGGTGTGGGCAAATAGTGTCCAAAAGAATAATAATAAGTAGGTACATGGTAGACTTTCATGAGTCATTTGACAATCTTGAGGTAAGTTATTGTTTGGCTAAAAGGCAGAAGTTTCTGTGATTTATTTTAAAGGTTCATTCCACTTGTATGTTTCTGCATTTATATTTACAGTAAATATCTTAAGATGTGCTACAATTTAAGGTTGTGTTTCTAATTGTAGGATTTTTATCAATTCTTGTGGGTTTATTTCTTTTAAATGCACTGTGAATATTTAAAACCACAATTAGTTTTGTTGTATGAAAACAAAGGTGGTGATTTAAATACAGCATCTCACCTAGGAAAGAATTTAGGCCTTGACATCATTTATATATTTTACTGCAAATACCAGCAGGAGTGTTGTAAAGGTGAAGAAACATTTGTAGGAGGGTGCCCAGATCATTTATATTGTTGAAAGGTTTAAGAATTATCAACAAATTAGTAAGACATTTCAGACCTACCGAACCAGTATTAATGGGGTTAAGACTTGGATATTTTAAGATGTAAATATTTGTATATCAGTTGAAGAGCACTTTTGCCATAATAGGTAAGAGAAAGTTATTTAATAAATTATCATAGCTTATATTTTTATACAAAACAGTAAAAGCTGTGGAGATATATATCAGTTTTGTGCTGAATTTTGCAGTGAAACTAAGAGTTATTACCCACTTGGTTAATGTTTCCAAATGTGTATATTGTCGGCACTTGGTCTCATCATGTAGGTATTAAGTGACCATTTGTTAATAATTTAATAAGAACTGAATTTTACTAAATGTTTAAAGAGAAGGTGATTGCATAAGTCATTGGTAATGACTTGCATTTTACAAGTTTTAAACTGAATATTATTTTATTTAAACATTTAAAATTATAACAATGTTTATGATGATGATAGACAAATTAAATGTTTTAATTAAAAGGTTTCTGCAAATTCCAAACATCTGAGTGTATTAGTACTGGGGTGCAGGTTGGTATAAAGTTTATAACTTATATAATATTGTCAATGTAATAAGGTTTCATCACAATGTCCCAATAAACACTTTTTGAGTTTTGCAAACGTTTTGAAAGGAAACTTTTGGGAAAGGTTAAAAAATGATGGGTATGAAACCCATTTATAATAGGTTTTCAATATGTTTTGAAAGGTTTTCAAAAGGTTGCATAGCGTTTATTAAATATTTAATGACAAATGTTGGAAAAACGTTACAAATGAGCAGAATAATGTCTCAAACATGTTACTTTGGCATTGCTTAGAAATATTAACCTTAATTGGGGTCAGAGGTCAAATTCAACATATTTGTAGATTGTCTACCAATGAAACATTATTGTATCCACGGGATAGCATCCGGTGGATACTATGAATTATGCATGAGTACGCCACCGCTGCTGCAGTAGAGATTTTCTTGTTACCCTTCTAGAGGCCAGGGTATTAGAAGTAGACTTCACAAATTTGCAGGATATATTCCTAACCATAAAATCTTGCCTTCGAATATTTTTAGCCTCATTTGAAAAAAACACAAGATGGCTGCCACGGGCATTTTTTTACTTTTAGCAAGGAGATTGTTGGCCTTCTAGAGCAAAGGGTATTACAGGTAGAGATCTCAAATTCGCAGGATATGTTCATCATTACAACATCTTGACTTGACATCTGGTCGTTTCTTTTCAGTCAACTTTTTAGCCAAACGTAAAAGTGCCTATTACTCGCTTATTATAGGTCCTAGAGGTTTGCAATGTGAGACCAACCTATAGGAAATCATGGGCTAGTAATCTTCTGATATGGTTAGATTTGACCTTGGGCCCCTCCTTCAAGGTCAAATGAGGATAGCCAAACCTACAAGTGCTTATAACTCGCTTATTATTGGTCCTAGAGGTTTGGCATGTGATGCATTCATCACAAAGATTTGGCTACACTAGGCATCAACAACCAAATACCAACTTTCCCACTTTAAGGGAGGTCATGAACCAAATCCAGAGCCTGAGATTTGGGAGGAAAGTATTCAGTTAAAAACGAGGTTTAAACCCCTAACCTATACTTTCAAAATAGAACCTTGCATACGTCTAGCAAGCTGGGTTCAGGCCAAAAGGTTATAAAAGTAAAATGATTCTCATGATGGTACATGTTGAAATAAGAAATATATTAGTACATAGTTTTAAAGTTTTCTTTTTGCCATGTATACACTTGTTCACGTAAAGTTTTATGAATATACAATGAACATATCTAGGATAGTCAAACCAAAGCTATATTATTGTCTCTCCTCGTGATTTGATCAGGTAGAATTTCAACTGTTCATCAGGGATTGGAGTAACAGTATCTTCATTTCAGCAGTTCCAATGGTTTGGACAGGGCAGAGTGATGTGTAAACAAGAGAAAATTTTAAAGGTGATACCATAATATAATGTAATTCTATAAAGTTGCCATTATTCTACGTTTATAACTGATTATAAATCTTACCCAATTTTAAAGAAGGGCCCTTCTTCGACAGTTACTAATAACAAGGTGGGAAAGCTACAAGTTACAAAATATATGTATTAATGGTTAATGTCTTAATGTATTACAACCAAAAAGTCTAATGACCAAAATAAAGGCTAGACAATTTGCCCCTGACCACCACAATTGAAAACTGTAACCAGTAACACCAAGTTTCAATCACTTCTTGAAAGAGGAGAAGAACCACAGTGGACTTGTATCATGGAATAAGATCACTCTGCTCAAATTTGTTACAGGGAGCTAACTTTAGTCACGAAATGAGTGGACAAGATAAAAGTCATGCAATTGTAAAGATAGGTTGTATTCAGAAAAGACAGGTAGAAATGAGGTTATAACTAAAGTGATGATACATCAGTAGCCAGGAAAGAAAGGGGCACTTGCAAAGGTTTTTTAAAATGTTTGAAAGAATAACTGCCACGATCTGACAAACATACTTTTTCTGCCAAGTCAATACTGGAGCAGTCATGAGGCAAACTTGAGAATGTGAAACAGAAGCTGAAACCCATTTAATGCGTCAGAAAGTATCATGACATAGTATCAAATGCGTCGGAAAGTATTACTGCATGGTAAAGTACTTTTTAAGTTTGAAATAGTTTTGCCCTAATTGTAAAATTATCATAGTGGCTTTTGAAAAGGCTCTGAACCTCAGGCATTTGTTTAAATTGGGCTATTATTGTGAACAACTTCATACCAGAGAAAACATAATTCAGTATTATTGGTGATAGACAAGCCAGAGAGTCCCACATCCCAAAATTTCCAACCCAACTTCTTGGAAATTCTATCTCCCCTACCGATACAGTCAAGAACCTAGGTGTTACTTTTGACTCTGGCAACACCTTTACCAGCCACATAACCAAGGTTTGTCGTGCCTGACTATCGCCTCAAGAACCTAAAACTTTCTTTTGTGTGGAGACTGCAACCTTGCTTGCAAACTCAATGATCAGCAGTCGACTTGACTCCAAAAGATTCGAAATGCCCTTTGCAAAATTGCTTTTAGACTAGATAGAACTGGCCATGTCACTCCCTTTCTTCAAAAAATACACTGGCTCCCCATTACATACCGTATCTTTTAAAAATATAATCTCATTACTTTCAAGACCATGAAATTCTCCCAACCCACATACTTATCATCCTATGATCAAACCCAGCAGCCTAACTCATGGAAATCGGCTATCTCTTTCCTCAGTTCATCCTAGAAAGGCCATTGGCAGGTGAGGTTTTGCAATGGCTTCCGCCACTGAATGGAACAGACTCCCACAATCAGTCCGATCACAGCACACAATAACAGGTTTCCGAAGCCAGCTAAAAACCTAGCATATCCTCCACCGTAGTACACCTCCCCGGTGGGCGCTAATTTGGATCTCGACCTTATATGTCCCTGGACTTTCCCTTTTTGATCTTTAGATGATGCTATATCAATTTTGCGCTAAATAAATGTTTCTATTCTATTCTATGATTGCCCAGATTATTACAGCATAACTCCTACTCTCCTGTGTTACCTAGGCATATAATTCTATTGCATCATGTTCCATATACAAGGATTGCCACAATTCAGCTCACTAACATCAGTTATAGAGGACCTGTGTAAATAAGAATCAAAATAAAATCCGTTGAGTTATATCTCACACTCTGAGATAATTTAACACTTTATGACAGGGAAAATTGCATATTTTGTGGTTCTAAGTACCCATTACATGCAATGTAAATATTTGCAATGTAAAAATTTGCAAAACATGGACATTTAATGTACTAATGAGTGTTGGTTGTTGTTACAGTTAGTTTCATGGGTCATTGTTAGATATAGTTTCAAGAAAGCAGGTTTTTGTAAGCTTCATTTGCTAATGAAAAAGTGCATACTTATATGTACATTTTGTTGACATGAACACTTCATAGATAGAATTAATATGTTACATGTATAAACATTGTACTGTGACAAAACCTTTCGCAAGGCTCAAGTTTCTTTGTAACTAGGGAAAACTTTCAGTTCAGATAATGAACGTTCAGTTTATAAAATGTACTCATTCATACACTGGCTTTTATATTAATATACTACTAAGCCATCTTTATCCGATCCACTTATGTATCTTTACATGTATGAGTGCTTTGTGAATAGCAAATATGTGTGTACACGTTTGAAAAAGATATGATACAAATGTGAGCCTTAACTCTGGCTATACTGTGACATAAGATCTTCTAACACTGACAAAGTGTTTCTAGATTTTTTGTATCATTATGTCTTGTTTTGAAATGTCAAGTTTATGTGATGAATAATAAACAAGCTTATGAATTTATCACATTGTATCCAAATTTATATCTCTATTTGCCCATCAAGTAACCCATAAAACAACTCCGCTCATGACATTTCAGCTTGAGCCTTGTCTGTATGCTATCATGGTCATTTTGTTTGTAGTAGCCTTCGGCAAGGCCCAAGAAAATAGCGAAACAAATACCAAAATGAACCAGAAACAATAAAATTCTGTTATTTTTTAATGGAGCTACACCTTGTGTGCTGAAAATACCTTTTGATAGATAAAAGTTGAAGACTTTTTCAAAATAAAAATTGTTTACATACAGGTCACACTACTCCCTGCTGGAGTCATGAGCTATTACAACTTTTTATAATGTTTGTAAAACCTTCTGCAACCTCTCACCGGCTGAATACAAAAAGTCTTTACAGTAGAGGGGGTGAAGGTAGCCTTGCTTAAGGCTCAAATTTGCATGATATATATTTTTAAACATGCACACAGATATGAGGTATTCATAAAGCACTCATATATGTAAGGATATATAAGCTTACCGGAGAGGTCTTAGCTGTATGGTACTGTAAATGTCAGTACATATATAAGTACATTATATAAACATCATTATCTGAACTGAAAATTTTCACTAACTGCAAAGAAACTTGAGCCAAGACTAGGGTGGAGGTAGCAGCACGATGGATTGTGGGCCAGATGATTCTTCAAAGTGCACTAGCCACATATATATAAGGTCTTGTTGGATATCAGATCGGATCATGTTGTCGTTGATGTTTACAGGCCTTTGCAGTCTAAAAGGACAGAGACAAAGCTAAATAAAATTATACCAGATTATCAATTTGCATATAAGCTCATAAACAACTGGACTTATGATCAATATTTAAAAAGCAAGTTAAGATCGGACAAAAAAATTAACTTAGTTGCATGATAAGCACAGCAGTTTGGCAAGAAATTGTATTACACTGCTATTTACATATCAACAAAAATAATGGATTGTAACCTTCTTATAATTTTAGTATTCATGTTATGAGAATGATAGATATACACTTGTCTGATGTTCACCCTCATTTTTTATAAACTGATATGTCTATATAGGGTTAATATTTCTGTGTATAGTGTTTCATTCTGAGATCTCACAGCACGCAATCAAGACATAAATTTGCCAGAGTTATAAGCTTTATCACTGGTGCACATGAAGCCATTGATAATAAAATTTGTTATGAATATAATACAAGGATATAAAATTTTAAAAAGCATTACAACGTAAATTAAATTTATGTAATATACATCTGATGGGAGTAGATATATTTCAAATGAACTCTTGCTTGTGTTACCCTAGCTTGTTTAGTTTTAATGGCATATTTTACTAATTATCAAATACTGAGTTGCATGTTCCTTTCATTTTCTTGAAGTTCTTATTTCCATGGCTCGAAAATTTATAATAACTCAATCAACTACGAGTAGACCAAATTCATTCATATATTCCCCAACTCCTATGATATAAATGGAGTCAAGTAATAAGTATATTTTAAAGTATTGTACATGTTGGGATCTGCAATCTGTTATACTGCTAGACTGTGAAAATTGTCACATTAGTTTTTACCTCAGCTGAATTATTAGTCTTCAGTAGCCTAGTGGGTTCGTCGGTTTGGCATCTAATCACAGGCTGTCACCTCTGTGTTGGTTCGACTCCCACAAGTGACAAAGCTGAGGACATGTCCCAATATGACCCTGACTTTTGAAAGCAACTTTCAACCCTAACTTTAACCTTTGAAGAGGTCAGTTCTTAAATAGAAGAGTAAATAAAGAGTAGAGGGAAACTTCAATGCCAATTCTCTCAAGCATTTCAGGGAATGCAGAAATGTAAATTGTATCCACCGGAAGCATCCGGTGGATACTTTGGTTTAGCGTTCTCTATGCCGCCGCTGCTGCCACCGCGCGTAGAGATATTTTCGGGGTTAATGCTCTAAGAGGAAAACTACACCAGCTAGGTTCACCAAATTTGCAGGATATCTTCATTGGGGGGTAAGCTTCTCTGGGACTGAAATTAGCCTCATTCTGAAAAAAACAAGATGGCCGCCACGGGCATTTCTTTGAAAATTATCTACATTTTTCTACTGGCTGTTTCTCATAGGAAGAAGGTTGAATCTCTTCATAGGTGATATGTATAACAGATATACATGTCCTCTACAACCTTGCAGACATTTGACCTTGAAGCTCTTAATTCAAGGTCATCCACGGAGTGCCAAAGTACCCCACACAGCAGACTTTAAAAGTGCCTATATCTCCCTTATTATTGGTCCTTGAGGTTTGCAATGTGAAACCAACCTATAGGAAATCATGGGCTGCGAATATTCTGATGTAATCAGATTTGACCTTGGACCCCTCCTTTAAGGTCAAACGAGGATACCCAAACTTAAAAGTGCTTATAACTCGCTTATTATTGGTCCTAGAGGTTTGCAATGTGAAACCAAGTTATATGAAATCATGGGCTCGGAATCTTCTGATGTGGTCAGATTTGACCTTGATCCCCTCCTTCAAGGTCAAACGAGTACAACCAATCTTAAATGTGTTTGTAAGTCGCTTATTATTGGTCCTAGAGGTTTGCAATGTTAAATCAACTTGTAGGAAATAGAAAATCAGTATTGAAGTTTGACTCAAAACAACAAGGAAAATGAGAATTGAGATTGAGAATAAAATGAGAAATAAATGAGAGAAGTGAAATGAGAGTGTGAAGATAGTCAAAAGGAGAAGTAATTATTTGAACTGAGTGTTAAAATGAAAATAGAATGAGAAGTGATATTAATAGATTTAAAAGGAGAATTGAATGATAGTGAATTTCGAACAGGAAGTTATAAACTGATATTTGACAATTGGATTATGCAACTTTATTAATAATTAGTTAAATGTTAAATGGTTTATAAATTGAATATTGTAACTGTTATTGTTTATTGTTAATTTGAGCTACATCCCAAAAGAGAAAGTAATAAAGTAAAGGAAAAGAGCACTAAAGTGACTTTCAGTTTACTCAATAGAACTTTTAGTTTAAACTTAATCACACACAAAAACAACAATTTTTCTCAGTGTGATAATATTATGGGCTGGGAAACTTCTGATGTTGCCAGATTTGACCTTTGGCCCCTCCTTCAAGGTCAAATGATGGTTCACTGGCTTTGCTTAGTTGTCTTTCTGGTGGATACAGATTTGCATCGGTTCTCCGATGTGTAGGTCTAGTTGTAAAAGTGTATAAATTGTAATGAAGAAGGAAAAGGAAATAGAAAAGGGGTTTTTGTAAAGTAAAGGATATATGTAATGCAGATTATGTTAATTTCAGAGTGGTGTCTGTAATATAGAAGGATAAATGCAGGTTGTATTAAATACAGAGTGGTAAATGTAATGCACAGAGGTAAATGGAATGACTAATGAATTAAAATGCCCATATTGCTTAAACATTGCAGACAGATTATACTGGGTAGTCATTTTACAATTTGATGGACATTGTGTCCATCCATCTTCACCATATGTATGATATTGCAGGGCTTTTACCATCAGGTCATATAAGAAGAAAGATATGAATATCATTTTGCAGTTGATGATAGCATGTATTATACTGTCATAGGATAGTCCCCATACTGTTTATATTTCATTTTAAAGATAATTTGAATACATAGAGGGAGTGCTTTGGTTTTGTCAAGGTTAGCATTACTGGAACATAAGGTAGAATAAAATATGTTTTGTGACAACCATGTCTGTGATTGGTGTTAATTACTACCAAACATTTCCATCATGTAACTGTTACATGTAACAATTATTCTGCCAAGTGTTGATATGTGTACAAGGAGACATCAAAGGATTAAATTCCAATAGAGGCTATACATTTACGTTATCAGAGTAAGAAATGTGAAATTTGCGACAGTACGTAAAATTTGCTACAGGGGATGGAGGACCATTTAAAAGTTAGACATAATAATCCGAATTAGTGTTATGGTTACACTGGTTTCACGATGGTTTCACTGGCGAATATTACATTGTGGCGAATTTCGTACTTCATATTCCACAAACCACAAACCTAAAACTGTTATATAAAATGAAGTTACCGGTAAATTTTTAAAACAGATTTTGTTTGTCTGTTTATTTCCATTTTAATCAGGACACTGAATTCATTTATTTTTCTTTTGGTTGTGAAAGATTGGCAAGCAAAACATAAAAAGTTGGAATGGTCCGATAATTTAGCATTTCACAGTTTATGTCACAAATTGTGATATTATTATTTGTGTAGCAGCTATAAACATTTTCTTTTTGCAAACTTACATGTGTATTGAACTATTTTTATTTGTTTTGTGAAATTTTATTTTTATTTGTTTTATAAATATACTACATTAAAAATTCTATGCATATATGTTCTATTTTTAGATTTGTTCAGAACATAACAACCTCATCGACAGTTGCGACCCAGACCTGTGCAATAGATATACACAGTTAACTTGAACATTCTAGTCTGGTAACTTCAGACTGCATCATGGAACGTGTCATCCGTGTCAGTCACTCCAACTCAGGTGGACATCCACCAAAGAAATTAAATACAGAGGTGATGAAGACAGAAGACCAATCAGGCAACATGATCAGTATGCAACATCAGATGGAGGAAGAACTTGAACGCAGAAGAAAAGATTGGGAGAAAGAGGTAGAGAAAATGCAAGAAGAATTTTTTGATATTAAACTACCAAAGAACAACAAAATCAATGCCAATAGGACTATAGAGGTCCAGGCACCAGCCGTGGGTGTGTCATCAGCCTCATCACGGATGGCAAGCAAAGGTATGGACATTCTGGAGATTGGTAATGCCAAAACAATCTACACAGAGTCTGATAATGGTCAAAAGATGGTGAAATTCAACTTTGATGTACGTGGTTTTGATCCAAATGCAATAACAGTCAGAGCGGAAGGTTCCAGGCTCACAGTCAGTGCACAGTATGAAGAAGAATGCTATCCTGGTAGTAAGAACACACGCAAACATAATCGACAGGTAGATATCCCCAGAGGTGTAGATCCAGACATGATAGTGTCAAGGCTTTCTGCAGATGGTATATTGACAGTAGAAGCTCCAGTGAATGAATCTGAGGATGATGATGAAGAAGATGATGACAACTCAGCCGAAATCCATGTCTTTGATAATAGCTACCTGCATGGCCAGCCAACAATAGGGTTCAATGAGTACACCAGGATGCCCTCCAGTACCATGACACACAATTACTCTACGCCAAGGTAATCAGTTCTTTATTTCAATGCAATTATTTCTTCAGTTAGAATTTCATCAAATTTAGTTTATTGTATCCACCAGATAGCATCTAGTGGATACTATGGATAATGCATGAGCACACCACCGCCATCAAAATGTGTAGATATTTTCTCGTTACCCCTCTAGAGGCTAGGGTATTATAGGTAGACTTCTCAAATTTGCAGGATATATTCAAACTATAAATCTAGCCTGGGAATATTTTTGGCCACATTTTGAAGAACAAGATGGCCACCATGGGTGTTTTTCGACTTTCAGCAAGGAGTTTTGTTGGCCCTCCAGAACAAAGGATATTATAGGTATAGGTATCAATATATTCATCATTACAAATTCTTGACTGGAAATATTTTCGGCCTTATTTTGAAAACCAAGATGGCCACCACGGGTGTTTCTTGTCAGTCATGAAAAGTGCTTATAACTCGCTTATTATTGGTCCTAGAGGTTTGCAATGTGAAATCAACCTACAGGAAATCATGACCTAGGAATGTTGTGATGTGGTCAGATTTGACATTGGTCACTGTTTTCAAGGTCCAAATAGGATAGCCAAACTTAAACGTGCTTATAACGCGCTTTTTATTGGTCCTAGAGGTTTACAATGTGAAACAAACCTATAGAAAATCATGGACTGCGAATCCTCCGATTCAGAAGGATTAAATCAGATTTGACCTTTGGCCTCCCCTTTAAGGTCAAATGAGGATAGCCAAACTTAAAAGCGCTTATCTCCCTTATTATTGATCATAGAGGTTTGCAATGTGAAACCAACCTTTAGGAAATCATGGGCAAGGAATCTTTTGATGTGGTCAGATTTGACCTTGGGTCCCTCCTTTAAGGTCAAATGAGGAAAGTCAAACTTAAAAGTGATTATAACTCGCTTAATATTGGTCCCAGAGGTTTGCAGTGTAAAACCAACCTATAGGAAATCATGGGCTGCGAATCTTCTGATGTGGTCAGATTTGATTTTGGGCCCCTCCTTCAAGGTCCAATGAGGATAGTCAAACTTAAAAGCGCTTATAACTTGCTTATTATTTGTCCTAGAGATTTGCAATGTGAAACTCACCTATAGGAAATCATGGGCTGCAAATCTTCTGATGTAGTCAGATTTGACCTTGGGTCCCTCTTTCAAGGTCAAATGATGAAAGCCAAATTTAAAAGTGCTAATAACTCGCTTATTATTGGTCCTAGAGGTTTGCAGTGTAAAACAAACTTGTAGGAAATCATGGGCTGCAAATCTGCTAATGTGGTCATATTTGATCTTGGGCCCCTCCTTCAAGATCAAACGAGGATAGCCAAACATAAAAGAGCATATAACTCACGTATTATTGGTCCTAGAGGTTTGCAATGTGAAACCAACCTATAGAAAACCATGGACTGCGAATCTTCTGATGTGATCATATTTGACCTTGAGCCCCTCCTTCAAGGTCAAACGAGGATGAAAAATTTAAAAGTGATAATAACTCATTTATTATTGGTCCAAGAGGTTTACAATATTAAAATAACCTATAGGAAACCATGAGCTAGGAATATCTTCTGATGTGGTCAGATTTGACCTTGGGCCCCTGTTTCAAGGCGAAATGAGGGTAGTCAAACTTCAAAATGCTTACAACTTGCTTTTTATTGAAAATGCTTTTTATCTTGAAAACTATGTTGGTTGTCCTTTTCTGGTGGATACATGTAGCATCTGGCCACAGATGCGTCCTTGGTCTAGTTTGAACGATGAATTGTTCAATTATAATTTAAATGTGGATTTTGACAAGATGTCACATAACAATATAACATAGAATGCCACCTTTGATGTAATTACAGACACTGTTCCTTGCTATTTCTTTATAAGTAACAATTGTATCTTTACCGAGTTATAATCTTCTACATTTTTTCATCCATTTGTACAAAAGTTTTTGGCAAGATTTCAACTGTGGCTGTCCACTGTACTTGCTTGCACTATTTTACTGAAATTATGGGGAGTTTTTTTTCAGAAATAACAACTTTACAAATAGGGTATACTTCAAAAATAGTTTCTAGATGTTTGTGTCCGCTATCATGGTAATGAACAAGGACAAGTGGAGACTGCATACCTCCACTAAGGTCCAATACCTCCAATAATGATTATGAGGCCAATGATAAACCTTTAAAATTTCTGGAGCCAGACAGTTGTCCCCAAAATCTCTTCCTTGTGCCATTGTCAAGATCCATTAAAATCCATCCACAGTTTTGAGTGTTATTTTACAGACAAACAGACAAATGTACACCACTAATCAGGTAAGTAGGTAATAAGAGGTAATAATATAGTTTGATGCCACAGGATGTTATTTTACAGCAGTGGCCTTTTGAATAGCTTCTGTTCATTGGTTTTTAGCAACAAAAAATTGCCCATTAAGGTCAATCCACACTGACTGAATCAACAGAAACAGAGCAACAAGTAACGCCATACACACACATGTAATGTATCCCTAACGGTGTGTGTAAATGGATAATATATCTGTCAGTCTATACAAAATTTATGTGAATCTGTTTTTTCTAATTTTGGATGAATCGTTTAGCCAAATATCTTTTATTATTGCAAAATCTGATTCCAATGTTTCAATAAAATTGAATTAATTCTGACAGGTAAATTGATATTCAGATGTCTGAATGTATCAGTGCAAAAATGAAAAAAAAGAGCAATTGGACATTGCATACCTTCGCCAAGCCTCTAGAATAATCTTTAGCTGTTTTTTTTTTCAGGACAGAAAGAATTATCAGCCATAGTAGAACCAGTGGAGGTAAGAAAAGTCCCAAATTTGTGAGGGGTGAAAGCAAAACTGTCACACCAGGTGGTATCATTGTTTACAGGTCTTCTGTTGGTGATGTACCATCACCCACTGATCACACAAGTCAACTGACGAGCAAACGGTTTGATTTCGGTGACCCGAATATCGTAAGCACAGAGGAAGGCCACCGTTTGAAGATTTCTGTCACATTAGGGACCGTTTACAAGCCTGAGGAAATTACTGTCAAACTGTTGTACAAAAAGATCATTGTAAAAGCAGTACATGAGGAGGTTATTGCAGGAAGGTCTTCCAAGAGTGAGTTCTCGCGAGAATTTGACATACCAGGTCCCGTGGAGCCAAGAACCTTCAAGGCAGTTCTTTCAGATGAGGGGAAATTGGCAATAGGGGGGAGTTTGTCAGAGAACACAAACCATGATGCAGTGATGGCTTTAGTGTATTGTGACATGCCACTCAGAGGAAGAGCAGTGAAAGTCACTAACCACTGACAGTATCAGACTAACAGAAAATAGCAGAGTCATAGAAAAATAGATGGGATATAAAACTGTCGTGTCATATGCAACTGTCAGTGAAATATTAAGTGTCAGTTTTTCCAGGAAACTGTCAATCTAATCACAGAAGGCTGTAAATAATGTACAAATGTCAGTGTAACTTATTGTCATGGTTCTCTTAGCTGTCAGTGTTCAAAATTGGAAGTTGATTACATATACCATACGGATGTGAGTGACAGTACGTGCCGATACTTAATGAAACTGTTAATGTCATAACAGAGGGCTGTATATAATATGCGAATGTCAATGTAACCATGAACAAAAAAACCCAGATGAAAACAGATTGCTATACAAGTCACCACAGTGGCATGCATGTCACACAAAGATGTTAAGGGAATATTATAGTGTCATTGATCAAGATGACTATTAAAATAACCAAGGTGGCAATTTGATATAATTAACGTTAATAGTATTTTAAGTGTGTAACTGTTCATAAAATTGCAGAAAAATTCACATGATATAACACTGCCAAGAACAATAAGCCAAAAATGTTACAGTTAAAAGTTATTTATAATAATCATTTAAATCAAGTGTACATGTTTACTTTTTGTAACATTTTACAAACCAGAGGGTGGGAGGTAGTCTTGCTGAAGGCTCAAGTTTCTTTGCAGTTCAGGAAAGTTTTCAGTTCAGATAATGGAGTTTAAGTTTCTATAATGTACTCATACATGTACTGACTTTTAAAGCAGGAAACAGCTAAGACTGTCTGATGCAGTTCTATCTGTTTACAAGTATGAGTGCTTTATGAATACCATATACCTGTGTGCATGTTTGAAAGGATATCATGCAAATTTGAGCCTTAAGCAAGGCTAGGTGGGGGCTGTGTCAGTACTTCTTTATTCTGATGGTTTGATTTACAATAATTAGTCCTTTTGTTTTTGCCGCCAGAACAGATATTGTATGTTGTCAATGTAATCACACATTATATACATATTTGCATATGAAAAAAATGCATAATGTTAGCTTTGATAAAAAAATGTGGTATTTGAATAATTAACTACCTCTTTGTTTCTTTGTCTGCATTGAATTACACTGATAACACTGGACTTATTTTGAAGATACACGTGTATATAGATACAGTTTTTTCATATCAAATTGCATCCCTTGGCAGAGATTTGCACTCATTGAGTGATATTGTTTTTAAAGTAATTATGCCACTCTTTGTGTTTGATACTTATCTCCAAATCTTTCTTGTTTACATTGCAATATATGCCACATATGACAGCCAATATTGTTGTATTTATTATTATAAGTAGAAGTTTTATCTAGAAAAACAAATTTCACATATTCCCAATTTTTTGATTAATTTTCACTAATGGTTAGGTTCTACTTAAGGATTAATACAGATTTAAAATTTCACTAGGAATTAACTTTTACTATCCGAGTTCATTAGTTAAATTAGCTAAATTTAATGCCCAGTCAAATTTCAACTTACAGAGTTTGTAACATGCACTGCTTCCTTCCATAATTTTGGCACACACCCCAACTTGATAGAAAACAGTATAGAAAAATATAGAATACATATGTAAGTTAGGGTGTTATCGGCAACAGTCGTGCATTTCCGGAACTGTCCAGTGCAATGTAACGTGAAAATAATGGTAGCCAAAGTGATGACAAGACAAAAAATAATTGTTGTCAGGAATTGTAGTATGAAGATTCAGAGTGATGTGCCAAGTTGGAACACCAATAACATGCGCAAATTATATTATCGCCACCCTTAAAATGCTGTAAAAGGTCAATTGATTTGATTTTCCTGTGTGGTTAAAGTCTATTGATAGCTTGTGCTTGTTTCAATGGATATATTTTCACCAGTAGAAACCCAGGTTATAACGCACAAAGAAAGCGCACACAAGACTTAGTTATGCTGAGTAGCAGTGGTTGTTAATTAAACTGTAAATATTTGTGTATGTTTAATTTATATTATATGTAAGTCAAATGTTGTGTATATATAACACGTTGACTTAGCTAACCAAATACTGACAAAATAAGGATGAACAATAACTTTATTTTCTCAATGTCACACCAATGTTAATGGATCATTACGCACCTATTCATCGTAAAAATCTGATTTTCTATTATGTGCTCATTCAAGTTATTATAGTAATGTGTACGTTGTTAGTGAATGGTTTTTCATGAGCACGTTGTAACACAATTTCAAGCTTTGACACAGAAGCTTATGAAACAGTTTATCTTAAGTCATCTTAACCGAGACATTCAGATTGGGAATTTTAAATCTATATTTCTTTCATAATAAACAAAAAAGTATTCTGAATGTACCAATGCAAACTCTGTCCATTTCAACAGCATAAAGATGGGGCCTCAAGTGACTGTCCGATCTGGGGACGTGGTTTCAAATCTAGCTCATGACACCATGTGGGGAATACTTAATGGCCTCTGCCAATATAACCCTAGCTTTTAACTGTAACTCATGTATAAATCTTCTTCCCAGACCCACGGTCTTATTGGGATGGGCTCTCAGTACCTGCCATTTGCTGTTGCATTCAAACCCACAGTCAAACACAATTATGTTATTAAATATCAAACTTGTTGCCCTCTTCATCATTTAACAGATGGTACTGTCATCAACTTAACATAATATGGATGCTATGGAGATTATAAAATGTGTTATATTTTTGTTGTTTATATGTTTGTTTGGGGATGTGTCATCCTTGTTAAGTTTCTTATAATCTTTGATAGTGCACCTTCATGCATAAAATGTGTTGTATTGCTACTTAACTAGAGCTGCTATATTTTGTATGTTAAATAAGAGTCTAATCGTCTTTAATACAGTTTTATATTCATTTGTAATAACTGTTATATTGCAATGTTTATGTACCATTTATGTATAATTCATATTGTAACATTGCACAAACTTATATCCAATACTGTTTTACTGCACATCTCTGAAATGCCGGCATGTAACTTCAGATGACATCATTAAATAATACAGACATGTGCTTAATATTCAATTACCTGTGTGCCACCTATCTGTAGATTTTATCTATGTTGAAATCTAATTGATATTGAAGCAGTCTACACTGAACAACAGTAAAGTGGAAAAGTAAAATGGAATACACTGTCATGTAAACATGGTAGATATGTAAAACTAAATACAATGGGTATTGATTTTGAAGGTATCATATTTAAATTATCTACTACTTTTAGTGTATTTTTCACACAGATTGAAACCATGGCATGCTGTGTGTTAGAATGGTGGTTATCTGTTTGAAGTCAACATTTGGTTTTTTTATTATTATTGTTACATAGAATAAAAATCATGGTATACAGTGTGTCTTGTAATAATATGGGTTATCTATTTGTAATATATATGTTAACATTTCTTATTATTCCATATCTTATGCATTACATGTAAATAAATAAACTAAGAAGCATATTTATTACATTGATTTATTGCAAATTAAAACCCATTATTGTTATAGTATTTTTTCATATAATGCTGCCAAATTATGAAGTAAAATGTCAGTTAATATTCATCTGTCACCTCACTTGTTTGAAGTAACAGCTAAAACCCGGAGATTCAATTTAATAGGGGGCTTCTACCTTCATGCACTCCACAACCCCAACATGTCCAAAACAAAGACCTAGGCTTATTTAATAATCAGTGATTCGATAATTCATAATTTACATATCACACAGAAGTGTTTCAACATAAAGTTGATATCCTAACCAGTGAGTTGTGAGTCTGATGAACTTTTTTTGACATTTTATTATGTCAAAGTGATAACAAACGCCTAATATATAACTTATGTTAACATAATCTCCAACATTTTGAGTGCAATGATAAAAATCTTTTAAAAATTCCTGGATCCTGACGGTGATCCAAAAAAACACCAACAGTCTCCCAACCAGTTCCCTGTGCCTTGTCAACATTTCCTAAAAATTAACAAGATCCATCCATACCATTTTGGGAATATTTGGCAAATAATCATACAAACAAACACAAGCAGCTGGAGCATAACTGCCTTGACGACGGTAACTAATAAAAAAAATATGCTATCCCATGTCAAGGTATAGATTTGTGAAATTCTAAGATTTGACATGAAACACACAAAAGCAAACATATGACACAATACAAAAATACTAGTCTTTTGTCAAAATGTCTTAATATGTTATGATATTTTTCTTTTTGTATGAATAAAGAAATACTTTATAATCCTTCAATAACGTTAATAAAAATTCCAAAATATACCTTACTGATTTGAAAACCTATTCTGTACTTTGTCACATACCTGACTAAGTCATGGGATTGCCAGTGTTGCAATAACAAATTTTGATCTACTTTATTATATCTTCATAAATAAAAAATAATTGTGATAAAAAACGGTCAAAATAATAATAAAAAGCTAGACACCTTAGTCAAGTGTCATTCTGCAATGATATCATGCTAGATTTTGATATGCAATACTTAATAAGAGGGACGTAGCTCAAGTATAAGTCAGTGAGCCCAGGCGTACCACTTTGTTAGTAGAACCATTAATGAGACATACAATACCCCATCCCCTAACAAATATTGTATATAAATACAGCTTTCTGAAAAATCAGGGCACACCAAAACAAAAATACTAAATTTTCCCCTGAATGAGGAGCAGTGGTATGTGTATATATTACTCTCTCGGTTAGTCAATTTAAGTGGGAAAATATGGGAATATTTTTTCCCGAAGCCTGGTGGTTTAACAGTGCAGTCTTTTTACCAGTTGTGTGCACCACTTTCCTCCACTCTTTTATACTAGTCATTTTGACATTGACCATTACAATCGGTTAAATATAACAATGAATTCAAATGTTACGTTTTTGTACATTTTGTAATATAATGAGTACTTTTACAGACCATTGCGATCTGTTAAAAATGAGAATAAATTCAAATGATGTATTTTTGTACATTTGATAATATGATAGAGTTAATGCAGGTGTTCCACTAGGGTCGGTTGTGAAACTCGTAGGATTGTAGACAAAAGGCGTGAAAATGCTGAGTCGATTAAGAAATGGTACAGTTATAGACAGGACTTGGTGACTACCCCGACAAGATGTATGGTTGGGGATATTTTTTTCTCAACCAGTTGTAGAGGTTATACGACAAACCATAAATCCATAACAAATAAGCCGGATCACAAACAGACAAGCCGTAAAAAACAGACAAGCCATGAGCATGTTCCCGACCCTTCCCAACAGGTCTGATTGTTTTTGTGGGTCGGTATCTTTAGTCGTGATCCAGAATCCATATCGCACTATATAAACCCTTGTCACTAGGGATGCGACACTCATTTCACACTGCAAATATGACAGCGCCACATCAAGAGGAACTATTTGACAAGTTGAGAGTCCTTTGGTTTTTTATTGAGTTGAATATGTCACTTTTCTTCATGATTTCAAGACACAGAAGACAACAGAACCGAGCACCTGCCCAGCCAGCACCACCACCACAGCCACAGCCCCTACCACATAGAAGGAGGAAACCACGGAATCCATGGGTTATGCCCTGGATATTGCAGAGAGAGGAGACAGGTTGCTACAGAACACGCTTGGATACACTCTTGCTAAAGAAACTTCACCAGGATGGAACCAGCATTTTTTTATTTAATTGAAGAAATAATTACCGCTCATCTGAAGAAGACAACCACCAACTCCAGGATGTCACTGGAAGTCAGACTGTAACTGGTAGTTACTTTGAGACTCTTATCCACAGGGGAAACATTACACTTCACTACAATACCAATGGAGTGTTGGAAGCATGATCTGCAAATTTGTCCCCAGGTCCGCAAAGCCATCTTATAAGAATTTCAACATGAATATTTGACTTGTCCAACAGACCCAGAAAACTGGAAGAAAATTGAAAAGGGATTTAGAAACAGAAGGAATGTCTCCCACGCAGTCCGTGCACTGGATGGCAAATACATTGTTATAAAGAAGCCCAAGAAGTTGGGCAGTGAATATTTCAACTACAAGGGCTACTTCTCCTTGATACTTTTGGCTTTATTAGATGCAGAGTACAAGTTCTTTTGGGTCAACGTGGGGACCAGTGGGTCATAATCTGATGCTCAGACATTCAACCGCAGTAAGTGAGAAGAAGAATTGAGAACAGAACCTTGGAACTACCACCACCTGAACCACTTGGACCTGGGGGGCAGATCTAAACTACTTGTTGCTGGGAGACGATGTCTTTGCCTTTATGTCTTGGTTGGTCAAGCCCCACAGCAGACAACAACTGACCATTGAGGAGAGAATAGCTAACTACAGGATATCCAGGAGCAGGAGGGTGATCGAGAACTCTTTTGGTATACTAGTAAGAAGATTCAGGGTGCTGCTGACCACCATGGAGCAGAGGCCAAAAGTTGTGAGATATTGTGATAACATGTGCGGTACTACATGAAATGCCGAGAAGCCATCAGGGGCAGCAGACAGACCAACCACTGCAGTGGGCGACATACAACCACCACAGAATGAGCAGGCACAGGATGAAAATGTCAGAAATCTATCGAGGGACACCAAACATCAACAAGACCTACTGAAAGACTACTTCAATCATGTGAGGCAACTGACTGGGCAGGAGAACAGAATTTAAGAAGACTGAGGGGAGAACATGCTGTCATGAATTAGTCCTTTTAAGGACTACACAAATAATCCAAGAACTTTTAGTGTCACACAAACATTAAACCCTATTTTCAATCACTCTGAATCCAAATTAAATTGAAAATGAAAATACCCCAATACCCCAGAATCAAACCCCAGTGCTCCAATGTCAATGTTCAAAAGTCAACCTCCCATAAAATAACATTAGCCCCCACTATTACAAATAATTTTATCCCTGGAAAAAATGTTTTAAGATCATTTCCAGGTAATTTTGTAAAACCAAAACTTTTTAAAATTAAAAAAAAACAATTTTGATTTAATACAATTTTAGCAATATTCCAGGTGATATTTTTTCGGCATGCGAGGTGTTGTTTTCTGACACCATTTATTTGTCTGTCAGTCCATCCATACATTCATGACACTTTATCTTTGTATGGAGTGTATGTTTCACACTGGTTTGTCTGTCTGTATGTGGGTACTACTGTTTATATTTTCTGGGGGTGGGGAAGTGACACTTTATTATTATAATTTTTTTTTTTTTTTTTTTGGGGGGGGGGGGGGGGGTGTTTGGATATTTTTTAACTTTTTGGGGGTTTTGTGTGTGTTGGCATTTTCTTTTTTTTGTGTTAAACATTCATTCTCTCATCCACACAATTTTTTCATGTTTATGGGAGAAGTGTGAGTGTTGGACAGGGTGCTTTATTTTGTTTTGGGGAACAATAAGCAGCTGAATAATTGTTTTTGGAAGATTCAGGTGGCCCTTATAAGGGCCAGTTGGTGTGACTTGGTGCAGGTTGATCTGTTGGCTGGACTGGTGGGAAGGTCTTGACTGTTCTTGATGAGTGGAAGATGGCACTCGTGATGATGCTGGTTGAAGTTGAGAGGGTGAAAATGGTTGTGGTGTGTCGATCTGCTGGTACTGTAGTTCACTTGGAATCCCACTGAAAAGGCTTGACAATCCAGAGGTTTTGTGCTGACTTTCCTCTTGTTGTCCAGATGCAACAGAAGGCTGGTTAACTGTCTTTGATGGACTCAAAGTGAACATCAGTTGTCTGGAAGTCCCAGGCTGCTGGTCATTCACAACCAGGAAAGATGCTGGCTGTGCTAACACTGAAGAAGGCCTTGATGGTTGCTGCACTTTGGCAATCACTGCAGCAGGCTGTGTTGTAGCTATCTGAGTAGGTTAAACAACTAGGACAGAGACTGGTTGAGTATCCGGTATGGTGAGTATGTATTCACATCCTGCTGTGGCCTGTGATGCTTCTGGGAGTTGAAATGTGGTTACCTGTTGACTTGTTGTGACCTGTCTCTTGCGTTCTTCGGCCTTGTAAGGTATTTTACTGAGAAGTTTCACTGTCTCATTTCTGAGTTTAAAAAGCCTCTCCCCTCCAGGTGTTCAATCTCAAAGTGTAGATAGTTGCAGAACGACTGTCTTGGACTTGGAGTGGGGTCCTGACATGCACCCAGAAATGTTGAGATCATCGACCTCATCTGTTGGAACTGATCTAAAAGGGATCTGCAGCAGTCATGGTGGCAACAGCTGGTGGTCGTTGTCCTTGACGGATGATGAGTAACATCTGATATCATGCTGATTTCCATCTCAGATTCAGTCTCTTGTGAAGTGTCGGGACCTGAAGCTGTGGCTACAGATGCTGAAGTGCGCACTGGTGACTTGAATGCAGAAGACTTGGAAACTCCCTTCCTTCTGATGTGGCCTCATAGAAAACTGAAACTGTCCTTCAACCAGGTCTGTCTTTCTGTGTTCTTCCCAGCAGCTTGTCCTGACCTTGTCTGAGTGAACTTGCCATATCTGGTACATTGAGTCTTGAACCACTTCTTGACAGTGTTGACAGATAAGTTCCTGGAAGCTGCTAATCTCTCCCAAAGTCCTTCCTTCCTCTGCTTGTCTTTGAACTTGTCGTTGTCTTGTCATAAAGTTTCTCGTACTGTTTAACAAACTCCATGATGGCTTCTTCGTCTGAATCACTCAGGAAAATGGATTTCATTTGCCCCTTCTTCTGTCTGGATTGAATTGGTTCTACCTCAGTATCCGTGTCTGTTCGTGGTCGCGTTTCTGTCCTTTCCTGGCTCTCTTTCATCCTCTCTCTCTTTCTATCCTCTCTCTGTCCCTCTCATCCTTTTCCCTCGGATCTCTCCTCTCTCTCCTCTCCCTCCTTCTTCTCTCTATATCCTCAGCTGTATCTCCTAACTTAAAGTGTGGTTGAGTATGTGTTGGTTCTTCAAACTTTCTCCTTCTGCCCCTTGGCATGCTGATGAATTACATTTACAACTTTTGTAAAAAACAAAAACTTAAAAATAAAAGTGAAACCTCATAAAACAAATTTCACTCCCAGCCAGTCCAGCCTAGCTCAAACTTAAGCTAATTTACAAAAAAAAATGAAAAACTTAAAATCAAAGTTACACACCAGGTGTCTCTCGACAAGTCAAAGCCCAAATATACAGAGTGTCTGGAACACCTACATACATGCAGATTAAAGTTACCGACTGTACGGTAACATTTCCCGCACAGTCTGTTTGTCATCATGTAGAGTTGGGATCGCCTTATTTGGGACAAGCCGGATACTTGATACAGACAGGCCTGTTTCATTAACCAACAAGCCAGGAAGTGTAACCGACAGGCTGCTAAGTTAACAGATAGGCCTGTTGCTAGGTCGTAGAAATATCATGCATGTTTGATATTTCACCGACTCTCCCTGACAGGCCAGGAAACTACAACCGACCCTAACTGACCATGTAAACATTGGTCCCGACTCTCAAAAAATACATATTTACCAACCGGTCGGCTCCAGTGGAACACCAGCATAAGCACCAGAGTCACAAAGTCAAGGGGAATAATCAGAATCCATAGACATTACAGGCTGACTCAGGAGATGCCAGTGTACGGGAAATGTAGGTTGAAGGGCCATTTTCAGTGTTGCACTGAAGACAGGTAATGTATTTTAGGTTTGCTGCACCTGGTTTTGTAGAATCTGGGACATGTTAGGCAGGAGGACATTTGGCCAATGATTTTTTTGAGGTAAGAGAAATGGCTGATGACCTTTTATGTGTTATTTCAATATGGTCCCAAATGAAATAACTGATGTAAACATTGCAAGCGAGGTTTAATATGTTATTTTTATATTGTCTCTAACAAAAAGACAGTGTTTTTTTTATTTTTATTTACATAAATACATAACACAGCAATGCATCTAAACATTATATTATAACATCATCAGCACTTTTATCAACTGGTTTTATTTTGTCTCCAACAAAATGGTAAACAAATGGTAAAACTTTTTTTAAATTTTCTTTGATACAAAAACGTAATGCTAATGTTAATCTAAGCGTTATAACACCATTAGCACTGTCATTAACTGGTCTTAATACTAAAACATAAAACATTCATTTGCTCAGTCTGATATATTTCTCAGAGACTAAACACATTAACTTAAAAGCAATCATTAATTCTGAGTAGGAATCAAAGGCATATTAGTTCTTTTATGAACATTAGATTCAATCCTGAAGAGTTATGAAAGGCCTTTTACTTTTTGTTATGTAACATCATTTTTATTCAAAGTTATCATTTTTTGATAAGATAATGATAATGAAATAGCTAAAAACAGTTTCATTGAAAAAATATAAAAAAAGACATTTTAAGCTCTATTGCCATATGAACATTTTTTTAATTGGGGCAAATGATAAAATAATATACAATAGCATAAATAAATAACACACAAGAAAGTCAACGGCCAATTGTCCTATCCCTTAAAAACTCAATGGTCAAATGTCCACTGGCCAAATGTCCTCGCACCAGACTAATATTTAATGCTTGAGTAAGGTAGGGACTACAATGCTTGAGAAACAGCTTGGAAATACTTCTACACCAGAGTCAGAGTTTTGAAAATGGGACATTGTTCAAAAGGCAACCAGTATTGATCTTCAAGAACAGCTGTGACCTCTAGAACATTTGTTACTGTTTGTTGTGGCGCTAGTTAGCCTATTAGGAATGTGTAAGAAGACAACTTACTTCAAATAATGTCCATGCACCAGCTCATCAAACTAAAAAGAGAAAAGAATCACACAGCACAAATATAGTAAATAAAAAAATTAGAAAACTGGAACTGTGATTGGAATATAGACAAGGCTGTCCAGATATCAAAGAATGGGAAAACCCAATAGGAGAGGCCCTGATTCTACCATCGACATTCAAAAGCAATAACCACCTTTTGTACTAAAACTTATGGAAAAGATTTGAGTCTAAAGCTACAGAAGTCCACTTGATGAGAACAAACAGTGCCTCGGAGCACATAAACCCACACCTGTGGGAAGTGTTGAAAAATATAAAAAATGTTTATTTAGTATTTTGTATATTGGCTTCTTCTATTCTATCCCACCTTTGTATGCCTTAAGTATCAAATATTTTGAGCAAATAAGGCAAAAAAATCTAGCGACTTGAGCTGGCTGTGAGTCTAAATCATCTTTGAGGAGGACAAAGCCGTGGGTAGACCTCACACAGTTTGGAAACACAGGCCAAATCCAATGTACAGTTCAGTTATGGAAAGACAGACAAAAAATGATTACAATTACCTTGTTCTTTCCCTTCGTAAATGATCGGGGTAGGGCAGGGCAACAAAATACAGAAAACATATTGTTTTCTCAAATGTATAGGAAAATTATATAAATTCTCGGATGATTTCTGTGGAAAGAAGGTGTTTGAAGGTTTACAGCATAAGGTACTGAAAGTCTGCTAAAAATCTTTGCTCATTGAAATGCTATTGAATTTTTATAACCATAACTCAACAATAATATAGTTGTTTTTATTCCATTTTGGTAAATATATGTATACAAATGCACACAAACACACATCTGTATCATATGAAAGTCATGTGGCTATGTTGTGCAAAAAATATATTTATGTTTCTTTATATCCAAGTTTCATTTGCAAGACTCATCATAAGGGTGGAACCACTGGCTCAAATCTGAACCTTCTGGCTCAGCTAAGTATTTGTCTCAGGGAAGTATTTGTCTCTGCTTTCAGAGAAAGGGTTTCAGTTGAGACCAAGCTTATCAAATAACCACAGTGATTTTCTGCGTCATGTGACCCTTTTTTGTAGTCAAAATATTCTACTGATAACATATATGTTCCTTGCTTGATACATGTTTTCTGTGGTCAAATGCTATTTTGGAATGGGAGACCTTATAAACATGCAAACAATCAAAGACTACTTCAGGGGGTTGTTTTCTACAGTTGTACTTTTGAAATAGAGAAAGAGTTACGGCGGCCATATTTGAGTCTTTGGTTACAAAACTTGAGCCCACTTTCTACTAGCCTCAGCATTTGAGCCAGTGGCTCATTCAAAGCTGAGACTGAGACCTTTTATGAAATCCACAAAGGCACAGCCCAGGGCTCAAAAAATGTTCTAATAATTTGAGACAACAGTCTCCAGTTTGAGTCTGAGACAGGGCTATGACCTTTGTATGGATTGTAAGACCCTTGTATTGTATGGCTTCTTTGTGTACTCCTACCCAGCTGTTCTTCAAGCATGTCACACAAAAAAGTATCCCCTGCCCTGTCAATCTTTACTTTCTGAGTAATTCTTCATCGGATAATGTATCCAAGGGGTTTGTTCTATCTCGAAATATCTGACTTGCAACCATGTTTTAAGACCTCTCCTAAATATTTAAGACAGCCTCTAAACATTCCTAACTTTATGACAATAGTTAGGACTAAGATAAGACTATGATGCTTTGTGAATACCAGTTTCACCAGGACAAATTTCCTAACATATTTTTATGACAAAAATCCTAAAGCTTGGACTAGGGGCCACGGTGGCAGAGTGGTAACACTCTCACCTCCCACCTCTGAGGCCGGGGTTCGATCCCTGTCATGGCCTGAAGTGGGAAAGCTGGTAGTTGCTTGCCGTTGGTCGGCAGTTTACAGTACAGAACCCTAGTGAACTTTATGTACTGGTTTCCCCTGCCCTTCTAACTACCCGTTGTGATATGACCTGTACAGTGTTGAAAGCGACGTAAAACCCCAAATAAATAAATAACTAAAGCTTGGACTAAGACGAAGAAAGGATTGTTAGTGAATTCTGCCCCAGGAAGTCGATTTACGATTGGATCGCAAAAGAGGAACCCCACTATAACTTTTGTCACACCTATGTCCCAAAAGATGGGTTGATGACAAAACGGGACAGAAATGACTTGAAACAAAAGTAAAGCATTTATTTCCCTTTATTATTTATTTTCATCAACTGTGCATTTTTGTTGCTTATATATACATGCTTTTATACATTATTTGTACGTAATATACTTAAGGTAAATTATGTGTCCAAAATTAGGTAAGTCAAGTAACAGAAAAGAATAAACGTAATTGTTAGCTGCCCCCTGGCCGCGATTATATATAAATATTTAAATGAACACACTACTTTGGAGTTATATAACAGTCAAGATACTGACTCTATAAACAAAACTATTCAAACATTTAGTTCACATATTAAAAGCTTAACTATACCTTATGTTACGCTTGTGCGACAAAATACCAAAGTTTTAAAAATATCCTGTGACAAAAATATATCCATGGAGAAAATTTATCCTGATTAGACAATAAACAAACATGTAATTAAAAAGAAACAACATTGTAGATTTGGATATAAACATAAACCACAGCTAATATGAACCAATAATTATATTCTTATATTACCACATCACATAACAATATGTGGATGCTTTCTTTGAGCTAAACAGTCCAGGGCTTGAAATATAGTATATACAGTGAGTATATCGATGGGCATTTATTTACAAATGTTCTTTCAGCATTTGTAATATACATATCACCAGGATTGAATCATATATCTGTACACAATATCATTGCCAATAAATGGTCCTAAAATATGTACATTTTGAGTTCTATTTTTCAGACAAAAATACAAAAAAATATAGAAACACAGAACAACTCTTGCTAAAACATACTTTCTTCACTTGTCAAAGATATTTGCTCTATAACATATAAATTCATGGCAACTTTACTGTATAAAAGGTTAGGTGAGTATCAATCCAAGACGTTTATTAAACTATACAAATTTACCTAATAACTAGGCCAAAATTACTACCAGGCTAGCTTTTCTAGCCATATAGCTTTTGTGCAAATTTGATGAAGCTAGCTGGAATATTTCAAGATTTAGAGCACCTTAACGATTTTCAAACAATTAGCTATGGCGGCCATTTTGTTTTTCAAAATGAGGCTAAAATTTTTCAGAGACAGGTTGTCATAGACATAAACATTCCCTGCAAATTTGGTGAAGATATCTTCATAAATTAATGAGATATTAAGGTTTATGCAAAAACGTGACGAACGGATGGACAGACTGACGGACGCATGGACGGAAGGCATTTTATAATCTCCCGGCCGCAGACGGGAGATAAAAATAGGTTTCTGTGAGTAATTATAATCTGTTTTGGCTCTCAACTTTAATTTCATATTTCAATGTTTTTCCTATCACTGGCAACAATTGAAGAGGTGGAGGAAGGCAATGCATATGGGTATGTAAACAGCTAGGCATCGTAAACAACTACTGACTTTCCCTCTTTTTTAAGGATAAAAGTTTGAACTCAGGAGTTCAGAATAAGGAGGGGAATGAAATTAGCCACACTTCACCATACGCCTAGCTTATATCAGACATAAGAAATTAATTAAAACACGCAAATCTGCTTGATATATGCCTGCTGCATTTTGACAAATATCACTAGATAACTTGACACCCTGGCAATAACATGATCATGAAGCTTACTCCCACATCGTTCCTCACATAGAGACTTTAACTCATGCTTTTATGCATATGTTATTTAAGGTATCCACATGTACCTTAAAGGTGTCAGTGACTTAAATATGTGCCTTTCTGTTTTATAATTTCTCTTCAATTGAGGAGGTGGGGGCAATTTTTATGCTGAGGTGTAGTTTGCACTGAACAAGTTGAGTTGGCCGATAAACCGAGGGCCCGTCTTACAAAGGGCCGATTAGTCCAGTCTTATAAAATATAAGACATACAATGATAAAATGACAGATTAAGACACATACTTTAGCCACAGGTTCTTTACACAAGTTATCAACCATCTTTCTTTAGTTCTGATAAACTTACTATCTACTTTATGCTTTACTGAATTCAACACAATATCATTTTATGAACTGGTTATATTTATTTTCGTGGTTTATAAGCCCAAGTTTAAGATTCAAAAAGGGGGCACACAAAATTGTTGTGGTTCAGGTACTTTCTGGCATGTGGGCTTGTAACCTTGTGCAAATCTATAGTGTCATATCTATAGTGTCCCACATTCGTACCTTACTTGGAACAACATAAAGACGCCCAAGACCCGTGAGGTATTAATTGTTAGTGTAAATTCTTTTTGAGGGAACTCATCCAAAAAGAAATGAAGTTATATTAACAATTCTAGCCACAAGTTCATGCACAAAAATTGTCCATTTGGAATTCAAAATTTTACATATGTAATAAAATGACTTGCCTTTGCTCACAAAAGCATACATTAAGGACCACTTTTATATCTGTAGGGAGTGCTTACATAAATATTGTAGTCACTTTAGAAAACAATAATAAAGTAGATATGCAGGGTAGGATCACCTTACTGAACTAAATTCAAAGTACAGGGGGGAATATCTATGACAAAATAACAAAATTGTACAAGTTATAGTTAATAAAAAAGTAAGTACGGTTCATCCCCACCTTGTATTTGAAAACCACTGCTTTACAAAGTTAGAATTAAGGCCACATTTACCAATTTCTGGAACATATTATCAGTATTTTCTTCATATTTTGATGAGCACGATTCAAACCCACAGCCAAAGAATTGAGGGCTAAGTAAACATATCAAGTTTTATATGGCCACCACTATAAGTCAGTGTTGAGTTCTTTGAAATTCAGTATTTACACTGAAATAGTTTTCCAAGTAATACTAAAGAGGGGTTTTCCGTTTAGAAAACAACAATTGTTACAAATTCATTCTGCACCCGATATACTGTTATTTGCTTTAAGGTATTGTGCATGCACCTTTTTTACCATTTGTCTTCTGATCACATGGAAATCTTGTGACATGAGTAGGATAAAGACAAGTCACAAGATATTAAATTATGTTTGATATCAGGATGTGTTCAAATACAATATGGCTAGAAAAAAAAATCATTATGTAATAGTATAATTAACCCGTTCAATAGAAATTCACATAAATATTTTAAAGGATAAGCCATATATTGTGTGGTATATTTTGTAGACTAAAATCATACGGCCAAAAACTTTGTAAGACAAAATATTACTTTATAAAAGTAAAATCACTTAATACATTGCAGTTTCTTTTATATTACCATTGGCCTACACATATTATTCTGTCACTAATTTATAGATGATGTTATGTTTTAACAAACATGTACATGCCTGTAAAACAAGGCTACTGTCGCCGTTGTTATATCTGGCCTTAGGATCAGTAATAATGGAGATCTAAGGGATGACATAAGGCCTTTGTCATAAGATGACCCACACTTGACATTAAATACGGGATCAAAGGTCAAATTCAACTTTTGGAAAAGAGTCTCAGGCCATGACTTCCTGTATGTTGTTTCGCATTCCGAACCCCTAGGAGCAATAAAAAGGGAGATACAAGGTCTTTTAACAAGGTAATCCCATTGACATTAAACATGAGATATGGCGGTCATTTGGTTCTCAAAACGAGGCTACAATTACTATCACACTACCCTTCCTAGCAATATATCTTTTTTGCAAATTTGACGAAGTGAGCTGCAATATTTCAAGATTTAGAGCACCCTAATAATTTTCAAACAAATCGGCTATGGTGGCCATTTCATGTTTTCAAAATGAAGCCTAAAGTTTTGACAGGAAAAACATTTGCAGGCAATGACTTTCTATGGACTGTTTTCACAATCTGATGCCCTAGGACCAATAATAATGAAGATATAAGGACTTTTTAGAATGATAACCCCACTTTTGTTTTAAAGCAGGTGTCAAATATCACATTCCACACTTTTAAAAGATTCTCAGGCCATGACTTCCAAAAAGTTGTCTTCACATTGCCAACCTCTAGGGGGAATGATAAGTGAGATATAAGGCCTTTTTAATAGGATCACCCTATTTGACATTAAACACGTGATATGGCGGCCATTTTGTTTTCAAAACTTGGCCAAATTACTATCATACTAGCTTTCCTAGCCATACATCTTTTGTACAAACATGATGAAGCTAGCTGCAATATCTAAAGATTTAGAGCATCTTAATGATTTTCAAACAATCGGCTATGACAGCCATTTCGTTTCTCAAAACGAGGCAAAAAATTTATACAGACAAAACATTTGCAGATAAGGACTTCCCACGGGCTGTTTTTACATTCCGAAGTCCTACCACCAATAATACACGATATATCAGGATGTTTTAGTATGACGAGCCAATTTGACCTTGGAGCAGAGGTCAAACATCAAATTTAACACTAGGAAATGATTCTCAGACCATGGCTTCCTATAAGTTGTTTTCACATTCCAAACAATTAAGAGCAATGATAAGGGAGCTATAAGACCTTCCTAATAGGATAATCCCATTTTAAACATGTGATATTGCCGCCATTTTGTTTTTGAAACTAAACCAAAATGACTGTCACACTAGTATTCCTAGTTTTTCCTAGTTTTCTATATCTTTTATGCAAATCCGGTTTTTGCCATTTACTTATTATTATGTCCCTTGGCATGGAAATGTATCCTCCAAGTGCTCTTGTTATATAGATGATATGTAGCTGTTTCTATTTTATACATATTTTATATATTGGCATATTTAAGGAATAACACACTCCTAGCATGGGGTTATGCAGGGTTTTACAACGAATAGCGATATTAGTAACATGAAGGTGAAGCCTGAATGTTTCTAATGAGCTATGAGTTGTAAAACTATGCATAACCCCATGCTAGGAGTGTGTTATTCCGATTCAAACATGACATTTTATATTTGATGAAGATTTGATGAAGATTTCTGGTGCATATTCTTTGTAATTTGACTTTTAGAAAAGTGAAGTGGGATTATCGCTCACAAATGGAAAACTGGCCATGAGGAAATGTTAGAAATATCTTTTCCAGTTATAGCGAGGTCCTAATTAGTTGCAAACAAAGATCTATTTAACTTGTATGTCAAGCTTCTTGCATGTAGGCAGTGATTTAGTGAATATATGCCAAACTTCTTCAAGTTTTTATTCCATCCTAATTGTTGTACATTTCACTAACTAGTGAATAAATAAAACTTTTAGTGGCACATAATGTAAATACATCAACATGATAAATGGTGAAGAAATAAGTACCAACCTTTTCACTTTTCAGAATATGTAAAGAATGAAGAACGTTCTGTCTTTTCAATGGTTGGCTTTTAACAGAAATGGGCTATTTTTTCATATCTGTCTAATTGTGTCATCCCCTGTTTAAGTTAACGCAAATCATAAAGAAATGGACCAAAAGAGAGGCAAGTATAAAGTATTAGCTGAAGACCCTTACACACTAAACTGATTTGGTCCAAAAAGATTCACCCATATATGCAAGCTCTTTTAATGTGTACAGGGATTTATTCACGTCTGTTATTTTGTGTTATTTAAGTGTTGTCCAAAGAATTTCAACCTTTCCTGCAAAAAGAAATAAGAAACAAAGCCAAACATAATATGCCTTTTAATAAAAGTTTGGGAATTAACTGGGGGTATCCGCTATTTATTTCTTAACTTTATCCAGTTAACCAAATGTTCACATTAAATAAATATTGTTGTCATTTTAAAGATGCAAATCAACTCCAAAATTTCAAGCATCACAGGGGACAAGATTATAGTAACTTTCCTATCCCAAACAATTCTCACTAAATTCTGCAAATTTACAGAATGTTTCCACATTATAACATTTCCATATTTTAACAAAGAAGATTTATTTAGGATAAAACATACGAAATGAACATAAAATATTTAACCTCATAACTATATTAAATGTAATATTTACACGTTGAATCTAATTTTACTAAAAAGAATCAGCAAACCTAACCGGCTGCTAAGCTATTGCATGTCAGTGACAGTGAAATGTTCTGTAAACCCTTATCTTCACTGCATTGTCACATTTATATCTAAGATAATCCCGTTACTCTGGTCAACCATATGTTTGTATGTGTAATTTAGTATTATATCTGACAAAGGAATGAGAATGAGTGGTTCTGAATGTTTAAACCATTCAGTTTTGGACTTTAAGGTCAAGGTCATTACATTTGAGTTGACAGAAAAGTCTGTTACCAATTACACCAGCAAAAGCCTGATGTCATAATAATTCCTCCACAGAACTCTCTTGTCACTTGTATAAACTGTTATATGCAAGCTTGCAGTCAAAGTTATAATTGAATTTACTTAATAATTACTTTCATAAGGTCACTTTAAATGTAAACTTAAAATATAGACATAGACTTACACAATAAAATACAAGTGCAATAATGGGTAATTTAACTCATATCATGGAAACCTTATATTTACTCCTATATCTAAACATCGTAGTATACTCATAAAGTTGTGCAATCATCTTCCGCAGTCTTCAACTCCCACTTCAGAGAATTCAGGGATAGAACATGGTAAGCATTCAAAAGTATTCCTGCTTTTTAAGTAGGACTCATCGACCTTCCAGCTTAAGTTAAAGGTATGTGATTCCAATCCACTACTACAAAGGTAGTGATTGACTAACAAACCACCAAATGCTCTTAATATGACCAAAATCCTTATTCCTCTTCACCCACTTCACAGATTTCGGGAATCTTGTATGGATTATGCTTGGACATGATGAGCATGCAAGGGAACAACATCACACCAATGGCCACAAACAATGTCCCTGCCATTTCAGTCACATCTGTGTCTGGCTGGTAGAATTCTGACAGGAAAGAATTCTGGAACATGCACACAAGTACAAAGGACACCGACAAAGTTGTAACAATGTGGGATATTTTCAAAAAGTAGAATGCAAAGTACAAGGTAAAGGTCATGGCCACCTTCATAATCACATAGCAGATGACAAAGATGATACACCAGTGTTCTTTTGGTTCCTTCCAGTGATTGATAACTATGGCCAGAAGCAATGAAAGGCAAGATTCAGTCGCCCCAACCCAAAGAATGGTTGTCGGTATCGGATATAACTGACCCAACAGTTGAATGAAGTTATAAAAGGCAGTGACAGCAATTGCACCAAAAAACACCAACAAGTAACCAGTAATTTCAGCATCAATATGGATGCCGACAATGGAAACTACTTTGTGAATAGGTCTCTCATGGGAATCAAGCAACCAGTTTGGAGCTTCAGTGCTGAGGTTCACTGCTGTTGAGTTATCTATGTTAAAGGTACTCATGATCTCACAAGGGGCTTTTTGTAATAAGTCAAAGCCATTATCAGTCCATGGTTGTACCAATAACAATATTCCAAGAGATGCAATGGCTCCACAGATGATACTGCTGATATTCATCCTTCCTAGAGTTGCATCAACCACTGATGCCAACATGATCACCAAGACTGCGAACACTACCTGTAAACTACATATGGGTAGAAGGTTGGAAGCAGTGTAAAAGCAAGCATTACTGACGTACTCACAGATGGCTGCTAGAAAAGCGATATGGAAATGTTGCCAGTTGATTCGCCATGGTAAACGTAAGATCAGCACTGAGGAACCAGCGGTGAACAGTTGGATGATGCATTTAAAGATACCAGTTTCGAACATGGAAATTTGTTGAACCGTTAGCTGTCCAGCCAGAAGTAACAATGTACAACACAGAATGCCTATGCATATTAGTACATATCCAGCTAGCATGTATTTATAGAACTTCCTCTTCTTTACCTCAGTGGTATCTTCTTTCTCAGGTGTAATGAGGTCATCCGAAGGTTCATATTCCTGTTCCTGGCCTTTGCTCATTAAGCTTCCTGGACTACCTTCATCCATACTTTCGTCATCAGGGATCACAACGGGAAAACTACTCTCTCCATATTGTTCAGCTAATGAAGTTTTAGAGGATGTGGTGCTTGCCACATCACTCAGCAAGCTCTCGCGACTGTTTGTCTTGCTATTCTTTCCATTCATTGTTTTCAACATATTGCTTTTCTCTTGAGCAATTGTACTCTAGCTTATTAGGTCACTTACTAAATGAGAATCAGTAATAGAAAAATGTGCTTCAGTTAACAGTTTTAATTATGTTATTACTGACATCTTAACTCTTATCAGTAAGTTTCAGTCATGCACTCTTTTCTTGCAGGCATTGTCCTCTCAAACATAAGAGCATTTGTAGGATGGAAAAAATCAGTATTTTCTGTCTGAATATTTTTAGTCACAGAAATGTCTCAAGTGGAGATTTCTCTTACTGATGTTAATGTGAATAGATGAAAGTAATACCATCCTCTGGAATGACTATAGTTACTTCCCACTTTTTATCCAATCTTTAAAATGTTTAACCTGATTTCTTGCAAATCATGCTATATCCTTTGCAACTGTTGTCGTTTGTATTGTCCTTTAAATCTTGTGTACAACTATCTTTTAAACACCTTGTAATTATTCAAAAGTTAGTATTCACTATGACCTTAATCTTGCTTTCCTAAATTCCTTTACGAATTTGCAACTCATACAAGTTTACGTATATACATCAATGAATTTCTGCATCTGAAATGAAACGATTATCCTGTACCTAATATGTACACATCTAAATTCCCTTTCCCTATTTTACAGTCGTTATTCCAAGGTTGGGCGCAATAATTCATGGTGAATCACCCCAATAGATATCTCTACATTTCATTTGTAATAAACACACTTCCAGTGCATGTTAATAGTGCATCTTAATCATCACTGAATACATCTAAGTACTGCCGTACTAAAAACTCACCGACAGATATATATTCTCACTCCTTTTAATACACCTCTAAAATGCACATATCAACCTCTGTTTCATGCAAAAGGAACATTTTCAGACAGTTATAAATGTCTCAAATGACCTTCCCTTATGAAACCCCGTGGAAATCATGTATAAGAACTGCCTTTTGATTGTTTCACACATGCCTGGGTTTTAAAATGTATAATTTATATCTCCTCCAAGTTTGGAAAACCACAAAAGGCAAGGGAGATATAACTTTGTTAAACATTGGGTTGGAGACACTAGAATTTAAAACTCACTTGAAATGAATTGAATCGGCAGGGCACATTAGTGTCATGTGACCTGAACTGTTCCGTACTTTTTATTTAGACAGACAAGCCAACCCAGTATCATTGCCGGGTACAAGATGTTACTTTGGAATATTATTTAAAAGAACAGTTTTAATCTTTTAAAGGTTTACGATTTCTGTATTTAAGGTGTACTGTTTAAGAAAACTACCCTTTAAACTAAACAATGAAAGTAGCAAAGGAAATTTACATGCCTTTATTGTCCATTAAAATGTACCATTGTTAAATGAGCTACAATGTAGAAAATGCACAAATTAAGAACTAATATAAATAAGATTTGAAATTGTTTGCACTCCTTGTAATGGCTAATGTGAAATCAGAACATGTCAGTGACTCTCATGTGATACTATGGGATGGATTTGAACCTGAGACCACATACGTGACAGCAAAGTGATTAATTACCAAACATAATTAGGATTCAGGAGTGTCAACCACCAAGTAAAGATAAGCAATGACTAACACTCCATCTTTCAAAACCTCAAACCCACTACAACATCACAGTTCCAGAATGTAAATACACGATATCATCACATGTGTCCACACTATTATATATGTAAAAAGAACACTCAGAGAGCGCAGTCCTACACTAAAGCATGTATGATTGAAAAAACAGCTCAATAACAAGTCAAAATGGAAAATCTGGATTAGTTATATTCTTTGTATCCAAGTGATGATCCAGATCAGTCTTAACATTTAATGGGATCTAGGTTGGACCGGGAACCATCTTAATTTTTCATGAAGATCCAACCAGTAATATTTACGTAACCCTGTCAACAAGCAAATGGGCAAACAAGTAAATAGACAAATAAATAGACATGAATTAATATAACATTGAGGGAGGTAAGTTTAAGTTGTTGAGTGATGTAGTATTATTTAGATGTTGTTGTTAAATTAAATGACACATAATTTGAATGAAGAAATACGTTTTCTGAAAGATAAAAAATGCAATAATAAAAAGTACCTTTTCTGTTACACTCTAATTCTCACAATAAATACATGGATTAGAAAGTGTTGTGCCCTGTATTTGGTCTAGATATAATTTACACAACATTCAAATAATTTATCAAAAAAGGGAATAGTAGACAGTAAGTCTTGTAAATAGCCCATCACTTGTTTAACCTCAAGGATTTGCACCACTGATGATGCACAAAAGTAACGTCAGAAAACAGGGTGTTTTTAAAATGAAATGGTCCAAAATGATAACTTTAATTTATTACATAGATGTCTGCACCCTCTCGTCCACTTGAGCCCACACGTTGTATGTTTAGTCAAATACAGTAGCTCCAAAACTAATACAGCAAGTTGTGAATTGAGGGGGGTTAAGTCCATATTTTCTACAAGAGGAGGTTATTATTTTCGTGTCTGTGTATGTGATAACTCCAAAAGTAATGAGCAGATTTTTCTGGGTTTTTTTTTCTCTTTTTGTGGGAAGGGCTTCACTAAAGGAAAGAGCGATAAAATTTGTTTCAATATCCGGATCATATTCTCAGTAAAAAATAAAACCCGAAATTTCAAAGGTCCTATTTTCAGTGTATTTTCTATGACTTTATGAATACTTATGTGGTTTGGGTCTGGCCAAATGAGGAAGTGATTACATTTTGGGATAAATCCAGATCAGGTTATGGAAAAAAACATATGCAGAATTTTTAAAGCTGGTGAAGGTTTGCGTTCTATGAATGCTTTCTAGTTACTGTTATTATAAATGGGGGGACAAGGCACTGTCATCTCAGATGTTTAGCATTTACTGGAACTGTATGTTTCAGAAAGAGACACAACCATTACATATGGTAAACATGCACACAGCTTGAAAGGAGGTTAAGTAAGAGGGTACATATCTTTTATTAGCTGGTGAATAAATGACATACACCAATATTACTCTCCACAACAACGGAAATAAGAGATAAGTGATCATTTGATAGACTTAATCCCCACTAGAGCACTGGGATCATACTTATTTGGAACACAAATGTAAAAACTGATCCATTCATCGGGAGGTATGTGAAAACATCATTAGAAAGTAGCTGGTTGCATTAATCTAGACCGGACAGATGTTCTATTGCTTATGGGGCTATTCCATTTCTGCGATAAAAATTGCAAACCTTGCTCCGAATTGTGAAAATTTACAAATCGGGAACTGAATCTGATATACATCTTGATGATCCTAAAGTCATCTTACAGAGATCCTATATGGAAAATATGGTACTTCCCAATAGGTTTATGAGTACAACACTTGGGGAATTGGGAACAGTTTACGAGAATTTCTGACTGCCTTGAAATTATCACAAACCTTTCCCGATTCTTATCAGACTTATGACATTGTAAACCAATCGTATAGTCATATTTTTAATCTTACAGCGATCTTATACCTATCTTACACTCATACAGCAACCTTTTCCATTCTTATATTTTTCTTCCTAAGTCCATTGTAAATCCAATCGGATACCAATCAGATGGATCAGGAAACTATCGCACACCTTTCAGAAGATTTTCTGAGGCAATGACAATGCCAATCGGGAAGCTATCAGGAAAATATCTTGTGCATTGGGAACACATCTTAAACCTTATCTATTATATTACTTCAAATCGTAAACCTATCGTACACCACACTCGCAGGTGCATCGAATAAAATAAGTGAATACTAGGTATTGAACAGCTTAGGTTAAATATTTCAGGCAGTTTGTCAATTATTATTTCATATAAAGGAGGGAAATATCCTGAATAAATGTTTCAAAATAAATATAAACATTAAGCTATTTAGACCAACTTGTGTATGCATTACTATCATTAGATGGAAATTCAGTGTATGCATTACTATCATTAGATGGAAATTCAGTGTATGCATTACTATCATTAGATGGAAATTCAGTGTATGCATTGCTATCATTAGATGGAAATTCAAATATGACACAAGAAAACTCCTTCATGTTTATGTGTCATAAAACCTAAAATACTGGTGTACAAGTGGGTAATATTTCGAATATATGTCTTTATCAAAATGAAAGAAAAATATGATAATAGTTTAAATAAGTTTTAATACTTTACTAGGTTACTCCTGAAATATCAGCTGACTCAACATGACTCAAGATAATAACTTAACGCATTGAGGACCCAAGTGTGACGCTCCAGTACAAGCTATAGAGGTTTGTTATTCATATTCACTATTCTATAGAAAGATATTACATGTGCATACAACCGCAAATGATTCTGAACTCTGGTTCAACTTTTATTTAAGATGTATATGTGTCTACTGGGTCTATTTTAGTGTGTTCATATATGTCTTCTGTACCTTTAAAGGGAAGAAAATACAGCTTAATTTCAACTTGTGAACATTTCCATATTTGTAAGGAAGACAGTAGTTTTGTATAAAGGCTGATATCCTTATACACTCATGACTTCCGTAAAGAAGTGTAAGATCATCCCAAACTTGGAAATTTTATTATTTTGAATAAACGTATGTGAGTAGTTTATCAAAGAATTAATTATAATAACTCTACTTGCTGTGTCGAATCTTTGGGACACAGTTTTATAAAATATACATAATGAAGAAAAACACTGGGAGAGAGCAGAACACCTCCAAGGCCCGATACTTTCAATATGGCTTATGACTGCACTAATATAAGACCTTTAAACAACAGTTCCACCACCAAAATACAATCATCTTTTCTGTGTGCCATTCTCAAAAACCGTCCACGACTTCTTTTAGTTATTGTTTTAAAACGCCACCAATAACATGTATATCTCATTGTAGGATGTTAATAAAACATTTTAATCGAACAGGTGGAGATTATTGCGGATTATAGTGATAAATTTACCGTTTTCATATTTCAACCTTAGACTGGCATAGAATCATCTTGCCATAATGAACTCATCACGTTGACTTCTGGTTTACTTTATTTATTTGTTTAAATTTAATCTAACTGAACTTAAATTGTGCTACAAGTTAAGGTGATCCTATGACCGCTTACAAATTGACGAAAAATAAATTGCATTTTAAGCATAGGTTAATGGCCAAGTAAGTGTCCAATATTGGAAAATAATGGCCTGTTTACGAGGTCCCGAAGGGACCGAGTCAACAGTCCATTATTTTTCAATATTGGACACTTACGAGGCTATTAACCTATTTAAATTACACCTCTTCTTTAATTTATAATTCTTAAGATATTGTTTAACATCACTACTTTTCATTTCAATATTCCTGTTGTGTACTTTTTTGGTTTTTATGATCATTTTAGTTGAAATAAATGTGAAAGGGTTTCTTTGGAAATGTGCTAAAAAGACTTCTATATATGGTCAGAATCACAAAGTGGCTTATGGTGAAAGATATTGGACACTTTTAACAAAAGAAAAACTCTCAGGTGTAATTTAAACACAAATAGTCTAGCTGTAATATGTTAATCAATGTATGTATTATCCGCAATGCTGGTTTGCCCTTTGTCCCCAAATCAAAGTCACTCTACAAACACTGTCTGACTGGATCTCAAAGAACTGTAACATACTTACATGCATAGATATCTTGGAATTTGAGACCAAGTGGTCATTAAATTTGGCAAGTTACTTCTTGCTTCTCCTCTCTATTTTTGTGGGCCCTAATCCAGTTCTAGACATCATATATCAAAATATTGAGGGTTTGTCCCAATTTGACTCTAGCTGTACAAAGGGATTTAAGAAGAAAACTTATACATGTGCTACAAATATATCAACTCAAGAATAAATCCCTATGTGGATTCTAAGTTGCAAATTGTATAATATATATTTTCATTTAACTTAAAGACATAACTTTTTCTCTCCAGGATAAATCCACATATTCTCTCTTTCCATATTTCACAAGGGGTCATTGACTCAATTCTCCCCAAAATACGATAAATCTCTTTGCATCAACACATTTGCATGACCAGTGACATGCATGACACACTTGCACAGACAAGGCTCTCAACAAGAAAATTTCTCAAATATTCTATTTGATCATATATATTTTGTTTCCAGATAACCAAAAAAAGAGTTAAATCTGAACAGCAGTAGCAGTATAAATACAAGGCCTTCTTTAAGGTTAAAGTAAAACGTTTCTCTTATTAAATTTGCTGTTGATAATTTCCTTATGAAGGACCATGATTTTTAGACATTTAGTTTGACCACATTCAATCCATTTCTTATTTTGGCTAGATGGATTCTGTGGTATTCACTTTTGGGAAGGGCACCTTCAGTGTGATCCAGTACAACTCGGAATATGTGTATCATTCAGGACTGCTTTTTGAAATATTTAAAATGCCTCTCACAAGCATTCTATCGGTGTTCCATTAAAACTGACCCTAACTGACTCTAGGAATCATAGACAATTTGGCCCTTTACCAAATTGGCCCCCATCGAACCGGCTCTCAGAAAAAAGAATATCCTCGTGAAATCAAAGGTGACCTATGAAGTGTTGTTTGACACCCTAGACTTAACCCTTGTGGCAGGAGGTCTCCACAAAATGGAATGACGTAGCTTTGGTTCTCCCTGGGGTTTTTGACAAAAGTAGTTAGACCTCAGGATTCAATGCCTGATCCTCCAGAGTTAGTTCCCAGAAGGAATGTTCAAAAATAAATATACATTATAACACATTACTTCATCACCCAGTATCATGATTTTTTAGACATTTATTGGTTGTATGTAAATATAGGTGGTTTAAAAATGTTTTGTCTTTACCCAAACAATTTTTAAATTTCTGCATTTCTCTGTAGATTATAACTGACGTGTAAAATTAAATTCCCAAAGTATGTTTTATTGTTTTACATTTCTGAGGTTCAAACCCCTGTCCTTTGGGTTCTGCTGCCCCATATTCCCGAGTTTGGCAACTTATTGTATTTCATTTTTATGTACATGTATACATCGTTTTCCAATAAGTGTTTGTGAAAAAATTCTCAGTTTGTACAAACTGTTTTTGTTAGAAATTAATAGAAAATTAGTCACCACTCTAGTTGGATGCCCAAGAGTTGCTATTACCTTGAAACAGCATTTGACTGTCCTTAAAAACCTAGCAGACTATGACTATGACTAAGGCCTTGTTAGTGAATTGAGGGGTATACCATTTCATTTCTGCTTTGGGACACAATGGTATATGTCACTTACTAAGTTAATGATCAACATATTTGGTGTGGGATGTTTCAGAAGAACATATCAACTGGAGGATGAACGAATCGTAGGTCACCGTTCTTTATGTTATGATAAAGTATTTCAACTGTGAATCAAGTCACTTTATGCGTAGGTAGACCAAAATGTAAGTGAATGCTGATTAGGGTTTAAAAAGAAAGCACACAGGAGAAACATAAGTACATCTGCACCAAAGAGTACATTAAGAAATCAATTTAGCCTTAAACTATAGAATTTAATAGAGTAAAGTCCTTATGATGCAACAAATGCACTGAAAATACAACAAAATGAGACTCACTAATTTAATATTTAAATTCAGCATTTTTAAATTTTTGGTATCCAGAATATGATCCGGATCTTTCCCAATATAAATTGAATCAACTCTTCCTTTGGTCAGGAATTACATGCAGATATGTTAATTAGTTCTGAACACAGGCAAACAGACAAATATATGCACCCCCAAAAACAACTTCCTTGGCGGAGGTAACCATGAAAATAAATTTAAAAAAATTTTAGGGTTCATTCTTTTAAACACTAAAATCTTTGTATTGCTTTATGGCTGACCTCAGCATTCTACATCAATTTCAGTGGAGTGAGAAATGTTGATAATGAAATATGTATAATGTACCCTCATATTGTAATCTAAATACGAACACATTCATAATGTACTCATGTGTAACAACACTAATTTATTTTGTTTTGGATCAAACCTGATCTGCTTGTTTATCTTGGACATTTGCCGTTGTTAAAATACCAAGTTCTTGGAACTATGATTGATTTAACAGTTGAACAATTTGTACCATATATTTGAAGTCAGGAAATTCCATTTTAGGTTCAAAGCTTGTAAACACAATTTTTAATGGTAAATTTACAAGTTTATTCGTATTTGCAATCAAGAAGTACATTTTTACAAAAATCATGATATTTCATTGAGTTTATTTACAGTTATTTTAGTTTTCTACTATTGGGTGAAATATAAAAATTTAAGGCGTTCAATGGTTAATCTTATAAATACTTTGACGTTTGTATAGAAATACCATAATAACTATTATTATACTTAATAAAAAAATCACATCAGCAAGTCAGTCAAAATTTTCTTTATATTTTAGCATCAACATGATTAGAAACTTTTGTCAAAGACTGGTAACAAGTTGTCTTCAGGTCAGATATATAACCAATGTACTAAGCATCTAATAAAAAAGATGGGAAACTAAACGGATGTTTCTTCAGAGAGCATCATTATGTAATGTTGAATAATGGGTAACATGTCACTTTCTGTCAATAGCTCATCCTATCTTTGTCAGTATGGTGACACACTTTAATATTTTATCAAAAGTTCATTTTATACAGTACAAAACAAAAAAAATAGAATAGCAGGAAACACTCTGTTGATTTATCCCTTTCACACTGTTCAGTGCAATCATATTCTAACATGACATGGATGTGTCCGCGATTCTGATTGGCTAAACGACGAAATACTTCAATAATAAAATACAGCATAATCCTGTATCTCCCTAATATCGCTCATTATGGCTCTCGTAACAAAAAATGTTTTTCCACAAAATTTGCAATAATTATTCATCTTAAAATAATTCGTCATGTTAGATATAGGAATAACCCCAGACCAAACCAGGGTATACACAGAATTTTATCATGGTTTGAGGTTATAAACTTCGCCTGAGGGGTTTATTGCCTCAAACCATGGTAAAATTCTGCCTATATCCTGGTTTTTGAAGGGGGTATTCCTATTCAACACGTATGTGAATTTTGGTTCATGACCTTGTCCTTATTGCTTCATTAGTTGACCTTGTATGTGATAAGTGTACACTTAAACACAAGCTACATCAGTATAGCCATTCCACAACCCTCCAGCCTGTACATTTTAGTCTATCATGTGAGAGCCCTTGACATTTTGAGAAAGTTGTTATGTCAGCCAAACACTATTTGTTCTTCATCAAACACATCCTATCAAAATCTGAGTCCTGTCATTTTGTTTTGAACAGATACTACTATAGACTTTCACCAAGTCCTTTTGTCCTTTGTGTAATATATGGGTACTGTATGACTTTTGGAGAAACAACCAGCCCTGACAAAAGTTTTTTCAGAGACAATCCCCCATACTCCCGATTGCTTGCGGTATAATGAACTCCTGTAAGTTTCCAATTTAAATTTAACTGTTCTGGTTACTGATGGATGCAAATACAAAGACTTGGAGCAAGTCTAATACTACTAAAACAAGAAGCATGTTTCTCTGCACTTAGGTCACACCTTAACACGCTGGGCTCATGAACTACAAATGAAAGGGCTTGTATACTGTCAGTTGTAGTTCTGTCATGTTCAATCCACTTCATATCTTGGTAGGATACATATATGAGATTTGCATTTGGCCAGGATGTGTTTGGAGTGATTTGACACAATTTTTGTTCAGGACCTCTTTTTAAAAATGTTTGGAAAAACCTACCACAGTGTCTCATAAATCATATTGCATATCTACATACTGCTCATTCTTCAACATGTGTTACCAAGACATAAGACCTCTTTTCAGAGGCACAATGACAAGGTGTTCGAGGGAAAAGCATATACATCCAGAAATGGCAACAAAGGTGTGGCCTGGCCATAAGATCTCTTTACGTGGACAATTATAATCATCAGCGTATGACAAAATATGTTTAGAATCTTGACACAGAAAATGACATACGGTAAACCAATAAGTGACTCAATTTTTACCCAGTTAACAAGCACCCGTAGAACAAGCACATACTGAGGTACAAAATATGGACAAATAAAAACATATGATCTTCAGTTTTAAAATATAAATATAATTTATATAACTGCATGCACATAAAAATATGAATTGCTTAGATAGCTTAGTTGTTTTAACTACATATCTCATGGGAAAATATAACTGTTCATTGCATCTAATAAGCCAAAATTAAATAGAGCTGAATTATTTGCCCTGAAATATATGACAATTTTCCTTACAATCTCGTAATGAAAAACGAAACTATTTTTCTATCTTTTCGGCAGTATACTAATTAAACTGAGGCCCCGTGGTAGAGAGCAGATCGTGCGGTGGCGTTACATACTTCTAAAGCCTCTCTTACATCCCATCGTACGTGTGTACACATGCTGCAAATATTGTTGAAAAATACGAGCATGGCCTGGTAGTGGGGTTGCAGAGATTTGCACTAGCAAATAATGTAAATTCTTTGTCACTACTTGAATTTCACAGAACATACTGTGTGCACGCAGAGAAAATGTACATGCCAATTTTTATTGCGGGGTCTGTGCGACCTTGATATTTTGTTAGAAAATCGCAAGTGTAGCTTAAGTGTCCCTTGCAAATCAGCCGATTTTTTCTGTAACCAGGACGTACGTGCACGTACGATGGGATGTAAGAGAGGCTTTAGTCATAACTATAATATGTTAAGTTTATACTCTGTAATCCAATGACAAACACCTAGGTCATACCTCACTGTGCTTGTGTCACAAGCTACAGCTAAACAGGCTTGTTTACCCTCAGTTGAGGATTATTGTGGTATTGTCCACTTTGACACTTTTATCGGTGGGATTTGCATTTGGGCAGGATGGCTTCTACACAACAGAGAATGTGATATGCATTCAGGACTGCCTTTCATGAAATGTTTGAAAAACCAACCACATCCTCTCATGAGCTGTATTAAGTAGACTTTCTTCAAGTCCTTTTGTCTTGGGTATTTTTTTACGACTGAAAAACTTTTTAAAATCAAAATGTGGGGCTTACAAAAGTATTTCAGGAGACAGTTATTTCAGGTTTTTCACCCATTAAGTGGATTCATAATGGTTTCATGTATGTCAGATTTGGTGGCATGAGAAATACAAAGACTTAGAGCAAGTCCAGTATTAAGGAGAGTGGATCACTATGAGGTGTGAAGGAGCGTGGGTGGCTCTTCGGGGATATATGGGCAGAACTTGTGTACAACCAAGAACAGGGTCTTTTTTCAGAGCCATTAGAATAAGGCCATCAGCCAGAAATCCAGTAAATATAAAACACAGCTCTAACTGCACGGAAAGGTGTAACCTAGTAACATTCTCAGCTTATTAGCACCATGAAAAACTATTCCCTGAAGTAAACACCTTAGTTTGAGGAACACTATTGGATATACAACCAGTTTTTATTTTAGAACTGTTATTTTCGATGGGAATTAACATAATATCTCTGCAAGGTGTGTCGGTAGGATTCATATATTTTCTTTGCATGATTCAGATGTATTTTTCATTTAGACCAGACCACTGTACCAGAGATGGTAATTTGTGTAATGACATAATGGATAACAATGTGTAACAATATAATGGATAACAGCCCCCAGATTATGGGAATGTTGAATTTCAAGGCATTTTGTCCCCATAACTTTGCCCCTGAAAAAAAACTGAAAACATCACTGACATCTTCTCAAAGATACTGAACATGATTCATAAATTATACATTGAAAAATGTAAAATTCCACACAGTGTGTGACATTCTGCCCATTATATTAACTGGGATTATGGACAATTCTTTATGAAAATTTTGATCATTCTAATGCTTCCAGGTCTATTTAGTTAAAAAATTATTTTGCTAAATTGTGATGAATGTTGCCTCTTATTATTTCATTTTGGGAAGCCTAACCCTAGTAGTAATTTCACATGTGTGGTATCAGATTTTATATTTCTTATATTATATAAAATATTGCACTTCAACATTTATTTTAAATCAGGTTACATATGGAGCCACTTTACCATTCCCTCTTCTGCACACAGTTTCAGCTAGTACAAACCCAAGTATGCATATGACTACAAAAAATATTGCCGACGTTAATGTCACAATGATAGCTATAACATTTGCTGGTAATCCTTCAGAGTCTTCATTATCGGATGAAACATCAACTCCATTTTCTTGAGACTGTTCGGTAGTAGAACTAGGAGAAGGTCCAAGATTGTATACAGGAAATACATCAGCACTTCCTGTAAGATCTCCCAGGCGCATGCCCAGTGGGGCAGCATGGGAAATGGCACTGAAAGGGGTGCCTTTTTCTGTGTGACTGATGTTATGATATCCTGGCCGGATGTATAGTCTCATGGCAGTAAAATTTGTATCATATCCATCAATAGATACTGAGAAAAGACTGCTATTATCTTGGTAATCTGAATGGGGCTGATTGTCTATTAAAAGTCCCTCTGCTGTGGTAGAGTTGATAACGACAGTGATGGCATGTGTGGTATTATCATCGCTTGGTGTAGAAAATACGTACTCATCTTTCTGTTGCTCAAGAGGAGGGATTGTCACTAGGTAAGGATCACAAGAACTAGTGTGTGTTGTAGAAGAGTCACTGGACTCACTTCTGCTTTGGTTCAGTGACTGTTGATTAAGTTTCACTGAGCAATAATACTGAAGCACTGATACAGGCTGGTTGGAGGTGATACTAATGAAATCTCTGTCAGTATCATTTAGTACAGCTACCACAGATTCTCCAGCCTGGAGGGTATAAACTAAATGCTGCTGCCGACTTTTCATCACCACAGTTGAATTATCACAGGATGCAGTCACTTTAAAAGTATCGGGGTGAGTGATATTACCAGAAAACGGTAAAGCGATAAAAGAAGTTCCCCACGCATTACTAGGAATCATTTGTTCCTCAACATGACCAGTATGCTGAAATACAGTATAATTTGCACTGTTGTCCAGGCCATTAAATCCACTGCTATTGCTACTACCCTTTCTTGAACTCCCAGTTATGATAGCAAAGCTCTTATTAGAGGTTATTTTCACCCCACTCATGTCACTTTGGCTTTCTAGCAGAACTGTCTCAAAGGCCTGTAATTGCAACTTGAAAGCTTCACCATTGGTGTAGGTATGCTGATTGAAGTCTACTTGAACGGATTTTGTGGAGATAGGAAGAGAGACAAGAAGTTCTGTGTCATTGTGTGACGTCACTATGCCAATACTTGTCACATATTCCCAGGATGGAGAGAAGGAGGAAATGATATAATCATATCCCAAGGCATCAGTAGGCAACACAAGAATGGCATCTTTGGAATCGGGAGCCTTATTTATGCTGTAAACTGCAATATCTGCAGAGGCTTGGATTTCTATACCTAGGATATAAAAGGAACAATAGACTAGAAAAATTAAGATATCAGGATATAAGATACGAAAATGAAATAAAATGAAGTTTGATTATTTTATTTAAAGCATCAACGTGATAAAAAATAGTTAAATATTTTACTCAACAATAATGCTTCTGGCCAAACTAAAATAATAGGCAATGAAATACATATTTAGTTTCTAACACTTTTTGCTTGATGGTCTATTGGGTTACCAGTTTTGGCATCTCATCATAGGCTGTCACCTCTGTGTGGATTCGACTCCCACAAGTGGCACTGCAGAGAACCTCTCCAAATATGACCTTGGCTGTTAAACAGGAGGTAAAACCCCATTTTTGACTTTGACTTAATAATGTTTAGCAACAGCCCTTGCAGAAAGAGGCCTTAGCAGAAGAGGTGTTCACAAGTTTGCCATTTAATCATTCAGTTTTCTCATCTGTGGCCATGGGCAAAAATCTAGCTCCTGGTAACTAATGGGATTAAGTCAAAGTCCTTTCTTTATCTTCTATCTCTTGTGTAAATTATATAAAGTGGATTTTGACCTTAATCAAAATGGTTATATAATAGCTTTGTTTCCTTCTCTCATAATATTTTACAAGAAGGGATATGTTTATTTTCTACATAAACAAATCTCATGGTATTCAATTTACATTAAAGTGTTGGTTTTCAATAGTGTTTCTGAATATACAGATCACTGAGAATGTACAAGTTAATCACTCCTGTCCTACATTATTTAGGCTAGGGCTAAAATAACCTCAAAGCAAGGATAATACTTATATTTAAATAATATTAAACATTTGCTTCTTCAGTATGAATATAATGTTATAAAATCACATGTAACAGTCGCTTTATTTTAAAGTACACTTTAAATTTAACAAGTGCATAATAATATGAATAGCCTTAACTATATTTAATTTCGTACATTTTGTGTCCCTTGAAGCTATTTTGCTACAGGAACTGTGCTTTGTCTGTTTCTTGAAGCCTTAACCAGTGTTTATTGATGACAAATGGTTTGGAGTTCATGTCACCCTGTTCTAGCATCATATCCCTAGATTCTTTCTGAGCATGATAAGGTTAATGATGCACATAATAAGGACTCTTCTTTAATATCCCTCTGTCACACACAAACCAATGTAGCAGTATTCTCCTGACTAAAAGATTACCTTTTACATCCACTTCCGCTTTCATTCTAATGTCGCTGGTGAGTGAGAAGACACGACTGTGTCCTATTGAGAGCTGTTCCTGAATGGGTAGCATATCTGGCCAAGCTGGGGCATGTACAGACACATTGACAATATCTGCTACTTGTGGAATAATGAGAAGCTCAGTCTCAAGTGTACTATTGAGGCCAAGGAATCCAGTCACAAACTGAGTACCAATGTGGTCCACCTGACAATCTGTAAATAATAATGAAGATATTTGTTTGATTTGGGTTGATGTTGGTTGTAAAAAAATCATTGTTTAGACCACTTTATGAAGGGTAGTAAGGGGGGTGGAGAAAAGCAATGAATGCTAACTTGTAGACTTTCCTCAAGTCCTTTTGTTTTAGGTATTATATGAGGACTGAATGACTTTTTTTCAAGAATTTCGTGCTGACAATACTATTTCATCACAGAGTAATATCCGCACCCATCATGGTGAATTTATAATGATTACATGCATGTCCGATTTGGTGGAATAAGAATACAAAGACTTGGGGTAAGTCTAACTAGATTGAAATTTTGCAGTAAACCAAGAAACTACTACATTTCTCGCCTAAGGCCCAGACTGATTCAAACCTCCCTCTATGCCTATGTGGCTTGGTTGATAAATATATTTGGGTAGGAACACTGGAGACGTAGGTTTGAACCCAGGTACAGACCAACAAATAATGGCTTGGACAACCACTTAAAATGGAGGTCCTATCCCCAGTAGAAGCCTAAACAACCTCAGGGTCATTGGTGTTCAGTTAGGGGAATGTCAGTCACTTGGAGAGTTTGGGTTGTACTTGTGAGGTCAGGATGGGTCAAATAGCACTTTCAGTCCTGTGGTACAAGTAGACATTGTGATGAGCATTAAATGTACAATATAAATGCCTACTCTGAGGCAGGAGGTTATTATAAGGCACTGTAAAATTAAAAAGATACACTTTCAAAGTTTAAAAGTCAAATATTATTACGTTGAGGTATGAGATTAAAAGTTCAAATAAAAGAATTAATACATATTAATCTGTTTAACCAAATATTTACAGCATCCCCTTAATCAGTTAAATTAGCATTTCAAAAAATATAATTGTTTCTTTTACCTGAGTTGTCAACCCCAGCAATGAGTAACCAAGTGTATAATATATCTGAAATATGAATAGAACATTTTTAAAAATTTCTAGCTAAAGTTTAAAGTTAAAAAGTGAATTTTATATATCTGAAATGAAAAATTGCCCTCATTTAGAAACAATGCAATTTAAAAAGTAACATATTAATGTATTTGCTCAATTATTAAAAAATTTAAATACATAAATACTGAAAGTTAACACATGTTAAATATATTAATTTACATTTAATGTGTTTTAATAACCACATTTTACCCACCCTACCAACATGGGGCCAGTGGGCTCAGTTGTTGGTTACATGTTTGCATACTCGCCTCCAACCTCTGAGGTCGGTGGTTCAAACGCCGAACCTTATTTGGGAAAGTTGATAGTTGCTTACCGATGGCTGGCAGTTTACAGTAAACAACCTTAACAACTGTATGTACTGGTTTCCTCTGCCCACAAAACTACCTGTCGTGATATGACCTGCACAGTGTTGCAAACAGCATAAAACCCCAAATAAATAAATAAAGCTACATGTTTGTCACACTCATTAGGGGATATGAGCCTAGCCTATGTAGGTTTTTTAACTTGACCAAGTTAAAAAGTTAACATAGTAGATAGTCGGATGGCCTGTTTGCAATAGGGCAGGGTGAGTAGCATTTTCTATTTTTATATCCTGCCATTGGAAAACCTTCCCAATTCCGGCATATCAGAAAAATTGCTTTCTAGCATATCTGCAATTGAATAGGCCCTAACACATGGTGAAGTTCATGAAAACAAAACTTGACAGCCTCTCCACCCCACCCTCCCCCCCAAAATAAATTGCTATAGACGTGTTAAAATGTACAAAAAATGCTAGATAAAAGTTTACATTTCTCCAGATTTGGTCACTGAGTGAGGAGAATGGTGCCCATCTGAGTTAAAAATTAAACAATATGAACACTAACTTTGAATTATTAGCATCAGGTATAGTTATCACTGTAATTTAATGTATAACAATATATAATTGCATCTAATAGTTTACTTGTCACCTCAAATTTTAAAATCTATTTACACGGAAGTTAAACATAAACTGCTTTCACGTTAAGTTCATCTTAACATATTCCCAGCTCGAGAGAGTTTGAAGGGGTTAAGCCCCAATAAAATTGGTAAATTTTAAAATTTAACTTGAATATGACCGATCTTAAATTAAGGCTTACAAAGGCCAGTCTTAAAGTCAACATTTAAAGTTAAGGTTAACTTATACTCAGATAAGGTGACCGTTTGGTAATGAGAGATAAAACAAGAGGTGACCTTTTTTAACTAACTTAGGAATAAATATTGGTGTATATTCCCAGCAAAGTCTTTTATTTTCATAATGCTGTGGTCACAGTCTACACCAGGGTACTGTCCCATATAATTGTATATCCTGGTTGATCAGCCCTTGTTCTAATTCACTTCAAGTAATTGAATCTATAGAACTACTTACCCAGTAAGCAAATTCCTGGAAATGAAAACCTGTTCATACTGTCCCGTTCTCACATCATTGGGCATGTATGGTCAATGACATTGTTAGTTCTGTGATCTAAAATAACAAATAAACATGGTTCCATAGAGCAGATATACCTGACAAATTCCGGAGCCTCAATCTGATAAATCTTTGAGGAGGATTGCCAAAGGGGTGGACCCTCACCTTGAATTGAAATATGACACCGAGACAATGTATAATTTTAGTGATTCATGCAAACCAACAAACATGCGCAATTACATTATCCCCATCCCCCCGCTTCTGGGGGGTGGGGATGGGGGTGAGGGTAATTAAGACAAATAGGGATTTTGAGTACAAGTTGTGTTCGGTTCAGTACCACAAACAACCTGTTTTACAAGACGTACCTTCTACTTACAGTACTCACACTAATGTAACAACAGGTAATGGTTATATATAGTCTTGCTTAGGGCTCGAGTTTTTTCTTTGTAGATTCTGGTTATCTTTTATCAGTTTGCAAACTGCGTTCTAACATATAGTATTGACATTAACATCAAGCATTATATTCATCAAAGGGATCAAGGAAATATGAGCTGAAAACAGCTGAAGTTTGGTTTCAAAAGCTTTATACTTGCACTGAATGTGGTCTGTGGATACATTCACATGACTGAGACAGATACACTGTCTGGTGAAAATATATTTCCAAATATAAACAAATCCTTTAGAAAAGCCAAACCAAACCATTGTGTATATGTTTCAACAGGATTTTTGTACAAGTTTAGGGCCTCCAGCAAGGCTACACCTACAATACAGGTAATCAGGGATAAATAACTGTGATTGCAATAGATTTATACGTACTCTGCACCCCACCCTTTTGCTGTGCCTACACCAAATGCTTTATTGGTTAATTAAGGGATAACCTTAAAAGCTGTAATGTTATGTGCCTGGGGGAAAACAGGTTAACCACTATAGTTTACTCATAAGCCTGATAGTGCTGTAATTAAATCCAGGGCTATGGCAAATTGGTTTAAAGTAGAAGGGAGAATCTTAATGGATTAGATTTATTTGGTTGAAAGGACTAATTTAGCTACGCTTACTACATTATATTTTTGTTAAAATAGAAAAATACTATTCCGTACTACTATTTACTGATAGTAGAACCAAGCTTTTAGTTTCTAACTATGTCTATGGTACCTTTCAAGAATTTCACAGTTCCCTAGATAAACTGACATTTTTACAATATCTCCTGTCTCCTGAACTGGGTGACCTTTCAGGAATCTGGCCCATGATATACTAATGATATCTGTTTCTACTTCCAGAATGAGGAAATGTTGTGTCTTGTTTATTGCAGACTTCTCTGCTGCAGATCATGTGGCCAACATTGTAAGAAATATTTTGTTGAGTCGTGTTATCTCAGACATAAATAGGCAAAAGTGGATAGTGCTGTCTTTACTGTAAATGCTTTTGTTAGCAGTTGGTTGGATTACTTCAATTCCCTGGTCAGAATTTCAATCTGAATCAACACAAATTACAATGCATCCAGAACATTTTTATATGGATTGTAACCCACAATAGTAAATACACTAGGGCTATCCCAATCCTAAATAGTCTCCACTGGTTGCCTGTTGGATATCTCTGTATGTTAAAGATGCCTACAAGTTTATCAGTAGTGATCGTCCTAGCTTCTTTCATCCATTTCTGATCCCCTGTATCAACAAATACAACACAAGATGAGGAAGAATGGATAGAAGGTTCCTGGAGGTTCCTCAGTTTAATCCATCCCTGCACGTATCTAAGAAGCAATTGGTCATATTTTCGTTTTTATGCTCCTACAATCTGGAATGATTTGCTTAATAATGTTTCTTCTGATTCCTTTATTACTTCCTTAAGAAAAAAACTCAAATCATTTTTTTCTCTGGCCTTTGCACCAGAATATATAACTCAGCTGGTGTCAATCACCATTGCTATTCACATTGATTGATGAACTTTGAAATACTCATTATGGTTGTTTCACCATGGAACCTGCTTTATATGCTCTAAAAATCCAGCATAAAATAGAATTAAAATCACCAAACGTCATTTGTGATTAGGTGCAAGGATTCATAGACACATTGGCCCTTTACCTAATCGGCCCCATCATATTGGCCTCAAGATAAAATACCCTAGTCAAATCGGCCCCCAGGAAAAAAATATACTTCAGTCAAATCAGCCTTCGGAAAGTTACTGTACTCTCAAGAAGTATATGTTAAATAAAGGACAAAAATCTCAAAATTATACGCCAGTGAACAGAAGCCATGGGTTAACCTAACATATAATCTAATAAAAACTTCTATAGCACTTGATCTCCCTCAAATCAATGATACTTTTAATAATTCTAGCACAAACAAGTAAGTAAAGGACAGAGGAAATGGGTATTGATTACAACATCCAATTATCTTTAATATATTTGAATTTCACTTTTGCTAAGGTTAAAAGCACTTGATTGCCACATCCAAATACCTTTGAATCTTTTAAATATATTTTGAATCTCTGAAGTGTGTTTATCACACTTTGCCAAATATCAGTTTAGAAGTTGTCACCCTTGCAAAACAAACATAATATAATCACAAAGAATAATCCCCAATTATTTGCCATTAATAACCTGATATATGCTTACCTGATGTAAAGTGCAAAAACAAAAAAAATGCCAGCCTTAAAGTCTTTCATATGACGGAGATTAAGCGCTATGCTACTCATTTTGCATTACATTAAATTTTGTGTTACCTGGGGGTCGAGTTTTAGGGGACCATTAGTCGATTTGCAAAAGTAGAACAGTAACATAAAAGGGGGGATTTCATTTCAGAAAAAGTAAGAATGGTTTGAAAGGACAGAAGTGAAGGATTTGTTTGATATATTTTGCATCCATTTACTACAGGAACAAGAGCAAAGACAACATGAGCCACTTGTAATATCAATTACAACCAAACTTCTGTAGCTTTAAAGGTTCAGTCACACTGGATGTTATTGCTAAGTTTTGGCAAAACCTTTGAGTCTCAATGGCCTAGTCGGTTGTCAACTTCAGTGTAATGCTTATGCTGTTTGGGCTGGGGGCGTCTGTTACCCTTGTCTTACTATGCTTTATTGTAAATACGTGTAACTCTAACGTGATAGACATTAGTAAAATTAGATTTTCCCCAATACATGTTTCTTATTTTGACTTCTTTGCGGCTAATAGAAATGACTGAACGCTTATTTAAACAAGTGAACAGTATTTTTGCTCAACCATTTACATTTGTGTAAGGTAGTCTAACCTGCTATTTTCAAATGTCAATAGTATTTTAACCTGTTGTCCATTAATGTCAACAGCATTCTAATCTGATGTCTGCAAGTGTCAATAGTATATAAACCTGAAGGCTACAATATCAACAATATGTTAGCCCGCTGTCTACAAATATCAATAGTATTTAGCCTGTTGTTGTTTTAGCCATTTTCTAAACAAAAGCCAAAATCTATGATAAGTAAGTCAACAAACCAGTAACCTATCAATTGATTTAAAAACTCTGATTATTAGGTGTAGATTTTTTCTACTAACAACGGTGATGTACCTTCTGACATGACACTTCTCTGGATCAAATTGTTACATGTAACAGATCCCTAAACACGTGAGGTAACAGTAACTGCACTTAGAGATAGGATCAAAGTACAAGTTACAGCTTTTACCTTTTCAGAGCCAACCTCTAACAGATACAAGGAGACAATTACTCCTAATGACATCCTCCCATACTAGTTTTTTTTGCAGAGTCTCTTTCCTTCGTACTTGATATATGCCAAGTCACAATGATATTACTCTTTGTTGTTTCCGAGTTTTTAATTGGTCTCTGAAGTCTGACTCTTTGCTACAGTAATATGAAAGAATAGGTTACTTGCAGAAAAAAATGTAACTGTTAACGGAATCACTTTTTGTTTAAATGTTCATTGGGTCACTAGATGTGTGTGCATTTCCCTCTATTTGGAGAAAAAATATGGCCGTGAGTGGACAATAGAATTTATTATGTGAGATATGAAAAATACCATTATGACGTCACAACTTAAAATTAGCAAAATATATTTTGTCAAGACCTTGCTAATCGAGGTCTATAGACATAGTCATTCCCTTTGCTGCCTCGTTATGGTGTGTTCAATTGAAATCCTGTTAAAAGTGTATCTGATAATTATGTGTTTTACTGTCTTCTTATCTTTATTGTTGATAGATACTTAGATACATCTATGAATTCTAGTCTTTTTAAGTTCACTATTTTGTTAAAACTTCCATGATACCTAGTGATTAACAAGACTATATGGCATTTTATAGGACCTCTGTATTACTGGTTTTCAGCCTCCTAAGGTACTCTCCTATGTGATTGATATGTCTTTATCTTGACCAATGCTATGAATTCTAATCATTGTAACTTCTCTAAAAATTCACTACTTTGTTAGAAATCCCAGGATACCAAGTGGTTAACAAGACTGTGTGACCTTTCATATGACCTCTATATTTCTGGTTTATAGTCGTCCATGGTATTGGCCCTATTTCAGTAAACTGCTATTAAGTTATGTTTTATACATCTATCATTTTACTTTACAATTAGTAAATGCACATGTGTCCATCATCACACATTACACTTGTGTTATATTATGGGAATGCTTCCAGTTGGTGGATGTTCATATTCGATCACAGTGCTTTGTATGGACGAAATAGTTTGAACATTGTTTCATTTGCAGATCAGTACATTGACCTTCACTAATTTGATCTATAACCTTGAAATTCTGTTAATTGATGTCATATGCAAGTCCGGTCTTGCTTTTCACTCCTTTCCACCTGTAATACCCCATTCACATTACAGGCGGATATAACCCGCGGTTATAGGCATTGATCAAAATGCCCCATTTCTTTAACTACCGTCTGACGTCTGTATGTGAGCTTGTGACACAGTGGCAAACCGTCCAGTTTCTTGACAATCCTAAAACATTTTTGTAAATGTTTAAACTCTCCGCCTTTGATCATCTCACCATCAGTCACCGCCATTCACTGTCCCTTGTCAGCCCTACCACCATCCATTTATAAGTGTATCTTCATTCCCATTCGCCCGTGTCAGCGAGATTTTGCAGGTAAATTTTTCATACGGTAACTGAAGACATGGTCTGCAGTTTGTATAAAGTTGTAATTCGATCTGATTTTGGTAGCATGTTTTTGCTAACGGCTATTGGAGGTGAGTTGAGGTAAATGGAGGTTGTCTGTCAGTGACCAACTTATGTACTAGTGCCATCTTACTGTTATTGATGGCTACAAACCATGTCCCTTCAGTGGCCGTAAAGATTCACCTAAAATATTTTAACTCACTTGACTGTTCGGCGTTTTAAATAATTAATCAATTTAATCATTACATGATGTTGACCTTTAGGCATTAACAAGCATTTTTAATCCTGTTTTGCTTGCATTTTCTTCAAAATTGAGTTCAATTAAACAATAATCCAATATGTGGGGTGCTCTTGAGTCACCTCAGTAACTATTACTTCTAACTGCTTCTTACTTCTCAATTTTAGTGTAAATTACACATAGTCCCTACAGTAGCTTGGGTATTATAATTATAATTCTGCTATTCCTATTTGGGTGGAGGTATGTGACCTCTCATACCTGACCTTGGGTATCTACTTTGAATAAAAAAACCTCTGTTCCACATGGAGGGAGTAGAGTGTCTAGATACCATTATTATGATAGAAAGTCGGTTTAACCTGTGTCAAGGTCGCCACTTCATTTAACCACACTGTTGGGAGGTCTACATTTACAATGGCTACAAGCTGAAGCTCTAACTGAAAGTAATAGTTTATCAAACTATTTTATTTTGCAGTATAAAATAAAAATAAAATTAAAAGTTATCAAGCCCATTGCTGTCTTTAATTTTGGCCTTCTCCCTTGGTAATAAGACATATCTATCCCCTATGCGGCCTCGGTTTTGGTGTGTTCAACTGGAATCATGTTAAAAGTGTATTTGTTCTTTAAGAAATGATTGTGCTGAACATAAAACTGATGGAGTTTCTTTAATCTTACACCACTGTTCCTTCGGAAATACATGGTTCCATCACATTAATTACCACTCAGTGTATTGCAGTTAAGTGAGGAAAGTAATCACAATTTGTGATTACTGTGCATCAAAGGAGATCAGGCGGCATAAGGTAGTGACAAAAATATCACAGATTTGTGAAAGAATTTATTACCAGTCAAGCAAATGGAACATGGTTTGCTCACTGTCTAATTTCCCATTTTTTCTACAGAAACATATTGGGGGGCCCTTGAGGTCGGCGGTTCAAACCCTGGACCTTATGTGGGAAAGTTTGAGGTTGCTTACCGATGGTCGGCAGTTTAAAGTACAGACCCTTCACCAACTTTATGACTGGTTTCTGCCCACAAAACAACCCATTGTGTATATGACCTGTACAGTGTTGAAAGCGACGTAAAACCCCAAATAAATAAAATACATAATCATGTGACCTTCCTTCTAATGGGTTAAAGGGGATTAATAGTGGCCAAATGTTTATTACAGTAATCTCCCACCTTTTAGACTGTGGGATTGAATCCCTGTCCACCTGAAGTAGGGCAGTTGATAGAGATTTTTTTTTTGGTAACAGGCATAGGTTCAAAAAGGCATTCTTGAACTATATTGCTGTATGACTTTGCTATTGAGCATAACTAAAACAAAATATGATTTATTTGAGCTTGCCTTCCACTTATTAACTCTTTGTTTTAACTAATGTCTTTTTGTTTTGAATATATATTGACACCAACTAACTGTATTAATACACTGTAACCAAAAAATGAAATATGATAAGAGTGTTTTATTTTTCAGAGGCTATCATGCAATTTTTGCATGAAATAGGAGGCTCTAAATCGACATACGGCCAATCAACGTACACCTTACAAACCTATATTTTTGTAAAAGTGTTCATGATTGGCTACAAAATGTATTTATTGTTAACCTATGCCATTTTAAGGCATGTGCCAAATTAGCAAGCTAAGTAGTGTACCCACCACAAATAGAAGATTGAATTAAAATGCATCTTTGTTCAGAAATTTTGCAATGTTACGATGAAATATATTGAAAAAAAAGATTTATTAGATCACTGACTATTTGTCACGATCAGTTCACAGAAGTCAATCAGGTAATGAGCCTTAATGTTTGTTGCTAATTAGTTGCTGGTGACAGTAAATCTCATACGTCAGCGTTATTTGTTTGAAGAGAAACACCCAACACACACATATTGCTACTCACTTATCAACCTTTTCACTTAGGTTATTCCCATATAATTTAATAAATGAGACATCACAAAGAATCAGAAACATACTGATTTGATAGAAAAACCTGTCCTGGATTGATACAGTGAAATAAACTGCAATACGTATGTAGAGTTCTACATATATATTTTATTTGTATGGCATTTATTACTAGCCTTGTAAATGCTAAGTTACACTGACAAATTATTTTAAGGTGTCTGTTTGGCAATGACAATTTTTATAAAAAGAATTGTCAGCATTTAAATATTTGCTTTGCAATCTAATTTATTCTATAGTTTACCAAGTCAAACAAAACAGTGACAAGTAAACAAGCTATGACAATGTATTACTTTACCATAAATGTTTTGTTTGTAAAACTACAAAAGCTTAATGCAAAAGTAAACAGGAATAGGGATCTGTTAAGACTGGTGTTTTTATTCTGTTACCAATGCCTTTTAGAACAGGTACTCTGCCAATATTTACCTGTAAAAGGAAGAAAAGGGATGAATAAGGGCGGATATGGGAAAGCAAGGACTAATTAATCCTGCTGAATCTTTACAAAAGTGACATTGACATTTTGTTTAGGATTTAATGAGCTGGATAGCCTTTCTTTGGACTTATACCTTTACTGAAATAAGAACATGTCTTGTTTACTTATTTAGTGTTTTACGTCACACCTATTATCTTTGTATCAGTTGTATTGTGACGGTTAGTTGGAAGGGCATAGGAAACCAGTACATAGATTTGGTCAAGGTTCTGTACTGTAAACCACCAACTGACTGCAAGAAACTACCAGGTTTTCCACTTCAGGACTGGCCGGTAAATTAGAAAATAAGGCAGGGTATAGTTGGTTAATTGTGATTTAATACCACTGTCAATACATTGGTAAGTCATATCTGGACTGGTAGTTGTGTAGGGTTGAGGAAAATTGTCAATATTCTACACTTGACTCTAAAAATCACTATATAGCCTTTGCAAGTAAATTTTAAGGCCCAATATTCTACACTTGACTCTAAAAAATCACTATAGCCTTTGAAAGTAAATTTTAAGGCCCCATATTGGTTTAAGAACAACTAAAGTACAGCCTACAAATGATTAACTTTGATCCTGACTGGCTAAAGATAATTTCAATATTCACTTTCTTTTATGCCAACCTAAAGAATGTGCCAAATTATTACACCAAGTAATTCAGGTGTTCTACATTAATTAACAAATCTAACTGGCTGCTTAGGTACTACATATTATTAGTGTGACCTTGAAATTCTCTACAAACCCTTTATATTTACATCAGTACTATTGCTATGGTTTATATATTCTTTATATGGAATTTGGTATCTATAAGTGAGGATGTTTAATCAAAGCATTACATTTAATGGAGGAATAAATGGTTTTGAATGCCCTTGACCTGTCTAACTTTGGACCATTAAATCTGAAGGAAATTCAAGTTTAATTCAATAAAGAAGACATTCATTAGCCTAAATAAGGCTACAGTTGGAGCAATGATTTGTAGCTAACAGCTTGTATTTATTTATGAATTAGCAGCTGCTACATGTAGAGTAATCACTCCTGAACTTCTTAAGTTATTAGTTACAATCCATCAATGGAATCTTTCCCAAAAGTCAGTGTCAAAATATGCAAAACAAATGAGACTAAATTAGGAATTACCCTTTGTTTGATGTTTGATTTTGTAAAGGCCAAGGTCATGTTTGTCTTATATACTTTCGTACTTACTTTAAGATCTGGTTCTGCAAAAGTGAAGAAATTTTCCCCCCAAAAACACAAAACCAGTAAAGAGATGGCATACCGACTCCCTGGAATTGATTAAGAAAGACTTGATTATTCTTGGAAACTATTTTGACTAATCCCGACTGATCTATGACTCACTTTTGAATTTTGACCATAGTCTTTATGATTTCAGTATGAGAATCATTACCGATAAGATATGACATGTTTGGATGCCTGATTTTTCCAGTCTGTTTGCCATTAAAAGTAAAAACGCGAGATGGCAAGCATGTGGAAGGGAGATATATTTCATAATTTGGTATAACTTTAGTGCAACAGGCCGTCAACCTATACAATTTCAATACGATTAGTTATAACAGTGATACAATTTGATAATTTGATCAAAGTTTAGTGCAATAGGCCATCAACCTATACAATTTCAATACGATTAATTATAACAGTGATACAATTTGATTAAACTTTAGTGCAATAGGCCGTCAACCTATACAATTTCAATACGATATAGTTATAACAGTGATACAAATTGACTTAATGCAATACCAAAAGTTTCATTGGCAATAGGATGTGACTTGAGTGCATCAAGACTTTCATGGTTTTTAGTGAGTTTCATTAACATAGATTAGACTTAAGATCCTAATGTTGGAAGTAAAATTGTTGATTTTTCAGAAAATATCAAACAAGTTTGACCAATATTTTTTGACCAAAATTTTGGTCCTAATTTCAAAATCTGCAAGATTTGGGGCCAAAATCAGGAATAGGGCCACAATTCTAGAGAGCTCTAAATTGACCTGTAAATTGTGACATCAAAGTAAACATGTTTTAGTCAAATAAATGTTTGGGGGGTTACGTCCGCGAAGTCAGCTCAAGTACTATTACTACAACCCTGGCTTCGAACCCACAATAAAAAGAAGTAATAGCCAAGTTAAAAATAAAAACTTGATAAGCCAGGGAGACTTTGTTTATTGAATAAATGCATTGCTAAAAATATTTTGCAAATTACAAGAATTCAATCTTTAGCATGTGAGGTACCTGTTCCATGTTTTTATGGAAGCTGTTTTTGCAAAATGTTAATGCAGGGCGTCCAACGTTATATATAATCCCATTGGTTAAAACAATGGTTAAAACATTCACATGCATCAAATTACTGTCACAGAAAAATATTATTCATATATAAATTGTATGAAATGATCCAATGGAAAAAAAACGATACATTTATGCACCTAATCCGGTCAACCTTGAGATACAAATACATGTATGTGAGTGTAAGTATACAAGTGGAGCATGTACATTTTCAATGATTAAGTGAATAAATTCTGTGATTTTAAAATTTATTTTATTATATTGATACTTTGGGTTATCAAACAGACTATTAGATAAAGATACAGTAATGTTATGAGCAACATGTAATTTGGTTGGAGACACAATAAAGATGCAAAATAACACAGTATTAGCAGGAAAGGCAGTGGAGTTGACCAGATACCCTGCAATTATGGCTGGTTATAGATGTTCTTGATGTTGCCCATGGCAGGCAAAAAATTTCAACAGTATAAAACTTCCATATAAGTGGCCTATGACCGCAGGAAATGCTACAGTATGCTAACTTTACTGACAGAAGGAGGACAGTACATTGCAGAATGACACATTATAAAAGGACACTCAGGGAGCGCATACCTCGGCCAAGGCACGCAATTATAAATAAATTCGAAAGTCCTGATTATTTTGTTGTATCCAGAAGGTGATTTTGATCACTGTCAACATTAAATGGAACCTTAGTTGAACCAAGATCTATCTTTCATTTTTTTGGAAGGAAGATCCAACTAGTAGCATTTGCGTAATCCTGCTAACAGACAAAGTAGTGTGACTGAAGCATTACCAGCCACATTTTTAAAGAACAGAATGCATCGTCACAAATATGCTACGAAAAGAGAACTCCACTCAGTGCCAAGGGATTGCACTAAAGCAATTAGTGTAGATTTATCATGAAATGCAAACCAATTTGCGGGGTGGATTTGTGGTGATGCACAATTATACAGCAGGTACGCAGTCGCACATTGATGGTAATAGGCTTGGACAATGAAAAATTGTACATGGATGTGATATATTAATAGACACACAGGGGTGATTTCCTTTACAGGGGTGGCAATTATAACACAAAACTTAAGACTAAAAGTACAAGTTTGTGTCAATTTACGCTGCAAAGTAAACAACAGTAAAAAAACAGGGTTACAGCACAGTTATAATGTCACACACAAAACTTACAAAAATTAGTGGAAATTGAACCAGAGAAGTCTGTGGTAATCACATGAGTATGACTATCCCAATAAGGAATAAAAAATTTGATTTAGTCAGTTGGCTAATGAAATTTGTAATTTCTAAACTCGATTGTAATTGTACTTCAAAGACAGTAGACACAGCCAAAAATACACGAAAAATACAAATAAGATTACAATATTCATTGAATAAAGTGACATCATTAGTGAGAAATTTTATAACATGTAATCAAAGTACTTGGAATATCTGACTCACATAATGTAAAGCTGACAGTGTTCCAAACTAAATACACTTACATGGAATCAGACCTAGGAAGTGGAGTTTGCATGTTACCCAATATATTGAACTGAGTCATAAAATTTGCTTGATTTTGATTCTTTTTATGCATTGATTGGTCATGTCACCACAGATAGTGTGAGAGGCTGGAAGGATTGCATTTTTAAATGAGGAACTGTTTAATGGACAAAATAAGCCAGACACACTAGTCACCATTCCACTTTCAAAACTATTGAAAATAACTAAAAACTGATATCTACATATTCCAACTCATTTAAATTTTAAAAAATGTTTTAAAGCAATAATATATGGCACGTAGTGATTAAGTGCCCTGGTGGTTAACTTGGTATTTAATCAAATTTAAATTCCATGAAAACTGCTAAAGCAGTTACATATGTAGACTTAGTGGCCAGGTGGTTAACAAGTTGACATTTAATGACTTGGGTCCCATCCATGTGGTGGTGGTCCGGGGTTCAAATCATCTCACAACATCTCAGTGCCATTCATTAAGGGTCTGTTCTGGCATGAACGTATATGTTGAAAGGGGCATGAAACTTTAGTGTACACCAACTTTGACTTTAACTGGGGAATTTTCGAAAGTACAGAGTTTATATTATGACAGGTTTAATGGTTGACTAGGAATTATCCGTTCACCACACCTCGTGTTGCCATCGACATGTAACAATACCTTATATATATTATTTAGCCTCCTTTCACACAGACATTTTGTGATTGATTTATGGGTATTATCTTTTAATTTCTGTATATAAATATGAACAGAGCTGTAACAAATGATTAGAAGTAATCATATAGAAAGGTTATACTGAGCCGTGCAGAGAAACATATAACACTGAAAACAATTTATGTATTCCCAGTTTATGTCAAGGTATCACACTAAGTTACACGATATATAATATGATCTAGATAATAAATACATCATAACAGCTTTGATAAATGCTAGGCTATTCTCCTGACTAGCTGGTTTTATTTTGTAACACCATGTGCCATTCTACCCATAGTAACCTTTCCGAGCCAGGTACATAGTAATTATCACAAATATACTACTTTATCTTAAAATCTTTCAGCATATTAGACACCAGCATAACCATATTTAAAGTTATAATGACCTTGCAGTCTCATACAATGCAACTGATTTGTTATCAATTTCTGAGAAGTATTCACATTAAGCAAGTTTCTAAACTTCATTTATCACATTGTGACACCAAGGCAATGTTCCCTGCTAAGTGGTTTTATTTTAAAACACCAGATACTACTCTCTACCTGTAGCAATGCTTATGTTTGAGTAAAGCTCCCTGACACAGGTATCTGGTGTCTCTCTAACAACTCCAGCCTGTCAAGAGGTTGTTTGAAAAGATATATGACCCATTAGCTGCTCTAAGAATCAGACTGCTTAATAGTTGCCTGACATTTTCTGCCCTTCCCTCTGCATTTATTATTGGCTATTTTCTACTGATAAAATTACATAAATCTTTCACAGTAACATTCAGTAGCAATAAATGTTGAGAACAATAAATATCTGAGACATGGAATATATATAGATACATTGAGCCAGAGTTGCTGATAAGCTCACTGATGACCACTTATCAACATCTCTGATGTTCTTTGGCCAGCCACTGGGGAGTGTACTCGAAAGATAGAGGACCACCATTTTAAGTGGTCATATGAGCCACTATGTATCTGGATGTAAGTAGGATTGAATTTAAGTCTTTTGTGCTCCTTGGCGAGTTACATACCAGGTTTCAGTGGCAGATAAAATTACATAATGCATTTTGAAATTTGCTATGTCAACTATAAAGAAATGAAGAAAATGAATCTAGAAATTTTTAAACATAATTGGTGGAAGCTTAGGGTCGTCATTTGTTGATCATATATTTTGGAACAAGCAACTATATATATTCAGTAAGGATAATGCCCACAGTTATGTTATCCGCATACCTTGACATCTTAATAACTGTTGCATCATCTTTGACACTTAGACAAAATGGAAGCTCAAAAGCTGAATAAAGCTGTGGATATATAGGATATAGGACATTCTCAGGCATTGCTATAATGATTTGTTTGTAACACATTAGACTAGAATCAACCCATTTTGAAATAAAGGAACGGTAGCATACATTTGCATCTTTATTTCCTGATACATAAAATGTTATAACTTTAATAAATGAAGAAGGTAACATAGTCTTGGCTCGATAATTTGCAACACTAAATCAGAATGGGAGATATTTGAGCTTTAAATTGATGTGCAGCTTTTTGGTCACATATTTTATTGTACATTTTATTCTGAGAGTTAACAATGGGACAATTAAACATGGAAGTGTGCAAAGCATAGGTCCAGGAAGAAGAAGCATGTTAATAGTTTTAAATGCTGTTGACAAGTGTTTTAACATGTGCAAGCCACCAGATCCTTAATTGCTCCAAAAAGAAGAATCATACTATTTAGGTACAATTTAAATTAATCCATATTAGGGGTGTGTCAGTATAAAAAATGTGTTGATCAGAGGGGCGACGATGTGAAACAGTTGTTCCGATTCCAGGATTCTGTGTTCACCCCTAATCAAATAGAACACTGACAGGAAGTGAAACTTAAGGAACCAAAACAAGGACTTTTTTAAAATGAAATTGCAATAAAAGTCCCATACTATACAGAAATATGGGATAAAAGTTACTTCAGACTTGTGGTTTGTTTCTAGTCTTTCAAGTTTTTTGTCCATTGTATGTGTTGATAAATGAGTTGGCAGTTGTAAAATTTCATCACAGTATTTCCCTAGAATGTTCTCAGTACTGAGATACCAGGGCTACCAACTCATCCATAGTCTATATGAAAACAATTTTTTTTGGTGTTACAAGAAATAATCCATCTTTTATTAAGATTTTACACTAGATTATTTTTAGTCCCATATTTTCCACGGAAGAGAATACAGGGCAGAAGACTAAAAGGGCCAGTTTACAATTTGTTTTGGTTTTAAATAGTCAACTTCAAATTAGTTCACGTTAAGTTTTAGGAGACAATTTATAAAGTTTAAAATATGTTAAGTTATGAAGTCAACCAATCCAGTAATAAGACCAATTAATATGTTTTAAAGCAAGCAATTAGAAAAAAATATGGCCCTTTTATTCTTCCATAAACCAAAAAGGACGCAGGTGCTTAAGTCACTTGGTGGATATGAGGCCTCACAGATGTCTATTTAGACTGATCCCCTGGAATCAATTGTTCATTGGAGCTTGGTCCTTTGTGAAACCTCACTTGATCCAAAAAGCTGCAGATTATCACATCTGTGCTATGGTCTGCCTTACGCCCAAAAGAACTATTAATTTAATCTCTCAGTTGATTTGGCCAAATACCAAAGGCACAGCTATTGAGCAGCTGGAATACCTGTAGGGTTTCAACAGACCATTTGGCATAAGGTGCCCTTGGGATATGCTTTACTGTGGCTACTCAATGCTCAATCCTAGAAAAAGCCAATATCAAATTACTTTGAGTTATATGTCTCTTTCAACATCTTATTAACTGTGGATAGTTAGCATTTCATTGTTAAAGTGTCCACCAGAGAAAAAATTCTGAATGAAAGATAAACAACCCTTGCAACGACAAATAAATACACACCTTGTCCTATTGAGCTTGATTTATTGCCTCTTGCAAAATTTAATAACATGTGTCACCAATTTTCCTACCATATATGCAATACACAACCTGGTAATTGTACATACTAATATTTCTGTAATATGGCCGAGCTCCTTATTATTATAGACATCATAAACCACATTTATGTTGCTCTCACATGTGAATACTGCAAATTGTTCATACAAACCCTTGGGTCCAGCATCGTACCGTGATAAAAAGCATGGACTAGGAGTCGTATGTAGAGAACACGTGACCAGTAAAATGGTCACATGTTGCAGTACTTAAAAGATGGCTTTACCTTTGCCGTCGCATTAAATATCACTGGCATGTTTGATATTATTGATATACTTTGTATCAATTTTAAGTAAAAGACGCAGTTAATTCATCCACCTCAGATGACAGTCTCAGGTTAATCAAGTGTAAACAAGAAATGAGCCAAAAGATATTTGCCCCTCTCCCCCCTACAATAAATTATTGAAACAGAAGAATTCTGACTATTACCATTTCCACATTTTCAATAAAATAATGTATTCAGTTTTGTGGCAGTTAAGGTGTCAGGATAAAGTACATTCATTAGGCCAATAGAATTTAAAGCAAGTGTAAATTCAACCTTGTTCAGACAGTAACCTAATCATTTCATTTGCTCTGAACAGTTACAGTGCTTGGTTGATAGTTTTTTTGGGTTTTAACATCGCGTTCAATACATTGTATGTATCATAGTACAAGTAGATTGGGGGATGAAGGAAAACAATGGTAATATCGCAGATCATAAATAAAGCAGGTTACTACAAACCAATATTTGCACTGGTGCTGTATTTTTCTTGTCAACCTTAAGAAGACTGAGCCCGACATTTTCTCAAAATTCTGATATTTGGATAAAAAAACACCGCCAGTGAGAGTATATATGTTCCAAAGTTTAGTCAGGAGCTCAGTCCTGACAACAGCTCTGAACTCTTTTGTTTTTCAGTGAGTTGAGATCACCACAAAATTCAAAATTCTCATTGGATTCTCATTTAAGCGCATTAGAGGATGTTACATCAATTTTGCGCTATATAAATGTTTCTATTCTATTCTATTGGAAGTTGTAGGAAGATGGTGGACTTTGTTCTTGTTGTTTGTAAATGAATATTAAGGTCAATAAAAGAATCTTTTGGAATATTCTACTAGGGCTATACCCCTTCTAAATTCGAAATATCTCATACATCCCACGTCAAAATTTCTGAACCACCCCCCTCTTCCCCCTCCACTAATAAAACGCAATGCCTAATAGCTGGTCAAAATTTCTGCTTTGAAACCCATCAGGCACTGGTAAGCCACTACCAACTTTACTACTTTAGACCAGGACTTGGATTTGAACTCACAATCTGAGAGATGAGAGGGGACTGTGTACCTATGTAACTGTCCTCCCTTGCAATGTTTCTTGTTTAACTGTATCTTAGGCATATTGTCATATCATTACATGTATGTTACTAGTAGTATAATGTCCTAATCCTTTATAATCTTTTTTCTATCACCTAGGTTCTACCTTTCTGAGAATTCATACCTGTATGTATTTGATTTCCGCTAGCAATCTCTTAACCTTATTGCTCTGAAACAAAGGCCTCATTCTTAGTAGTGCAACTTTCACCACCATCTTCACCCCACTACCATCTTCACCCCCTAGGTTTAATTTTGGAAACTCAATAGAAATAAGATAAGGTAAGGTATAAGGCCTTATCTTATTTCTATTTTGGAAACTCAATAGAAATAAGATAAGGTAAGGTATAATATAACATATCATCACTGGTTACGTTATCTTATACCTTACCTTATCTTATTTCTATTGAGTTTCCAAAATAGAAATAATATAAGGTAAGGTATAAGATAACATATCATCATTGGTAACGTATCGTCACTGGCTTGCTATTTTATTCAGTGACAATCTCGAGTACAGTATTTTAGAAGTTGAAAAAGATAACATAGAAAATCTGTTGATAGTAAAGCTAAATAACTCTTGAGCATTCACCTTCTTGTTGGAGGTTATATATTGGCCAAACAGAGATGAACCAGAATTTTATTATGACATTATTGTCAAACTTGATGACATTATTGTCAGAAAAAGAAAACCTGCCATTAATAATCTGTGGAGATTTTAATTTAGTACAGAACTTTGGTTTAGATACCTATGGCTACATTAGGGAAAATAATATTAAGGTAAAGGCAAAGGTAATGGAAATGCAGTCAGTTTTTGATTTGGAAAATGTTTGGTGTGTGAATAATGAAAATAAAATAATATATACATGGTTTAATAGTAAGGCTCCACGACAAATGGCAAGACTAGACTTCTTTTCAACAACCTCTAACATCTGCTCAAAGCTCATATCAACTACTATCATTCTTCAATATAAGACTGATCATTCAGCTTTAACTTTGGAAATTACATGATATAAAGCGTGGTAAAGGTTTTTGGAAATTTAACACATCCCTTCTCCATGATGCAGAGTATGTAAGTTTGGTAAAAAATACAATTGAAAATACTGTGAGAACATACTATAATGACATTGGATCTACGGACCAGTTTGGTTACAATCTTTCAGCTGACTACCAAACTCTATTTGAGATGATAAAACTAAATATCAGAGGTCAAACAATTGCTTTCAACTCTAAAAAAGCCAGGAAAAGGAACAAAATTGATGCAGATCTTGAAGGAAAAATAACAAATTTGGAAAAATCTTTACTAGAACTCTGTAATGTTGGGGACACAGCAAAAACCATCCACATACAACATGAATTAGAGCAGGCAAAATTGCAATTAATAAAAGTATGTGAACTACTATTAAAAGCTGACAAAGTGTCAGTATTATGAAGAAGGGGAGGAATCAACAAAGTTCTTTTGCAACTTGGAAAAATGCAACTCCATTAGTACGACAATTTATAAACATAATGTCAATGGGGAAATAATCACCTCTCCATTAGATATACTAACAGAACAGAAAAAAATATAAACGTATCTATAGCTCAAGAGTGCCTCGTTCTGAAACTAATAACCAAAGATTTTTGGAAAATGGTGGTGGACCTTTGACTGATGATGAAAAGTTAAAATGTGAAGGTCCTGTTACCAAACATGAGCAAAAAGTGTGATAAAAATATGAAAAACAATAAAAGCAATGGGACAGGTGGGATTCCTGTATAATTTTATAAATGTTTTTGGTCAGACATTGGAAAATTCTTAATAAACACTTTCAATGAGTCTTTTGATAAGGGCCATCCTTTTCTTACTCAGAGACAAAGTATTATTACCTGTATACCAAAGGGCAACAAACCTAGAGAATTTATGAACAACAAAAGACCAATTTCACTTTTGAACATTGATTATAAGATTTTATCTGGTAATTTTGCTCACAGATTAAAAAAAATGTACTTCCAAAAGTTATTGGGGACACACAGAAAGGTTTTTGAAAAATCGATATATTGGAGAAAATATACACCTGGTGTATGACATCGTGTCTGAACTAAATATACAACTTCTGTTGGACTTTGAAAAGGCATTTGATTCTTTAGAATGGCACTACATAAAAAGTACTACAAAAGTATAATTTTGGCAAAAGCTTTATTGCTTGGTATAATACACTCTACACAGGAGCATGTAGTTGTGTAATAAACAATGGTATCTTTGAATCTTTTTAACTAGAAAGAGGGTGTCGTCAGGATGATCCACTGAGTCCTTATATTTTCATCCTTTCTATAGAATCCTTATCAAGGGCAATTTTAGTTGAAAATGACATCACAGGAATAATGCTATGGGATAAAATGTTTAAAGTTGGACAATATGCTGATAACACTTTTTTATTACTTGATAGGTCTGAAAAATCGTTGAATTCTAGTTTAAACTTATTCAACTGCTTTTATAAGTGTTCTGGCCTAAAGTTAAATTTTGACAAAACCTCAGCAGTTTGGCTTAGGACAATGAAAGGGTAAAAAAATTCTTTGCCCTGAACTTAATCTTTCTTGGACAGATACATTTATGTTACTGAGAATCTCTTTTCACACAGACCTTGAGACAATGACCGAGCTGAATTACAATGCAAAGGTTACAGCAATTGAAAAAAAAATTCAAAGTTATAAAAAACATAGACTTCACTTATTGGAACAATCACAGTCATTAAAACACTTGCTGTTCCAAAATTAGTTTATGCAATGAAAGTTCTCCCATCACCAAGTACGGAAACCCTTAATAGACTTAATAATAAACTCTTTAAATAATTTATTTGGAAGGAAGGTAAACCTAGAATAATATTGTCACAATTAGAGCAAGATATTTCTAATAGAGGACTAAGGTTGACAAATATAAGCTTTTTGAATAATGCACTCAAAATACCTTGGATCTCGGACGTAATTAAAAGAAACAAGAATTTGGGATATATATTCCAGAATATTGTTAATTATGACAAATATTCTGCAAACATTTCTGTCAAGAGTTAAAAATTCTTTTTGGAGTGATGTGTTGAAGACATGGAGATCATATCAGATTATTTTTGAAAAGGGTATCAATGTTAGAACATATCCATTATGGGACACACACTTTTTGACAAATACAAACATAACTACTACGAAACTAGAAATCCAAAGTGGAAACATTAATATATTAAATGATTTGTTGCATGAATCTGGTAGAGAGATGGGTTTTGAAGACTTTAAATCTACTTTTAACTTAAACCTAAACTTTGTAGACTTTTAGTCTCTTACACACTGTCTTCCAAGATCATGGATAGAGGATATTATTGGAAATCCAGTTAAACTAAGAGATAGTGAAATTTGTCAGAGATGTATCAGATTTGCTCTAAATGAAGAAATGTTGTAAAGGGACAAATTGGAAATTTATTGAAACAATCAGTGTAAAATGGAAGCACAAGTCCAAATGGTCAGAATACCTACAAACCCCTGTTTCTGAAGAGGTTATGTAAGAATAATATTCATTAAATTTCCAGTGTACTGTTGAGAGCAAGTTAAAGAGCTTCCAGTACAAAATATTACAATATATTTTGACAACTAATAAGTTTTTAAATGTTTGTAAAATAAACTTGGTATATGTCCTGTGACAAATAATTTCTGGAAGGAAGTTACTGCTGTTTTGAAACCTTACATTGATCTCAATGGGTTACTATGCACAACTACAGTACTCCTAGGTATCAGATCAAAAGAAAATTCCAGAATTTTGAATCACTTAATCAACTTGATAAAGAATTATATATACTTCATAAAATGTGTTGGTCAAAATTTCGCAATTTCAAGTGCAATTGAAAAGATAAGGAGCACATACAATAGAAAAAAAACATTGTTATACAATTTGAAAAGAATAAGGAAGTCATGGGCAGTAAATGGGACCTTTTGATACCATTACTAAAATAAATATAAATTTAAATGAAGTTGAACTAATAACAAACAGTTTCATAATGCAACACTAGCCTGTATAAGTTTGGTACAATGCTATGTCTTTGTAATGAAAAACCTGTACACTCAGTGCCCCCCAGTTAAATTGTTTTTGTTTTTATATATATGTATGAAAAATGCAGTTTTTCAATGGAAAGTAATTAGTTATTCTACACAGCTAACAGTACTTAAAAATAAATGTAACTTTAGAAAATTTAGAAAAAATTTTTGTATGTAAAGTTTAGTAAAGTTAGGTAATATTTATGTATGTAACTCTGGTTAAACTTAAAACTGGTATACCATACTACGTTATGATTGAAACTGATGAAACAGTATACCCCTGATGATAAGGTATCATCAGATGTTGAAGATAAATGATTGCCAGATTAGTTAATAACATGTTTAGGTCATTTAAGATACATGTTATTCAAAGCCTATAATGGTCAACAACCTAATTGCTAGTACAAGGGCCAAAAAAGGGTTATGTCGCAGAAGAAGTAAATCTATACTAAGTTGTATTTTATGCAGGTGTTCCACTGGAGGTGACCAGTCGGTAACTATGTCTTTTTTGGGAGTCGGGACCAATGTTTACATGGTTGGTAACAGTCGGTTGTAGTTTCCAGGCTTGTTAGGAAGACCATTTCTGACCCTTGTAACAGACCCTAACTACCCTCCACATAGCAACTGGCCTGACGGTTAACTTAATGGCTTGTCGGTTACACTTCCCGCCTTGTCAGTTAATACAACAGGCATGTCTATAGCATGCATCTGGCTTGTCCCAAATATGGTGATCCAGACAGTACGTGATGACCGTACAGTCGGTAACTTAATTCAGCTGGCCTGTCTGTAAATGTTCCTGACAGGCCTGTATCTTTTTCAAGCCAGTCGAGAACCTTTAACGTCTGAATCCTAGAGTCGGGAATTTTTATAACCGACAAGCCCTGAAGTGAAACAGACAAGCTGAAAACAATAGCCAACAGGCCTGTTACAGTAACAGACAAGCCAGGAGTTGTAACTGACAATCCCGCAATATTTTTTCATCTTATAGCCTGTCTGTTTCAAAATCTGTGGCTATAAAAAGATGAGCCGGCAGATGCACTTCATTCATTTGGGGTTTGACTGTCGACAGACAAGAGGTGTGCAGCTTTATGTTTTTCCTTTTATTCAAATTAGCTTTTATTCAAATTAAGTTTTGAGTTAGGCTGAACTGGCTGGGAGTGAAACTTGTTCTCTGAGATTTTGCTTTTGAGTTTAAGTTTTTCTTTTTTAACAAACTGCGATATACATATAATTTGACAGCATGCCAAGTAGCAGAAGGAGAAAGATTGAAGTACCTACTGATACTCAACCACAGTTTGAGTTAAGAGATACTGCTGAGGATATAGAGGGAAGAGGGAGAGAGAGAGGGGAGAGGGAGAGGCAGGAGAAAGAGGAGAGAGACAGAGAGAGCTTGGAAAGAGAGAAGACAGATAGGACCGAGTAGACAGAAGAGACTGAGGAAAGGACAGAAAAGTGACCTCATACAGACACTGACACGGAAGTCAGAACAAGCTGCAGTGAATAGCACTGAAAAAACAGACCTGGTTGAGAGACAGTTTTAGTTTTCTACGAGGTCCCATCAGAAGGAAGGGAGTGTCTAAGTCTTCCACGTTCAAGTCATCACTGAGACCTTCGGGGGCCACAGCCACAGCTTCAGTTCCAGACACTTCACAGGAGACTGAATCTGAGATGGAAATCAGCATGGCATCAGATGTTATTACTCAACTGTCGACCACAAGCCCTTCACACCAACGAGCTGCTGTCATCACCACCACTACTGTCCTGGAACTATCTCTACTCCGAGATTAAAGAGACTTTTTGACCTTCAGAAATGAGACAGTGAAAATTCTTAGTGGAATACAGTACAAGGCCAAAGAAAACAAGAGACAGGTCACAATAACTCAACAGGTCACAACATTTCAAATTCCAGAATCAACACAGGCCACCGCAGGACATGAATACATCCTCACGATACTGGATACTCAACAAGTTTCCACACCAGCTGTGCAGCCAACTCAGCAGCACCACAACCTCCAACAGTGATTGTGAAAGTTTAACCACCTAGGTCAGCATCAGCATCAACACAGCCTGCATATTTTCTTGTTGCGGATGACCAGCACCCTGGGCCTTCCAGACAACTGATGTTTGCTTTGAGCCCAACAAAGACATTTAACCCACTATCCATCACCTCTGGACAACAGGGAGACAGTCAACACAACACTTCTGGATCATCAAGTCTTTTCAGAAGTATTCCCTCCATACTACAGTACCAGCAGATTGACAAACCACAACCATTTTCACCCTCTCAACTTCAACCAGCACTGTCACCAGTGCCAACTACCACTCAGCAAGAACAAGCTAGCCCTCCCAGCCAGTTCAGCCAACAGAGTCAGCCCAAATCAGCAGATTAGCCTGCATTAAGTTGCACCAAAAAAATCCCTTCTCAGGGCCACCCAAATCTTTCCACAACAATTATCCAGTTGCCTGTTCTTCCCAAAACAAAAAATACACAGTCCAACACTTACACTTCCCCCAAATACATAACAAAAATTGAGTGAATGGGTGAGTGAATCTTTGATACAAATTAAAAAAATTCAAACACACACAAAAAAATTAAAAAGCTTAACTTGGAGTGAATGTGTGGATGGACTGACAGACAAATAGACAGCATCACAAAACAACACATTACAACTGACAGACTGCTCACTGACTGACTTAATTTTTCCCAGTTGACTGACACTTCATTGAGAGTGTCTTCCTTCAAAGATATTTTTATAAGCTATTGGGGTAGTAATAGGATATCAAAAATTATAATCAAATTTATGGTGAAATATATTTTTACGGATCAAATTTATTCTAAAATTTAAAAACAAAAACTGTTGCTAGAATTAGAAAAAAAGTAAGAAATGTCTTTCTAAAATTCAGGAAAAATGTGTGTAGGGTTTGAAATTTGACTTTTGAGGACTTGGGTTTAAATTGTTGCATGTTTATGATAACGTTCAGATATGAAATTGTTTAAAATATAGGTTAAAATGGGGTGTATTTGGTTTAATAGTATTGGGCTAATAATGGTTTTGGATTTGGTTTAATGTTTGTGTGACACCATTAAAATAAAAGTTCTTGGAATATTTGGATATCCTAAAAATTACTGATAGATGACAGGCTTGTTCTCCTCTCAGTCTTCTTAAATCCTGTCCTCCTGCCCAGCCAGTGCCCCTAGATTATTGAAGTAATCTTTCAGAAGGTTGCATTGATGTTTGGCCTCTCTCGATGGGTTTCTAAAATTCCCATTCTGTCCCTGCTCTGCCTGGTCAGCCTGTGGTGGTTGTATGTTGTCTGCTGGAGTGGGTGGCCTGTCTGTTCCACCCTGATGACTTCTCAGCATGTTATGTAGTACCACACATGTTAACACAATGTCCCTCACAACTTTTAGCCTTTGCTCCATGGTGGCCAGCAGTACCCTGAACCTTCCCAATAATATTCCAAAAGCACTCTCGACCACCCTCCTACCCCTGGATACCCTGTAATTGGTGACTCTCTCCTCCCTGGTCAGCTGTCTTCTGCTGTAGGGTTTGACCAGCCAAGGCATAAGGGCAAAGGCATTGCCCCCCAAAAAGGAAGTAGTGTAGATTTGGCCCTCCAGGTCCCAGTTGTTCTGGTGGTGGGAGCCCCAAGGTGCCGTTCTCAAATTTTCTTCTCAGCTTGCTACGGTTGAATATCCATGCATCAGATAAAGAACCACTAGCCCCCACATTGACCCACAGGAACTTGTACTCTGCATCAACCAGGGCTAACAACGTCAGTAAGAAATAACCCTTGTAATTGAAATATTCACTGCCTGACTTTTTGGGATTCTTCATTGCAATATGTTAGCCAACTAGTACACCTACAACATGGGGGACATTCCATCTGTTTTTAAATTTCCCCCCAATCTTTCTGCACTCTTCAGGATCTGTTGGACAGATGAAATGTTCCTGCTGAAATTCTTCAAGGATGGCCCTGCACACCTTGGGGACAAATTTACAAATGGTAGTTCTGCCAACCCTCCAATGGTACCACAGTGAATTGTAGCTTTTTCCTGTGGACAAGTGCCTGAGTGTAACTGCCAATTTCAAATCAACTTCTAGCGGCTTCCTGAAATTTGTGTGTGACATCTTGAGACGAATGAAAATTCTTTCTTCAATTGATCAAAAAAGGCAGGTGGAAATTTCGGTAACCTGGTATATCAATTGTGATTAGATCATCCAGGAATGTTCTCTAGGATCCTCTCTCCTATCTTTGTAGTATCCAGGGCATAACCCATGGATTCTGTGGCTTCCTTCTCCTACGTGGTGGGGGCTGTGGCTGTTGTGGCGGTGCTGGCTGGGAAGGTGCTGGGTTTTGTTGCCTTCTCTGTCTTGAAATCATGATAAAAATAACATATTCAATTCAATAAAAAACCAAAGGACCCTCAACTTGTGAAACAGTTCATCTTGATGTGTAGCTGTCATCTTTGCAGTGATGAATGAATGGCCCTACACATGTGCTGAGGGGTTTATATGGTGTGATCCTCCCGATTCTGGATGCTGACTATGGATACCGACCCCCAAAATCAATCAGTCTTGTCGTAATGGGTCGTGGACGTGGTCCCCGGCTTGTCTGTTTGTCTTTACTGCTTGTCTGTTTGCAATGTAGCTTGTCTGTTTGGGGTTTAGGGTTTGTCGTACTACTTCTACGACTGATCATACAAAAAACGTCCCCGACCCTACGGCTTGTCGGTGTAGTCATCATGTCCTGTCTGGAAGTGTAGCATTTTCGCGCCTTTTTTGCTACATTTCTGCAACTTTCACAACTAACCCTAGAGTCTTAGGGTTGGTTGCAGGGTTGGCTCAGTGTAAACCCCTGCGTTAATTACTACAGTACCCATTTTAGTCTAGTGTGGGGTGAAATGTGAACCTGATATATATAATCATTATACATGCTGGTCAAAAACACACATGCTTAGAGCACATTACATTAAGCAATAAAAGTAAGATTAAGTAAATTTACCAAGAAAACACTAGCAGAAAAACTTACAAAATGTATCTCTGCAATTCAATGTCACGAGATTCTAGCTTGGGAAGCAGCACTTATCATGCAACCATGGTCATAAACGCAGATGTAATATAGTTTTATGGGTCGGGTCTACAAATAAACCTGTACAATGAAAGGGAACTGGATCTCCTAAGGGTTAACAGGAAACAAACACATTTGTAGCTTTAAAAATCTGCTTTTCATATAACTAATCTGAAAAGAACGACAGTACAACATACAGGTAGGTTCTTATTCTTAGGTAATATAAATGAGATGACTGATATTAACGTAAATATAAAAAGAAGAAAGCTTTCTCTTGAAGTAGGAATGTGAGTAAATATTTAGGCAGGGTTAAAGTAGCTACTGAAATTACCTTCATTACGTCATTGCTTGTTAATGTCAGGACAAATGTCGCAAATAAATCTTTCAGTCATAAAAGTTCCGAATCAAGTTTCTAATCCTATAAATATTCCACAAGAGCCACGGTTGTGTTTGTGTGACTGTTGAATAACATACAATCTGATGGCAAATGGCAAATAGACTGGTGATGTAACTAATACTGTAAAATCAATAACATAATGCTATGACATAAAACTAGCCTCGTGTCAAACAAGTGAAAAATACTAGTCAAGAAATTTGGGTTAGGGTACACATATCACTGTATATCATGACAGTTGTTTGTGGTTAATGCAAACCTGCTTACTGAGGGAAATTACTCAGAATACAAGGGAGTTAAACTAGGTATAACTTGTACACCATTTAAGTTGGGGTTTTATATCCCATTTCAATGATATAGAGTCATATGAGGGCAGTCATCAGTGTGTCCTGAATGGGTTTAAAACATATGACTAAAAATGGTGAGAGTCAGGTGATTATTTGTCAGACTTGTTAACCTGTTTAATAGCTGGGATTTAATACCTGTTTAACAGCCAGTATTCAAATCCTGACTGGATTATAAAAAATGGACAGCATGTTAGATTTAGTGTATGTACTCATGTACATGGTTTACAACATCCAATGGGCGATTTGCGATGGCAAATATTTCCTGACCCTTTCAATATTTTGTAAATATTCATCTAAATTCTCTCGTCATCTGATTTATTCCCTTCCAGTGCGGAAAAATCAGTGTCATGGATCGGACGTCGGGTGTCTCAAATCGGAGTCGGACACATGTAAAGGAGGGGAAGAATCACTGTCGCAAAGCGGTGATCAGATGTTGTTGCATACATGTGTACGTACACTAACAGACCCATGTACACATCAAAGTGATCAGCTTTCTACCTTGGATTTCTTTTCGATCTTAAACACCCATTCCAACTTTGACATTGCAATGCCAATGACTTCACAGTTGAGCTTAACAACAATGATGAACTATTGTATATATAGAGAGAGTTATTGGTAACTGGACTTTTTCATTAACTTCCCATAAGATTGCTACATGTTAATTTCAAGGCAAAAGTCTTGCTTTAGATTCAAACCATCAAAGTTACATTCGTAAATTATTGGGCAATCTATTTAACTACTTATGGTGAGGTTCCATTAAAATTTCATTGAAGCATTTAAAATAAATATTTAATGCATGTAGAACATTGTATATTGGAGAAATTAAAACACAATGTGATGCACATATAAAACAGTCGAAATAAAATAATAAGTATCTGTTGTAATCATAGTAATTTCTTTAAAACCCGTCCACAAATATAAAAAACACCAAGACTAAATCACACCTTCATTAATATTTCAATCAAAGACTTGAATAAATCATTCAAGTAACCTTAAATAACATCCTGTGCTTATGACACACAGAAGGGTAGTGAAAAAAATGACTGTAAAAGAAAGATTATGATACAATCTTTATGGAACATGCTTTATGCTTGCATCAGTCAAAGGCTATTTAATTTCGTTGTAATTGCCCAAGTAAAAGAAGCATTAATCAAAAATAGATAACACATTGAGTGTAAAGGTTGCAATTCTTCACTTTTCACATTATTTAAGCTAAGAACCGTTTCGTTTTATGATCTGCATCCTTGTTTAGGTTTTGTCTCATTGTTTTTTTTCTGAAATGAGATTAATATAATTGTTTGGTGGAGGTAAGGTTAAGAGTAATATGGTCTAAATATTGCATTTTGACTTAGAGGGCTGTTTCACATTGGTGATTACGACTCTGCAAATTGAAAAATTTTGGAATAATCCCCGATACACCATGGTGTACGCAGAATGGTTTGAGGTTATAGACCCCAAAGGCGAAGCCTGAAGGATTTATTGCCTCAGACCATGGTAAAAGTCTACGTATACCATGGTTTGGGAGGGTATTATTCCTATTCTAACATGACATAAAATTGATTCATTATAAAATTTACTCTTTGTTAAGAGTTTTAAAACTTCTAAAGGACGAGAAATACATAGATATTCCCTCCTTCTTACATTGTCCTTCCATTATAGAGTAGCATATTTTGATAGTCAAAAGCAATAAAAAGTATGAACATTTTACTTTTATTTCAGCACTTACTCCTTTTATTTCAATTATTTTTAAAGTTTTACATCAAAATATCTTTGTTTACATCCAAAACATGGGAAACATGGGAAACAACCGGAAACATGGGAATATATTTACAAAATGTTATCGCTTGGTAGATGGAATAGCTTACTTTTGACCAGTAAGTTTACTGTGGTTCTTAGCCATTTTGAATCACGGACACAGCCGTATCATGTTAGAATGTCCATTTAGGAGGTCAATTTCTTTCATTTATAAACCACAATCACAACATTTAACACAAACTCTGTGCCAGGATTTGTGGATCAATAATGTTGGGGAGCGAATAAGAGTGAGTTTTTTGAGTCCCTAAAAAATTCAATCTGTTTTAAATTATCGTAAACTGTCACCAAACCTTAATCTCTTGCAATTATGAACCCTATTGCAAACCCTATCGTAAAGCTATCTTAACATTTGTAAAGCAATTGTATCAATCTTAAGTCAATCCTAGTGACTGTATAGACCATTGTAAGGTTGGTAAACCATTCCATAGAAATTGGGAGCTGATAGGAAGTTTTTTTCCTGGGGAACCAGTCAGATTGAGCAGAAAACATTTGTAACACACATTGTGGTTCTGCATCATATATTTGTCACAGGCTTCTTGTCGGTTTTAGAAAAAAAAGATTATGTTCATGTTATTTCTTTAATACACATATTATGAAAACATCTGTGGTTGGAGTTTCATATATTGTTTTCATTCGACAAGGCCATATTTTCACTTGACCTTTATATGACCAGTAATCTTAAAATGCTGGTGAAGTTATGGCTCATGTTTCACCCATGTGTTCAGACAATGACTAATGTTATTATATGTTTGGTTATAACCTGTGCTTTTGCAAGGAACTAGAGTCAAAACCACCCACAAAGAAGTGTAAACCCAATTATTAACCACTTGAATTACTGCATAGAATATCTCACCAATTCTTTTTTGCATTTGTTTGGAAACGGTATTAAAAATAGTTGAAAACCATTTTTAAAAGGATTTTTAGAAGTTCTTAGGTGCCCAGTGCATAAATATCTCTGATTACTGTGTCATACATTGTTTTTCTTCAACATGGCCATAGTTTCACATGACCTTTGCCTAATAAAAATATGACCAGTAGTTCAAAGTTCGAACTTGGGCTACAAGTCCCTTTTTTAATATGTAGTTTATTTAGAGGATACATGTTGGAGCCCAACTTAGGAGTCAGCCCATCTTAAGATGGGCTATAGCCCAACTTAGGATCCTAAGTTGGGTAGCCTATCTTAAGATGGGCTAGCCCATCTTAAGATGGGCTAGAACATATCAGCCCAACTTAAGATAATAAAATTCAAAAATGATTGTTATGTCGAATATAATATAAACCATTTACAAGGAAATTATTTTCATGAAAAAGATGACATTGATATACTTAGCTGACCCTTGTACAGAAGTACTTATTTTTTATTTATATAAATATGTTTAACTTATCTAACCTCAACAAAAAGTGTTTAATTGCAGAAACTAAAATGAATTGTGTTTCCTGAGCCTCAAAAGCATTAAAATATTCCTTTGATATCTGCCTCTATGTCTTTCATTGGAATGATTTCTTAATTGGATTTGCGCCTATTGTTTCAACATTCTTTTGATGTTGATTTGTTTCACTTGGGGTGGGTGAACTACACAATAGGGAATACCCCAAATCATAAAGTGAAACAAATCAACATCAAAGTAATCTCCAAATATAATGAGCCTTAATTCTATCAAACCTATGAGGGGGAAAGACATATAGTGAGTGATTTTATGGGTGAGCCTGATTGTATATTTTAAGTTTAAAGAAGAATTATAAAATTACTTTTTTATATTATTAGACAGTATTTAAACTGGATTTAAAGCACTTTATCTTTGGAGCTGAGTGCCACTAATTAATTGGAAAATGCAATTAAATTCAAACAAATTATCGTGATGAATTTAGTCATAAAAATGATAAAAATTGATAAAATACACATTGCACATAAAATTGGTGTTTTCTATTACTTTATATGGCTAAATGTCCATTTAAGAACTTAACTTTAAAATCATAGCTTTAAAATCATTCCTGAGTTACTTATCTTAATTTGGGCTGATATGTTCTAGCCCATCTTAAGATGGGCTTGGCCCATCTTAAGATAGGCTACCCAACTTAGGATCCTAAGTTGGGCTATAGCCCATCTTAAGATGGGCTGACTCCTAAGTTGGGCTCCAATATACATATTCTTTACAAATATCAGTGAAAAAATGGTACTCGTTTGTACAAAATTAGTCAAATGTATTAGGGGCTACGGGAAACATAAAATATATATATTACACTGTTTAATGGAGGTTTAAACATGATAGACATACAGTCAAAATTGTATGCACTAAAAGCAACATGGATTCCAAAATTTCTAAACAATAGAAATAGAATAGCCAACATTGTTAACATGTATCTAACTTCTATAAATTTGAATATGTCACTAATCTTGAGAACAACATTTCGTAAAAGTGATTCCTTTGATATTATTAAAAAGATACCAATGTTCTATCAGCAAATCTTTATCTCCCTTAATGAATGTAAGACTATAAAACCAATAAACAATCTATGTAATTTTGAATTTTTGACACAACCTTTATGGGGAAACGAATATTTCAAATTTAAAAATAAACATTTATACTACAGAAATTGGATTGAGAGTAATATAATTTTTATCAAGGATCTATTTGACAAAAATGGTTTCTTTATTAGCGAAGAAAACCTATTAATTAAATTGAAAAACAAACAAAATTGGATGACAGAATATTTAACACTTAAAAAAATAATCAATAAACTAGCAAAACACAAATTTAATACCAAACAGGGCCAATTCATACAAACGTCTGCCTGTATGAAAACTAATTTCTGGGCAAAAGGAAATCTAATTCATCCAGAAAATATTAAAACAAAAGAAATTTATAATATTCTACTAAGTAAAAAATATGAAAAACCCTATGTTGAAAACATGTGGGAAAAACGACTTACAAACGAAGTTAATAATATTAACTGGGCAGAGGTGTATACCCAAAATTTTAAGTGTTTGAAATATAGTAAATTTACAGAGTTTAAGTTTAAAATTATACATAATGTACTTCCATGTGGAAAGCAATTATGCTGTTGGAATAACAATTATAGTGGATTATGTGTTTATTGTGGTGAAGTGGAAAATATAACTCACCTTCTTTATGAGTGTTCTAGAATTAAAAATATTTGGCGTGTAGTCAGCAATTGTATGAAAACTAATATATTGTTAAAACATATTATAATTGGTTTTCAATTTAACAATGAAAACTATGTTTTGCAAAATAAAATTATTTGTATTGTAACAATATCCTATGCTATTTATAGTGTATGGTGTAAGTGCAATATAAACAATAAAAATTATAAAAATACTGATGTCAAAAGTAATATTAAGCAACAATTATCTTTTTATCTAGAGGTTTTTAAAAGCATCTTTGATAATCCAAGAAAGGAACACTTAAAATGTCTAGGAGAATGTATACTCTATCACTTGATTTGATCATTAATTTATTCAATGTGTATACATAATATGTGCTTGAATGTTTTAAAATATATAAAATGCATATATGTGTGGCCAAAAATATATAGAAATTTTTCAGTTGATTTCTTATAAAGCATGCACACAAACCAGAGCATAAAAAATGAAAATGATTTTAGTGGATGGTATCTGTATTTGTACTAATCTCTCATTATTTTCAATGTCACATCATACTGTGTATGATATGTTTGTTAGCAGTCTGATGGTGGGTTTGCTACCCTAGCCCACCCAGATGAAGCAGTTATTGTGAAAAAAGGGTAAATAAAATTATTTTGTAGCAAAAAAAAAAAAAAAAAAAAAAAAAAAAAAAAAAAAAAATAGTACACTGTCTTTATTTAAGTCATGTGGTCGATAATAAAGCATAGGATAGAACAGGGTATTGATCACACACATGTGGAAACACGTGTGTTGTATTCTTTTACCTTGTTCAGTCCTCATACCGTCCTTTGGTTTAAGAAACTGTGTGTAATTTCCAATAAATAAAATATAACACCATAACCACGAAATTTTTCAATTATAAAAATTTATATGGCTTTTACAAATATATTAAAGGCGACATAGCTTACCTGTTTACATTAAGGAACTCTTGTGTACAGTTGTATACTTAACCAATAAAACTGCTTTAACCACTTTTATCCACTTTCTATGACAGTATGGATGTCAGATCAAACTATTAAACTAGTAGCCCCAAGACAAAATGTGTTGTTCCTCTTTGACACCCTTTTATTAACCTTTGTTTCTCAGAAACCAGAGGCAAACAAAATACATAGCAATCAATCATTCAACAAATGGTAAACATCCTTGAGAAAACAACCCAGTCATTTGAGGGTTACTCTATTGCTTAACAACGCGCAAAAATGATACACAATACTTCTTTTGTACCTAGTCCAGATCTGTCAATTTATTTAAAGCATTCCAACACTATCTGTTTGTATATATATATATATACATATATATGTGATGTTGTCACTTATTTCATCTAATCCTTCAGTGACTATGTTTCATATAATCCCCTGAGAACACATGAACTACAAAACCCCTGCTGACAGAGTCCAGGGATACTTCCTAATTATTACTCAGGTGTGCTTTCAGCGTATATGCTGACGACAGTGTCTTTACTTCAGCATGCAAGTCCTCATAACAACAGTAGCATGGGGGGAACAGCAGCCACAAAACAACACAAATATCTCAGCAACAGCCCCTCCCCAGCTTTAAATACCCCCATTTGGTTACCAGTCCACTAATTGGCTCAGTGCAGACATAAAAGAAGATCAAATACATTTCATGTGTTTTTGTCAAGCTTTCAATACAAAATAGAAAAATTATTTTTACATAATTCTATGTTTACACTTATCCGGACTGCCATCTACCATATACGTCTGTCACACTTTAACGGGGGCAGATTACATGTTTGTAGAAGTTATTGTAACAATCCTGACAGGAATGAGTGACTGAATAAGGTCAGCTACAATTCACCAGCAGCAAAAACAATTCTGAAGTAACAGTGAAGTTTAGAAATGAACAACTTGTTTAACAACAACAAAAGAAAAACCGCTGTTCTCTTTGAGTTTAAGTAAAACTCAGAAATTAAGTTTATGTATGAGTTTTGGGATGATTTTAATAATTATTGATATTGTTAACAGTTTGAGTTTAAGTAAAAAAATCTCATGGGTTTGTGAATGAGTTTAAGTTTAAGAATCATTGCAGATACGTTCCCAGTCATTAAAAGAGAAAGTTGGTGAGTTTGATCGAACTGAGTACTTATACTGTGATGATGTTGGTAGAAGTTTGACCTCTCATTTTCTGCCACAAAAACAAAGATCACTTCCAAGGTCTGAAATTCAACTATGTTTATATTTAGAAATCACCAACATGGCACAGCAGTTGTAATAATATTCGACCAGTTAGAAAATTTATGTTTTATTGAGAAGATTGCATTTTTATGGACATTGTGTCTCCACCATATTTTCAACTTAGTGACACAGTTTTTTTGTATTTTCTGCGTCTTTACTGATTTTGAAAGCCATCTTTGATGATTGAAGTAGATTGAAGTTCGCTAGCTTGTAAAGATACCAACAAAATCGAACTCAACATCCTGAACGATTTAAAAGTACGACTTGGTACCATCCAATCCATTTAGGCATGACATAAAGTTCAAAGTCATATGACATTGTATCAGTATGTTTTTTCAGTGTACGCCACAGAATGGGGGTTAATAGTAAAAAAAAATCTTCCTTATTTCTGGGGAGAAATAACGACATGAGTTGAGCCAATAGGAAAAAAATTTTATTTTGAAAAAAACCCCTGTTATTTTATCAGTAGGTATATTCAGCATACGCCACAGGGTGGGGTTAATAAGAAAAAACTCTTTCTTGTGAGATTTTGAAATTTGTGTTGCACAGAATCAGTTAAGTGTGTATAGGCCTTAAGCATGGTGTATAATGGTAAGTGTAATTGTGATATGAATATAGTTGATTTGTACCAAAAATAATGAACTAAATTCCCATTTAACCCAGTAACACGAGCTTGTAGAGAGATTATAGAGAATATTACTTTCTACAAAAATTAATCACAGAGCTAGATATTGTGGTTGATATTACTTTCAATATGAAATGGTATGTGACCGACTATCTGAAAATGCACTGGTAATCTTACATAAAGGCACTTTTCAGCTAATTGCTGGTACATGATACAGACGTATTGAATGCACTGAGATGGTTATGGGTACTACAAATATACAGGATATCAGAACCATTTGAGTTACTTATTTCCACTATCAGATTATGTACATACATGTTGACTTTTGCCACTTGCTTTACAATAAAGCACATAAAAAGAAAAAGTCAGATTTTGTGGATACTCCAATAAAGATCATGCATGTGGACTGATCTGTCACCAAAAATTGGTTACATTGCTTGGTTAAATCCGGCTTCTTACATCCATTTTCACAGCTGGGTTAACATTGAGAATATGGAAAAAACTCTACCCAAGCATTATCTTAAGTTGGAGTAAAAACTATCTCCACCAGCCAGCATTGTAGCCGTGCTGAGAGAACGAGAGTTAGAACGAGAATAAAAGATGAGATTTGGGCATACTACTTTTATTAATTTCTAACACGTTAGTTCATAACACACGAGAGTAAAACAAGATGTGATTTAAGCTCAAGAAACAAACACCCAGTTAATGGAACACATAATGCATAAAAACCTAAAACCATTTAAATCTTTAACATAAAACACAACACTAAGTAAGGGTGAATCTGATTGGACAACACTGGTAGGGAAGAAATGATTGGACAAGAGGTAAGAAGGAAGAGTCCATTACACAGATCGGTCCAACTTGACTGATACACAATCACTGCGGGGTGATTGTCCTAAGTGAGTTTGCATCTTGGAGATTTACATATGCAGGGATATGATTGGTTGTTTGGCTGGATGCATGGGTATTCCCATGATAGTATAGTCTGTATATGCTTTGAAGGTTCCAATATTGAAAATGGAGTGCTTGTCCTAACTACATTCTTCCGTTGGATTGGCTTATGGATTCCAGAAAGGAAAATATTATGATTGTATTGAGAAAGTTCTGGTTACAATCCGTCTCAGTAATAACCCCGAATATTATAAACTCGCAATTCCCTTTTGGAACAATGACAACAGTTGATTCCTGTGTACTCTTGTCACACTATTTTCAGGCATCAGCTAATAGGTTTCATTACCACTGAAATGATTACCACAAAGTTTAGCTTAACTGCTACCTGTTGTCAGGATTTACAACCCATCAACTAAGGTAGTCACCCATTTACCTTGTGATCAATTGTTATGCAACCATACAAACTACTCATACATACATCCACTATATAAATGCAAACAAAAACATTTTACTGTTTGAAGACAAATCTAACAATTTTGAACACAGAAGAAAAAGCCACAAATATCAGCTATCAAAAATAAAGGCATAAATAAACGAAAGGTTACACTGCTAAAACGGTGGATAAATCATTTACCACCAATTATATTTTTGTGGTCTAGAATACACCTGTGTCCATTGTCATGAATGTGACATTCTTATTTCTCAGCGTGCAACTTCTATTGGTAAATGTATTGTACTTTCACCCAGCCCTTAGATGGATAAGTATGTGATAAACAAATTAATTGCTGTCAGGTCACAATACAATGTGTCATGCCTATTTTTATCATTTTATCATGTATTTGAAACATTTGCAAAGGTCAATACATAATTTTCGCTGTGATTGGACATGTTGTCAGTAACAATATACACGGTTCATGATCAAACCTGCATTTTTCCAAAGTGATTTTGAATCTTGCTCTTAAGTGCTGTAAATTGCTTCCATGTATGCATACTCGATTTGTAAATAAATTGGTTTACTACCGTGTTCAACACACTATAAAGGTCATATCACAGTCACCCTATTCCATAAACCCCCCGTCTTCTCCGTGGTATCAACCTGGCTATGTCCATGGAGGAATGATTATTGAATTGGTTTCTGGTGTTGCGCCTTAGCCTGCCTGACAGAGATTAGGTGCCATGAAAGTCCATAATAGAATAGACTATCTCGATGGGTTGTTCATCGGATGGTCAAAGGCAATAAATTAACATTTAATATCTCCTTTGCTAGAGAATCCAAAGCATTCCTTGACCCATCTCGGCTGCACAGGTACAGAGACCAAGCTCTTGTTACTTGCATACCAACACTTGAAAGACAGAGTCTCATGGATGACAATTGATCAACTACAGGAGAAAGAGGAGGAGCGCCATGGTAGGTGGTTTAAGTCCACGCCTCTTTGTATCTGTCTGTACCTGGTATCCAACCGAGACCCTCTGTGTTCCTAGATACACTGCCTTGATAGGCCATTGGAATAACAATGAAGGTGATACTTTTGATTTCTTTTGGCAACAAGGAGCCACTTTGATTCACGTAGTTATAACCAAAATATATTAAATAATTTTACACCTACCATCTTCCTCTCAGACAAGGCTTAAATGAGCCATTGACTTTTGACCTTAGGACAAGATTTCACCCTAGGGATCATGTCATGCAATTGTTGAAGTTTATGATTTTTGGGAACCCCTTTAGCCATTAGGTAACTTAGGTAAAATATCTTTGGTTAGACATAGCTGATAAGTAACTACTGTGTTAACACTAATGTTGTATTGTAGAGCCTTTCTGAGCTATTGCCTGACCCACCCACTACATATTCACTCAAATAGTATTAATTCTTGTAAATGATTGGGTGTACCTGTATATCATCTGTCATCACGCATACTAATTCTATGTTCAAACTCACAATTGCTAAGGTGTGGTAAGATCCTTGGTGGCATAGTGATTATCAAGTTTAAAACCACAGGCCTGTCACGTCTGTGTGGGTTATTATTGGACTCCCATAAGTGATATTGTAAGCGCCTGTCCCAATAAGACTCTGACGGTTGAACAGGATGCAACGCCCCCAACTTTGAATTTTGCCGCGATATGGTAACTGTAGTCATCACAGTAAGAAAGTGTTATTAATAACATCAAATAAAGCTAATTGCTTCATTTTTTTTTCAGATTACTCGTTGAATAAAAAACTTTTTTATTGACCATCTCGACGGTCTTGCATCATGATTTATTAAAGGGATTAAGTGACAGACACGAGAGATATTGATGGTTTGGGGGTTTATTACAAGATATTATTAATTACAAAAAGAGGACTTGTTTCTGTACCTGAGTCATCCTACAATTCTATGGAGAGGAACCCAGTATGAATTATCTGTAAGAGCTATTTATACATCTGTTAAGCAGTGTTCTTAATATTTCGTGAAATTATACGTATCCACATTTCTGGTTTGCTACAATTTGCTTAAAATGGACTTTCTTTCCCTAAATTTATGACCAAATCGAAGAGAATCTCAGTCATGTGCCCACTATCATATGCCATTAATGTCTTAGTCTCATACACCTAACTAACTTACTTAGTACTCGTAACAGAGTTCTAGAGACTAATGACTGTCATATTTTCACAACTCGCAGGGAGTCATAAATTTTTATTTTCAAATTTTTAAAAACGTGACAGGTCTTAGAAACTTTCAGGAATCAGTATAATTCTAAGAAAATGAATGTTTGTGACCACAGATCCAGATCAGCTTTTATAAATCTCTGTTATTCCCCATTCACATTACAGGTGGTATCGGCCACAGAAACCCATGTTTGGTGAAACGTCCCTGTCCTTGGATCGCCGTCTGACTTCTGTATGTGACCTTGCAAATCAGTGGTGAACCTTCCAGTTTCACGGTTGTTTCCAAAAGTTTCAAATTTCTGCCTCTGATTTTGGAACCGTGAGCAAGTGCAGACGATTTTGCGCATGCACCTACGAATTTCTTACTATGGTAAATAAAGGTGTGATCCACGGTGTACATAGGATTGTGCTTCGATTGTCTTTCATTGTAATATGGCGGCATAAGGTGAGCTAAGGTATTGGTCGTTTCATCTGATGGCTACGGGTGGGTTGAGGTTGCTTCATTTGTAACACTGTCATTCTACTGTTATTGATGGTTAAAAAACCCTGTCCAATCAATGGCCGCCCACCTGTAGTGTAAACAACTCTGTTGTAATGGGGAGAACCTGTAGGTGGTTCAACTGCCAAGAAAAACTTCTCACTGCATTAACATCAATGTATATCTAATTTGTGTTTTCCTAATCTTAACAAGCGGGTCAAAGTGGCGCAGTGGTAACACTCGCCTCCCACCTCTGGGATCAGAGTTTGAATACCAGCATGACCTCATTCTGGAAAGCTGGAAGTGGGTTATCGTTGGTCGGCAGGCTACAGTATAGAACCTTGACCAACTGTATGTACTCTGTATCATGCTAAACTAAAATGTACAGGCTGAATGAGTGGGGAGTGGGCGGTATCACTTTAATGAGCGGCTCATTTTGGAACATTCACTACCCATATACGAGGTCCATTTACAGAACAAGAAGGCCATGAAAATGAACCCAAATTTAAACACATCTTGATAGCAATGTATTGGACAGTGTAATTGGGTCATAGCCAAGGTCAGTCGATTATGAGGGGTCAGGACTATTGATCAACTAAGTTTTTTTAGCTTGATCAGGCTTTGAAAGAACCCATCAACTAGTAATCCTTATTGCAAGGAACTATCTTTTGCTAGGTAAATACAAAAGAGTATGAAGTATAAAAGTCATCAGATAAGGTCAAATATTCTTTATGGTAAAGTTTAATGGCTTTTGTCAAGCAAAGCCTTCTGTACATAACTGCTACACATCAAAAAAGTTAATTACCGGTATGGGTGGGTTTAAACCTTTCTCATGCTACTTTATAAATAAATCATGGAAGTTTAAATCCCCACATGCATTCAAGTTTGAACCAAGTGCAAATGGTTATCAGAACCAATATATGGTTACCACACAGGTGCAGATGTACATAATACCTAACATGCAGTGGCTTTTGCAGAATGATAAAAGTTTACCACGAGCTGTCACATGTTCATCTAAAATGCACAATCCAGAGAGGTGAGGGGGGTGGGGTGATGGGGCTGAATGGCCATATGGGGCAGCTCATTTATATACTTACATTACCAAGATAAAAGGTCTATTTTTGGATTCACAAGGACAAGGTGGTGATGAAAAATTTGAAAATGACTTAACAAAGTCAGAACCTTCCCGTAGAATGATTCAGCTATGCAGCGGCCTTTGGGTTGTCCACTTCAGCCGGCATCTATGGAAGCCTAAACTGCAATGTAACACGACTGAATGAGATAGTGTGAACAGACCATAGTATTTCAAAATATTGTACAAACTGCCACAACAACTTGACTGTGCTTACCACATTCACCTCCCACCTTTCCGATTGGAGTTTTAATTCCTGCTGGTCCTGAAGTGGGAAAGCCGCAAGTGAATTGCTATTGGCAAGAAGTTCCTGGCAGAGAATTTTGACTAACTATATGTGCTGGTTTGTTCCACTCTTTTTAGCTACCTACCACAATATGATATAAAGCTACTATGCATGACGTAAAACAAAAAAATATTGAAAAAGCTAGTGTGATTGCCTGAAAACAAATAAAAGCTGAGTTGTAGAAACAGGACAGATTCTGTTCCAGCAAGTATCATGTTTAATAACCATCCTTGTAGTTGTTTGGCCATATGACTACTACAGTAGACATCTTTTGAACTATCAGATTCATAAATTGTATCAGATATTACTCAGTGGGATATGTTATTCCTTGAGACTTCATAATTTAAAATCAGAAAAATAACTCGGAAACATTTATGAGCCATTTTTTGTCCAGTTTTGTGGGACCAATGTGTGAGGTGATATGAAAGGTTCAGACGTCATGATAAGATAAAAAAGAATGTTTCAGACATTTTATTTTATGAACAGTTAGTTGGCAACTAGTGTACTATAACATATACCAGCATTATAAAAACATCACAGTCTCTCAGCAATGACCAGCTCGTGCCCCCATAGTTCATAAAACACAGCTAATAACAGAGGATGTTTTCCCCACACAGTGGTATTTACCTAACTCATATTTCAAGTCATATTCGAAAGGGGAGCCAGGGTTATGTCTGGCTGGCTGCTATAATAGACACAAACTATAAGTAAGGTACATAAGAGGGAGGGGGTACCAGGGTATTGCTTGGCTCTGCCTTAAACTACAATAATTTGTGGAGTGTTAGGTGTCAAATTCGATAGGGATCCCCAGGGTCAACCCGATGCCTGCTATGTCTATGGAGTAAAAGCGCAGCATTCTTGTTCAAATGTTAAATTTATTGTGAATACCTAGCCAGAAGGGGCCCTATTATTAGCCGAATAGAATCCCTGGTTGACGGTAGCCCATGACAAAATATACATTAATAAAGGATATTTTTTTTCTAATTTAGTCCTATTTGGTGATTTTTAGGCATTGTCAGCATTTGAGCTTGTGGGGAGAGAGCCATGATGGTGGCGAGTATAATATCCTCACATATATCAGTTCTATTAATACCTCAACTTCTGGGGATTCCCCTTTGGCTCAGCTGGTTAAAGAGCTAGAATTTGTATTTATCTCTGTGTGTAATCCAAAGGCCAATCAATAATTTATCTTCTCAGCAAAGAAGGCAAGTCTGAGAAGATGAGTAGTTTGTGTCTGAAAGAAGCCATCCTTATTCATGAACTAAGTAAAGATAGTAATCTATTCCACGCAGTTAGCACAGTGAATATCAAAGTCTGGCTACCAACTTGTTTGGGGATATGAAAGAATTATAAAAATATATATAGATCAATATGTTATTAAAATAGGATTTTTGAGAAATTCCTGAGAAATTTTAGAATTCCAAAAGTAATACCAAATTGAATATAAGAACAGTAAAGAAAATAGACAGTGTGATTGATCAAGTTGTTGATGAGCATTAAAGTATTGTTTGTACTAAAATTATACTGTACTAAAATCATGCTTTAACCGTGCTTTTCCTTTTTTCAAATTTCTGATAAAATCACAATGTTAGTGAATATGAGCATTGAACACACCACAAACTCCTCTCAAAATTTCCAAAAAGAGCTATCCTGTAAGAGATGTGTTGAACATTTCCAAACCTTTGTCCCATACAGAGTACTAGGTTTTAAAACACCAGGGATGGATTTCACAAAAGGTCTTAGCCCGGTCTCATGCTCAAACTTTTGACTTTTGTCTCAAATTTTGGAACATTTTTGTAGAGTCCATGAGCCCAAACTTTGTGGAATTCTCAATGGATCTCAGTCTGTCTCAGCTTTGGCTGAACAACTGGCTCAAATGCAGAGACTGGTGGGTAGTGAACTAAGTTCTCCCAGGATCTTCCGAATGAGACCTAGAGACAACCTGTTTAATGTTGGGTACAGAGTAGCCATTATGGTCACTTAAACTCTCAATCCTAAAAATTCTTAACAAGATTAGAAAGGCTTCCATGAATACGTCACCAGTTCGTGAATCAATCAAATGCAGTCTTTTTATGTTAGTGGTCCAGTGGCATTTACTTGGCCGGACTCTCACCTCTGTCAGTGTGGTTGGGAGTTTGAACCCAGCTCATGATAGTATTTTGGTGAGTCTGGCGAGAGTGTCCTCATGAAGCTTAACTTTTTCAAGTTGAGCAACCTTGGACAAACAATATGTTTTTATAATGCAAAACTGCGTGGCATTAAATATTTCAGTTATCTGTTATTGTAGTTAAATGACGTTAACCTTTTTCGGGAACCTTAAACACCAAACTTTGGCCTTTGACATGCCTGTATCAAATGGATTTATGTATCGGTCACAAATCATATGATCCTGTTTGAAAATATACTGGAATAGTGTGATGTCATGTAAAAAGATTCTAAAGGCTATAAACTTTGTGGCTGTATGATAAAAATTACATTACCAGATTTGATTATGGCTGATGTAAATGAAAGAGATTGGTGGTTGGCGCTATTCATGCGTTTGTAACTCTTAAATACCAAGATGGAAAGGCCCTATTGGCTTGGTCAATCAAATATAAATATAACACTGAAAACAAGTTGGGCATGTTCTATAAATACCGTGGTGTAGACAGTAGGATAATTCTCAATTACAATGAAAATGTTATTTTATCCTTACATCAATAGTGCTACCCTGACAGACATTGTTGATGCAGCAAATTATGTTGGATAGATCTAGAAATAATGATATGAATAGCTACAACATGGTTTTCATGTTTGCAATATTTAAGAGATTTTTTATTTATTTATTTTTTTTTTGCAAAACAACAGGTTTGTTCTGCTATATGTTGGCCAGGGCCCACATTCACAAACTTTTTAAGAAAATTTCTAAAAACAAAAAACTTTCTAAAAATAAGGATTTATAAATTCCGGGGAAGTTTTGGAATTCTAAAGGTAAAAAAAAAATCTCCCCTTGGGCTCATGAGCAGTGTAGAAAGCAAGTAGCATTAGTAGTTACCTCCGCTGAAGCGGTTATGTTGTCAGTGGCACTTATGGTTTGCTTGCAAAATAATTGAAATAGTTATGGGCTGATTTTGATACTATTTTCAGGAAATATTTATAGTGGCATAAGGAACAGCTGATTCAATTTTTGTGGTAATCCATGACACCGCCTGGATCCAGAAATTTTTAGAAAGATGTTTTTCACCATTGCACTCAAAAGTAACATATCGGAGGTGTTGGACCTTGGTAGAGGTATGCACTTTCTAAATGCTCTTGTTTTATTATTGTACTAACATATTTCTCTGTCTTCCTGTTTTTTATTCTTAAGTTTTTCCATCAGAAAAACAATATTTTCTAATTCATTTCTTTCACTAGGAGTAATCCAAAAACAAACAAAGATGTTAGTAAATATCTCAATGGATATCAGAACGCTTCTCAATTACAATGAACATGTTATGTTATGCTCACCAACAGAACTGCCCCAACAAACTGAACTCTGTACCTAACAGTTGTTGGTAGATAGACAGATAAACACATATGGCCAACGAAGTACTGGATCTAGTTAAATTTAGATGTTTAATGGGGTTTATACTTAGGCCACACCTGTCCATACTGGGGTCAGGAGCTACAATCGAACAGACCTCTCTACTTTTTTGGGTTATGGTTTGACCTGCCTCATGGCTGAGAAGGACATATTCAGGGGAGTTAGACAGAACAAGAAAGTGATGTGGATTCTTGACTGTGTTATAATGTTTGGAAAACCTCTAGCAACCCCAGGCACTATACGAGGTGGCCGGATGGATATACAGGGTAACTTGTTTTTCAACGTGCCCTATCAAGGTACAAGGTCTCTGTTCAGAGCCCTGAGGATGAGTCTGTCAAGGAAAAATATCAAATAAATACAGATACTACCAGGAGAATGTTTGTGACCGAGGCATTAGGAGCTGACCTTTCACATGTTCTCATGAATTAATGTCCAATCTACAACTACAGAGGTGAGACCAAGTCATTAAATACCAAAGTTGTTATATTTACTAGGTCCCTGAGACCTAACACTACGAGAATTAATCTTCTCACATTAAGCTATAACTGTGTGTGAAATACACACCTTGGTGAGTAATTTTACCTGTTATCTGGCCCTAAGCAAGAGACATGGTAGTTATGATTAAGTTATCCACACCGTTCCAGCCATCTTAAAGTATAAGCCTGCACAAATTCTCTTTGCCACAATATTGACGCCTTAATGTCTTATGTCAGGTGATGTTTACACAGTGCTTGTGGCTGATAAAAAGGGAGTAAAAAGGAAAAAAGAAAGAAAAACTAGAAAAGAATGTTAGCATTGTTTTCTATTTTTTTCACTGAGTTGTTGTTAGGAACACTATCAAATAAGAAAAGGATAACCTTTGTACAATAAAGTTTTACCCCAAGCTATGAGCATTTGCATGACGTCATGGCCTATTATCCCAGCTTGTCAATGTCTCAATTGTTTGTTCCAATCAAAACTAACACGTCTGCAATTAATAACCTGGCATATGGAATTTGTTGCCAACATTTACCAGTGGCTTTTATTTAGAAGGAAACAATGGATAGTTTTTGTGGGTACTGATTTACATTTTAATCTTCCCATTAAAACTGATGCTACATAAAATACTGTCAATTTATGAATGCAAAAAAAACTTCTTTTGATAATATATACAGAATGTGAAATATCCCGCCGGGGACCACTCTTTAAAAATAAGACAAAGTAATCAAATTTTTTACTAATTTTGCATCAAGAGAGAGAGATCGGAGGCCCAATATAGTCACAAAACTCACAGATCTATAAAAACTACCCAATAAGGATATAATAGGGGGTTTCCAACATTGATGAATTTGGTATATTGAGGATTACATATACATTTCTATTGCATATTACATTTCTATATAAACATCCATCTTGAAATTTCTCTGCTACACTCCCTGTATTTCACCATTATCATCCACTCAAGTCCATGTTTTCTCGAAATCGGGGGAAATACACCCCAGGGCCCATTTTCACCAACAAAAGTCAAGTTTGGAGTTTTCGTCATGTTCAACAGCCAGGGTTATGTATTTGGAGAGGTCCCCAGCATTGTCACATGTGAGATTTGAACCCCCATAGAAGTGACAGCCTGTCATTAGATGGAATAACCTATATGTCCATAGAATTTTCTGAGAAAAAAGTATTAGAACGAAGAAAAACTAAGAAGAAGAATTTTTTAATTCATGAGAATTTTTAATATCTGGAGGTAAGAATGACTAATTGAATTGAATCTTTTGAAGATATATAGCATCAGTACTTAATTGTTGACCAACATGGAAGTATTATTTGTAAAAAAAAATAATTGTTGACCAACATGGAAGTATTATTTGTAAAAAAAAAATATTGCAAATACACTTTTGTCAGAAATTTTGAAAATTTCTTATAATTTTTTATTCATGATTTTTTTCTGAGAAAATTTCTGTGAATATAGACCCAAGTTATCTATTTTAACGTGTGATAACACTGCTTGTACGTTTTGGTGAAATTGGCTTGTGGAATATTTAATAAAACGTCAGTGGAATGTAACATATTTGTTACATATATAGGCACTGTGTGTGCATCATTCAATCTAAGCTTCATATGTATGTATTAACATTTAAAGTAAGGGTTTTATTGAATTTTGTGTTATGTGGTACTGATGTTTATTGATCTATTTATAGACTGGGGGAAATCCCTCGGGCTTATATAATCTCATACCAGTTGACTGTAATCATTATTTTAATTGTTAAATAAATTTGTTAAGTTAAACTTTTTGTCTTTTCCTGTTGCAACTTAAAAGAAACCGGTAATTGCTACTGTGCTTGCCCCATGACCATAAAAATATTTTATCTAATTCCAAATAGCTTCAATTAAAAACTGCAACATTTTTGATACATTTCTGCATAAAACAAAAATAATTCTTGTGAAGATAAACCTGAAAGAACTGTGTTGTATTGTTTTTCAAAATTCTGTAGGAAAATTATAAATTATAAATTTCATTATTGCAAATAAAAATAATTTCACCTTCAATGTTGATTGTATTGATGTAAGTACATAGCCTATTTTTATTGGAAATTCTATAAAAACAGCCTACTTCAGTACTAGTTAATGGGAATATGTTTAACCTTACTTGTACAAGAAGTGACCAATGTAACATTGACAATTACAAATTTTGATAGTTTACAACTTCACAAAATTTCGAAGTTTGGGCTTAAATGGGATTACACCAATCATGGTGTATAATAATAACAGAAACATTTATATAGCGCAAAACTGATGAACATCCCCTAATGCGCTGGAATACAAAAAGGGACAGTTGTTAACCATAACAAAGTCAGAACTCAGCAAGTGCCTGAGAAGGAGGTTTACTATGGTGGGTGGTAAGCTAGTCTAACTTGGTAAATCTTAATTTGGCTTCTAAACTAGAACTAGAACTAGTCTGTTGTGATTTGACACTAAATGGGAGAGTGTTCCATTCCACTAGTGCAGCAGTTTCAAAACTATGATTGCCTATGGTCTTCCTGGAATGGACTGAGAAAACTGATAATCTGTTTCCACATGTAGCCTATTAGACTTGATAAGAGATGACAAATAGGGGGGTTGGAAGAGGCTTATGGCTTTACAAATGAGGAGGTTTTATTTGAAAAGTATGTGAAATGGGAAGCCTGAGGAATTGTTCTAGGTAAGGTTTGACATAACTTATTTGGGCCAATCTGAAAACAAAACAGCAGAGCGCATTTTGAAGTTTCTGATGTTTAGCAACACTACCCCATACGGTAGGGAATTACAATAGTCTAATCGACTGCTGAACATAGCATTTGCCAGAAGAATCTATCTAATCTAATCTAATGTGGACTTTTATAACACTTAATCTCCATCCCTGATGGACTCTAAGGCGCATCTAAACATAAAGCAAGGCAGTTAGCATTAATCAAGGGACATAGCCAGGTCGTACCAAGGAGACACGGATGTGGCGGGGGAGGCTATGGTGGGTAGGCTTTTGTAAACAGGTATGTTTTAATCTTCTTCCTGAAGGAGGAAACTGATGTTGCACTGCGAACATCTTGAGGGAGGTCATTCCAGATCTTGGGAGCATCAAAGGCAAAAATATGGCCAAAATGTTTGGCTGACTTAAAAACTGATGAATGGAAAGGGGGAACTGTAAGGTATTGACGATCTGGGTGACTATGCCTAGTACTATAGGGACAACTACTAAAAGACAAGAACAGTTCGAAATAAGAAGGAGAACCACAATGCAAAAATTTAAACACAAGTGTTGCGGTTTTGAAAATACAACGGTACTTAACAGGCAACCAGTGGAGTTTCTTTAGAATGGGTGTAACATGAGCATACTTTCTATGATTTGTAACAATATGAACCAGGGTGTTCTGAATACTTTGCAATTTGTGCTGATTGAAACCAGACAAACCTCTGAACAGAGAGTTACAATAGTCCAAACGACTACTAACCAAGGCATTTGCAGCAAGGACTGCCACTTCAGGAATGAGATACTTTCTAATTCTACGGAGGTCACGCATCTGAAGGAAGCACGCATTGCAAGTCCTCTTGATATGCTCAGAGAAAGAAAAATCTGCATCAAACCACAAACCTAGATTTCTGACAGAATCAACCGGATGAAGAAGGCTACCGAGAATGCTAACAGGAAAGTGAGAGGAAATCTTCTGACGTTGAGCCTTGGAACCAAAGACAATAAACTCGGTTTTTTCAGGATTGAGCTTCAATTTACTGAGAGACATCCACTCTTGTACATCATAAAGGCAGGCATTTAGCTTGGCGAGAGCCGAAGAAGCATTCTTATGGGAGAGATGGATATATAACTGAGTATCATCCGCATAAAAATGGAATTTAATATGCGGGTGGAGGCGAATAATTTTACTAAGTGGTGTTGTATAGAGTGAAAACAGTAACGGACCCAGAACGGAACCTTGCGGAACACCATAGATGAGATTGCTTAATTCAGATAGTGTGGAGCCTATCTTAATGGCCTGGCAACGATTTCTTAAGTAGGAAGCAAACCACCTTAGAACTGTTCCACCAAGACCAAACCAGATTTAAGGTAACCAAGGAGAATATTATGATCTATAGTGTCAAATGCGGCTGATAAGTCAAGAAGTACTAGAGCTGTGGGTTCACCACGTGCCAGAGAGAGATGAACCTTGTTTTTAATAGACAATAAAGCAGTTTCCGTGGAATGTCCTGGCTTATATGCTGACTGATGTGGATTGTCCAGTTTGTTGTTATTAATGTGTGATGTTAGTTGCCTGGCAATGACTCGCTCAACCAACTTTGACAGGAAACAAAGACCAGACACTGGGCGATAATTCTTAAGGTCGTCCTTGGGAAGGGAAGCCTTTTTTATGAGGGGGGTAACAACAGCCTTTTTGAAAGAATTTGGGAAAGATCCTTCAATGAGAGAATAATTTACCAACTTGGTAATAGAAGAGAGGAGGATATCAAGACAATCCTTAAGGAGGAATGTTGGTATAGGGTCTAGTGAGCAAGATTTAGTGGGGGATTCACTAATACACTTATAGACCTCGTCTTCAGTGACAGGCATAAAGGCATTAAAAGCAGGAGACACCGAATCTGGTGCATCATTGAAAGAGCCAGAAGTAGAAAAGGTGTCCCTGATTTTGCTTATTTTATTGGAGAAAAAAGAAGCAAACATGTCCGCAAGGCTTTTGACTGAGCTATGAGCAGGCAGGACAGTCTCAGAGGTGCGATGCAACACCTTCCTCAATGACTGCCATAGCTTCTTGGGGTCACGACTATTTGTAGTTATGAGATTTGTATAGTATGAACCCTTGTCTTTATTGGCCAGTCAGTTACACCAGGCAATTTGCCTGCGGAGTCTAGACCTGTTCAACTCTGACTTATGTTTTCTCCACCTTCGTTCAAATTGCCGCCTAAGAGATCGAGCTATGCGATAGGAATCAGACAGCCACTCATCTGTTTAGCCTTGCGTGAAATGATAGGAGCATGCTTATCAAGTACCTGTGTAACACCAGTTATGTACTGATCATAAAGTTCTGCAGCAGTACCTTCAGGGGACCGTACAAACGGTATATTATTAAGGTCATTTCTGAACTGGTCAATATCAATCCTGTGGTACCGACGATAAGAGACCCATTTGTCGATGCTGGTAGATGGGTGGGAGAAATCCAGTTGGCATCTTATGGCAGCATGGTCAGAAATGAAATCTCCAACACTAACAGTGGCAAGGAGATATCAAAACATCCAGAGTGTAACCCAGTAAATGAGTCGGGCCACTGACACTTTGTACCAAGCCACAACACTGAAGGATGTCGTTAAACCTGGACCTATCACCACACTCAATATCCAGATGGACATTTATATCGCCACAAATGATGAAACTGGAACCAGTCGAAGACAGAAAGCCAGAACTGCAGTATCAACAGTTAAAAATTTACGAATGCATTGGAAATCACTAAGGTGATAATAGTGGGCACGACAGACCTTATCTACATGGCTGTCATAGGTGTCTTCTGAGTCAAAAGTAACACTTAGTTTTTTAACTTCTATTGCTGGCCTTGTACAGCTTGAATGAATATAAAAGGAAATTGTGGTATAAGTGACTCTCTGGTATGTTTATCACCGATGATAATAAATTTAGTCTTGTCAGGATTAAGTTTCGATTTCACACCGTTCATCCACTCCTGAACAGACACAAGACACTCCGTCAATTCTGCGACACTGGAGTCAAAATCTTACGATGCCGCACACTCTCACATTGTCATAATTTCTGATATATTTTCACTGTTGATGTCATTCAGAGAGTTTTCCTATTTATGAAGCATACATTGTGAAGTTTGACTTTCAGTCTCTTCCCCCGTTAGTGCAGTTCCACTTTTGTAATCTTAGCATAACACTTAATGAAATTGAGACTGACAAGACAAGTAATCTGGACCGATAGACCCATCACAAAAGGTTTTAAATTTGTTTTGAAAAATGGGATAGCATTCAATGATTGTACTCCTGACTTTCATTACTTATATGATGTATGATCGACAAGATTTTGTCTGTGACCACAAATTCCAGTAGATCAGGATATTCACTCTTGAAAATGGGCAGATTTACCAATGCAAATATATTCTGCAAATGCGAGTAGATGTAAATAAATGTCACTCAAGAGAGTGACTAGTTTTCCATTAGATCAGAGCTTCGCTGTGTGATACACTGATTGATGAAGAAACAATAGTTCAGACATTTTGTATTTGCTGATGCCATAACAGATTTCTTGAATACATCTGAATATATAACAGCTGACAAGCGTTCAAAGCCTTTAGAGTAGTGAACAAGCCATACACACTTTTTTGAAAGTGAAATATAAGTCTCTGGACCCTCACTTCTGTTATGATAGGTTCAAACCCAGTTCATGGCATATTCACTGAAACATTGAGAGCCTGTAGTGATATGACATTAGCCATTTAAAGGGATGTAGCATCCACATTTGTCTTCAATGTAGCTGATCAAAATAACTGGTCGATGCTTAAACTGCTTAGTCTGGTGCTAAAATCTGCTACATATAAGTGATAGCCGAAATATGCACATACTTACGGCAGTGAAAGGCGTGAATAGTATATGCAAGTGTGTTAAATAGTTTTTTGGTTTAAAATAATTGCAGCAGTGAAAGGCATGAATACCATATGCAAGTGTGTTAATTAGTTTTTTGGTTTAAAATAATTGCGGCAGTGAAAGGCGTGAATAACATATGCAAATGTGTTAGTTTTTTTATATAAAAGCAATAATTACTTGTCTTTGTTTAGTGCTCGTGAGAGGAAAATTGAGCTCTAATGTTTCAGAATAATTTTTATTTAACTATTATTTCATTATTTGATTGGAGTGAACTGGCAGGAAAACATTAAGCTTGAACCAAACTAATTAAAACACATATTTTCATTCCTCCAAAGACCCTCAAAGGGCAACAGCAAGTAACATTAGATTATAATATGTATTATAATGAATGACTGGTAATTCTTGACATATAAAACACATAACACATGATTATCTCATAACTAACTTATATCAGCTCATTATAATACTGCATGTAAATCAACTAATTTACTGCATGTAAATCAACGATTTATAAGGTTAGATTTATAAGTTATTGTTTATTTCTATTTTGTGTCATTTTAAGACATGCATAAAATTAATAATGAGAACTTTTGCAGATTTACAAGTAAACTATGGCCAATAATTGTTTATTTTATGTTTTGTGAACGCCAAAAATTTAATGTCAGTTTTATTTCAGGATGTAAGTTGCAAAAGGTCAATAGTTACCTAAACTGATGTATATTGTAAAACAGTAAACAATCTTTCAAAATTTAAAAATACAGTAAAATAGGCTAGTCACTGGTGAACGCTCTGACTATAAATTGCCTGGAAAGCAGAACACAGTGTTCTCTTTGCAGAGTATCTAATTCCTCATTTTTCATCACTTTTAATTGCAAGAATGAGCCTATCAGTTTTGTTATTTAGTGCAGATAGACCCACCCACTATTATATCCTAAAGCAACAATAATGAAGAGGGCTTGAAGAAAGTAGGTGGGTTAGCTGAAATAATAGCTTGATCTTGAAGATAGCATTACTTTGTCTTGACACACTGTAAACATGCCACACCTATTGATTTTTACCCTCCCTCACATCTGTGATAATCGGATAAGATAAACCTATCACACCGGATATTAAATACTATGTGCAGAGGGATTGGGAATATTGGTACTTGAACCGGTTCAATATCATGTTTTGGGGAGGTTCGGTGTAAAACAAGAGCCTTCGGAGAGCGCATACCTCTGTCAAGGGCCAACACTTTTACTTTTGTTTATGAGGGCACTGGTAAAAAGATCCTTTTAAAATACTTGAACCAGAATATGTTGTAGATAATTTCCCAAAAATTAAATCTGTTATACGTTTAAGACCCACCCACCGTGAAAATTTTATCTAAACTGTGTGGCGGATTTTTCATTATCTTGCTAAAACACTGAACAAACTGAATCAAATTATCACACCTGCTCCTTGCCAGAGGTAAGAAAGGAAAGATTTATACTCCTGTTCCACTTCATCCAAAGGATTCCCTCACGACCAAAGTTATGAAATATGAGGTTTCTAGGACTTTTGTAGAGTGTTGTGGACTAATTTTGTGACAAGATTATTCATTCAGGGAGTTTGAGGAATTCCTCCATCACATCGATCACTCCAGAAATTGGTGCTGACACATATTTTGATTTACAATAGTGGCCAATCTGGTTGTATTCCTCTTTAATTCATATGTCATTCAAGAAAGCCTGGTTGTTACCAAGTATCGCAGGATTACACCTGGAGAGCTTTGGCAGCTGCGCCTCTGTCTTCACTTTCTATTGCTAACCTTTGAAAATGTTCTTAGTGTTTGTGAGCATGTCAAAAGTGGTTTATAGGAAAAAAATACAATTTCCCTATAGAATGGACAGGAACCGTAAACCGGTGGTTATTTAGTGATGTTCAGGAATGATTCACAACAGTGGGATAGCCCCTTGTAAAAGAGAGTCATTATATTTTACTTAACATATCAGGGTAAAAATTTCAACTCCACTGTAACGACTAAGTGTTGTAGGGGTGTTCCACTGAAGCTGACCTGACCCACTCTAGCGTCGGTTTGATTTGTTTGCAGTAACAGTTAGGGTTCCCAATTTTACTTTGGGGGTTGATGAAATATCAAATATTTTTCATTCAAGTCTCTTCATCCAGACCCTAGCTCCAACCACAAAGTGATGACATTACACTGTCTTGTCATCACTTTACATCTTATCTTGTTCACTTCCAGTCTAGTCCTATGGACTTATCATCTTATTATTAAGCATTTGCTTTACTGTCCTTTTCAAATACCCTAACCTCACCCCATGACAGGTCCCAAAGCAATGTACTGACCATACTTGAAATTAAACTGGTCTGTCGTAATTAAGCAAGACCAGACTTGATGGATTCTCATCAATACTGGAAGTCTCCCAGACTTAGTCTGAGGACTAGGTCCAATCACAGCATAACAAGCCACGAACACAGCAGGACAAGAACCAGAAACTGACAAGACAGTTACATCAAAAGAAAAGTCATGAAGTGTGTAGGACAGGTATGTTTCATGTCTTCCTCTCACATCTTGTCAGTTGTGGGATCTGCGCATATAAAAGGGTGAGTTGGTCCACAGAAGGTATCATATAACAGGTAGTGTCGAGATTGGCCTTTTTTTAAAAATAATTATGGATTTAATGCTTTATGATGGTTCCTAAGAAGGCAAGAAAGAACCCCAGGAAGATACACTTCCAGAGTCTGAGTTGGGGGATACAGCTACTGACATCAAGAGGGGAAGGGAGAAGGGGGAGGAGAGAAAGGCCGGAAACTGAGAGGCTACTTAGGTAGGAGAGAGAGGGAGGTAAGGGAGAGGCTACAGAGAGAGGAGAGAGAACAGGAGAAGAGACTTACTTACTAACAGAAAGAAGTGGCAGCGAAATGGAGATGGAAGCTGAAGGGGAAATGAGTCACGGAGCATCTGACTCTCTTTTGTCCTGTCAATCCAGAAGGGTGAAGAGCACGATATTTTTCTCACTGATTCTGACAAAAAGGCAATAGTGGAATTCGTCAAAGATTACAAAGAATCCTATAATAAGACACACAAGCTCTGAAAAAGAAGGCCCAGATGGATAGCCTGTGAGAAACATTTGCAAAAAAAAACATAAACTTTCTGTACAGGTCTGCAAGATATGTTTTGAGTCCCTAAGAACTAGTTATTGGAAGCTGATGTACTTCAATTCTGGCCAGGAGAGTACCAGAACAGATTTTAAGAACAGTTTCCAGTGCAAGTTTAACATCTGTGCTACAGACTATGTTTTACTCAGTGACAGCCACAGAAGCTAGCTGCACCCTGATATTACATACTAACAATTCGAGAAACACAGCTGCTTCAACCAGCATAACAAATCAAGGTTCTCCAACCAGTACAACAAATGCCAGGGACATCAAAGCAAGCGATAGGCCCAACCATGAACATTTAGCCATTGTCTGTCACCTCGGTCACGGGAAATGACACAGCACACAATATCGCAGGCCTCTCAAGCCTTTTTTCAGAAGATGCAGTCAGTCATGAGCTACAAGGAGATCAACACGCCCAAACCACGCACACCAGATGACCAGCATGCCCGAAGGAATAGTTATGTGTAATGCCCTGTAACGCATTATATTTTCCAAATTAATGTAATGCAATGTGCCATCACATTAAAAAGGGCAAAGGAATGTGTAATGTAATTCAATACTTTTGAAAAGTAATGTGAATTAACATTACTTTTACATTACATTGTCATTACTTATTACATGAATATTTTAACTTGATCAGTATACTCTTCTTGACTGAAGCCAGACTACTCCTTTTAATGCAAAGTACAAACAAGTTAATAATCTCCCTGAGTAGATATATCTACTTAGGCCGACCTTTCATCAAGTACATTGGACTTCATGTACACATACACATTTTTGTACTCACAACTATTATAAAAAAATTAAAAATAAGTAAGGTAAACTATTTTAGGATAATATCTGTTTTATTATGTGCTGTAATAAATGTTTCAATATGGACTAATTTTGTTTGTTTGAAATTTTGTGAACAGTAATGTGTAATGTTATGTATGGGGTATTATATAATAAGTTCGGCTGATACCTGCCAATTATTAGTATTATAGGGAAGGTGCTTGACCATATTATTATGAAAACAAAACAATCATATCTTTGAAACTTCTGATTACCACTTTGGCTTTAAACAGAAACACCCCACCACTATGTGTACTTTTGCTGCAACTGAGATTGCACAATATTACTTAAATAATGCTAGTGATGTATATTTGTTACTCCTAGATGCTAGTAAAGCATTTAATAGAGTTGAATATGTCAAATTATTTAAATTACTGAACAGCAAAGGTCTTGGTCCTCTTGTTACAAAACTATTACTTTGTTTATATACTAAACAAATGTTATGTGTCAAATAGGGAAATTATATTTCAGAGTATTGCACTGTAAGTAATGGGGTAAAACAAGGGGGAGTTCTTTCTCCTCTGTTATTCTCTGTATATATTGATGAACTTTTCAATCGACTGAAATTAAGTGGTTATGGATGCTATGTTGGAAATGTATACATGGGAGTCATTGGTTATGCTGATGATTGTATGCTATTGTCACCTGCTATAACCTCTATGACTCACCAATTAAAAATCTGTGAAAATTATAGTAAAGAATATAATGTAAGTTTCAATGTTGAAAAATACCAACTTCCACACTGTGCTAAATTATCAGATCACATTGATGGGATTACTTACAATGGTATATATATTAAAGCATCTAATGTTGTTGATCGTCTTGGAAATCAGATATCTAGTACATTATCATCCAATGAAAATATTAACACTGCTTGTATTAACTTTTCTGTTGTGAATTCTGTTTCTGCCCTGTTCTCACGCTCTCACTGTAGTGTCAGATATGTACTTTTCCATCAATTTTGTATGGCTATGTATGGTTGTCCACTGTGGCACTTAACATCTAGTTATATTAACAAATTTTACACTGTTTGGAGAAAAAGCTGTTAGACAAATCTGGAAAATACCATACAATACTCACTGTGACTATCTTCCTCATATATGTGATTCACTGCCAATTGAAATACAGATTGTTAAAAGATTCTGTAAATTTTTACACCTAGTGATGAATAACGACAATAATGTATCAATTCTATGTGGTAAATTAGCCTTTGCTGGAAGTGCCTCATCTGTATGTAACAATATCAATTATATCTCAAACTTGTTAAAATTCAAAAGGCATGACCTTGCCTTCATTCATTTTAATGAAATAACAGAAAGACTTATGAGCCTTTTTACAAGAACTGAAGATAAAATAAATATGCAGTGTGATCAAAGATTGTATCATTATGAAAGATGAAAGATCAGGCCTGCTAAGTTGTAGTGAATTACAATACATTATAAAAATGCTATGCAACGAATGACATTGCAAACTGACAATGCAAATATTGTAAATACGAAATTACTGTAGGTAGTGTTAATTTTTTGGTTCTAAATGTTCTTAATTTTGTACGAATAAAGATATATATTACATTTGAAAAGTAATGTAACGTAATGCATTACCTTCCAAAATATAAAGTAATGGTAATGTAATCTAATGCATGCAAACTCAATGTAATGTAATGGTAAAACATTAGATTTGAATGTAATTGACCCTAGGCCTGACAGCAGCAGCACCACCTCTCCTTCTCCTGCTACCCAGTAACAAGATCCACAGCAGCCACTACAGCAGCCATCACAGCAGCAGTATAGTTGTACTGTAAAAAAACAACAAAAGGTCTTTCACAGGACCATACTTATGTTTTCAAAACAGTTAGGAAGCTACTTGTTTAAAATCATAAACAACTAAACATTACACCATCCCCACAAAAACATGTCATATTCATACAGACAAGCACACAGAGTAAGTGGATGAGTGAATGATTGAATAAATGATTGGGTACATGGTTGAGTAAATGAGTGATGACAGTGTGAGTGAGTGAGCATGTGGACATCTGACCAGATAAAGATAAAGGTGAAGGTTAAGGTTGTGATGACAAGACAAACACTCAGTCAGTCATGGGGGATTTGAAAAAGGGCTAGGTTACACTTTGTGAAACATTAGAGATGGGTTTTGGAAAGTTTTTCTTTGGTAATTTAGTTGGTCAATTCTGTTTATTTTTATTCATGGGATATGTTAGGGTATGTTCAATTTTATGCGAGTGCGAATGCAATAATTTGTTGGTGAGGGGCGATATTACTTTGTGAAGTTTTTTTTAATTTGTTGAACACTAGTTAAAATAATAGTTCTTGGAACAATAGGGAAGTCCTGAAAAGGCATAACAAATGCCAGCTAATTCTGTAAAAGCATCATCACCCAGCAAGAAATAGTTGAAACAAGGCCCCTCTAACCAGAGGTTTAAGTGGGAGAAACCCCAAGGTCCCACCATTTATCTTTTCCTTGAGCTTGCAGTGGGTAAAAATTAGTGCATCTGATGAAGATCCACTGTATCTAACATCTACCAAAGGAAAACAGGGAAAAGAAGCCCTTGTAATTGTAATATCCACTACCGGATCTTGTTCGTCTTCTTTATGATGATATGTTTCCCATCTATAGAGCCAACACCATTTGGTATTTTCCATCTTCAAGAGTGAGTATGACAAATACTCTTCCTGCCTGGAATCTATTAGGGATGGCCCTGCAGACACCAGCGACGAATTTACAGTGTTTGGTCCCACCTTCCAGTGATATCCAATGATATATAACTTTCTCCAGTATCCAAGTGTATGAGTGTTAAGACCAGCTTTAAGCCCACTTCTAAAAATTGGTGGCTTGCTTCTTCAGCCAATGTTCTATCCATTCTGGTAGCCTGGAACGTAAATTTCAATGAACTCAGCCAAGGGGTTGTTGTAACATCCTTTATCTTTCCTTTGACATATCTCTGGCAAAAGATTTTTTTTGGCTTTCTTCTTGGTATGAGTGGTTGTGGGGGTCTGTAGTGCATGTGGTGGCTGTGTGACAGGTGATGGTCCTTTGCTTAAATGTTCCTGATATGTTCTTCTTTGTCTGTAAATCACAATGAAAATATTCCGCTCAGTAAAACAAAAGGGTCCTGATTGTGTAGGAAGTGTCATTGATGCACAACTGACATCTTTGTAATGATGATAATGGTGAAAAATGATGAGTAACAACAGCAACTAAGGGTATATACAGTAACCCTAGGAACTGGACTGGCCATCCAAATTGCACAAAAAGATTCAGCCCAGTTGTGGTGGGTCTGGACACTGTTGCAGTGAGATCAGGTTGTCACTACAGCTTATTGTGATGATTAGTTACAGCACATCTGTTTGCCTGTATGGCCTATTCTAAAACTTTCATATTTGATTGTGCTGAAAAACAGTTCAACCCCACGACATGTTGGGAGGTGGATCCAAATATTCCACAATTTGCTACATCCTGTCATGAAGGTTCAACTATCCTTTAATTTTCCCATGTCTGACTCAAAGGCTCAATACCTGCCATCCCAACCCTAAAATTGGTTAGGGTCGGTGACAGTTGACTCCAGTAGAACACCCCCATTACAGTTGCTTAGATTTGCAAATATATCTATTCTCAACAGATTAACAATCTTAAAGATGAAATATTGTGTAAAAATATTAATGTGATAGCATTTGTAAAGATTTTTTATAATTATATTTTCAATGTATTAGTGTACTGAAAATGCTTATTATGAAACTCCTTTCTTCATCAGTCTTTATCAAAAATGAAAATATCTAAAACTTCATATTTCTCACAAATGTTATCTACATTAAATCAAATCATTGTTTTTGAGATATTATGTGACCAGTTTCAACTAATCACGACTGTACTTCAGCCAATACGGTTTTGGTCTGGACTCCAGTTTTAAAGATAGTAACCCCCTACCCCCACAGTGGCAATAAACTCAAAGGCATTGAGCAAACAAAACTAACGGTAAACAACGCCCGTAATTTTGTAAAGGAATTAAGGCGTTGATCCTTTGATCCATTGGCTGAAATCACATCATCCAATCCTTTGTATATTTCACCTGTCACCGAGTCTTAATCAAAGACCCAGAAAAACGCATATTTTTACAATTTCCTTTCCTCATGCCAATTACATCGGTGCAATAAAAAAACTTAAAACATTGCTGATTTTGTCATGTCTTATCTCACTTTGTATTTGTGTTTAGTCCTCTTGAAGGGGGAGAGGGGTGATGAAATGAGAAAATTTGAGTGGTAACTCTCACTGTTGCTCTTTGCTAGAATATCATGACAGACATGAGCTGCGCAATGAATACAAAAAAGACTATCTTTATCTTGGAAAATGGCAGATTTGTGTTTCTCTGAACGAGCAGCTCCAAACTCTTTAGATCATCTCAAGTTGAATAAGGAGGAAAACCAAACAAGGAAGGAAAGTGGGTTTAAGGTTCGCACCATGAGAGTGTAGAATTTATGGAATGAGTTTCTTTATCGTGTTTAACAAAAAATACACCACGGTTCAAAATGAGTTTAGTATTTTTTTCCATACACTTTATTAATAACCTGTCGCTTGGTTTCTTGGAGAATGTAATAATATAAACCAATTTCATTTGATTTTATATAACTTTCGCCTGAAATTGATCCTACAACATGGCAGGTGAGAAGTGGCTCAGATGACCATTTCAAATTGTGGTCCTCTGTAATTTGGTCCTACCCCCAGTGGCAGGCTAAAAACCTAAGGGAAGTTGACAAATGATAATTGATAAATGATATAGGGGAATATTGGTAAAATGTACACAGGTAATAAATATCATATGACTGGAGCCCCTATTGTTTATTTCTATCAAAATGTCATTTGATTCTGCCATTCAAAATTGACATCTTTGAGCAAAAAGAGATCGTTTATACCCCATTCACACGAAAAGCAGTATAACCCCCTGTTATAGATGTTGGGCGAAACACCCCTGTCCTTTAACCACTGTCTGAGGTTTGTACGCGAACTTGTGACACAATGGCAAAACGTCTTTACCTTGCTCGTCCTGCAGAAGTTAAAATGTTTAAAATTTATGCAGAGACAAATGCAAGCATATCCAGATTTATTTATTTCAATGGTAACTAATGGTTTAAGTCCAGGGTGTTTATAAGGTTGTGACTTGGTCGTCATTTGGTGTAACATGGCAATACAAGGCAAGTGGAAGTAAATGGATGTTTCGCCACTGTATCACAAGGTCGTATACAAATCTCGGATGGTAGTTGAAGGACTGCGGCATTTTGTCCAATGCCTATAACCGCAGGTTATAGCGCCTGTAGTTTGAATGATACAAAAATTTTGTAAGGTATGTGGTATCATTAGAGATGGTTCTGACGCCAAGTAAAACCTCTAACCATGTGACATACCACCTTTAGTGTGAATGGGACATAAGGTCAGCAGTAATTAAAAATATCAATTAACATATAATCACTTGACTTCTTTGATGCCCAGTAACATAATGATTTTTCAGTTTGATATATGATCATCTAGCTCTGATTTCTTCAAGCGTGATGATGATGATGATGATGTCATGTCCAGATGAAATGACTAGAACTTACTTCTTCTTGACCTATTCAAACAATCTTAAACCATTTGTTCAGTTTGAGGCACGGTAAGTGTGACTGATCTATGGTCTGTTAACTGATTTATTTGTTAGGATTTAACATTGCTTTGAACAATCTGTCAGTTGAAATACATCAGTCCAATAATACATGAATTGCTTGATGTCAACAAACTCGAGTCACAAGCTTAACCTCGTGACTGAAAGAAATATACACATTTAGGGCTATGGGCAATTAGTATTATTACACTGAGATCAAACAATAAAGAACTGCTCTCATTCATTGATTAACCTGGAGATGTATTCACCAGCCTTCTTTATTTTTAATCCTTCTTTTCTATTATGGAAGGTGAAAAATCTTCTTTGGTTAGACCACCTTTAAAAAAGTGGAAAATGGTTTTAAGAAAAATTATACTAAAATGACAATCCTTTAATTCTTAGAATTTGTTCTAACTTTTATCTCTTGTTCTTAGAAATTACCTGTTTGCAAGAAAGTTTTTTAAGAGCTACCTTGGTGAAGACAACTTTAGATAAATTATTAGTTTCATAGGCTTCTTCCTAGGTCATTTAGCACCCAGACTTTGCTTGTGTACCAGTTGATAGAAACTTGGCAAATGCAAGGGGATGTTATTGGCAAATGCAAGGGCAATTTATAGTCAATGTTTTTACACTTTATATTTTATGTATGTCTATTGCTGCATCTTATTTGAATATGTGCACTTGTTCACACTGTTTCATGAGGAAATATCAACACACTTGTGAATTTTTCTTGACCATTCTGTGCTGGCCTCATGAACTGCATATCATCATAAAATATTTAATTCATTCGGGGTCATTTCTAGTTTAACATGATTCGTGCTTTTGTAGTATCCCTAAGGTTTAATAAGTTGGGAATTGTGTTTGGATAGGACACATTTGACACAATACGGATAACATTCCATGACAAGATAGTTTTCTTTTTTCAAAATGTTTGAAAAACCCCTCACAAGTTCTTAGCGCTAAAATAAAACGTACATGCCACATATAAGGTCTATATATGGAGCAAAAAGGACAAGGTTGTGATGCAAAATTCAAAAAGGGTTGGTTGAATTTTCATTTGTTTTCTTGAATTCCAACGGACTTGTTGTGTCTATTTTTAGTAACATCTACAGCAATGTGTGTATTGTCAAGCCCATTTTTGACAGCCCAATTTTGAAAGCCTTCTCTAGTTTCATGCACTACAATCTGACGACCTGATACTGAGTCATGAAAACAAACCTTGACCAAACCCATTAAGAAAAGTTGCTTTTACCTGACAGAGAATAGCAGCTAATTACCTAGACAAAATAGCTCATCATAATCCTGTCATCGGATATGCTGCATTACTGTGACTTAGTGTCCCCAATTATTTCTCTAGTATATTGTTGTGGCTGTGTTGTTAAGATTTATTATATTTATCCCTGATGAATGAGTGTCACCAGATTTGACCAATCAGGCTAAAGGTTGCAAGACAGCAGTGGACTTCATTCATATTTACAGCCATAGTCTGCATTCATTCACAACTGGCATACCTCTCATAACCTTTGTTACCCTACACTTTCTTTATTTGGTGTTGCCAGTAACTGCCTGAACAACGTTTATACCTATGAAATACAAGACCTGACAATGCAAGAATTTACTAATCTAAAAAGATTTTCAACTCATTTCCTGCAAAGAAGATATCAATCTATCTGCATGTAAAATTATACATGTCCAGCATGTAACAAACACAACTACATTCTTATTCTTTTATTAAATAAACAATATTTGTTAGTGAAACATTAGTAGGTGATGTAATAATAAATCTCTTATTTGTAAATGATAGTTCTATAGTGAAGTTGGTACCTTAAACCACAAGAAGTCCTGTAAATTATAAGCCTACCCATATGAATACAATGCAATCCATACGCAATGTTACCGTCACCCTTATAGCTTTATTGCAATAAGAACACTGACATAAGTAGATAGTATGGGATTCATAAGTTGATAAAATCAATAAGAATTTAAAAATATGCATGATGATATTACATGGTGCATGATGATATTACATGGAAAATGCAATTTCCATAAATTACAACAGATTATAAACCAATACCATTCACAGAATAGTGCAACCTTGAGCAAAAGGTGCTATGTACGAAGAAATATATTAAGGTTGTCTGTGAAAAAGTAAATAAAACATGTAAGATATTTAGTACAAATTTATTTTTATCATAATACTTTAAAGCAAATGTGCATTGTGTATTGTACTGATTTTTTGTTCTATAATGTGAATTTCGTAATATCAATTTGATTGTAAATGTCTAATTTGTAACAATACATGTATTAAAAGAAAGGTGTGATACAGTAATGTAGGAAAACTATACATTAATTACTGACCCTTAAGATATTTGATACACATTACCTGTTCAAAGATATGGTCTATTCATCATTCCATAAACTATTAGGTTTCAATAAAAACCTGACTTTGAGTTGACACCAGCTCAATGACCAAGCTTATAAATTAAAAAGGGTGAAGTGAACAGGAACCTTAACTTAATTGGAGGGTTGAGAACATGGGTTTAAGGTTGGAAAAGTTGAGCGTGATAACCAGAGTAAAAGTGAAAACGTTTTCCTGGGGGTGAAAGTAAATGAGAGCATACTTAGGCAGATGTTTACATGAGCACATTATGACACCATTGGCACTGAAAAAAACCCCAAAACACACTATGTAATCAAATAGCTATCAATGATATTTGAAATGGTATGACTTGCTATAATCCAAACATGTCTCCAGCTGCAAGATATATATTTTGTTTTTGCAAAAAAAACATGATCTTTGAAAGGGCAGTGTCAGTATTCACGGCCCTGGGAAAGGTGAATGGTTGAGGCCCTAAAGCAATACATAGCTCTGGGCATGGACCTTAAATCGTGACGCAAAAATAAACTGAGCAAAAATAAAACAATGTAAAATATAAAAAATATATAAAAAATGTAAAACAAAGTGTAAAATCGGTGCTCAGTTCCAAAACATGTAACTTCTTCAACTTTCAAACTAGTGTGGCGCCAATATTAAACAAAGGCTGGCTTTTATAGTAGAATTACCCAATCATGAAGACCCACAATGCAATATTCTGGTCTGGTCCCAGAACTGAGACCTCTGACCCGTGGCTGGTCACAGGCGCAAAATCAAATAGGACAATAGGAGGACCAGGTGCTTAACTTACCTTCTTTGATGCTATGACAAGGAAATTATTACTTCATGGTAAAGACATAGCTATATCTATAGTTAGGTAAACTCAAATTTTAATTATTTCACCACATTTTTATAAATTTGTTATATATTGTAACTGGTCATTTTAAGCCAAATATTAAGCATTCAAACTTCAGATTTCGTCTGAGCTTTTTATTATTGAAAATATTATTGTCAAGTTGTTATTTATTTAGTGCTTTACATAACATCTGGTACCTTATCGGTTATATTTTTATGTATGGTCAGAATGGCATAAAAAAAACATACATACATCCATATAACCATGGCTGTTGAAAAGGGAATAAGGGTTCAATTTCACTGATATTAACTGCCAAAAAATGTACCTTGTCCCACGTGACTATGTGATGACCCTGGCTGTTTAAAAGGGATCAGGGCCTGTATTCAGAAAGATTCTTATTCTTAGAATTTGTCTTTTTCTTGGAATGTTTTTCCCAGAATTGTCGTTTTTCTTAGAAAAATTCTAAGAATAAGAATTTTCCTATTCACAAAGATTCTTATTCTTAGAATTATACTTATTCTTAGATTTTTCTAAGAATGGTTTTTATTATAAGAAGTATGCTAAGAATTGTGCTTTTTCTTAGAATTTTTCTAAGAATAAGAATTTGCTATTCACAAAGATTCTTATTCTTAGAATATTCTATGAATTGATTTAAATCTAAGACTGGCACATAGCATGCTTAACCTAAGAAAACTAGTTGTTTTGGTGATTATAGTGCAGCAACCGATTGCAAATTGACATCTAGAACAGAGTGTTACATATTAAGTTGTCAATGGTGTGTAGTGTACTAAAATACTGCCTTTTCATATGATTTCCAAAAAAATTGCTAACTTTCTATTCACATATGCCAAGATCTATTCTTCGAATTTTTCTTAGAATATTACACTTAGTCTAAGAAAAATTCTAAGAATTGCATACATTTCCATTTACTTCTATTCTTAGAATTATTCTTAGCTAAGAATTGTTTTGTGAATAGGATTTTATTCTAAGAATCTTTGTGAATACAGACCCAGTAGCTGAAACTTTGACTTTCAATTAATTCGCACATGTCGGCTGAATTACATAAAACTATGTATTTCTCAGATATGTCACGATAAACCTGATCCACATGCGCCACACCCAAGCAGAAATTATCATCAAGATAACACTCTGGTAGAGTATTATCAGGAAACTAATGATGAGGTCAAGAAATTTTTAAAACAGGGTAAACGACATGCCATAACCACAGACCTGTGGACATCTTGCACCAATGAAGACTATCTGACCATTACAACTCACATGATTTCAGAAAATTTCGATTTGTTGGCTTTTGTTTTGCTGACTAGAAATGTTACGTTCGAAAGACATACCACAGAAACCTGAGTACAGAGTTTGAAAAGACACTGATTGAATGAGAGCTTAAAAATCTGATTACTGTGACAGACAATGCGTGCAACATTAAGAAAACATTTGTAAAATTACATAAATGGGAAAACAGAGTTGGTAAATCTTATACTCATAAGTTAGCCATAAACAAGTGTTTCAAAGTAGCTTCGGTTACCAAGCTTTTGGCAAAATGCAGGCACATAGTGTCACACTTCAGAAAGACTACCCTTCAAACAAAAATTTTAAGGGAAAAACGAAACAAAAAGTGTTGCCTTTGCCAGATCAAAATTTTTAGGGAAAAACAAAACAAAAAGTGTTGCCTTTGCCAAATCAAGATTTTGGATTGCGAAACGCGTTGGAATAGTTTGTATGATATGCCCAGCCATATGTGCTGTGTTGTTTTCTTCTGACAAAAGAAAAGACAGGTGTTTGAACTTGACAGGTTATTTAAAGGCCAATGAAAATTGCAACAACGTTCTTGAGAAATCACCACCATCATCATGAATGTTCCCCTTGCTCATAAAACTGAAGTGTCGCTTGAGCACAACCGACGTTGACTCAAATTTTGAGAAAGATGTAAAAGATGCAATGTTTTCTGACTTAAATACTAGATACAAGGAAAGATAGGTATAAGCATCAAGTCAGAACAGAAATCAACATCTAGCAGTTCTGACAGTAAATTTTGAGGGTGCATATGCTGTTGCTCAGGATATGTGCTTTAAGGACTTTTTGAAGGATGTTGTAGTTACCCATGTTGAAAGGCCCATGATTGGTACATCTGATCAAGTTGCACATGAGGTAAAGCTGTACCTAAATGAACCAGCTATTCCCTAATCTGCTTGTCCTTTAGCTTGGTGGAAGGCTGAATGTGCTGCGTACCCAAATGTTTTATGCTTGGCAGATCCTTTGCGTACCTGGGGCAATTTTCCCATCATAAAGAGTATTCAGCACTGCTGGGTAGTGCTAAAACAAACCTCTAGCCTTTCACCAGAAAATCTTGATAAAATGATTTTTCTGAATAAAAATTTGAAATCCCTTGAAAATCTGAAGTAAAAGAAGCAATAAAAATTTCATCTATGAAAGACATTCTTGAATAGTTAAGATTAAGCAAACTATGACATATGTACACCTGCACTGTAGATATTTGAAGAGTTTTCTTCTGCAAGACTTTATTTCAGTAATAATCTGGTCATAATTTGAATTTATTAATTGAAAATTCAATACAGGATATTCTAACTAGTCTTGATAGCTTTATTAACTTTCAAAACCTACCCATTGCCTGGACCAGTTAAAATCTGTAGTAAATAAAGCATTTGAATTCTGATATTAATTTAAATACATTTTGATTGTCATAATTTAAAACGATATTTCATATCAAGTATCAAAACATTTGATATTAAAACATGCTGGACCAGATGTTTTGTTCAGAATTGTGGTGCGTGACCTTTTGATTACCTGTGTATGGCAATTGTTAGGTAAATATGTATATATTGGTTATGTAATTAAGTAAATAATGTATGTCACATATATGTTTAGGTAACACATGCAACTAAAAATGCATGTATCAAATAAAGCAGTATGTAAATACACAACGTATAATTTTCGGTTGAAAAAATATGTGGGCAGACACCTCTTTGATCAACCCCCTAAAACAAAATAAAAAAGAAACTACAGCATATAAACTATGTAGACATGAGGGTTTGCTTTAAGACACTTTTTGGAGATAAGCTAATCATTGTAAAAACAGATAGCCTGAGCAGTATTTCCATTGATGTAGCAGAGATGGTAAACTTGACTCCGAAGAATCACAAAACAGACCCAGTAGGGAGTATTTGCTGTCAAACAGAATTCCAATACAACTAGATTGGAAATGAAAACCTTCCCAAAGAAAAAAAAATTCTAAGAAAAATCCCAATTCTTAGAATAATTCTAAGAATAAAAACCATTCTTAGAAAAATCTAAGAATAAGTATGATTCTAAGAATAAGAAAAACTTCACAAAGAAAAGTCACCCGCAATTGACATGATTACATTCACTTTCTGTCAAAATGGATTTTCTATTAAAATGAATAAACCTCAAGAAGCTAGTTTTTAGTACTACAGGAAGCAAGGAATATTAGACATTGGATTTCAAGATGTTTTATTGTTAAAAAGAATGTTAGATTTAAATAAATTGATGCTTACAATTACGTAAATTTATTGTATTTGACATGTGAAGCAGTTTTAAATTCTCAGATAAAATTGGAACTAAGAACAATGGGTTTTATAGAGTAAATTATGACTAGTAACTGAATTGAACCCTCACAAAACTATATTAACCATAACCTATGTTTTACAATTGTTATGTAAATATGTATATTTTGGTTACATAAATAAGCAAAAAATATATATATATGTAACATATTTTATTATATCTATTTAAGTGAATATGTTGTGCAACATATGCAAGTAAAATATTAAATAAAACAGTGTGTAGGTACAAAACAGGCTGTGCACAGTTGTGAGATAGTTTTCGGTTGACAAAAAGTAACCCGACTAAAAATGGGCAGACACCCCTTCGATCACCCCCTAAAACAAAGTAAAAAAAGAAACCAAAGCATACAAACAATGTAGACATGAGTGTTTGCTGTAAGACATTTTTATGGAGATAAACTATTCATTGTAAAAGCTGATAAGCCTTAGCAGTATTACCATTGTTGTAGCATGGATGGTAAACAGGACTCTGAAGAATCACAAAACAGACCCAGCGGGGAACATTCACTGTCACACAGAATTTCAATACAACTAGATAGGAAATGAACAATTTCCCTGATCTATCAGGAAAAAAAAGAAAAAAAAATTCACAAAGAAAAGTTATCCTCAAAGGACACGATTACATTCACTTTCTGTCAAAATGTATTTTCTATCCCATTGAATAAGTTGTCTTGAAAAAGTTAATTTTAGTAGTACAGGAAGCAAGGAATATTAGATATTGGTTTTGAAGATGTTTTATTGTTAAAAAGAATGTTTGATTTAAATAAAGTGAGGCTTACATAAATTTATTGTATTTGATACGTGAAGTAATGGCATTTCTTTCATATGCATTTCTTGCAAACCACCATCATTTCACTATCTGTGGTGCAGTTGGGAAAGAGACTTGGAATTTCAGTCACATACGTCTCAAGGCAAAATGCGGAATTCAAAGAGATAATTGAGATATCTTTGGGGGGAACAGTCAGGTAGTAATGTTGTGGAATCCTTGATAGCAATATCAGATAGGGTGACATGTTGAATGTCATCAAAATATAATCAGTGTATTCCTGTAGTTATCCTGTTTGATTCTGTACTTTTTATTGCAAGTTACACAAATATGCTACAAACTCAAAAGCTGTATGATTCAGGATTCATTATTGGTCAAAGAGCAATGTAGGTGTTTGGCATCCCACTCAACAGCCAGATATTTGCAACTGGATAATCTCAGTGAGTTACAAAGACATAAAAACGTGGTTTAAAGGGTATAGCAGGTCAAAAATAGTTCAAAGCAAATTGAAAAATGTCTGACTGTGTGCTAAAAATATGATACAGCCAGTTTTTCTTAAAGAATAACTAATATATACACATTTTATTGGGCAGTTACATGTAAGGTATTCTGTGATATTTATTTTAAGGCAGTGAAAATACTTCATATTTTGTATGACAAATCCACTGCAAAACTGGACTAATCATCCCTTTGCCAAATCAGCCTTCAGCCATTCAGCCTACTTAAAACGTCGGTTGTCTGAAAATCAGCCCCCAGCTGAAAAATACATCAAGAAAACAAGGCAAAGATATAGCAGTGGGGGATAGGAAAGTATCAACTATACTCTATGTGGACAATACATTAATTTTCTGGGGACCAATTTGACTAGGTTATTGTTCTATAGGGGTCCGACTGGAGCAGTGATTTTATTCTGGGGGTCAAATACATAAGGGTCGATTTTACCAAAAAGGGCAGAAAGATTCATAGCAAGTGTGACAAGAGACGCAGCTCTGCAGTATGTTGAAATATGTACATATTTATTGATATGCAAATTACAGATACAGATTTATAGGATTTACTGGACATTAGGGTTACAGTGAGTGTGGTTTTGCATTTCCCAATTCCACATTTGTGATTGATCATAAGACTTAACCAATTTAAACTCAGGGGGCTTCAACAACTTACCTGTCACTGAAACGGCAGGTAGTAACATCAAAAACATTCGTCATAACGCAGATACTATTATACCACAGCTAAGTCATGTAAACAGTGGAAATTGGACAGGACATGAGGTAGGTACCACTTGTGTAATAGGTTTCAGACGAAAATATCAATGGGGAAGGTGGCACTGACCTCCCTCATGTGGTTAGAAAAAAAAGTAGATTTTACCTATTGATTAAATTATAAACTGACAAAAAAATAAAAAAAGGGTGACATCATGCTTTAATCATACTGGTTACGCTTAATTTTAATATTGTCAATATGAATATAAAGTTCAATGGTTTATTTATAGTTTTAAAGGTTTTATAACGACCTTAGAAAGGCTAGTGGCTAATAGTAGTACACCATTGAACTTGTAGGTTATATTAGCACACTTTTAAACTTCATTTTTTCTTATTTCCAACGTTGATGTCTATTTTTCCGCGCAAGTAATGAAAATATAAAATTGGTGTCATATTTTCACATAAGGTACTGTCAACCCAGTGCCCAGTCCTCAAAAATGACCCGAGTCTAGATCAAGATGGAATCTTAAGCATATTGTAGGTTTTTTCCCGACAATATCTGTTCTATAACTCACAACACATTCATTTCACTGCGATCTTATTTTCATAGAAGCTAATGTCTACTCCTGGCTCAGTCCTTTTCAAAGATGATCAGAATCTTCATTGGGAATCCAGGGGCCGTATTCACGAAAGGTCTTAGCCAAGTCTTAGGCTTAACTTAGCTATATTTTTATACAAAAGTTAAGCCTAAGACTTGGCTAAGACCTTTCGTGAATACGACCCCAGAAGTTTTAAAAGTATTTTTTTTGCCAATATATAGTTACCGATATCTAGGCAAATGGTTGTGCTCTTCTTATGTACTGCATACTGGTCATTATATTTGGTAGAAAACTGTCATTAGTTTTCTTAATGAAATGCATATTTCAGTTGACTTTTCAAACACATTCGATGTAAAACAAGTAATTACATAATTTTGATTACTTCAGTAATTTACCAATATTCTAATGGAATCTATCTAATGTGCCTCTAAGTGCAGAAAAACATAATGATCGTGTTGCCCAAATTACATAGCTAGGCCATACCAAAGAAGATGTAGGGGTGATGGGAAGACTTATAATACCTTACATTGTTGAAAAATTTAGCTTTTTCTGGAGGTTCAGTGGGCACACTTTATCCAATGTTCAAAATGATCCAGTGCATAAAGTTTTTTTTTTTGTTAGAATAAACAAGTGTATGAGGCTATAAAATGCAGGAATAAGTGATAAAACAAATGTTTTAGTGGATTAAAGTAATGCAGTATCACAACTCAACTTGATGGTCACCATTTGTATTCAAGACTTTAGCATACTACACATATTACTAATGTGTTTATCTCCCACTCTTCCTCCATGTTTAATCGTTTAGTTGGGATTTGGAATCACAACATAAAGCTGTTTTGTGGACTTGCGGTGAGTCTTTCCAAAGGCTCAAAGCTGTGTGAAAAGGATGAAAGTACATAAGTGCAGATTCAATGAGTGGTAGGACCTCGGGCATAAGTGTGACTTTACAAAATCCACAGCAAAAGAGCAACACAGAACTGACTTCGTTAATAGTATGATGCATTTTATTATAAATGCAGATTTTCAGCAACAAAGATGCTTAATGATTTACATATAATTATGTTAAAATTTGTTGTGTTGACCATTTGCCCCAAAGTCAAAGTTACAGTTGTAAGTCAATTTCAACGCCTTATGTGAAATCAAGACAGGTGCTCAGTGTGTTCCACAAGTTGCTATGGATTGGATTCAATTTTACCATCACAGAGGAAACAACAAAGTAATGGATTGTTTAACTTGTTAACCATTTGGCCCCGAGGTCCTCTTGCAAACAAAAATGCTTTTCTGTAGAAAGTTTTGTAAGAATATGTTTCATCCCTAAAACAAACATAAGGTGGAAGTCATTTATATTATTATGCAAATTTTGCCAATTGAACACTGCTCCATTTTAGAAATGACTGCACACAGGTGTACAAATGCATTGCTATGGGTTATTCTAATACCTTGGTTCATATTTATCTCTGTACATCTTGTCTCATAATACCAGCGAAGTAGGTCTGACCGAATGTTCTTTTTTTGGTGTCTCCGCCATTGCTGGCCCTGTCCATTGCTCCAGATGTCTGTTTTTTATTTGTTGTGTCTTAGAATGTGCGTTTGTAGAAAAGTAAGTTCTATAAAATCATATTATAATAAGGATGAAACATTTCGTATTACTTGTACAGTCCTTCTATTTACATCCACCTTCTGACTTACTTTCTGGCTCAGTCACATCTAGGCCTGGTGCCTAAAAGGTGTTTTACTATACCATCAAAATACAACTATTGCTGAAGTAAAACAACCATACAGCCTAATTTATGGTTATAGCTATGAGTTATTTGCATTGATCTATGCTATCTCTCTTGGAGATTATAGGCTTAAAACGTAACTATGTTCAACAGATTTCAAAATTAATAGGAAAATGCTTTTGAGAGAAACAAAATGAATCCATCAGCGTGAAAGGAATGGCTTTATGTTTAAATGAGATGACATCATTTTCAAGATGGCAAGCTATACAATTTCAAAGACAGTACCTAGGTCAATAGGTCCTGTTGACCGGTCAGTATCAATATTTGTGTGGACTCGTTACAGTCATTATGTGCTCTTCTATTCTAAGATTGTTTTTTACAAACACTGAGACTGGCACATATCCACTAAAACCTGTGGTTTAATTTATAGGAACCAGTTACATTACAATAGGAAAACTTCCCGAATGACATATACAGAAAAATATCTCACGAATGAAGATAACAATATTATACCAGTGCGAAGCACGAATATTATCTTGTTAATCTTCATGAGTGATATATTTTCTTCTGTATATGTCTAATGAGGGATGTTTTACTTTTATTATCCACCATTTTGTATGATTTATGGGTTAAATAACATGAATGTTTAATGAGAGAACCTGAAAAAAGCTATCAAAAAGCAGTGGCAACAGTGAATATAAAAACTTCAATCTTTAACTTGCAATATCTCAATTTCTACATGGATTTTTATGTAATTCACATTAGCAGAAGTGCTGTAAGAATATCTTTCTAATGATATATTATACATATTTGTAAGTTACATACCTTCCGAGACATTGTTGAAAAACTGGAAGCTATTCACACTCATTATCCATAGTACCGGGGCGCCGTTGTATACAAAAAAAATACTAGTACATCCCGGTCTGTATTTCCCCATATTTCGGGTAAATACGTTGCGCGGTGGATGATAAATTCTATATATATTTCTGAGTTTCTAACACATTTATTACATCCTCCAAGGGGAATATGTTTTGGTGGTCTTGTTTTCAATCTAACTAAAAACAATCTGGATGGATTTAGATGAAATTTTCAGGAAATGTTGACAATGACACAAACAAAGATTTGATTTAGCTAATAATCCAGATCACGGTCTGGATTCAGATTTTTTTTTCAAAGAGATATTTTATCCATGTGAGAAGGTATCATTTTCAGCTTATGTGTATCTACCCCCATAAATAATGGGCCGATTACTTGGCAAATATACAAGGCACTCTCACAATAGTGTCTGTAATATAACTAACTTTGATCTCAATCCTAGAAAATTCTGGACACTATGAACCAGAAGAGGAAAATTAGGGGTGACACTTGGCAGAGGTTTGCACTCTCTCTCTGGGTGCTTTTCTAGTTATTTTATGCATTTGAAGCCTTCAGCAAGGCACAAGAGATTTGCATACTCTGGTGTTTAGTCCGAGCTTCAACTGCAATAAAACTGTGACTCATTAGGTTTTTTTTTCTATCTGGGTTGTCGTTTTGTCTAAATTCCATAAAGACACATGCCATTTAGGCTTCAGCTTTAATACATTCTACTTAAGCTTGGATTGCAGTTCTTTTTATTGTCTAATACAAAAAAGGGGTTCCTCTTTATATTTTGCCATACAGAAAAAAGAGTTAAGATCTAAATCTGCAAAATTGAAAAGAAAAAGGTAAATACTCCCCATGTATCTTGATGTGGGTGGCCGATAAATACAGATTACATCAGAAAAAAGACTAACAAGTTTGTGGTTCTTTAGCCATGTTGAAATAATAAAAAAACATAAAAAGCCTCTTATCTGGATTATGTTCTGGCACTTGCTGTAAAAAAACTATAAAGATAAAATATCCATTTGCTACATTTGCAACAACATTTATTTGGTGCAATAAGATCAGTGACATTTTTGTAGCTTGCCTACCTTTAAAAATGGCTCATTTATGGTCATATTGAAGAGATATATTTGTCGTAATTGTTAATTTCACTTTGCATTAATGGTTGTTATTTAAGCAAATGACCTAATACCTTATAATTATTCCTTGTGAAATGCGGATTCTATAGTAACCTCTTTAGTAGAACATGGTCATTAGTGAAAAGTAATTAGATAAAATTTCTTCAATTCCAACATTGGTAAAATGTTTCTTTCCCCTGTAATTTAGAGTAATAAGTAGGTCTAATTCTAGTAATTTCCACTCATCAAGTGAGGCTAATACTACACAAAGAGCATTATTTAATCAACTTATAACAATTGTGTATACGGAAATTAAATTTCTGCTCATTGATTGGTGAAAACCGGAAACTACTAATGCACAAAAAATCATCCTAGACAAAAAGGGTCAAAGCTAGGTTTGTATATCCCATTTAACAGCAATGCCCATATCGGACAAGCTATATGTGTTTATACATCTTGTCTCAAGCTATTTTTGAACCCACCTCCTTAGATGGGAGATTCAAAATGGTCATTTGCCTTATTCGGCCACCATGTCACAGGGACCTAGAAATATGTCCTTAGAGCAGTCACATTAACATCACATTTTGAGCATTCTCCGTGTTCAACCTTCTCAGGGCTATATTTGCCATATTTTTGAAAGAAATTATAAGAGGGAAATCTCAAGATGTTCTAGGACAATTTATGTATCCAAAATATTTCAATTGGTGTAATAAAATTTATCATACAATAGCTAGACTCTGTTTTATAGGAACCATGTAGGTCGAATTTTGGTATAAGGGCAACCAATTTTGAAACTTCAGCACCAAAGTCTAAATTTTTATTTAAGTGGAACTTACCTAGAACTAAATTCTGCACATTTGTCAAGTTTTGCTTATGTCAAAAAAGTACCACATACCAGCCTTGCTTTGAAACCACCAAATGAAGCTGTATGGCTATAAATTTAATGACAGTAGGCTGTGATATCCATGGCAATGGGGAATTTGATAAATGATCTGAAGGTCAAATGAAGACTCTCTCTTGCTTTCCTTCTTTGAAACTCTTTTGTGAGACATTATAACTTCAGCCAGAGCTTAAGCCAATCAATAAAATGAGATTAGTACTGATTGGTGCTTGGAGTTTGACTGTAGCCTTACCTCAACATTCTGTAATATTTTCATGTATATCAGTTTTAACTAACACCTTGGCAGAAGTATTACCTAAACATTCTGTATAATATTTCCGTGTATGTAATCTCAATGTGTAGCTTGATAGTAGCCTACTTAAACATTTTGTAATATTATCATGCATATCAGCTTTACTAACACTTTTGTAGTGGCCTTGCCTAAACATTCTGTAATATTTTTATGTATATCAGTTTTACTAACACTTTGATAGCAACCTTACTTCAACAGTCTGTAATGTATATATACCAGCTTTGCTTCTGGAAATGGAGCCACTCACAGGGACAATCAAATAACTGCAGACCTACATACTTCCTGTGCGCCAAAATAGAATCAACCAATCAAATAATGGCAATTCTCAGGTGAAGGATGGCCGCCATTTTGCATTACAGAATATTATGTTTTTTACTTGAATAACCAAAATAATATTGTCTTGTTGACTGAGAAATGCTGTAAAACTCCCTTGATATAAGGTATGAAATTAATAAAATCATTAGTAATTAAATCATTAGTCAACACCATTTTAAAAACATATACAGGTTATCAAATTAAAATTGTTAAAATTAGCAAAGAAATGTTTAAACTAGGGATAGTTTTTCAAATAGGAAAAATAACGGTGTGACAATCTATTTCTAATACACATCCCACCATTTGTGGACCACTACAGCTTGTTATCTTAAACTTCCTGATTTTAATTATCACTTCCCGCAAAATTCAGTGGTTGATTTGTTTGTTAGACTTGTCAGAGTGGATGGTAAGTAAATTAGCAAAATCTGGCAAGTGGACGGAGCATATGGAATGGTCCATTTCCATCCTTCTCATTTAATGAAACAGTCAGATTTGTGTTTATTTCTTTATTTCTATGTATGCCAATCAGAAATGCCAATTTCAAAACCTGGCCAAGCTTTACAAAGTTACATAATATCACAGACGAATACATAGAAACCCGTCAACTCACCTGCACATGCAAAATAAAATATACACAGACTAACTCCGTAATATATACACGATAGGAACGCCACACAACTAAATTTATTAAAACAATAAAAGAAATACCAGTATGAAATAAAATAAGTACAAACTTCAACAAACAATTTTTACAGGTTACATAATATTGTTAAAATGGCGTCCTGTCTGTTTGACTTCCCTCTCAAGAGTGAAGGATTACCGATTTAAGCGGGAGAATTTTTAATGAAAGGTGAAAGGTCACCCAATGAAATTAAGTAGGTACGGACAAGAAAAACTGTTTAACAAGGAACTGGAGCAATGAAATGTGTGGCACCTTTGTACCCCACCCCCATATGCTTTTGTTAAATGTTAAACAAACCATTGTATATAAACCAAAGGAAGTGGGGCTGGGTATCTATTTTCTATTTTAACATGATATTATATATGACTAGAATAAACTAAATAAATGAAATGAAGAAAGCCTAGGACTAGTGGAAAGGCTAGATTGAATTGTGTGTGAAGTTATGCAATTTAAGAGAAGCTATTTGTATTGGCTTAGTAGCTCAGTTCTCCCTGTGTGTTTACTCAGGAACCTGTTTTAATGCGCACACTAGTGCTACAGCTTCCAGCAAAGTTCAAACGCCTAGATCTACTGAAGCAACTGCAGGATGTGAATAATGGATTTGGTAACTTGCAGCGAAAGTTAGCAACAGCTGAAATAGTTTAGTATTAACACTAAAATCTGTATGAATCTTGCATGTTTTGTCTGTGCTGAGTTTACTTCAAAAACTATATCTGCTAACTGTAGGTCAGGAGAAATAAGTACATTGCTGTTATTTACTGGTTGCAAAATAATGTAGCACAGTTGTGTTTTCACCATTTATTACATTGTCTTTGACATAGTTAAAAGCTGTTTAGCCATCTGATGGATATAACCATTTTCACTGGATTGTTATTATATCTGAAGTAGTCTGGTTGTAGCTACACGCCATATGTTTGTTAGAGTATTGCCACACTGAAAATGTAGAGTTATAATAAACTATTTGACTATGTAAAGGCGAAAGAAAATACTTTGAAATGTGAGCATTGGATTTTTGGAAATATACTTGCGGTGAGTTGGTAAGTAGAGACAAATGATGAAAGAAATAATACCAAACCAGCCATCTAAATGTGTAGAATAAAGTCTTTGCCAGTTGCACACTCATGATGAATTGTATTTAATCAACACAAAGTTTTGTAGAAAAATATACTGTTAACGACATTATAGTGCACTGATAGATTCCACTTTATCACTGTAAATATCTGCTGATTTTTAATATTTCCATACAGTGTACCCTAAGGTTTTAATTCATCAAGCATTTTAAGTATCAAAAGTTTTTTCCAGCTTTTACCATTGGCTTCTACTGGTCTAGAACGTTTCATTTTGTCTCATTTGTCTTTCAGGCAAACCCTTGTAAGACATTTTGTCACTAAGTTATTGTTGAAACTAACAACAGAAGGCAATTTAATGCAATGATATTATCTTACGCAAAGCCAAATGTGAGTAGGAAGTCTGTAGTACACACAACGAATTGTTTGTTCAAACTGGCATACCCCTATCTTAGCTTCGCCCTTGGTTGGTATTTATTTGCTTAAGATTTTTTAAAGACTGGATAATCTCCTACTTGGAGGATTTGCATCAACTTTGTGATATATATTACTTGTATCACCATCTGGGTCTAATCGAGCTTATGGTTGTAGTAGATAAACATAGGATATAACAGGATCCAGATAAAAGATTTTTGGAGGTTTCATAATTCTACCCATCTTTACATTATAAAAAAACATTGTCACAGTTTCCCTTTTGGTGTTCCCACAGTTTGAAACGGTTGACCTGTTTGTTCTGCCCCAACTGTTGCCTGCCTCAGAAAAAAACCAACAACAGCAACAACAACAACAAAATGTTATCTCTTAAAAAAGGTTTCTCTATTTTAGCAATATAAACTTCCCAGCATCTCTTTGATATTGACCTAGCTATGTCTATGGATTAAAGACTATTGAATCGTTCTCTAATGTTGCACCTTAGAACATGCCTTAGACAGAAACAAAGTGCTATAAAAGTCTGGAGTGGAATGGTAAAGTATGGGAAACACTTTTGCCAGAGGTTGTAAAAAACATCACTTAAACATGAGCCAACAAGAGTAGTTATTAGGGCTTGGTTGGTAGTGGGTAGCACACTCGCCTCCCACCTCTGAGGTCAGGGGTTCAAACCCCGGACCAGGCCCAATGAGGGAAAGTTGGTAGCTGTTTACCAATGCCTAGCACTTAACAGTGCAGAATCTTGACCAACTAGCATGACCAGCTGGTATGTACTAGTTTCCCCTGCCCTTAAAACGGGATTCCTTAAAACTACCCGCCGTGATATAATCTATACAATGAAAACAACATCAAATCCAAATAAATCTGCAGGATTAGTTTACTTGAGGAAAGACAAAAAGAATCCCACGATACCATTTAATTAATAGACTGTTATACATATTTGATGAGTATTTTCTTAACTTGAGGTTTGTTGAAGTAAAGTGGACCAATGCAAGAAAAGGTCACTGTGTTACTTGATCTGGTGTAAATGGCTTTCTCTGTGAACGTTTATGTGTGTTACTGTGGGCGTTTCCCCACTTAAGTTATCTTTCAGTTTCCTCATTCTGTAATCTTGTTTGAAAGCCGATGTTACCGATATGGATGAGATTAGTTTGACAGACTAGATTTGGCTGATATCCATTACAATGTGCTGGAATTTCATTGTTGCTGACATTTGGTGAAGTTGTAGCTGGAATTTTGTGTTTTTGCCTAAAATCGGAATAAAAAAGTCTTTTTGGTTGTTCTGTAAAGTATAGAGCTCGCATGGTTTAAAGTGCAGTGCTCCAAACAAGTGTATCAAGTATTAAAATGTTCCTTAAGGTTCTTTGTTGTAGTTCCTCATTTAGACGGTAGCTTCTCCAAAATTATGGAACGACTTGCCACTGAAAATTCAAACTGTTCATACTCTTTCATAGGCGGCTTGGAATTTATATGTTTCAGAAGTCTTTGGCTCCCTATTTCTGCTCCACCGAATATTGATGGTCTCCTTGGTCACAACAATGATCACATTTAATGAGTCTGATTTACGTTTTATGTTTTGGATGTTGCATCTTAAAATCCACTAGTTCAGAGATTAAGCACTTGGATTCTTGATAAACACGCATTGTATAACACTGGGAAGTCAACTGAAGCCCAGGGATCAGTTTACTATCCACATTTTAAAATCGATGGGCGTGTACTAGTACTTCCAGGTTGCCTTTAATTTGAGTGAAAATAGATATTTTTTAGTTTGAAATAAAAGCTTTCTAAAGGGTTGCATTAATATTTGACTAAATATTCAGGATTTAATACTCATCTGTTGCTAATTTGACTGCACAGGTAATCTGTGGGCAGACATGGGCAAGCTGCAGAAGTTTGAGATAGAGTTTGACCATCCTAAAGCTGTGTACAGGGCTGGAGAAATACTCAGGGGTAAAGTACAGGTGCATCTCAGGGAGCCAATGAACATGAGAAGTAAGCACTCATAGAAGGTTTTTGAATTTTGTTTGAATAAAATTCATTAAGGCAAAACTAATTAGTAATGTACTTGCATTATTATTCAAATGAATACTAATGAATCATCAATACCTTGTAATGTAACAAAGATATGAACCAAAAGAGGGGAAACAAAAATCTTGAAAGAATGTTCACCCACTAAAATGTCTTTTGTAAGAAAATCAGTTTTCTTATTCTTTAACCTTAATCATCCAGATGTTTGAATAAAGGTATCTATTATACAAAAATATCAACGTGTTGAAATATGCAATGAACTTCCAATGTCAAAGGAAGTCTTAAAGTTAGAAAAAATCGAGGGATTCACATAAATTGTGCGACTGCATATAATATATAGGTGTGACCTTTCAATAACTTATTTGCCAATGATGTATCAAAATCAACTCAAAGAAGATCTCAATTGACAAAATTTAAATCAAGACTGGCTAATATTGGAGACTATAAGCAAAGTTATTCACGAGTGTTCCCCCAAATGATATAATATAATTGTCGTTTTTTAGATGTTCCTGTAGACATTCGGTACAATTTTTCAAGGAAAGGGTTGGCACGCTATATTATCAAAACATAGCCAGAAAATGACAGCAGCTGATGCAGTTTGTATGTAACTAACAGACATGGCAACAAAACTGCAGCTGTGAGGGCCATTAGGCTGTGATGCTGAAACACTGGCTTTGTCACTGAAAAACTATTTCTCAAGCAAAGTTACTTTAACCTAAATTGCCAGGATTTATCCCTCTGTTACAAACACAAAACTGCATTCGGCTGGCCTCAACACCCATAACCTCGCTAAGGTTTGACAAAATTAAAAATTGGATGAGTCATTGTTAACATTTAAGTAGGCTTGTTTGTGTTTTCTGCTATGCAAAGCAAAATTATGTATACTATAAACGTCCAGCCTTAAGGTCTAAGCAACACTATAGATGTAGAGCTACTGTTAACACAGCAACAACTGAGATAATTGGAACTCTCCACAAGAAAAGAAAGATGTATACTGCCCTATTACTGTAGATAATGGGTGGTAGATAATAGATCACCTTTGTGTCTGATCTTAAGTTAAGGGGGGAAGCTAAACAACTGCTGATGTTCCTTTTATTTAGCAGCAATGTTAATTGAAAAACATTTTCTTGGATTTTATGGTATTGGTGTGGTGATATGCATGGAGGTCTGATTTAAGCCTCTGAGGTCGCGTGTTCAAAGTTCAGTCCCAACATTAAGCAATGAAAGTTGGCTGTTACTTTCTGATATACCTGGTATTTTAAAGTGGAAAATCTTCACTAGTACACACTAGTTTACCACAGACTAGCTATTATATAAAATTACAGTAATTACCAGATGACATAAAAATAAACAGAGTGGCATATATATGTTAATTGTTTATATGAAAGAACATTAATATATTCAACCCATTTTTGTTGCACAAGGAATTGTGTATTTTGTCTTTTTGAGTTGCTGGGAACAAAACCAAAAATATTACCCAATCGATACTTCCCAGTATTAAGGTCATATACATCAAGAAAACAATAATAAATCAATAACATAATTAGCAATAATAAAGTCCTCAGCCATGTTCTTAATTAAAAAAAATAAATGGTGGTTGTATATGGTGATCAAATCAGACAACAAGGCCTTGGTCCATTATTCCGCCATTAATTCATTTGCCAATAATCTCTCACACTTTATTTGATAAGTATCTTTTCCTCCATGTTCTGTTTAGACATACAGCTGTTTTGTCAAGGACGGGCCAAAGTCCACTGGACGAAGAACAGACGGTCAGGCAAGAGTTCACACACAGTACATTACAGGGAGGAGGAAATCTACTTTGAGTCCATCTTACCCATTTTTGGCTCTGGTAAGGATCCGGGGCCGTAATTATTAAGGTCTTAGCAACATATCAGACTTAGGTTAGCTATATTTTTATGAAAAAAAGTTAAGCCAAAGAGTTTTCATCAATACTGTTCCATGATAGAGATTAACAAACATTTCTTCATGTTAAGATTGCAATGGTTTTTTGTTTAAATAAACAGTAGCGTCATGCCAGGCATGAAAATAAAACTTTTAACATCTATTGCATAACAATATCTAATTGATTATTTACAGAATGAAGAAACTGTTTTTTGGCTGAGATAAGAGCCATATTTATCCACAGTCAAGTTAAAATCATACCTATAAACCAATTTCACTAACAAATTTTGTCCGTCTTGCTGAAATCAATACAAATTTACAAACTGATACATTTTCTTAGCAAATTCACTACATTTTGGAATAACTGATAAAATATTTAGGTCCTTTTAACCCTTATTAATAATATTTTACATATGAATGCTCTGTACAATTGATATATTTGATTTTAACTATTTGAATATATTATGTATTTTGTTGCACTTTTGGATGTATATAAATGTTGAAGCAGCATCTTATATTTATAGAATTGTTAGTAAAATTTCAAACATTGTGGTATGCACCATGCCATAGTCATATATAAGCCTTCTTGGGCTAGGCAATGTGTGACGTGTTTTTATATTGTTTAAAGTATGTCATATGTGCAATGTGACTATGATAAAATAAGAATACTCAGAGAGTAGATACCTCTGGAACGGCATGTATGATATTTAAAAACGGCTCAGTAATAAGTAAATAGGAAAAGCCTGATGTTTAATTTTTTGTCTCCAGGCCTGATCACTTTCAAAATTTAATGGGATTTCAGTTGGACCAAAAATAATCTTCTCATTTTTTTACATGATTATCTGCGTAATGATTGCATAATCCTGCTAATAAACAAACAAATAAATAAATGGTCATAAAAATGATACTTCCTTGGCGGATGTAATGATAAGTTGATTCTTCAAATGTAGATTTCCTTTTAGCTTTGGAAACAGATAAACAAAAGAAGTTTTACTTATGATGGCAAGTAAAAACAAATCCTTCTGTAAAGAAACACTGAAAATCCTAACTCTGTTTCAGAGTTATGGCTCTTGCTTTAGTCTGATTTCATCCTGGTGACAGTGGCCATAACTCTCTAATAATGTGGGTAATTTCATGCAGTCAGGGTAAGAATGTATCACCAATATATTCCAAACCTCCAATCAATCACTTCTTGCGCCTGGGAAATGTTCTATGAAAATGTATGGTTATTCGACCATACTGAAGTGATATCTGGATGGAATACCTTGTCATAAAATCAATAAGTGGTGAATTTTATTACTTGGCTGGGTAGCTACATATCTGCAAGAACCCTCAGATGTACAAAATAAAAAGTCAGTCCTTATTATTTAGATTTCCTAAAAGAAATAAATAACCTTTACTTCGAACTTTTTAACAGAAAACATTGGTCTTCGAATTATTAACAATACCTACCCTTACATTGTACAAGACATATAAATTAAAATTAAGTTATGTGAAAACAGTTGTCTGATTGTATTATTATCACATATAAGTATAAACTATTGATAGATTATATTTTCTTTTTTTTTGTCAATTCAGTCTGAAGTATTTGGGCATTAACTAACATGCACAAATAAATAAGTTTCATTTTTACCTAGAAAAGCACTTGGAGATCACAAACCTCCCCAACGTCTAGTAACTCCAATATGGCTTGAAAGTTCAATGATAAAAATTCCTTTCAAAATTCCTAGATCCAAATGGTGACTTGAATCATCACCACAATTTAAGATTCTATTCTTTGTGCCTTTGTCAAAATTTCCTGCAAATTGCATACTTTCAGTGGCTATTTCATTGTTTTCCTATCCAGAACATGGGGAGACTACCCTGGATGCTGGAAACCATTGCTTTGACTTTCACATTGAACTCAAACCAGACCTGCCTTCTTCCTTTGAAGGGGCTTATGGGTAAGTATCTTATCTAGTCAGAGTTGTATATTGCTTAATCATTGCATTGACAGATTAAGTATGATTCGCATAGAGTATCATTCAACAAAGCCACAGCTATGGTTAATGATTGAAAACAACTTGGAAACAAATTCCTACATGCACTAATATATAAATTAAGGTGGATTTCCTTTCACTGAAACTTGCACTGACACATGAGCAAGGTACGGATGAACCTTAAACTTATTACTCTCACTAACCTTTTAGAGCCCTTTTCAAAGGCAATGATAGTCAAAATAATTAATCAAGTGACATCTTAGAAATCATAATTTTACTTAAGTGTTCCTGTTTGCTGATGTCTGAATTTATTTAGTTAATTTGTTTCTGCCAAATTTGAAGCTTGTGTTGAGCTGCAAAGCCAAACAGCACAAACTTGAGCTAATCTTAGTGGGGCTTTTTTCTCAAGCTAAGTCTTTCTCGTAACTTTTAAAATCAAACCAATGTACAAGAAGACTAAAACTGATATCAAACTCAATCTGTTAGAACATTCACAAAATCATAACTACTCAAAGTTCTCTCATGCATACATGGCAATGCCCTGCAATTTATTTGTTCTTTATAACCTAAAGAAGTGGAACTAAAGAGTCAACATTTGTAAAATGCACCAAAAATGTGAATGCTACTGCTTCTGGAAGCAGGTCCCTCTACATTGCTTCAAATTATGGTGTATTCTTATGAAATTTGTGATTTGTGTGACAACTTGGCCAATCTGTAGCAGATAATTTAGTGAATTTTGCGTGGTGTGGCAAATGTCAGATTTCTTATTCCGAATGGTGCAAAATGTGAGATCTGATTCTTAACAAATTTCACGACAAAAAGTATTCACTTGAAGCTCCCACATCATCAGTGGTGCAAGAGAGACATCACTGGATCTGATGATGGTTTTAAATCCACTTTGAGAAACATTGTAAAAAAGAGTTAGTGCATTCAATTATCACAATTTGTCTGCATTTGTTTACAAATCCATTTTGTTCTAGATAAGTTTAAATAATTTAGTAATAGCACTCAGCCAGGTTTACATGACAACTATATAATATGATATTTATTGTATGTAATCTGCTGCTACAAAGAATAAGCTCTACACATTGCAACAACTATGGTAACTTAAGAAGCAACAACTCCAAAATACAATTATAGATTTTAAGTTTTAAGCTCCAAGTTCAGATAAGGATAAGTCACCTGAAGTTAGGAGTTTACGACCACCTTAAATTTGACATATAAAACAACATATTATTTAGAGAGATTAAAACCCTATTTGTTATTTCTAAATGCGGTACAGTGACATGGGTGTCATTTAAGCAAAGATTTTCTATCTTTAGTTTCACATTTGGATAAATATATATTAATTAAAGAGTTGAAATTGTAACTTGATTGGTTTCTGTTTTTAAACCTCGAATGTGTGAAGTATAGCTATCAATTTTAAAGATTTGAAATTAAATTACAAAGCCAACCAGTACACCTTATAAAAAGACCACATCTCCATTGGGCAATATGTATCATTTATATATGTGGAATCCTGCAGAAAAATACTAACTGCCACTCACACCCACCACTGATTGAAGCCATACATACATGATCACTTTTTTAGTGAGTTGAGACCTTCTGCATATCAGTATACGGAGATATTGCAGTTTATTTATGCCCATTGAGTTTAAGTGTGAAAGATAAGGTGACATTAAATTAACATGATATTAAGGTTAACTAATCTCTATTCGGTCAGTTCAGATTGAACATAAGGTTAGGCACAAAAGTTAATCCATAACAAAATAACACAAAGGCAATTCTGAAAGCAATAAGGGTAATTTGTAATTAGCTGAAATGTATTTGCCCAAGAAAAATACCTCTAGTTCAGATGGTGAATCTATGTCACTGGCATGACCCTTCTCGGGCCCCCATTTACTTTATTTTAATTTGACAAATTACTTACTTACATGTTATGTATTCAAATCTATATTTTTGTATTTCATTTGTTACATAGATCTGTGAGATACTTTTGTAAAGCTACAATTGACAAACCATGGAAGTTTGACTACCACACAAAATCTGCCTTTACTGTTATCAGTAATCTGGATTTGAACACAGAACCCACGGAGTTGAAGGTGAGACCTATGAAATGTTAATGTACTAATGTCAAATTGGTATGTATATGTTACAATACATTAGTACATCACAATCTGAATATCGTAGTTTGATTGGGTAAAATCTGGTCACATGACCACCTTATAAATACAGATAAATCAAGACTGGCTTTTAATGGCCCTCCACTCAAATACAAAGTTGCCATTACTGCTTCAACTTGAAACAATTATGTGGCAAAGCCTTTACCTAAATGGTAACACTTAAAGGTCTGAGTAGACCTGAGTAGAATTTAAAACTCTTACATGAAGTTTACATGTCTTACATGTCTTGTTTAGCAAAGTTACTGGATGTAATTAAATTATGAATAGGGCATTCAAAACAATGAAATTCCTTAGTATTAAGTTACGAAGTGGAGAAAACATACCAAGTTGCAAATACGATCTAATAACTTATTTTTTGTGTTGTATATTTATACTCAGTGCAATATAACCTTTGTCAAATAATCAAAGCACTATTTGACCAATCCCGACTACTTAAGTTTAGCCCAACCTCTGTGGTGATTGCTTTTCCTCTAACTGAAAGACAGAGTTTATGGGATGATTTATTAGCATCTTTGGGTTAGCCTGCCACTGGAGATATAACTGAATGGCAGGGACGCAACATTTTAAGTTGGCATCTGAACTGGTCTGTATCTGCCAGTACCTGGGATCCAATTCAGGTCTTTTGTGTTATTGGGCAACTATGTATGCCAAAGTGGAAGATTTGAAGATTCTGGGCCCGTATTCACTAAACCTCCTATATTTTTAAGGTCCCTTTATTAAAGGAAGGTGAAAAATCTCCTTTGGTAAGGTGACCTTTAAATTGCTATTCACTAAACCTCCTTTATGGTTTCCTTACCAAAGGAGACCTTAAATAAAGGATCCTTTATTAAAGGAGTGCATCAAGTCATCTGATTGGTTAAAAACGTTTGTTCATAAAGGCTCCTTTATCTTTCCCTTACTTATGTATTTTCTTCTTTCCATGTATATTATTAGTATAAGATTATTGTTATGATGTGTTTTCTTTTGCCGTTTAAGATGATATTTCATATTTTAAGAAATAAATATCTCACTTTTAAAGATTTTTGTATTGCATATGTATTGCAGATTAAAGATTGCAGTTTTTATATTCACTGGTGGCCATGCTTTTTGACATGCTTTTTCACATCTTCTCATTAAATATTCATACAATTTAACCCATAAATCGTACAAAATGGTGGGTAATAAAAGTAAAACATCCCTGGTCAGACATACACAGAAAAGATATGTATCACTCATGAAGATAAACAATATAATAGTCATTTGGGAAGTTTTCCTATTGTGGTAATAGCCACTTTTCATGCAGATACTGTGACACACGTCAAATACATTTTCATTGGGTTTGACCACATATTAGCTGAATATCCCAAAAATTTCAAAGAAAGACGTATGGTGATATAAATGATAACATTTCACCAATTACCTGAATTTTCACGTAAAAAGTCAAACCACCAAAACTCCCCTTTATCATAAAGGTAGTCTAACACTTACCTTGAAAATTAAGGGAAAAAAACAAGGATTCCTCAGTAAAGGAAGGTTAGTGAATATCAAAGTTCAAGATTCCCTTGAAAGTTAAGGAATTCCTAGATTTTTAAGGTTTCCTTGAAAGTCAAGGAAAGAAAGTTAGGCTTCTTTGTTTGAGGGAAATTTAATGAATACAAAAACAAAGGAAGGGGCAAGAAATAAAGGAAATCCTTACTTTTTAAGGGTTCCTTGGAATAAAGGAGGTTTAGTGAATACGGGCCCTGATCTTAAATATGAGATTTAGCAAATTGTATATGTTACATGTTTGCAAAATAAAATAATGTATAAATTGTGTTATTTAAGACTGCTATGCAAGGTCAAGATTCTTCAGACATTGTCTGTTGCTGCTGTTGTCACAGAGGTCAAGTGAGGGCAAAGTTCCGGATCAATAAACGTGGATATGTACCCGGAGAATCCATCATTATTTATGCAGAAATCCACAATAACAGCACCACATCAGTTAATTACACTAGGGTCACCTTAAAACAGGTAAGTAAACATTTCTTTATATATTTACCCAAATCAGCTCCTGATATCTGAAGGGGTTCATCGAGGGTTTATACAACAAACACTGTTGTACAGAACTTAAGCTTCCAACTTTAACTATTGAACTGCGTCAAAATCTCAGAATTGATTCTGAAAGGAAGCTCCAGCAAATATTGTTGCTTATTTTGCAGGTGTTTTATACCAAAAATAAGTAAATGTTGTCATGTTTTTGATTGGATAGATGACACAAGCATATTGTATATTTTCAGTTGTTATAAATGCAAATATAGGGCAGCTAGTAGGGGATCAGGGAGCAGGTTCAGCTTTTAGCATCCCTGTAATACCTGAGGTCATATTGGGTTTAATTTTACACTTGTCTACATAAACCTTGTTTGAATTCACAAGTACTAATTCTTGATGGCTGGTAATATGTGGTATATCTTGATATCCGTATCCGCTATGTTTGGTCTCTTCTTAGCATCAACCAGATGATGCCTGAATTAAAATTGAAAAGTAAATCTGACTGTGTTTGGTTGACCTGAATGAGTACCTTACCTATGTGTATAATTTTTACTTTGTTTCAAATATAAGTTCGAAAACAGGTTATTTACATTAATTCATTTAAACATATCAACAAGTCAAGGTATAAATTACAGATAATAAATTTCATTCATAGGTTATTGACAAATTATTACAGACAAAACAAGTTACTGATAATGCTGCCACTGTGGTCTAGCGGGTAACACACTTGTCTAGGAACTCAGAGGACGTGGGTTCAATCCCAGGTACAGGCAGATACATAGTGGCTCGGATGACCACTTAAAATTGGCGGTCCTCTGTCATTGGGTCCTATCCCCAGTGGCAGGTTAAAGAACCTCAAGGACGTTGATAAATGGTCATCCTTGAGCCTCTATCTTCCAGTTAGGGGATGTCAGTTACTTGTGAGTTGGGGCTGTACCTGTACAGTCGGATTGGTTAAATAGCGCTTTGAGTCCTGTAGTATATGGAGATATTGCGCTGAATATAAATACATAATAATAATAATAAAAAAAATAATAATAAATAATAATAATAATTCTGACTGTATCAGTTTTATAGCAAGCCCCCTTCCCCCTGTAGTTTTATATGGTACAGGCCAAAAGCCCAAACAACCTCCAAAAGCCTATACTGCTGTGGATATATAGCAAGCATAATTCTGAAGAATTTAATGCAAAAGTTAGAAATTTTGACCAATGCAATAAAACTATCCCTGTAATATACACCATTAATGTTGTCACATACAAACCCTCTTGGCTGGACAATGGACATTGTTAAAATGGTACCATATTTGTTTGTAGCTGTAATAAAAAACAGTAATTATAACAAGATTATGTTAAATAACTTTTATACCCATAAGTATCTGATGACTAACAGTATCATATTCAAATGAGACAAAAGAACTTGATTTTCATTGGTACATAAACAGCCTGGTGCCAGCAATCTATATCTCATTTAACCATGCTTTGATTGATCTGTCATTGTTTTACAAAAAATAATAAAGTTATTATATGAAAGATACTTACTAAATTTCGTATGAAAAGATTATTGCAATTCTTAAAGAGTTATCACTATGCTGAGTTGTCAACATTTTTAGCTATGTAGCATTTTCTTATTATTCACAAAATAAATATTTTTCATGGTTTAAAACTGTCAAGTCTTTGTTATAGATTTCTTAAGTTACACGGTTTTGACAAGCACAAATAAAAATTAGTTTGGGCAAACCAGGGGTGAATATCTCGTGCAATAAAAATATATAACCGGTTTGGGAAGTACAATAATGCTGACTGTATCAGTTTTATAGCAAGCCCCCTTCCCCCTGTAGGGGAATAAAAGATATATATTTCTGATATTTAAATATAAGATAAAACATATATATTTCTGATATTTAAATTACTGAACAAATAATAATATTTTGTGGTGATATGTTATTGCCTGCTTCTTGCACTCTTTCATTCACAATAGGTTTGGATTAACACAATGGAATGGAGCAAATAGAGCTTTCTGTGTGTTCAACTTATACAAAGTCCACACAGTGATGGCTCATTATGGTCAGTGTGTCAATTGTAAATGGCAATTTCTGATATGAATGTGTTATAATTTATACCTATCTCTATGTACTTTTATTTTATTAGTTGTTTTGATTTGTAAAATATAAGTTTAACGGTGACTCTCTTCGGAAGCCAATACTAAAGCGGCTTCAGAAAAATAGGAGGCCATAACTGTTGCAATGGCTATAATTGCAAGGAAAACTGCAAAATTTGTCTGCAACAACTACACTGTGATATGCATTATCGCCTGGACAACAGTTCTGTTATTGTAAACCACAGCCTCATTTTAAAATGACAACAATCAATATAGATTCAACATCATTCAGAGGATGTAGGTTAAAACATTATGACAATCTAACAAAAAAAACTGTATTACATGTTAAGAAAAATCAACATTTGTTAATGCTGAAGATAGACCTTTTTGTTAAATAACAGAAACTGTAATACCACAAACTTATTATTCAGTTATACTAATTTTTCGATGGTTAAATTACATTCTGTCGTTTTTGTGTAATGTTTAATTTACAAAATTGCATAAGAATATTGCTTAAGTTATGATAGAAACAGTGACAGGTCGTCAATTTTAGTCAGTAATAAAATTGTTGTGCAGTTATTGAGCCAGTATAAATAGCAAAATTGAATTAATATAAATTCCACTCTCAAAGCAAATATTGTCATCATACAAACTTTGGTCGTAGGAGTAAAAATGTTCCTACTTCATATTGAACTTCATGTCAGTAATGGTATGGATTAATACAAATTGTTGTCACCAATAAGGTTTCTGTAAAAGTACGGTAGCAAATCATTTAGAATATAAACAAACAAACAAGTTTATTTGTATTTTAAGGCCACAGGCCCACAATACTTTTAATATAACAATATATTGTAAGACACATTTTGTGTTATAGGTTTAGTATTTGCACAAAAGTTTCTTATGTACCTTTTGAGAATTTTATCTTGAAACAGTGAAATATATAACAAGCCAACAAGCTAGTTAATTTAGATACACTTTTATTGGCAGTATGTTTGCAGCCACAAGAATACTACCTTGACATCTATAAATTAAGTCTGACCAGCCAGATATAAACATCTTTTATTGAAATAATGAAATAAGTAACAAGCTAGCTCAGTTATCCTTGATACATTTTTTGTTGATAATATCTTTATGAACATACTAATATTACCAAAACTTACTTGAGAGAGATATTTTGTTCTCAGTTCTTCATACAAAGGACAGATTAATAATACATGAAATTCATCTTCTATATGATTTAGGCCCCTTTTTAAACAAAAGACACAAAACCTCAAATTGTATGGTACATTACGATGCCTACCACTTTCCACTCAAAGGTCATGACTTGAGCACCGAAACTTAGACAACGCAATTCTGTACTTTCTGATGTCAACTACTGATAAGTATTCTTCCATTTCAAAAATGCTTTTGTACTTACAATAGAACTTTAGCTTTGATGTTTCATTTGTACTACTAGTCCATTCCTGAACATAGTTGTCTTTCAGCCTCTGTTTAAACAAACATAAAAACTGCTTTTGATCACCAACTTCTTGATATTCAAAAGCAAAACCAAACCCACATCTAAATAATAGGTTTTTAACATGTGAGACCCAGTTAATCTTCCCTGCCTGACATAAGGCTAAAGACATATTATAAGCACTCTTGGGTAATTCACCATTTTCCATTGTCAACAATTTTAACCAATACTTAAACCAATGTATAATATATGACAAAAAGTGGAAATCTACCGCATTCGCCAAGAACTGCGACATTTGGAGTATGAGAACCAACACCAAGAAACTGTCTGCAAAATTTAATCTGGACATTTTCTATTAAATTATAAACTTTGTACCCCCATATTTCAGATGCATAAGTTACTGTTGGAACAATTACAGTGTCAAAAATTTCAAACAATACATCTGGTGGCAGATTAAGGCATTTACTCTGTAACATTCTAATCATATGCAAGGATTTACTTGGTTGTACGCTAAGACATTTAGTATTTAGAATATAAAATTAACAGTAACATACTCCTGAAAGTAAGAATCTCTGAAGTATTCCAAAATAATAATCATAGAATTGACGTGAATGGATAAGATTTTGCAACCCGATTAGCCTTATTTTGGCAATTATTGCCAAAAAGTAATTATTAAAAGAATATGGTATCATTATATTAATAGAGTACTGGAATACAGGTATTACTAATTGTGGAATCTAAATACACTTTCATCTTGAAAAATTTAAAAAGCAATAGTGATGAATTTTATAACCTATTCAGCAATGAATACAGTTCCTACCTCAACACCAGCATGGTATGTACCCCAAATGTCTCTCCACTCTCCGTGATACAGCAACAGATCAGCAGTATGCACACAGATTGTTATTATCCAAATTTACAGAAACATATACACACACAGAAACGTATCCATGGGGAATATGATGTATCGTATCCAAGAGACTCAATGTATCCAAGAATCAGAAAATAAAACATTGTCACAAAACTTGGTACAAATTCCAAGGACCGTGATTTTAAATAGGCGTTTGGTACTGTCTCCCTGGTATTTATAGTAATGACCAAGATTACTGACATACTTATTTTTGTATAACCATTTTTGTGAGCTCAAAATTAATCTATTGATTACCTCACTGATTGATTGTTTTGAGGTTAACATATCTTTCAGCAGATTGTACAGGTCATATCACAAGAGGTGGTTTACAAGATGGCGGAAAGCAATTCATATACTTGGTCAAAATTCTGCATTGAACACCTGCATGCAACAAGCGACTTTCCTGTTTCACCTTGGGCTGGGATTTATAACTGGGGACTAGAGAGGTTGAGGCAAGTGTATTACATAGTTTTTCATCATATCCCCTTACAAGCTTGAACAAAGAGCTTACGTTTACAAAAGTACATCAATGTTAACTCCTATCAAAATAAATGTTCACAATAGCTCAGAACATTTTGAAATCATCTTTAAACATATGTGGGGTGACCAACCATAATTTGTTCACTGACCTGTTTCTTTACCACTTGGAAGGGGGCTTATTGGCATATTGGGTAAAGCATTGCCGTCCAGCTTTGAGGTTGGCAGTTTGAACACGAATCCCAGTTAGTAGTTGCTTACCAGTGCCTGGCAGTCTACAGTACACAATCTTGACCACTTAGTACGTACTGGTTTCCTCTGCCCTCAAAACCATCGGTGTGATCCAATATATACATTGTGTTGACAGTAACGTTAAACCAAATTAAATCAAGTCAAATTTACTGGAAATCAGTATATATTTTGTGTTCCCACCATTACGTTTGTCACAACATAATCCAAATGCCTTAAACAAAACAAAATCCCAGTTTAGGTTATTTCAGAACTTCTAACCAGTGTCAACAGTAATAAAGCCTCAAATAAACACATTTTTGCACATAGTTTAGGTCGTTTAAACATTAATGTTCTTAGCAATTGATAGCAATTAAACCACATTGATTAAGAATTTCAATACTAGTCTCCCTGAGAGCTCTCAGGTTACACACACGTGAGAACTCCTCACAAACCCAGGGAGTAAGTATTCCTTAAGTATTTGCCAGAAAATGGCTCTAAAGTTTCTATGTATTGGTAGACTCTATATTGACTTCAATATGTGTCAGAATTTTATGCTAGGGTAGATTGATATATGTACATAAAGGCCAGAGAAAGGCTAAGTCGGTTCAAATGTCAACTATAAACCCATTACGGATAATCAGTGACAAAATAATCAGTTTATTTAGTATTTACCATATGAAGTAATAACCCTAAATGCCTGTCCCAACAATTTGATTTTAATCAACATCAACACAAATCTATTGTTACAACTGATGTGTTCTTTGAGCTATAAATTTGCATTGAATAACATTTTTAAGTGAAGCTATTTTAATTGCCTTGGCACATTGCATCATTAGGGATATTGTGTGAAAATCCCGAGTAAAAACAGCAATGTTAAGTAACTGTTTACTGTTGGATAAACAAGTGTTCACAATGACCCCCTATATTTCACCTTGTCTTTTTTAAATACTTTATTATCACCTTTACAGTTGTGTTGGTTCATATGGTGACAGTTAAGGCCAAATTAGTACAAAAGTAGTCCACAAATATTTTCTTTAGCAAGACTCCCACACAGTCGTTATTTGTTCACTCATAGTCTATTGTCAGCTCTAAAGTCTGATAACATATCACTTTAAATAACACATAAACTAAAGATCAAAGAATAAACACTGTCCCAGGTCCTCAGATATTTCTTGCTTTGCTTTTCTTTTTATTATTAATTTTTTTTTTTTTTTTTTTGGGGGGGGGGGGGGGGGGGGGTCACAGGGGCCAACACAAACTTACCACTTCTAAGATTTTCGGCAAAGCGGTTAGCAAGTTAGGAAAACAATCACAGACTGTCAACTATGGGTGAGTTTGACACCCACAATTGGCAATGCTGAGAGTTTGTTTCTTCTATAACTTGGCTGTTGAAACTGGATGTAAAGCCTTATCTTGGATTTGGTTTTTTGATTCCTGCCCTGAAATAGTTGGTTGCCAAGTGTCTCATGATTTTAACTGCAGGTTATATGGTCAACTGGCATGTACAGCTTTGATACATCCCACCAACTATCTGTTGCGATATTAAATATGCAATGTGTGAATACTTTGACAATTTTTTGTTTGAAAAAAGAAACTTAACTGGACCTTTTGTCTTTACCTTTCCCTTTTGCTATGGGAAGAGAAGGATAGTGCTGTTTCTGGCTCTTGTGATTAAAATAATAAAACATAGTAGTGTGATTGACAATAGGTTGATTACTCCTTCTGTGGAAAGGTCTGTGCTTATTTTAAAGTTTATCTTCCACTCATTTTATGTTTTGCTACAGTATACAGAATTCTATGGAATGTCAGATTCAATGTTTACATCAGGAAACAGAAAAACTAAGTCATTTTCATCCTATGTGGTCACCAAAGAAAGAGGAGCAATTCAGGTCAGTCATGATTCAAACAGAAGAATAGGTTAATGGCCAAGTAAGTGTTCAATATATGAAAATAATGGATTGTTTGTGAGGTCCCCGATGGGACCGAATCAATAATCTATCACTTTCAAATATTGGATACTTACGAGGCTATTAACCTATTTAAATTATACTCCTTACTTGTTGTTCTTTTACATCATTACTTTTCATTTCTATATTTCTGGCCTGTTTTTTTCGGGGGTGGGGTGGGAATGGGGGTGGTTTTATGAACATTTAAGTTAAAATAAAAGTAAAGGGATTCCATTGAATAAGTGAAAGGAGGCATATGGTCATATCCTCTGAGCAGAATAATTGCCCGTTAATGAAACATACTGGACACTTTTAACAAAAGAAACACTCTCAGGTGTAATTTTAATGGAAGCTCTATATCACCAAAATCATGTGATAATGTTTCTGAAGTTTCTCTTGTTGTAGACTTTAGTTGGCAATTTACTCAATCATACCAGAAATCTCAATGTCAGTAGTTTTGGAGCTCACACAATGTCCTAATATATGGTGTCCATCATGAAAGGATATTACACATTGTCTAAATCAGTACCCCTCTACACCTTATCACCCTTATACCCCAGTTCCACTTTGACGAATGATTGTAAGTGCTAGCTGATTTTTATTACTCGAGAGTCTGGTGGTAGTCCTTTTGAAACAAGGATAAAAGACTGACAAACCATGTGATTTATTCCAAGTGACATAATAAGTCCCAGGAGCCTAACTCAAGCCAATAAGACCTGCTCCAAACTTCTATGACTGCTAAAATGAGGAACAACTGGCAGCAGAAAGTCCAATAAATCTTGTGGTTTTATAGAAGTGTACAAGTTTAGATGTAGTGGCCGTTAAGTTGTACAAACAATAAAATTAAACTAGTGACTATATAAATAGGACAGTCAGGAGGCACACTTGTGAAAGTGGAACTGAAGTATTATGTCTTTTCCTAGTGTTAACAGTTTTCCGGTATGGGGTATTTCATTTCGTTTTGGTAGAAAAAAAGAAATCCGCAAAGAATATTTGGGAACCGGTTTTTAAAACCGTTACTATTTTAGGCTTTCTAATGGCTGACACTTCATCAAAACGACAAAAATATACATATTTTGTTAAATATGTCACACTTTTACTTTATATCGAGCAAATGTCATGTTTACTTACTTTTTTAGTATCTTGCAAAAGTCATTATCTGTTGCAAGTTCTGTTTCATGTATGCCCCGCGAGAAATAATCACTGCCTGTAACAAGCTTCTGAAATACCGGATTTTGTTTGCTTCAAAGCCCGGGTAACCAGTTTTGATTTCTTTTAACGATGCCACCACTACTTTTTCCACACCTTATTTTCACAGAATATATAAGTGTGGAAAAAATATTCCCTGTTACTTAATGGACTGGGGTTCTGACAAAATCAGAAGCAATACTAGTTATGTGGAACATGCCTGGTTAGTTAAAAAAACCTTAATCATCATGAAGTGTCTTTGTATCTACATGTTTTTGTCTTTTGTTTGATGTCCGTCTCATTTATTTGTACAGGCCGGTGAATCGGATATGTGGAACAACACACCAATGACAATTCCATCAATACCTCCATCCAGACTGGTGGGTTGTAACATCATCAGTATAGCCTATGTAGTTAAGGTAAGGGACCAGCTATGAGATGCATTACAGTGGTTGATTAAAAATACAGTCAATTTTGATCAAAAGCAATATATTACCGTGTGTATTACTGCGTACATCATTGTGTTGATAGAACAAAAGTATATGACACATATTTAAGGTTTCAGGTAATTTGTTGATCATCGAGGAGTAGTATACTAAGAGTACTGAAGAGACAAAAAGAAACATAGCCATCACATAAAAACAGTATCTTGAACTAGTAGAACAAAGGTAATATAATGATTATCACAGCGTATAACACTCTTGCTTAATAATGTTACTGAATAATAATCCTAGGTCGCTGGTAACCTTGTGGTTTGGTATCTAATCACAGGCAGTCACGCCTGTGTGGGTTTGACTCCCACAAGTGGCAAATACTGTGGACCTGTCCCATATGACCCTTGCTGTTGAACGGGACATAAAACCCCAACTTTGACTATGAAGAACAATACAATGCAATATGTTACTTACCAAATAGTACAATGGTGGTATTATATGATGGATTCATAGTCAGACAAAAATATAATCAATTTATAATTTAAATATATTACATAAATAAAGTAAGAGAGGAACTAAAGTAGATGTCTGGTAGTTTACTGATGTCACTGTCTATAGCTTGGTCACAACTTTCCAGGCTGGGGACAGGAGCTGCAACCGAACACGCTCATCTAACTTTGGTTGCGGTTTGGTCCACTTTATATTTGGGTAGGATACATTTTGTGAGATTCAATAGGATTAGCATATTGATAGCATGCATTTGGGGCAATTCGATACAACTCAGAAAGCTATTTGCATTCAGGATTGCTTTTTATACATGTCTGAAATAGCTGTTACATCATTTCGCAGGCTGTATTAAAATACAGGCAGGAGATGTGAAGCGGGCAGGACAGAAAAACTTCAATATGCAATAGATGTGACATCTTTTTGTGGTGGTGTAAGGATGAAGTCGTCAACCGGGATGCAATTAATACAAAAATGACTGTAAAACATGTGTGGCTTAAGCCCTACAAATGAAAGCCAAAATTTTTCACTTCTGCTTTTTGTCTTCCCTAAGATATTCTGTATTTATTCAGTGTATTTATATAAATACTCAGTTAATGGGTAAACTACTAATCACTGAATTTCTATGTTTCTGTAGTTTTATGTTGGAATTAATTATGGAGAGGAGATCAAACTGGTTAGTGACGTCATCATTGGGACCATTCCACTGAGGGAGGCCTTTACTTCCTTACATGGTAGAGGTGATGATGCCATAGTTTCCCAGCCAACAGCCCCAGTATACCGAGATGTGATTGGTCAGCAGATACTACTCGACAAAGATGGCTGGCAAATACGTAGGTCATTTACTAATGCAGAGCACATATGGTTATATATCTTTTTTTGTATAAGGACTGCTACGGTGGCAACACGCTCGTCTCCAACCTTTGAGATCAGAGTTCAAATCCCAGCCTAGCCTCAAGTGGAAAAGCTGGTAGTTGCTTGCCATTGGTCGGCATTTTATAATACAAAACCCTAAGGGTATTAATTGCTTTACCCTGCCCTTCCAACTACCCATCACAATATACCCGATAAGGTACAAGGCATGATGTAATCCACTTAGTAAATGTGTACATTTTGTATAAAAGTGCTATTAATTATCAAACCTCTGCAGTGAAATATATAACACCAAGGGAGAAAATGCTATGATAAACAAACACACCCATTCAGGCTGTATTTTTGAACAATTTAAACATTGCTTAAATAGAAAAGGCTGTACATACTGAACCAAAATGATATGAGGCAATATGATTATATGCTGATGATGCCTAAAGATCTTATAAAAGTTGGCAAAATTTTCCCGATATAAAATAATCTTGCATGGGTTAGAATTGTATTTCCGTTTGTGTGAAGAGACAAGGGTTCGACTTCCAAGTTTAATTTCAGATTGTATCTTATTGTCTGGTATTGACATTGATGCAGAATGAACTAATGCCCCTGTTCCACCAAAGGATTAAGCCCCGATCCTGTCGGCGACCCTTAATCGTGCACAGTCGGTTGAAAAAAGACAAAAATGGGCGGGAATACTGGGTCGGTTTCAAAGTCTGGGATTAAGAACAGATCGTCCCCAGGACGCCTCAGGACACCTCAGGACGCCTCAGGCGGCCGCAGACAGTCCCCGACTGGTCTGGGACTAAGAACCGACTAAGCCAGTTTTCGGGTCGGTTTCAACCACAATCCTGTGGGACACAAACCGACCGGGTCCCAGGACGCCTCAGGCCTCCTGGGACTAAGAGCCGACTAACACACGATTAACTACCGGCGTCCTCAGGCGTCCTCAGGCCTCCTCAGGCCTCCCCAGACCACGATCCCCGATTATTGTTTTGCAAAGTTGCTGGATTTTCTGTATATATATATATATAAACTTTGCGATCTAATCATCATTGCTTTTCTAGGAACACACCAGGATGCCACCTTTTAATGGAAGACAGATTCAACAACAACTTAGGGCTTTTTTGGTTTTTATTCACTTACAAATAATCATGTATTTCCATTTTTTACGTCAAGCACAGCAACCACCACCACCAGCACCACCAGCACCCATACAGAGACCCAGAAGAAGGCACAACATGTGGGTCAGGCCATGGCTACTGCAGAGAGAGGAGAGGGGGGCCTACCACAACATTATGGCTGATCTTTATGCCACAGATATTCCAGGATTCACCAACTACATGAGGATGACCCCAGAATTCTTTGAAATGATGAAGACCAGACTGGAACCACGTCTAGCCAGGCAGGCCACCAACTACAGAGCTCCTATCAGTGTTGGGGAGAAGTTAGCCCTCACCATCAGATATCTGGCCACTGGAGAGTCATACACATCATTATCCTGTCAGTTCAGGGTTGGAAGATCCACCATTTCCAAGTTTCTACCAGAGGTCTGCAGGGCCATCCAGGATGAGTTCACCAGAGAGTACCTCAAATGTCCTACTACCCCAGATGAGTGGAAAGAACTGGAGAGGGAATTCAGGATCAGGTGGAATGTTCCACATGCCCTGGGAGCCCTGGATGGAAAGCATGTGGCCCTGAAGAAACCAAAGAACTCTGGAGCCCTCTACCACAACTACAAGGGGTTCTTTTCCATTGTCATGTTGGCCTTGGTAGATGGGCAGTACAAATTCAGATGGGTGGATGTGGGTACAGAAGGGTCTTGCTCAGATGCCCAGATATGTAATGCCTCTCAGCTGAAGAGGAGGATTGAAGATGGCAGGATAGGCTTCCCTGACCCAGCTCCTATAACACAGGGTGGTACAGATGTCCCCTACTTCATTTTGGCAGATGATGCCTTTGCCCTGAAGACCTGGCTCATGAAACCCTATGGCAGAAGGCTGTTAACAAGGGAGGAAAGGATTGCCAACTACAGAATATCAAGGGGCAGGAGAGTTGTGGAGAACGCTTTTGGCATCCTTGTGTCAAGATTTAGAGTCATGAGGACCACCATTGAACTACCCCCAGAAACAGTTAGAGAAGTGGTCATGACCTGTGTGGTTCTGCACAATATACTCAGAAGCCAGTATCAAGGTCAACCTGCTGGTCAGCAGCCTGGGGGGGATGATGATGATGATGATGATGTGCCTGGTGATTGTGGATTGATTGGTGGTGCTGCTGGTGGTGGCCAAGACAGAAACCCTGCTAGAGAGGCCTAAAGACAGAGGGATTACCTGAAGGACTACTTCAATAATGAGGGAGCGGTGGCCTGGCAAGATGGCAGAATATAAGTCCTGTTGCAGTAAACAGTCCTTTTCAGGACTAACTATAACAGTCCTTTTCAGGACTACCAAATATTCCCAAAACAATTAATCAGCTATGTGGACAAACAGACAAACCCCATGCCAAGCATAACTTGTTGAGACGGACAAACAGACAAACCCCATGCCAAACATAACTTCTTGAGACGGACAAACAGACAAACCCCATGCCAAACATAACTTGTTGAGACGGACAAACAGACAAACCCCATGCCAAGCATAACTTGTTGAGACGGACAAACAGACAAACCCCATGCCAAACATAACTTCTTGAGACGGACAAACAGACAAACCCCATGCCAAACATAACTTGTTGAGACGGACAAACAGACAAACCCCATGCCAAGCATAACTTCTTGAGACGGACAAACAGACAAACACAACTTACTCACCCAACAAACAGACAAACCCACTCTTAAACAAAAGCCAAACACAAAGTCACACATAATATCCTAAATTGAATTATTATTTTATATATTTTCAAATCCACATCCTAATTTAAACATTTTTCTTTTTTCATGGCTGGGAAACTTATTTGTAGCAGAAATTTTTTTATGGAAATATTAAATTTTAAATATTCATTTCTAATCACAAAAATTTGGAAAATATAACCATGGAACTAGTTTTGCTTTCAATAATGGGGGATTGTGTTTGCTAAATACTTTGTCAGTTCGTTGGCATGGGTTCTATTTACTTTTGGGTTTGTGTGTTTGTTGGTTACTGGGGTTGGGTTTTTTGGGGTAGTTGGGTATTAGGTTTGGTACTGGGTTTGTTATTTGGGGGTTATGTTTGGTATTGGGTTTGTCTGTTTGTGGGTTGGTAAGTATGTAATTATGCCTTTTAACTCTAGGGAAGGTGTAAGTGTTGGACTTTTCAATTACAGATTTTAAACTATCCCATGGATTTTAATCTAAAAATGGGCTGAGTAATGGCCATATTGGGAGTTATTTTTAATTTTTTTTTATGTGGCCTTTTTTGTTATGTGTAGTACCATGGGTTATTTGTTTCATGTTTGGGGTGGTGTAAGTGTTGGACTTTAATTTTTTCTTGTGATAAGTATTTGTACTGAACTTTTTTGTTTTGGGAGGGGAATTGGAAGAACACGTAGCTGAATAATTGTTTTTGGATGATTTGGTGGCCCTGAAAAGGGCCTGGCAGGTCAAAGACCCGCCCTGACTGGATGGCTACTGAGGAGGCTGCTGCTGCTGTTGAGGCGGTGCTGAAGTGGTGATAGTAAAGAGCTGCTGCTGCGGTTGTTGCTGCTGCTGCTGCTGCTGAGGCTGCTCGACGATCTGTGTTGATGTCAGATCTGGTAGCTGGCTTAAGATTCCACTCAGATTGTGTCTGCTCCCTTCGTCCTGTACAGTTAGGACAGATGTCGGGTTGCTGAAGCCAATGGGGCTTGGTGTATAGTACACAAAACTGCTGCTAGCTGCTGCTTGAGTGGAACTTGACGCCTGTGGAGTGGTTGTTGGCAGTAGGCCGACCCTCTGGGACTCCGTGGTAACAGTGGCTGATCTTCTGGGCAATGGCTGACGTCTGCGGTTACTCTTAATATTTTCGATATCTCTGAATATCTTGCCCTTTAATTCTTCAAATTCTTCTTGAGTCATCTTTTCGGCCTCTGATGCCACGTAGTCAAAGAAAGGCTGCCTGTCTGACTTCTGATGCATAAAACCTGAGATAAGTGTCCTCATCTGCTCAAAGTGTTCGAGAATCTTGGAGTCTGTAGTTGAAACGGGTGTTGATGTAATGATGGACTGACTCCTCTCCCTCAGGACACTTGACTCGAGGTGTTCTGTGTCAGTAGTTGACCCACGTGATTCGTCCTGCTTGCTGGTATTTGGACTGGCCTCAAAACCTGAACTTCTATTGGCCCCCTTTCTTCTGATGTGGGTTTTAAGAAAACCCATCTGTTGGTAGACCCAGGACTGTCTCTTGGTCATCTCCCTCGGGGCTTGGCCAGATTGGAGCTTAGACAGCTTTCCATAACGGGTTCGCTGGGACTCAAACCACCTTCTCACATCAAAGGGCTGGAGCTTAAGTTCTGCAGATATTTCTGCCCAGAGAGCCTCTCTTCTGTTCCTGTCGTGGAAACGTGAATGTTCCTTGTCATACAGTTCAGGGTGCAGCTTGACGAATTCTACAATGGAAACTTCATCACTGTCTGTAAAAGTGGCACACACCCTGGCTCTCTTGGCTGAAGAATGGCACTCCGGATCTTCCTCACACCTCTCTTCTTCTTCTGCCACAGCTTCCCCAATAGCTGGATCTTCCTGAATCTCCTCCTCCTCTCTCCTCTCACTTCCTTCTTCTGTAAAAACTTCACTCCTCTCCTCTACTTGACTTTCCTTCTCCCTCTCATCCATCTTTTTCCTTCCTCTCTTCCCTCCTTTCTCTTTTCTCATGATCCAGTCGACAAAATAATAAAAAAATAGTAAAATGTGTCTCCTAACTGTGAAATTTGCCTTAAGCTCAAGTATATAAAATGTAAAATAAAAATTGAAAACCCCTACAAATCAGTGACACACGTCTCTCAGTAGCCAAACAGTCAGTAACAATGACAAAGTGTGCGCGGTCGCTTATATAGTCCCAGACCTGCTCATTGCCTCGTTTTAATTTCAAACGCGCGGAAAACAGTCGGTTCTTAATCGGTTGTTAGTCCCAGGCCGCCTGAGGCGTCCTCAGGCCGCCGCAGACTGAAAATGCGTGGTCCCAGGCGTCCTGGGGAGGCCGGTTTGGATCGGTTAGGGTCGGTTACCCTTAGTCGGTTCTTAGTCCCAGACCTTGATTTTTGGGTCGCAGGACACCGCAGACGGTCTGAGGCTTCCGGGGACTAATGCAACCGACTCACTTTCAGACGCATGAAATTCATACGCATCATATTTGAGTCTGGGATTAAGAACCGGCCTCCTGGGACTAAGCTACGGAGGTCTGGGACTAAGGGTCGCAGGACGCCTGGGACAACAACCGACTCTGTAAATTTGGGTCTGAGGAGGCCTGAGGACGCCTGGGACTGGACATTTTGTTGACGGCGGGAAATAGGAATCGGTTGTAGTCGTGTGAAATATCAAACATGTTTGATTTTTCACACGGCCCCAACCGACCACAACCGACCCTTACAGAAGGTCTGGGACTAAGCAAATATTTCAAACCGACCCCCAAAAACCCTTAATCGGGAGCCTTAGTCGTGTGGTGGAACACCCACATTAAAGTTTATATACAGGTTTTTCACATCTGTTACCTATTTGGAATTTAAAACTACAGAAGCATACTGAAGGGTATAAAAGTGTTTCACAACTAATTGCAGTGGCATTTTAGCTCTATTATTATTACATGTACTTACAATGTTTTGTCAGAGCTATTACTCATAACTTTGTGTAAATCTGCTTCAAATATCAGATGAGAATGTTTATTCCTGTATATATAAGATTAAAATGAACTGAGTATCAAACTCACAAGCTTTGACCCTTAAATAATAGTGACATGTTAGCTGTAACTAAAACCTTACATACATATCATATCTATCTAACTTTGTAAGCTTAGCTAACCCAAATTTGACCTTGTTTCTATGTACCTGCAGCCCCACCCTCTTATGAAGAACATACACTGGGAAAGGTGCACATTATGGATGAGGATGACAATGAATACACTCATGGGGTAACACACTGGGCTCCATCCTACCCATTCTACAAACAGTTGTCCATCGAAGGCCAGATAAATGATGGACCATCAACCAGTGCTATGGAACATACGGGGACTAGAGTGTAGCTACAATACCTAATTAACTAAAAAAAGATATTTTGTTTTGATATATAGTTTCAAAGTCTGTGGTGTAATATATGACACAGGGATGTGAAATATGATCAGGGGTTTAAAATCCAATGTTTCATACAACCCTGAATTCATTCTAGATGGAAAATTTGGTTAAACATCAGGTGGCCACCGGAATTTGGGATAGATTTGCCCCAATAATCTACTCTGGTAAAAAAAATAGATGTTAGGATGATATATGCAGAGTCTACACCAGGATGATTTGATTTGTACATAAAAAAGTAATTGCAAGTCTGATACTTATATCATTTGTACTAAAGCAATATTCCCAGAATTCTTAGATATTTTACTTTTCTTAGAATTGTCCTTAGAATGTGGAATACATGATCGTTACTTGCCGAGGGCATTTCAGGGGCGATAATGTATGTATACATGAAAGTGGAGCCCTGAACTTGTACACAACCAATCAAAATACAGCTTCCAGTACTGTTGGTTTTCCATTGGTGACTCTAATTGGTTGAATAGAGCAATTTAGACATGTGCTTATTGCCAAGCCAGGTTGTAAATAAAAAGTCGTTCACATATGTAAGAATAATTGATTAGACTGTCAGTTAAAGTAACAAACACAAAACAGAATTATTTAGGTAGCACTTAAAAATGCCACTAAGTTGTGCAATAGGGGTGCAAAGAATATACAAAAGTCACATGAGTGGGTCTCCATAGAGAAAACTAATAAATGACTATTCATTGTGTTATTTAAAAATGTATTATTTACTTTTGTATTATATTACTAAAGTGTTATTTGTACATAACATTTCAGAAAGCCTAATATCTGGGCCTTCTCAGTTATGATGATAATGTTTTGTTGTTTTAAAACCGTTGGCTGAAATACAAAATGTATATGCATTAAAGATCTATCAAAATCTGGCAAACTAATGTATGGGAATAACTTTTGAAAGTTCAGTCTTTAGATTTTTAATTATTTTGTTTTTTCTTTAATAGCTCAGGTAATACTGTGGCAGGGTAATAGTACTTCCCCATATGTTATCATGAGCCAGTTTTCAGTTCCTCAGTGGCCTGTTGGTTAAGCATGTTTACACCTAGCATAGACTACCGCCTCTGTGTGAGTTCAACTCTTACAGATGGCAAATACTGCGTACCTGTCCCAATATGCCCCTGGCTGTTGAAACTTTAGCTTTGACTTTGCAAAAAGTGATCATCTGCCAAATTGATCCCACAGAGGACCCACTGAGGGACCACTGAGAGATCTTTGGAAGGACGCATGGTCACATGTTTCTAATGGACAGAAAAACTACTGCCAAATTAGTTTATGTATATGTTACAATAGAATCAATGCAGGTACTCTTTAACTACCTAAATTTGGACAAATCAAAGATTTAAAACTGAAACCATGAACACATTGTACATGTGGGTGTATTGAAGACACACTCTAGAGTCGAAAGTTACATCACATTATACATAATCTATGAATAAAATACACAAGAAAGTGGTAACTGAAACTACCAGAAAAATGTTCATATTTTTTTGGTCAGTGTCTGCATGAAAATTCTAAATTTATTCCTAAATTGTAATAACTACTTAAATTGGTTGCAAACAATTTCATAAAACCAGTTGGTAAAACCTGTATCATTCGTATCCTTTTTAATGACAATTCATTCCAGAGATGATTTAGAACTAGTAAATTTTAGTTCCATGTGTTCTTGTTGTCGAACAAACTTTGTATTTATTTAACTAGATAAAATTAGTTATTGAGCATTACTTTTTTGAAATTCTTCCAGTATCTTCTCAGTTTTACTTTATCACAAGCGGCTTCTTTATCTAAAAATGTTGTCATGTATGCTTCATCAAAATAATCTATGACTTCTTCCTTGGGTGTTGTTTGTGAAAGAGCCCAGTCCATAATGATCTGTAAGCCATCTAGTAGCCCTTGAATTGCATAGTGAATGTTTATATCCTTATTATTGATAGTACAAAGATCATACAAGGTTGTAAAAACTGCTTCATGGAAATCATTGGCATCAAGGGTCAATGACAACCAACGTGAGGTATCATCTTCTACTGCTTCATCAAGTAGTTTCATGTCTGCAGAATCTACTAATACACCAGTCAAATGCTCAAGTAATTCTTCACTAAAGTTTAGCTCTTGTTGGTAATCTACATCAAAGGTTCCTTTTTGCCTGTTTTCAAAAATACTAAGGCGATCTTTAGCCAACTGGTAAATCATTTCAATGTCCTTCTTGCAATCAGTTTGTTCCTGTTGAAGGTCAACAATGGTATCCAGAATACAGTCAGCTGTTGCAGAGTTATCTTCATCGTAATGATTATAATTTAGTGGGTCTACTTCTGAAATGTCTTCTTTGAATAAAGTATGCTTGCATGTTGTTTGATTTCTCTCTTGAAATGACTGATGGGAATCATCTTGACACATTTGATAAGTTAGATATCTTGAGTCTATCGCTCGCTCTTGATGCGAGGTGCCTAATTTACTCAGATTGGCTTTTCTGTCTTTCATACAAGATGTGCTTAGTGAAGTCAAACCACCTGCAAGACTTCTTTTGAATATATCAAGAGGATGTTTGCGGTAAAACAGAAGCTGTCTCAGAACTGTAAGCAAATGGTCATGGCTCATTCCATCAAATAGATTAACAGAATCAAGGAAGTAATGGGACAACACCTTGGTACTAAGACAGCAGATGAGTTTATCTATCAAATACAAAAACAGCTTGCCAAGGTTGTCCTTGACAAGGTATTTTTCTGGCATTGACTCAAAACTCCAGTATACTAATGTTTTGACATGATATGTTGATAATATGCTTCCAGGTAACTTTTCCTTGAGCATTTTCATTAAAATGACACTTTGCCTTTGACTGGTTCCAAATGATCGTGCTAGCATGATTTCAGCTAGAGAAAAGGAGAATCTCCAAGAATTTACAAGTTCATTACCATTCTTTGTTCTTGACCAAGATGCATGTGGATGTTTGTTGACCAAGTGATACCCTTGTGAGACAATGTCATTTATCAGTTCAGGTGAAGGCCAATTGTGTAGTCTCTTTCTAATAATCCAGTTGGATGCTTCTAATGGCCAGCCATTTACTTTCAAAGCAGGGACAAAGTCAAATTTTGTACCTTCCAGGGCCATGTTATATCCTTGCTCTATGGTAATGGCTGGTCCTGCATCCGTTGAACCTTTGCCAATGGTGAAAAGAACTTTCTCAGGAAAAAGCCCTTCCAGGATGTCTTGCGCTGCTTGACACAGATCTTCTTTGGTCACGTGATCATTTATATTCAGTGGAAGAGACACAAATCCAGGAAACCCATCCAGTCTGTTCAGATTCTTTTGGAAGTCACTTGATTCCAGAGCACTTTGCAATTTAGTGTTACCCATATTAATAATCAGAAACATATCATAATCACTTCCTCCCGATATAAAATATACTGGAACCTGCAGTCTTTCAGCATAGCTACCAACTACATTTACACAGGTTTGGGAAGAACAAATATTTTGCATAATTGCACTTTCTTCATCATAATCTGAATTCAACTCTGGTAAACTAAATTTATCCAAACAAGTTGTGAAAAATTTCAGAGGTAAATGACTTTGCAAATCCATGTTTTCTTGTTAATTTCTTTCCAATTTCTTTAGATACCTAATTTTTTTATGTTTCTGTTACTGTAGAACAAGAAAATCTGATGTTTTAGTTTGTCATCTTTTGTTAAACATTAAATTGATTTTGTGTCTTCATATACCAGGTAGTTTAGTATGGTGAGGTACTGTAACCTTTATTTTTCGTTGTATAATTTCTTTTATTTTCACACTTGTATACATAGGCACCGAGGTCTTTTCAGAAGTCTGTTTTATAATCCCGTTATCACTTCAGTCTTTCCATTCCAGGTAAGTCAATATTTGAACCTGTCAAATATACTGATTTGTACTCTTATAGTTCATTCATGTTCAAGTAATTAAATTAGCCCGTAGAATATACTAATGATTTTTTTTCATACTCAAACAAATTTTATGTACAGCAATTTAATCCAAAAATCCACCCATCCTTACTCCACGCACAGGTGAAATATTTTTAGTGGAGTTATGTTTCAACACATATGTTGAAACCTGATTATCCTTTTTGGGACTTTTTTAGGTATACACAGGCACGGCAGTCTTTAACCTCTGATTTTGGTGTTTCAAACAATCCAAGTGCAAAGACATTCAAGTTGTATGGATGTTAAAATTATAAGTCTTTCAATCACACAAAATTGGATTAGGTACTAGTATGCCATTCCTTTTACATTCTAATTTAACACTCACACAATAGTTATGAACAACAAGTTAATACTAGAATCTTGTAATTATTGATCCACACACAGGTGAAAGTACTGTTCACCTGTGGGTATTCTTCGACACAACAATATGTAAAGGAAGAACCTGGGGATTCCCATAGACTATTTTGATGCTTTCTTTGAATGAATAATAAATGAAACTCATACCTCGTCTTATTATATGTCTATTGATTGTGTAGTCCCTGTGTATAGTAGACTTTGTCACTGTAAGGTCTGTCATAATATTGATACAGTAAAGACTGGTAAAAATATATATGATATACTAGGTGTCATATTTATACCTAAGATCTCCCACCTCTGAGGCCGGGGTTCGGTTCCCAGCATGGCCTCAAGTGGGAAAGCTGGTAGTTGCTTGCCGTTGGTCAGCAGTTTACAGGACAGAACCCTGACGAACTGTATGTACTGGTTTCCTCTGCCCTTCCAACTACCCGTTGTGATATGACCTGTACAGTGTTGAAAACGACGTAAAACCCCAAATAAATAAATGTACCAAAGATCATGTAACTAATACAGCTTAACAATGGATTTTATTTTATTTAGGTTTAACGTCACATTCAACACACTGTATAAATTATATCATGAAGGGCAGAGGAAAACAGTACATACTAGTTGGTGGAGATTGTACAGAGTAGGCTGCCGTTTATCAGTAAATAACTACCAACTTTCCCTGAAAGGGTGGAGATTGGAACCACCAACATCAGAGATGGGAGGGGAATGTGTTAACCATTACACCACCTAGTCCACCTGTGCAGCTATGAAATGCTTGCCTACCACCTCTGCAATATGGTTTCCGATCCTGCTTTCAACTGAAATAGAGATAGCTTTGTTACTTGATTTTTTCCAGACAGGAACCAGTAACCTTTTGTCTACAGATATTATCCTGACTCCAGTGATTCCAGGTACATAACTAAAAAAGTAATGGGGTGTCAGGAGCAATGCTTACAGAGTTGGTTAGGATCAGTCGTAGTGCTCCAGCTTGTAGAGGCGGCTCAGCAAAATATCAAACATGTTTTATATTTCACCGACCCCCAACAACTCTGTGTCCAGACTTTGACTCCACCCACCTGGAAACAGTTCTGTCGTGGATCTCTACAGCTTGTTGGTTACACTTTCCCGTCCGACTAATGAACATTTCAAGGACAAAGCAAGGATGGATAGTCTATGGGAGAGCTTCACCAATAGTCGCAACCTGTCTGTCAAGGTGTGCAAGACCTGGTTTGAGTCGCAAAACACACATATCAGCAAGCTCATGCAATACAAATCTGGACAGCCCCCCCCACCCCCACCCCGAAAGAGATGTCAGAAAGGCAGAACTGGATACAGGATAAGTTTCACTTCCTTAAGTCACACATTAAATGCAGGGGAGTCAGCAAATCATCAGGCTTCAAGTCCCAGGCCTGAAGAGCCAGTGCTTCAGCTGCTTCAGCACACAACATCTCCAGAGCTTCAACCAGCTCGGACATTATGGAGATTAGCATGCGATCAGACACCACATTACAGCCTTCAGTTACAAGCCCCAGCACAGTTTTCATTTGCTCTTTGGTAGACCAGCAGGACATGGACCAGTTCACACAGATGAGAACCATACTGTCATCATTCAGCAGTTCAACCCTCAATCGGTTGCCTCTGCTACAGGCAAAGAAAGTCAACACAACATATCAGGACTCTCAGGATTCTTTGGCGATCTACCTTCAATGCTGAGCTAGCAACAGATTGACACACCACAGTCCTTTTCACAACCTGACACACAACCACAAACCACCTCTCCTTCAACCACCACCGTGGAGCAACAGCAGAAGCAACCAGCCCAGCCTCAGCCTCCTTAGCAGTCAACCGATGCCAAACAGCAGCAGTAGAACCACGGCACTTGCCTCCAATCGGTCCTTTAAGGCTCCTTTTCAGGACCACCCGAATCTTCCAAAAACAATAGCTGCTGTTTGAAAAAAATTCCCAAACAAGAAGCATTACACCACCCCACACAAAACACTTTGGCTGAACTTAAACGATTTTAAACTTAAAAAATACAATTTTCAATAGTAACTTGTAAAAAAAAATTACATTTTAAAAACTTTTGAGGAAAAAACTTTTGGATTAAAAAGTTAGGGAAAAGATAATTTTGGATTAAGAAATTGAAAAAACAAATTGGCCAAAAAATAGGGTAAGGGCAATGAAACTTTGCCCCAAAATTGAAAATTAGCAAAAACAAACTAAACACTTTGACATTAAAGAAGCTTTGACCTTTGGATGCGACCTTTTGACTTTTGACCCTTGAGAACCTTTGGAGCTTCCCCAAAGATTTAATTACATGAAACTTTAAAATATCATGCAAATTTGCAAGTAAATAATTTTGTTTATAGATTTTGACTTTTAATGGGGGATATTTTTACATAACTTGGGTTCAATGTTTTCAACAGAGGACTTGTGATTGGATTATAAATAGTTTGGAAATTTGTTGGAAATGAATTGAAGACATAAATACTAGCTGACCAAGGCAAAACAGTGGCACTAATATGTAGCAAACTTATAAATTATGTTCTTTTTTATTTTAAGATAACTATTTTGTCTTTGGAACCAAGAGGAAGACACCACAGCTGGCCCCTCAGTAACTACAGTGGCAAGCCTCCTGGCAACTTGAGGAAGTGAAGAAGGTGCGACACATCCGACCGCTAAGTGGTCGTTGGCTATGATGTAAAGCATTGGCACAGACCCCAGTAATCTGGCTCTCTTGTCTATTCATGTACCATCTCAAAATAAACCACACCAGCAGAATATGTTTTATTGTGTACAGGCCTCTCAGGGCCAGAGACTACAGTTCAAATTAACACACAATACCTAAAGCCAATAATTGGGATATATAGGATGAGTTTAGGGAAATTTTTGATTTCACAAAAAGGGTGTTTCCCCGTTGAAAACTTAAAAATTAATAAAGATGGCTGCATTTGGCGGGAATACTAAGTTTAAAGGTCATGACCCCATTAGGTACAAGAGGTTACATAAACAAGAAAATTCTTTGCAAAAGCCACAGACAGTTCAGACACCCACAATGCCTGATCAACACAGTGGCCTAGTTACATTAACACAACCTAGTGGGGTTTATAATTTTTATTAGATTTTTTTCTATGTTATTTATACTACTCTTTATACATAATCACACAATAACTTTACATTGCCACCTAGTGTGGCCAAGATAACACAACAATGAAGATTAACACTACAGTCACTTTATGGCGACCTTATTTAGATGAAGACATTTACATTTAAGCAGCACGTGAAAAACGTGCCCTGAACATTGCTAAATCACATGTCACTTAAGGTGACCATAACTTGAACAAGTTTAAAAATTGAAATTATGGGTATGATATGATACTGACTTCAGAATGAAGGTTACGAGTTTTTCAGATGAAATTTTAGGGAGTTAAGATCAACTTATTCTGAAAAACATTCTGTCTGATTCAGTTTAAAAGTTAGGGTTCACTTAATGTGACCCTACTATAATGGATTTTAGCAATACTGTGACTAGAGTGAAAGAAACTATTACTGGTATTAATAATTTAGTGGTTAAGCCATAACTTAAGATTGGATGTAACAAACTGAAGGTGAGTTAAGGTGGCATTAACAAAGCTTATGAATATGATAAACAGTAATTAACAAGAGACCACCAGTGTGATAACATTGAGAGTTATAGTAGGATTTAATTTAAGGTTATCTTAAAGTTTAAACTGAGAAAATTTACTACTTGTAGGTCAGAGATGAGATGAAGTACTAACATTAGAAAGAAAACCCCAAAGCCCAGGTAGGCTTGGGTTGGAGTAGTTGTTGGAAGGCTAAGGCCACTTTGACAGAAGCTTGGTGGTCTTGAGTGATATAAGACCAGACGCACTCCAACGTCCAGGTGCCTTGACTCTGAATGTCTTGAATAGGAACACTGGAATTAAAGGCCAGGGTGGCACCTGAGGGTCGAAGTGAGTGAAAGGTTATGTTTGATTGACTAAGGTGCAACTTTTTAAGAATTGAGGAAAATGTTTTTGTAAGTCTAGTATCTGTGAGGGGAACCCATTTTTGATAACATTTTATTTAAAACAAAGGCTTATTTTGTTGATTGGGGCTATTGGCCAGTAATTTTTGTAAGGCTGAGATGGGGCATAACGGGGAAGCCGCAAGGGCAGGAATCTTTATCACTGACTGAGTTGTTCATTTGCATGGTAAAATCTGCCCGACCCCAAGTCAGGTCGGGATCTTGATCCAGACAAGCCGGGATGTCCTACACCCTGTCGGGGATATGTAACTGACCCAACATTTTTGCGCTCTTTTTTAAGGAGCCAACCCAGCAGTCGTAGAGTAGGTTAAATGGTCATTTCCTGTGGAACACCAACATAAAGCTGAAGCAAAATAATAGCTCTTTCAGATACTAAATTAAATATAATTGGTCTGTTGAGGCGGACCACCAGGGCAGACTCAATCATTGTGGGACTTCCATTTAAACTCCCCCCGTAATATTGTATATATGTTACACACTGAATTGAGAAATGGTAACCAACTGTTTATAGGCTTCATACAACTCACTGACATCATGAACATCGTTAACAAAATACTGCCTTTTGAAATCAATGTTCTTTAATGTTGGAAGAATGTTAACATATCTCTGCTTTGATGTAGCACCAGAAGTGTGTTGAATTTTTAAATGGATTCTTTGACAGGTAGTCAATGAAGGTCACTAGACATATGAGAAATTTGACTAGCTCTGGGATTTTGTGTAATTAGCCTTGTGGCATTATTTAAACTCCTTTGGCTTCTGTGTGGAAAATTTCAATAATCTAGTCTAATTATAATCAGTGAGTGAACTAGAAAAGAGAAGTCATCTGTTGTGATAAATTTTCCCCAGTGACCTATGTGATACTAGTGAGACACTGATGGGGTTTATAATTTTATTAATTTTACATACTGTTTGCATCATGTACAGATTGTATATTAACACAGACAGCAATAGCTGGACATACCACTTTACATAGTACTGTACAATTAGTGTTATATAATAGGTCACCCACGCATTTCACAGGAAGACTGTTCCCGAAAGGCACAGTCTTTAACAAAATACCCTCTGTTCTGTATTCAAAGGGTTGAAGTTTTTCACTCTCATCTTGCCGGTAAATTAAGAAACACATTTTTTTTATCTTTTCCTGATTGTCCGGAAGAGAGTTTACACATAATCTGAAAGGTCAATGTATAGTCACCAGTCATAAGATATTGTAGGCTATGATTCCTAATGATATCTCTCACAGGAAAAGTGAAGATATAATCATTTGACAGGATCTAAAATTGATCCTTTGGATATAATACCCCAAAGAGTTATGCAATATATTTAGAGCTATCAATTAATCAAATAACTTTTACTGGTTCTTTGCTGACGCATCAATAAGGCTAATAAGATACTACTTCAATTGAATGGGACTGGCAATAACAACAGATATATAACTTTTTAAAAATTGTACAAATGGATTATTTAGACGCTTTTCCAATAGGGCATCTGATTGATGTGCAATAAATAAATGATTGTTCTCCTGACAGTAAAATATTGCCATGTTTAATATACTGTTTATAAATTTTAATGTATTGACAATAAGAAAAAAACATCTGCATTTACAATCACAAAAGGGAAGAAGACAATTTGTCAAAAGATTTTGATTGATGTTTTTCTCTTCATTCTATGATTTGGTTTTAGGTGCAAGGACAGGTTGTTATATTCCAATGTTCTACGCTAGATATGTATACTTCACTTTTGTAGAATCATGTTAACATTTACTGATTTCGTATAATACACATTCAAGTTCTATCTCTGTAGCTATCTTTCCATTAGGGAAAATAGATGTTAGATTAATAACCTTGGACAACCTTTTCAAATATATTATTTAGCCTACTTTCTGACAGGATCTGTGTGATCAATCAACAACATTTGGTTAATCCTTGACAAGCAAGTAATAAATTAATGAAGGGTTTTCATCCGATTGATTTATAAATTTTCACTGCTATTAAACAGTCAATACACTACAGAAATATCTCCTGAAGGGGTAACAACTACTATTTTGCCACAGTTGAAAAAAATGGTAGGATCTGCTTTGTTGGGTGGTTTGTTTGTCTTCATGTGTGCTGTAGCTGTATCTGCAGAGGTAGGTGGCAATTGTAGATATTCTTTTATGTATTTTAAAGCCAACTTCCACATTTCTGGACTGTCAGGAAAGAGGACCCTACTTTAAAATTTGGAAAGGGTCAGGATAGAAAAATGGCTAAGTTTGTCCAAAACAGTGGGAAAATTCAAATGTATCTTATCTCCAGATAAGATATTCCTGAAACAATTTCAATATGATTAGGTGTAGCAGCACTACGATTTCATGTATTGGTGATGGTATAGCAATGTATCTGGACTTCTGTGATTTGACGTAATGGTTGTAAGATAAGCTGCAAATCAGAAAGCAAAATCGCAGATTTTCCCAAAACTATCAAAATTTTTTGATATTCTGTCAGCTTTTGCTGACCATCTTAATTTTACTTTCTGACATATCTAATTTTTAAGATTCTAAATTGGAAACTTGCATCCTAAGGAAACAGCCACGGATTCTAAACATCATTACTACCAGGGCTGAAGACATGGGATGAACAGGTCTATAGACAGCCTTCTGAGGATCACTCCTGATATGTACAGCTAGATAAAGCATGAAACAGAACTCTGCATCAAAAAAGTTATCACATGGTTTAAACGGCCTTTGGATGTCGGGCTCAAGTTAGCGGCCACATTGAGGCACCTAGCAACTGGCAAATGTTACAGTTCTCTCTCCAGTCTATTTACAGTTGGCAAGTCAAGCATCACCAAATTTATACCATCTGTCTGCCAGACCTCACTGATCAAATTTCAAGATGAATTCCTCATCTGCCCCATCACCCCAGAGGACCGACAGAAACTACAGGAGGAGTTCAGGACCATAGAGAACATCTTACATATTGTATGGTCCATCGATTTAGAGCATGTGGCAATCAAGAAACTAACCCATCATGAGACTGGATACTTCAATTATGAAAAAGGACTCTACTCCAGTGTGTTGCTAGCCCTAGCATATGGAGCCTACAAATTCATTATTTTCCTGCGTTGGTTACACTATTTTCTTTTCAATCATTTTTTCTTACTTTGGTTTATCAAATCCTGTGGCAATTTTTTAAAAGCTATTTATCTACGTAATTTGGAATAGGGACGAAAATATTCTATTATATTTCTTTACTGGGGGCTTTTTATTTTACCACATATTTTAGCAAATATTATGGGGTTTGTACTGTAAAACTTTCATTTTTATGTGCATGTATGAGCGTATTTTCTTTTGGGGGGACGGTGTTATGTTAATTGTTTGGGTAAACATGTTAGCTCATTAATTGTTCTTGGGTCATTCAGCTGATCTTGAAAAAGACCTTTTAAGAGCTCTAATGAGGGGCGACCTACTGGAGATTGGCAGATCGTGACTGTTACTGTGGCTGCTGCTGGAGAGGAAGTGTGGATGTTGATGCCGTGGGGTCGGATTCTGTGGCACTTGACATCTCATTCATGGCCATGGAGGTAGGTGTGTCTAATTGCTGGTAGTCAGATGGTGCTATTTTGTAGCTAGTCAATGGAATGTCCTTTAAGTGCTGGAGATTTTGTGTAGTCTAAATGAAGTAGAGGTGACACAGATATGGACTTCTAAAAGCCTCCATTGGTGACAGTACAAGCTTCATCAAATTTGTGGTGTCGGATGTTTTGTAAAGGACAAAATACGTCTGTTGTTGCTATTGCTGTTGTACTGGTCCAGCCATCAGCTTTGTGATCTTGACGACTGGGGCTGTTGTGTATATAAAATGTAGGGTACAGTCTGTGATGGTACAAAGATTGGGCTGGACTGTGACCTACGGAGGAGATGGTGCTCTGGTTCTATGGTCGCTGGCGTGTCTGGATCTGTATCATGAAAGTCTGTTAAGAAAGAGGAAAAAGTCAGCATCTAACAGATCCTTGGCCTTCTGAGCCAACAAGGTGAAGAAAGCGGCAAGACAGAATTCTGGTTTCCTGTCTGTCTCGTTAAAAGTGTTCATCATTTAACAAATAATGCTCACTTATTCCCCACTGAAATCTGGCTTCAGAGTTCCAAAAAGTGCATGGGTGGGGACCTCATAGTTGTTTTCGTACTCTCTATAATGATGGATGGTCATGAAATTTCAAGGCTGTTGCACGCAGCAGCTAAAGGTTGATCTCCTGGTTAGGGTCTTGAAACCTGAACTCAGGATACGGTATGCTATTTAAGACTTCATAAATGCAAATTTCAAACCAGGTCCTCACATTAGAAACTCTACTAAGACCTAAAATAAAGAGACACTTCTTTATCCACCAATCTCCAGTAAAATGTGATGATTGCAGTCTGACTCTGCTTTTTATACCCTGACATCCTGCCAAAAGTTGAAAAAGTCTCTCACTCACACCTCAGCCAATCAGTTATTCTGAGAAGAAACCCTAGCAAATCTGATGGGTTACGAGCCTGTTTGGTTGTACATTCCAAAAAGTTTTTAGGTTGACTAGAGGCCATGATGGCTCGTCTGGTGCATTGCATAAAGTAAAGGATAAAAGTCACCATCTTTGAGGTTACAGGTCTTGGACATGACATGAAGTACACAGACATGAAGGGAAGGTATGGCAGTTTGTCAGGAATACATCCTAACATGTCTGGGAGGTATTTAACCAATTAACACACTACTTACAAATCTTTTAATTCAATATATTTCATTAGCTGAAGTTTAAAATTTTGTGTTTTCTCGTTTTCTTTGCAAGTTTGGAGACTTTTTCAAATTACTAAGCCAATCAGTAGAACATAATCTGTGAGTATTTATTATATTTTTTTATTTCCAGAAGCAGGTTCCATGCAAGAGATTTCCTACTTGTTCAGTTATTCGCTGTGCAGAAGTAATATGTCCAGGAAAAACCAAGTGTCCTCTTTTGGAGTTTAATGGTGAGAAATGTACAGGTTGCCCAGTGTGTCAAGAACCTAAGGTAACACTTACTAACCTTTACCTTAACTAACCTTGCATAATTTAAGAAATATGTGGTTTTCAAACATGATGACAGTATGTAATGACAGGTTTGATTGATGTGACTATTTTTGCAAGATCATTATATTGCTGATATCATGGTATCAAAACCATTTCATTGAAAGACTGCAATAACCGATACCTAAATTGTCATTGTGCATCATTGTGGGAAAACTTTAAATATTACAAACAAACCCTTAATCCTGAAAAATAGCAAACTTTATATCTGGTAGTTTTGGAGATTAAAGTTGTGTTTGTTTCAACAAACTTTACTTCATGTTTGTGGGCAAACATCAAGATACCAAACTATTCCAAAGCCAAAGATCAGATCCATGCTACAAAGCCAGGGGAGAATATAATTTGATTACTTGTTTACTAACCATGTTGAAAGATAAGGTAACCATATCTACATGAAACCATATATTACTGTTAAGCAATTAGCAAAGAATAAAGTAGTTTACATTTAATAACTTCATATACAACAAAGGTTCTTAAAATAAGATAGTCATAACCCAAATTATTAGTAATGACTATATACAACACAAGTTATAATGACCTTAAAGTATAAATTATGCAATTATGAAGACTTGCCCACATTAAAAACAGAATAGGTTACTACTTAAAAACTTAAGTATGCATTTATGAGTACTTGCCCACATTAAGAACAGCATCAGTTACTAATAAAAACTAAAGCATAGAGTAATAAATATACTGACTAGAATTGTGATTTTAAAACATTCACAGCATAAAGAACAAGTGAAACAGCTGACTCTGAATGAATCAGGCACACCTGATTTGGTTAGACATGCTAATGACAGATAAGCAAATTACTCACTGACAAAAATTACAGTGTTAATTACTGTGACATAAAAATAAAGCAAATAGACCTAATACAATTACCTATGCTTCGAAATTTTTACTGAGATTTGGATTGTAACCAGTCAAAATTTGTAGATTTAATTACTTAAATACAGGAAGAAAAAACTGTTCAGTTTCATTTCCTGAAGAAATCTCCTGAATCATTAGTCTATGGCGTCTCTTACACGACCTGGTATGTTACCAATAGAGATGGTATTCATTGACAACATGATCGAGCTAGGTACTATGACATAGCCAGCATGCAAGAGTACATACAGTACGTTTAGGACATAAAGAACTTGCATTTCTTAGCCAGTATATAAACATATACAATATGCGTGAGAGTATACAAAGAGTCAATACCCAGTCTAGCATTCTGTTATACCACAAACCAACATCATTTGCTAACAAGCACTCGGAAATACAGGCAGAAGCTGTTACATCCATTCAGCCTATATGCTTATTATGTTATGACCCTCAATCAGCATCTGGAACTACATTAACTCCTTTAGTATTTAATAGTATGGTGATGGTGGGTGAATTTTAAGCTATTTACTCTGTAAACTGAAATTCGACTTGAAGTCAAGGCTGGTTTAAATGAGCGCCAAATTTAACTAATGGCTAATAAATAGAATGCCATGTTTATTTAGTGAATTATCAGGTATCTTGGCTCTGACATTTGTAATAATCAAGGAAAGATAAGCATGACATGTCTGAATATGACAGTTGTTGTTGAAAAAATGTTAAAAGTTCAAACAATATTACACCATGTTGATGTCCCTACAGTGTGGCATTAGTTGCCAGGTTAAATCGGTGCATCCTCCTCTGTTGCCTCTTTCAGAAGGAAATTTAAGTCTTACTTCTTTTTTAAGCATTTCACTATAGAATATTCGTTTCCATGGTATTGACCTTGGTTCTTGTCAATGGATTTTTAAATGGAATTTATTCATGTTTGTTGCAACTTAGAGGCTGTTTTTAATGGAGATTAAGTGTTCGTCAGAATTAAAGAAGAAAGATAAAAATATCACAAATTAACCTTTTTGGATACTTTTAATATAATTTTACTTTGATGTAACTTAGAGTCTGCTTTTAGTGAAGATTGAGCACTATAAAAGTTTGGCAGCATTGGAATTGACACAATTAGAACAAATTTTCACTTTATAATGTCTTAGAACATGCATTGACCTGAGAACAAGTAGTAAATATATATACACAAGAAAATCATGTAAACTAGCCTATTTTTTAAATAATATTAACTTGAAATCAGTGCCCACAGCAGATAAATAACCAGTTCCAATACTGCTTACAGATCTTAACTTTTAAATCTGGATATCTCATTGACTAGAGTTTAAATTCTGCGTTTTAGTATTTATTATTTTACTTCCAGAAGGTTCCATGCAAAAAATTTCCCACTTGTCCCAACATTCTCTGTCCAGAAATAACCTGTCCAGGAAAAACCAGGTGTCCTCTTTTGAGGTTTAATGATGAGAAATGTACTGGTTGCCCAGCATGTGTCGAGAAAGAACCTAAGGTAAGACTTACGTATGAGCCTTTTCAGAAGAGTGTGGTTTTCGAAAAAAATCACTGATATCTTGGTTATCAAGACCATTTTACTGAAATACTGCAACAAGCGATATCTGCATTATCACCATGTATCATGGTGAAAATGTATTTTTAATATTAGAAAGAAACCCTTAATCTGCAAAAATTGCAAAGTTTTATCTGTATATTTCTAAATATAAACGATCCTACAGTGATTTCTTTGAGTAGACCTGTAATGTTATGTTTAACAAACTTTACATACTACTAGTGGGCCTGTTTAATCTCACAATCTGAACAGTATTGCATTGGCCAGATACCAAAATGGAAAAAAATGGAAACACGTTTGTAGTTTTGATGAAATTTATTCCATATCCAGCATGCAGGAACATTTTAATACTTTATATACAGAATGCAGTATTATCCAAGTAAATTTTCATTTAACCTGTCTCTGATATCAGTGATGATCAGTTCAAATCTATCAAAAGTAAACATGACCCATTTGAATAAACAATAGCCGTTGAAAAAGATTTTAAAAACCTGAATATAATACTCCTTTTTGGTGTTGCTACAGGTTTGAATGAGTTGCCCTCTTAAATTTCTGTTTCTCCATCTATTGCCTCCTTTGGAGTCTTACTCCTTCATGATGTTGACCTTTATTCTTGTCCATGCATTTTTAAAACAGAATTTAATCTTGGCGGATGTAACTTAGATTCTGCTTGAAGTGAAGATTAAGCACTATAGCAGTTTGTCAGCATTGGAATTGACACACAGAATACAAAATTTCCACTTCATAATGTCATGCAATGACACAAGTAGTAAATATGATACATACACAAGACAATCGCGCACACTGGCCTATTTTGGAAAATGATTTTTAATGGGAATCAATACCCACAGCAGGCAAACAAACCAATTCAATACTCCTTACAAATATTAATTCGCTAGAATCTAAATTCTGTGTTAACTTCATTTCTTTGCTAATTTGAGGCATGTCACTAGCAAACATAGCAAACACATAGAACGTGAGTATTTATTATTATTTTACTTCCAGAAGGTTCCATGCAAAAGATTTCCCACTTGTCCCAATATTCTCTGTCCAGAAATAACATGTCCAGGAAAAACCAGGTGTCCTGTCTTTGAGTTTAATGATGAGAAATGCACAGGTTGCCCAGCATGTGTTGAGGAAAGACCTAAGGTAAGACTTACAGCTATTTTCGGAGGTATGTGGTTTTCAAACATGATGGCAGTGTGCTATGATAGGTGTTGCTTGACTTGAATATCTTCCCAAGGATCATTACATCATCAATATTTCTTTTAACCAATATTACCACTCTAGGATTTTGCAATTGTGCTTTTTTTTCATTGTTTAGTTGTGTTTTGCTAAAACAAAAACTTTTTCTCGGCAATCTTTGTGACATGAGAATGTAACACTTATTTATCCCAGATATTTTCTGTTGTAAAAATGATGTCTTCCGCAGACCAAATATAATTTGTTTTGCATATTACCTAATGTCGCAGCAAGCCAAAATTTATTTTATTTTCTCAAAAAAAAAAATAATAATGTTGCAGTTGGCTAAACTCTATGTTTTATCAATGTATTTAATTTCTCAAGCAGCCCACAATTTTACAGTTTCTTCTTTCAAAAATATGTTAATGTTTCAAATAGGTCAAATTCGACTCTTAGAAAATAATGCCTTGAGTGGACCAGATTTAATACTTGCATTATGGTTTAAGTCTCAAATGAGTCAAATTCACCTTTTTCCAAAAAAAACCTGATGTCTTGAGAAGGCAAGATTTCATTTTTTCAGAAAACAATTGATTTCTAATGATGGACAAATGGAATGTGTTTATAAGAAAAATATCTTTCTAAACCATGTATAAAACCCTGACTGTTATAATTTCAGGATGTAGGTCCTTGTGATGCATTCGACCCATGCCCCCACATACTGTGTCCAGCAATAGCATGCCCCGGGAAGACAAGATGTCATATTGATACATTCCAGGGCAAAAAATGTACAGCATGTAAAATCTGCAAATAATCAACAGACAAGGTTGTCACAGCCTCTGCTAACATAACACAAATTCAAGTGAATAAATTCTGATATATTCATTTAATATTCTGTTTTTGGTCTGTTTAAAATCAGTCCGTATATTAAATATATTGCTCTGTGTCTTTTTCAAACAAGGTCAGTTCAACATGGATTGACAGATTGAGGTCCAATATCACTCTCAATCCAATGTTTTCATCAAATCTTGATGTGTTGTTGATGATTTATTTATTTATTTGGGGTTTTACGTCGCTTTCAACACTGTACAGGTCATATCACGACAGGTAGTTGGAAGGGCAGAGGAAACCAGTACATACAGTTCGCTAGGGTTCTGTACTGTAAACTGCCGACCAACGGCAAGCAACTACCAGCTTTCCCACTTAAGGCCATGACAGGGATCGAGCCCGGCCTCAGAGGTGGGAGGCGAGAGTGTTACCACTCTGCCACCGTGGCCCCGTGTTGTTGATGAGATCAAGAAAAGGGGGGGAAACGTTTCAGGGAAACTGCACTGAATAACATAAACAACCAGCAAGCATCTCCTGAGTTTCTCACTTAAGGCTAGTAGGGACTAGAACTTATAACATTTTAGTAGTGTCTTGTTTCCCTATTTTGACACTGAACAAGGACAAAGAAGTCTTTAGGTCAAATTCTGAGTAAGACACATCCCATACCTGGGCTACAACTCAGATGGTCACCAATCCAAATCAAGTACTATCGTTACCTATTCTGCTTAATTTCAGTTGAGATGAGGGTTGTACCCATCCAGCTATGCCACAATACCTGAAAGTGTGATGACAAAAAATGGTTAAAAAAAACAAAATAAAGTAATATGCAGAAGCGTGAGCCTCTCACATGCTTATCCAGCAAGACACCTAATGGGACAGTTATATAGCAATGTTTCTATGCATACTTACAAACCCACAATTAAATGGGTCAGTTTAAGGCATTTTGAAATATATACCTTGGGATCTGAACTTCGCAAGAGTCTATAAAAACAGACAAAGCCACATTAAATATTGGTTTTCATTTTCATGTATTTTAAATAAAAAAACACTTTCAAGCATAACAACACCATTGCTTGATTACATTCCATAGTGTCTGAAGATCGGCTGCAAAATCTACAATTCTCTGGATTTTCTTACTGTGAGTCATATGATTATAATCTCAACTAAGTGCTGCTACAGAATTCATCCACAGCTTTATTTCTTGACCATATATGATTTATGTTAACAATATTACTTTGGTTAATGACTGACACCAATGTCACTACATGAATTTGAATCTAATTCTCATGTCTATCAAACTAAAATTTATGACCCACACCTTTTTACTCTTGTTTTTGTCTGCCCAGTGGCATAACTACTTCCAATTTCTGCTCATCTATATTGTGTGTTTTTTGTGTCAGTAGATTGACATGTCTGGAACCCCATTGGCATCTATGCAATGAGTACAAGTACAACCAGACAACACCCCTAGAGTGCAAACCTCTGCCAAGGAAGTCGAATATCACCATATAATAATTTCACCTTAATTCTGCTTTTTTAAAATTTTAACCCTCGTAATCTGATAGCATGACAATAATAAAACTGTAAAATATGGCAATTTGAAAATTCAGGATCGTTTTGTAAATTATATATGAACCAGATCTTACTCGAAACAAAAGTAACTATGCCTTTAGTCATGCTCTACCTAAACTAAAATTTCATGAAGATTTGTTGATGTTTAGAATAATATTGAGCACAAAGGCTGTATCTATGGATCTTTCTCAAAATTCAGCCATGTCTGTCTTTGATTAGGTTCTATCTACATAACAAATTTCATAAAGATGCATTGACTTGAGCAAAAACAAGCACATACAGACAAAGAAATGCATCCACAAACATAACCTCCTTGACAGAGGTGATAATTTGGTTAAAGCATTACCTCCTACCTGCAAAGCTTCTTACATGTAGTGCTTGGTCAGAAGACAGTCCTCAGTTTCTTGTAGGTATTGTCTGGCAGTACAGTCAACTCACCCCTACAGAATATGGATATATTTATTTGCCATCTACTGGCTAACATTAACGCTTGAGTATAGAAGAGGGTTATTGTGTAATCAGTTTCGTTCTGTTTTTTCTGTCCTTCTGTCGGTACACCTTCTTGCACTTATAAGTCAAAAACTAGAAAAGCAATCGAGTTTAAAGGTGGTGGGCATATACATCATGGGGCAGATAAGTCAGGAAATTGTTTTCTTATTTTCAATTGGGTACAATTACTTCTTTAAAAAAAATTTGTCCAATCATAATTGGACTCTCTTGTTGACGTAGGCATTTGTTGTATGTCCTATTTGATGTTAATTCATTCATTAGTTCTTTGTGGGGACATTTGTCAAAGGGAATTAGCACGAGTGCTGTTTTGCTTTACTATTTTGGAAACAATGTAACCTACGAATACGCTATCTATATTATCAGAAAAGTATTATTACCGCGCTTCTGCTCATTTTATTGCATAAAAATCCATGTAGAAATGCTGGAGAATCACAAGTTAGAAATTATATTAACTGGTCCGACAATACAGATCACAGTCTACTGAGTGTTTTTCTTTTACCACCTGCTGGTGCCCATTTTATATATCATATATTAGTTTAAAACACTGGTCATTGATACCTTATATAATAAGACAAATCAAATATAGCTGTAAAAGATGTATTTGTGGACTTGTACATCTCAAAATTAATGTTCATGAGCTCATCTGTGAGATTCTGTTTTTAAAGCGTGACAAAAGAAAATGATTTTCAAACAATTGCTTTCTGCAGTGAATATAACTACAACAAAGATATACAAAGGCTTTAAAGCAATGCCTTCATTATGAACATTTTCTTTAAAAGATTTCTAAACATTGAATATACCCAAGAGAAACAATGGAAGAAGACTGCACAAAATTTATTGAGAGTATCATGAGCTGGATGTAAAAAGACCACGGATGCTTAAAATAAATATATTTTCTTTTTTAACTAAAAAGTTGAATATTTTGTACAAAAATACTTACAGTTTGCTTGTGTAAAATATCCGTGTAATAGACTTTTATATAATCAAAATGATTTTATATTTATTGAAGTAATTTCACCCACCTTGCACTAGTGCTGCTGGTTCTGTTGCCAGGTCTTAGATGAGGTGTCTAACTACTGGACTCAGGTCCCTTCTAACATCAGTACACCAACTGTTATGTCACTACTGGACTTCTATAACTCTATATACTATTACTATCAGTGACTACACTGTTGCATATATCAGTCCTATTACTACCACTATTAATATCAGTGACTACACTGTTACATATATCAGTCCATCTACTACTTCTAAATGTCCATATAATTCTACTACAGTAACTTCTAAATCCTTTACATTCCGTAATATCGCATGTGCGTTTCCGTTAAACACGTGTATACAGTTCTAAGTCTTACTCTGAAGTGTCACTTTAAACCCCAGTTCCTGCACAACTCCCGCGCATGGGCGCTTACTAAACCTCGGAACTACCGAAACGTCTCCCGGAATATACTACATTATTAAAGTATTATATAAATTAGGGGTAAATTTTATTTTTAACCTTTGGCATGACAGTGCTGTTTTTTTTTCTAGTACTTTGCAAGCATTTTGGCATCAAAGTATTTTGGTAACTGTCACAGTTAAAAATTTAATGACAATAGATGGGTGATAATTCTTTATAACACTTGTGAGTCGGGTCACAATCAGTCGAGCATTCTGCTCTCTCCGAATGCATCTAGTATACTTGTGGAATAGATGCAATGTCTTATCACTGGGATGGCCTTTATATTGTCTACATCAGATAACCCTAGTATCCTAACTGAATACCATTTATTACAGCCACCAACCAGATGTATCTTGTCACTGCTTGTATGAATGAGTCGTTAATGCTGCCTTCTATTCAATCAATATATTATAAAAAAATCACCTTTGAGCTGTCCACATGGAACTTTAAACTTTGCTCATCTCGCAGATGACCAACTAGAACGGTGACCAGTGGAAGTTAATTTTAAAGAAATGAAAAGTTCAGAGAAAAAGGTTGAATAATAGGTATTCAGGTTAGGTTAGGTTAAATAGAGTTTCGGTTCTTATTATGCAGTTAACTTGTTATTCTTCTCACTCAGTACATGTCATAGATTTTTTTTAATTTAGAAAGCACTCATCGACCTCCACAGGGGGGTCGTGTCCGATAATTAGGGATTTTTTAGTTTCCAAATATGATCCGGATCTTTTACTAAATATATTCACCTCTTCCTTGGTCAGGCCCTATACACATAAAACTTTAATGAAGATCTGCTCATTACTTTTAAAGTAATGTCAACCAAATTTTTTTTTATTTGTATTTACATTCAGCATAATATCTTGATGTACTACAGGACTCAAAGTGCTCTATGACCCATCCGACTGTGCAAGTACAGTACAGCTCTCAAATTACTGATATTCTCCTAACTGAAAGACAGAGGCTCAAGGATGACCATTAATAAATGTCCTTGAGTTTCTTTAACCTGCCACTGAGGATAGGACAAAATGACAGAGGACAGGCATTTTAAGTGGTCATTCAAGCGACTATGTATCTGCCTGTACCTGGGAATGAACCCACATCCTCCGTGTTCCTAGGTGAGTGTGATACCCACTAGGCCACAGTGGCAGATAGTCATTAACGTTTATTGAAAAAAAACCTCTGACAATTCAAAAATTTTTGGTATCCAGAATTTGATCCCAATTTTTTGGCTACAAATTTGTTCTCGGACATTAAGGTGTCTGGGATCTCACTCCTTTGGGCCCTACCTTAAAAAATTATTTTAGGTGTCATGCTGCTGACATGGTTTCTTGACCCCTCCTCTCATTGGCTCCTGTGTTATGACCTTGCCTTTCAGATACATGTGCTGTCACTTTGACTTTGACCACAGACCAGCACACATCAAAGCAACAAATAATTTTCTTTTTTATGTGAAGTTTATTTTATTCATACTAAGTTTTTATTGGTACAAGGAACTTTTACAACCTCATGATGGAACGTTACAACCTCAGATCTGGAAAACGAGAATGCCACATTCCTGTTCAACTGCAGTTAGAGGGAGATGACAGATTTCTGATTGACATGCTGGAGGCTTCCTCTCATGCCAGGCAAGTATCTGATTCCGATCATTCTGACACTGGCGAGTCTGACATTGATATATCAGGTCTTTTGCATTTTTCCAATCAATTTCCCATAAATTTCAAAATGTAAAAAAGGCAGGTCAAGCTTTACAGTGCCATGGGGAGGGGGGGTCGACGGACCCTGTCACTCAGAATGACATTCACCAAATTATTCTGTCACAGTTGAATGCTTTAGGTGAACGGCTGACCAATATGGAGAAGCATAGTCAAAAAGTACCCAAGAAAACTAGTGACCGGTCAAAAATTAAATCCTCAAACAAATCTTTCAAGAAGACTAAAACTGCAGTCACACACAAAGGTTTCCAAGAAGTGGCTCCTTATTCTGGCGTCTCAAATCATAGCCTTCCTCCACCAGATAAGCTAAGGGAAGAAGCCAGAATCCAGTTGGAAGTCCAAAATAGATTGAAACAACTTCCAGAGCAAGCAGCCCCAGGTACAGAAAAAATAAAGTCTCAAAGGGGCGGGTCTGTGGAGGTTCTTGTAAAAATAGGGTTAAATGGCCCCATGAGTTTGTGCTATCCGGTCAAAACAAGGACAGGCTGTCTTATAATCAGCTTTCCCCCATCCAGTGAGTGGCTGGCTTCTGCAGAACCATGAGAGAGGAGTCAAGCATACAAAATCGGGATTTTATGTTAGACTATTTGATTAACTTGCTTGAGGATGCTACTGACTTTTCTTGGGCTTCGGCAAAAGCCAGTCATGCTGTCCTGCTTTGTAGGATGGAACAGGGTGAAATCAAAAGTTGACCACGTTAGAAGGGCCCATGCACAGCGGCATGTGGCGGCTAGTCACGGTAACTCGCGGAATACGGAAAAACCACACAGTAATGCAAAGACTGTTCCATGTGTCTATTTCAACAAAGGTTCATGTCTTCAAAAGCAATCTCACGAAACTAGGGGCATTTTTTACAAGCATGTGTGCTCATATTGTTGGCAAAAAGAAGCAAAAGCCTTCCCACATGCACAGATAGAATGCAAAAAGATGGCTTCAAAAAACGAATAAATAGGGGCATGCCCAAGAAGGGGCATGTCCAGGGAACTAGGCTAGCGGTTAACAGTGAATATGACAAAACAGATGTTGAGCAACTACTAAGTTTGTCTGTCCAACAATGTGTAAATAATTTTTGTCTGGGTATGGCTATGGCGGGCAGAAAAGACAACAGGTCATATGCACAGGTGGTGTCGGGTAAGTACGACTGCAACCATATGTCCCACAATGTTGTCCAGTCAGATACTGTTAAAAAGTATGCCAGTACTTCAAAAAGTCGTTTGCCACGCTCCAATTTCACATTGGGTGTAAATAATACTTATGGTACTAATGTGTTTACAAAGAATGCAGGTAAACAAGGAAAATTGCATTTGGATCCGCTTCCACATAACTACAGTCAGGTACCTCCTAGTAGCCAAGTGAATACAAAAAGCCTAGTAATACTTCCACAAAACCACGCCCGGCAAGACAGTTTTGTGTCCACAAAAAATAGGTTTGCTGTCTTAATGGATGAAAATGACAGTCTGTCGGATCCGGATAATGGCCAATTGCACTCACAAGTAACTCACATCGATAAACATGTTACACAGTGCAACATAGGCAATTTGGATGGAAATATAGTGAATCACGCTGGTGATACTACTAGGACAGTGGTTACAAACAAAACAATGGCACTTACCAATGACCATTCCCCTCACAGCCAGGTCGTGGGTTCGAATCATAAAAATAATCATAGTACTGTACCAGACAATGGTTTTCATAGCATGCGAAGCTTATGTAACCAGCAGATTGGGGATCAGTTTGGATGCATTCCTCTTGACCAATTTGTTACATATCAGGGCCCAGAAATTTATTGGGACACCATTCCGGATGTATTACAAGCACGTACATTAATAAAAGCTAGTGGAGTTCCCAATTTTTGGGGTATGAGAATTCCGGTTTCCACCAACACGAATGTTTCAAATTGGAGAAAACATTTGGCTGATTATTTTGATCAACAGCTACCGGATCTGATCCAATTTGGATTCCCTTTGGACTTTGATAGAAATACACAGTTATGTAGTACTTTTCACAATCATGCATCAGCCATCGAATATTCTTCAGATGTGGAAAAATACATTCAAGAAGAACTTAAACATGGGGCTATGATGGGGCCATTCGACGCCCCTCCCATAGCATGTCATATCTCTCCATTTATGACCAGACCTAAGGCAGATTCGGATGTTAGAAGAACTATTATTGATCTCAGTTGGCCAAAAGGTCAGGCAGTCAATGATGGGGTTGGAAAACAATCATATCTAGGTACTGAATTTCAACTAAAATATCCCTCTGTGGATTCCATTATCCGAACTTTGAATAACTTGGGTCCTTCTTGTTCCATTTTTAAGATTGATATTAGTCTGCGTTTAGGTACATATGGATAGATCCTGGTGAATTGGACTTATTTACAGGTTTACAACACCTGGATCAGTACTATCTCGATCGATATTTGCCGTTCGGATATCGCTTGGGTTCAATTTTTTTTCAGAAAATCAACGACTCAGTCAGGTTTATCATGAATAAAAATGGTTTTCCTGGTCTCCACAATTATATAGATGATCTTATCTATTGTGGACTTCCGGCTAATATATACAAACCTTATCACTTTCTCATTTCCTTATTGCAGGAACTGGGTTTAGCTATCAGCAAGAAAAATTTATGTCCTCCCAGTACAAAGGTTATTTGCTTGGGCATTCTTTTCGATACTGAAACTTGCACCATGTCCATTCCTCCGGAAAAAATGTCGGATATCAGAACAATGTGTAATGATTGGTCAGATAAAAGAATGGTAACCAAAAATGAACTTCAATCACTACTGGGTTTCTTGCTGTACATCACAAAGTGTGTGGGGGGCCCCACCTTATTCAGTGCCCCCTAGCAAAAAGATTGTTCTTGTGATTCAATACCCTCGATTGGGTAGGGTATTATTGCTTATTGATTCTAGCGCCCTTTTTAATTGAATCTTCATTCAACATTGGAAAGTCAAAGGGGCAAGACGCCATTTTTAGTAACAGAATTTTGAACTTTTAGATCTTCATGTTTCCCCCTCCAGTGTTGGATAGAACTGGCGTGTTGTGTTATATCTTCACTACCTGTAGAGGAATCTTCTGTAGCACAGAATCCTGGAGGATTAGTTGCTTTTTATAATGCGAATCTTGCTCTGGGGTGCTGGAGCCACGACAAAGGGATGAGTTATTTTCAATTTTATATTCTGTCATCCTGTTATGTATTTTAGTTTTTTAGTATTTTATCATTTTACAGTCACTTTTCAGTTAACTATATAAATTGTTATGCAAACGTTACCGATATTTTACCAAATGTTTTTATAACTCATCCATTGGTCAGAGCCGCATTATTAAAAGCACGGTGCTATTATATATTGCATTGCAGTAACTGTGACTAAAAACATATAGAAAATTAAATTAACAGCAGCATTGCTTGCTATCTGTGATTCTAGTGCCTGAACTCTTAAACTGTGAACTGTGACTGATAATATGGCACCTGGGAAAGAATTTTTGTGCAAGAACTGTGGGGACGTCCATAAGCGTCCAATCAATAGTAAATGCCCATTTCCAGCAAAAAATGATGATTCTGTATATGTTTCTGAGGACTTACCTGTTAATTCAGAAGAGGCTGGTGCTCTGAATATGCAGATTCTAGCTGAGCTTAAGAGCTTGGGTGGGCGGATGTCAGTGATAGAAGACAGGATGGCCACCAAGGAAGCCACACAAGACCCCAAGCCCACACAGCAGCCGTTAGCGACAGCCAGCAGCCCTAGTCCTGGACAGCTTGATCAGATGGTGGTTCCTACAGTGGCGGCCCTGCAAGGAAGCCAGAGCATTCAATCAGAGGTCGACCAGAGGATCAGACAGCTAGTGGATCTAAATGAAGCAGGCAAGTCAAAATCCCAGAGAGGGGGGAATGAAATTGTATGGGTTAAGAGGCAGGTACCATGGCCTCAGAACTTTGTTTTAGGGGGCAACAATAAAACTCGTATTTCATACGATGCCTTAAACTGGTGTCAGTGGGTGTCGGGCTTTGCGACTATTGCTAGGGAAGAGAAAAATTTAGATGTTAAAAATGCCATGTTAGAGTATTTGAGTGAAATTATGGAGGATGCCAACGACTTTAGCTGGCAGTCAGCAAAAGCCTCCCATGCTGTGTTGTTATGCAGGATGGAGGAAGGTAAGATAGAGTGGCATGAAACCCATAAATTAGATCGCATCAGGAGAGCACACGCTCAGAGGGGGGTAGGTCAAAATTCAGGGGGGGTAGGGACAAAGCAAACAAGACCTGAACCAAAGGCCACAGCTTGCCGTTTTTATCAGAGGGGCCTTTGCCATCATCAGAAAGACCACGAAACTGGTGGGGTTTTTTATAAACATGTCTGTTCCACTTGCTATGCCATGGGTAAAGAGCATAGGCACATGGTTAAAGATTGTCGGGCATCCTCCAGGGCTACAAAAAACGAGTAAGGCACTGCTTTAAAGCAGTGCAGAGTCCATGTCATGTAAATAATGTTCAAAAAACTGGTGTATCATATACTAGTACTAGATTTGTATATAATACTAATACACACAATGGATGTAGCAGTAACTGGAAAGCTGATTGGTCAAAGTTCTTAGGTAGGACTTATGCACAGGTTGTGAGTTCAAACCCCAAGTCGAGATTAGACAGGTACAGCACTCATGTAAAGCAGATAACAAACCTGTCAGTTACTCATAGGGGTAGAAGTAACAAAAGTAAGAGACCTACCTGTTTCAGTGAAAGTAATCCAGTTACTGCCAGGATCAAGACCCAGAGACCATACTCCGTCAGTAAACATATGATTAGTGGTCCTAAACATGGCAATGCACACTTTTGTATCCCTGTGACAAATAGGTTTGAATCTTTAGGTGTGCTCGATGAAAAGAACACAAACTGTGAGTCTGCAAATAACAACAGTAATGTTAATTATGAGGCCTCACAAATACAGTATCAGATTTCTGAATGTAAATCCTCACGCTTGATCAAAAATACAAATACTAGCCCTCCTGTCAAAAAGGTGTCAAATACTGATAAACAGATACACGATATCACAAAAGTGTCAAATACTGGTACTCAGTCCAAACAGGTCAGCCCATATGCGAAACAATTAATGCAGAAACAACACAATACTGATTCATGGACACAGAACTCAACTCCAAAAGTCATTAAATTGACAGATCAAAAACATGGGAAAATGTGCCCCAAAAATCATCCACCCGAGGATAAATACGAGTTAGCCTTGGCAGTAAAGAATAAAAATAAAATCAGGCTTCAACAGGCATCCTCGGATCCGACACATCAGAAATGGTCAAAGCAAAATCAACAAAGATTCGGGTTTATACCTTTAAGTCCACTACTTCTCCCCAACACTAATCTTAAACGTGTCTTGGATGCGGATCCGATTCAGCTTTATGACATTACCAAGAATTCGGATTCTTTTAATTTTATGACTGATCAAATCCAAGTCAAATCTCAGTTAAATCCGGATGTCTGGGAACAGTGTTTGAAAGACTATTGGGATTCACAACTATGTCATCTCATCAGATATGGTTTCCCCTTAGACTTCAATAGAAATTCTCAGTTGGGGCAAAACTCAAAAAATCACAGGTCGGCCACAATGTTCCCTGATGATGTGGAAGCATACATACAAGAGGAAATAGGATTCGGAGCTATAGTCGGACCTTTTTCGGATCCTCCATTCCAAGAACTCCACATTTCACCATTTATGACCAGGGAAAAACCGGGTGGGGCTCATAGAAGGGTGATAATGGACTTGAGTTTCCCCCAGGGTGGGGCTGTAAACACATATATCAGTAAAGATACCTACTTGGGCACAGATTTCATATTAACCCTTCCCTCTATTGACCATATCACTAGCAAGATCAAACAGTTAGGAAAAGGATCACTCATATACAAGGTAGATATAAGCCGGGCCTTCCGCCACATTAAAATAGACCCCAGAGATTATTTCTTGTTAGGTTTGAAGCATAAAAATTACTATCTGGACACTTGTTTGCCTTTCGGATACAGAAACGGATCCGGAATTTTTCAGAGGCTCAGCGACGCTATCCGCTTCATTATGGGTAATATGGGTTATGATGTCATCAACTATATTGATGACGTAATTGGTTTTGGCACTATTTCCACTGCAGACCCCTCATATCAAACCTTAATGAATCTACTTCAAAAACTGGGTTTTGACATCAGTATCAAAAAATTAGTCCGACCTTGTACCAAGGCTACATGTTTAGGGGTCGAAGTAGACACCAGGAATTTCACAGTAGCTGTCCCCCAAGAAAAAATGGCTAACATTTATCAAATTTGTACTGAATGGGTAGGTCGACAGAGATGTACCAAAAAGCAGCTCCAGTCATTGTTGGGCTCTCTCCTGTATATATCAAAATGTGTTCACAGCTCTCGTTTTTTCCTAAATCGGATGTTAGACACCCTAAGGTCACATTTTGGCAAAGATGAAATTCTCCTAGATATCAATTTTCATAGGGACTTAAATTGGTTCTTAAAATTTTTACCATACTTTAATGGAACAGCATTCTTCAATCACACTCCCAGCAAAAAAGTTATTGAACTGGATGCGTGTTTAGAAGGATTGGGGGCAATTTTTGAGAATCAAGTTTACAGCATCCAAATTCCCAAGAATTTTGAAAATTACACCATTGTACACTTGGAAATGTTAAACATTTTAGTGGCCTTAAGACTATGGTGCAATCAATGGAAGACTAACAAAATTCTCTTAAAATGTGACAACCAGGCAGTGGTCTCAGTTCTAAACTCAGGGAAGACTCAGGACCTGACCCTAGGGGCCATGGCCAGAAATATTTCAATGCTACTGGCGATCTATGACATTGAATTGCAAGTCATACACATACTAGGTGCTGACAACAAGGTCGCTGATCTTTTATCCAGATGGTTTATCACTGAAAATCCAGATAAAAAGCTGTACCAATTTATAAAAAATCCATTATGGTTATCTGTAAATCATGAATTTCTTAAAGTTGATTGGTCTATATAATACAGGTGTACCAAATACAGCTCGCCGGTTGGCCTCGAAAGCAACAGCAAGAACACATCAGGCCTTCAGACCAGCCACTCAGGCCTCATACACCAGGAAATTTCGTTTGTTTGTAGCTTACTGCTGTTTCATTGGGGTTCACCTTCAAAACCTCACCCCCCTCATCGCAATGTCCTTTCTAGAATTTTTAGTGGAAAATAACCTCTCTCATTCAGCCATTGCCAATTATCTATCGGCAGTGAAGGCCAATTTGGCTCTATATGGTCTTCCACTGTATTCATTTCAGGACCCTAGAATTACGTATTTTCAGAAATCATTGTCATTGCATAAGACGTTTGCACCTGTAGTGAAAAAGATTATTGATATCCCATTGCTAGCTTCAATTACAAGTATTTGTGACACTATGTGGATGGGGCAGATTTTCAAAGCTTTATATTTAACTGCATTTTTTTCATTCTTACGAATCTCCAATCTAGTTCCCCATTCAATTAAAGCTTTTTCACCAATCGAACAAATGGCGAGAGGGGACGTATTTGTTGCCCCACCAGGAATTCATTTGTTAATCAAGTGGAGCAAGACTATTCAGACTAGAGACACCATCAGACTATTAAAAATCCCGTCCTTGGGGTCCTCCCCCTTATGTCCAGTCCAAGCTATAAAAAATTTGTTACTCATTACACCAGGGACAAAAAATGATCCCCTCTTTCAAATAAAAAATGAAGCTGCCCAATGGGTACCCCTTACTGACACTAAGGTCAGGCGAAATTTTACACAAATACTTTCTCGACTAGGTCTCCAGCATTCAGGCATGTCCCTACACACCTTCAGGCGTTCAGGTGCCACTCTCGCTTTTAACTCAAATGTCTCTATACAAAATATCCAGAGTCACGGCACCTGGACGTCTGACTGTGTCTGGAGATACATTATTCAAGACCATAATGCTTCACAACAGGTTGCTGATTCATTCAAAAGTCTCCTCCATCGTCCCTAGTCCACCTACTTCCTAGCTGGGCATTGGTGGAGGTTGGCATCTACCTCAAATATCTTTTTTATGCTTTTTTATCATGTAATAACTACTTAAGGTCACCTTACATTGGCACAAAGTAAGTTTAATCTTTATTTCTGCATTTAAGGCCACCCTAACTGATATCATGATGGACTATGGACACTAAATTCAGTAATGTAAAGTAATCTTAAATTGTGATAATCTTAAACTTCTTTGAGGTGGCCTTAAACTTAGTTTCTTCAAATTTTAAGGTGACCTTACACATAGATGCCTTTTAGTATTGTACATAAATATAGTTGAATAATAATAATAATAATAAAAATATTAATCCCATTTGCTGTGTTATACATTGTCTTACATAACCATGCAATAGTAGGGGCACTGTAAGGTCATCCAGATTCTTCTTGAATAGAATGCTGCAATTGCTGAGGGACAATTTCTCTAGCAATAAAATCATCCTTACTTCAGAATTTCTCAAAGACCTTCATTATTTTTAGACCTTCTTACAAACATACAATGGGGTTACCATATATCATGTTACCCCTCTTTATGAGGATATACACTTAGATGCGTCCCTCACAGGGCTTGGAGGTCAGTTCAAAAACTATGTCTATGCCTTAGCAATACCTAAAAACTACATGGGATATAAAATAGCACACCTAGAAATGTTGAATGTGGTGGTGGCCCTTAAAGTATGGGGTCAACAATGGGCCAACAAATGTGTAAAATTGTTTTGTGACAATCAGGCAGTAGTGGAGGTACTATCAGCAGGCAGAGCACGTGACCAAGTCCTAGCTACATGTGCTAGGAATGTTTGGTTTCTCACAGCAACATATAACATAGCATTGATGGTGTCCCATATTCAAGGTGCACATAATAATGTTGCAGACCTTTTGTCCAGGTGGGAAAATACTGAAGAACATCATAAAAAACTGTACCAATGGGTCGACTCCCCTATATGGTTGGACACACATATAGATCTCACTTTGTTAAATCATGACATTTAGCAGTTTTTTTTTTGTGTGTGTGTTTATATGTTTCAGATCCTGAGGCAGTGACAGCTCCCCTGGCGTCCCAGGCGTGTGAGAGACTGTGGTATGGCTTCAGACCCTCTACCCTAGCTGTGTATAAGCGCATGTTTGCACTCTTCCTCTCCTTCCTGGTGGCTGTGGGGCTGTCCCTTCCTCAGGTGTCTACATTGGATATTCTGGCTTTCATGGAGTATTTGCTCCAGGCTGGCATGACTGCTGCAAATATCACCAACCATCTCACTGCTATCAGGTCTTATTGCATTATCTATAGCATTGATACTACTCCTTTTAGAGATAATAGATTACCACTTTTCATCAAATCCATAAAGATTAATAGGCCATTCCAACCTTTATCTAACAGTATAATTGATGAAAACCTTTTAGACTCTATTTGCAATGTATGTTCTTATTTGCCCTTCCCACAAGTTTTCAAATGATTGTATTTATTGGCATATTTTTCATTTCTTAGATTATCGAGTATTCTTCCTCATACACTGGCTACATTTGATACTACTAGACATCTATGTGTAGGCGATATTATATTTGCAAATCAGGGTGCAGTTACAGTTGTTAAATGGCGCAAGACTATCCAGGATCATTGCAAAGTGGCCATTGTATCTCTCCCCAGATTGGGTGCCTCATCATTGTGTCCTATTACGGCTCTTAAAACGATGTTGAAGTCAAAATTTGCAGACAAGGATGCACCCTTATTTCAAATTTCCCACAATTCTGTTGTTGTTCCTCTTATGGATTCATATGCTTGTAAACACTTGAAGATTTCAAAAATGTTAGCACTTCCAAAATCCATTACATTCCATGATTTCCGTAGGGGTGGGGCCACCTGGACTTTCAAACATGGTGTACCTATACAAAATATCCAAGCTCAGGGAACGTGGTCATCTTCCTGTGTTTGGAGGTACATTAACATGGCCCCTGCTCTTTCTTCCACCATTTCTTCTACATTTCAGGCTCATCTTGCTGTTTGACTACTCCTACTTGGCACCTGGGACTTGTATACATTTGTCTATTCTCATTATGATTTTTAATCTTTCTAAAACAAGTATTCTTGTACACCTATACTGCTTTATAAGGCCTAACACTGGGATAGGTCACATATGGGACCTCAAACATTTTAGGCTTACACATGCTGAACAGGGCTTGACTGTAGGATGGATATGATTTTCAGTTTCCACCTTCACCTTTAGTCACACCGGGTTTCCTCTGAATCAGCATGAGGCTTCCATGACCTTGACCTCTTACTTCTGGCATTGGGTTGCTATCTTGGGCTTTCATTGGCTTGACCTTGTGGTGACCTTCTGGCTCGTGACCTTGAATTGTTTGTAGGTACCGGGTAGGTTCACAGATTTTGGGTTTGGATCTTGTTATCCCAAGATACAATTTGTGTATAAAGGTACATGTATAACATATACTAATACTGTTATATAATAATGTTTATATGTATACAAGTTATATATACAGATACAAATCAGTAAAATACCAGTAGTAGTCCTATGCTATGTACAGAGTGTAATAATAATAATAATAATATTATAATCCCATTGATGTGTCTTATTGTCTTGGGGGGGGGGGGGCTTGGGGAGTGAAATTACACATTTCCTTTGGTAAGGCCCAACCCACAGAAGTTATTCAGAAAGTTCTGTTAATTACTTTTCGAGTTATCATGTGAGCAAACATACATATTTGAACACATCCCACAACAACCCAAAGATGTAACTAGGAGGGAAAGAAAATGTCGGGATTTCTCAGCCAACAGTTGTCATTCATTGTCATTGTTATTCGTTTCTTACCTGTGAGCTTAAAACTATACACTTGTTTTACGCATGGCACATAGCTATTGCAAGCTGAACAATTCTGAGTTGAACAATATTAAGCTATTTTACAAGAAATTCCTTTGTAAAACAGACAAATGCCACCAAAGTATTTTTTGCTCAAAAATATTTTGTTAGAATACAGAAAGAAGCATTTGTACATAATAGATTTGTTGTTTAAGAAAGCTGCTAAAATAATGCTTGTATTTTCAAAGCTTCTTTGAATTGCAGCAATCTGTGTATTCTAGGTAGTATGCCATCGATCATTCCATTTTTAGATTCAAAAAAGAACCCCAAAAATGAATGTTCAAGAAGCAGTAATTCCACACAATGGATGTCTGTTTGATTCACCTACCGTAGAGAATAACTGGGATAAAACTCAGCCTTCAAGACCAATAGATAATGTAACATCCCTTCTACAAAAGGAAAACCATAAAATGGATGGAAATTCAAATAAATCAACCAAAGAACCCTTTTCACTGTAACAAGAATAATATCTAATGCAAAACAATCTGAAGCTCTTACAAAGTGCTTTTCTGAAATTGCACAAACCTGACATTGTTTTTATCAGTAGTTCATGACATCTTGTAGTAGAATTTTACATTGTACACACGCGGGAAGTAAGCTGGGAAGCTACATGCCTAAAATGGCAGTGCCTAACCTTATTAAACTTTGAGGGGTGACAACTTTCTACATGGGTAAATAAATATTTGGGTACACATCCAAAACTGGACACTATGATGTGTTGTCTGTTTGAACCTTTTAAGCACTGGCCAGTATTATGACTTCTAAAGTTCCTAGTTATGAAAAAGTGTGAGGTGCCTGTTTTCTTGTGATTTTTTTTTACAAATTGGGGTGTTTTTATTCTTGCTAAACTATAATATATTAAAATATTACTCTAATTGAGAGTTATTAATTTCATTGTAACAGTTGGTTAAATTAATTATTGGAGTTTGAAAGTGAAGCAATCACATTTCATTCGTGTGATATGTCAGCCCCTTGGTTATTGATTGGAAACTTGGAAAAAATGACCTACAAAGAAAAGCCCTACAGGAAAAAAGTCCTGCAGTTTTTGATACCCATGAAGATAAAACAATACAGTAACTCATTTTCCAGATCATGGAGAAAGCCATATACATCTAGTTAAGTTTACTAATTGATTTGATCATAAGTTAAAGGATATTGGTATTCCAACTACCCTATGCTGTAATTCTCAACCCCAATGTACCTGTGTACTTTTAGAAACAATAAAAAGATTACTTCATTAACAAGGTAAAACCTAAACTGGATTGCAATTACTCAATATCTAGATGATAACTGATCAAAAAGAACACTGCAGTGAAATCTTCAACTAGAAATGGAATTCATTCCAGATTTTTTACAGTTAATTAAAGTTAGAAATTGTTTCTGAAGATTGGGATTTGTTTACTTTCCTTGTATTAGTAATACAATAAATGTTTTCTTTCATGTGTTTAGCCAAATAAGCTTCTCCCTTTTTAACTGGTCTATTTCATATAATAGAAAAATGCCCTGCTGAGGAAATCCATACAGAGAAAGTCATACATTATGTTGACACCTGTGGAGGAAAGCCCTACACCATTTCTAAGACTGTGGATAAATGTCTTTTTTAGATATTACAATGTACAAACAAATATTATTTCAGAGTTATGTACACCTTTTGGTTTTGGGCAGTCGTATCATCGAACCAGCTGATTCATTGAAAAATCCTGGTGTCACCCTAAATGCAGATAATTCAATGGTCAGACATGTTGCCAGTGTTTTGCTGTGTGTGCTATTACTATCTTCTGGAACTGGGGCGAGTTCATAATTCTCAACCATGAAACGTTAGTGATGGTGGCTAATGCCACAGTCAGTAGTCACTTGGACTACTGCAACTCCCTGCTCTTTCTCACAACAAAGGTACACATTGGTAGTCTTAAGAGAGTTTCAATTATCTTGTGCCACATCATGTGCCGGTGAAACAGGTGCAGTTATGTAAAACCATTCTTCAATACAACACATTTTCCATCTTCTAACATCATTTTTGTCTTCTTTAACTGTGCCACCTGTGTGCAATTTTCATAAGATCCAATCTGTATGGGAGAAGCAGTCCAGCAAATATGGCAAGAAAAGAGGAGTTCAAAAATTTTTGAACTCAGGAATAATCAATGCAAATTAATTTGTGAAGTATTTAAAATGTTGTTTTGACTGACCCATGGTCTGTTGACATCCATATCCAATTTATGCACTTGCTAAGAAGTCCAAATATGATAATGATTAAAATGACTGTAATTCCAAAGGGAATTTTAAAACAAAGCAACCTTTTAAGTGTACAATGCAAGTTAAAAAACTAAAACTGTTACCAAATGTTACCAGATTCACAATGATGCTATTGCTATAGATAAAGAGAATTTCACAATTCAAATAATCATAACATTTCTAATAGCTTACTGTTCCAGTCTTAGAAATGAATCTGTTTTTCATAAGCTTGCTGATTCTGTTGATAACTTGTTCAGTGATATCTGAAAAGGTGAGTAAATATTGAAAACTAATATTTCGTATTAAAATGTTCCTATGGTGTCAAATGCATTTGCTTAGCATTACCATGTTTCTAAATATAATAAGTAAAATGATTCAAAATTGGCCTTTTTGTCAATTTGGTATATGTTAAGCAGTTTCACAGATGTAACATACTCTTTATGGACAGTGGGATACATGATTAGTCAAGACGGCAAAAACCATGGATATAGTTATGGTGAAAGAGCTCATGTCAATTAGAATGTAACAACACTTAGTATATAACTTTTAATCTTTGCTGTCCCATTCTTATTGAAAACATTGTATTGCACATGACAGTGTACTTATGTTTAAGATGATAGCACACCATTAATTTGTACAATTTTTGATCATTAATCTCATAAGAAAATAATGAGATTAATTGTTGAACTTTGTACACCCAATCTCATAAAATATAATAATCACTGAAATATTTACCAAGTAAATGATGGAAAACTGTCCACACAATCACAAAAATAACCATAATTTATTCTTCTCTTGCACAATAATACATTGGCTTTAGTTATTTGGATAAGACATAGGTTTCAATAAATTGTGTCAGTTATATCATGAAGTTCAGTTCTATTATTGACAATAACCAGTTTATTGGCTGTTCAAGAATTTGCCCTCTTTTACATGGTCTGGGCTAAAAACATATAAATCCACAAATAACCAAGATTGTGAGTAATAGTCATATTTACATAAAAAAGATTTAAACTGCTGATTATTACAGGGCAAAAATATAAATTTATTGAGACTGGGATTTATTAAAAAAAACCACTAATTTAGCTGTGACTTCATTTGTGTGTTAGCATTTCGTTGATAAAGAAGTAACCCATGATCCATATAGGACAATCACACACTGACCATAACTTTAGAACTTTTAACACTTCAGTGACCAAATCAGATCATGGCTTTCTGAAAAAAATTGAAAAAGCATACTAATGAATATCATGTTCTTACTCATGAAAAAGGAATATTAAAATTTTGTCAAAAATAATGCTTTTGATCCTGTGCACATTAGGATTTACAATTTAAGTTTGAACTATGATTTATGTTCCTATATTTTATTTCTTTTTTTAATGTTTTATGTTATGCCTAGTATCTTATATGTTATATTGTGACCCATTGGGATGGTTAGTTGGAGAGACAGACGAAACAAATACATGCAGTTGGTCAGGGCTCTGTACTTTGAAAAGCTGACCAGTGGTAAGCAACTACCGGCTTTCCCATATGAGGTCAAGCCAGGATTCAACTCTGATTTTAGTGGTGGGGGGCGAGTGTGTAAGCACTGTTCCGCTGTGCCCCCCTTGCTTTCCTATAATTGTATCTGTCAAATGCCAAGTATACGTTCATTGTTTTGTTTCAGAGGATTATTAGATGCGACAAATTTCCTGGCTGTCCAAATATTTACTGTCCTAAAGTCAAATGTGCTGGAAAAAGTAAATGTCCAGTTTTGGAGTTTGATGGGAAGAAATGTACAGGATGCAAGATTTGCATTGATAAGAACCCAGTAAGACATTGTAAACTAGTGTGTAGTAATATTCATAATATAATAAAAATAGTTATAGTTTTAGCGATATGTGTATAAACCATTGTAAATATACTGTGTAAGTAACAATCTCGGATGTATGGAAATAAAGATAACACAGACAGCTAACAAGAAGTAAGGAATTTATTCCGGCATAAAGAGAAATACAGAAAACACCTCACATGCACTTCATTATTTTTAAGCAAATACAAGATGCTATGTGTTTTGATCTCTTCAAGCCATCTAGTGTTTCAATAACCACACTATGGGTGGTCTGGTTATTGTTCACTTTATGTCACTTAAAAATTGTATACTGTTCAGTCTTAAGAGATCTGTATATATTTACTCATTGTGTTATTTCAGAGGATGGTCAGCTGTGACAAATTTCCTGCTTGTATAAAATTTCCCTGTCCTGCTGTCATATGTTACGGGGAAAGTAAATGTCCTGTTTTGAAGTTTAGTGGGAAGAAATGTACAGGATGCAAGATTTGCCTTGATAGCAAGCGTGTAAGACATTTATAATACCACACCTTTCTGTACTGAGGCATGAGCTACAACCCAACAGGCTGATATACTTTCAGTTGTGTTCAATTGTGGTTTGATCTGCTTATGTATTTGCACTACAATACACACATTAGAGGGGATGAAGTGAAGGAGACAGGATGGATATTTGGGGTGGCTCATTCTTCCATGTCTTCTATCTCGATTCTGGAAATGCAATAAATACAGCTATAACCATAAGTCAAGGTGTGACCGAGCCATTTTTACATTATGTACACGGTACATTTGTTTATGTTGCTTTTAATGTCACTTTTCACACTATAGAAGTCATATTACGACAGGAAGATTTAAGGACAAATGAAAACATAACATAAAGTTGGTCAAGGTTCTGTACTCTAAACTGCTGACAATCAGTAAGCAACTACCAACTTTCCCACATGCGGTCCGGGGTTTCAACCACAGACCTCAGAGGCATCAGGCTAGTGTGTTCCCACTTCGCCACGGTGTCTACCATGTACACTGTGTAAGTAACAATCTTAGTCAAGTGGAATATTGAAAATGTCAAAGGTAACTAAAAATTTTTTAAAATTTCACCAGTGCTGACGAAAAATACAAAACACACACACACACCTCTTTTAATATTTGCAAGCCATCTATTGTTTGTATAATCACACTGCCGGGGTCTGGTTATTAGGATTATTATCTCAACCAGTAAGTTATGTTTCTGGGTGCATTATTTCTCTGTGTGTCTGTATGCCTGTTTGTCTTTATTTGTATTGACTTCAATAGTAATGAAAGGCCCTTTATGAATTGTTATATGAATAGAACCTGGCCAAAGGAAAAAGTGATTACATATTTTAAACAGTCCCAGATCCGGTTTTGGTAAATAAAATCTTAATTATTGAGAAATAAAATAGAACAGAAACATTTATACAGTGCAAAATTGATACTACATCCTCTTACGCTCTTGTGGTCAAAATGGAGAGTCCAGGAACATGTCAGATGGAGATCCAAGGGCTTTTTGAATCTTTTGGAGTTTAGCAATTATATTTATTTACACCACAGAGTAGAGTATTGCAGTAGTCATTTTGATTTCTAATCATTGAGTTTTCCAGCAAGGCTGCAGTTTCCAACAAAAAATCCAGTCAATGGTGAAAACAAATAAAGAACATAAATATGGCACACAACACAGACTGCACTTCTTTAAGCAAACACAAGGTACTCCATGATTTGACCTTTTCAAACCATCTGTTGCCTGGATAATCACACTATCAGGGTTAGGTTATCGAAATGATTCACTTAAGATCACCCAAACATTATTGGTTATTCACACGACACAGTCCTAAGTGTATTTACTCATCGTTTATTTCAGTAGATTTTTAGGTGTGACAAACTTCCTAGTTGTGGACATATTAGTTGTCCAACTGCCATCTGTCCTGGGGAAAGTAAATGTCCTGTTTTTATAGTTCATAGCACCAAATGCACAGGGTGCAAGATTGTATTGATAAGATGCAAGTGAGACATTTATAACTAGTTTGTAGTCATATTCACAAATTAAAGTTTTAGTAATATATGTACATACAGTAATACACATACTGTGTTCAATCGTGAAGATATTAAAAACGTTAATGATGGGTAAAGTTATATACTGAATAATTGAATTTGTGACCTTGTAATATGTATTTGTATATTGTATTTTCAGGGTAAAATTCCCTGTGATAGGTTACCTTTGTGTCCCGATTTTCAGTGCAAACAAGTTGTTTGTAATGATGGAATGTGCTGGTATACATCAGGAAACTGGTGCAGATATTGTCCTGCATGTTAATATAACAAAGTTTATTTTATCATCGCCTGTAGTGAAAAGAAATTAGTTATATATAAAAGTGTGCTGCTATTTTTTTTTTACTTTTTATCATTCTATATGAAACAAGAGGTTTCAATAATAGAGATGTCAAAAATGTAAATTTAATCAGTTTTAGATTTAAAGCCATGAGAAACAGGAGAACATGGCCTGCCCTTGTAGAATAGACTCCAGGAGCCATTAGAAGGGACAGAGGTAGCTCATCTGGTTAAGCTTTATGAGTGAGTATTGACGTTTGAAATAGAAAAAGTTAAGAATATGAAGACAGTTAAACGAATGTTTTGGGAATGTTAGTTAAAACGTATGAAAGAAAAATAAAGTTATAATAGAAAGGCAGCACCTGGGTATGGGGTGCAATACGAGGATACTAAAGCTCACACAAACATGTTAATGCTTGCAGGATGAAGGGTGTAGGATGGCCAAATGTAAAACTGCTGGCCTCTACAGCCTGTGGTGTCATTTGGGTTGGTGTCACTCTCTATCCAGTGGAAAACTGGAAAAAACATGTTTTAGCTGAGTAGTTATTTCCAGAAAAATGTCTGGAAATTGGGGTGGAATTAAGTTTCCTGTTTTGAACACTTCTGTAGTGTTCATACATTTTTGTCTGAATGATCGTTTATTTCAGAGGATATTTTAGATGTGACTAATTTCTTAGTTGTGCACACATTAGTTGTCCTACTGTCTTCTGTCCTGGGGAAAGTAAATGTCCTATCAGGTCTCCCCTATATACTGGAGTCCACATTTAGAGCAGGTACAATATAGATCAGATTAATGAGTTCACAGGTAATCTCTCTTTTCTCAGTGGGAGGTGCTTGCATTCAATGCTGCTGAAGGCACCCTCTTTGAGCTGGCTTTTAATATGGTGTAGATTAGTTGCAACTCCCAGTTTCTTCCTTTAGAGACACTTGGCCTTGAAGTAACAGCTTTTTGCTTCTGTGTCTGCTTTTGCTTTCTCTACAAGTGTAAAAGGAGTTGCTCCTCTTCCTCTTGCCAGCCTTGAAGGAGGATTTATTCTGGACAATTCATTAAGAAAGAAAAGTGTCTCAGAGTAGATGTTGGATTAGGAGTTCCAGAAGAAGGGTAGGGTGTTCAACACGGATCTCATTTGTACTCCCAGATGGTTCATTGCAGAGCTGAGGCCTGTTTCACTTATACTCATAGTTACTCAGAGTAAGAAAATAAAAAATCAATGTGTAAGTGAACAAAGACTATTGTCCTAAAAATTAGGTAATTAATTTTTAACAAAAGTGTATAAAACAACCAAGCAGAACTATAAGAAGACTAGAAGAAGGAAAGCATGACTGAGTAGAAGGTGGAGGTGATAACAGAGGGAGTCTGCGCGTAGGTTCAAAGTGATGAGATGTGTAATAGTCCATGGACCATAATGTGCTGGAATAGGAGGTTGGGGCCTGGAGTAAGTCAAGGTGTTTTCCGACCTCATAAAGGAATGGAATTCATGTCATTAAGGGAAATAATGGTAGCGATTTAACTGGTTTAAGGACATCCCTAATGTGATTTGTAATTTGCGTAATCAGGGCACAGAAAAAAAACATTTGGACAGTATTTGGACCATGTGAAATGCATTATTATTGTGAAGGTCTTTTTCCACTGGGAAGGTGACATCTTGGGTGCCACCTTATTTGGTGGCTATTTGTTGAGGCAATGCTAATTAATAATAGCATTGGCCACCTTTATCCTACTTCCAATCTAGAGTCCCACTTTCAGAGGGTAAAACCTTAAATAATAAAAATTGAAGGGGCAGGTCGCCATTTTAAAGACAAAAATAGTTCATTTTTATGTTTTGTTACAAGACAGGATTTTCTTATTTTATCTCATGCTTGTATTTGTGTTTTTTGTGCTTATATTGCTGTTACTAATAAGTTAATGGCTTGACTATTTTGAGACTATTAGACAGCTTAATACTTGTTGGCCACACACTGAAAGGACGGTCTACAGTATTTTCTTTGTGCTTCTAGTCTTAAACAGGCATATAGCTGCCCATTCCGAGTGTCCAAATAGTGTGATTATGAATTTTGGTGTTATAAAAATTATACAAATGGTAACAGTGTTGATAAGTAAAATGGTGAAATAATTTGACTGTTCAAAGTGTGAAGGACATCATCCAAGGCCAATCAACATAAATTGCAAAGCATCCAAAGTAAGTGAAATGGGAAATGAACAATTTGCTAATCTTACAAGAAATAAAGATTCTCAACTCAAGAATTTATTTATTTATTTGGGGTTTTACGTTGCTTTCAACACTGCTCAAGTCATATCACGATGGGTAGTTGGGAGGGCAGAGGAAACCAGTACATACAGTTGGTCAAGGTTCTGTACTGTAAACTGCTGACCAATGGCAAGCAACTACCAGCTTTGCTACTTGAGGTTGGGCAGGGAACCGAACCCCAATCTTAGAGCTGGGAGGCAAGAGTGTTACCACTCTGCCACTGTGGCCCCCTCAACTCAACAATGACAGAGATGGAGATGAAGGTACAGTCGTTAGATGCCATGAAATCCCTTACAGTCAGCTCTACCAGTAGACAATATTGTAAGGGGCAGAGACAGATTTGATAATACCATCCCTGGAAAGTCTGTGTTCATCCAGAGGTATTCAGGAAGAGGTGAATGCTAGGATCAAAGCTCTTCAAACAACTCATGATAAAGGAAAGTTAAGTCCCAGAGAGAAGGAAATGAGACTGTGTTTGTAAAAAGGAGGTACCATGGCCACAAAATAAAATTTTAGGTGGAACTAAAAATCAAGAGTTGTTTATGATAGTTTATTAATTTTACAATAGGTTTCCAAGTTTGCAACTATCATTAAAGATGAAAAATACATTCATACCAAGTAAAACATATTTTACTATCTCTCTGAAATCGTGGAAGATAGTCATGATTTTGGATTGGGGGTTGCCAAAGGAGTCCACGCCGTACTTTTGTGTAAGATTCAAGAAAGTAGAGTAAATTGGGCAGAAACTAATAAAATTGATAGAATTAGAAAGGAGCATGTTCATAAAGTACAGAACTTAAGTACAGAAAGACATACTTTAAAGTGTTCCTCTGGTAAAGATAACCCCGCTCCTTGCAATTGTTTTTAAATCCTCATGTTCATACAAGACAGATCATGACACAAATGGCCACACTTATCTCCATGTCTGTATGTTTCTCGAATGGCAAAAATTTCCCCATCCTTTGAAAAATTCTAAAAGAAATACAAGAAAACTAGTAAGGCACTGCTTTGCAGTACCAGAGACTCAAAAGGAAAATGTAAAGCAAATTTTGGGAAGAATGTTTCTAAATAATAAGGCAAAGAAAATTGAAAGTTTAAACTGGAGGGCAGATTGGAAAATATTTGCTGGGGTTTCCTATGCAAATGTGGTTAAAATCAATTCCCGGAACAAATTAATGAGTACAAAACAAAATGTTTGATGAAAAACAATATCGACAAAACCGATTAACTGAATTTACTAGTATTTATTTTTCTGGTTTTGCATGATAAAGTTCAATTTGATTTACTCGGTTTCTTGCTACTGCTAGTTTTCCTTCTGATACAGTCCTGGACTTTGTGGAGACATAATCTGCCAACTTCCTGGTAACAATATGAACAGGCGTGTTTTTAATGACGCCATCGATGACTGTTACGGTCACGGGCAAGCACGGTAGCAATTACCGGTTGTCTTTAAGTTGTAACAGAAAAAGCAAGAAGTTAAACTTAACAAATTTATTTAATAGTCAACAATAATGATTACAGTCAACTGGTATGCTCTTAACCAAACACACTAATACAATAATAAGATCTAGCTGACCTGACCACAGAGATTATGAGTTAAGTTTATCCGCCGTATCCAGCAATCTGTTCCGTAATCCGTCCTGTAGTATATTCTGTGGTCTATCCAATGTCCTATGGTCTGTCCTGTGATCTGTCCAATGTTCACTCACACACGGATATCTATATCTTGTGACCTGTCTCACACTCAACAACACAAAAGGTTCTTGTCCTGCTATTCTTTATATATCCAGTCACACAGAATGTCTGTCTGGAGATATTTAGAGAGTTAACACAACTGTACTGTCTGCTCCAAGATGTGGACAATGTCCAAAATGCAGTAAATTCACTCTCTGTTATATGAATGTACAATATCCAAAATATCCAAAGTACAATAAATCTGTCCAGATGATGTATCCAGTTCACTCCAGTAAAAGTTCACAGTGATATAAGCATATATTATACTCCAAAACACAAGCGAATACAAAGTTCACTTGTGGTCAGATGTACATTCCTTATATACATTCACAGATTCCTCTGGAATTGTACAGAACCAACTCAAAAGAAGATTGAGCCATCTAGGCCAAATGAGGAAGTTCTAGAAACTACTGGCAATTGGGTTTCCCCAAATCTATCTTAACCACTGAGGGGGGGATTTCCCCCAGTCTGTGAACAAATCAATAAACACTAAAACACAAAAATCAATAACTCACTTACTTTAAATGTTAACACACAAAAAGAACCAACAACACAATTATCTTTTATGACATAAACATAAGGCTTAAATTAAACAATGCACTAATATAGTGCCTAATATATGTAATATACAATGTACTAATATAGTGTCCAATATATGTAACAATGACGTGGTCAGAGGAAACTTGCAATTGTTGGAGTTAAAGTCCCCACAGATTTTGTCCTTGTCCCCTTTGTTCCCTTTCCTTGGGGCAGTGGTTTGCTTTGGGGTTATGATACGTGCAGTGTTCCTGATGCGAATTTTTTCCACCGTATCAGGGGACCTCCAAGAGCACTTCCCCCTTTTGATTTCTTGAAATAAGATCATATGGGCATGCCTAGCAGTGGTCCAATTTGTAACCCAGATTTGAAATTTTTGTTACCTTCATGTGCTGTGCGAGACCTTCCCTGCAGCTTTTCAAGTTGACGCTGTACTTGGCGCTGGACTCTGCTGTCTCATTTGAGGCAGTCCACAGACACATGATCATTTGACGCCTCAGAATTCCTTGACTGAGATTCCTGAGCATAAGAGTCACTGATTGACGAGCCATCCAGGAATTCTGCAGAAGTCTCCAGCCCTGTGGCCTCTGATGCACTAGGAGCTTTCATTTTCTTTGGGTTTGCAGATGAACATGACGTTGAGCACCTGTGGGATCTCTTCAGCGAGCTATGAGAGAGTTTAGAAGCTGGTCTGATGGTTGATTGCTTGTGAAACTTCTTTTCCAACTCACTGTTTTTGGCTTCTAACTGGTCCATCTTCTTTAAGATCAAATCAAGCTTAGTCTCCATTTGTGATTGCGAGAGTGAGTGGAACCCGAACACGAGGCCCCAGATGATGGGCCAAATCTGAGGGCTGAGTAAAGAACTGAGCTTATTAGGCTGGCTGGTGCTAGGGTGGTCCTGGAAATTAACTCGGATACTGCTTTGATCCGCCTCGGCCACAGGGGCACTGACGTTCAAATCCCTACGACACCTCACCCCCACAGGTCTGGTGTGCCGTATACCACTCTTGGAGCATTCAGCTACTGCTGGAACATGTCCAACCTTTGGCATTGTGAGCCAGTGTGACAGTGAACACTTGTAAAATATATTGGGATAAAATAGCTATGATATGGTGAACCACTGAGTAAAATATACACATACAATATCTTCAGTAAAACATTATTTAATAGTCCAAATCACAGAGTGATCATACTCCATCAGATTCAAAACTTCTAATGCAGAAGCAGAAGCCAAGAAGGCGGTAGCTGGTTAAAAAGGCGGGAAACTTAGTGAATAATGATCACTGCCATGCCACATTGTTGACATAAAGAAACCCTGGGGTGCCAGGGATGTTGACACTAATTAGAAAGTAAACAGGGGCCCTGGCTTCAACTGAGAAGTTGTGACAAGCAGCAACAAACAGTTGATTTATAAGGAGGGTTAAAAATCATAGTACAGCTTCTCATTATACTGAAGACGTTAAAGCTTATTTTACAGAAAAAAGCCAGTTTAGTGCTATATATGGACCTTATACCAATGAATCCCTTAGTGATATGCACTTCTCTCCTTTTTAAGGAGAGATAAGCCTGAGGCCCCCAAAGGTCATTGTAGACTTCAAACCCTTTTCTTACTTACGCTACCTGCATTAGATAACATCAAACAGAAAGATAAAGGAAATGGAAAGGGTTCCCTGCTCTATAAAACTGATCTGAGCAAAGCTTTTAGACATGTTACCTTAGACCCTAAATATACGACCTCCATGATTTGTATTTAGATGGTATTTATTATGATTCATCTGCCCCATTTGAATTCAAACATGGGTCAGAAATATTTCAGAGATTAAGCGATGCTGTAAGACAGATTTTGAGTCAGTTAGGCTTTCAATTCACAAATTATATAATTGATATAATTGGACATTCAGTATATAGCCAAGCTCGTTTCACACATTCCTTAATAAGAGTCACACACTCCATAAACTGTTCTTACATCTAGGTTTGATATGAGTGGTAAGATAATTATTGCTCCCGGTGCTACATATAACAAAATGTGCGAAATCCTCGAGGTTCTTTCTGAACAGGATGTTAGATTTACTGAGAAGCAACAGTAAATTATCTCATATAACTCTCTAACTGACGCTTTCTACAGAGATCCAAACTGGCTTTTCGATTTGTACCCAAATTCAGTGGCAAAACATTTTTGTTTATAAAATGTACGTCATGACATTGAGTTATCCGCCTCCATGGATCAGGTGCCAGGTAGGGTAACAAAATTGATGCCATTCCCATATCTCTAGTTCATGAAAATTTAATGATTGTACATCTCGAGATGTTAAACATACAAGTGGCTATCAGAACCTAGGGTAGACAATGGGCAGGACCTATAGTTTAGAATACATTGTGACAATAAGGCCGTAGTTAGTGTCCTTACTGCTGGTAAAACAAAGATGCCATTGTAGCTGCCACAGCTCGTAATATTCGCCTGGAAACAGCTCAAAAAGACATTTGCCTCAGAACTGTACATATTAGTGGCAAAGATAACCAAATTGAACATATCTTGTTGTTTTGTAGGAGATATGTTTAAAGGCAAACTTTGTCAATTATTACCAGCTCCAGTATGGGTTCATGTTCCATAAAATACTCTAGATATCAATTGGACAATATAATTTAGAGTTAAGGTGTCTCACATCAGATAACAGATGGTAATGCTTACTCACATTTTACAAATAGATCTTTATGACCACAAGTCCAGGACTGTCATTTCGTTGTTTTTCTTCAGTTTCCCTACATCAGCTGTCTTATGGAGTTATTTTAGCATTTCTCGAATTCTTAACCTTTAACAAAGTCTCTGATTCTGGTTTACTCAACCATCTTTCAGCTATTAAAACCAAGTTAGTTAACTTTGGACTGAATATTTCCTGTTTCAATGAGCAGCGTATAAAGGTTTACAATAAAGCCATCATAAGACATGCCCTCCTTAATCCACACATCAAAGTAATTATTGATATTGAAATGCACAATGTGATATATAAGAAAGATTTATATAGAATATATATAAGAAAGATTTTCAAAGTAGTCTTCTTAACATCTCTTTTTTTCAGTTTATAAAGAATTTCTAACCTGGTACCCCACTCTACCTCTTCTTTCGATTATATGAAGCAGTTGGCTAGGGCTGATCTTAATTTTTACCCCCAGGAGCCCATCTACTCGTAAAGTCCAAAACTTTACAGTTTAGAGATAAAGACAATGCGCTGAAAATCCATTCTTTAGGTTCATCAAATATATGTTCTGTTGCTGCTTGAAAGCTATGCTGAGATTGTATCCAGGCGATAAGAACTCTCCCCCCCGTTTAAAATTAGATGTTTTGGCAAATGGGTACCCCTTACTGACACTAGGTTAAGGAAATTCCTGTCAAAAAATCCTATAGATTTTAGGATGGTAAAATAGAAATATTACCTTTCACCTTATTTTCCCTCCCGTGTTTAGGTGCTAATCTGGCTTTTAATTTAAACATTCCAAATGCAGCATATTTAAAGTCGTGGCACCTGGACGTCGGAGGCAGTTGAAACCTATGTAACACCAGACCATAATGCATGTGATCTTATTGCTTCGAGTTTCAAGCACCAACTTTCCTCCTGAACACTGCTACTTGGGGTTTGGGGTGCTTATTTACACTACAAAATTGCCTACTATATGTACAATTGTAAAAGTGGCATTAAACCACTTTTCTTTACTTTTGTATGTACAGTTTTATTCTTAACTATTCATCAGTAAATTTTTGACATTCATCAATAATTTTTTCTTTGAAATATGTCTTGTAAATATATTATCTTGTGACCTTATGTTGGGCCCCAGTATCTAGCAACTTGGCATTTAAAGTTTTTTGTTATTAATACCCTTTCAAGTTGTAAATGTATGTATCTCAGGTGAACATCTGACGAAATAATAATTTAGTATGTGAAATTTATCTGTTGCCCAAGGCAACCTTATGAAGTTAAATCTCGATATTGTAAAGGGAAGTCTAAAAGAAATGGGAAAAAAGTAATTACTAATGATTTTTGGTGATAGAGTATTTTGTCACAAAATTCAAAGATAACAAGGATGGAGGAAACTTCAATGGTAAATGGGAGGTCAAAGAAGAATAAGAAATACAATAGTATTTTATTATATAATGGGTCCTGTGGGCTTGCACAATGGAAAGTCTGTAAACATAATGGGGGTGCTCCACTGGAGCCCACCCTTTAACACACTCTACGATTCTACGGGAGTTAGGGACAAAAATCCAGAAAAAAGGGTGCAAAAATGATGGGTTGGTTACATATCCCCAAAAGGACAAAAAACATCACAGCTTGTCTGGATCTAGCTCACAACAGACTTAAGGTCGGAATGAAATTCTCCACACGACAAGATGGGAAACTACTGTGACAAGTCGTAAACCGATAACAGACAAGCTGTATCAAACCCTGTCAAGCCATAGTAACAAACCGACAGGACTAGAGCATTTTCCTGACTCACCCGACTGGACTGATTAATGAATGGAGTCGGGATAGAGAGTTGAGATCAGACAAAAAATCTGGCTGTCATAAATTCAATTTTTGTCACTGCAAAGATGCCAGCTATACATTAGAAAAACTTCCTACAGAAGTTTAGCTTCCTTTTGTTTTTATTGGTTTTAATAGTTTGATTTTCAGGCAGAAAGGGACTCAAACGAACCCAGGAACAGCACCTGCCCTACAGCCAGCACAACAGCCAGCCCACAGGAGAAGAAGAAAGCCACCAAACCCCTAGGTCATTCCCTGGATCCTTCAAAGGCAAGAAAAAAGGATGCCACAGCAACCTCTTGGCCAACTTAATACACAATGATATCCCAGGATACCAGAATTTTTTGTCACCTGCTTTTTTGACCTCATCGAAGAACACATATACCACCGCATCAAGAAGTCAGTCACCAATTTCAGGAAGCCCTTAAAAGTTGGATCTAAACTGGCAATAACACTGAGACATCTGGCAACAAGGTGGTGCCAGCAAAAAGATGGAATCAATTTTATTAACCAAATCATGACTTGATAGAACCCACTAGTGAATTTAATTTTTGGCAGCCATAATCACTCTAAGCAATCAAAGGATCCTGTTGCCATAAAGGCTAGCTGGATTAAAACACTCGTGCAAGTGAGCATCTTTAACAAGGATTGAATACTTTTCCTGGTCAGCGTGGCTTTATCTCATGTTATTCTTAATCTATGCCAAGTGTGTTCTTATCAAGTTCAATGTCGATACCTAAGCAGTTGAAGGCCCGAAGTTGGGGGAGGACTCTTACTACAGTTGATGGGAGACCCATATCAGTGAGGAGTACTAAAAGGGCTTCACACTGACGATTTGTATCATTTTCAGTAGAAACAAAAAAAAATTAATTCATCTATATAGACCAAAGACCAAAGGCCAAAGTTGGAGTTTGACGTTCCATTCAATGTCACAGTCTTGTTGTTCCATTACTGTAGTAATAATGTCTGTGGCCATTTAGAAGGCCTAGCTCCAGTTAACCCAGTCAAACACCACCACAACATCACGGTTGAACTGTTCATATAATTTTATGTCAAATTTGAAGGCGTCGGCTGGGTCTATATGGAGGTTCCTAAAGGCTCTGATGATGTCAGTGAATAAAAGGAAGAGCTACCCCTTCATTCTTCCATTTGCATTTGAGAGCCACGAGGGGTAATATTCAAATTGCTCTCCTCAGTTATCCTACCATTGGCTTCATTTTTCTTTGTATGTAGTTGTGATGTCAAGCCAATATTAGTGTTTTAGTTTCAGATTCTCTCTATCTTGTTTGGGTCTCTCAGGCTGCTTTCTTCTGGAGGTCAGTGATGACTTGTTTCCTGTGGTATTGGCACTGCATCAGTCTGGACCCCTGATGCTCCTTTTCTGTTTTTGACCTTTGGATAGAGACACAATAGTTTTTTTTTCATTTATTGCCATACTCCACTTGCTTTGTATGTATTGTTTGTGTTATAGACTATAATGATAAATGATAGCATATATTAAATGACAGATAAACTGCCCCTTATGTGTATCTAATCTGCAGTCGGCTTTTAATTACAAATCTGTTGTTATATATCTTAACTTGTACAGACGCTTACCTGGATTGAGCATTTCAGGCAGATTAATAGTACTTTACTATGTACTTGGTGATCTGTGCACCTATATTTAAGTATGCCATCTGTTACACTTTTTGCCGACTTTTACATTTCTGGCGCTTGTATGGCATCTATATCTATCTATATATTATCTTGACTATGGCTTTAAACTCTCCATCTCTCAGCTTGGGTGGTCCCTGCCTTGTGGTGTCAATAAACCACTGGGTAAACTGGGGTGAACGCAGTACAGGCGTGTGTAGAGATACTGCATTTCACTGCAGTTTACATGCACCCCCCTTCCGAATCCCCTGTTTGATTTATGGGGGCCCCAGGGGGGTGTATGTTCGTCCTATTCGGGCTTTAACGTCTAGGTTCTTGACCTTAACCTGTTGGCATTTTATTTTGATCTTTTAGTATCTTAGTCTTACCACATTGGGGGGACTATTTTTTTCTTTTACATGCTGTAGGCACTTTGGAGAACATATTAAACCTATCATAGTTGAATGTATGACACGTTTATTTGATCCACCAATTCTACATTTCTCAATTTTATACATTTGACTCTGGGGTTTTAGAGCCCCCTTTGTGAATTGCATTCACTTTATTTGACTTCGCATATCTTTTCTTATATGACCTTGATTTGACCTTGGGGCAGAGTTTTTCCTTTGGCTTGGGTCACTGTGGTGCACTTCTGCCTCAGTCAGTCACGTCCAATACAGTTTCAAAATTTTAGAAGTTAAAACTTTCACTGGTTCACCATCGTGTTGTCTTTGTGCCTTTAAAAAGCTTTCTCAGTTATTCTAAAAAATTATATTCTCAGTATTGTAAATGTAAAAGATCTTATGCAGTGAGAAATTGTACAGTTCAACCAGTCAGTGCGTGAGTGGCTTCAGTTTGCCTAGGGTCATGAGCAAATCCATAAAATAAAGCAAACGTTTCAAAGTTTGTGAAGCTTTTTCAATGTCACATGATATATGAATAGCAATTATATTGTCAATGTAGTTATAAGCATCAAAATCATCTGATGTCGTGGTATCATGCCAAAAGCTTGGTGACACGTTCACAAAGCATGCTTCTGACTTTTAAGTCAAACCACATACTAATATCAACATAGGCTTTGTACACATGTGAGAGGGGCCAAGGTGGCAGAGTGGTAACACTCTCGCCTCCCACCTCTGAGTCTGCGTTTCGGTTCCTGGCACGGCCTCAAAGTGGGAAAGCTGGTAAACTGTATGTACTGGTTTCCTCTGCCCTTCCAACTACCTGTCATGATATGACCTGTACAGTGTTGAAAGCAACATAAAACCCCAAATAAATAAATAAATAAATAAAATGTACGCATGTGAGATGCTCATGGGTTCATAGTCCTGGGGTCGACAAGCACATTCCTGAAGGCACAACTTATGTCAATTTTAAACAGAAGTGCATCTTTGCCATTTTTAACTCCATTAACAATGCTATCTACTGCAGGATACTTGATATAAAATCTTGCTGCTCATAAACATGTTCTGCCATGTCACTGTTGACGGAGCGGTCATGTGGCTAACTCAGGTCGACAATGATAAAACACGACACATCAGGTTTGGGTCTTGACACGTGGGTGAGATGTGTAGGTATGAAAATAAATCTTTGGAACATGGGCCAATAGGTTCATTATGATATTTCTCTTTTTCAATATAAAGTCATTGTCTTTTGGAGAGAACTATCTGATGCATGATTAGTAACTTGATTATTATAAGGGAAATCGTTCCTGTTGATACCTAAAGAAAACCCATACTCTAAGTATTGGGTTAAATCGCATCAGGAAGATTCTTCATAGGGTTTTTTCCAGTTTCTAATATTTAGCATTTTTGCTTATATTCTGGCCTCTTGATAGTTTGTGTCCATTGCATATTTTAATCACAGTTGTCAAAATTAACAAAAATTAGCCCATGGCTTCCCAATTAATTGCTCAAAACGGGGAAATGTTTTATCAAAAGTTTTTAATGAGTGTTTTCCAACTGTTATGGGAGAGGTTACTGGTATTGCCCAAAGAATAAGCACACTTCTTGAACTCATTATGACCAGAATACTGAGCTTATATGGGAGTGTTGACTGGTGTGTTTTTAGGTCATCGGTGGCCTAGTGGTTAGCAAGTTTGGTATCTAATCACAGTCTGTCACCTCTGTGTGGGTTTTGACCCCCACAAGTGACAATGCTTGAGGACCTGCCTCTTTGTGACCCTGGCTGTTGAACAGGAAGTAAAACACCAACTTTGTCTTTGACTCGCTTATTTGGAAACTATTGAGAGCACAATTAACAGTATTTTGACATGAAGGGGCATTTGAAAAAATATTACACAAATGTTTTGAGATGTTGTTATCAAAACTGCTTACGGATTCAGTTCAGTAACAACTATTTTTAAGAACTATTAAACACTAAAACTAACCTTAAAAATCGTCAACAACTATATACAAAATAGCATTGGATTTATCAATTTGTGAAATTTGTAATGTGCCAAAAGCAAAACAGTCTTGTTCAGACTATTTTACATTACCTTCTTCATTGACCAGCGATTTACAAATAAACACTTCATCAAGGTTTTGAACACATCTAAGAGGTTCGGATCTGATGTCCTATAGGAGCAGAAAATAAAAATAACAAAACATAACTTGTTTTGCAATTCATCTCATCCCTTCAGTGTGTTATATTTTGATTCCTTCCTTCATTCTTGTTCTAATTCTATAATAATCTCAAGAACTAACTTCGTCTATGATTGTGAAATCTACAGGTGATTGAGTGACAATTTGAACAGGCATGTTTCAGAAACAGGTTGATAATCTTCATCGTGTGTATAATGTACAACTTTGGGCCGATAGGCTAAAATAATGTGCTATTAGATGTCTTAGAAGCAACACAAGCCACTGGCAAAATGGGCTGCAAAGCCTGAGGTTAACATTTGGCTTTCCTTATCTAAACCATATTCCCTTAATATCATGTTTGTTTGAAAATATTTTAGTTTTAAGAATAGAAATTTATATCCCATTCAACCTGTGATTGTTTATTCATGGGTTATGTTTTACCTTGATTTGTGGCAGTAACTACAAGTAAAAATAATTATCTGATTTGACCTTTTGACCTTTGGGATGGGGGATGTGATATGACTTATTGTTTATCCATCTTGGATTTTCTTAAGTGTATAATGACTTTCTGGTGTGTGATATGACCTCCAACACTATGAGAGGGCCTGATTAATTTAGGAATTATGCTATCAACAAGTGAGCATAAAACTTACACAAATGACACGACATTGTTTCCAAGTGCCTGAGCTGGGCTGATCAAAATTATATGAGTTATTTGTGGCAATGCCTTCAAGCATCTGTTGTAATTTTGACTTAATAATTATGCAAAATTATGTAAACCTTGCATACAAAACACAATGAAAGTCTTTCAAGCCCCAAAATCTATCAAGCATATTCAACATGGTCACGTGACTTCAAGGAGGGAAGGTGGATTTCTTCTTAGCTCTGAAGTTTTTGACATTTAAAGGATTATATCCTGTACTTCTTGTCAGTAAATGTTTGGAATACAAAAGTTTAAAACACTAAGACCACATGGATTTACTTAGTTAACATTAATAGAGTGAATTTGGAAAAGAAAATTAACTTTGAAACAAGAAAATCTGTGGCATTATCTTGAACAAAAGATAAATATATGGATATATATATATACAGAAAGCAAACATGCAGGCTATTGTGTTTATGTTGACATCTATTGTTGGATTGGTTTGTGTGTTGTGGATTGGAAAAAATAATTAATCATCTGATTACAAAGTCATTTATAATACACTGAAACAATGGCTGCCAACTTTGTGCCACCTGTTTTCTTCAAAGCCAAGGATGTATTGGAATATTTAACACTGAATGAATTTGAAGTTTACTCCTCTGTCAGATCTGCTGTGGGGACAGAAAATGTTATTGGATGTCAAAGAATTGGTGGTTTATGGAGAGTGTATTTAAAATCAATGGATGATAGAATTAAACTTATAGCAAGTAAACTGAACTTAAGAGGCCAACTAATTGGCATTTATGATGACAATCCTTTTAGAGCTGGACTAAATTCACCAGAGGATAAAGTTGTCAAGATCTCTGTGAAAGACTACCCTTTATCAAAAGACAACAATACAATTGAAACCTTTCTACAATCTCAAGGATTACAATTAACAAAGCCTGTCCAGTATGCAAAAATTCGCAATCCAGAAACTAAAGAACTGACAGACTGCTACTCAGGAGATAGAATCATGTATGTGAAACCTTTCCAAAAAGATATTCCCAGGGTAGTGTATATTGGAAGCACCAGGGTTAGGATTTTTTATTCTGGCCAGCCAAAGATCCAAACTGATATGTTGTGTACCAACTGCTTCTCTACAGATCATTTTAGATCCAGATGTACAAATCCTACTGTATGCAGAAAATGCAGATCTCCCAACCATGCCACAGGAGATGAGAAGTGTGATGCACCAAGAGATGAGCCATATAAAAAGGTCACAGTGTTTCAGGGAAAAGATGATGTACTTAGTAACCATTATATGTGTGACATAAATTGCCATGGAATAATAGCCAAATCAAGTGAACATGCATATCAGTATGTGAAAGCTATCAGAAGAGGATGTCTGGATACTGCAAAAATGATTAAAGAGGCTCCAACTGCTTACTTAGCCAGACAAGCTTCAAAAAGACTTCCATATGACCCCAACTGGAAAAATGAAAAAGTTCATGTGATGAAAAACATATTGGAGGAAAAATGTAAACAGGTTGCTGAGTTTAGAGATGTGCTGATCAGTTCCAAATCTAATAGCCTGGTAGAGGCTGTACCAGGGTAGCTCTTCTGGGGTTCTGGACTCAACAAGCACGATACACTCAACACAAAGAAGAAGTATTGGTTTGGTCAAAATCAGATGGGATTCTTATTGTCTGAAATACGCAGTTCACTGTTTCAGGAGTTCCAAACACAATCATCTTCAAGCAACAAAAAATACAAGTTATCATCACTCATGCCTACAACCCAAAGCAATGAAGTGAAGTCTGTGAACCATAAAGAAAGTGATTCTGAATGATTGTGACACATATTTCTCAATCCATTTTCATCCCCCATAAATTTCATTGGTGAATCTATAAACAGTGAAAATGAAAAACTTAAGTGTTGCTACCCTTAATGTAAGAGGGTTACACAATCATGCAAAAAGAAGAAAATTATTTTTTTTGGCTTAAAAAACTAAATTATGACATTGTTTTTCTACAAGAAACCTATTGTACACAAAATTTTGTAAAAACTTTTGATAGCTCTTGGGATGGCAAAGTCTTTCATGCAGTGACTGACTCCCCACATAGTCGAGGAGTTTGTATATTAATAAGAAAAAATGTTGATATTGAAATATTAAATTGCTTTCCAACACAAGATGGAAGAATATTACTATGTAATGTCAAATTTGAAAGTAAAACTCTATCCTTAGTATGTATTTATGCACCAAATAATGAAAGTCAAAGACGGTCCTTCTTTGAACAAATAGAAAACCATATAAATATGTATGCATCAAACATAAGTCATCTGGTCATAGCTGGTGACTTCAATTGTTGTCTACAAGATATTGATAGAAACCCACCAACACATTTAGGTGATACTAGTAGAAATATACTTGAAAGTATGATAGATAAGCTCCATGTATATGATGTGTGGAGTAAGGCATATAACAATAATCCTGGTTTTACCTATGTAGATAAATATCATAAAACGCTAAGTAGATTAGATTATATTTTTGTAACTAAATGTTTTTTGCAAAGTAATATGTGTACACTTAAAGAACCATGTTACAAAACTATAGATCATAAACTAATATCTACAGTTATTGGTGTAAAAGGCAGTAATCGAGGTCCAGGCTATTGGAAATTTAATTCTGAACTGATAAAAGATAGTGTATACTGTAAAAATGTGCAAGAATTAATAAACAGTTTGGTTATAAGATACAATCAACTTTCAAAAAAGAATATATGGGAAGTGCTGAAAGTTAAAATCAAAGAATACACTATTTCTTACTGTTATAAGCATTCAAAGACCCAGCAGAGTGAAATCATTCAGCTTCAAAAAAAGTTAGACCGAATGTGTACAAATACTGATAGTAATGAAGATGAAATGGAAAATATCAAGAGCAAACTAGATTCTTTATTAGAGAAAGAAGCAAAAGGTGCCTTTATAAGATCAAAAGCTGAATGGTGTGACAAAGGTGAAAAATGTAGCAAATTCTTTCTTAATCTAGAAGCCAAAAGGCAAGTAAAAAATGTAATTGAAAAACGGGGCATGATGGCAATGTAGTCAGTAAGGATTCAGACATACTTAATGAAATTTCCTTTTTTTTATGAAAATCTATTTAAAGCTGAAAAAATAGAAACTACCAGGATCACAAATTACCTTGACAATGTATTGTTACCCAATAAATTGTCAAAACATGATGAAACATTAAGTAACAAAACAATAAATAGTAAAGAAATTAAAAAGGCAGTAGATAAATTAAAATTGAACAAATCCCCAGGAATAGATGGTCTGACACCAGAGTTTTACAAACATTTTTGGAACACATCACAGACACCTTTATGTGATATGATAAATGAAACCTATACAACAGGTCACTTACCTGAATCATCAAAATTGGCTGTTGTATCTCTCATATATAAAAATGGTGACCCTCAACTATTGAAAAACTACCGACCCATAAGCTTAATGAATTACGACTATAAAATACTTGCATTTGTCCTAGCACAAAGATTTCAAAATGTAGTAAATAAAGTAATTTCAAATGACCAATCTGCATACATCAAAGATAGATTTTTAGGGAACAATGTACGATTAGTATGTGACATTATCGACTATTGTGATAAATATGAAGAAGCTGGTGTCCTCCTTAGTCTTGATTTTGAAAAAGCGTTTGACACTGTTGAATGGGACTTTGTATTTGAATGTTTAACTAAATTTAACTTTGGCACAAATTTCATAAACTGGATAAAAATATTATATACCAAACCTCAACTTGTTATTAAAAACAATGGCTACTTCTCCAAAAAAATTAAGTTATCAAGAGGTTTAAGGCAAGGCTGCCCAATATCAGCCTTACTATTTATATTAGTAGTCGAGGTGCTCGCTGTAAAAATAAAAAATAACAAAAGCATTAAAGGATTCCAATTCAACACACACGAGGTCAAAATTAGTCAGTACGCTGATGACATGATGCTTATCCTGTCCAACATTAACTCAGTAACACATGGATTAAACACAATTGAGGAATTTACAAAAGCAGCAGGTCCAAAGCTAAACTTTAGTAAAACAGAAGGTTTATTGATAGGTTCTCTGAGAAATAGCACACTGAAAACATATTCAGGTATATCCTTATCTAATGAATGTCTAAAATGTCTTGGAATATATGTGGGTAATAACAAAGAAAAATGTATGGAACTGAATTGGGATGATAAGATCAGAAAAATGAAAAATATTCTAAAAATATGGGAAAAGAGACCACTGACAATTTTTGGAAAAGTGGTGCTAGTTAATACTTTATGTCTTTCAAAAATTATTAATAATTGTCTTTTATTACCAGTACCAGAAAATATAATAAAATGTGTGGACAGTATAATAATGCAATTCCTGTTCAAAAAAAGGCAGCGTATAAATTGTAAATGTTTAATTAACTCTATTGAAAATGGTGGAATTGGTGTTGTGGACATCCATTCAAAAATAATGGCCTTAAAGGCATCTTGGGTTTGTAGATGGTTAAAGAAGCCCTTGTGGACAATGATAGCAAACACATTTCTGGGAAATGTTGGGTGTACTTATGAAATGCTATTATGTATGAATATTAATAATAGAATGGAATTCCCACAAATAGAACAACTGCCTGAATTTTATCAAGATGTTTGGATGTCTTTTCATCTTTGTAAGCCAAAAAAGGAAATAAATAACTTGACTACTTTTGATTTTTTATCAAGTATAATATGGGGAAATAACATTTTTAAATTTAAAAATAAATGTCTGTATTACGACAACTGGATAAAAGCAGGGATAATCTATGCAAGAGATTTGTTTGATCTTAATGGAAACTTCCTCTCGGGGGAACAGATCTTTCATTTGTTACCTGATAAAAGAAAATGGATGTCAGAATACAGTATAATAAAAAAAGTTTTTAAACCACACACTAAAACATTTAATACTCTCAATGCTTACCATATAAACATACATTGCAATACATTATTCTTTAATGGCCAAAAAATGGTAGAGCTAAAAACAGCAAAAAGTAAACTTTTCTATGAGATTGGGGTTAAAATGATAGCAACACGACATTATATGGAAAAATGCTGGAATGTAACATTTGGTCATAAATACTTGCACTGTGAGTGGAAAAACATTTACTTAAGAAAAATTTAAAATATCCCATGCAAAAAAATTTCTGAATTTAATTATAAAATACTTCACAACCTTCTCGTCACAGGTTATATTCTTAGTAAATGGAATAAGAATATACCTCCGGAATGTTTGTCTTGTGGAGCGATTGACACTCCTGAACATTTGCTGTTTCAGTGTAATCGTGTAAAAACTATTTGGAACAAAGTTGGTACATTGCTAAAAGTAGATTTATCTTGGAAACATATTGTAATAGGATTGCATGAAGAAGGCAAAAAAGACATCAATACAGTAAGAAATAATATTTTGTCAATAATTGCTTACTCAATTTACATTTCATGGGTTAAGTGTGATGACTCTAAATGTACATACAAGTTTGTCAACATTGACAAAAATGTTAAAAATTATCTAAACCATTATTGCTATATGTACAATATAATTTTGGTGAAGAAACCATGGAAAAAAGGTTTCGATGACACATGTCACACTCTGCTTACTAATTGGTAAAAAAATGGTTGAAGAGGGGATGAATGTATTTCAGTATGTATGTAACCATTATTGTGTATTTATTAGATGTTATAAATTCAAATTGACACTTGTTACTTATTGTGCGCTTGAAAATACTCTTAAATTCATACTATGTATGAATATCACTGTAAATATAATCTGATGGGGGGTTTGCTACCCTTGCCCTCCCAGATTATTTGCACTCATTGTTAAAAAAGGGTAAATAAAAATATATATTTTGAAAAAAAAAAAATATTCAACAACACCCTCTGTAACAAACACAGTTACAGCAGATGACTGCAGACTTTATCAAATAAATTACTCTTCAATTACCATTGTTAGCAAAGCACCGTCTTGTGAATACAATATTTTTTTTATGTTGGAAACGTGCAGAATGTCTCTAACATACTTTTGGTGTAACACCAGTTATGACTTTAAAAGTGGGTCGATTTTTAAATTGTTTCTGACAGTGGTCAATAAAGATAATGACATATATGAGAAATGGGGCTTGTTTTGGGATTTGGTATGATTAGCTTTGCTGCATTCTTTAAGATCCCTTGTATTATGTGTGAGAATTGGCACACTCCAGTCAGGGTATAATGGGCAAGTGATCTTGACGAGAGAATGCAGTCATTTGTGAGAAATTTCCCACCTTTTTGCTACTATTTTAGTGGAAATATATTAGATGAAAATCAGTAAACTTGCCATTGAGATTTGTCCATTCATACTCATTGTTTCATCAAGGATGATCTCATGTTTCTTCCACTCTTTGTCCATTCATACTCATTGTTTCATGAAGAATTATTGCAATGTTTCTTCCACTCTTCCACATTGTTCACACAGTTCCATGCTGGCTTCACGAGTTGCATATGAGCTTGAATATATTGATAAAACTGGCTTATACGGTTGATTAATTTGCTTTGTAATTTCAGTAGTTTAACATGTGTCACTATGATTAAGTATTGGGTGATTAATCTCCCCTTTGTAATTATGTGAATTGTAATTCTCCTCAGTAAATCCTCACTTCATTTAGTAATTAATGTGCTAATTCCCCTTTGTGATGATGTGAATTGTAATTTACTGTGGTGAATTTGTAATAATGCTTCACTATTCGGGGGTGAAATTTGCAATTAAGGGACTCTAGTCAGTAATGACGTGGGTTATGTCCCACCCCCTTTTTCATTAACCTCTAATGTAATCATGTATATAGATTGCCTGTACATAACGAAATAATTTTGGTAGTAAATATGATAGAAATAAAATAATATAACCCTCAACCGTTGTGTGTGGCTCTTGTGGTACTGATTTATATAACTGGTCAAGCCTTTTTGGTGGTTTGACAAGTTTAGTCTCTTGGTAGTCCTCATAAGGTTTTATAAGTAAGTAGTTTTATTTAGTGGGGCACACACACACAATATTACAAACCACATTTTCAGTTCCTGGTGGAACTAGCTCACATAGGCTAAACACGGAATTGTACAGGCAAACGGGGTGAGGAGTGGATTTCATTAAGGGATGGGACTTTTCTTAAATCTGCACTGCCAACATTTGAGTTTCAATTACAGGAGAGCTCTTTCAGCAAATTTCAATTATGGACTGTCGCAATCGTACAGAACTGTGTGAACAGAATTTTAGGTGACACAGGGGATACGTCACTTACTATTGCAGTATCCACAGTAAGACATATCCTAAAAAGGTGCAGTCTAACACAAAATACCGTCTGTTCTGTCTTCATTGCGTTGAACTTGTTTTATCCTCATCATGTGGGCAATTTAAGAAACCCTGTTATATCATTTTCTGGATATCTGAAAGAGAGTTTACGTTCAACCTGAAAGGTTAAAGTATGTTCAGCATTTATATGATATTGCAGGTTATGTTAACTGGCAATATCTATCATTAGAAAAAGTGTACATATAATATTTAACAAGATCTTAAATTGGTCTTTGAACATAATACCCTAAAAAGAGAAATGCAATACATTTAGATCTCTTGTCATCTTTACAGCTAATCACATAAATTTTATAACTGTTTTATTTTTTCTTGGTGACGCATCAGTAAGGCTAATGGATACAATTTTAATTGAATGGGACTAACAATAACAATAGATTGATAACCTTTTAAAAGCTTTTCCAAATAGATTATTCAGACAATTTTCCGACAGGTCTGATTAATGTGCAATAAATTAATGAATTTGTTTTGACAATAAAATATTGCTTTATTGAAAAAAATGTCAATAAAAGTACTGTGTGTACAACAAAATAACATATGCATTGAAAGTTACAAAAGATAAAAAAAAAAACTTGTCAACAGGTTTTGATCGATTGTTTTTCCCTTTCTTCTGTGATTTGGTTATAGGTTTAAGGACAGCTTTTTATATTCAATTGTCCTAATTTCGATTAAAATGTTTCATTTTAGTGCAAATGTTATTTTACATTCACTGATTTGATATAATATTCACGTTTAGGTTTTATCTCTGTAGCAACCATTAATTGTAATATTTTGTGGTACGCAAACTATGTAACTGATAAATAACTTTAGACAACTTTTTTTTCTAATATATTATTTAGCCTACTTTCTGACAAGGTATGTGTGATCAGTCGACAACATCTGCTTAATTCTTGACAAGAAAGCAATAAATTAATGAAAGTTTTTTTTTCTATGATGACACTCATTTATAAGTTTTACTGCTATTAAACATCACTGATGTACAACAGAAATATCTCCTGAAGAGGCAACAGTTACTTGTTCATTGCACTTGAAAAATGACAGGATCTGTTTTGTTGGGTGTGTTGCTTGTGTTTGTGTGCGCTGCAGCTATATCAGCAGAGGTATGTAGATATTATTTTATGGATCTTAAAGCCAACTTCCATTTTCCAAAGGACTGTTTGGGCAGGGTTCCATACTTAAAAGTCGGGAAGGGTCAGGATAGAAAAGTGACAAAGTGACATTTGTCTAATAAATTAAACAAATTGAGATGGATCTCTCCTCTAGAGATCAAAACTAGGACACTATCTGACTAATCTTGACCAAACTATATGTTATAGAGGCACTTGACTGTAGCCTGCATGATTATTGTTCATATATAACATAAATACCACACAATACAAAAACAATCAATAACTCAATTATCTTATATGGTAATACATAGATACACAAAACTTGTCCTGAGATTAAACAATACTTTGCCACAGTGCTTATATATGTAACAGAACATCGTTCTTAGAAAAACAAGAAAATATTCTAAGAATAAGAATTTAGTGAATGCCAAAAATTCTTATTTTAAAATTTTTTTTTAGAAAAAAATCAAAAAAAATTCCGAAGTATAAGAATGTCAATGAATATAGATCCAGAACCCAAACAGTACACTTTCCAAAGAAAATACCAGATAAAAACCCACGTACTTCAAATTTGAAAAAAAATAAATAAATAAATACCAAATGTGGGAGGATTGGGTTCAAACCCTGGACCACAGAGAACATTGACATTTATAATGATGGGGCCTTCCCATTACATGTCTGCTGTTGCTATAGCTATAGGACTGGTTGGTCCATCGCCTGTTGTAAGACTTGTAATGTCGAAGGCTGGTGATGATGATGGTGTTGTGTTTCTGGAATGTAGAGTTTGGTCTGTGATGATATAAATGTTGAACTGTGCTGTGGTCTCACCCTGTGGACTACAGTGATGTTGCACCATGATGTTTACATACCTTTGTCTGTACCTTCATCAACAAGGTGTGTATCCCCATATCCATAATGAGAAACAGTTAGCATCTTACAGACTATCAGCCCCCTGAGTAAAAAAAGGAGAAGAAAGAGTGATGATGGGATTTTAGCTTCCTATGTCTTTCTCAAGTCTACACATATGTCTCAAATTGTCCACTAATTTGCCACTGATAACTGGCATCAGAATTCCTGTAAGTGCTTGAGTGGGGATCCTCATAGTCGTTTCTATACTCTCAATAATGTTGGATAATCATGAAATATTATGTCTGTCAGAAGCAGCAGTTAAAGTGACAGGGGATCTGCTGTTCCAGGTTTTTGAAAACTGAACTTTTTACATGTCATACTATCTGTGACTGTGTGACTCAGGTACAAATGTTGTGACTTTACCTTCTTCAATTTAGGCTGAGAGATCTGCTGATAATCATATGAAGTTTGAAGAGTCTTGGACTTCTCTGTCTGTTCCAGTCCCTGGTGTCCTCCCTCCTGAACTGTTTTCTTTTCCACAGATTCCAATGAACTTCTCCTCCCTTCTCTCAAGATCATCAGTTGTATCCCCAAGGTCAAATTCTCCCTTAACCTTCTAAGTAAGAGCTCTTTGGACTTTCTTTGCTCTTGGCACTTTAAGTCTGAATGCCCAGAACAAATAAGTTCCCAACTGAGATATTTAATAAACTCAAATCAAAAAGGGCTTTAACTTTTGAAATGTAATAATTGCAGTCAGATTCATCCACCCAATATCTCACATCTAAGTCAGTAAGTTAGTTCCACAGAAAACCCTGACAAATCTGATTGGTCCAACTGACTGTCGGGATATACAAAAAAGCTCTCGGGTGTAAATCTTTGTAAAATTTAGGCTTGTGCCAAATTACTAGACAGGAAATAGACACCAGAGAAAAATTTTTTTTTCACTTCCAGAAGCAGGTCTCATGCAACAGATTTCCTACTTGCCCCAATATTCGCTGTGCAGAAATAATATGTTCAGGAAGAACCAAGTGCCCTGTTTTGAAGTTTGATGGTGAGAAATGTACAGGTTGCCCAGTATGTATCAAGACCGGACCTAAGGTTAGACTAACCTATGGCTATTTTCAGTGATACCTGGCTTTCAAGCCCAATGGCAGTCTGTTATGATAGATTTTTTGTTGGTCTGAATATCCTGTACAAGGATCATTGTATTACTGATATCTTGGTCTCGAGACCCTGCGTCTTGTTTGGTATGACCTGGCTATGTAATTTAGACTTAGCATTGTTCACTTTGTTTATGTTTAGCAGCACCTTAAAACTGTATTAATGGAGATTAGATCCTATACAAATCCACATGATTTTAGATTAGATCTCACTGGAACAACCGACATCTGGATTGTCAGGATTTATTTGTGGGACAAATTAAAATATTAGAAACGCACCTTTAATCTTCAAAAATTGCAAACTTTTTTCTGGACGATTTCTGACGATTTCTTTGGGTAGCTCTTTGTTGGTTGTGTAACAGAAAACTTTACTTACTGTCCATGGGCCTGTCTTAATGAGGGATATGCTAGAAGACAATATTTTCATTATCTTGGAAGCTAAACAGTTTTATTGTGGTAGAATACCAAAATGGAAAATAAATAATTGATAACGTATTTGGTCATTGTAAAATTTACTCCACATCCAGCATTCAGGAACCTTTAAAATAATGTATGTACAATATGTAATATTTGTGGATTATGAAGTGAAATATCAGGCAACTTGGCTCCGACATGTTATGCAATTTTGATATACCTAAAGTGTGGAATGAGTTGCCTGATTAAACCTGCTATGCCTCCTCTAGTGCCTCACGAAGGAAATTTAAATCTTACTTCTTCTGCCATGATGTTGACCTTTGCTTTGGTCCCCGGATTTTTATAAAATGGAATTTATGCTCGGTTGTTTTGACTTAAGGTCATCAAACTTAGGGTTAACACAATTAGAATATAAACTCTTCAGTTTATAATTTCTTTGGTCAGAATATGAATTGACACAAGCAGTAAGTATAATACACACACAAGAAAATCACAGAAATTAACCTTTTTGGATGTTTTTAAATATGTAATAAACTAAACTGGAATAATTTTGGTTTTGGTGATCTTGAAAATCATACAATTATCAACTTTGCCATATTAATGAAGGATGTTACTTAGTCTCTCATCCTTGGGTTTGAGCTTGGGACCAAAGGACTGAATATAATATCAGCTTGAAATCAGTGACCCAGGTAAACATCCATTTCATATTGTGCTTACAAATCTTAGCTTTTTAATTAGTATATCTCATTAAGTAAATTTTAAAATCTGTGTTCATCTCATTTTCTTTGCCAACTTGAGACATGTGCCAAATTATTATTAAGATGTAGACATACACACTGTGAGCATTTATTATCATTTCACTTCCAGAAGCAGGTTCCATGTGACAGATTTCCCACTTGCCCCAATATTCTCTGTCCAGAAATAGCGTGTCCAGGAAAAACCAGGTGTCCTGTTTCGAAGTTTAATGGTGTGAAATGTACGGGTTGCCCAGTATGTATCGAGACAGGACCAAGGGTAAGACTTGCAGCTATTTTAAGATGATGGTTTCCACACATGATCGTTGTATGTTATGATAGGTATTGCTTATTAATTATATTATTATATCGTTAATAATGTTGCAGCAAGCCAAAAACATTTTTGTCACATAAAATTAATGTGGCAGCAGACTAAAATTTAAGTTCTGTCAATATAATTAATTTCTCAAGCATCCCAAAATTTCACAAGTTGTTTTTTTCCAAAAACTTAAATGTCTCAAGCAGGTCAAAATTCAACTCTAATATTATAAAATTATGCCTTGTGCAGACCATACATAATGTTTTACTTAAGGTTAAGTCCCAACTGGATCAAATTTTATTTTTCGACATAAAAAGTGATCTCTTGAGTGAGTCAGAAATATATATATATTTTTTGTGGGAAAACCCTGATAAGTATCTCGAGCTAGACATATGTAACATATTTATGACAACAATCTCAGTCAACTATATATAATTGTTATAATTTCAGGATGTTGGACCTTGTGATGCTTTCGACCCGTGCCCCCACATACTGTGTCCAGCAGTAATATGCCCTGGAAAGGCAAGGTGTCAGATTGATACATACCAGGGCCAAAAATGTACAGCATGTAAAGTCTGCCTAGACAACAATCCGTAATGTCACAACCACTGTAGAACAAAAGATATGTTCAGAAGAATAAATTCTTTTCTGATATCTGCATAAGATATAGTGTTTTTGGTTTGTTAAGTCTTTCAGTACTAAATGTGTCTTTTTTCAGCAACATTACCACAAGATAGATTGCCAAATTGAGGTTCATTCTTGCTTTTCAATGCAAAGTTTTCATCATATCCCAATAGGATATTGATGAGATCGAGTAAAACTGTGCATGTTAGCTTTCACAGAAACTGCATTAAAAGGCATCAGGAACTATCCAGCAACTCCAGGCATTCTCACTTTAAGTGAAACAGTGAATAAAACCCTATTTGACACTAAATATTTTGTGATTTGTACTACCATCATAATCTGAAAATTAAAGAATATTCAGAATTGCCAGATCATGCTCAATACATCCTGCACAAAACCACATTTTGAACACAAGTTTAAATCTTTATCAAAAAAATATTTTTATATATTTCTAGTAATTGCTAAGACACCATGCTGAAACATTACATCTGTAACCCAACAATGCAATAACAAAATAAAAACACTGCGGAGGCCAATACTACTGGCTACAGGGATAAAACTAGAATCTAAAAATTCTTCCAATCTGCAAACGAATTAGACAAGAGAGTTGTGTACCAGAGTAGTGCAGAATTCATGAAAGTCTGAAGTCAAGAAAAGAATGAAAGAAGTGCTTACTAGAAGCATAAGTCCGGAGAGCTCAAGCTTAAAGAAAGTCATCTCAGACCCCTCACAGAATCATCCAGTAAAATACCTTAATGAGACTCTTAAATCATTTAAGAGATTATGTAGGGATTATGCAATTTGTTGCACTCCTCTGGATTTGGCGAAAATTATTGCCTGTTTTAACCATGAAGAAGAAGGTTGTAAAAATGAAATTGACCAAGGAAGCAAAGTAACTTTAATAGTAAAAAGTTACTCTCAAAAGAAATCTCAGTCTTCTTCTGTTCTCACTCATAACCTTAAACCATCTTTTTATGTAGATCATAGTAAACGTTAAAAAATACTGATTTTTATGTTCATGGATATGTTTTTTTTTAGTTTTAGCTATTAAAATAGCAAAATAAACATTTATGTAGCAGTGTTTCTGTGCATCTTCTACAAGTGCTAACTCCTTACAAACCCATCATAAATAGAAACAGTTCAGTTTCATACATTTTGAAAAAGATAGATTGCGATCTGGACTTTGCGCGAGTAAACAGAAAACAACAGACAAGGCCTCATTAAGTATTGGTCTTCATCTTCATGTTTTTTCTACTTAAAACACAAACAAATATATGTTTGACCAAATTTCACTGTGGCTGATTGTCAGCTGCAAACCAACATGTGTGGGATTTTCTTATTGTAAGCCATTCTAATTATAATGTTAACAAGGTACTGTAACAGAATATATTCATTTATAACTTTATATGATATTTTACTTGTTAATAATATTATTTTTGTTAATGACTGAAAACCATGCCATTCACTATGAAAATGAATTTAATACATGTGTATTTAAACTCATGTCTATCCATCTGGAATTTATAATCCACAACTGTGACAATTATCAAAACAGCAAATAGAACAAAAAGCACTTGTAGAGCGCAGACCTCCCATGTGGAGGGCATTTCTGAAAATTTGGGAATTTTTGGTATCTGATGTTTTTTTGCAAAAATATAATCACTTCTCTTCCTTGATCAGGTCATACATGCATAAAATCTCTAAAAAGCTTCAGTTTATCATTTTTGGAGTTACTTTTTCACAGAAAAGCAAAGAAGGAAACAGAGCCAAACAAAGGCAAGTCAAACGTCACGTGGTACAGATAAACTTTTTACCCTAGTATTATGTAAGAAACTCAGTCGCATAAATACCATCAATTTCTGCTCATATACTACGTGCTATTATTTTCAGTGGACTGAAATGTCAGGAGGTACTGCTAGAGAGCAGGCCTTTGCCAAGGCATTCAAGTATCACCATATTGTAACTTCCCCAAATTCTGCTCTTTTACTTCCCAGTAAGCATTAGAAACGTTTTTAAGTGGTTTAAACGTTTATAAAACGTTTTTAAAACCTAATTAAACCATATCTTATGGTTTTCTAAACATTTCCAAGTATACGTTTATGCTGTGATGTTTAAAAAATTTGTTATAAACATTCTCTATACAAATGTTTTTTACTGAAAATGTTTATTAAATGTTTATAAAATAACTCAAGACGCTAGGTTTGACTGGAAACATTTTTAAAACATTTATAAAATAGCTGAAGAAATGAAGGTTTTGATGGAAATGTTTTTCAAACATTCATCATGAAATGTTTGATAAACAGTACACATAAAATATTTAAACAACATTGCTTGTCAAATGTTTTAAAAATATTTTATCAAAATCGTTTTTTAAACTTATATTTTTAAACCTTCAAACATGTCCAAACCAAGATGGCGGTGAGCAATAATAGGGGATTTTAGAGGACTTTGTCAAAAATTGCCCCACATGCAATCCCTAAAAGTAGGAATTGAATGGAGGCACAATTTCTAAGCCACTATCTTACAATTTTAGAAATAAAAATAATATTTTCAATAGTGAACAACCATACAAAGACATTGAATTTGACCTCTGACCCCATTATTATTCAGACTTTTTTTATTATATTCATTTAGAAAGTTTTTCTAACATTTATCGTTAAATGTTTAATAAACGGTATTCATAAAACATTTTAAAAACATGACAACAAAATTGTGGTTAAAATGGGACATTTGGAAAATTGTTTTGTACTCAGAACATAACCTTTTTCAACCTGTCATGGGAGTCGCATTTGAAAAATAATCGGATGCCAGTAACAAGACTATTGTAAGAAGGCCATTGTAAACATGTACAAATTGAGTAGACCACCTTTTATTATCCACTGCATGCTTTATTTGGCCTCTACGGGGGAATAAACTGAGTAGGACAAATTTTTTGTATACAACAGATCCTCCGTACCATGGATAATAAGAGTTAACTTCCGGTTTTTCACTGATATCTCGGAAAGTTTGTAATCTACAAATATGTTTTCTATATCTTTAGAAAGGTCATTTTACAGCGCTTCTGGTCGTATTTGTTGAATAAAAATCCATGCAGAAATTAGTGAGATATTGCTAGTTAAAATTACAGTTTTCATTTTCACTGTAGCCAATGCTTTTGGTCAGCCTTTTTTCATATTCTTTAATTAAATAGTGATTTATTTAGCTCACAAAATCATACAAAATGGAGGATAGTACAAGTAAAGTCCTCATGCTGGTTGTTAGTTCTTCTAATCTTCGTTAGAAGTGATACTTTCTTTATGAGAGAAGTAAAAATCTCCTTCTTGAATTTTTGAGGAAGCACAACCTCAGCTAAAGACAACTTGACAAGTTTTATAATTGACAGGAGTAAAATATCCACACAATCTTTCAGAAGGAAAGTAGACACTGGATCTTAAAGATATGATTTTGTAGGGGAATTTTGATGATTTTTCAGTTTCTCGTTTTCCGAAACCTTATAGAAGTGAAATAGGTTGGGAGGTGGACATATGGGTGGTATAACTCTTGAGGAAGAAGCTGTGAACATGCCCTGAATCCTTTTGACATTTTGATTGAAGAATAAAGCAAATTAATTTGCTAAGGATTTTTCTGTCTGATTAGGAGGGTGAATCATTTCTTGGCCCTTATCAAGGACATGTCAAAGTGCATGCCATAGCTTCTTTGGATCATGGCTGTTCTCTCTCAAGACAGTGCTATTCAACCTTGTCTCTGTTTATGATTGCATAACACTGGGAAGTCTGTCTGTGCAACCTACTTCTGCTCAACTGAGACTTGTCTTTACATCACATTCACTCAAATTGATGCCAGATAGATCTGGCCATATGATGTGAATCAGACAGCCATCCAGCTGGTATTGTCTTAGCTCTTCGACAAATCAATGGTACATGCCTGTCTAACACACCACTTAGATCAGCAATAAACTGATCATACAGGTCAGCTACCATGCTAGCAGGAGATGTGACAAAGGAAGTATTTTCAAGATTCTTGTAAAAGCTCTGCATGTTGATTTTATGATACCTACGGTAAAAGATTTTGTCGACCTTTGGTACCACAGGACATGCGAAATCCAGATGATATTTTATCAATGCATGATCCATTTACATTTTGAGCAAGGGTGGAAGTATGTAGTAGATTAAGAAAATACTTTGGCCAATGCAATCTATATCCACTTGAGCATTAAATTCTCCAAAGATATTGACGGAAGAAGTGAGAGATGATACAAAACAGCAGAAAAACTGGAAATAATCAAGAAAGGCAGAGGAACTTGAAACTGGTGTGTGACAGATGCGAAATGCACCCTAAAATTAGAATTGTTATCTTCCCGTTTTATGTGCAGAAAACTTTGCATCAATTTAGACAAAGTAAGATCTTCATACTGAGGGCTTTTTCGGAGGTCCCGACAAAAGACAAATCTTGGGGCCAGGCAAACAGATAACTTCTTATCTTTTCCAATTTATTCACTGACCCCCCCCCCCCCACTTTGACTTGCTTTCTATCAGTTACATGAGAATCATAAATGCCTACAGTATTCCCTCGATGGACTTGCTCCATCTCCTGATGTCCTGGTATTGCTCTGTGTTCAACCTGAGATAAACACGATGAGATGGCCCTCAGTTCCTGGAAGACCATGTCGATCCCAGGGTTGCCTTTTTCAGTAGTACTAGGTTGTGCAGATGTCAGTGTAACAGTGTTCAATAACTCACTATGCAGAGCAGTAGCTGGAATTTGTGAGCCATGGATGGTTAGCAAATGTCCACAACAGCTACCAAAGTGTCCAGGGTATAACCCATGCTCTGGCCCACCAAATGCCGTGGTATGGGGGTGCTGTAGAAATGATAGGTTCTCATTGGTTCTTTCTCCATGCACCCTACTACATTTTTACCAGCGGGAGGAGACTGTTTACAGGCACCACACTTGCACTGCTTCTCTTTGTTAGGTATATTGAAGATTAAAAGGTTTGCTCACACTGCTACAGTCCTCTACCATACCCAGCCGTTGGACCTTGACAAGGTAAGTCTTCTGCCAGATGAGATCACACATGACTCCACTCTAACATCAACAAACACACACTGATCTAATTAACGCCTTGTTCGTAGCTTAAAAATAATAACAGACCCCTATATCAGTACATGGGGCGGCCCCATCAACATATACACACACAAGGATTAAAATTCACTTAATTAAAATCATGAATAATAAAACAACTTGCATGTCTTGTGTACCAACATCACATCGAATGATGTGTGTATCGATTGATTTCAAAAGGGGAACTGACCACAAAACTGGTTCCACACAAAGCCAAGCCTTGGTGCGTTAATATAATCTTGCCACACTTGACCACACTACAGGGGAAGTCCCACTTGCTTTTCAGTACTCACTGCTGTAAAATGTCCTTTTCAGGACAACTGCTGATTTATACGTCCTTCTCAGGACCACCGAATCCTTCCTAAGACAATCAATAAGCTCCATGTTAAAAACAAAACAAAAAAAACATTTCAAAGCCCCACATCAAACACATGACCCCAAAACACAAGGAACAAATGAGTGAATGTGTGACAGATTTAGCAAGTGAGTGATTGAAATTTTGAACTTAAAAAACTTCAAACATGCACTTAAAATGACATTCGAAAAAACTTGTAAACCTTCTAAAAATTTTAATCTTAAGAAACTTTTTACAAATATTTTCACCTTTGAGAAAGAACACTTGGACCTTGCAACAACTTTGACAAAGTTTATTTCAACTTGAGAATTTTCAAATGAATTTGACCTTTGGTTTTAACCTTTCACTTTTGACCTTTAAAATCATTGAAAGTAAAAAAAATGATTTTCACTCTTGACAAAGTTTCACACTTTAAAAAAACATTGAAAAACAAATTCTTAAACTTTTCAACTTTAATCCGTTTAGAAAGATGAACCAAATCTGAAGGTTTACAAATTTTGACATTTACTGTGGGACATTTTAATAAAAACTGGTGTTTAAGTTATTCAAAATTATTATGGTACTAGTAATTTGGGTGAAAATTGTCTGGAAAATTGTTGTGAATTTCTTGGAGATTTTTGGAAATTTGTGGGTCATTAGGTGTAATAATTGGGTAGTCCTGAAAAAGACTGATTGTTGCCAGCAGGGTTGGGGACAATTACAGGTGTAATTGAGTAATTAAGTAATTAATTAAAACCATTTCGTAATTATAATTATTATGGATTTCTCTAAAAATGATACATATGTATATATAATTGTATTTGACAATTCTACACTGTAATTGTAATTGAAAATTTTGAATTTCAATTACACTGGAGATTTTGTCAAACATTGTAAAATTTAAACTTACATTGGGCATTTTGGGGAGATTAGTGTCACTTCAAAGCTGTAGCTTGGTTAGTCATAATTATGTGATGATCAAGTGTGTCTAAGTGTTATTGCCAGTTTCATTCCAACTTCTAAGAGCTTCTTGAAAATGTGACTTCCTTCTTGATGCGACGCTGAATGTGTTCTTGAATGAGGTCAAAAAGTACAGCTGGCATCATGACAAAATTCTGGTAACCTGGGGTATCAGTTTGTATTAAAGTCAGCCAGGGGGTTCCTATAACATCCTGTTGTCTTGCCTTTGAAGGATATAAGGCATGCATCAGGGTTATGGTGGCTTTCGTCTTCTCCTTGGTCATGGTAGGGGCTGTGATGAAGGTTCTGGCTGTATGGCAGGTGTTGGTCCTAGCTTCAGATGAGTCCTTTTTTGTCTGCAAATCAGAATGAAAATAAACAAGGCTGAAAGGGATTTCAGTCTACTAGCACCAGCAGCGAATCCATCAGAGACAGCAGTAGTGCACTGAAGCAATCACCATCAAAGTACTAACATAGCGTAACATCAGTGAAGAGACAGATACTCATCATACTAAGCCACCATTCATGAAAGTCCAGAGACAAAATTAAAATGATTCCTAGAAGTACTAGCCTCGCAAGAGCTTGCACTTAAAAATTTAACTCGATAAAAAACAACAGGGCCGTAAGTTTCTGTAGAAAGTCCTTCTGGTGTGTAGCTGGCATCTTTCCAGTGATAAATGGTGAGTTATGGAGGCCAGAAGGGGTTTATATGTAGTGTTGGTTTAATCATGACACATGATCCTAAAATTAATCAGTCCAGTGGGGGTGGATCAGGACACTGCACCAATCTTGTCAGTTTGCCACTACAGCTTGTCAGAGCCTAACACGGCTCTTTTGGTTAGGGGTTTATGGCTTGTCCTGATAGTTTCCCCCCTGGTCATGGGAAAAAACACTCCGACACCAAGTCAAGTCAGGATCTTGCTCCAGACAAGTCAGGATACGCTATGTCCTGTTGAACAGGTGAAACTGACCCAAATAGTTGTTACATATATTTGTGAAAACTTCTAAAATAATGCTTGTATCTTTAAGATTTCTGTGAATTTTAGCGTTCAATTTATTAAATGCAGTGACATACCCACAACTGTATGGACAAATGACAACATGACTTTTGATTTGTGTCATAAATAAGATTCAATGTATTTATATTTAAGATAACATCACATAATTTTTATGTTTTCAGTCTAAGTGGTCAGTCCCAGTGGAATTCCTCCATAAACAATTCTGAGCTGAAAAAATATAATGCTGTTATTAGACAAGAAAGAAATTGCTTTGAAAAAGAGACAAATGCTACAAAGTCTTTTTGCTCAAAAATTCTTTGAGAGAGCACAGAAAGCAGCATTTGCATATCATTGATTAGTTGTTAATAATGCAGGTTTGCTGATGTCAACCAAATATATGTGAAAGCTGCTAAAATAATGCTTGTATCTTCAAGACTTCTGTGAATTTTAGCATTCAATTTATTCATAGCATAGACACACCCGCAAGTATATTAACAAAACATAACATGGCTTTTAATTTTTGTCATGAATCATAAGATTCTTATTACATTGTAAAGCATACCACAATGTATTTATATTTAAGATGACAGTGCATAATTTGTATGTTGTCAGTCTTAGTGGTCAGCCCCGGTGGAACACCCCCATAAACAATTCTGAACTGAACAATGTAAGATGTTACTATACGAAATTACTTTGAAAAGTCCTTTTGCTAAAAACACAGAAAGGAGCATTTGAATATAATTGATTAGATGTTCATACACACTTGCTGACTTCAGTTTATTTAAAAGGATCATTCTAGGTAGTATGGCATCAATCATTCCTCTTTTCAGATGCAATAAAGACAAACAGCTGAATGTTGAAGAAACAAATAATTTCCAACAATGGACGTGTACATGAATCATCTACCTAAGAGAACAACCGGGATAAAACTCAGCCTTATATCTCATTGATAACGGCATTTCCCTTCTACTGGAAGAAATTCATCAAAAGAAAAATAGTGTTCAGAGGCAAATGAATCATCTAAAGCATCCTTTACATTTTAACAAAAATTACTATTTAATACACAAAAACTGTAGCTCTTACAAAGTACATTGCTAAAATTGGACATCACTGACAGAAACTTATATTCAGTGGTTTATAACACCCAATAATAAGTAGGAATTTTTTATTATAAACCAATCTGGGATATATAGCTTGGTTGATTGTAGTTTATCCAAGTAAACATTTCTGAGTTTTATCAATTATTTGAAAGCAAAACATTTAAGCAAAGGTTAAAACATGGTGGGTACGAAGACCATTTATAATAGAATGTTTTCAGAACGTTTTATGTATGTTGTTTATTAATAATAATAGGGGGTATTTATAAGTTGCTCACTAATGAAAATACTATTTTTATGTCTAAAATTGTAAGACAGTGGCTTAAAAATTGAGCCCCCATTCAATTCTTACTTTTAGGGATTGCATCTAAAATCTCCTATTATTGCTAACCACCATCTTTGTTTGGGCACGTTTGATGGTAAATGTTTAATAAGCATTCTGAAAATATTGATATAAAAACCTTTTTGATTAAATGTTTTTGAAACAGTGAATTTCGGTGATGTCTCCATCAATTTGGCTCTTTAGAAATACATTATTATTATATTCTTCTTTAATACTTTTGTCTAAGTGTAATATTAAAAGGTTGACTCTCTAAAGGGATATTAGCAGTCCAGTAGTTAAAATAATAAAAACTGAGTTGAAAAATAAAATTATTATCCACGAGGTAAAAAATACATAAGAATTATCAGCACATTGTAAAACTAATTTATTCCAAATCGTTATTTCCCTAACTCCATGGTATATCAACCTCAATAACCAGTTCACAGATTTGTCTTTAGTTTTGCATGATATGTTCATTTTCCTGCAACTGTTGCATGCACTTGCCAAGAAGTCCAAATGATACTGGTTAAGGTATGACTGTAATTCAAAAGCAAGTTTGAAAAACAGAGCAACCTTTGAAATGTACAATGCAATTGAAAAAAATCAATCTGTTACCAAATGATAAATTGATGCTTTTCAATTTCACAATGATGTGTTGCTTTTAAATGTTTTAAAAAGCATCACCAAGCCATTGCTATAGCTAAAGAGGATTTGGCTGTTCAAATAATCATAACATTTCTAATAGCTAACTCTCCCTGTCTTAGCACTATGAATCTGTTTTTCGTAAGTTTGCTGATTCTGTTGATGACTTGTTCAGTGATATCTGAAAAGGTGAGTAAACACTGAAAACTCAAATTTAGTATTAAAATGTTTCCATGGCGTCAAACGCATTTGCTTAGCATTAACATGTTTCTAAATGTAATAAGTAAAGTGATTCCAGATTGGTTTCTTTGTCCATTTAGTATCTTTTAAGCAGTTTCACAGACAAAATATACTCCACGTGGGCAGTGGGATACAGGGTTGGACAACAAAGGGCCAAAACCATGGATATACTGATGGTGGAAGGGCTCCTGTCAGTCTGAATGTAACAACACTTAGGTGACATACCCACAAGTATATGAAAAAATTACTACACAAATTTTGATCTTTACCATACTGGTGGAAGAGATCCTGTCAATCTGAATGTAACAACAAAGGGCCAAAACCATGGATATACTGATGGTGGAAGGGCTCCTGTCAGTCTGAATGTAACACCACTTAGGTGACATTCACAAAAGTATATGAAAAATTACTACACAAATTTTGATCTTTGCCATACCATTCTTATTTAAACATTTTAAAGCATACCACAGTGTACTCATGTTTAATTTTACAGCGCACCATTAATATGTACAACTTTTGATAATTAATCTCATAACAATATTCATGATGAATTGAATTAATTGTTGAACTTTGTACACCCCATCTCATAAAATATAATAATCACTGAAATATTTACTAAGTAAATGATCAGAAACTGTTCACACAATCACAAAAATAACCATAATTTATTGTTCTCTTGCACAATGATACATTGGTTTTAGTTATTTAGATAAGATATTGTTTTCAATAAATTGTATCAGTTATATCATGAAGTTCAGCTTTACTATCGACAGAAACCAGTTTACTGGTTGTTTGAATATGCTAAAAATATGAATCCACAAAATATGAGACTGTGAGCATTGAAGAAGGACTAAAACTGTTGATTATTACAGGGCACAAAATATTAGTTTATTGAAAATGCACTGGGATTCATAACAAAACAGTGTTCGAACTGTGACTTCATTTTTGTGTTAACATTGATAAAGAAGTTACCCATGATCCACAAAGGACAATCACACACTACCCATAACTTAAATACTCCAATGACCAAATCAAAACATGGCTTTCTGAAAAAAAATTAATATGCCAACTTACAAGTGTCATGTTCTTACTCATGAAATAGGCATATTAAAGTTTTTTGTCAAAAATAGTTTCTTTTGATTCTGTGCACATCAGGATTTACAATTTAAGTTTGAACTATCATTTACTTTTTTATATATTATATCTATTTTTTAATGTTTTATGTCATGCCTAGTACCTTTTCGGTTATATTGTGACCCAGAGGAAACCAATACATACAGTAGGTCAAGGTTCTGTACTGTGCACAGCTGACCAGTGGAAAGCAACTACCAGCTTTCCTACATGAGTTCAGGCCAGGATTCAAACTCTGATCTTAGAGGTGGGAGGTGAGTGTGTTAGTACTGTGCCACTGTGCCCACCTTACTTTTCTGTAATTGTATCTGTCAGATGCCTTGTATACTTTCGTTGTTTTGTTTCAGAGGAAGGTAAGATGTGACAAGTTTCCTGGCTGTCCACATATTCTCTGTCCTGCTGTCATATGTCCTGAAAAAAGTGTATGTCCTGTTTTGAAGTTTGATGGGAAGAAATGTACAGGATGCAAGATTTGCATTGATAAGAAACCAGTAAGATATTGTTAACTAGTTTGTAATAATATTCATAAGTTATAGTTTTATCGATATAGGTATATCAATATCAATATACAATTGAAAATATACTGTGTAAGTAACAAACTCGGTTGAATGGAAATAAAAATAATACAGACAGCTAACTAGAAGTAATGAATTCATTCCAACATAAAGGGAAATACAGAATACATTAGGTATGTACTGCACTATCTTTAAACAAAAAAAGATGCTACGTGTTTTGATCTCCTAAAGCCATCTAACATTTAAATAACCACACTATGGGGGTCCGGCTATTGGAATTATTCATTTTATGTTGCCTAAATATTATCTACTGTTCATTTTTAAGAGATCTATATGTATTTACTCATTGTATTATTTCAGAGGAAGGTTAGATGTGACAAGTTTCCTGGCTGTCCACATATTCTCTGTCCTGCTGTCATATGTCCTGAAAAAAGTGTATGTCCTGTTTTGAAGTTTGATGGGAAGAAATGTACAGGATGCAAGATTTGCATTGATAAGAAACCAGTAAGATATTGTTAACTAGTTTGTAATAATATTCATAAGTTATAGTTTTATCGATATAGGTATATCGATATCGATATACAATTGAAAATATACTGTGTAAGTAACAAACTCGGTTGAATGGAAATAAAAATAATACAGTTCATTTTTAAGAGATCTATATGTATTTACTCATTGTATTATTTCAGAGGAAGGTTAGATGTGACAAGTTTCCTGGCTGTCCACATATTTTCTGTCTTGCTGTCATATGTCCTGAAAAAAGTGTATGTCCTGTTTTGAAGTTTGATGGGAAGAAATGTACAGGATGCAAGATTTGCATTAATAAGAAACCAGTAAGATATTGTTAACTATTTTGTAGTAATATTCATAAGTAATAATTTTATCGATATATGTATATACAATTGAAAATATACTTTGTAAGCAACAAACTCGGTTGAAAGGAAATAAAGATAATACAGATAGCTAACTAGAAGTAAGGAATTTATTCCAACGTAAAGGGAAATACAGAATACATTTGGTATGCATTGCACCATCTAATGTTTAAATAACCACATTATGGGGGTCCGGCTATTGGAATTATTCAATTTATGTCACTTAAATATTATCTACTGTTCATTTTTAAAAGATCTTTTAAGAGTAAGACATTTATAGTAACTAGGTTACACATTTTTGTGTTCAGACAGTAGTTACAACCCAACAGGCTCATATACTTTCAGTTGTGTTCAGTTGTGATTTGATCTACTTTATATTTTGTCACTGCAATATACACACTCGATTGGTAAAGTCACAGGACAGGATGAATATATGGGTCACTTATTCTTCAATGTCTACTACCAAGATACAGGGTCTCTTTTCAGATTCATAATGGCTAGATCATTGGTGATCTTCCAAATTCCAAATTTGGAATGATCTTCTCGATAGTGCGCACTGTGTAACATCTATTGCCTTATTCAGGAAAAAGTCAAAACTTTCCTGTTTGCAAATGCCTATCCGTCCTAGCCTCCCTGTCACCTGGCTATGTCATTGGACTTACAATTATTCATTTGTACATTAGAGTCTGCAAATTAATGGAGATTAAGCACTATGAAACTACAAATTAGATTTTAGATTTAGATCATTAAGGAGGTATCAAATATGTACAGATACAACTATAAGGAAAGGTGTGACTTAGCCATTACTAAATTATGTTTATAAGCAATAGTTATGACAATATGTGTATACTGTGTAAGTAACAATCTTGGTTGAATGGCAATATTTATTATCATGTCAAAAGGTTACTAGAAGCTATATAATTTATTCAGTGGTGAACACAAAAACATACCACATAAGATATAAAACATACAATGTACTCTTATAAGTAAAAACAAGGTGTGCAACTGTTTTAATATTTTCAGCCATCTATTGTATACACTATTGGGGATTGGTTATTCGAATTATTACCTCCACCAAGAAGTTCAATCAGTTGTTGTTGTCCAGGTGCTTAATCTCCGTATCAACGGATTCTAAGGCACACCATCCAATCCGTAAGGCATAAATCATGAGACATTAGACATGTTCCGAGTCGTTGCCAGGGAGGCGGTCCGGTGTTCGGTAGTAAGAAGCTATGGTGGGAATGATTTCTGAAATAGGTAGGTTTTGAGTCGACTTTTGAAACTGGAGAGATGTGGAGCACTGCGTATATCATATGGAAGATCATTCCATAACTTAGGGGCATCATATGAGAAGCTATTGTTAAAATGGACCTTTGATATATGGATGGAAGGACAGTAAGAGGGAACCAGAAGGAACAAATTTTTGGGATTGGAACATCTTGTATTCACGGCAGATTTGTACAAGGGGAGATATGGTGCAAAATACTTAGGCTGGCCAGTGGTGAGGTACTTATAGACCAAAACTAGGGTTTTGAAGATAATACGTTGTCTAACGGGTAGCCACTGGAGTATCCTAAGGGTGGATGTAATGTGAGTGTACTTTGAAGCACCAGTGACAAACCGTGCAAGCGCATTTTGAACATATTGGAGCCTTGTAGCATTTCGGGATGACAAACTGCGAAAAAGAGAGTTGCAATAATCCAAACGACTACTGACCAGAGCATTTGCAATCACCACTGATGTATCCACAGAAAGAAACCTCCTGATACGATGAAGGTCCCTGAGGCTGATAAAGCAGGATTTGATAACAGAATTTACGTGATTGGTGAAACAAAACTTTGCATCAAACAGAACACCCAGATTGCGTACAACATCTGCGAGAGAGAGGCAATTACCCAGGATATTGACAGGTAGTGAGTCACTGAGCCATTTGTGTCTGTCTTTGGCACCGAAGACTATGAATTCTGTTTTATCAGGATTTAGCTTGAGTTTGTTTTCAGACATCCAGACCTGAATATCATTCAAACATGATTTAAGACGGTCAAAAGACTTGAGACTATCATCAGGGGATAAGTGAATGAACAACTGAGTGTCGTCCGCATAGAAGTGGTAACAGACTCCGGTATATTTTCTGATGACTTGACCAAGAGGTGTTGTGTAGAGGGAAAACAGAAGGGGACCTAAGACAGAACCTTGGGGGACTCCAAACTTCAATTTGAACAAATTCGAAAGACTAGAACCAATCTTGACTGACTGAAAATGATCCTGGAGATAGGATCTAAACCATTTTAATGCCGATCCAGCAAAACCAAATCTAGACAACAGACAGGATAGGAGTGTGTCATGATCGATAGTATCAAATGCCGCAGACAGGTCGAGTAGCACTAGTGCTGTAGGCATGCCCTTGGACAAAGTGAATCTCATTTTTGATGCACAACAAGGCAGTTTCTGTCGAGTGCCCCACCTTGTAGGCTGACTGGAAAGTATTACCAAGATCATGAGAATCCATATGAGATCTAATTTGGGCAGCCACAATTCGCTCAACCAATTTTGACAAGAAGCTAAGATCGGATGCTGGTCGGTAGCTCTTCAAATCCTCTTTTGAAAGGGTGGACTTTTTGAGGAGGAGAGTGACAATAGCCTGTTTGAAAGGATTAGGGAAAATGCCGTTTTTGAGGGACAAGTTAACTAGTTTAGTCAATGAAGGGAGAAGAATGTCAATACATTGTTTCACAATGTGAGTGGGGCATGGATCAAGGGAGCAAGTTTTAGAAGGGGATTCCTTGATAAACTTAAGGACTTCAGTCTCAGTGACAGCTTGAAAGGAACAGAAAGTCGGCGGCTCCTTGTCTGGATGAAGAACCTGAGATCGGGTGTATTTAAAGGTGTCTCGAATCTTTTTAATTTTATCAATGAAAAACGAACCAAATCTGTTTGCTAAAGATTTTTCATCATCAAAGGATGGGAGGACAGTAGAATTTGACCGACTCAATGTTCTGTTTAGTGCATGCCATAACCTCTTGCTATCGCCGCAATTTTCACTGACTAGATCACGATAGAAACACCCCTTGTTTCTATTTAGGATGTGGTTACATCTGTTTATCTGCCGTCGAAGACGGGAACGATTTTCAGGGGATTTGTCTCTTCTCCAGGCACGCTCAAACTGCCTTCTCATGCACTTGGCAGTTCTATACTCATCAGTTATCCAGCTTGGGGCTGGTTTGATGAGCTGTTTAGTCTTCACTGGTACATGAATATCAAGAAGGCCAGACAAACCAGACATGTACTGTTCATGCAATAAATCTATGTCATCAGATGGTGAGCTAACAAATGGAATAGTCAGGAGGTCACTTCTGAATTTATCAATATTCAATTTATGGTACTGACGGAAGGTAACAACTTTCTGAATTGGTGTATCCAAAGATGGAAAGTCAACCACACAGGAGATAATTTTGTGATCACTAATGAAGCCTGAACCTTTCACATCAGAAATTGCAGAGAACTCAGATGGAGCCATCAACAAATCTAAGGTATGACCATGAAGGTGAGTTGGAAAATCAATGTATTGGGACAGACAGCAAGAATCCATGACTGATTTAAATTCAAAGACTGTTGGAGACATAATGTGGACATGAAGATTAAAATCACCACAAATGACAAAGGAGGGGGATAAGGAAGACAAAAAACCCACATATGACAGAAAATCTTCAAAAAATTTTACTACAGATGAGGCAGGGGGCCGGTAAATGACCCCAAGAAACAAGCGACGCCCATCAAGAGTGAGACAGACAGTGTGATTTTCAAAGGAGGAGAACTCAGGGGAATGAATGGTTTTAAAATCAAGAGCAGATTTAATAAAAAAGCCAACACCGCCACCACGTTTGTTTTCTCTATTGGTGTGAACAAGGGAAAAATCTTCAGGCGTTAACTCATTTAAAAATGAGGGTGTGTCTAAAGCTTTAATATGGGTCTCGGTGAGACCAAAAACATCAAAATTTCCAGTTTGGATTTCATCACAGAGAATTGGACCTTTATTCCTAATGGACCGGCAGTTTGCAAACCCAAACTTCAATGGCCCAGGATTTAGAGCGACATCACCCGACAATAGAACCAGAGCGAGCTGCCTGAAAGATGCCTTTTCACAAAAAGTGACTCTATGTGTCCTGACATAAATGAACATGCAGTTATGTTTCTCGGTGCATTCATTTGTCTATGTGCCTATCTGTAACTCCAAAACTAATGAATGTATCCTCATGAAGTTTTTAAGTGGGTAGGGCCTGGCAAAGTAAAAAGTAATTACAATTTTTGGAAAGACCCAGATCATGTTCTGAATAAAAAATCCCCAATTTTTTGGAAAAGCCCCACCCGGTGGAGATGTGAACCTATCACTTAAGCATCATCTACATTTCACATTTCTCTGATCTGTACATATTTACTCATTATGTTATTTCAGAGGAAGGTAAGATGTGACAAGTTTCCTGGCTGTCCACATATTCTCTGTCCTGCTGTCGTATGCCCTGGGAGAAGCAAATGTCCTGTTTTGAAGTTTGGTGGGAAGAAATGCACAGGATGCAAGATTTGCATTGATAAGAAACCAGTAAGACATCCTTAACTAGTTTATAGTTATATTCATAAGTTATAGTTTTCCCGATATGTGTATGTTCCATTGAAAATATATTTATAATTTTAGTTATAACAATCTTAAACAGAATACTGACTGCCTTCTCTCTGCTGACCAATCAGATTCACCCAGTTTTTTGTCTCCATCCCTCTTGGCTCTCTTTATCATTTATGTTCTAGAGTCAGAAGTGTACGATGTAGTTTATAGATCCCAAATCTCCCACTTATTTATTTTATGGGTTTGGGTTATTTTATTGTATCTTGTGGAGATATGTTCAGTATTATTGTGCTCTTATGTACTTTAAATCGAGTGTTATTTACTAACGTAGTAGAATCTAAGAAATGGTAGTGTTCAAATCTCTTGTTGTCCTGTTGTTATTTTGATTAACTACCTTATACGGTCATATCTTATGCGATCTTACTCTCTAGTAGTGCACAAGGTCAACCTTATAAAAACACATTGCACTTCATTAATACCCCCTTTGCCCCTTATCTTCAGAGATTGTAAAAACTTTTCACACTACAGGCAGATGCCTACTGACTGGACACGGTTTCCTAACCGTCAATAACGGTAAGACAACAGTCCTAACAAAGATGGTCACCAAGAGGCAACCTCCATTAACCTTAACTCTCGGTAGCCGCCAGACAAACATGTGCTACCGAAACACAACCTTATCTAAACCGTGGAGGTTGCCTTCAGTTACTGTAGGAAAGAGTTCATTTGTGCATGCTCACAGTTCCAAATGCAAAGGCAGTGAAAGGCGGAAATTTTAAACAAAATTTTAAACTTCCATTGCACACACAAGGAAATTGGATGGTTCAGCACTGTGTTAGAAGTTCGCATACTGATGTCAGACAGGAGTTGAAGGACTGGGACCTTTTGACCAATGTCTAGTACCGCAGGTCATACCACCTGTTATATGAAAGGGGTACAAGCAAAAACAAGGTGCTCCATATTTTGACCTGTTTAAGATATATCCTGGTATTATCATCACACTGTCGGGTGGGTTATTAGAAGTATTCACTTTATATCATCTGAACACTATCAGGTATTCACACGTCACAGTCCTGTGGTTTTATTTCTGATTGTTTATTTCAGAGGACTGTTAGATGTTACAAATTTCCTAGTTGTGCACCTATTAGTTGTCCTACTGTTATCTGTCCTGTGGAAAGTAAATGTCCTGTTTTAATAATTCATAGCATCAAATGTAAATGATACTTGATTTGCATTGAAAAGAAGCCAATAAGACACTAGTTTGTACTAATAGTCATGAGTTACAGTTTGGGTAATATATGTAAATGGATTAGCACAAATAGTGTGTTCAATCATGAAGACATTGAAAAGATAAATCATTGGAAAAGTTACATTCTGAATTATTGAATTTCTGACCTTGTGATTTATTTTACTACTTGTAATATGTATTTGCATATTGTATTTTCAGGGGACTATTCCGTGTGACAAATTACCTATATGTCCAAATCTGGAGTGTTTTCCAGTTGTTTGTAATGATGTGTGCCGATATACACCAGGAAGTTCGTGTAGAGGATGTCCTATCTGTCCCTAAACACAGTTCACAAAGAAACAAAGGACATTTTGAAATGTCGTCATCGCATGTAGTACACGATATTTAGTTACAAACATATGTGCTGCTAATATCTAGTTTGTATCATTCCATATGAACAAGATCTTTCAATGACAGAGATGCCAAAAAATGTGAATTTAATTAGTTGGAGATTCAAATCCATAAAAAGCTGAGCACAATCTGGCCCTGTAGGATAGAACCAAATCCCCATTAGAAGGGGACAGAGGTAGTTGTCCTGATTAAGTTCTACAAATAAGTATTAAAGTAAGGAATATGAAGAGTTAAAAATATGAATACTGTGAAACAACAGGTTGTTAATTTTCATTTACATGTATGGTAAAAATGTAAAAGATGAACCAGGTAGTTACTTTTAAAATAAAAGTTTCTAAAATGACCAAGTCAAACTGGAACTAGGAAAGGGTGACAGAGGAGTAGGTGGAGGGGATAACAGGGGAGCCTGGGAGGCATTTTGCAATTAGGTCCAAAATGCGCTATGGGCCATATGGAGTGGGATATTGTGGTCAAAGGATAAAGAGTGGCTCCTGGCCCCCTAAAGAAATGGAACCAAGCAAATCTTGTCCAAGAAAATGTTTTGAAGGATGAAATTGTCTGGCGAAAAAAAGGTCAGTGTTTGAAATATGCAAAGAATCATAGAAAGCTATTGAAGAGATGACTCCAGAAACGACTGGGTCACTGAAAGAATCACATGATCTACAGAGGTCATATAAAGTTTTGACATAACATATGCCCCTCTGTTGTTCCAAATGTTGAAATGATTGATACACTTCTCATAAACTGAAAACAGAGGGTTTGGAAATGGCACAATATTGAAAACGGAAGCCGCAGAAGAAATGCATGAAGCATAATTTCTCATTATTTCTGAAATAGGAATCTGTTTTGACATGTAAGCAATAAAGTATAAGAAAAATATGGGTCGGTGTCACCTCCTGGTAGGACATAGTGCATTCCGGCTTGTCTGGGTCAAGATCCAAACCTGACTGGGGTCTGGGTGTTTTTCTCCATGATAAGCCGTAAAAAACCTAACAGACAAGCCAGATCAGGCCACGACAAGCTGTTGTGACACACTGACAGTACTGGAGCAGTTTTTCCCGACTCACCCTGACTTGACTGATTAATTTCTGGAGTTGGGATCGCAAATCAGGATCAAACCAATACAGTACAATGTCCTTTTTGATATTGTAGCTTATCATCTATCACTGTAAATATACCGGTTACACATCAGTGAGACGTTTTACAGAAGCATATGGTCCTTTTGTTTTTATTGAGTTTAATATTTTGATTTTCATTATGATTTGCAGACAAAAAGGGAAGAATCTGAACTCAGGACCAGCACCTGCCCTACAGCCAGCACTCTCACTACAGCCCCAACACCACCCAGGAGAAGAGGAAAGCCACCAAACCCCTGAGTCAAGCCCCGCATCCTTCAAAGAGAAGAAAGAGGATGCTAGAAAACCCTCTTGGCCGACTTTATACAGACTGATATCCCAGGTTACAAAAATTTTTTTACCTCATTGAGCAACGCATACACCACTTCTTGAAGGAGCCAGTCACCAATTGTAGGAAGTGCTGACAAGTTGGATTGAAACTGGCAATAACGTTGAGACACCTGGCAGTAGGAAAACCCTGCACATCCTTGCAGTATCACTGGCCTGTTGAAAGAACCACCATGTGTAAATTTGTCCCTGTTGTCTGCCAGGCCATCCTTAATGAATTCCATGAACAGTATTTGACCTGCCCTACTGATCCTGAAGACTTGAAAAAGGTGGAGGAGAAGTTCAAAATCAGATGGAATGTCTGCAATGTACTTGGGACACAAAACAAGAAACATATTACCATGAAAAAGTTAAAGGAATCTGGGAGTGAATATTACAATTACAAGGGCGTTTTTCCCTGGTGCTGCTAACCCTGGTTGATGCAGAATACAAATTCCTCTGGGTTCATGTTGGGTTAAGTGGATCTTCATCAGATGCATAAATATTGAACCACAGCAAGTTGAAGAAACAGATCAATAATGGAACCTTGTGGCTTCCGCCACCTTAACCGCTGGGGAAGGAAAGCCAGAGTTGCACTACTTTTTGCTGGGTGATAATGCCTTTGCCTTGATATCATGGCTTATGAAACCCTACAACTGACGACTTCTCACAAGGGAAGAGAGAATAGCAAACTACAGGATCTCCAGTAGCAGCAGGGTTGGGGGAATGCATTTGGAATTCTGGCAAGCAGATTCATGGTCTCACTGGGCACAATGGAGCAGAGTCCAAAGGTTGTCAGAGACATTATTTTGACATATGTTGCACAACATGCTGAGGACACACTGGGGGAGCAGACAGGGCACCCACCCCAGTAGATGACATGGCAGCCCTACAAAATGACCAGGTGGTGTATGTGCCTGATGACAACTACTAGGGACTAGAGATGCTGGCATCTATCAGTCATTTTCAGGACTACCCAATTATCCCAAGAACTTCTAGTTAAGCTAACGTTGCACCAATTTTCAACAACCCCCCCCCCCCCCCCCCCAAAAAAAAAAAAAAAAGAAGTTCATTTCCAACAAGTTTCCAAGCAATTTCCAATGAAATCACAAGTCCCATAATACTGTTGAATAACTTTATCACAAGTTTTGTGGAAATGTCCCATATTAAAAGTCAAAGTTTGTAAACCTTCAAAATAAACAAGTCATGTTTTCATTCAATTTTTTTCTTGCAAACATCTTTTTACAACTTCGAAAGTTTCTCGAAGGTCAAAGGTCAAATGGTTGGATACAAAGGTCCATATAATTTTAAGAATGTCAAAGTTTCTTAAAAGTCAAAGTCTTTTTGATTTTTTATAGCTTTATGGCCCCAATTTTATTTTTGTTGGTTTGCCAAAGTTTTATTTTTTTTCAAAAGTGTTTTCTTTTTTCAAAATATTGTATCAAAAATGTTTAAGTTGTTTTTAAGGTTCAAAATTTTTCAAGTCCATGTTAAAGTTTTTTAACATAAAATTATCAATCACTCACTTACTCATTCATTCACTCATTTTGTATTTTTTTTTTTTTGGTATTTGGGGTTATGTGTTTGGTGTGTGGGGGTGGCGACCAGGGTGCTACATTAGTCAGTGCTGCTAAAGGTTCTTTTTGTTCATGTGACATAGTTATGTAATTGGTTAACCAAGTTACTGAACTTTAACCTCCCACCAAAAGTAGCCTTATTATTTTAAATTTTGATACCAAACATGCAACACCTTTTATAAAAATAATTTATTTCGATTTTATTGTATATATGTTTAATTCTATAGCAAACTCAGAGCACTGAATCGTTAGAGTTTCAGTGAGTTACAGAGTGAAGTGCTGACCAATTGCTGTACCTTGTGCTGTGTTGCTGAGTTCGAGCCCTGGCTTTTTAGCCATTATTACCCTGTTGAGTCTGCTTGGATAGCTCTGTGGAGCAGGAATTGAGGGCTGAGTTCATTTTATTATTATTTCATTCCTTCTTCTTTCTCCTAGTTTTCTATACAAGCAGATCCAAACGAAAGGTGTATTTATATACATTTCAGGATGCCTAAAAACATTTTTGATTGCAATAAATGTGGTGAAGCGCACCAAAGACCTATAAACTCAAAATGTAAAGTTATAGTGCAAAAAGAACAAGAAGAAAGTGAAATTAACTTTGATACACAGGACACTAATGCACTGATATTGCAGGAGCTGAAGAGCCTCAGTGTTAGGATGGCACCAATGGAACGGAAAGTGAACAGATCACCACACTCCACCAGCTGGAGTCAAGGCAGCTCCAGTAAAGCTACACCTGCAGTGGAGGACAGCGAGGAAGAGGAAAACGACGAGCTTATACTGCCATCCATCAAATCCTTGCAGCAGTCCAAACGTATGCAGAGTCAGGTGGATCTTAGGATTGAACAGCTGAAAGATCTAAACGAGCAAGGCAAGTTTAAATCACAAAGGGGGGGGGGGAGACACTGTTTGGGTCAAGAAAGAGGTTCCATGGCCCCATAATTTTATATTAGGAGGTTCCAATAAAACTAGGGTCATTTATGATGCATTGTCAATGAGCCAATGGGTTTCGGGATTTGCCCAGATTGTCCAGTCCAATGAGAGTACTAGGAACCATATGCTTGACTATTTGGCAGAACTTATGAAGGACAGTCATGACTTCGGCTGGCAAGGGAAGTCATGCTGCCCTCCTGTGCAAAATGGAAGAAAATAAAATCCAATGGCAGGATACCCAAAATATAGATAGATTGCGTAGGGTAGATGCTCCAAGAGTTGTCCCTGCTTTGCATAGCAAACGAGGGTAGTGTAAAAGGTCCCTTACCCTGTAAATTCTATCAAAAAGGCTCCTGTATGCAAAAAGGTGACCATGAAAACAATGGCCAAGGAAATTCTTATCCTCATGCTGACAAGGATTGCAAAAACAAGTCAAAAAACGACTAGGGTACCTAAGAGTTGTAGAAATCACATTTCATTCAAAGATTGAATTATTTATAATTCCCAATTACAAGTTTCACCGGCTACCAACTGGAGAACTACTTGGCACCATTATTCTAAAGTTTCATATGCAGATATTGTCAAAGGCACAATTTATCAAGCACGTGGTAAAAGTTCTGTTAATTGTCTCTCACATGTTAAACATAACCAATTAGAGGCGTCAAAAGTGCAGAGTAAGAATAGAAACAAGGTGTCAAAACTTTGTAAACGTACTGTCAATATTGGTTGTAATATTGATACACGTGTTGACAAATGGGTGAAATGTGCGAGTGTGCATAGTAAAATGGTTGTGGATTCACATAAAGTAAACAGAAAATTGTCAAATAACTGTCAAGTGAAAGGTAAGAATAAAAACTTGTAATACTCGAGTTCCCAAAGCAAAAAAATAATGCTAGTACTGCTACAAGCACAACTAATGGAAAAAAATAATGTAAATCATATAGTTGTCCAAGCCACAGTTGTCAGGGGCCGTCTATTTGCGGCGAAAGTGTGCTGTGGCAAGATGGAAGCAGACATATATATTATAAACTACAAGTTCGGCAACTCACAAATACGTGGTGGTTTCTGGACTTCTCACTTCAAAAGCAATATTCCTGTATTTATCCAAGTTGTTATAAGTGTTTATTGAATCCTGCCACACATCAATACTTCATTCACATTTCCAATATGTAGTGGATATCATAATATTTAGTTTGCACTAATTACAGATCAATTTTATGGACATATTCCAGCACTTTCTTCCTTTTTTAATTTCTCCAGGGTCATGTGACCACATTTTTACTTTTGTTTATGTTGCACTACACCCCTATTTAAGAAGTTTTGGAACCTACTCCCGAAATTTGTTTAATTTATTTGAATGAAGACAAAAGAATGTCTTAAATGTGATATAAAATACATAACACCTTTAATCACATAAAGGTTGAAATTGTTGGATGGATTAGAAAATATATACATTTATTCACACAGCAGCTTAACTAGATTTCTTTGGCTTTTTAGGGCGTCTAACCATATTGTCAGATTTACATAGATCACAACTCCATTTTGCATATACAGATCTCAAAACCTTTCATTTCCCTTGATATTGACACATTTATAATGGAACCACTTTTTACACTTGTCACATTCTATACTCTGATCACCTAAATGCAAAGGATTATTAACACATTCCTCTCTACATTTGGGACATGGGTATGAGTTATCATCACATGACAAATTTAGATCCATGGGTTTCAATTCAATCTTTCTTTTTTTGGATTCACTGGTACTTTATGAGCTACCTATCAGAATGTTTGTTCTGTGAGCCTTGGTTTTTTTCACACATTCATTTTCTCGAAACTCTTTCCTCAAACTTGAATGCACAATTTTGACATAATTATGAATCAATTCATCAAAACACAAAATACAGGCATCCAAAAAATCATCATTTGATTCAGCATTCCCATCATTCACTAAAATTGACATAAGGGAAAACCACTTGTCCAACCATGAATTGTCTGCCTGCAGGGCGGAAACCACAAGTTCAAACAGTTTCCTACCATGTTTGTGATTATTTTGAATGTTGTCAAGGGCAGATGTTTTGGAAGCCAGCAGTATGAAAAATTCAAAGGCATCATCTGTAATATGAGTAAGACCAAATTAGCATTTTGCTTTCTTTCAGTCTCCACCAATGTGGATGAATATAAGGTGGATTGCAGAAGAGCATTCCTTTCAATTTGCAGAGTCCTTACCAACCTCCACATGAAACATTGCTGTTTCAGTTTATGAGATGATGGATTGAAGTTCTTCTTCAATCTGAAATGAATGATTTTGACATATCACAAACAATGACAAAATACAGGAATAAATGTTTCTAAACAAATTTGGTGTACACATTCAGATGAGCACTTTTACATGAGAAAATACTAGCCAAAGAAAAGGTGACAATATATGATTGAAAATTGTCAAAAAACTTGTCATAAGCGCCTAACATTTTCATTTGTAGTTAATGAACACTAAATCAATAGAAGTAGTATGTTAAATATTGAAGTTGTTGGAGTTTAAAAGCCCTTCATGAATATTTGTAACTCCAGTACTAAGAATCCTTGTAAGCAAATGACAAGTATTCTGCAAATAAGAAGAAAACATATACTTAATGTACCTCTTGCGAAGAGAAACAACACAGCAGCCACCTATATATCTTATTTTGCTCAATGTGACATCAACAAATTTTTTTCATCAGAAATATCTACAGCTACTATCTGTAATGAAGAATCGGTGCCTAAGATATTGGAAACATGTGATTCAAATACAGAATGAAGTGCCTTCAAAGCCAACTTGAACACTACTTTGTGCTGTGCATTGCTGATGCTCGTACACTGAAACAGCTGCTTCTTTTTCTGTTCATAATGATTGTTGCAGGTGAAAAATTTCATCAGTTCTGAACAGAATAATGTCCAGTCCCTTATTTTTGGATTTTGCTTTAGCTTTCCCTGTAACATACAGATGTAATTGGTTAACAGTAACAAGGACACTTGTAATTGTTAAGAAATATTTTAAAACATTTGAAGAGTAAGGGGCACTATCAAGGAACATGTAACTGGAATTTAGCAGTTTCTTATATGGTAAGGCTAGGGGTGACACATCAGATGTAAAGAAATGTAATTATTAATTATAGATTTTGGGCTTCTTCTACATGAAAGTTGGATTACACCTACATGGGCAAAGTAGCTTATGAAATTCCATAGTCACAAGATGAGGTGAGTCGGAAACTTTCATGAATTCCTGCAGCATTTCTTTTTGAATGTCTGTTAAGGTACTGCTATGAACATCAAATGAGAAGATGCCTTTGTCAAGTGGCAATACTGGTTCTACATATCATCATCCATCTGTATTAAATCGTCTGAGACCTCCTGAACCATGTTTACCTCTACCCTATCAATAGCAATTGGTACAAGTGGTTCATGTAATTGTGCATCCTGTGGAGTGTAGGGATTGAAGCAGCAAAGTTTATCAGAATGTGGTGTTTCATGATGGAAAGAGCTGTAGAATGACTCAACACAAGCAGGATGAGGGATAACATGGTGTTCATTGAAATTTCTGACTCTGCAGCCAGATTCACAAACCGCACGGCCAACTGCAACTGCAAGTTGGCCAGGAGCAAATATTCCATCACAATCCACATCAACATACTGTATAGACATACCTTGAGAGTACGGTCATGGCATAGGCAAGAATAAGGGGTATTTGTTGCCTTGTGTAACCAACCTTATTCTGCTTTGGATCATAAAGGCTAACTTCTACAGGTTTTATGACAACCTCACTCAACATATTTCCAAAATTTACTACCACTTGCCTATCATCTAAAAATTTAACCACTGTGCCATGTAACCCATTAACTAGTCCCATTTTTACGTCCACATTATAGGTCAAGAGAACCGGTGCTCCAACCTTGAGTCTCACGCAACGTGGTGTTGTGATATGCTTTTCGACTAAACTTCTACTGAAGTTGGTAAACTTTTTATCCTGCGCTCTAAATGTTTTTTTGCAAGCTTGGACTTCACCGAGCCTTAACTCATTGAACATTTGAACGTCCAACTTTTGAGCAAATAAATGTACGACTGGGGCATTAATGGGCCTGTAGGCCACCAAAAAGGACTTCTGTGCCACGGACTACCCTGAAATAAAAATTATGACAGAGTGTGTTACATAATGTTGACGTATTGCATGGAATAGCAAATAACAGGATAAGTTGGAGATCAGTGTTTAATTTTGAATTATAAAATATACTAAGATTACTTGAACAGGGAAATGTTTTGTATTTTCTATTGACTCTAGCTTAACAACAAATCACCTTGTAATTTGTTCAAGCTGGTCAAACTGTTTGATTCTCAACATAGAAATCTCATCCACAATAGGGACATCAGTATGCTGAATTCTATATTTAATGTCACTGTAATCTTCTTTGGTGAGGATGTTGTGTTGCAGTGTCTCTGTGGTGTAGCGGCCATCAAATAATCCCGCCCAATGATGTATGGTCGTGCTTTGAAGATTTGAAAATTGTTTTGTGGCAATCCCTGTAGTTGTAGTAACTGACACATTTTTAGTTGGAATTAGGTCCAAACATACTTTATTGAGTAGCCACGATTTACCAGAACCTGTAAAGATATTTATCCTTAAAAAATCTGTAAAAAACTTACAACAAGAAAGCACTTTGATTCATGATATGATGAATTTGGGTCAACTGAAAATAGATGATGTGAAAGGTATCAATTGAAGGAATACTTTATATACATTTTAAAGGCATAAAATTCTACTTGTTGTTTCATAATTAGTAATGGGCCACAGAGAGTACCAAAATGTACTCCACAATCATATCTGTAGCACTCATTACATTAAAACAATCACTAAGGAAATCCAACTTTGATAATCAATTGAAACATTTCGATTAACATGATTTACTTTGCAGGTGAGTCATCAATGAGACATTTATGCTCTCCTAATGTTTTAGCCATGGTGTAAATGCTGTTTATCAGTTAATATATCCTCATGCTTCGTCATTTCATTTTATGTAACATGGAATTTCTTAGGGAATAATGAACTTGATCTGGTGATCTATTAGACACAACTGTGGTAAATACTTATGGGAAGATTTGGACTGCTGAAGTAAATAACTCTGTCCCCTGTAAAATTCTTTCTCCTTCAAAAATATAGTGAGCCAAATAGATACCTGCTTGTCCACTTAAAAAAACATTATGTCCATCTAAAATTAGTTTGTGTTGCCTCCTGCTGTCATGAAATTGGTCATCTTTTTGAATTAGTTGTGTGGCATCTAATCATAGGCTGTCACCTCTGTGGGTTCGAGTCCCACAAGTGGCAATGCTGAGGACCTGTCCCAATATGACCCTGGCTGTTGAACGGGACGTTAAACCCCAACTTTGACTTTGACTTTGAATTAGTTGTGGCTATAATGTCTGAAAGAGATGTATTTCTTTAATGAAATATATAGCACAAAGCTCACAGTTGATGTGTGTCACAGTTAATGATTTGAAACCTTTGTAATGTATGTGTAAACACTATCACCCATTAAAGTAGCCAAATGTAAGTGTTTTGTCTATTGCACTGCTTAAATTTTGTTACTTTAGCAACCATAATTTTGCACTTCTTCCTAAAAAGTCACAAGTTTGACATTATCAACACATAACCCTTTTTGACAGCTGTCAATATATTTTTAATTTGAAACATATGCTTATCACCTTTATGTTTTACATGTATTTGCAGTATCAAAATTATTGATGAAATGAATTGTACATACAAAGGTCGATGAATTTTGGTCTTGAGTCAAAATTATAGTGTTTGTGGAAGTACTGTATGTGGAATAATTTGGATTACTGTTTAATCCATTTCTGACACCTCTTTGTTGGCAAAAGAAATTTTCAACTGCATCTGAGTTAATACGTGCAGGAACCAGTATACCATCTGCACGTTGAGACACTTTATCATGCAATGCAATGACACCATGCAGATAAGACAGCATGTCTTCCATACATTGTGATGATAATTTACATATTGCAGGAGATTTGTTCCATTCATTGAAGAATTGTATTAATGCTTGCAACATATCAATGCAATCATCACCATTTTTAAGGGTCTCATGTCATTGGAGAATGCCACAAGTTTTGATGTTTGCTGCAGTAGAAAAATTGTTCCATCATAATCTTCACACGTTTTTCCCTTACTTTTTTTTCAAAGATTCCACAAGATATAGCATCTCACCATCAAGAACATCCTCTGCCAATTTGTTCCTCATCTTATTTGAACCATTTAGCTCAAAATGTTCATCCTTTAGTTTCTGATGGATTTTCCAAAGTTTGGTTTTGTTGAAATCACGAGCTTCCTCAAAATGTTCCCAAAGTATTGGTTTGTCACGTAACATCAGTTTCTTGTCCATTCCATTGCTTTTCAAAATTCCGTTTCTAATTTTCTTCAGATTATGTTTTATGTCCATCATAAAAATCATCGTTTTCTGTGGATTTATAGGACTCTTTGATGTGAATTCATGGTCAGTAATATCTTGATCAAACTGGATTTTCATAAATTGTCTATTTGACTTGGCTCCATCAATGCTGCAGAAATCAACTTCAAATCCATAATCTTCAAGTTTGTCAACTCACTCCCAAAATTTGAAGAATAAATTATGTGCTTGGGTGCTCATTACAGGGAAATGTCCCACAGGAAATCGAAAACCTGTGTGTCCAATAAAAATAAACTGCAACACTTATTTTGCAAGTTCAAATTTCTTAACACCCTTAGAGCCCCCTGTGGGTCCGGGGATGTAGAATAGGCCCAATGTATCCTCCTGCGTGTCGTAAGAGGCGACTAATTGGGGGCAGCCTGTTTGCCGTGGGTTGCAATCCGTGTCAGTGGAAGAGAGGGTCCTGGCTGTTGAGCCAATTCTTTGTTGCGGCATTGAGGAGGCAATACACAGCTTTGGCCTCAATTTCACTTAGTCGGAAGGTTAAGATGGCCTGGCTTAATCAATCGGCTGGTAGTGCCAAGCCCTAGTGCTCCAAATTAGTGATGGCTTGTTGTTTCTAATGGTTTATACTGTTGTACTTGATTGTTGTATTCTGCTGGTGTTTGTTTTGTGCTTTTGTTTGGAGTATCTAGAAGGCGGCTGCTTAACAGGTCAATCAAGGTTCACTTTTGTGGTCTTTGAGTATATTGTTAATGTATCTCTGATATCAGTGTGCAGGGCTCAGCTCCACACTATTATGATATCCCCTTGTTGGGCTCGAAGGGTGGGTGGAGAGCATTGGCAATGAATAATTATTATTTTACTATGGCTACTCAACACTCTCAAATGACCGATAGGAAACGAACTAGAACTGATATCTTGACTACGAGCTTGGATTCTGCACCAATTTGTTCATGGCCACGTTTTTTGTTGATAAAAGGCACAGACAATGAGAGACCCTTGTCCAAGCTGTCGCCATTTGCTGTAAACAAGGTCATTGTTGCTGTTTTAGGATCTGATCCTTTCAATATAAGAAAATTAAGAAATGGAGACATTTTAGTTGAAGTTGACAAGGAAGCTCAAAGCAGCAAACTACTGAAAACGACCAAACTGCACTTGACTATGGACAATGTTATCCCCATCACTGTATCACCACACTACAGCCTGAACACAAAGAAAGGGGTCATTAGATGCCCAGACATAAAAGAATGTTCTGATGAGGAAATATTAGAAGGACTTAAAGATGAAGGGGTCATAAAACTGGACAGGATATCGATATTCACAGATGGACAAAGGAAACCAACAGGGACATTTATATTGACCTTTCAGAGCCAGACCTTACCAAAATACATCAGGGTGGGTTACTACAGAGTGGCTGTGTCACAATTTATCCCGAATTCTGTGAGATGCTACAAGTGTCAAAAGTTTGGTCACACTAAATTCAACTGTAGAAAGAATGAAGTTTGCACTAAATGTGGGCATGAAGATCATACAGACTCTCAAGAATGTAAGAATGAAGCAAAATGTGTAAATTGCCAAGGAAAGCATGCATCTAATGATAAAGAATGTCCAAAATGGAAAGAAGAAAAGGAAATTCAAAGGATTAAGGCAGAAAGAGGTATTTCATATACAGAAGCCAAGAAACAAATGGATATATTTAATTCTGTGAAATCAACATATGCCCAAGCAGCTGCAGCAACTAAACCTGTGGTGAAAACAGTGAACGTAGAAACACAAACAGAAATGACTTGGCCAGAAGGCACAAAACAACCAAAAAAGTGCGCAGTTGAGAAACAGATAAATAAAGTGAATAAAACCAGTGCATTGAGTCAGACAAGTGCATCTCAAAATGACCCCATTAAGCTGAAAATAAGTCAGAGCAAAGTATATTTGACCAAACAACATAAGGGATCTAATGACCCTATTAAACAACACAATAAATATGATGTTTTAAGTGATAGTGACAGTGACATGAGTGTCGAAGAATCCCCAATCACAAGTTCACAAGGGCGGAGTGGTAATAAAAGTGTAAATAATGGAACCAAACAAAAATAAAAGTATAATACAGTGGAACTGTCATGGCTTTAGGCCAAATTTTGAAGAAATTAAAAATTTAATTTCCAATTTTAGACCCTACATTTTAGCATTGCAGGAAACTCATTTTAAAGATTCAGATAATGTAAATATTAGAGGATTTGATCATTATTTTAAAACTTGTATGTCTGAAGTAGATGGGAGAGCCACTGGTGGCTGCTCTATTTTTGTTAAGAAAGGTATACCCCATGAGGTACTTGAGTTAGATACAGAACTGCAGGCAGTTGCTGTAAAAGTATCTCTACATAAAACTATAACTGTATGTAATGTATATATTCCACCACGTTTTAATGTTGCACAAAGTGATCTTGATAATCTAGTCAACCAGTTACCTGGACCTTTTCTATTTATTGGAGATTTTAATGCACATAGTGATTTATGGGGTTGTTCCTCGTCTAATAGTTTAGGCTATAACGTGGAACATCTTCTTGAATCCTCTGATATTTGTTTACTTAATGATAAGTCACCTACCTACTTTCATCCTGCATCAGGTTCATTCACCTCAATAGATTTGTCTTTATGTTCTGCATCTGTTTTTCTTGATTTTACATGGCAGGTCCATTCAGATCAGTGTGGTAGTGACCATTTTCCTATTTTAATTGATATAGTTAAGAGTATGCCTAAGGACAATGTTCCTCGTTGGAATTTTAAAAAGGCTGATTGGCCAAAATTCAAACTTCAGTGTTCTCTGGATATTAATAGGCATAATTTTACTGACATAACAGAAAAGTTTCCTGCATGTTTAGATAAGTTAAATGACATAGCAACAAAATGTGTGCCAAAGTCAACTGGACAGTCCACTGGTAGCTACAAACCATGGTTCAACAGTGAATGCAAAAAAGCTGTTAAGGCTCGTCAAAATGCAATGGATAAATGCCGTATAAATCCTACATCGGATAACATAAATGAATATAAAACCTGTCGAGCCAATGCTCGTAAAATAATTAAAGAAAATAAAAGGAAATCATGGCATGAATATGTATCAAAACTAAATGTAAAGACACCAGCAAAGAAGGTATGGGAAATGATAAGGAAAATAAGTGGCAAACAAAGTAACACCACAATACACCATCTGGAAAATAATGATGGGACAAAAATAACAGAAAGAGTTGATATAGCAAATAGGTTGGCCGAAGAAATCCGCAAGAATTCTAGCAGCAACAATTACCGTACAGAGTTTCAAAAATATAAAGAGAAAACTGAAAAAGAACACTTGGATTTTGACACAGACAACTTTGAAAACTACAATGTACCATTTACCATTAGAGAACTATGTGATGCTCTGAAAAAGTCTCATGACACTGCCACTGGTCCAGATGAGATCCATTATCAGCTGCTAAAACATGTACCAAGAGACTCACTTATGGTGTTACTTGATGTATTTAATGATATATGGGCTTCAGGTGAAATTCCTGAATGCTGGAAAGAGGCCACTGTAATACCTATTTCTAAACCAGGCAAAGACCAAAAAAACTCGTCCAATTACCGCCCCATATCTCTGACGAGCTGTTTATGCAAAACCATGGAAAGAATGATTAATACTAGATTAGTTTGGTTCCTCGAAAAAAATAATATTTTATCAAAATATCAAAGTGGTTTTAGAAAAGGTCAAACTATAACAGACCAATTAATAAGACTTGAATCTTTTATTAGAGATTCCTTTTTAAAAGGCAACCATGTAATCTCTGTATTTTTAGATTTAGAAAAAGCCTACGACACAGTATGGAAGTATGGTGTAATAAGAGATCTACATAAAGTAGGCTTAAGAGGGCGAATGCCCATGTTTATTCAGAATTTTTTATCAAACAGAGTTTTTAGAGTTCGTTTAGGATCTATTTATTCAGATATGTATGAACAAGAAATGGGTGTCCCTCAAGGCAGTATCCTATCTGTTACATTATTTATTTTAAAGATCAACAGTATTGCTGATGTGATTCCAGCTAGCTTTGAAAAGTCTCTTTTTGTTGATGATTTCTCAATCACTTGTTCTTCTAGAAATATGGCTTCAATAGAAAGGCAACTTCAGTTATGTTTGAATAAGATAAAAAAATGGGCTGATGAAAATGGTTTTAAATTTTCTAAAACCAAAACTGTTTGCATGCATTTCTGTAATAAAAGAAAACTTCATCCAGACCCAACATTGACAATATATAATTCACAGGTCCCTGTTGTTTCACAAACTAAGTTCCTTGGTGTTATATTTGACAATAAACTGAATTTTAAGGCACACATTGATTATATTCGCCAGAAATGTGAAAAAGCCATGAACTTACTGAAAGTAGTTGCCAAAATGGATTGGGGAGCAGATAGGAGTGTTTTATTGAGACTTTATCGTTCATTTGTTCGTTCTAGATTGGAATATGGTTGTGCTGTTTTTAGTTCTGCTCGAAAGTCATATCTTAAGAAATTGGAACCCATTCAAAACCAGGGCTTAAGAATATGCCTGGTAGCCTTCAGGACTTCTCCAATGCAAAGCTTATATGTAGAGGCAAATGAACCACCCTTATATTTAAGGTTTGATAAGTTATGTATTCAGTATGCTTTGAAATTGAGATGTAATCCTGACAATCCAGCTTACGATGTTGTTTTTAACCCCCAATTTTATGATCTTTATGACAAGAAACCATCTGGAATCAGATCTTTTGGGCATCGTGTAGAGGAAGATTTGTCTGCTGTCTGTCCTCAGCTGGATTTAATTCAGACTGTGCCATTGCCAGATGACCCACCCTGGACTATACAGAAACCTCACATAGACTTATTCCTCACCCATCAAAAGAAACATCTTGGTGATGATTGTCTTTTTCAAAGTCTATTTTCTGAGTTGAAAGGTTGTTATCCTGACCATAGGGCTATATATACTGATGGATCAAAAACAGAAAATAGGGTTGCTGCAGCTGCTACCTGTAATAACCTCAGTGCCCAAGTCAGACTTCCTGGCAATGCTAGTATATTTACAGCTGAATTACAGGCTCTTAAAATGGCTTTTAATATTGTGAAAAATTGTGATGGGGATCTATTTATCATATTCACTGATTCTTTATCTAGTCTCCAAGCTCTTGATAGCAACAACTGTGATCATCATTTCATTCAAGATATTTTAAAACTTTTTGATGATTGTTTGTCAGTGAATAAGAAAGTTGTTTTAGCTTGGGTTCCAAGTCACGTAGGCATAAAGGGCAATGAAAAAGCAGATGAGCTTGCCAAACAGGCCTTGAATTTTAATGTTTTAGACTTGAAAGTCCCCTATACAGACTTCAAAGTGAATGTAAATAGTGTTTTTAAACAAAAGTGGCAAGCTCAATGGAATGCGTGTCCTGATAATAAACTATTCCAAATAAACCCTAAAGTAGGAGATTTTTATGTTTGGACGGGTTTATCTCGTAGGGAGGAAATAGTTATAACTCGAGCCCGTATAGGACACACTTATTTCACCCATAGTTATCTGTTGAAAGGTGAAGATATGCCCTGGTGCATTCCATGTCATTGTCCCAATACAGTCAAGCATATATTATTAGACTGTATCGACCTATGTGACACCAGAATTAAATATTATAGAAATATTAATACAATGCAAAAATTATTTTGTGAAAATGTTTTTAATATCATTAATTATTTAAAAGAATGTGGCCTGTTTAAAAAGTTTTAATTAATTTATTTTGTGTTTTGTCCTTTATGTTAATTTATTCTGCAATATCTAGTCTTTAGTTTGTTTGTTGTTTATGTATTGTTGATTGATTTTTTACATTGTTTATTCTAGTCATTTTGTATAGTCTTGTGTTTTTGTTTGATATTTTTGCCAGTTTTTGATTGTATGTATATATATATATGTTTGTGAATATTAGTTAATATATTTATAGTAGTTAATGTTTTTATAGTGCAGTATAACACATTGGTGTTGTTGCACTTAAAATTTTAAATATCTTATCTTATCTTAACACCCTTAGAAATTGCATCCAGAAGATTACCCAAATCTCCTAAGTCTACATTTCCCACCAAACACATATCTCCCCCTTGTTTGACAATCTGTAGATCCTGTTGTACTGACATTTCATCAATCAATATTCCTCCAAACCATCCATTTTCAGGAAGTGACAATCGGGTAGCTTCTGTGCGCATCCATATCAGCACATCATCCTAATAACATTAAATGTGCAGTTTTGAGTAATTTAAACTTACGACCACCTACACATATTCACTAAATGGTACTAAAAATTTACAAAAGAGAAAATTATGTTTTCATGTCCTGTTCAGGGTTATTTTGTAACACACCCTTAGGGTTTGCTGCCAATAGGAGTTCAACCCACAGAAATGATGGTCCATTCAAAATTTATAGTTGGGGTTATACATTCCATTTAACAGACAGGGTCATATTGGGACAGGTTTATAGCATGCCCACTTAGGAGAGTCAAACCGACACAGAGGTGACTGCCTGTCATTAGATGGCAAACTTGCTAACCACTATTCCACTGAGGACCTTCACATGACGGTCTGTAGTTAAATGTAAAAATATTAAACCCACATGGATACCAAAGAAGTTTTTAACGTTACAGTTACATTAAATCCAATTTAGAGATAAACTTTTGTTGTACTTTATTGAAACTTCTTCTACACATTGGTTAATCATGGTTTTTATAGGTAACTGACACTTTTTACAAAGGAACTATTAAGCCGGATCAATGGCCAAGCATTCTTCTATTGGGAATCAGATGAAAATTCTGTGTGATGGGTTATTTGCAATTGTAAATATTACAGTTCTAAATTATCATTGAAGAACTACTGTATAAGTGGTTATTTTCGCGTGGAAAATAACTTCTAGCCAATATTTATATTCAGTAGAACCAGTCTACAGTAGCGTGAGCGGTAATACAAGATTATGCAAGATACAATATTTAACACTGTCACGGAAACAATAAATTCCATTGCTTTATCAAATGTACCATTCACAGAAACGCCTAACTTCTTTGATCTTTATCACCAATAGGGAGGGATTAATTCCATTACACAACCCCGCTACACAACTTCTTTGATAATGCGCCGATCAATGAAAGTGTGTTCGATTGGGTTTCGTAAATTTATAATCTCCCAGAGTAGGTTCTCACACTGACAACGTGTATAAAAGAAAAGACGTTAACTATGCATTTCCAATCAAACCAGCAGAAGTCCGCATAATATTTTAATTTGAACATGTTGTTAGTTTGGGCGATAATTGAATATATTTCACCGCGAAAATAAATTCTCGCGAAGCAGGCCTACAGTGTACATTCGCGAACTTAAGTACCCGCGAAAATAACCACTTATACAGTATTTGTGTAATGTTGTTGTAAATGTAGGAGTTATAGCTTAAATTGTAAAAAGACAAACCTGAAAACCTGGTGACTGTTTACAACAGCTCTTGTAATATCTCATTAAACGGCCACTTGGCAGTGTAATCATACCCCCATCCTTCAATTCCTGGTAGGCTTTAGGAGATCGACAATAAAGGGCCAATGACATAGAAATTATTTCAGTGTCCCACCTTCTACCAAGTGGAGATACTGTGTGTGACTTCAACTGTGACTGAATCAATTTCTTATTGGCATCCGGAATTGCAGGATTTTGTCAATATCATCAGATTCTGATTTATTGAAATCAGTGGTGTCTGTGGATTCACATTTTACCAGCATTACTGGGTGTTTTGTGTGAAACTGCAATGCCTGTTGACAATTTCATTATACTACAACTTTTACATACTGCAGAGGTGTTTGACATAGGCAGGAAGTGTGTGCAGTTGTTGCTCCTTTTCCTCATTTCAGTATTATTTCCATCAACAGCTGAAATTTCCATGAGGTCACATGTTTGTCCTTTATGTATTTCTGAAACAAGTTTTCCTTTACATATCTGTAGTACCTGCGCTAAGTGAAAAATTGTTAGTACACAAGTGGTTGACCAGTCACTATTTTCATCAAGACCAAATGCTTTTGGAGAAATATCTTTGGAACCACTATTTTATTCATTGTTACATTAGACAAAATAGATACTACTAATTTATGGTGTGGCCTATGCAGTACTGAACACACCTCAGGCATTGTGAATGTCAACCAAAGTGTGGTCATGAATTTGCCATGTTAAGAAAACAATAGTTTCGTTTCGTTGAGTTTGAAGGTTGATTCTTTCTGCTGACCTAACTTTTGGGAATATTTTCCTCAAGTGTCTACCGATCTGTTTTTTGTTGCAAACTCTTCCAGTATCTGACTTAAATTTGTCACAAATGTCACTGACATACAAATATGAAGATAAACAAGTTTTCATATTTGTGGCTAACCTACAAGACAAAATTTGGAAATTTAGAGAAGCTGTCAAAATGGAAGCATGTACATATATCAGAGAAAATAATGAATGTCCACACAATGTAAAGTATGAACTTAAATATATCCCAAGTTCATTTCAATCCTACTTTCAAAGTTTTTACACATGCATTTTGTAAAGATTAATTTAAGTGTCGCTATAAATGTATCATCATTGGAAATTTCAGTAACAAATGTGCGTACATTAAAGTGTGCAATAATTTATACACAATAAACATTTCATAGAATTATTTCAAAATAATTCCCATATTATTTCCATTCTGAACAAAATAGAAACTGTATTAGGTAAGTAATTTCAATAAATCCTTCAGACTTTTTGGTAAATGTTCACGTGAATTGTATTTCATAGTAAGGTCACATGATCTGGTTTCAGTCCCCACCCCAAGACAGTAAAACACAGAGTTGAGGGCACTTTGTTTAATACAATAACCAAGTAAATATATATATGTAAGTTCTATACTAAAAATTATTTACAGGTCAGTAAGAGTACACAAATTCTGAATAGATAAATATAGTAAGTAGTGACTAGTAAAGTTAAAGTTCATAGTTCATAAGAGGTCACTATCAGAATCAGAGACCTGAAGAATTTACTGAAATTACAGAATAGTGACTGATAAATTAAAGTCATTGTCCATAAGATCACTATGATTTAAAATACTAAAACAATTTACTCCTGGAGGTCTATTCGAGCCCAGGAAAAGGGGAAGACCTTGAAAGGTCATATTATGTCAAGAGAAGGTGACCCTTCATCAAGGTCACACACAAAGTCAAATTGACCTCAAAATAAGGTCAAGTTTTGCAACTTTAAGATTGGATTGAGATTAAGGTCACCCTAAGGCTGGAGACCAGAAGACCTCAAGGTTACAAATATTTAAGACAATACATGAGATAAAGCACTATAAGAAGCCCTCAAACCCCAACAGTAGAAGCATTTATGTACGTATAGCATTGGCAAGGGAGAAAGCAAGGCATTCACCAGAAGAGTGTTGTATTTCATAGTAAGGTCACATGATCTGGTTTATATTCATATTGAGTGAAATGTGTTGGGAAAACAAGGAAGTTGTATTGAAAACATCACATTTATTATGTTATTGATATGGATACAAGAATATTGTGTTGCAGAATGGTGGAGTAAATTGTGATGATTGTTAATATATGTTCATACTTATAACAACTTGGATAAATACAGGAATATTGCTTTTGAAGTGAGAAGTCCAGAAACCACGTATTTGTGAGTTGCCAAACTTGTAGTTTATAATATATATGTCTGCTTCCATCTCGCCACAGCACACTTTCACCGCAAATAGATGGCCCCTGACGACTGTGGTCCAAGCAAGGTAGCTGATAACAGTCAGACGTTAACTGACCATGTTACAAATGACAATATGATTCGGCCAAATACAGCAGTACCTGTCAGTCCCCATACTGTAAATGTGTCAGAGCAAAGTTCATGCATCAGTGAAGCTACTGCTGTTACAGGTTTGAACCCAGACAAATATATATATGACTTAGATTTGTGATTCAGGCCAAGCCATACTGGTCGGCCAGCGAAGTTCGTCACGTCGGAACATGTACAATTGCTTTAAGGCAGTACTAGCAATAATTTTGCATGTATTTCATAAGTATTAATTGTGTGTTCACATACAGATAATTTATAAGATACTCTAGTGCTAAAACGCTTGATGTAATTAAAGTTATTTCCAATTATCCCAAATATCGCCCACCTATTTAATATTTTAACCACCAGTGAATTTCGTCACATCCATTGATATAAAGATAACTGTGGACAGTAAGGAATGAATCTTTCTAGTTAAAGTATTTAAAAGTTAAAACTTGCTGTAAACACTAGATTTATAAATTGCATTTACAGTCTTCAGCATGCTATTTAATCATGTTGTAATAAGTAGGAGAATAACAATTGGTTATGTAAGAGTAGTCACAAACTGAATGGGGGCCACGGTGGCAGAGTGGTAACACTCTCGCCTCCCACCTCTGAGGCCGGGGTTCAATCCCCAGCACGGCCTCAATTGGGAAAGCTGGTAGTTGCTTGCCGTTGGTCGGCAGTTTACAGTACAGAACCCTAATGAACTGTATGTACTGGTTTCTTCTGCCCTTCCAACTACCCATCGTGATACGACCTGTACAGTGTTGCAAAGTGATGTAAAACCCCAAATAAACACAAACAGAATGATGCAATAGTATAAGTATGTGAAAGAATGGGATTCAGCACTGAGGTTGTGAATAATAATAAGAGTATTATCAATTGTTATTTATGGGTGCACAATTAAGAAAGAATGTAATATGTATTAATTATCAAGCCATGGGCTCCATCAAATCCTGATTTGTTAGTGAAATAGTATACTAACGTTTCTGTGAGGTATTAGGCAATTTCAATTTAGCCCACATAACAAAACTGATTTCTTGCTTATTACCCTTTAAATACAATAGGTAAAAATGATAATGTAAGTCAATTTTTACAAGGTAACATAAGTGATAAGTTGAAGTCAGGTTATAATTGGGGAATGTGCAAGTCGATTATGTTACCTAGTAATGTTCATATTTATAGAATATATCTTTTATTTATCAGACATATTTCGTTACTTTTGGTCTTTAGAAGTTAGCACAGCATACCTAGTACTACTTAACTACATTATCAGAAGTTTGTCCTTATTTTTAACCCATGTTTTTCACAGGAAAAATCTGAAAGTGGGATTGTATAATTCAGGAGTAAAACATTATTTCAATGATGACAATATAAATGAAAATTAGACTTTATCTTGACATAATATACATACTTCTCTGAGTGATCTGTGATGTGTCTATCAAGCAAGGATCAAATGGGAATATCCCAGATTTACGGAATGCACTTTCTAAGATTGTGCAAGTGGCTCCTTGCTTTAATGCCCTTTGCCACACCTTTGGAAATCTGCTTTTTGTAACACTTGCCCCAAGTGAGTTTAAACCGAGTGAAACGGTCAGGGCAGTGTATTCTTTTTGATGTGATTAAACACACCCACATCCAAAGGTTGCAGGATGTGGGTTGTATGTGGCAGAATGCCAAGGATGTCAACCTGTGATGAATAAAGTATATTGTTAAAAGTATTTATTTATTTATTTGGGGTTTTACGTCGCTTTCAACACTGTACAGGTCATATCACGACGGGTAGTTGGAAGGGCAGAGGAAACCAGTACATATATTTCGCTAGGGTTGTGTACTGTAAACTGCCGACCAACGGCAAGCAACTACCAGCTTTCCCACTTAAGGCCATCCGGGGATCGAACCCCGGCCTCAGAGGTGGGAGGCGAGAGTGTTACCACTCTGCCACCGTGGCCCCTATTGTTAAAAGTAAAGCATTAATGTAATTCATAAGTTTCTGTCATTTGTTTGCTTACAGGTTCTCAACAGTTCAGAAGAGTCATTGTTATAACTTTCAGAGTCTTTACAGAGATGTCAAATATGTAAAGTAATTACAACATTCCTTTAAACAGAAGACAGCTAATCAAGGATTACTAAATGCACTAAAAATAAATACCTATGTAAGTGCTACATGTCAGAAAAATGTTACTCAACAAAGTACTCTTTTTGCCAGAAATAAGTGTCAATGAAGGCTAATAATCTGTGGCTGCTTCATCAAATTGCACTTTTATAAAAGGCAGAAATGTTTCATACATATTTCATAGTAAGCTGAACTCTGGCTTACATAAACAACAATCCTTGAACATAATAATTAGATTTTTGAATGCTCCACATTGGAGCAATGGTAACACACTCATCTCCCACCTCCGAGATGAGAATTTTAATCCGGGCCTTATCTCAATTGCAAAGGTTGCAGTTTTCACTACAGAACCTTGACCACTGTATGTAACGCTTTCATCTGCCCTTCAAACTAACCATCGTGATATGACCTGTACAGTGTTCATAGTGACAGAAAACCAAAAATACATAACTAAATTTGATGTTTAAAGCCATTAATATGTGTTTGAGGGTCTAATTTGGGTTTGTATAACCTATTCAACATCCAGTGTTATATATATTGTGACAGACCCACAGATTTTGTTGGCTTTGGGACTGAATGGATGCTGAACTTGCTACCCACTAGACCACAGTGAAGCTTTACCACTGATACAAGACTGTTTGACTATATGTTTTTAAGATATTAATAACATAAGTTATAACTGCTTTTTCGTGTAACATATAACAATAACACTCATGTTTAAAACACTAGCAGGTAAGTAACCATTTCACCACTTAACTAATAATTAGGTTATATTAAATGCTTCAGAATAATTTGAAAATAACAGCAACCACCACCCATCTTAGATAAAGACATGTATATGTAATTGGCATGTCATTGTGGAATGACATTCTGGCTATCCCAAATCTTGATTTCCTTTGTAGTGATTGGCCATCATGTACATGTCTCCACACTAGAAATATGACAAAATTCTGCAGGACAATACAGTATAATGTTTCATAATTCTTTAGCCTCAGTGAATAATGTTAACATTATGAAAGAAAGTACCTTTGTAAATTGTTGCATACATTCTTCCTACAAATTCTAGACATTTACCTTGTACACATGGTTTTAGTTAAAGGTTCTTTGATAACTTATATTAACTAAATTGGTTAAATGTGTAAAAGTATAACCTATTGTTAACTACATTTTAACCTGATTTTTTTTTTGCTATTTGCATGATTTCATAGGAAACATGGCTATCGTGGTTGTCCATTAATAGTACCACTGGCCTCTTATCGCCACAATGAGGAATGAATATCCTGGTAAACCAGGATTTAAATAAGACTCTATGCATATAACCTGGAAATATGAGTACTTTACAATTTCACAGATTCGGCGGGCACTACAGGTAAACCAGCAGCTAACTATCGTTATGTATTATTCCCTATCCACTGTATACCAATTCAAAGTCAAAATTAAGCACACTTCATTTATACAAGTCTATTTAAAATTGTGTGTGATAGAAATAGGCAAGTAGTTGTCCCAAATGCAATCATTCGATTAGGCAATGTCTTCAAGAATGAGTAATGAATAACAATGTGTAAAGTGTATAACATGTATTAACTTGCAAGGTGCACTTTGTTTCTGTCATTACAAGATATGCTCAAAAGGTGTATCTATATGTGTCACCTCATAACCATGTATCAATATACCAGGATAATGCAGTGCATTGTGTTAACTTAGTGACATTTTACCATTTGGAGATGATGCGTACATCCACTCTTTGGGCCAACCACAGTCTCTGGACAATTTAGGTAGCGATTTCTCAAATATCAAGAAATTTGGTAGTACTTGTCCACTGGCAGAGATGCAAGTCATGGAAGTTATATGATCATGGCTAACAACCTGTAATAAAGTTCTATATTTGACCCACATGATTATAACCCTTCACAGCATACATGATGTCTATTTTCACTTCATTGGCATTTTACATTAACTAAGTTTAACTTTTGGTCTTCTGTATCTGTAGCATGTATGTAATCTCACCTTTTTTCTGATATATAGAAGTTCCCTTTTGTCCATATGCTTTGCATCGTGATGAGATCTTACTTCAGAGGTCCTCAGTGGCCTAGTGGTTAGCAAGTTTGGCATCTAATCATAGGCAGTCACCTCTGTGGGTTCGAGTCCCACAAGTGGCAATTCTGAGGACCTGTCCCAATATGACCCTGGCTGTTGAACGGGACGTAAAACCCCAACTTTGAACTTTGAGATCTTACTTCAGATCCCCATCTCATCACAATTAAAAATCTGCGATGGGCACTGTAACAGGTTGCGTCGTTTCAATAAGTTTTCTGTGTTACAAAAGACATAATACAAAGATAACTTCGTTTTATAAAATGATCTATCCTACAATACAACTAGCCTATTGTGTCTAATGTTGTAAGAAACTATTAAGTATTTTGCCCTGTAGTGTTATGTTGATATTATAAGTGGTACTTCTGACTATTATAGCTCTAAAATAACTATTGCCCAAACATATATCTTGAAATTTATTTTTAAGGTTTACCATACTTATTGAAAAAAAATCAGTTGCCTGTGTAATATGTGTGGTATCAATTGATTGGGGAATCCTCCAGGTCAATTCTGGGTGTCGTGCTTGGAACTTCTCAAACCATTCATCCGAGGGACCCCGGACTAAGTTAAATAGGCATTTTTCAGTCCTGTCAAGTCCAGAGACTTTCACTAAATCCTGTAAAATAAAAGGGCTCCCAACTTCTTGACAGCATCACATTTACTTTTAATGTAACCAATAATGGTAGTTCTGGGAACACCAAATATTCTAGCAGCAGTAGCTGCTGAATGTTTCCCCTTTTTGACTGCATCAAGTGCCTCCGGTAAGTCTTGCTTTCGATATTGCCTAAATTTCTTACCTAAACAGTACAGGTATTTTAGAATAAAAAGTAATAAATTTCATGATAGATTTCAATTTCCCTGACATTTCTTGAAATAGTATAGTAATAAAGTAACTGCAATTATTTGTAACTCATTTAGGTAATACATATAGTATTTCAATGCTCCTCAAATATCACTTAATTTGTCTACTGCTACTCTTAATTTAGGTGTCTACTTATTTTTTGAGATATGACTTATGATTTATGTAAAGTGGCATTTATGTGATTTATGTAAAATTTACATGGAAAATCATTGCACAGATGACATATATGGTGAGGCATACATAATGTTACTATGTTTGGACATTGAAATTATTTATTTGCCTTTGACTTTGCCCATTTTGTGTGGTGTTTCAACTGTTTGCCACAACGTGGTATCGCATGTGACCAGAAACGGAAATCTCCGATAACAATTTCATCATAGTATGTTCCCAACATGACGAACTTCGCTGGGTGACGAACTTCGCTGGCCGACCAGTATGTAGGCTGTAGCTAGAGCAAAGCAATGCAAACTCTTTAAAGAACGGGATAATCAAACGGCTGATAAATGTGGCTTTAAACCCCTACTGCTAACGTAGTAACTACCGTCGTGAATTGACGTGGTGACATTTAATGCTGTTTACTCAGCATGTTGTAAGTATTAAACCACAGTATAGAAGAAGTAAATCATCGGTAATTGTAAACAAAAGGCAGTACATCAATAAAACATGAAATATAGTGATGCACAAATTGGTAGTAAAATAACCTCTTCAATTATCACCCACAATAACTGAATATTTCTGTCACTACTTACCATCACACTATACAACCCAATTTCCTTGTATAATTATGTCCAGTACTTAAGCTTGTATCGATAACTTTAAGTACAGCACTGTATATGGTCAAAGATAACTCCAAAAGCCAAAAAAAAACTTCAACAAAGCATGGCCACCATAATATTCCAATTTTTGTTATCTTGAAGCAGCTTTATAATAAAACAAGTTTACCAAATGTAAGTGATTTGTGTTGTGATGCTAATCGTTTTGAAATTCTTCGTTCTTTAACTTGGTCATCTGGTTTGTCATCTTTCACACACATTTTGTCTTCACCATGACAATCCAGTTTCACACTCAATGTGACTTTTGCTTTCTTCTTAGACATTTCCATACTTTTCTCTTTCATCTGAGTGTAAATTTCTTCACCAGATATATGTCTTGCAGTAATTTGGACCTTTCTTTTTTATGTGCCATAGGGTACCCATCACTCTGCTGATTGGGGACCATAAATGCTGACTGGATTTCAGGGGGCAAATTCCTGACAGACTCTATGGGATGTGGAAATAATCCACACTGCGAACATTGCTCATCCTTGTTTGGGCATGTGCTGTCAATGTCATGGTTAATGCTAGACAAAGGGGTGACTGAAACAGCAGCACTTGTTGAACAGCCAGCTGTAACTACACTGTAACAAATGAAATCAAAGAACTTGAATTGTTTCACTCTCATGTATGTTGATCTTGTGTAGTAAAATTACAAATACATTGTGTTTTTCTTTTGTAAATAAAAGATTAAGTACTAACACATGAAAGTTAGTTTCCTTAAGACTATGTTACTTGTAAATACATTCAAGTGGTGTCAATTCATACATAGTATATGTGCTTACATGGAAAGCTTTTAATAATTGCCTTTCTGCATGCTAACTTAATCATACTTATTACATACTTCCTTTTTTCACATGCCTGAATCAATAGCGCAGGGGTCGAAGGAAAAGAGTCCTGATCATCTGAACGCACTCTTTATCACAGATGGAGTGGCGCCTTGCTCTATGTAGTTCTTCCAAGTGACTTTGTAATATTCACTTTGGAATTTCTCATCCCAGATGAGATACATATCTGATTGTATGATTTTTTGACATGGTTGAATATCCCTACATCTACATGGTTGTAGCAAATGAGTTGTGTGAGGAGGCAAACTCATTATTTCAACCTAAAAGTGCAACAATGAAAGAGCAATGTAAACTCAATACAGACCAATGATAAAACAATGTGTCCATTTGTGAAAATCCAAAACATCAATTACCTGGTTTTCTTTGGCCATTTCAATAACTTCGAGGCTGTAGTGACTGTCATGATTGTCCAATAACAATATGACGGGCCTCTTTGTCCGACAATTCTTTAGGAACACCTTCTCAAACCATAATTCAAATAGCTGCCTATCCACATAACATAATAAAATGAAGATATTTATTAACTTTTGGAAGTAAACATTCAAAGTGTCATTGTATGTTCAACAAGTAGTAATTATTTTATGGAATGAAATTTGAAACACATAAATTTACCATTTTCTGATGTAGCATACAACCATGACTTGGGTAGAGTTATGTTCAGCTGCATTATTGGTAAGTTTTTGGAATATAGGAGGAATGAAGGCATCATCTTTCCCTCGGCTGACACACACATCAAGTCTGTAATGTGATCTATGTTTGTGACCTGTTGAAAATATAATTTAGTAAAATTTTTGGTTACATTTTAAAGTGACATCAATAATAAAAGGCCATTAAGTAATTATTTCTGAAAATTTTTGTTGCACCTTTTGCTGGTACAAGGGACATCCCCTTTCACCATACACCTTGGTGTTACTGACTGGCTGGAGATTCCCGTTTCATCAGCATTAAATATGCAGCTAGGTTCATCTTCTAACTTCAGCTTTTTCAGGAGAGCCTCTGGAGATAAAAATGGTATGTGGAAAGGTATGTTGCAAGTTAAAATGGTATTGTGCTATATGGATTATATAAGCGATTGTTTTGTTCAAATATTGCATCTCATACTTTTTTTCGCACATATAAGTGAATCAATTAATTTTATTTAGTGTAGTAACAGCCTCTTCACATTACATTTTCATGTCTACTACAAGAGCATTCATGAACAATAATTGGGATGAAACCTACCATATTTGTTGAAGAAATCATCGATGACAAATTCATTGCACTGATGAATTCGTGATTTATCCATTGCTTGGGGCTTACTCCACTTCAGTTCTGAGTGTTTCTTCTCAAACTTGCAAAACCATTCATTCCCGGGTCCTTTGTGAAGGTTAAATTTGCAAGTTGCTATCCTTTCTGGGCCAGATTTTTTCACCAATTCCTGAGAAATAGATATTACCAAAAGTGGTGATTATCATGTAGGCAATTTGGCCACATCTAAATTATTCAGTTTGAATGTATGAATTGTTATTTGTAATTGTTGATCCTCTTACAATGATCGTTGATCAAATGTCATCTCTTGAGAGAGGGAAGTTATGTCTACTCATATACAGAATGTACTCCACGAATGCTGTCTCTTCTTCATCTCGCAACATAGGTGGTCCACCCTGTGGTCCCTTAATTTTTCCATGTATGTGATCACTTAATGTTGTTCTAGGCACTCCAAATCTTCTTGAAGCCACTGCTATTGTAACTTTTCCACTTTTGATTTCTTCAATGGCATCATGAAGTTGATGTTCCTCATACTTTCGTTTTATTCCTTTGTTACAAATACAAATATGGTATTTTATTGATATCCTTTAGTACTGTCATAATAGAAATGCTTACAAGACTTTTTTGTGACACACACTTGTGTCTAGGTATATGTTATGGCAGTACCTTAAAATATTGCCTACTTCAGTCGTTTGTTTATTATTTTAGAGTGAAGGACGTTTGGCAGGAGTGAGTTGCTCATGATATGTATGTTTATGTATATTATTGTTGTGCTGTGAATGAAGTGGTCAGTTTAAGTGTTTCTTTAGTTGGTAGGAACGAATTGCAATATAGTGGACTGTTTTACCCATTTCTGATGATATTTTACAAACACCAATGAATAAACACCTGAATGGTTTGTGTTGTCGTAAAAGTAGCGGTCATTTGTTACTGTTTATTTGTTTCCGATAACTGTGCTAAGTAGGATGTTGGAAAGTCCGTTACGATGGTAGGTATTACGTGAGCAGTATCAGAAATGATTATTCCTGAAAAAAAGCAAGGAAAACTTACCTTTGGCTACTATATTTGATATACATAAATCGATTGTTGGCACTCAAACTCACAACTTTCTCTCTCGCCTCCCACCTCTGAGGCCGGGATTCGGTTCCCGGCATGGCCTCAAGTGGGAAAACTGGTAGTTGCTTGCTGTTGGTCAGCAGTTTACAGTACAGAACCCTGATGAACTGTATGTAGTGGTTTCCTCTGCCCTTCCAACTACCCGTCGTGATATGACCTGTACAGTGTTGAAAGCGATGTAAAACCCAAAATAAATAAATAAATCATAGCTTTCTCAATGCTCAAATTTAAATTAAATCTCAATTAAATCCAGATGTTTAGGATAGCTATTTAGAAGACTACTGGGACAAGCAACTTTCCTTTTTGATAAGATATGGGTTTCCATTAGACTTTAATCCGGGGGCCACGGTGGCAGAGTGGTAACACTCTCGCCTCCCACCTCTGAGGTCGGGGGTTCGATCCCCGTGACGGCCTTAAGTGGGAAAGCTGGTAGTTGCTTGCCGTTGGTCGGCAGTTTACAGTACACAACCCTAGCGAACTCTATGTACTGGTTTCCTCTGCCCTTCCAACTACCCGTCGTGATATGACCTGTACAGTGTTGAAAGCGACGTAAAACCCCAAATAAATAAATAAATAAATAGACTTTAATCCGGATTCCCCTTTATGTCATGAAGAACTTAACCATGCTTCTGCCACTCTATTTAACAAATGTGTTGCACATTATTTACAGGAAGAAGCTGAATTTAAAGCCATTTAGGAAGTAGTATAAGGAGGGATATGGGGATTATGTAGATTATGAATTATGCCGATCAGCCAGTGTGAGTGTGATTATGCCGATTGTGGTGGGAGAGTGTTGAGGAGGAGTGTCAGATTGAGTGGGTGTATTATGCCGATTGAGGTGTGATCATCACAGCAGGTAGTTTGGTGTGATTTGAGAATATTAAATATGTTCTAAATATAGGGTTATTTGGTATCAAAATGTTTATATTTTTATATAGAAAATAATGGTGGATGAATTATGTGGATTGGTTTGTAAATAAGAATTTTATTGTTTAGAACAATAGACACTTTCTGACAGTTTTTTGTGTGAGATTGATCGGTATATAACTGTTGTGGAACTATACCATTTGAAATTATACCAATTTAATTTGAAATGTGACCTGATTCAAAAAAAGTAATTATTTCAGGTAGTGTCACGTGTCTATTGTCACAACTAGGTATATAAAGATGCAAACTGATTCAGATTATCAGATCTCAAAATATCAACCAAGAAGATGGCTACTGCAGAATGTAAGGTGACTTTGGAAGATAGTAAGTTTGGTGATGGTCAGTTTTTGAGAATAAAGCAAGGAAATATGTGGATTTGTTTGTCTAATAAAGCATTAAAAGAATTAAATACAGTTAAGAAAGCAATAAATGAAGATGTCTTGTTCTTAAAACCTGGTGAATATGAACTAACACAGCAAAAGAAAATCAGCATAGGACTGGACAATCATACTCCTACCATTTCTTTCATAAAAATTAGTTGTATGCCGATGACACTTACTATTTCTGATACAAAATGGTCCAAAGTTATATCAGCAATACCGACAAAAAGGGGGGGAGAAGAGGCTAATATTGGACAAAAGACAACGGACATACATACCCAAAGACATCCCTCAGTATGTACAGATGTATGGATGTCGGCCTGACAATATAGAAAACTATGTCAAGTGGTTTTACACTAGAAAAGCCGCTGAAGATTATGGAATCACCTTTTAATCTGGTTATAATGTGATTATGATAACGACACTTGCCCCACCTGCAAAGACACTGTCTACTAATTTTGCTGCCAATCTTGCAAAAAAGAAACTTAGTAAATTGCTCAGCAGTGAGTGTTGTGGTTGTTAGTATGACTGTCCTAGTCAAGTGGAACATTCCTGTCTAGAACCTTGGGGAGATCAAGTGGATGAAAAGTTTGAAGATATTAGAGTTAGTCCTGCAGAAATGGAGAATGGTTACAAGAAAGTTTTCAATTTACTCAATGTGCCGTACCATGAAATCATTACTGATGAAGAAAAGATGAAGGAGGTGATAAAGATGAATGTTATCCCAGAAGACTTTGAATCTTTGTTCTTTGAAGCACTTGAATAATAATTATGTTACATGAAATCTTAAAATTGGACTTTTCTATTGTTTTAAATGTTTTCTGTTATTCAATATTTCATAAATGTGGTAATAAATGTTTCATAAACTAAAAACACATTTTTTGTTCAATCAAATAATGACTACAAATTAAAAACAGATTTTCCTGGTCCCCAGTGATCACTGTAGTGGTTAGCAAGTTTGGCATCTAATCACAGGCTGTCACCTCTGTGGGTTCGAGTCCCACAAGTGGCAATTCTGAGGACCTGTCCCAATATGACCCTGGCTGTTGAACGGGACGTAAAACCCCAACTTTGACTTTGACCCAGTGATCACTGAACACTTATTAACCACTCAGAGGTGGGGGTATCATGAAGCAAGTCCAACCTTCACTCATTGTTGCCAGGATTACCAAATTTCCAGTTCAAGGAGTGTTGGGTTAACTATATTGTGTAACATGTTTTGATTTTTTTATCCCTGTTATGACCTTTCCTGATTTGTATACTGTGAAATGTAGACCTTTCCTTTCTATACCAATGGCATGAAATATTTCAGGTTCATAAATGGCTCCTGGAAATTTTACAATTTTTGAATAATCAACTTTACTCTTGATATTGTACACAGCTGATGATGTAACACAACTCTTTGTTTAAATGAATGGGGTATCCCAATTTATCTAAAATTCGGGCATATTTTCTCATTTGATATTTATCTCCATGACATATTATTTTACCATTACTATCCAACAAACAAGTACATCCAATTTTTTGTGGCGCCAAACTGCTATATTGAATGGTGCCTTTTTATAAACTATATCCCTACTGTTTAAAGTCACTTGCTCTAAGTCAATACTACATCCCATTTAACCAGACATAATGTTATGAGTTATGGATGCCATGCTGACTAAAAACAAAATGAAGATATACAAAACTACGCAACATATATATATATATATATATATATATATATATATATATATATATATATATATATATATATATATATATATATATATATATATACACATACTAGTTACATCATTATGACATTTTGCCCAACAGCATTTAACTGTGCAGTCTTTTTTCTTTTGATATAACTTACATAAGTATATACTGATATCAGACCAAGTGGTAATATGAAGAATGCATACATGATTTGTAGAAATAGAGGTTGTCTATCCTCAAATACTTCAAATAGCTTTCTGCTTGGATCACAATCATTATCAACATAAACTTCATCATCTTGAATACCTCTAATACTACAGTCAAACAATTGATTACCCTTGAGAGTGATCCATGCCAAATAACTCCAATTCCCAAATGATGGTAATTCTGTAATACCAGTGTTAATAAAGTTGGCAAAAATAATCAGTTGTTTTACCTCATCAGTGAAATTTGGTATTTTAGTGATATTACTACCTTTACATAGTAAAACCCCAGCATCAAATTTGCATATGCAAAGAGGGGGTGAACCACAGGGTACACCAGATACTGCAGTGATGTAAATGAAAAAGAACAACATCTTGAATCTTCTCCCTATCAATCAAATGTCTAATTTTTATGAGCTAACTCCACATTTCTACTACTACTTATGACAACAATTTCAGGGAATTTGGCAGACATTTTATTTCAAGGCTTCTGCAAATTTTAGTTTAATTCTTAAATTTTCACCTTTTTCTCTAGAGTATAAATCACCCCCTGACTGACTTTGCAATTGAAAGACAAAAATGCAAAATCTATTTGTATAATCTTTTTTTGAAATCAGATGACCTTCTTTTTAAGAATGATTAAATAAAGTTAAATAACAACTAGTATAATCACCATTTTGGAAATCTGGCCTGAGAGGTTTGTAAGGTGTTGGTGTACCATTTGCTGTTATATCAAGACAGCTTAAGTTGTAGTGATAAAAATTAAAAGGGTTTTGGTATAGTTTCCATTGTATGCCTCACTAGAACACAAAGCTAGAACTATGGTATTGGGAACTGACCCATGATATAAATCTTCTTTTTTCCGTTCATAATCACCCTCTTGTATATTATATGTTTTCAGATCAAACTGCCAAATTGGGTACAGAGTCTTTCTTGTGTTAAGGATTTCATTTTGGGCAACTAAGATTTTAGGATTCAGTTTAACCTGGCAAACTTTTAAAATAAAATCAATAATTTCCAACTGATATGTATTATTACTGTCACCTGCAATCAGTCTAAAACTATCATCCATTTGAGTAAACTTTATCTTGACTCCAACCCCATTCACAATCAGTCTTTCCTTCTGACAAATATCCATTCTTATAGGACCCTCTAACACCACAATTTTGCTATTGTTAGTGTGGAGCATCCTGTCATAATGACCAATATTATTACCCTGAAGGGGGCTCGGTGGTGTAGCGGTTAGAGTTCTTGCCTCCAACCTCTGAGGCTGCCGCTTTAAATCTCGGGCAGGGCACTTCATGTTGGAAAGTTGGTAGTTACTTGCCGATGCCCGGTGGTTTACAGTGCAATATGCACTGGTTTCCTCCACCTGTAAACTACCCGTCGCAATATCACCCTGGCTGTTGAACGCGACGTAAAACAAATAAATTTAAATAAATCTATTACCCTGAAGCACTGTACCATCCATATATCCAGCAGTGTCCTTGTAAAACATTTCATTTTGCTAAATACTTTCAGCCTCATTGCTATTACTGTTAAGTAGCACATCAAAGTAGGCCTTATAGGGGTAATTAGAGCCAATACTTGTGTTAACAGTTCTCTGATTCAAGCTTATATCACATTGCTGAAACATGGAACTTAAAGGTAGATTGGTCAGAGCCACATCACTATCAGTACCTCCTGTTTGAACAATTCTTACTTTAACTTGTAATGCTGATTTCTTTGTGGGTATAACTAAGGGTGAAAAGTGGATCCATTCAATTGTTTCTACAGCAGATTCCACTGGAGGTGGTTCAACAAGGGCTAGATTAGAAGAGTGTACATCCATTATGAAAAGAAATCAGGTTTTAAACCTTTCTTTAGGATAAATGTTTGTCTCTTTGTACTTTCACCCTTTTTACTTTTTATTTTAGGCCTCCCAGCGTTTTAACACCTGTATTAGCTGTTTGGGTCTACCAACTTTCCTAACACCTGCACCAACTTTTCTAGGTCTCCCAACTTTCCTAGATGTAACAGTTTTTTTTGCTTGTCCAATTTTCCCAATACTTATCTGCACCTTTTTCGATCTACCAACTTTCCTGCCACAGTTTTTACTGTGTCTGGTCTTTTCCTGAGCTTTTATAAGTTTTATCTGATCCTTGGCCATGGCAACACCCTGCTGAATGGGTGTCACCATTTTTATTGTGTAATATTTTTGTTTTTTTGCTAACCCTACCTTTTATTGCGAAAAATACACTTACCATTTCCTGACCATTGCTATATGTTGGTGCCATCCAACTCACTGGCCAACGTTGAGAAACGTTTTAAGAAACCTTAAGAGGCCAGTGAGTGAGTGTGAACTAGCATGTCCCCCTAGTGGTCATGTGACCACACTAGTAAACAACCTTCTTTATTTTTGTTGGCCATCCTAGAGTGTGGATGTTTATTTTCTTTTCGGATTTTTATTTAGTATTTGGACTTTTTGAGTTCTGTTATAAGACGTCTGTATTCACAATGTCTTCTCAGGACAAATTAAGAGGAAAAGCACAGAGGAAAAGTGCTTTTGTAGACATTTCTTCATGGATTGTTTACCACTTTTTGTAAAATGGCGACAGGGAAGTTTGTCGCTGGATGAAGATCTTCTGCTGCTCAGAATGCCTGTTTTTTCTTCATAACTCTCGTATTACATCATATGGGAGTTTTTTTTTATGCAATTTTTGAAGATTTACTTCTTTTATTAACACTGAAACTGTCGGCAGTCATACTAGCTCCGGCAGGGACAGTTTACATGTTGCTAGGCGACAAAGGAAACGATGGAGACAATTCGATTGTCACAAAGCTTATCACACGTCGGGTTCGTATAGCCAGGCGTTTGGTAGCAAAGATCTCACCACATCATGCTCTACCGAATAGGTCACCGGTTGGAATTCCCCGTGGTGGCAGACATCATTGTTTTTCTTGGATACTACATCGTGGGCAAGTTCCGGATGCAGATTTGATCTTTTTCACCGTTCATTTCCTCCGGTGAGGTTCAGTCGGAACTTTTCACGGAGGAAAATACCTGCATGACGTCATCCGAAGACAATCAAGTTTCCATACCTCCCAAAAGGTCAGAAATCGGTTTGTCAGTTTCCCGGAGCTGTGATTCATCTCAGTAATTGGCTTTTGTTTCTGTGATTTTTTACCGGTTTTTCAGCTGGTCTGAAACTGTCACCGGTACATATGAACTTGTAACCATTGTCAATTTATTATTCAGGAGTACAGGTTCTCTGGTTTCTGCTACAGAGAGCATGTTAAGGCCTGGATAATTTTTTGAAGTGGTCTAGCAGGACCTCTGGCAGGACGTCTTCAAGGAGCTAAGGATTAACAGGAGCTCACAGAGTTTCTTTTTTGCCTTGGGCTGTGTGCAGAGTTTTTTGCAATTACAGTCCTCAGTGATCAGGAATTTTTTGTTGGGCAGTGCTGGGATCAGTTCTCCAACTTGTTATTCAACAGGAGTGTTACAAGTCGTACTTTTCTCTATCTTATCTCTTAGATGAGTTTGGTAGAATTAAAAGTGCATTTTTCACTCTTAATGAGGTTTTCTCCTGCTGAACTTTTGGTCAGATGTCCAGGAAAACTTCATTTTGTGATGTGTATAGTGTTTCTTCTGTTTGGGAAGGAGCAAACTCCTACACATGGCTAGAAAGGGGATTAGTGCCCAGGGCACTTTTCTTCCCATTATGATACTTTATTCTCCAACTCTGTTACAAAACTCTCCTCTGAAGATTTAGAGGGGTTAGGAGTAATCTTTAGGAGTAGTGTTTGTCCACTAGTGCAGATATACTACACCTTACATCTCAACATAGTAAGAGGATAATCTTCAACCATTCTTTACCTTTCACAGAGGCAACAGTACCATGAGGGATTGCTTATTCATGTTCCTAAAGCAGTTTGTGGACATGGGTGTTAAGAATAAATGAATAAATGCGGGAGACATCAGTTTGCATAAAGCTGTGTATGGAATGATCGACAAAAGGGCGATAACACCAGTGAGATGGTGATATCGCTACAATTTTACACTTTATTGGTTGTGATAAGCTGGGAAGAGATGGCTACCACTAATAGTTGAGGTCAGGTAATAAACCTTTACATGTACCTTAATTTCGCATAGTTGGGATTTTCGCAATTAATTGTTACTAGTAAGTAAATGGGTGTGCCCACTCGTTTCCTTACAGTTGCATTCTTTCGTAGCCGGATTCACGCAATTCTTATCTTCACTTCCCTGTTGATGACAATTCACACCGGTTCACTGCCTGTTTGCTATGTTAGTCCATGGTGAGAATGTGGGATCTATAAGAACACATCATTCTTTACCAGTACAGACTATTTCATGGCTTGCGCTTGAAAATGGTTTATTTTCGACTTTACTATGGCATCAACGGATACTGAACCTGATGGCTGCAGTGGAAGGCATTGGGTTTCACCAGCTTATAAAAAAAAAAAAAAAAACTTCTTGGCTAATACACCAGGATTTTTAGTTTGGATTGCAGATTACACCTTAGGGTACATCTTTACTCATAGCAAAGCATCTTCTCCGGCTAATGGTTTCTAAGGAAGCCATTTCTTTGGTGGCGGTATGGCTTCATAGGAGAAAACAGTGCCATTGGGTTATTTGTTTATCAGGTAACCCCAAGGCTATCTGCTAATGTACCACAGATACCACACATAATACACAGATAATGTACCAGTTTTTCTGTTCTCAGGTTCCATCTTCAGTGGTGGAATGACTTTTCAATTTGCAGGAGCTTCCATTACTTCATCAGAAGGAGCACAATCTCCTTCTGTTATTAGATGCTTTCTTTAAGGGTTGGGATGCACAATTATGGCATCAAACAGCCAGTGGTCTGTTGTATCATGAGGGGTCAAGACTCCACATTAACAGGGCTACTACCTTTAGAATCATTTGGAGGTCTGATTCGGATTCTGAATCTGTTGATTTCCCCAGATATTTCTTCAGTGGTTTCCTATCTGAACAGGTAGGGAGGTACCCGCTTTCAGGAATGTGTTTCCTTATCTGAAGAATCATTCTTTGGACGAATGCCATGGGTTCAGATTCAGGCATATCACTTCCCAGGGTATACAATATTCCAACAAATTCTTTGTTCATGAGAGTCAAGATGATTCAAATTGAATGTGTTTTTGGATGACTTTTGAATCTTCTATTCTGATTCAGGTGTTCAATCAAATCTGTCTTTGATTACAATCACCAATGATGGATTTGTTTTGCAACTAGTTTGAACCACAAGCTTGTCTTTTTCAACTTTTCTTGGGATGGACTGGACAGTTTGTTTTGTCCTGTGACCTTGATTCTTCAGGCGATGCAGGTGAATCATTTGCCTTTTAAGGCTCCTTTGATTTTCAACCTGTAGTCATTCCTGCTTGAAACCTTCTTTAGATTATGCTTTGGTGCCAGATAAGTTTCTTTGTTCAGTGAGAGCCTTGAGAGGTTATCTTGATAAGTCAAAGATCTCAGGAAAGGCAAGAAATTCTTTTTGTAGCTATTAAGAAGGGCTACTCCAAGATTTAGGTGCAGAATCATCTGGATTGCATCAGAGTGGCTAGGGATATCTTATTTTTGGGATCTGGTGGATCTGTTTCCACAAAGGTTCCTTTTCATGGTTTCCCTTGTAGGTGAGTTCAATCATTCTGCCATTGGTATCCAACAACCTGAATCTTAAGCTTCCAGTGTATGTGTTTCCTTTCTTAGACTGTGGGGCTTGGGGAACAGATGCATTACTCATTTCTTGGGAGGATCTGGACAGCTTTGTGTTTGTTCCAGTGGCTCTCATTCCTCAGGTGATTCAAGATGATCACCTACAGGTGCAGAATCATCATGGTTGCACCAGGATAGCCAAGGATTCTTCAGGTAATTTAGAAGATGCCCACCTTCAGGTGCAGATTCATCATGATTGAATCATGATGGTCATGGTGGATGTTCTTGGTTGTGGGACCTGGTAGATCTATGCACAAACCTCCATCTGAGGCTTCTTTGTGGTGAACTTCTCAGATACTACTTTTGTAGATGTAGCAAATTTCCTTAATTATTTCTTTAAGGAAAAGAATCTTAAGCCATCTACTATTGCTGGTTACAGAATAACAATGGTAGATTGCTTTCCTTGAAGGGGAATAAGTCTCTAGAACTCTTCAGCTGTATAGATTGTTGACATATTTCTATAGAGACAATCCAGTAGCCAATAGGTTAAGCCTTCTTTACCTTTTGTCTCTGGTCTTGTTTGGTCTCACCAGACAGTCTTTTGAGCCTTTGGGGAAGATTTCTTGGAGGTTATTAACTTTCAAGACGGTCTTTCTTTTGACTTTTGCATTAGGCAAAGGAAGAAGGGTAATTCTCGTTAGCATTGTCTTCCCTTACTTTAAATGAGTATTGCTCACAAGTGCCTCTGGCCATTTATTAGCCAAGAATCAGTTGGCTTCGGATGGGCCTACTTCAGTTAAGCCGGTCGATATGCCAGCTCTCAATCACTGGGACAGCAGTTTTACTCAAGATAGATCTCTTTGTCTGGTGAGGTTTTGAAATACTTTTACTTGGGACAAAGGATTCAATGAGGAATTATTATGTCTTGTCTGTGCCTAGTTAGGAAGGCTTTACAGCAGATATTTTCAGGTCAACTATCTTATCTTGCTGTAGGCAGACTATCATTTTGACTGAGGAGATTTCAAATTCTGACTCAACAGCAGCGAGTCAAAGCAAGAATCTTCAGGTTTTAGGATAGTGTTTCTGTATATGAATTTTTAGATGCATGTTACTGGAAACCATAACGTTTTTACCATTTTTCAGTCTCACCTGCTTGGTTTGCTTGTGGTCAGACTTTGATATTGTGTCCTACAGTTTATCTTATAAGTATATGCCTGATACTTATATTGATACTTTAGTATGCATTTGCAGCTGTATGTCTGTCATACTATCTGTTTTTATATTAGGCAGATTTGTTGACTTCATACAGACTTGGAATTACACAATATGCTGATGACACTTCCAATATTTGTGTCACCTGTGTGGCTGTTGGATGTTTGTCTAGATACAGCATTCAACTGTGGCAATAACTGTCAATTTGTGAGATCTTCAACTACATACTATGATTTAGGGGATCTGTATGGTATGTGGTGACTGTTGGAAGTTTATATGTTGTTGTATGCATGTAAATTTCAATGTAAACTTCTCATAATGTTTTAGTTGTAGGCTAGGTAGTGAGTCTCTGTAATGATTACTTCCTTCCTACAACAACAACAACAAGGCTGTGTTGTTTTGTAGTGCTCAACAGTTCCTCTGCCTCATCTGGGAGGTCAGTTTGGATCTGAATGCCTATAGGATTGTGCTGTGTATGATAGCTGTGCAGAGTGGTGTACTGGGTCTTTATGTTCTAGTACTGCCCTCCTTCCATGAAGGCTGCATTCAGCAATGGTCAGGAAATGGTAAGTGTATTTTTCGCAATAAAATTGAAAAATTTTGTTGTAATTTTAATTTTTATTAGATAAATACTTACCATTTCCTGACCAGGATAGTCCCCCCCTACCTCCCCGCAGATTCAGTACTAGGGGAGTATTTTCTGCAACAAAAATAATGAAGGTTGTTTACTAGCGTGGTCACATGACCACTAGGGGGACATGCTAGTTCACACTCACTCACTGGCCTCTTAAGGTTTCTTAAAACGTTTCTCAACGTTGGCCAGTGAGTTGGATGGCACCAACATATAGCAATGGTCAGGAAATGGTAAGTATTTATCTAATAAAAATTAAAATTACAACAAAATTTTTCAAATCTGCCCTGTTCATAAAATGTTGTTTCCAATCTTTCTCAGACATAGAGTACAGTGAAAGTCTTGTACCTCAATCTCTTTAAGAAAACTGCCTTTAATATATATCTTGATGCTTTACACCTTTTCCTTGACTTTTATAAACTGTGAGGAACTGAAAGAGTTGGATTTTGTGTCCCGATGCTTTAATACTGTGAGCACATAACTATCCTCACATATATCACTCAACACATAAACAGGTTCTTTGATTGAGCCTTTGATTTTGAAATCAGTCAGTGCTACAACCCATTCCCCTTCTAATTTAATTGGTAATGAAAAATCCACAACAAAATTGTTTGGCTTGTTATGTATATGAACATTGAGTGAATCTCGCCAATGAAGATGTAGGAAGGTCATCATTTATAGACTCTCTATGTCACTAGCTTTAACTCAAGAATCAAACTTTTTCGGCCAATTTAACCATCTCACAAAATACTCAGTTTCTTTACCTTTGACTTTTTTGTCTTTAATATTTTTTTCTATTTTCCATAATTTATCTTCATTTATAGATTTTTTCCAACTCTGATTGATAAAATGTACCTCTTATTTGCTCATCCATGAAGTCGGTTAACTTGTAGACAGGAATACCATTCCTTTTAATTCTACTAGAAATTTTGAATACTTCAGAAGACCATTTCTGATTAATATCCCTTGTGAAGGAGTTCTTCAGACCTGTAATTCTAACCAAATCACCTTCTTGAAACTGAAACCTTACTTTTGAAGATGGAAAAGTTGATACTTTCCTTGGTCTTTTTAATGAATTCTTAGGCCAGTATATATACCACCACAAACCTCTTTCATTGGACTCATTCACTTCACTTGGGGACACACATATACTGCTGTGAAAGCTGTGGTTATAGCCATTAGCAAAATCTTATTTATCTGAATACACAGGTTTCTGTATGTGACTAATATATCTATATATAGAATTCTTTATGGTTTTAATACAACGTTCAGGATAATTAGCTTTTGTTTCATTCTGAGTTACAAATGGTGAATACCAACCTTCTTAATAAACTTTTCAACAGCAGACCCAGTAAATTCTGACCCCTTATCTCCGTATATAACTTTAGGCTTTCTACCTTCTTTAAATATATTTTTAAATGCTTGTATAACCTCAGTATTGCGTTTACTTTTTAAGGGTTGAAGGAAAACATACCTTGAAAACACATCAATAGCTAATAACACATATTACCCTTGTTTTCCTTTGATACAGCAGCCATATCCATCAAATCAACATCCCACTGATCATCTATTCCAGAAACAATGACTCTATTGCTGAGGAATGTCCTCCTTAGGTCTGTGTCTGCTGTATACATCCTGCTTTTGCAGCCATTCTTTAACATCGCTTAAACTTATGTTGAAGCGCCCATCTATCTTAACCTCATGGTAAAGTTTTGTAGGTCCTGCAAAACTGGATGAATGTTTAGGGTCATAGTATATGGAGGTAAGATAGTTTTCCCAGTCTGTCATAGCTGCAACCGCCCTCTAGATTCCCTTTTTGGTAAAAACGTTTTCTGCTGCCCCAATAAACCTTTTGGTAAATTTAAATGTTGAAGTATCTTCTGAAAATCTTCGAAACCCTTAGGTGATCCTTTACCGTATTCTCTTATGCTATATCTAACTAGATCAGCTATATGTGTTTCTGGATATTCATGACCTTCATACACCATTTCACCTTTCTTATTCCACCCTATATACTCTTATATATTCCAATATTGTCCTAGCCTTGTTATGAAAGGTTTTAGGGATAGACTGTGATATTATTTCCTCACTTAAACCTGCATTTGCATTAGGACTACTAATTTTAGTGTGTTCACTGTAAGGAACAAGCACCATTTTTTTACCGACATCATAGTTGTTTCAGTATGAATCTGGCACTAAAAAGTAATAAACTGACTGGGTTACTATTTTCACCAACCTACAGCGTGACACACCTTTACTAGATAATTCCCTATAAAACAAATTGAATCTTTTTAACTTGGCCTTTTGATGACTTTTAACTGGAATATTCCCACCCAATAAGTTAGCTGCAACTTCTCTGAGTCCTAGAATCTGCTTCTTAGAAGAGATTTGTGTTAAAGCTTTTACCTGTTTTTTATCAGCTTCAGATAAAAATAATAAATAATGCTTTACTTTTTCGGCCATAGTCCATCTACTCTTTATTTAGGGGACTCTATAATGAACTGCTGTTATAAATTACGGGGGACATACACCCAAGGGTTTTCCCCAGGAAACACTTACTTCTCATACGGTAAGTATCCTCACCATTAGCTGTTAGGTCAAGAATAAGATTTTTTTACCATATTTTTCTCTTGTGGCATCTTTGTATGGTTCTACTAAAGCCATACTATTACTTGGAAAAAGCTGCTTACCTAATGACACTATCTGCTGACCATCTCTCATATTTCGAAAAAGTATCAGGTAATGGGTGTTTAATGATATTGTTCTTGAACATTTACCCTGTTGAAAACAGTTATGGGTGATAAATAAAACACTGAATCTGAGATGGTGCGCCCCCTGTGTAAACAGTTGTTGCATTTTTGTCTCCCTTAAAAAAAATCCATAAGGTCATCTAGAATTATCAAACTGTGCTGAGAACCTTCAACAAAGCTGTCCAACTCACAGGTAAACCTTCATGAAAAGATATATTTGGCACATTTTTAAGACATTTCATCAAAGAAAGGTTGATAGACCCAATAACAATACATCACCTTTTGCACGGGTTTGGGAAACATTTTGTCTTTATTTTTAAGTAAGTTATACACCCAACTGGTCTTTCCTGATTTAGTTGCTCCACCTATGGTGAAGGCAGAGCATGCCTTAAAAGGTAAGGCTGTCATGTCTGCAAAAACCTGTAAAGTTGTTTGACATTTTTAACTTGAACTTTTTAACTCCCCTAAAAATCTTACACAATCGGGACACCTTGTTTCCTTTAATTCCTTTCACCATTCTTTCTATTCTGCAGTCAGTATTTGACTATACTGAGCCATATTTTCATGATCATTTACTATACATATTAAATTCTTTTGATATAGTGGGTTTTTTTAACCAAGAACAATCAGTAAGGAAAACATTAGTAAGGGGCATTCTATCACAGCTAAACTGATATTTAATATTACATATTTCTTCATAAGAAAAGCCTATGTCAAGCATATATTTTATTAGAGCAATCAAAAAAACATTTTCATTTGCAAATTTTCTTAATTATAATTTTTTTCTTGCTTCAGTATAAAATTTTCTTTTTTTAAATTTCTTTTTAAAAACAGGTTTTTTTTATAAAAAAATTGTTTCATATGTTTTCATGTTTTTCATTGTGTTTTACATGCGTCATACAGAATATAGAATAGATAGAATGTGAAAAAAACAAAAGAGGGAAAACATATGTCTCTATTTTGTAACATTATTACATTATCCACCATAGGGTGGGGGTGTCATGGAGGAACCCACCTCCACTCTTTGTTGCTGGGGTTGGGGGTAGGGTTATTTTTTCTAACAACCATAAGGTAGGGTATTGAAATTCTCCAACACCCTTCTCTTAGTATAGACAACCTGGTACCTTTTTCTTTCAACTCTTGAAAACACCCTCTGTTCAATTGGGTTATGTCTGATTTGTCGTGGGTTAAAAATGCTGGTGTTTGGTCGCATTTTTTCAAAGTTAAGAACTTGTGAATTTGTGTGATTGAGAGTGAAACCCTTTATTTTACAATGGCATTCCCCATTTTCAAGCTTATATGCATAGTTCTTTGGACCCCCACACACCAATTCTATGATATGATGCCCACCTAGTTCATCTGTCAAGTCCCCTAGATAATCTCCAGTCTGGACAAGATCTACACCTGTGTCGGACTTGTAGATAATGGAGTCAGTATCAAAGTAAAGAACTGACTCACCTAATTTCTGGAGCACATCATACAGCCACAATCTGGCATGTGCTTTTGTGAAGGTGGCCAGGAATATGTTTGTTTTGGGGTCTCCTGGAACAAAGCCATCTGCATACTTGAAAACATCACAACAGATGAGGGTGACTTCTTCCGTAAACTCACCAACCCAACTCAACAGATCGAGTTCAAATATTTTCTTTTTCCATGGTTATCCCCTCTCTTTCCTGATAGTTTCTGATGTAGAGATCCTTGTCTTCTTCCGCTTGGCACCACTCAGGCCAGCCTGAAGCCATCTGCTTGATTTTGCTGAATACCCAGCAAACAGGCCACCTTCTCCCATCTTAGGGTCATACTGTGAAGTATTTTCCCAATGATAGACCTCATAGATGTGATGGATTTGGTAACCCATTTCCACAGCTTTTTGGATTTCAATGGTTGTCCAGCAACCTAATAGCATCCTGTTTTCATCATTACACATGCACTCCCTTTGAGACCCGTTGTCAGCACATATTTTGCACAAGGGAAAGAGTAATTTTCCCTTAGATCTATAGGGTAATATGGGATGGTACAGTTTTCTTGGTGGTAAAACTTTAATTTTGGCCAAATCAAAATATTCTGATGTAACCATGAAATCACGGTAGATGACAGTAGGGTGGTCAACGGGGTATTTATCATACTTATTCACTAATTCTAATTCTAATTGGACTTTTATTGCGCTTAATCTCCCCAAACAAGAGGACTCTAAGGCGCAACAAAACAAAAAGCAGTCAACAAAATTCTGTGTCCAGGGACATAACAGGGGTCGAACACCACGGAGAACGCCAGGAGGATGATTCAGGCTAGGGTGGATATGCTTTGGTGTACAGGTAGGTTTTAAGCTGTTTTCTGAAGGAGGCCAGGGATGGAGAGGCACGAATCACATCAGGGAGAGTATTCCACACAGTAGGAGCATCAAACGCAAAACTATTACCAAACTGTTTGACAGATTTATGAACAGAGGGGCAGAACTTTGGAATAACTAGGAAATTACCACCACTTTGACTGCGCCTGGTACTATAAGAACTGCTGTAGGAAGAAAGATGTGGTGAAAAATACCTGGGAAAACCTGTGTGAAGATACTTATAAACAAGTGTGACTGTCTTGAACACAATGCGCTGTTCAACAGGAAGCCAATGCAGTTTCTTTAGCACAGGAGTTATGCTGGTGTATCGACTGGTGTTTGATACAATTCTAGCTGCACTATTTTGGATGCACTGTAATTTGCGCAGATTGAACTTGGACAGGCTCCTGAAAAGTGAGTTGCAGTAATCCAACCGACTACTAACAAGAGCGTTGGCTACAAGCACAGAAACATCATGAGTAAGAAACTGCCTGACATGTCTGAAGTCACGGAGTTTAACAAAACAACTTTTGCAGACATTCTGAACATGCTTGGACAAAGAGAAATCTGAATCAAGCCACACACCCAGATTTTTTACTGAATCTGCAGGGCAGAGTGAGTTGCCCAGGATATCAATTGGAAAACATGGTTTCAACTTATCCCTTTGTCTCTTCGAACCAAAGATGATGAACTCAGTCTTATCAGGATTCAGTTTGAGCTTACTAGTTGTCATCCACTCTTTAACATCATTTAGGCACTTATTTAGCTTTTCAAAGGCAGCAGATGCATTCTTCTGGGATAAATGTATATAAAGTTGGCTATCATCTGCATAGAAATGAAACTTTATTCCATTATGTTTACTGATAATGGAACTGAGGGGGGTAGTGTACAATGAGAACAACAAAGGACCCAGGACAGAACCTTGGGGAACACCAAATAGGAGTTTACAAACATCTGACAAAGTAGAACCAATTTTTACTGATTGGTAACGGTCCATTAGGTAGGATGTGAACCATTTCAGAACGGAGCCACTGACCCCAAACCAGTTTTGGAGGCAACCCAGAAGAGTAGAGTGATCAATGGTGTCGAAGGCAGCAGACAAGTCAAGCAATACCAAGGCAGTGGATTCACCTCTTGACAATGATAAGTGAACCTCATTTTTTATGTAGAGAAGAGCAGTCTCAGTTGAATGGCCCGCCTTATATGCCGACTGGTACGGGTTGTCTAAGTTATTGGCATTAATATGTTCTAACAGCTGCTTAGCAACCACACGTTCTACCAATTTAGATATAAAACTGAGACCTGATGCAGGGCGATAATTCTTAAGGTCATTTGAGGGAAGATTTGGCTTTTTAATAAGTGGAGTGACCACAGCAGATTTGAAGGCATCAGGAACGCATCCCTCCATGAGTGAGCAGTTGACCAGCTTTGTAAGGGATGGTAGCAATATATCAATGCATTCCTTAATCAGGAATGTCGGCAGAGGGTCCAACAGGCATGATTTTGTTGGTGATGCTTTAATTATTTTATCAACAGCATCTTCAGAAACTTGCCTAAAGACAGTAATTTGGGGAGGATCTGAAGGAGGGTTAACATCATATTCAGTGCCAGAAGAAGCAAAATTATCTCTAATCTTCTTAATTTTGTTGGTGAAGAAGGAGGCAAACTGGTCAGCCAATGACTTTTCGGACTCATGAGATGGAAGTGTGGCATCAGAAACCCTGTTCAGGGTCTTATGGAGCTCACGCCAAAGTTTTCGAGAGTCATGACTATTGTCTGAGATCAGTTTGCTATAGTAGTCTGATTTATCTTTATTTACAAGTGCATTGCACCGAGCAATCTGGCGACGAAGCCTACTCCTGTTAAGTGTACTTTTAGCCCTACGCCAGGTTCTCTCAAATTGGCGCCTAAGGGACTTTGCACATCGATAATCATCAGACATCCAATCGGCGGACTCCTTTTTCGTCAATTTAGATATAAGAGGTGCATGCCTATCCAGAACATCACTCAAATCATGTACATATTGATCATACAGATCGACAACAGCATCAGCTGGAGACTTGACGAAGGACGTATTTTTGAGATCTGAGCGGAAGTCAGACATATTGATACGGTGGAACCTTCTATATTGAACTACATTTGGAGTATGAGACACTTGACAAGGGAAGGCAACTGAACATTTGACTAATGCGTGATCGGAAACAAAGTCACAAATTTTAACATCAGCAATGGTGTCCTGATCACAGGGAGATAAAATCAGGTCCAATATGTGACCATGTAGATGAGTAGGTTTATTGACTAACTGTTTGAGGTCACATGAATCAAGAAAGGTAGTGAATTTCTGACTGTCACCAACTGGAACATCAACATGAATGTTGAAGTCGCCACAAATGTAATATGAAGAATTAATAGATGAAAGGTAACCAACAAATGACATGAATTCTTCCAGAAAATTACAGGTACATGATCCTGGAGGGCGATAGATGCAGGCAAGCAACACTGAATGGCCATGAAGCCCGATTGACACCGCTATATTTTCAAATGACTGATAACAAGGAGTTTTAATTATATGGGGTCTGTAGGAGGATCTGATGAAAAAACCCACACCACCACCAATACCTGAGGGACGAGGCTTGTGAGGAAAGTTAAAATCGGGAGGAGTTATAGACCGTAAGAAGCTGTCAGAGTCAAATGGACGTATGTGTGTTTCCGTGAGGCATAGAAGATCAAGGTCGTATGAAGCCACCATGTCGGAAAGGAGAGGACCCTTGTTCCTTACAGATCTGGCATTCAAAACACCGAGTGTAAACGGACCAGGGTTGAGGGATACATCTCCACCCAGTAACAGTAACAACATGAGCCCTCTTCCATTAACCATGGTCGGAAATTTTCGGCAGGAACACAAATATGATAAATTTTTCGCAACCCGTGTCAAAGGAGGACATGATGTGTAAGATGCTCTGGTGCTGAACCAATCATGCCTGTGGGCCAGTGCCACTGCAAACAGTGCCATGAAGAGGAGTAATCGAGGACTGAACATGACTGGTGGGGTTGTACATCAGTAAGAGCCCCTAGTCTAAGCTCAACAGTGGGGAGCCTCAATAATATAACCCTACACCGAAAAGTCACAACTCTTCGTCCTGTGGGCGACTCACAGGCACCCTAACACCCCACACTACAGCCTCACCTTAAGCTAAATGACAACACCACCAGACACCAACAGGAAAATGTCTATATACTGATTGGAAATAAACTTAAAGTGAACTTACAAGACACAAATTAGATTATAAATAATACCCAGTACTTCAAATAGGGGAATTATAGATCAAATTACTACGGCAATTCCCGGCAAATGGGCGATAATACCCGCTTTTATATAGAAGTTGATACAGCAGTGAATTGGGGGAATATATACATAAAACAGGCAGACAATAAGAAAGTAAGATGAAATTAATATATAAGATAGTGAATCCGTCTAAAAATGTGCTACATGTACATAAAAACGACCATTATTGTAAAGAGAATTCCAAAAAGCGTCTCCGCGGTGCGTACTAAAACGAAACTTAGTTGGGTAGAGAGATGTAAAATCCATATAGTTGATCTTTTCTTCCCCCTGAACCTTGTTGTACAATTTCACAGCAGTTGTCCTCCCCCAAAAGAAACTATCCCTAGGGTCCAGTCTGTCTTGGATATCAAGAGTATTGAAATATCTCTCCATTTAAGGACCTGATCTCATTTGACTTTGAAACTCATGCTCCCATATGGAAACATACTTAAATCCAAGGTCAATGAGGTCCAATTTCTCTTGCTCTGTTCGAGAATATCGCTCACCAAAGGATTGCTGAAAGGCAGGGTGGCGGGTGTTCTTGTCATAACATGTAGGACATGAATGCCAAATACAACCCAAGTATTCCATGGCAACCTTTTTACCAGTTTCAGGGTCAATGTAAAAACCATTTAATCTGTAATAACCTCCCCAGGTTTCATGACCTTTATTTCACCACCACTGAGGGCATGACGAATAGCCACACCCCTTTGTTTGCTCTGCCATTCCAACCACAAAATTGAAGCTCTGCTAAAATTTCCATTCCCCCATAACCACCATCTGGTAATACAGCTATTGGAGAATCGACAAATTTAGACTCTGCTATATCATCCTCTGATATTTTAGACCACCCATCATTTTGTTTTACAAAGAAATCCCTGTGGCCTACCTTTTTACCTTCTCTCCAAATTTCATTATTTCCCTTTAATAGAAACTCGTAACGGCTCTCTAGGTGGAGATATCTGAATACACTCATACATGCAGAAGCATGTGCAGGATGCAAATGGATCAACCCCGTGTTCAAGTTTGACCACAGACTCCATTGTTTCTTCATCCACACTGACAACCTCTTCTCCAGTAATAGACAGAAGTAGATGTCTAAACTTCATGCATGCATTTCTAAGTAAATGGACATCAGATATACAATAATCTTTCATTTCTTTTCGAAAATCAAAAGAACCTTCTTGACTAGAATACTAATTCAGAAAAGAATCCCTGTCATTGGGTGTCATTTGGTCTACCCCATACATTTCTACAGGAGGATAGGGACCTATATAATTTTGATTCTCTGTAGTATTAAAGAAGTGTGGAAACCAGCCCTTTTTCCATTGTAGCCTATCAGACACCTAGAGCAGAAATAGGACCTTGCAAGCATACCTTTGATGTTGACAGTCAAAGTGGCCCACTGCACCATCACCCTTGGTATAGTAGAGGTACACACGCTCACCTATCTTAGGCTGGTCAGCATCAGGGTACAGTACCTTATTGCTCAGGTGGGAGGCAAAAATTATGATATTGACATTCAATGCCTCTTCAAACATTGGAACATCCAAAAGTGAGCAAGGCCTGTCTTTAGGTACTCCTGCTAAATCATGGGACTGTTCAGCACTCACCACAGATATGCTCTTTATGTCTATCATCAGCAGTGCGGAGTACTTTGTTGCATTTGTGGCAGACCCAGTTTGCTTCACAATATGATGGCAGCTCCTTCTTTCGAAACTTTTTCCTGAGCTTATGCCTCTGAAAGCAGGCCATGGAGCGGCATTATGCCTGACAACTTTTACAAGTTAGTGGGTTGGTGGCTTCACATAGTGTTGAACCACAAGTGGGGCAAGTTGAACTACATTTATGTTGTCCATTTCCATTGTAGCCTATCAGACACCTAGAGCAGAAATAGGACCTTGCAAGCATACCTTTGATGTTGACAGTCAAAGTGGCCCACTGCACCATCACCCTTGGTATAGTAGAGGTACACACGCTCACCTATCTTAGGCTGGTCAGCATCAGGGTACAGTACCTTATTGCTCAGGTGGGAGGCAAAAATTATGATATTGACGTTCAATGCCTCTTCAAACATTGGAACATCCAAAAGTGAGCAAGGCCTGTCTTTAGGTACTCCTGCTAAATCATGGGACTGTTCAGCACTCACCACAGATATGCTCTTTATGTCTATCATCAGCAGTGCGGAGTACTTTGTTGCATTTGTGGCAGACCCAGTTTGCTTCACAATATGATGGCAGCTCCTTCTTTCGAAACTTTTTCCTGAGCTTATGCCTCTGAAAGCAGGCCATGGAGCGGCATTATGCCTGACAACTTTTACAAGTTAGTGGGTTGGTGGCTTCACATAGTGTTGAACCACAAGTGGGGCAAGTTGAACTACATTTATGTTGTCCATTTCCATTGTAGCCTATCAGACACCTAGAGCAGAAATAGGACCTTGCAAGCATACCTTTGATGTTGACAGTCAAAGTGGCCCACTGCACCATCACCCTTGGTATAGTAGAGGTACACACGCTCACTTATCTTAGGCTGGTCAGCATCAGGGTACAGTACCTTATTGCTCAGGTGGGAGGCAAAAATTATGATATTGACGTTCAATGCCTCTTCAAACATTGGAACATCCAAAAGTGAGCAAGGCCTGTCTTTAGGTACTCCTGCTAAATCATGGTACTGTTCAGCAGTCCTTTTCTGAAGACTATTTTTGGCCTTGTCACCACCCCACATGGTTTGGTAATGTCTTGTAGCTGCTTTCTTTTGGTGTTGCATTGCATTTTTGCCATACCAACAGCTAAAGCCCTTGTAAAGCATAACATATCTGTATTTTTGATACTCACCAATGAGCGCTTGCTTATTCTGTCACTTTCAACATTTGTAATTGGCCGAGCATTGACACCACCCCTCTATTCTGGCTACCCCTAGTTGGACTTGAAAACCCTCACAGGTATCAAGTACCTTACCACTTTGGATGGCATTTTCAATAACCTGCATTATGTCTTCAGGTCTCATGTCCTCTAGGGGTCGAGGTGGGAAGACAATGGGCTGGTCCAAGTTGGGCTGGTTTATGAATATGCAGGCCATGTCTCTGTTGCTGTAGTCAGCTCCCCCTCTGTCTATCAACTCATCAAACATATTGTACAATTCAACCCTCAGATCCTGTATCGGGCGATTATGAAGATCTGGGTTGAAAGTAACCTGGTACGTTGTCTCCTTTACCACCTCACCTGAAAAAATGAAACCATAAAAAAATCTTGTTTACTAACCTTAAGATCATTGAATGCAACAGCAAGAAAAGGATCAAAATAAAACTTTTTTACTCACATTTAAAGCTTCTAGAGCTTCTGCATTTGATTCCATATGCTTTAGGGTCTTCACGGTTTATCTGGTAATCTGGCTCTTGGTACTGGAAGTCGTCATCTGACGATGGCCCAGGCAAGTCCAAGTTTCTTTGTCTAACTTCTTTCCTTGGCTTTTGAGCTTTCCCCTTCTTTCTTGATTCACCTAAACAAACACATGTACAAGACATAAATAACTAATCAAAGAGTAAACAAACATATCAAGATATCACTAAAGTACTTTTGCAAAAGGTTAGTCACACTCACATACCTTTCATAGTCTGTTTTTGATCTTCACCCTTCTGCCGTTTTGTTGAAGTATTGTCTCCCACCATTGTTTCTTCCTTGATGCGTTTTTCCTTTGGGGCAGGTGGGACGTCTGTCAAGTCAGATGCAGGATTTTCATCTGAAAATTTGGAATATAACAAATTATATTTGTATTTTGTAGCTTTACCATAATACATGCATGTGAATAGATATGTATTTTTGCATCAAATTTTTAATCAACATATGTTTAAATTACATAGAAAACAGATTTAATTGAAATAGCATTCATAAGTATTACTTTTTAAATTGTATTACTGTTTTTGATTTTATTACTCATTTTGATTCATCAATAAATACCCAGCAAAAAGCTCACCAGAGTCAAACAATTTACTATCCCAGTTTTCCAGAGCTGAGATGAATTCCTGACTGTTGGGTAGATTACAGTCAAATGAAAGAGCATTCAAATCATCTTCATTGTCTACAGTCAAATAAAACATAAAACAATGAATAGTACTAATCTGATTAGCTGCTACTTATGCATATTATATTATTATCATTGCATATTTTGACATATAAATCACATTTCTTACCAGACATTGAGTCAGCATTATTTTCCAAGCCTTAGAAGCAGCCACCAGAAAACTGTCATTGTCAGCCTGGAATGGGTCCTGGTCAACATCAGCCCGCATGATGAGCTGGTTAGTTTCATCGTCAAATGCCTCCTGATGTTCCAAGTCTACCCTGGCCCTAACTGTTGGGTCTTGTTCAAGACCAGCTTGCTGTGCCCATGTCTTCAGAGCTTCAGATGTAGTGATAGAATTCAGTTTTGCTGCAAATGAACTCATGACTGAGGAAAAATATGAAAAAGAGCTCAACATTAGTAGCAGCCATATGTAAATAGTCACTCGATGGGGAAAGTTATTCCATTTAAAACTATAATTTAGATTTGAACCCATAACCATCAAAAAAGGCAAAGTAAAAACTATGTCAAATTAGAACCATAGGTTTGTAGCATTTAGGAAAACCTATAAACATAAGACCTTCACATTTGAAATGTTAATATTAATAAATTGAAGAAAATATTATATTAAAAGTATAATTCTAGAATAATTATAGGTACCAACAAAATAATATTTAGAAAACTATTTTAAATTAATAATTAATTTCTACAAATAATAATTAAAAACTAAAAGAAGTAAGAATTTCATTTTCTAAAACAGTTAAATAAAATAACTAATATAAATAAAATAATGAAAATAGTTAAATAAATAATGAGTTAATATTTCCTTTAAACACTCATCAATTGAGAATATGGATTACTGTTTTAGTCTTGTGTCCTACCAATTACCAATTGATCATTTTCAACACGGATGCTGATGCATGGACCATGTGAAAACAGACAAACATGGTAAACCATCATCTCAAAATGTTCATCTAAGTTAAATATATATATAAATCATGAGTCTAAATAAAAAAACTGAATAATTAAACCAAATAATTATTTAATTAAAATAATTTACTAAAATAATTAACAAAACTAAATAAAAACAATTTAATTAATTAATTAATTAAATAAATTTATTAATTAAATTAAATTGATTAAGTAAAATAATTAAGATAATCAAATAATTAAAATAATTAAATTGATTCTTTAACTGAAATTAATAATTTAAAAAACTTCTGAAAAATTCTGAAAAATAAATATACTTACTTGTTTGTGTTTTCTGTTCCTTCAATCACAAAATCTTTTAATATTTCCAATACTTAAGATCACAAGTTATTTTGCACTATTTCACTTTTTTATTACAAAAGCCAAAATATACCACCAATTATTAAAGTATTACTTGAGTATCAAATGAAATACACAAATAATATTCACAAGATATAATTTTTATCAGATTCTCCACTCCTGGTAACCCAAATGAAAATGTATGCAGATCACAAATCTTGAGCCCCATTTATAAGGTCCCCCACACAATAGATGACACATATTGGTTTCAATTTTGAAAGGGAGTCAATAAGATTAGCAGGTAATTAGCACCCCCTCACATTTAGAAGGGGGTGCTTATTGACATTCTTTTAGGAGAGGGTAGTGACACATGTCCCCCTCGTGTTAAAGTTAGTCCAACTACAACAATCTGTTTGACCTCTGTCAAACATATCACCAGTCACATCAAACTTGTTGTTTATGTCAAAATTGTCATAATATGTCACTTTGAATATTTTTTAATATGTCAACAATTTTTTGTGACACTCTGCGTTTGAAACTGATGTTGTTTGTCACAAATGTATATTTATCAATACTTCTTCCAATTCATTGAAAAAAAAGATATCTACTAATCAGAGTTTTATTCTATTTAAAATGAAAAGATGTTAAATTTACAAAATAATACCAGTAAGAAGTTTCTTGAATAAAACATCAACACAAAAAAACTTCTAGATCTATATATATACATATAAAAACTATGTAAAATAAAACCCATGCTAACATATACCTACACCATTTCTAATATTCAAATAACCTCTGGTGTAACAATCTACAGTAATACAACACCCAAACACCCGTATTAAATGCAGTGCACTTGTCATAAAAAGGCAGTTATCTCTGAGAGTTTTATGAGTCTATTTAAAGCTTTACTGGTATTTTTCATGGAGAGGCAAAGAAAACAGTTCCATAGAGTCTGCAGATAAAGTTTACACCTCTCTTTTTGTTGGAAACTTCATTCTAGTTGCCCCCCTTAAACTCACTTTTGGTTTCTTACAACAAATGCATTTATTTCTAAGGCATAGACAGCACTTTATCTTGAAGCATGCACATATGTTAAATAAACACACAGTGACACTAATCAGGAGCAGAGATGAAGCAACGCACAAAAGCAACAACAACATTAATAGTGTCTGGGTCTTGATCTTTTGATTCTGGCTGTTGAACGGGACGTAAAACCCCAACTTTGACCTTTGATCTTTTGATCTGATTACATCTGTTTGAATGAGTTCTGTTGAAGAACTTGGTGAAGATATCAAGCTTTCTGTGGTTGTAGTCAGTTTCAAAGGGGCCTGTGTTGTGTTCTCATGGAGCTTTGGGACTGGCTTGCGTGTTTTATATGTAAACTTTTTTGTCCTTCTGCTGGAATTCTTACTGTTTCAGCTGTGGTGCCTTCAGAAGAGGTGTCAGTAGATCTCACACTTGTAGGTTGCATGGTTGTTGTGATTTCATAAGGGCTTTTAGTGGTTGTAGGTCTCTCAGTGGGTATAACTTCACCAGTCTCACCATCATTGTAATATGTAATCTGGTGAGTTGTCAGTATAATCTCTAATAGAGATTTGGATTTAACATGACAATCACTAATCACTCGTACATTTAAAGTTTCAGACATGTCCATTTTGTTGCATGAAAATCCATTTTGATTCTTAATGTTAATGGCTTTTAAAGATATAAGTCTAGTCAGGACCATGCTGTTAAATTCCCTTAAAAAATTATTACATCATCTTTACTTAAGTCTTGACTCAGCATTTGAACTTCATCAAGTTGTTTGATACACATTCCATTGCAGGTCACTAGCTCCATATCATCTGAACATTCACATTTCACCCCACCTAACACACATTTTTCAGCATCCAGAAAGCAAAACATACACCAAAAGTAAATATAGACTAATCATCTTGAGTTGTTATAGACACATAAATGACTTTCATTGAGAAGTTAATATTATATATTGGATGGCAAATATATGAGAATTAAGATAAAAGGAGAACTGAGATAATGGGAGACTTTCAGTAAAGGCAATATCATATTTTCTTTTCTTTTCTGATTAGTGTCATGGTCAGTATTAAAAGGCTACACAGTTGGAGGTTACAGTGACTACTAAGATGGGGAGGGGGTCTGATCATGTCCTTTACAGGGGAAGGAGTAACAGAGGGAGGAGGCATTGTGACCATGTCTTCTGCAACAGGGGATAGTTTGAGCATTCCAATGTGATGATTCATCAGAACAATAATTACATTGTAAAGAAAGTGAAGAATTTAATTTATTAAATCTTGTAATTATTCAAACCTTCTGACCCATAATCCTGATTTACAGTATCAGGTATATCAGTCTGAATGACATTATGATCGTATGACATATGTATTTTATTTTTAAGTAAGATAAAAATATTTTGAGTATGTTTTAAGATTACTTATGTATTTTATTAAGAAATCTTAATAAATGTAACACACATGTGCTTTTTATGTTAAAAACAAAAGTATGGTGAGTTAATGCTCTAGTGAGGTGATGACTTGATTTATGTGGTTTCAAAGAAAAACTCATTTATGGTTCTATATTTGAATGTAAATGTAACCTCCCCAAAACAATCATTTGTTATTCAAATAACAAATATTTTTGTCAATATCTAAAGATTTACCCCCCCCCTTTACTTAACAATTCAGTGTTAAATACATGAGTAGATACTCTATAGTCATTCTTAAAAGAATGTACCTTGCACTATGAACACCAGTGTTCAAAATTTCTAGCCTCATAACACTATCAAATATGTTTTATCCACTACACAGTTGGAGGTTTGATCCCTAGTGACAAGGTGTTTAATAATGAAAATAGAGTAGTGGACTGGGAGGGTTGGGGTGGGTGTGTGGTGGTGGTGGTGGGAGGGGGGGAGGGGTAAACAGTCTAATCTAATCTAATGTGGACTTTTATAGCGCTTAATCTTCATCTCAGATGGACTCTAAGGCGCAACAGAACATAAAGCAAGGGCAATTAACATTAATCCGGGGATATAGCAAGGTCGTACCAAGGAGACACAGGGTGACAAGGGAAGTTATGGCGGATAGGCTTTTGCATACAGATAAGTCTTAAGCTTCTTTCTGATGGAGGCAACTGATGTTGCACTGCGCACATCATGAGGGAGTTCATTCCAGATTCTAGGAGCATCAAAGGCAAAGCTATGATCAAAATGTTTGACAGACTTAAAGACTGATGGGCGGAAAGGAGGAACAGTAAGATATTGACAATCTGGGTGACTACGCCTGGTACTATAGGAACTACTACTGGGAGACAAGTAAGGTTGAAAGTAGGAAGGGGAGCCACTATGTAGAAATTTATATACTAGAGTTGCAGTTTTGAACATACATCTATACTTCACGGGCAGCCAGTGGAGTTGTTTCAGAATGGGCGTAACATGAGCATACCTTCTATGGTTTGTAACAATACGAGCAAGGGTATTCTGAATACTTTGCAATTTGTGAAGATTGAAACATGACAAACTCCTAAAAAGAGAGTTACAGTAGTCCAGGCGGCTACTAACCAAGGCATTTGCAGCTAGGACTGCCACTTCCGTAGTGAGATACTGTCTTATTCTACGAAGGTCATGCATCTGGAGAAAACACGCTTTGCAAGTCCTCTTGACATGTTCAGAGAATGAAAATTCTGCATCGAACCACACACCTAGATTTCTAACAGAATCAACCGGATGAATAAGGCTGCCAAAGATACTAACAGGAAAGTAGGAGGAAAGCTTCTGACGCTGAGACTTAGAGCCAAAGACAATAAACTCCGTTTTCTCTGGGTTAAGCTTCAGTTTACTGAGAGACATCCATCGTTGCACATCAAGAAGGCAGGCATTAAGCCTGGCGAGAGCCGCCGAGGCATTTTTATGAGAGAGATGGATGTAAAGCTGTGTGTCATCCGCGTAGAAGTGAAATTTGATATGTGGATGAAGGTGGATGATTTTAGTAAGTGGTGTAGTATAAAGTGAAAACAGCAATGGACCGAGAACTGAACCTTGGGGGATGCCGTAGATGAGCTTGCTTAATTCAGATAGAGTAGAGCCTATCTTGACGAACTGGCAACGATCACCCAAGTAGGAAGCAAACCACTTAAGTACATTTCCACCAAGACCGAACCAGGATTTAAGGTAACTGAGAAGAATGCTGTGATCTATGGTATCGAACGAGGCTGATAAATCCAGAAGGACTAGAGCTGTAGGTTCACCATGTGCCAGAGAGAGATGTACCTCGTTCTTTATAGACAATAGAGCTGTTTCAGTAGAATGTCCTGGCTTATAGGCTGACTGATGTGGATTATCCAGTTTGTTGATATTGATGTGTGACGTAAGTTGCTTAGCAACAACTCGCTGAACCAACTTTGAGAGGAAACAAAGACCAGACACTGGGCGATAATTCTTAAGGTCATTTTTGGGCAGAGATGCCTTTTTAATGAGGGGGGTGACACCAGCCCTTTTGAAAGCACTTGGAAAAGAGCCATCACTAAGAGAGTAATTAACCAACTTGGTGATAGATGGAAGGAGTATATCAAGACAGTCCCTGAGGAGGAATGTTGGTATGGGATCCAGTAGGCAAGATTTAGTAGGAGACTCATTGATGCACTTTCTGACCTCGTCTTCAGTCACAGGCTTAACGGTATTGAAGGCGGGGGGCACATAATCAGGTGTATCATTGAATGAACCAGAAGGGGAGAATGTGTCCCTGATTTTACTTATTTTATTTGTGAAGAAAGAAGCAAATGTGTCTGCTAGGTTTTTTTCCGAGCTATGAGCTGGCAGAACCATCTCAGAGGTGCGATGCAATACCTTCCTTAATGACTGCCATAGCTTCTTAGGGTCTTCACTATTTGCAGTTATAAGATTGGCATAATAGGAACCCTTGTCTTTGTTGGCCAGTCGATTGCACCATGCAATTTGCTTGCGGAGCCTCGACCTGTTCGACAATGTCTTATGTTTTCTCCACATCCGCTCAAATTGCCGCCTTAGGGAGCGAGCCATACGATATGACTCAGACAACCACTCATCTGACTGCCGTTTTGCCATGCGTGAGATGATAGGAGCGTGCTTATCAAGTACCTGGGTGACGTCAGCCCGGTACTGATCATACAATTCTGTCGCGGTTCCTGCAGGAGAGAGTACAAATGGAATATTTCTAAGGTCTTTACGGAACTGGTTGATATCAATCCTATGATACCTTCGATAAGAGACCATTTTTTCAATGCAGATTGCTGGGTGGGAGAAATCAAGTTGGCATCGTATTGCAGCATGGTCAGAGATAAAGTCCCCAACATTGACATTACGGACAAAATCTGAGTCACCAGGAGATATCAAAACGTCCAAAGTGTGACCCAGTATGTGAGTCGGACTATTGACACATTGAATCAAACTGCAGCACTGAAGGATGTCATAGAACCTTGTCCTGTCACCACACTCAACATCCAGATGAACATTTATGTCACCACAAATGATAAAATTCAAACCGATTGAAGACAGAAAGCCAGAAAGAGCCAGAAAATCTTCCAAGAATTGAGTAGTGCAAGAACCAGGGGGACGATACACACAAGCTGCAACAAAGCTATTGTACTCAGACCTGAAAGATAATATAATGATTTCAAATGATCTAAACACCGGTGAAGAGACAATACTGGGAGAAAAGGATTTCCTACACAGGAAGCCAACACCACCACCCAATCCAGTAGACCTTGGTTTTTGAATTAAGTTGTAATTTGTTGGAGTGACGGAGTTCAGGAGACCATCAGTGTCAGTTGGTCTGATATGAGTCTCAACCAAGCCCAGGATATCCAAGTCACTGCGTTTAATGAGGTCATGTAGAAGAGGGCCATTATTTCTCATGGATCTACAGTTGACAAATCCAAAATTGGTTGGGCCAGGGTTTACAGCAACATTGCCGCACAACAGGAGGAGTAGGAGAAGGTTTTTTAGTTTCAATTTTGGAGGGACCTGTTTTGAGTTCCTGAGGTAGGAATATTTACGTGCAACAACAGGGAGCCGAAAAATAGATGGGATGCTTCTGTCTACCTTTTCACAATTCAGTCCCTTGTCAGCATTTAACCAGTTCTGTGAGAAACCAACACATAAAAAGCAAATCAATAAAATAGCTTTGAAGGCCAACATTGTCAAGAAACACTATACCAGATCCAAAAAGCAAGAAGGAACAAGGACTATGCCGAAATCAACTGTATGTGAAATAAATGACAAGAAAAAGAAATGAAAAAAAGATCACAAAAGGCTTTAAGGGTTAACAAACCATGAAAGCAGAAGACCCATGAATACTATGATTCTATGACAAGCAAGAGTTAGAAACACCTTATAGAAATCTACAATGAACATAAATGCCAGGACATAGAGGACCATAGAAAAATCACTGAGACATAGCAAGTGGTAACCATGTATATAACTATAATCAGATTAAAACCACAAAATAAACACTAGGATATGAAAACCACAAAGTAATGACTAAAATATGTCAGGTGATAACGGGGAATGTGAATGAAATCAACAAGGGGTTGAATACATACTATCACGATAATGGGGAATGTGGGCGATAATTGGGTATTTCAATAATTCTGAGGAAATGAAGCAGATTGAAGCAATATTGTAGATATATTAATTGTTAGGGTGATATGTATGAGGTAAAACAACAATAGGGAATGTCAACAACAAGCAAGTAGTGTTATTATTGAAATTTAGATTTACGGATCGTTGAAAAGCAATACCCGCCACGGCCTCACGCCACACATTTAACTTAACATAATAAAATAAGATAATAATAATAATAATAACCAAAGTTTTCAAATGTTTAAATTTACCTTCAATAAAATTTTCTCTTGTTTTTTTTTAATTTACAGGCTAATGAAAAGAATAATCAGAGTGTGTTTGGTAGGTAGCGGCCAGTTGGACATTCTGGAGAGGCAAGTTATGGGTATCCTGACAGAAATCAGGGAGGAGCTGGAACTCAGAAAATCCCAAGACAAGTACCAAAGGATCCTATGGGTGAGTAGTCAGATGCATAATTCTTCTTGTCTTTACACCATTGTCTACCTATGGAAAAATATGTGATCCCTGAATATGTGATTTTATGAAAAACTTATGTATTTACTTAGATATGAAACTGAGGCATTTATTCAACCCATTTTCTAGTACTAGCATTAAAATCTAACAGAGAGTAATCCAAATAACGCCTCTTTTTTTACCATCCCCCCACCATTCGCACCCATTGATATATGTAATTAAGACTTCTCAAGTCTAGCAGGGAGGGGGGTAACTTAAGGCAACATCTAAAAGTATTAATCTAATGAAGTTTTTGACATTAACATAGTAGATCTTTTATGGGTGATATAATGTTAGTTTATCTGATATATTATGACAGTGTATTCATGTTGTGATTTGTGTTTTATTTACAGCTGCGAGCAAATAGATTCATCACACCTAAAAATGTGGGCCACTGTGAGTTCATTCCAGCAATAAATCCAAGGCCACCACATAGAGTATTACTAGCTGGGGGTGTCACCAAAGGTGGGGAAGAAATTAGACTATACAAATCGGAAAGTGTCCACCCCAATCAAAGGCAGGAGGGCACCCCACCCCCCCCAGAGTGGGATGTGTCAGAGGGGGAATGCTCTTTTTCTTCATCATCATACTGGAACAGTTCTCTACAAAGAGCCTATGAAAATAGAGTGATTATATTATCCTATATATTGACAACAGATTCTGAGACCTCGGACAATGAGGGTTGAAAGGACTAAAAAATACAAGTATCCAAGTCATGAACATTTTCAAGCTGAACAATATGAACAATAAGTAGTTATTTTAAAATGGACATTTTCTTTTGGTTTGTTTTTTTAATGTCATGCATTATTAAAATATAAATTTCAAATTTAGTTTTCTAAAGTTTTAAATAAAATAATATACATGTTTTTTTGTTTCTTTTTAACTTACAATTAATAAAATACACTCTCCAGTGCTGACACTCTATATATTGGTATAATTATAACTCCTACTTGTCACATCAGTAATGAATCTATGAATACCTCTTTAAAGGGCCAATTTGTGTACTAGAATGTACTACATTTACTGAACAATAGAAGTAGTGCTACTCTTACACAAAGCCCCCACTGAGACTTCTATCTTGGTCAGCCCATTGGTATAATCACATAGACCTCAACTCACCATGCTAATAACCTGACCAGCATTTTGGTATAACTGGACACCTCAAGCCAGTCATATTACTAAAGAGTGATATCAACTGACATTATTGGTCTGGCTGAACCCCCTTATCAAATCACCCATATACTTATGAAAACATCTCAAGTGACAGAAATTGTTTATTGTTCTAAACAATAACATTCTTATTTGGCATAGTACCTCACTCAATCTAACACCCCTCCTCAACACTCCCCCACCACAATCGGCATAATCACACTGTCTCACACTGGCTGGTTGGCATAATTCATAATCTACATAATCCCATATCCCTCCTTATACTACTTTTGGATCCGTTTGATGTACCTCCTATACCTAATCTGCACATTTCCCCATGTATGACCAGACCCAAGCCTTCTCCAGAACATAGACATGTCACAATTGACCTTAGCTTCCCCAAAGGTCATTCTTTCAATAATGGAGTATCATCTGATCAATATCTTAATACCTCATTCATTCTCCCCCCCCCCCCCCTACCATTGATAATATCACACAAAGGATAAGAAAATATGGCAAAGGATCACTTATTTATAAGATTGATATTTCTCGTGCATTTAGGCATATAAAAATAGACCCTGCTAGCTATTCCCTCTTAGGTCTTAATTTTGAAAAGTATTACCTTGATACATGTGTACTGTTCAGCTACAGACATTGTTTGGCCATGTTCAAGCAAATTACAGACTCCATTAGATTCATCATGTCCAAGGCAGGATGATTTGATAGGAAATGTAACCATAAGCCAGGCAGAACCTGCTTTTCAAAAATTATACAACTTGCTCCAGGAATTGGGAAGTGGCTATAGCTGACATAAATTTAAAACTCATACATATTCTAGGCAGGCATAACATTATGGCTGATAGTTTGTCTAGATACTATATCAATGACCAATGTAAAAAGAAGGTTGAACAACTACTTCCCCAAGCCACCTGGGTTGTATCCTCTGATAGTACCCTTTTTATTGACTTTGATATATAATGTCTTCTGCAGGTCTCCCTGCAAAGATTAATCCACTGCTGTCAAAGGCACATCAATGTCTCCATTCTGCATTCAGACATTCCACCAGCACAGCTTACAATGCCAAGTTCAGAATTTTTGTGGCATTTTGTATATTTGCAAATTTTTTCCTCCCTGAGTTAACTACCAATCATCTTCTCGTGTTTCTAGAATTTTTGGTTTTTAATAGTATCTCCGCTTCCAATATCACAAATTATCTGTCAGCAATTAAAGCAAAGCTCTCCATGTATGGCTTAGATATTTCACCATTTTACACCCCACAAATCAGATACTTTACCAGAGCACTAACCTTATCAGCCCCGATGAAGGTGTCTTTGAAAATAGTAACTGATGTGGACACTCTTAAAGCTATTGTGAAAAAATGTGACAGCATGTACATGGGCCAGATTTTTAAGGCTGCTTTCCTACTTTCATTTTTTTCTTTCTTGTGTATCTAATCTGGTTTCCCATTCTATGAGTACTTTCAATCCACTAGAGCAGTTAGCCAAAGCTGACATAATTTTTTTCTTCACCAGGAGCACATATATTGGTCAAGTGGTCCAAGACCTTACAATCCAGAAATCAAGTATGAATACTTAAAATACCTTAATTTGTCATATTACCTTGCTTTAAGGTATCTATATAATGTATGTAAATATATTTTAGTATCGTTAATAAAAGAATAAATTAGTAATCCCAACCTCAGTAGTATTCATATAGATATATATATACATAACCTTCAATGGGCATTCTGGGGTAGTGTAATTTTTTGTTTCGGTTTTTTATGAACAGTAAGCTTATTATTTGTTTTGGGAAGATTCAGGTGATCCTGAGAAGGACCTATGAATCATAAGTTGTCCTGAAAAAGACATTTTACAGCAATGGTCCTGAAAAGGACCAGCTGTAGGTAAGTGCAGTAGGTCCACTGCTGTTGCTGCTTGGCCTCAGATGACTGCTGGGTTCGCTCGGCTGGCTGCTGCAGAGTCTCTTGCTACTGGGTGGTTGGAGGAGAGTTGTGTGTTGATGCGGGTCACTGGGTGAAAACTGTTGAGATGTATCCATCTGCTGGTAGCTCATGTCTGACTATATATTCCTAAAAAGGCTAGAGAGTCCTGATATATTGTGTGGACTTTTTTCTGGCTACTGACTGTGGGTTCAAGTGCTTTCTTGGGCTTGCTTGCTTGGACTGATGGTGAAATTTAGCTGTCTTGAAGAACCCAAGTTGTTGCTCGTCAACAACTATGTACAAAGTCTGCGGCCCTCTGAACTGCTGCTGTCCTCTGGGTGCCACTTGGCTCTGCCAAACTGGTTGGATGACCTGGCTTACTGGCATTTTAATTTCTTGAATAGTATGACGTATGCCCTGGCAGGTGGTGCGGGTTGCTGTGGCTGCTGAAAAGTATGGGACCAATATGTGACCGTGGTAATGGAGCGTCTAGAAAATGTAGGTTGTTGTGGCTGACGGTTCATTTCCTCTACCCTGCTCTGGATCCCACTTAAAAGTTTCACAGCTTCGTTTCAGAATGATTTAAGGTCTCTGGAGAAGTCATAGATGAGGTGCACTGGCTCCTCCTTCTCCTTTCTTGCACCTATATTGGAATTGAAATGAGCCTGTCTCTTCCCCACCCTCTGTCACCATTTCAGTCCACTCAGTTTTTTTTTCGGTCACTGGCTCCTCTATCTTTGACTGTGGAGTTCCGCCCTCCTGGCACACTCCTTCTCCTCCCTCTGTTGTTTCTGTGGCTCGTCCTCCCTCTTCCTCTGTTCTCTCCCCCCCCTACTTCTCGATATGTTAGCAGCTGTACCTCCCAACTCAAACTCTGTATATGTGTCTGTTGGGACCTCTATCTTCCTTACATTCCTTCCCTTTTTAGGACCCATCTTATAAATCAAATCAAAGTAGCGTTTGTAAAAAACAAAAGCTTATCAACAAGTCGGACCAACTTGTATATCAACACTAAATCCTAAGTTGATTTGTTAAAAGAACAAAAGCCTATCTGATCACTGCACGTTGCAATCTGTATGAGTTGAAAATCCAAAAGATGAATTCCTCACGCTGACCTGCCTTTTAAAGCCACAGATTTCATTACCGACAAATAATGCCAGCTTGTCCTACACATTTCTTGGCTTATCTGTTGCTGTAACCGCCTTGTCAGTTTCCTCTTAAGTATTGTCCTTGTGTGTCCCTTGCTTGTCTCGCTGAGGTGTTCCCATTTCTGTGACCAAACACATGGAGACTTCCTGTGTTGACAGGAAGCGACCAATTTAGGTCAGAGTGTTTAAGACAAGCCAGTTACCTTTCAAGTACCTTTCAAGTAACCTTGTTTGCTTCAGACCTGTCTCGGAGTACTTGACTATGACAGGCCGGCAAGTGCTTCCAGACAAGAGAGTAACAGTATAGGACAAGACGGAAAGTGACTACGACACTGGAATGATGAAAATGAGATGACAGAGCAATGGTAATGTAGGAAGCAACTGTGTGACTTGTATTGTTATCATTATGACTCAATGGTTTTGTTTCATTATAGTAAACCACCTTTGTGGCTCTCACAAACTTCCCTATGGTCAATCAGATGATGCATGTGTTTCATATAAGAACATCCAGGGGTCACTGTGATGCAGGTGTAACACATTCACCTCCAACCTCTGAAATCAGAGTTCAAATCGAGGCCCATCTCGAGGAGGAAAATTGCTCCTTGATTTACAGTACAGATCCTTAACCAAATGCAGGTACAGGTTTCCTTTGCCCTTCTAGCTACCCATCAGAATACAAAATTAGGTAAAACACTAAAAACATGTACACAGATAAATATACTTGATAAAATAGGTTAGCATAGATTAATTTCAACTGCACCATGTATACCAAGATAACCTAGTTCTGATTACTTGGAAGTGGACAAGAATTCACCCCTAGTTACTTTTGATAGGAAAAGGGACAAATTCAAAATCTATTTTTATTGAGCCACATAAAGGAGATATACATTATGTAAAGCAGCATATGAGGTAAATAATACAAAATACCAGAAAAAGGTGGCATAATCACATTCTATTCAGTCTTCAGTGTTAAAAAGCATGATCTATTTTATAAATAAAGAATTATTTCAAACTTACTTTTGTGTAAAGTAAGGAATTAATCAGCTGTTGTGTTTGTGTTTTATAATGTAAATTGTCTAAAATTTTGTTTAGTATTTGACAGATTTTATGTAGAAATCAGCCATTACAGCCCTTGCATATAAGAACAGGCATATTCTTTGTAAGGGAATGTCTTTTACATAATTTTCATAAACTGGTTTATGTTCACAATTCTTACCCTCAATTCTTAAAACACAATTGGTACTGTCAAATAATCAACAATTTGCAAAAACCTACTGGAGTAAATGAACCTCACTGCAGGCTGTGATTTTATTCCCAACATTGACTTTGTTCAATAGTTAAAGCCTTGTTCTCAGTCAATACATTACTAAATATAATTCTGTACTGTAACACCACAGTGTGAAGGCCAAAGATAGTACAACCCAATTTAGGACAAATGTGAATGGACTCATTGTCCCTAAAATAATCAAAGGTGCTCAGTGGCCTAGTGGTTAGCAAGTTTGGCATCTAATCATAGGCTGTCACCTCTGTGGGTTCGAGTCCCACAAGTGGCAATTCTGAGGACCTGTCCCAATATGACCCTGGCTGTTGAACGGGACGTAAAACCCCAAGTTTGACCTTTGGCCCTAAAATAATCAAATGGAATTTTTATATAAAAAAATTCTTCAAATGGCCAAGATCAAATGGAATTTTCATATAAAAAAATTCTTCAAATGACCAAGATCTTTCATCAGTGTTAGCCAAATTATTGGTTGGATATAAACTATTACACTTGGTATCACAGTTCATCATAGAAATGTATTTACATGCCGATTACTGTTCATTACAATCCATTCTACCCTTTTACATTAGACTTTCCTCGACTGCCCTAATATCTTGTTGGCCAATGTACAAGTGGTCTTATCTCATCCTAACAAATGTTATCGTCTCTTGCCCAGGGCCCTGAACTTTTTTATTATCAGAAAATCAAGATATATGCTTGTATGGCCCTTGGCTAGAATCATGAGAACAAATGACCTTACTAGAAAATTTACAGACCCAGATTCTTCCATAACCTGTTGGCCTGAGTTAGCTGAGTGTTCAAAGAAATCTAGGAGGCACTGAGCGTGTTAAGAGGCCATTGAGCCTCATTGCTCCAATCAAGGTTACCATCCTCCTGGCCATACATTGACATGACCAGGCATTGTGTACGGTTGCTTGTGGAAGTGAGGTGGTATCCTCCCAAGCCATTACAACTATTCACAACAACTAATCGCCCACTGATCTGTGACCCACTTTGGAAGAAGTAAATTGTAATAAGTGGCCTTATCTTACCAATGGGGGTACAGCAGTCTTCGTAGGGCCAATGATTTTTACAGTGTTCACCATATTATAATGCCATGGCCTCTGTTACTGCTTACCTTGCATGGGTTGGAGCCCTGCCTGATCGTTGTAAGAGACATTGACATTAGTGATTATTTGGGAGGCACTCAGGATTCCTCACAACATGTCAATATATGGCATACCGCTGTTGGCAAACAAGCCATTATATGACACCCATTGAGTCGCAGTAGCCTAATGTGACACAGGACTGTGCTAGGTGCTAAACTACTCAGCTCTTTCTGGGTAGTGGTGTGGGTAGTGGTTCTAAGCGGCGCCTCCCATCGAGGAAGTTGCCTGGTGATATGATACACCCATATTCTGGCATCAAGATGGTAAATTTTGATGGATGTGATCCTTAGGTGAGTAGGATTAGTGGTATGTCAGTGTGAGCTGTGGTAGTAGTACTTTTGTTAGCAGACAATGCATTCCTTACAGTTTGTAGGCCTTCATGAGCATATGACTTATTAAAATCTGCGTTAACGACTTTACAAATATTTCTTGTTGAGATTCCTGCCCTGGCTGATAGAGTGAAGGTTTTGCTACAATTTGTTATAAAAAATTTTGACTTTGTTCCTGGCATAATTGATTAAAACACTAAAATTAATATAAAATGTGTTTTGATAGTCAATGCTGGTAAATTACATATTTCTATGTTGTCCTTTCAATTTCTGGAGCTAAAGTGAGAGAATCCAGTTCAATTTGGTGGATTGAAGCTTCAGCCTGTGATTGAATAGTAAACAATAATTGTCAAAATAAAATCAGGGTTGAATAGGAGACTGGATTAAGGTAAAACCAACTGAACAAGCAGGTCCCTAACAAGGTCATGCTTGTAAGACCTTGACCTCTCATGTGCCGTCACGGTTTCATTTCAAGCTCATGGCAATATTTAGGAGTTGATGATGTCCTTGTTTGGGATGGGTTTCACAATTATTCCTTTTCATAATGTGCACAATCCTCTCCCTAAACCCTTTGAGACCTGTATAGAAAGGAACAAGAATTGTGAAATTCAAACTCAGTCCAGATGGATATAGTGCAATAAATAGTTAACAAAAACAACTAGGGACAGTTCAAAATCATCTTCCCAGTCCCTCTCCTTGACAAACATGTGTAAGCAGCCAATAAGGACAAGAATGTCAGGCTGATCTTTGATAAAGTATATTCTAACAATAGATAGTGTTGTGGTTGCTACGACTATCTACGTGATCTATGCACAATCTGTAAGTATCTTACTTTTGAAAATGTTAGTTCTGGTGACACACAGTGTGAGGAGCAGTCAGCTGGACTACTGCTTTAAAGTTATATTAAATCCACTTCATTTTAAAGCCAGTTACAATGAACCTGAAAGACACAGGCATCCTCATAAACAAGAGGGCTGTGAGAAGTAGCCTTTCAAAAAGATTAACTAACTTCATGAATCTGACTCTTTACAAATGATTTGATTTTTGTTGCATTATTGTAACAGCTTTTAATGTAACAGATGAAACAGACTTATCTTAACAGTGCAATGGTGCTGATATCCGTCTGCATTTTTTTGTTTGCAGGTGTGAAATATTTCTGAAAATTTACAAAGACAATACAATTTTCTCCATATGTCAATTATCTTGAATAGTTTTGAAGGAAAACATTTAATGTCATATTAAATTTCTCATCCATCGAAATAAAGGTGAAATGTCAAATTATAACTGAGGGTGTGGAAAGCAATTATTTGTTTAAAATGGCAATATAATTTTCAAAATGTCAATGTCCACTATAAGAACACGTGTATCACATACATTCTATGGTGGGTCAAATAATGAAAACAGGGTTACTGACAGAATATTTAGTGACTACTACAAAAAGAAATAATAGCAGAGAGATTAAACTCATCATGGAAAAGATACTTGTGCTGCTTGTGATAGCATCATTATTATTTATAGCAGTGCAAGTAAGCAGTTATAATCTTTATTAATAGCTTTGGTATTTTACTGATGTTTGTGTGAAGTTATATAGAGTTGAAAAATCATATTTAATTAAACTGGTTTGTCTTATTCCATTCTTTTCACGATGTTTCAATTTACGTCATAGTAAAAGAATTCTGAATATTAAAGTATTGAATTTTATATTATTCTCAAAATGTGCACTATTTGAGAATACCAAAAAATAATGTTTGCAATATTTTGACATGGGCAGGTATAACAGTTATCTTACTGCAGTTCAAATTAAATCTCCCTGTCTATGTATATGTGTATGTAACTAGACTGATATAACTGAATAACATACTAGACTGATATAACCATTGCTTGAAAACTTGAAAGTACAGGGAGTTTTCATAATAGCACAGGCTAACCATCTAATGCTAAGGGTAAGAATTTTACAACACTTAAACCCTGTACTAGAGAACTCTAAAGTGCATGGACTAATATTATTGTCTCAAAAATCACATAGATATACTAAAAATGTTGAAACTATTAGACACAGACCAACCAAGGAGATTTGAAGTGGAAAGGCTCTGTTGAATAAAAAATGTTGTGAGATTTGAAAGGAGAGGCAAAGTGAAATATAAGGATAGTAGCATTGTATACTTCCCATAGCCAATTTGATCCTCATCTTATTTTTAAAAGTTCATATACAGCTTTCATCAGTATAGTAAATTTAAGGGCATTCGTCATCTTTTATATTCTAACTCTGCAGAGGACTCTCTAACATAGTGGAAAAGTAAGGCCCCAACTATAGATCTGGAACATGTCGAAATTACCCTTGCACAAAATCGGGATTTTGAGACAAACATCTCAAGATTGTGCAGAACATCTCGAGTTATGGCTACACCAACATAAAGATGAATTTGACATAAAACATATGGGGTAATTTTGGGGTTTATTGCTCTGATCACTGCTGTGTTGAAACGAATTCTATAGATGTGGCTTCCTAATGTAATTTGGGAAAGAATTGTATCATTGTGTGTAATAAGTTAAATGGAAAGCTCTTTGATAATCTAATGAAACACTTTTGCTTGTGTGATGTGCTGTCTAAACCTTGCCTAGATTGTGAATTGCACTTTTGAGATGTACTTTTCGAAATCCTCAATTGCACTTTTAAAATACTAGCCAACCAGAGAAACCTTCACGTGACTATGACATGATAAATACAACAATGTATCTTATTTTACCAATTATTATGTAAATATAAAATATTGATACATTACCTATACAAATAATGTACCAGACAAATATTCTCTTAAATTATTGTATGTTTTAGGTAAAATTAATATAAAGAGAGATTGTTTCTAGTGATATATAAACAAAAGAACTATAAAGAACTATAACACCAAAAATACCAAGGCGAAGTACATCCCAGGATGGGTTAATGAAACGGTAATTGCGGCAAAGGAGACCAAGCGTTTGTTTGAACTATTTGGCGCCGAAATAAATCTACCTTCAATAGATCCCAATACATGCAGAAAGTCCACCAGTACAATAAAATCTGCATGCAGGCCAAATCTGAATTCCTCAAAGAAAAAATTCGGGACAATCACCACAACCCACAAAAACTATGGCGAGTCCTGGGTGATGTGTTACACAGAATCCCAGCAAAGATTCTCCCATCTATAAACCCCCCAAAGCTTTTGGCTGACAGATTTGTCGAGTTCTTTACAGAAAAAATTGAAAAAATACACTCAATTTTCTCTACCTCACTCAATTTCCGACACATCACCCCAGACTCTCCTCCACCCACATTCGCCTCTTTCTCTGCTGTAACTGAAGAACAGGTCACCAAAATCATTCAAGACTCTCCCACTAAATCATGTTCCCTTGACCCTTGGCCCACTTTTCTTGTTCTTGAATTCCTGGATATCCTTATTACCCCCATCACCTTAATAATCAATGCCTCTCTAGCACAAGGTACGTGTCCTAATTTCTTTAAGCAGGCCCGTGTAACCCCAATTCTCAAAAAATCATCCTTAGACAAGGAAGTTTTCAAAAATTACAGGCCCGTTTCCAATCTAAACTTTATTTCAAAGATACTTGAAAGGGTAGTAGCAGCCCAGCTACATACTCACCTTGATGAAGCCGGCCTGATGACTGCCTTCCAGTCGGCTTATAGAAAACACCATTCTACTGAAAGTGCCCTCCTTAACATTCATAATGATATTCTTCTCAATATGGCCAAAGGGTCTGTTACAGCGCTCACCCTTCTAGATCTCTCCGCCGCTTTCGACACCATTGATCACACTATACTCCTGGACAGACTTAATGGTTACTATGGAATCAGTGAACTGGCATTTGGCTGGTTCAAATCATACCTGTCGGGAAGGACACAGTCGGTCAAGGTAGGCAGCACACTCTCAAATCCTGTTGCCCTTCAGCATGGGGTCCCCCAGGACTCCGTCCTTGGTCCAATTCTTTTTTCCCTTTACACCAACCCAATCAGCTCCATCATTCAATCTCACAGTAGCATCAATTACCATTTCTACGCCGATGACACTCAGCTATACATTTCACTCTCTCCAGCAAATTTTTCTTACTCTGTACAAAAACTAAAAAATTGCCTAAACGACATCCAAAACTTCATGTTCACAAATAAATTAAAACTCAACCCTGATAAAACCGAGTTCATTTTGATAGGTTCGAAAAACAACCGTAAACAACTCCTTCCTCACTTTACAATTAATATTCTTGGTACTCAGGTCTCACCAGCACAAAGTGTCAAGAACCTCGGAGTGGTGTTTGACTCCAATTTCACTTTCTCCGACCATGTGTCACAGGTCATAACGTCCACTAGAGCTCATGCAAGAGACCTCTACAGAATACGCCCCCTTCTGGACCTTAAAACATCAGTTCTTTTAGCCAATGCCTTGGTCAGCAGCAGATTGGACTACTGCAATTCTCTGTTTCTATCACTCACAGACTTTGAGCTAAGAAGATTGCAACTAGTGCAAAACTCACTCTGCAGGGTTGTCACCCGTTCCTCAAAATTTTCTCACATCACCCCTCAACTCAAAAAACTCCATTGGCTTCCAGTTAGGTATAGGGTACAATTCAAAATAGGCCTCATTACATATAAAATCCTCAACCAAGGTCAGCCTGTTTACCTAAGAGAACTAATCCACCCCTACACTTCCTGCAGAAATACTAGACGAAGTACCCCTAAACTCAAGTTCCTTCATACCCCCACTTTTGACCGTAGAGTTCATAAATCAATTAAACACTTCTCAAATTCTTTTAGTCACTATGCCCCAGTTTTTTGGAACTCTCTCCCATTCCAAATAAGAAACAGTCCCTCTGTCGCATCTTTCAGGAAATACCTCAAAACGCACCTTTTCAACTCTAGCTTCCCAACTTAGTCTCCTTCCCTCTCGGTTCCACCCACAAACCCGGTACACTGACCTTGAACGCCCCTCGACTCTCCTTATAGGAAATGATTTTTGTTACCAGTGCACTGAGTTCCCCTTAGTGGGGAAGATATTGCGCCTGCAAAGCAGTAGATTAGATTAGATTAGATTAGATTAGATTAGATTAGATTAGATAATGGTGATTAATTTATAACAAACACTCATCATAATACAAGAGCAATTCCAATCATAAATATTGAGTACCACCTAACAGATTAGGAAACACTATATAGACCAGTCATTAAACCCTGCCAATTAGCCATAAGAAGATCCCAATTAATTAGCAAACCACAGCCCTAGGTGGATATCTTATGTTTGTGCAACCCCAACTCGAGATGGGACTCAAGATCCCAAGTTCGTGCAAGGACAATCTCAAGATTTACCAATCACGAGTTGGGGCTCAACAGAAACACACTTGCCTCCCACCATTCACACATTTGGTTGTCTTACTCTTGAGTGGAAACCTGTTAGTTACCTCCACAGGTTATTGAGTCTGGAGTGGTTAGTGTGACATAACAAATTAATATTGAACTGGCTGGTTAAAATTAAATTTTAGTTTTAAAATCATTCCTGAGTTTACTTATCCTAAGTTGTGCTAATATGTTCCATCTTAAGATAGGCTAGCAAACTTAGGATCCTAAGATGGGCTGACTCCCAAGTTGGGCTCCAACATTAACATTTAGGCTGTGTGGTTTATCATATTTTATGTATGTTGGAGTATTTCTATAGCGCAATACCATGACAGAACATGCTCTATGCGGTTCACAATTGTAAATATATAAGACTTTTATTAAAGGTTAATATGAAATTACAAAAAAAAACATTAACTTAAAAACAGTCTTCAAATTTGCAAATATACACAAGTATAAAAGTATGTGCTGTTTGATGACAATGCATAATCAATCTAGCAGCAGCATTTTGAACTTTCTGAAGCTTTGCTATGAGGTATTGATTTATTCCATATAGCGTTGAGTTGCAGTAATCAAACTTAAAAATAACCATTTCATAAACCAAACTTTTTGTAGCCTCTTTGGTGAGAAACTGGCTAATTTTCCATATTGATCTCAAGTGACAGTAGCAGTCTTTACATACTGAAGCTACATGGGAACTCATTTTCAAGTACTGGTCCATAATCACTCCCAGATTCCTTACCGAAGGGGATTTCAAAACAGTGTCACTGTCTGACTGAAAAGAGTTTATTTTGAGGTTCTTAAATTGATGTCTAGTGCCAAATACCGTGAACTCAGTCTTATCTTCATTTAATTTCAGCTTGTGTTGTTTCATCCATTTGCCTATTTGTTTCACTCAATTTTGGACTGTATTTATGACTGCTGATTGATCAGTAGGGGTACTAACAGGATGACATCAGCTGGGAGTCACCTGCAAACAAGTGAAACTCAAAAACCCATTGAGCACAAAAGATTTTTGGTATAGTCTGAATAAAACAAAGGCTCCAACAATGCGCTTTGGGGCACACAACATTCCAGCAGCTCTGGCAAGCTTTCCCTACCATTTACAATAACTTTGTAAGTTGCATCATGTAAGTATGACTGAATCCACTTGATTGCTATTTCTTGACGCCAAAACAGCTTATCAAACAATTTACAAATATCTTGTGATCAGCTGTGTCGAAAGCAACTGATACCTCCAAAAGTGTTAGAAATACTAGTTCTTTATCATCCATTTTTGTAAGAATATCATTGAAGACTTTCAAAAGGACCATCTGGGTGGATGAGAATGTTTATATGCAGACTGTAATGGTTCATTCAGACTATTCTCATGCTTGTATTCGTTCAGTTTGCAAGATATAATCTTCTCTTGTAATTTTAAAATGTATGGTAGGTTTCACAATAGTCTATCATTTTTGTACTCTAATTTTGCTTTTGGTTTCTTGACAAAAAGTGTGACCACAGCTTGTGATGACCTATGTTTTACGACCTACTGATTTGTGTATTACAATTTGAATGGTGTGCCTTAGAATCCGTCAGTTCGGAGATTAAGCACAAGAATACCTGATACTTGCTTGCAATGTGTTGGCACTGTTGAGGACTCAATGGGCATGTTGATAATTTTGGTTATCACTGGGGAAAGTTCAGAAACATATTCTTTCAATAATGTGGTGGAATTAGGATCTAAGCGACATTGTTTGTTTGAGCTGCTTTTGATAAGTTTACTGATTTCCTCTTTAGATTATGTTTTGAACTGACACAACTCGGAGTCTGTCTCTCCATTGAATTCACTGAATGTTGTACTTACTTTGAAAGCTTTTCTGATGTTATCATTTCTAAGTGCGAGCTCCAGTGAGGCTCACGCTTCTAGAGATCACTCTTTTATATTCTTTACTTTATTTTTTGTTTCCATACTTTCATGAATTGTGGCGCAGAGTGATGAGTATCCTTTAAGTGGCAATGGGCTACGTTAGTACTGGGATGTGTGACCACTTCGGTGCACAACTCGTGTCTCTGATGGCTTTGCGGCTAGCGATAGTAGACCGAAACCCCTTTCAGCCTTGTAATTTTAAAGAAGTTACTGAAACCACTCGGTATATCTTCTTGATCTACATCTAACGGAATAGGAGTTTCCTTCTGCCTTCTATTTATAGAGTCCATAATTTTGAACAGTCTGTTTTTGCTGGGGTCAGCATTTATTAGAATTGTGTAGTTCGAATTAGTTTAATGCATAGAGTTCCTCCGGGATTTTTATTTATCCAGGTCTGCCTGATATCCACTTCCATTCAGCTGTTCTGCACATCCTCTTTTGTTTTTAATGTCACTATCAAACCATGGGACTTTTGTCTTAGTGGTCAATTTCTTCACCTACATTGGTGCATGTTTTGAATCAATTCAGACAAGTAGTTGTTGTACTGATAGACCACAACTCAGACAAGCAGTTGTTGTAATGATGGACCAAATTTTCAAGTTTTGTAATAAGATTACCTCAGTTATATTGATATTTCTAATATTCCTGTATGATATAGTTTTATACACATGTTCTGCTTTTTTTTGTTTTTTTTCGTAAATCAACGAAAAAAATGGTCTGATATTAATGTGTCAGCTATAGGTCTAGTGATGTTCAGGCGGTCATTTTCTCTTGATACATGTATTACCAAATCCAGGGTATGACCATCTATGTGTGTTGGTATTGCCACATGTTGCTTCAGGTTGAAACTTCAAGTGTTTCTTTAAACGTTATATGAGAACTTGTGTGAAGATCAAGATATATGTTAAAGTCACCAGTAATGAGCAACTCATGTGTCATTATATTTGTCCTTTCTAACAAATCTGAAAAATTATCACAAAACAATGTCATTGATGAGTCAGATGGTTTATATATTGATCGGGCATAATGAATGACCATTTGCTTTCAGTTGAACCATGACATATTCAAAGCTATTGCGTACATTACCACTAAGATGTTCAGATTTGTAGCCAGATCTGCACACAAGAGCCACTTCTCATTTTCTAGTGCTGTCTATGTGATGCTTAACATACCCATTTGGGACAATATTTCTACATTTATATTCATTTCCAGGATCAGATGATTTCAGCCATGTTTCACTGATGCAACATATGTCACTATTTTTGTCTTGTATATACAGTTTCAGATAATCTGATTTGTTGTTAACAAACCTAGCAGTTAAAACAGCCAGCTCAATCAGATTTATCTTTTCTATTCAATAGGTGATAAGTCAATTAGGTTGTTTTTATTTATACCTATTTCTAATGGTCTTCTCTGTCTTCTCGTTTGTGTTTCCAAGGTTGATATTTTGAAATATTTATTTTTTCCATCTGTAAAAATTTGGGAGATCTAGTAATGTTACCCTTAAAAGGTAAAGCCATATATCATCCTTATACTTACACTGTTGTAAGCATCTACCTAACGCACACTTTTCTGCTGTGGAGCTGTGTGGTATCGACATTTAGAAATACTTCATTTTTTTTCGAATCCACCGAAAACGAATGAGGAATCCCTAGCCATGGCCTTACCTTTTGAGAATGACATTACCAGACCTTCCACATTTTCAGGGATATGTTATCTCTATAATGTCGACAAAACCTTCATTAACACTAAATATTTCCTGCTATAACTGGGATTATTTCTATTTTGATTGTGACAAAATAAGAGAAATATATTGTCATTTCTATGGATAACCTTATTTGCTTGAGCTCCAAACCTTTTAAAACCGTGTCAGAACTATATCAGAGATGTTAAACTAGGTAAGTGAGCACTGGACATGAATTGGTCATAAAATAAAGCGCAGAAGTAAGAATTATGCAGGTCCTCAGCTTTAACTGCTTTTCATGTCTTTTTACAGTCTGAATCCAGTGATTTGGAGCTCTGCAGACTCTATCCAAGATGCACCACAGTGAAGTGTCCAGACCAGCAGTGTAAGAATCCATGGTGTAAAGTATTCTGGGAAACAGACGCAAAAGGCAATGAATTGAAGTGTACAGCTTGTGCTCAGTGTCCAAAATTATCTGATGGTGAACCCAGATAGTAAGGCCAATACTGCACAGTAAAAGAAACCTACAGCTACAATATTATTTGAATTATAACTTGCTTGAGATTAATAAATCATATCTTTCTGGTTTGCCATTTTGCGTTTATTGTTCTCACATTTGTGTTAAATTGCAGAATGCAAGTGTCCAGAAAAACAAACCCTTTAGTGACACCATATAGATTCGAACTTTGAAACAGATTTGGTTAGTCATATAACACACTTAATCTAGTGGTTTAGTATTTTGTGACCCCAAACCAAAATGTTAAATTAAATAAGCAAGGGTTTAAAGTTAACATAAAACATGATACACCAAAGCAGTTAACAATGATTAATTACTTTCCAAAATTATTTGAGTAATTCCCTTGAGTAAGCCATTCTTGGGGAAACACCCATATACATTCTCAAAGGTCAAAAACGGGGTTTTATGTCCCGTTTACCGGCCAGGCATATATCTTCTTAAAGTGACCAAACAAGGACATTTGTTGGTTCATTTTTTTTTCAATCACAGCTCCAACTGAATTGGACAGACGTCATACTGCAGATCTTAGTAAGATATACTGGCCACACCTCCTATTTTCACAGTGATTGAATATAATGTATTTTTGGAATTAAACCTCTTGACACCAGCCCTTATACCACTGTTCCACTTTTTCAAGTTATAGTAATTTATATTTATAACCAAATAGCTGGTTTGACTGATTCCTTTTGTGAAAGGGGCAATAAAACTGAAAAGCCACATGGTTTGCCGTAATAAAAGATAAATTATACAAATCAAAATTTTATACATATGATCTGCCATTGACTGTTAAAAGCCAAACAGATTTATTTTGATTTACCTTATGGTGCATTATTACTGGACTCCAAGATTAGTCATATTAGCCATAGCCACACAAAGATGAGTTATAGTGGTTTCAACAACATTGTTCCAAAATTAATTTGACTTTGTCTTATTTACTTTTAGAATAAATTCGGATCCAAGTTTCATGAATTTTGCTCGTAGTTTTTCAAAAGTTACCTGACAAAAGTTTGTACGAAAAGGTTTCTAAACCAAGTTGTTTTCAAGCTTTTTAAAAAAATCGTTTATGTTATCATTTTAGCACCCTGGGTTGCTTTGCAAGCATTAAAGTGTACTATTATTTGAGTCTGGTTTGTTTGACCATATATACTTAAAACAAAATTCTTCAATATTTATTTTTAATTGGAAGTCATGACTTGGTAAGTTGTGTCCTAAAGGTGAAGGCCCTAATTCCAGGTGGGGAGAAACTGTGACATAACTATATTACAGAAAACCCTATTGAGTCTAGAAAATCATAATGTTGTTGATGTTTAAACTACTAAAATTATTAAAGCATTGTTATTGTTTCATTGTTTATTGTAAACGTATTGTTATCACAAGTGAAGTACCTTTTTATATTCAAAGAAAAAATAGAAGTACAATGGTACTGTGTCACCATCTTCTGTTATTTTGATTGAAATGAATGAAATTCAAAAGCACGCACATAATGCTGGATTGGCATAAATAATTGGTTGACCTGCTTTGATGAGGACTGAGCCATGGTTACACCACATCTTATTTTAAAATGTAACCCAGATATGATGTATAATGTTTGACCTATCTGCATGGGCAACAGTAGACAAACACAAGTATGCATAATTATTTGAAGCCTTCACTTACCAAGTTTCAATAGATATCAGCACTCAGCAGTAAATATTATGCCCAAATAAGGTAATGCACTGTACAAGATAACTCCTCTCGATCTTGTCTGCCTCCACCATTTTGTGGGCAAGTGAGTTTATTCTCTGACCATGTCGGGTATAAGATCACTTTACAGTTATATTTCAGGACTTTTCGAATCCACATTATAAAACAGAAAAAAAGTGTTGCCATGTTGTCACGCTTGTTGCCAGATTTTGCTAAAAGGCTGCGAGCCCAATCCGTGCAGAAAATTGGAATTTAAATAAAGAAACTGAAACACTTATCCGATACTGCCAAAATCCATCCAGGAGGTTGGAGTGCAAAGCATCCACAAAATTTAACATCCAGAAACCGAAACAATTGTCATGCAACACTTATTGCCAGATATTGCTGAAAAGTGAATCAGCTCCAACCCATCCAGGTATTTAGAATCCAAAGCACCCACAAAATTACAAGTAAAAAAACCCCGGAAAAATCTGTTTCCATAGCAAAACTTGTTGCATGATATTGGAAACAGTTGTTGCCAACTATTGCTGAAAACCATAACCATAGTCTTCCAATTTGTCTTGCAACAAACCTATCCTGAAAAAAACACGTAAACCTGTGCATTGGGTTTGAATCTAAAGAACCACAAAAATTACCCTTAAAAACTGGAAAAGTATGCCCATGACAAAAGTGGTGTTCGGATGTTGCCCAAACCAAATCAGCTCAAGTGCCTCTTGGGATAAACATATTCTGATTTTTTTTTATAAAATCTGTGCATCGGTTTGAAATATAAAGTATCCTCAAAATTAAAAAAGTCCATAAAACAAAAAGTGTTGCCATATATTGACAAAAAGCCAATCACATATAAGCTATAGCCCGAATGCGACTCCATACCAAATTTAGCTGAGATATGTAAAATACTGTTCCTGAAAATGAGCAGCAACGAAGTTTGAATCAGAGAAAAAAAAGCAAAAATAATATGTCCACACCCAGCAGGGTGGATATAATGAGTAAACATGTTGTAACATTGAACTCACGTTTCTTTAACTATTAAACTTTATGGTAACATTATAATAAAGATTTGCTTTAGGTATAGATATGTGTATATCTTAATTTAAATAAAAACTCCTAATTACCACTGTCACTCTTAATATCGTCAAAAAATACTTAAAATTAGTCATAACCTTAAACTAAATGTTAGCCTGCAGTTGTAAAGAGTTTACTGTCATGTTACCATATAGGTAAGATTCAAGTTTACTTACATCCAGATCTTAAATTTTCTCAGAATCGATTGCACATAATTCAAGATATTGTCTAAAACTTGCAAAATTACAGAGAACATAAAATTCTTATTACTGCGAATTTGATGTCACCTTAATCTGGATCAAATTAATAATTCCTTGAGGTCAACATTCTCTGAAAGTCTCCTTAGTAATATCATGGAACCAGCTTAATCAGTCAAAAACTTTGGTGTCACCATAGCTGTCACCATTGACAACTCAATGAAAATATATGTGGCTTACTACCATCTCCAGGAACTGCAGTGAAGCAAATGGGTAAATAACCCGCTAAACTGCTGTAAAGGTGACAGATGTCATAGCTAGCAGCTTCCTAGACTACTGCAACTCCCTGCTCTATCACAAAAAGCGCAAACATTAGTAGACTTCAAAGAGTTCAAAATGCCTTTTAGTGCACTGTGAAAACTAAACAAATTCAGTTATGTTTCACCTTTCTTGCATTAAATATAGCTTTCTTGCTTACAAGGCAATACATTTTACCAAACCTCCATATCTGTCCTCTTTAATTAAGCACAGTTATCTCAAAGGACGCAATTGCCTCCCAGTTTCCTCAACCAGACCAAACAACTACATGGGGGTGCACAGTGTTGCAGTTGCTGCTCCTACTAAATGGAACAAGCTTCCTCCAGCTATCTGAACCCAGGATAATATTACCTGATCTAGACAGCAGTTAAACACTTCCCTGTTCAGATTAGCCTACCCGCCATCATAGTCTTTCTCACACATTGTACTCCAACATGGACACAGACTTCCTTCTGGAAATTGGACCACCACTTCTTGGACATCAGTGCCTTAGAAGATGTCTACGTCAATTTGGCGCTTTATAAATATATCATGCTTACTAAATGTAGGACACTGTTCATGTGTCAGTTACATGTATATGCCAAATATTAATCATACATGTCAGACCATTTTGGTATACTGTGCCGAAACATATAAAAACTTAAATTCAATATAATTCTATTATACATGGGCGTTTCAGGTCACCTTACAATAGGGCACATCTTTAGGACTTGATACATCCACATGCTAAATCTAAATTGAAAACTTAAACTCAACATAATTATGTTATTACTTGGAGTTTAAGGTTATCTTAAAATAGGGCATATCCCTATAAGCAGTTACATCCACATGTCAAATTTGATTTGGATCCATCAGGCATTTTGAGCTACTGTCTGAAAATGAAAAAGGTGAAGTCAATGTAACTGTGTTATTAGTGGGAGATTGAGGTCACCACAACATAGGGTGTATCTCTATGACCGTTTACATTTATATGCTAAACTGAATTTAATCCATCAGGAAGTTTTGAGAGACTGCCCAAAAACGAAGTGTGACGATCATGTTGATCATGTATTCCCCAGTCACAGCTGCTGGTGACACAAAAATTTTGCAACCTTGAACTTGTACGTTTTTAAACTATCACCAATTCATGGTGCTAAAAATATCCTCATTAGGTCTAGATACAAAAATTATCCTAACGTTAAACTTAATGTTATTTTAAAACTGTGAGGGTGCTTAAGGTAATATTGTCATGTTGGTTCTGCTCAAAGTTTTTACATCCACAACTTAAATAAGGCTAGGATCAATTGTACAGTCTGTTAAATATTGTCCACAATTGTCAAACATAAAGTGAATAGAATTTTTCTTATCACTGGGAGTTTAGGCGCACGTTAATACAGGGAACTTATCTAAGGACAGTTACAACAAAACAATCCCTATGTCCCCAAAGCATATGCCGGAGACACCATAAAATTTCTTTCATAATTATATAAGGGTTTTTTCACTCTTTGGTGGAGCAAAACGTTTGATTCTTACACTGCTGCAGTACAAATTTCTTTCTGCCAAAAACTACTCCCGACACCGTCTTGAACACAAAATATGTGTTCCAACAATCTGCAATGATAAGAATCAGTAGTATTTTTGTTACTTGGCCTTTTGAAACATCTGGCAGTTTCGAAACCTATGAGAGGTTTGGAAATGGCTTGGCCGATTCAAATCCATCTCACTGGTTTTAACTAGACAGTGCATTCAATGAAAGTATGACGACATAATTGTTAGGAATTTGTAGTGGTACTAATATATTATCACGGATATACTATCTATAATCCTCGGAAAGGAATTTTGATGTCCAGCTTTAAAAGGCACTGCAATTGACGAATTTATAAAACAGCCTTAATCCAATCCAGTTTCCTTGTTATAATCAAATGTCTTTTCTTTTCATAATAATATGAGAAATCCAACCAGGTGATTACTTACAGCGTGGTTAACAAATCACCATCAAAGCTATAACTACTTTTGAGAAAACACACGGTCAGAAGGGAAGCCATTTCTTTCATGTGGATTGGTTTTGATGGGTAAATGTAAATTGCATTTAACTTCTGTCAGTGTCTGGTCCTTGGTCAATCACAAACTATTTAAAACTGTTAAAACAGCAGGATTATTCAGGACCCAATTAAAGATCATAGCTTAACTGTAGCTTCTGAAGTCACTAAGTCACTAGTGCATCCCTTCAAGTCAAAGGATTGAAGATCATAGCTTAAGTCACTCTTGTCAGTTAGGTTCTGAAGTGGCCATGCCATTTCGAAACCAAGAAAGGTTTCGGGACGTCTTATTAAGAAACACAAAAGAAGCCCTTTCAATGAAAAGTTTGATAGATCAACTTATGCAGGAAGGTGCTTCCAGCATTCCAGAACCTTTCCAAACAAAATAAGGATCTAAGAGGAACACAGTTTGAATGACGACATAATTGCAAAAAGCAAAGAAATTTCACAGGTAGAGTCCAGTTCTATGACCAAACATCCACGTTTTAAACTGTATCAATATGAATTATTTTTAAATCTCTTTGGAATATTACTATAAATTTTAAAAAATCGAAAAAGTATATGCAGTTAACCAAACTATATTCATATTCATTTATTTTATCTTTCTAGCCTGACTCTTTACATTTTATAATTAACTGTTTCCATTATCAAAGATATTTAAATTCTATGTACATTTTTAATATCTGACATCATATATATATATCATGTGTACGGGTTTTGTTCTTTCCTAGATTTATTTTGTCCAATCCAAGCCAGGCATCCGCACACATTGCCTACACATGCAGCTCCCCAACCTGTCTGTGGACATCATGCATCTGGTGTACAAACAATTGGTTACAACTCGACAAAACACTGTTGTCTGGCATGGTCTTCCTGTGCAGTGTAACCTCATAGAAAACCCCTGTATTGTATAATATTAAACATATAGATAAGTGATACTGTATTGTAAAAAACAGGTACGTAAGTGGAACTGTATTGTATGATGAGCACACACATATTTGACACTGAACATATAATGGGTATGTATTTATTTGGGTTTTAACATCGCTTTCAACACTGTATAGAAAATATTACAATGGGTAGTTGTATGGGCAGAGGAAACCAGTACGTACACTTGGTCAACTGCCAACCATCGGTAAGCAAATACCAACTATCCCACATAGGGTCCAGGGTTTGAACCACAGACCTCAGGAGTGAGAAGCGATTGTGTTACCACTGCATCACTGTGGTAATTTATAATGGGTATTTGATCAATCATGTGGCACTTTATTGTATAATATATAATAACATATATATAATAACAGATTAACAGGTAGATATGTACTATATAATGAACATATGCACACATGGTACTGTTATGCATAACATAAACATACAGAGGACACTGTATTATATAAGGTCCTCAGTGTTCTAGTGGTAAGCAAGTGTTGCATCTAATGCTGGTGTTCCACTCGAGCCTACCCTGTATCCGACGAAAGTTGTGGGATCATAGAAAAAAAGGGCGAAAAAATGGTGAGTCGGTTAAGAAATCCCCGACAGGACGGTACACTTAGAGACAGGATGTGATGACTACCCAGACAAGACGTAGGGTCGGGAACATTTTTTGCACGGCCAGTTGTAGAAGTACTACGACAAGCCCTAAGCTCCTAACAGACAAGCTGGATCACAAACAGACAAACCGCGAAGACAGACAAGCCAGGAGCATGTTTCCGACCCTTGCCGACAGGACTGATTGATTTTGTGAGTCGGTATCTATAGTCAAGATCCAGAATTGGGATCCATATCACACTATATAAACCCCTGTCACTAGGGATGTGACACTCATTTCACACTTCAAAGATGACAGCAACACATCAAGAGGAACTGTTTGGCCAGTTGAGGGTCCTTTGTTTTTTTGTCAAACAGTCTTGCTCCTCCAGGTGTCCAATCTGAGAGTTGAGATAGTTGCAAAACGACTGTCTTGGACTTGGAGTAGGGTCTTGACATGAACCAAAAAAACTGGAAATCATCGAGCTCATCTGCTGGAACTAAATTAAAACTGGATTTGCAGCAGTGGTAGCGATGGCAGCTGGTGGTCGTCGTGAAGGCTTTTGCTTGACAGCTGATGAGTAACATCTGACGCCATACTAATTTCCATCTCAGATTCAGTCTCTCATGCAGTATCCAGAACTGAAGCTGTGGCTGCTGCTGAAGGGCATACTGGTGACTTGAATGCAAAAGACTTAGACACTCCCTTTCTTCTGATGTGATCTCGTAGAAAACTGAAGCTGTCCTTCAACCAGGTCTGTCTTTTGGTGCTCTTCTCTGCAACTTGTCCTGACTTTGTCAGAGTGAGCTTGCCATATCTGGTACATTGAGTCTCGAACCACTTCTTTGTAGTGTTGACAGGTACGTTCCTGGAAGCTGCTAGTTTCTCCCAAAGTCCTTCCTTCCTCTGCTTGTCTTTGAACTTGTCATTGATCTTGTCATAAAGTTCCTTGTGTTGTTTAGTGAACTCCACAATGGCTTCTTTGTCTGAATCACTCAGAAAAATTGTCTTGATTTGTCCCTTCTTCTGTCTGGATTGAGTTGATTCTACATCACTATCTGTGTCTGTTCATGGTCGCTTTTCTGTCCTTTCCTGGCTCTCTTCCATCCTGTCTCTTTCTATCCTCTCTCAGTCCCTCTTATCCTGTTCCCTCATCTATCTCTCTCCTCTCTCTCCCCTCTCTTCCTCCTTCTTCTCTCTATATTCTCAGTTGTATCTCCTAACTCAAACTGTGATTGAGTATCTCTGAGTACTATCAAATTCTTTCTCCTTCTGCACCTTGGTGTGCTGATCAATTATATGTACAGCTTTTGTAAAACAAGGCCATTAAGTTGACATGCCTGTTGCTAGGTGGATAAAATTAGGGTCTGTTAACCCTAACCAACCTTGTAAACATTGATCCCAACTCTCAAAAATACATAGTTACCAACCGGTCGGCTCCAGTGGAACATTAGCATAATCATTGACTGTCACCTCTGTGGGTCGAGTCCCACAAGTGGCAATGCTGAAGACCTGTCCCCATAGGACCCTGGCTGTTGAACAGGAAGTAAAATTCCAACTTTGACTGTTGCATAAATACATAGGTGTTACTGTATTGTATATTGAGCATAGATGACACAGTATTTATAATTAACATACATACACAGGTGGCACTGTATTGTTAACACAGGAGTATGACACTCGCCACCCACCTCCGAGATCAGAGTTTGATTCATGACCTGACCTCAAATGAGAAAGTTGGATATTGCTTGCTGTTTATTGGCAGTTTACAAAGCAGGACCTTGGCCAACTATTGTGTACTGATTTTCTCTACCCTTAAAACTAGCTGTGTTATATAACCTATACAGTGTGTATATATACAGTGTGTAATGTATTTTCTTAAATAACCTTTAACAGTGGTTTTGTTTGGCAGTCCATAACACCATTTCTATTTGAAACCAATGACTCCAAAGTCATATAACCATTCCAAAAACAGCTTACAAATCATAATCTTTATGTATCGGTGTATCTGATTGGCTCTGGTTTAACTCTCATTTATGGCATACCCCAAATTACCTAGTCAAATAACAGTGAACAAAATAAATACTAAATAAGTGTAAGGATTCATTCATAGTCTTAGCCCATATTTCATAGATTATTTTAATCACCACTGATATTGGGAATTGATCAGTATCCATTAATATTCTCATTGTTAGAATTTATCTATTTTCAAGAAAGTACCAATTTTCCGACAAAGTTCAAAGGACAGTTTTTTTTTTCGATATTCATGTGAATTAATTGTATTGCAAATATTACCCATGTAGGAAATATGTCACATTGATATTTTACTTGTATAATTGTGTCGTTTATGTACCTGTTGATTATACAAAACAGAACAACCTACAACTGGTTAAACATATGACACAGCACCATCTGTGCACATGATGTCATTATGCAATAAAGTGCCACCAGTGCACCTGTTAATTATACAAAACAGTACCACTTGTATAGGTCCCATATAGTGCCACCTGTGTACACATTATACAATACAGAAGGGTCATGGTGGCAGAGTGGTAACACTCCCACCTCTGAGGCTGGGGTTCGGTTCCCGGCATGGCTTCAAGTGGGGAAGCTGGTAGTTGCTTACCATTGGTCGGCAGTTTACAGTACAGAACCTTGACCAACTGTATGTACTGGTTTCCTCTGCCCTTCCAACTTCCCATCGTGATGTGACCTGTACAGTGTTGAAAGCGACGTAAAACCCCAAATAAATAAATTATTCAATACAGACCCACCAACTTTCCCATTTATAAGCCAATATTTTGTGGGAATAACAGTAAGTTTATCTTTTATGAAATAGTGCCAAAAGGCTCTCATAAAAATAGAGCACCAGTAATATTTTTTTTTAACTGAGATTTTTCGGTCACTGATTTAAATACAATAAGAATGGGTATAAACCCTGCAGAACATACCTTTCTAATGATGCAATATTTAAAGAATACATAGTTTTCAAAATATTAACGAAAAATCGTCACTGGCTGACGAATTTGTAACGCTAGTTATCCATAGTAAGTCTCGCCGAGGTATACAATGATAAACATGTCTCTGTTTGTATGTCCCACTATTTAGATCTCATTTGGCTCATGGTTGATAATAAACATGGCCGAAAGGGGATTCGGTCTACTAGCGCTAGCCTCAAAGCCATCAGAGACACAACTAGTATACCGAAGTGGTAACCCACCCCAGTACTAACTTAGCTCATTGCCGCTTAACTTTAGTGAACAGATACTCATCATCATTCCACGATTCATGAAAGTCTGGAGACAATAAAAGAGAACAAAGGGAAAAAGTGATTCCTAGAAGCCCGAGCCTCATAGAGCTCATGCTTAAAAACTGTTGTACTAACCTTTATTTCAGCAAAGCTAACCAGACTCAAAACAAGAAATAACATGCAAATTGTTTTCATGATGTAGTAGCGTATAATCACCCAGCCTTGTGCTTAAAAGTCTCAACATCAACTGAACTTTTCAATCACAAATATAATGCCATTGGTAATAACTTTGGGAAAAAAATCTTGTTTCCCATGATTCTTTAATTGCCATACTCAAAGTGACATCTTGCTTAATGCTTGAAAATCGTTGATTTAACACTAATTAAAGGTGCTTCATTTAAAACAAATGTGTCAATTTCATTTTCTTTACTATTTCATTAGATTTCACCATCTGACCTATTAACAAACTAAATATAGAGATTATTTGATTAATGAGACCGTATCAAAATAATTCACAAAGACTGTAATTGTATTTAATGTTTCCAAAGATATCTTGTAATCCATATGACTACATGATTCCCGCTACTTGATATAAAATAAATGCAAGGTCTTTGCAGAGACTAATTATTAAGCTGTTTCAACTGTCAAATCTCCACTTAAACTCTGTCATATATCTTCCTGTGAACTGATTTACTGCTCCGTTGACACTTCAGATTTTCAGTAAAAATGTCACACAATCTTTAATCATGTAACTCTACCACTGATTGTCATAACCCCCCCCCCCCCCCCCCCCCCCCCCCCCCCCTTCTTTTAGAAACATAATGTATAATGTGTGAATTTACTCTAGTACATCACATATATTTACCAAGATATATAAAATCTTTTATTGTCAAAGTCGAAGTAGTACTCATCCTCTCGCCACAGAAACAGGTCGTTACAGATCATTTACTTAATGTAATTCAAATTTAATTGAATCTGAATTTTACCTCATGTTCATTTGCAGTAAATTGGGGATAACAAGAAACACATTCTGTAGACGTAGAAATTTTAGCTTAAAGAAAATTTTACTCTTTTTTGGAGAATTGTGGGGGTACAGAAAGTTGTTGTTGACTGTGGTACATTGCAGCCTTTTCGGAGACCTTCATGGTTGATTCTATTAGACGAAAATAGCAGAAATGTGTGATGAGGCTACTTATTGCTAACCAGAAACTTTGGGATATTGTGACTGTCTCGACGTTATCATTTTAACTCTACAATGATACATTATATCAATACAGACACACATAGATTTCCTTTTTTCCATTCATAATCTTAGCTTAGAAGTCATCTTTAACATATTGACCCAATTTTAGCCAATTTTCTTTCCTGTTTAATGTGCTCAGTTCAAGCAAAGCTTTTCTCAGAGTTAAGTGCGAGAGTCCAATCAATATAACACCAAACTGACTTCTGCACCAGTTGCTATGACATTCCACGACCCCAAAAAGATTAAATTAAGGTGAGAATAATCACTGTCAGATCAAGACAGTGAATACAAGCATGTAAGATGAGTTACAAAACTTTTAACTGGGCCAGCAATTTAAATTGTATCAAATTATGAATCGGAAATACACAAACCAAGACAACAAGGCCAGTAAATGGTCAGATACAGGCACTGTTCCTTAAATAGCCCTACAGTTAACTTAGAAACGATGATTTCCAAAACCAACATATTCATGACCAGCCATTGCAAACAGTAAATCTAAGAGAAAGATTTGCCAGATTGGCCTGTCCCATGCTAATATTTCTAACAACTTATGTGCAATTCGCCCCATGTTTATACTTCATGGGTTAAACACAAAACCCTTTAGGGACGAGAGATTGCCATTGTACATAACATCTTTGAAAATTAATGCAGTTTTCACACCAAAAATGTCAAAAATCGTGTCTATTGACACTCTCCAACACATTGTACAAATGTGTACACACATGCAGTTTCCACTTGTATTCAGAGCACTGTATTTGTTTTGCTTTTTCTCTTTTATGAGACTTTCTAATGTCTTGCCACATTCTGCTTCTCAATTTGATGTAACTAGACATTTGATCAGGGGTGATGTCATTTTTGGCCATTAGATGTGTACAGTTATAGTTAAATGGTCTAAAACATTGCAAGATCGTAAAGAAACTACTACAAAGTCAAAGTCAAAGTTGGGGTTTTACGTCCCGTTCAACAGCCAGGGTCATATTGGGACAGGTCCTCAGAATTGCCACTTGTGGGACTCGAACCCACAGAGGTGACAGCCTATGATTAGGTGCCAAACTTGCTAACCACTAGGCCACTGAGGACCTCTTAAGAAACTACTACAATAACACTTCCAGTCTTGGGTTCTTCTACCCTTTGTCCTGTGTCTGTATTAAAGTCAATGTTTGCTCACATACCTGCTTCCAAAAATTCTCCATTATTTTTAGTGTACAGGCAAGGCTTGTTAGTTCCACTGGCTGATTCTGCTGCAAGGAAGCATCTGAAGTCTATATCTACCATGCTCAACATATCTCCTCATTTGACTTTTCATAGTTTCAGAAGGTCTGCCACAACTTGGGCTTTCCAGAATGGCGTTTCTTTGCAGGAAATCATGAAGCATGGCAACTGGTCATCAGATGCAGTGTGGAGATATATTAAGTCTGTCCCTTCCTCCTCTTCTTCACAAGTTTCCTGCACCTTCCAACAGCACCTTTTCCTTTAGTTTGGTATGTGTCGCCTTATTCTGGCATATTTTACACTTTCTATGGTGAAACTAGATACAATACAACTACATTTTTATGTTAAGCCATGTATTTCTCATTTGAAATAAAAAAAATATTCCTCAACATGGCTGTTCTGTCACCTTTTAGTTGGGAAATTTCTTTTCAAAATTCTGTAAAGTGTTATTTCTTACTTGCCTCGGGTTAGCAAATTTATATTTGTGCACCCGACATGTCATTGGGTTTTAGAAGGAAACTTGCGGTTCTGTCAATTATTTTATTTTGGGTCGGGGCTACTTGTATACTGTGTTTCTTTATTATATGAGTGACAGGGTCTTTATATTCCATATTTATATGCTCAAGGTTCACAATGTCCTCATATACTTTGGACATATTTCTTTATCATTACCTGTAGCCTCGTGCTCATATTCTCTTAGGCTAAATTTTCAGGTCAAAAATTTGGGCTCCCGGGTTAGCATAATTTTGTTCACCCGATTGAGCCCCAGTAATTTTGGTACGTAGGGCTTCTATTTTTGGGGTAGATGATATGTTAAATATGGTTTGTCTGTTCGTTGCTTACAGACTTTATGATACAATTACCAGTATTAACTAATGTATTGCATTACAATGAATGTACAGTAAATAATATCATGTATTAATAATAATAAATTTATATAACCCATATCATTTCTTATTGTCTTGGGTGGGGAAGCTGGGAAATGTAGCCCTACAGTTAACTTAGAAACGACGATTTCCAAAACCAACATATTCATGACCAGCCATTGCGAAGAGTAAATCTAAGAGAAAGATTTGCCAGATGTATCTTTTCAGTCAGGACAATTCTTGCGACCCGTACCTACCTGTGATCTGTATGATATTCTATAAAATGCTGTAACACCTTATATTTCAAACAATAAAACAAAGCTTTGAAAATATGGACATATGTTTATTAATGTTGTTATCTGATAATATTTCTATCTATTAAAAACTCTCTAGAAGTTCCCGTTAAACATTGCAACTTTTTGTCTTTAGAAATTTAATATCAGATTTGTATAATTATGGATTTATTAAATGTCAAATTCTGACCTGACCATGACATCATACATATTAAGGTAATTTCTAAAGTGTCAGCTTGAACTAAGATGTTTTTGTTGCTTCAATATTTTGGGAAAAAAACTGGTTTTTGATTCAAAACTACAATGATAGCATCTTATGAGTAACTCATAATGCCTTCACAAATAGGTGACATCATATAACTTAAGAAATTCATATAATAATACTTTTATTAAAAAGATGTACTGGTAATCTTTTATTACAATCAAATAAACTTTTTTTCACAAAAAGTACAAGATAGATTTGAAGTTCATATCAGGGTAATGTATTTATTTTATTGCCTCCTATTTCTTCTTGGTCTTCTTCCACCTATATCATCAAAGGCTGTACCACACATGTCACATCCCCTGCACACTCCAAATTCTCCACTGGACAGGTTACACTGGGGGTTTGAACACGTGACATCAGGGCAATCATTGTCTGCACATTCTGGAAACATGGTACAGAAACCCTGGATTCTAAAGGCAGCATTCTGAAGTGAAAAAGTACAACAGAGTTAATGACTCATTTAATAACATCTGTGAACAAGAGTTCTGGTTCAATACACAAATCAGGAACTGGTAATTATTTACCCCCGCTATGGAGGTTTTGTAGTTGGCAATGTATGTATGTTTATTTGTCCATTTGATTCTTTGCGAAATAACTAGAAAAGTTGTGGAGGGATTTTGATGAAATTTTCAGGAAATATCAACAAATGAGACAAGGGATCACTGTCTGGATCCAGGAATTCAGAGAGGATTTTTTTAATTGCACTCATAAGCAATGTTGACGATGTTGGACATTGGTGGAAGTATGAGTTTTCCAAGGGGTCTTGTTTTATTTCTGTGCAACAGTACTCTTGGTAATGAGTAATGTCAAAAATCATTACAAATAGTGCCTGGCACTGTAATCTGACACTTGTCATTTTGGTTGAAATATCAATTAAAACTATACTTTGATAGGTTGTCAGGGAAGCCTCAACTGAGCTGGCTTTGTTAAGATACTGTATATTTTTTTTCCAATGCACCACATGATGTATATGATTTAAATACTGGAAAATAAAGACGTAGCTATGGATAATTAGTCTCATTCATGCACAAACAAATGCCTGTTTTAGAAAAAAGGTAATGGCTAGAAAGCACCCATAGATTGCAAACCTACACCAGGCCCCTTTTCAAATATTTAAGAAATTTTTTTGGTACATTGAATATGACCTAGACCTATTCCACATTATAATTACTGCTTCCTGTGGCCAGGCTTCAGATAGATATTTAATAAAGATCTACCCAGTAAACATTTTTTAGTTTTGCAAACGTTTGAAAGGAAACGTTTGGCAAAGGTTAAAAATGATGAGTACGAAAACCATTTGTAATGGAATGTTTTTAATACAGTTTATGAAAACAATTTATTAAACGTTTAACAATATATGTTAGAAATACGTTATAAATGAACATAATAATGTCTGAATAATAATGGGGTCAGAGGTCAAATTCAATATCTTTGTATGGTTGCTCACTATTGAAATTATTATTTTTATGTCTAAAATTGTAAGATAGTGGCTTAGAAATTGTGCCCCCATTCAATTCTTACTTTTTGGGATTGCATGTCGGGCAATTTTTGACAAAGTCCTCTAAAATTCCCTATTATTGCTCACCTCCATCTTTGTTTGGACATGTTTGAAGGTGAAGGTTTAAAATTATAGGTTTAAAAACGTTTTTGATAGAATCTTTTTAAAACATTTGACTAGCAATGCTGTTTAAACATTTTATGTAAATTGTTTATAAAACATTACATGATGAATGTTTGAAAAACATTTCCAGCAAAACCTTAATTTCTTCAGATATTTTATAAATGTTTTAAAAATGTTTCAGTCAAACCTAGCTTCTTGAGTTATTTTATAAACGTTAAATAAATGTTTTCAGTAAACACGTTTGTATAGAGAATGTTTATAAAACGTTTTTCAAACATTACAGCATAAACATTTACTTAGAAACGTTTAGAAAACCAAAGATAGGTTTAATTAGGTTTTAAAAACGTTTAAACCATTTAAAAACATATCTAATGTTTACTGGGTATTCTTCGCTTTTCGAGTAACATCAACCAGAAAGACAACGTCATTAAAAATACATTGATATTTGAAAATTTGCGATTTTTTGTATCTAGAATATGATCTGGATCATTCCCAAATTTAAACATTTCTTCATTTGTCCATGCCCTATCCACATAAAAATTTCACAAAGATCTGCTCATCGCTATAAGAGCTGTTGCCAATATAAACAAATGGATAATTCTCCTGAAACATTAAATGTGTAAATATCTCATCATAGTTTATATCAACCTTAAAACTAAAACCATTTTGCATCATTTATTTAAGGCCACCTTAAACTTGGACAGCCTTTCTGGTGATCTTACAATCACCTTCTTTGTAATGTTTTTGGTAATCTTTAGGGTTACCTTATGAGCACCCCTTGTGTAAACCTAACCTTAAAGTTAGTATTCTTTATGGTGACCTTAGGTTCACCATCTGATATGAAATGTAATTTTAGTTTGCCCTTCTTAAAGTGGCCTTTATATCATTAAAAAACTTAATAATTTACATGTATATGTTTGACGCTGATTGTAAATAAATACTAGTATATTAGTGTGTAAATTGTAAATAAAACTATTTTATCCCACCCCTGCTTCTTATTTATATTTGGAACATGAGGCAATGAAATGGACAGACAGACAAAGAGACACACCAATACATAACCTAATGGAAAAGGTGACTCTGTGTCCTTCAAATATGTCAGATATATCAGTAGAAAGACATTCTACTCAGCAAGTGTTACTTTATTGATAAAAGATGCATAGGTGATTGTGCCAATGCCCAATTACATTAAAAAGAGTCTTCAAAACAGTCTTACCTGCAATGATTTCTCCACCAGTATTCCAAACACACATAAAAGCAATATATATTTCATTTTTAAATAATTGTTGAAGCAGAGTTTACTATTCTTATTCACTAGGCTGGTTAAGTTGATGGTTAATAAACCTAAATGGATCTCTGTTCATTCTGTGGACATATTTATAGGGATCACAAAAAGTAACCATAACTACAAATGACCTACAAACTACAAAAGATTAGGTTATCTCAATTTAACGCCTCTTTTAAATGTCTCTCTCTGTTAGTATTGACCAAAATAAGACAGCCAATGTAACAATGTGACCATTTTCATTTAGCTTTCTATTCCATAAACAATATGCAATACATATGTATATGCATTTATAATTTTGACTTAAAACAACTTTTGTAACAGAATTTTAAAAATACCTTAAGTTGTAGTTAAAACATCTTTGAGATACTGACCTCAATAGTCAAAATTATGTGTAAAAGTGATTTACTATGTCATGGAAGGCATATTGTTACATTATCCATTGCAAGAACGTTATAGAAAAGTAAAGCATGGTAAAAAAACATTTTTATGCTGTTACATTTATGAGAATGATTTGACAGTTGACCTTGATTGGATCTTGAGTGACATCTCACAAAAATATAAGTCTCAACCAAAAACTCAGATATATCATGTATGAAATTTTGTATTTGCCTCATATCAAAATTACCTAAATATATTATTGGTTTCTTCTAGAGTGCATAGCTTAAGGTTATAGAATTAGTCCCAGTTTAACAATCATATATAATGTATATCGCTTATAAGACTTTTTATGCATGCCGATTTATTTCTTTATTGATAATCAAATATTTTGCCTAACATGAAATCCAAAGTATATGATCATGACATAGAAGCTTTTGTTTTGTAGCCTTATGTTGCTTTCACAATCTCAAGACAAACAGATCTATTCCCAAAAGAAACTTGGAACTCACCAAAAGTTGGATATCAGTAGCATGCGTATACTATTTTATGCACTTGTATCAATGCATATAAAAATCTATAAAAATCTGTTTTATTAAGCATAGACATTATTAAGGTTTTTGTTTTGTATTGTGTATTTAAACTCAGCACAATATATCTGTATAGTACATGACTGAACGCATTATTTGACACATATGCCTACACAAGTACAGCCCAAACACTCAACTGTCTGACATTCCCCTACCTAAAGTCAGAGGCTCAAGGTTAGCCATTTATCAATGTATTTTAGGTTTTCGCCTGTCAGTGGGGATAGGACACAATGACAGAGGACCACCATTTAAGTGGTTATCTGAGCCACTATGTATCTGCCTGCATCTGGGTTTGAACCCACGTGTTATGTGTGATACCCACTAGGCCATAGTTGCATATGGAAACTATGTCAAGATGAGACGTCAAGCAGTAGTGCCTGAAACGGTGAAGTGAGACAGGGGTATATACACTGGTTCTTATGTACAAGAAAAGGAGATCTATTGTGACAGATATTACTGTTACTTGAGCTTAACTGGTTTAATTGTTCTGTGCTGAAGAAACAATATTCAAAATATCATCCCCTGTAACTTTACGCGCCTTGTGTCACATTTGGTTGATTTACTGCGCAGATATGCCAATTGTACAGAGTTACTTTCACCATGACCTAAGCAGCTATCATAGCTGATGCCACTTAAGATGTTTTCCTTGATTTATGCTGTTACATGGTAATGACGATGACCTGCTAACCTGAGAGAAAATGCAACATAGTCATTGCTGTAGTGAATGAGCTGATAAATTTGTTGCTTCATTTTTGTCAATTTTTAAAGTTAACCATACGTTACCTTATTTTTAAATAAAACTTTATATAAACTGGAATTTCCAAATTGAAATTTGATTCTAGATAATTACCAATGTATAATATTTAGCAGTTTTGTAAGGTTAAAATCTATTTTGATAACTATGAAATATCAACAAAAGATCCTCAAATGTTATCCATCAATTCACTATTTATCAATATTGTTCATTGTTTAACAAAATGCCTAATGTAAAATATTCACCTGAAAACGGGCAGAAGTAATGGATTTCTTTCAAAGATTATATGGAGTAACTTGAAGTCAGTGCAATTACAACTTTATCCAAAAATAAAATCAATCAGCAACTCTACTGGGATAAGATATTGGGCAAGTCTTAAGTAACTAAAACCGGATGAGGTAAAGTAATGGGATGCAATTTGCAATTACCACAACACCTCGTGAATAAACCTTGTAGAGGTTAAACAATTCAAAGATAAACATAAATAGAAGAGTCAGAATACGGGATCTGTGTCTTGATGGCAAATGGGGTATTTGCAACTGTATATTTCAGAAATAGACTAAAAATATGTTCCTTTACAGAACAGGTGTAGCCTTTTGGTAATAATAATTACAACTTCCAGGGGATTTCTGCTGTAATACAAAAGGATGTAGTTAATGAAGGAGTTGTGAGATTCTGTATTTTATGCGTATTTAGGGTTTATTTTAAAAAGTAAATAATTTTAAGTTGAACCAACATTTCTCCCTTAGCCTACACATGTATATATTTGTATTAATCATTATGACTTCCTGTACACACTGACAGTTAATCTATGTAATTTGTAGACCAGGATTCTTCAAAACATGTTATAATTGTTTCTAAAAGTTTATAGTGCACTAGCTGCAATATTTCACTGTCATAAACAGTCACTAGATTAAAGAACAACAAAAACAAGAAATATGTTAGTAATACAATAATTTCATCATAACTACAGCTTTCAACCCCCATATGTACTCTTACATTTTGCATTTCTTATTTACTTTATGGGTGGTTGTACTATCTTATAGAATAGAATAGAATTTTATTTATTATAGTGACATGCAAATACATTTAACAATAATCAAATAAGACAGTAAACAATTTGCCCAGCCCCAATGGACTTATATGTCACTTTTGTAACTAATACTTTATAATAGTTGTTGCTATAACAATTATAAATGGACAATATTTTACAGTCTTTGACAAACTAAAAGAACAAAATACAGATAATAATATCCAATTATTTGCAAGAGTTTAACAGTATACCAATTAGTAAAGGAAAACACAATATATAACTAAGCATGGTTTTCTCAACAAAAGAGTGCATAAATCAATAATAATATAACCTAAAATTTAATCATTTGGCAATAACATTTTGTCTGATCTTCCATGAATCACAAATAAAACTTACAAGTTCCTTATCATGTGACTTCAGAATAATACTAAGTTTATCTTCATCAGTTTATAATCATCACAGTGGCATACAGAGGACTGTGAAGTGTTACAGCAACTGAGGTGGACAGACTTTAATTCTTGTACATAATGACTCATACATTTACGAACAGCTACATCATTTTCTTCTTATTGTGTAATGTATTTGTTAAAATATTTCTGCATGTTACAAGCTATGTTTTAGCTCAAGGTGGTACCTCAATTCATACCACATTGTTTACTACTACTGCTGCTACTACTGTGTTTCTCTTCAATGTTTGCATCTTGGCTGTACAGCATATATTATCAGTCAGGTGACAACTGCAGTTCTTTATAAGTGGTTATAAATCTTACCTATTTTTTTTTCTTTTGTATATATGTAATGTTTCATACCATTTAGTGTTAAATTTCTAGTTATCCAGAAGTGGAGACCACTTCTACTATAGGGGAGGATAATGTGAGATTCTGTATTTTATGCGTATTTAAGGTTTATTTTAAAAAGTAAATAATTTTATGTTGAACCAACATTTCTCCCTTAGCGTACACATGTATATATTTGTATTAATCATTATGACTTCCTGTACACACTGACAGTTAATCTATGTAATTTGTAGACCAGGATTCTTCAAAACATGTTATAATTGTTTCTAAAAGTTTATAGTGCACTAGCTGCAATATTTCACTGTCATAAACAGTCACTAGATTAAAGAACAACAAAAACAAGAAATATGTTAGTAATACAATAATTTCATCATAACTACAGCTTTCAACCCCCATATGTACTCTATGACTTCTTAGTGGTGACCACACAGTTATAAGAATACAGATGCTTTGATGTTATTGATACAGTTCAGGATATAATATGAGGAAGTCTTTCCCATTAATTATTATTGCTCATACAGTAAGTGGGATCTAGAAATGACTGTCACTCTTTCCTGTACTAAACTATATAAGCCTGTACAAAATCTGAGATTTGGGGAGATTGAACTAATAAGTTGCTAAAGACAGGTTGACTGCTGATCAGTGGAATGGTTTTCTGTGTTACATCAGTTCTATGAACCTAACACAGAACAATCAAACTACTTAAAGCAGCAACCTCTATATATGTTAATATTTCAACTACACAAGTTTGACTTCATAATTCAAGAAATACAAATTTAATGGAAGTTCAATGATAACAGTGAATTATAGTTTTATTTTTATGTGATTATATTATCTGAATAAAGAACATTATCTACAATTTTGGAATTATTTTTACACCCCCTGTGTTGAGCGGCAGACAACACTCACCCCCACATAGACTAAAATAGTAACCGCTCATAGTTGGTGAGAGATGCTAAAGAACGATTCTCCGGCATACAAATTACGATCAACCACCCAGCAGAAGGAACCAGTCACTTCAGACTCATCAGAAGGAGAACCAGAGTTCAACTTGAAAGAAGCATTCGTGGCCCACTTCACAAACAGTGAAGCAACCAACTGATTCTTTCTACCACTCGAGGGATGCTTCCACGTTATCGTTCATACATGGTACTGAAGGAGCCTAAGACGATCCAGGATCTTCTGAAGTGGTCGTGTTGCGCTCAAGATTTACAGCTTCCTGCCCCTAGCTCCGCAGATTTCACAGGTCTTCATGCTAAAGTGGACTACCTGACACAGATGCCAGTAGATACAGCAGTGGTGACCAAGCACAACTCTGCCTATTCCCCTTCAAACGCAACATGGGCCCTGCAATTTCTGTGGTAAGTACAATCACCTTTGTAAAGATTGTAAATTTAGAAATGCAAAATGTTGACACCTACAGATTATCACCAAGTAGAAAAGATATTAGCTACAAAGAAACGTTCTGGTAAGCAGATCTACAAAGTTAAATTGTCAAATCCCCAGCTCCCCAAGGAATGGCTACCAGCAGAAGACATTTCTCCACAACTAATTAGAGAATACCATGTCACAAGAACCATGAAAGGTACGAAACGGAAACGAAAACAAACACGTCCATTCACTTAGTATCAATCGTATAGCTGACATTTTTCTTTTTGTGCATTTAAAATCCCCATTTCAAAGAAATACTGGCACAGGTCTCACTTTTGTTTTACACATGGGCTGGTCTCAATGGTAGGTTTAATTGTCACTTGTCCCAGTATATCTGTGTTATTATTCTGATGGCCCTGATGACTGCAGCTGATGGGACTTCAGCATAATTATTCATGTACAGCTGAAATCACTGTAACACCAGTCTATAGGTAAATTAATTACTGCCTGTACAGAAAAACAATTATTAACCAATTCAGTTTCACAATGAATAACAAACTACACTAACAACACTATCACCTAATACTGACCATTTCTTACTCAATTCAGTACTTTTGATTCAGTGTTTGATCCATTGAAGTTTTTATGCCTCTTACATTTTGCATTTCTTATTTACTTTATGGGTGGTTGTACTATCTTATAGAATAGAATAGAATTTTATTTATTATAGTGACATGCAAATACATTTAACAATAATCAAATAAGACAGTAAACAATTTGCCCAGCCCCAATGGACTTATATGTCACTTTTGTAACTAATACTTTATAATAGTTGTTGCTATAACAATTATAAATGGACAATATTTTACAGTCTTTGACAAACTAAAAGAACAAAATACAGATAATAATATCCAATTATTTGCAAGAGTTTAACAGTATACCAATTAGTAAAGGAAAACACAATATATAACTAAGCATGGTTTTCTCAACAAAAGAGTGCATAAATCAATAATAATATAACCTAAAATTTAATCATTTGGCAATAACATTTTGTCTGATCTTCCATGAATCACAAATAAAACTTACAAGTTCCTTATCATGTGACTTCAGAATAATACTAAGTTTATCTTCATCAGTTTATAATCATCACAGTGGCATACAGAGGACTGTGAAGTGTTACAGCAACTGAGGTGGACAGACTTTAATTCTTGTACATAATGACTCATACATTTACGAACAGCTACATCATTTTCTTCTTATTGTGTAATGTATTTGTTAAAATATTTCTGCATGTTACAAGCTATGTTTTAGCTCAAGGTGGTACCTCAATTCATACCACATTGTTTACTACTACTGCTGCTACTACTGTGTTTCTCTTCAATGTTTGCATCTTGGCTGTACAGCATATATTATCAGTCAGGTGACAACTGCAGTTCTTTATAAGTGGTTATAAATCTTACCTATTTTTTTTTCTTTTGTATATATGTAATGTTTCATACCATTTAGTGTTAAATTTCTAGTTATCCAGAAGTGGAGACCACTTCTACTATAGGGGAGGATAATGTGAGATTCTGTATTTTATGCGTATTTAAGGTTTATTTTAAAAAGTAAATAATTTTATGTTGAACCAACATTTCTCCCTTAGCGTACACATGTATATATTTGTATTAATCATTATGACTTCCTGTACACACTGACAGTTAATCTATGTAATTTGTAGACCAGGATTCTTCAAAACATGTTATAATTGTTTCTAAAAGTTTATAGTGCACTAGCTGCAATATTTCACTGTCATAAACAGTCACTAGATTAAAGAACAACAAAAACAAGAAATATGTTAGTAATACAATAATTTCATCATAACTACAGCTTTCAACCCCCATATGTACTCTATGACTTCTTAGTGGTGACCACACAGTTATAAGAATACAGATGCTTTGATGTTATTGATACAGTTCAGGATATAATATGAGGAAGTCTTTCCCATTAATTATTATTGCTCATACAGTAAGTGGGATCTAGAAATGACTGTCACTCTTTCCTGTACTAAACTATATAAGCCTGTACAAAATCTGAGATTTGGGGAGATTGAACTAATAAGTTGCTAAAGACAGGTTGACTGCTGATCAGTGGAATGGTTTTCTGTGTTACATCAGTTCTATGAACCTAACACAGAACAATCAAACTACTTAAAGCAGCAACCTCTATATATGTTAATATTTCAACTACACAAGTTTGACTTCATAATTCAAGAAATACAAATTCAATGGAAGTTCACTGATAACAGTGAATTATAGTTTTATTTTTATGTGATTATATTATCTGAATAAAGAACATTATCTACAATTTTGGAATTATTTTTACACCCCCTGTGATGAGCGGCAGACAACACTCACCCCCACATAGACTAAAATAGTAACCGCTCATAGAGTACATTGTAGTTATGATTCAAAATTCATAATGTAATCGCACAGTGTGTAGGTATAAAATTTTCTAAATAATAATCGCCATTTTAAATGCGAAACATAAACAATTTAAGTATTTAGATGTATTCTGAAAGATATACATTGGTATGAAAGTACAATTTTGTATCACTTTATCCATATGGCATCAGATTACCTTCATGTTATTGGTTGATTCATTCATTGATTCATTTATTTTGGTGTATCCTGCTTTCAGACTTTTTGGATGTTATATCACGATGTGTGATTGAGATGAAGGAAGAAAGCAGTATATATATTGCTACTTGTAGTTTGTAGTGGATAGATCTATGCAGAATTTTCTTCCTCTATGCAAACATTTTCACCATTTTTCCTGTAGTGTATCCCTGCTGCAGGCAGCAATACTAGGGATTATAACTAGGATCAGCATGCTAACGTCTCTTCTCAATTAGACTTCAGGGCACCTGTAGCATCTTAATTACCTAGCTGGAGGGAGTAAATGACTCTGGGAACTTGTAAGCAGTAAACTATCTTTTTTGGTCCATATAACTAAATCAACTGCTTACTGCTAAGGTATTCAACATTGGCATTGACCCCTTCTGGGTTGTCTCAACAGTAGGGAGGTCTTGAGGTTGGTCTTTGAGTTCTTGAAAAACTAGGCTGATCATGGTGACCTCTCTCGAATTCCACCTACATATTGTTCTTCTAGCTACACGACCCACAACTAGAGTACATGACTTCTAGAATCTTTATTAAGTTTGACTGTCCTGTGTCTAGTCCCACATAAGTGGCCTTTAGGTGCCAGTCAACTGTTTTAGACTTTTCCATTGGTCTGGACCACTTCTGGGTGGTCCCACTGGAAGTGAGGTATCCAGTTGAATATATGTGAACCTTTGGCTTTGTGGAATAAGCAAGGTCGGACTAACCCTTGTACCCCCTTTTTACTTGGGTGTTTTAACTTAATTTAAATTGTTCGACTTTATTGTGACTAGTCAAACTCATTTGAATAATGTGCAATAGACTATATCATTAACACCAATGAGTCGTCTTAATAGGAGGGACATAAAGCGCTATAAAAGTCCAATTAGAATTAGAATTATTATTAACTTAGTGTACTGTATGACCACATGAGTCTGTACTATTGCTTATATTCCATTTGTATTAGTCCCGTTTAGGGACTTCTGGATTTGGGTTTTAAAAATTCAAGCCTCTGAAAAATTTTAAATGCTCTTATCTTCTACGATTAAATATGTTAATTAACATGTAAAATTGTAATAAAGTGTCACAAACCCATCTTTTTCTTATACCTACCTGTCATCAGCTCTGAAAGTTTTGGGTTCAAACCTCACCTCATTGTTGGTTGTACTTCAACTTCCAAACCCCAAGATTCAAATCTCTACACGTTCTTAGTTATAAGCCTCTTCTGTATTATGGGATTTGAATATTAACTAAGCTGTGAGTTTGTGGTACTTCGTTATGCTTTGTCTCAGCTAAGTTTGGGACAAGGTACTTTTGTAACTGCCATCTTGTATGTAAACGTAATTTAGACAATAGATCAATGTTAGGGCTTATATGTAAGTCAGTGACATAAGACTAATACTTAAACTCCTAAGTGTATTTGATCTTGTAGATAAAGAGTTACCATCATTTAAAGCACATTAAATTGTGAGGTGTGTTTTACTCTTTTAGTATGTTTTATTGCAAATTAAATATGTATAACTGTGGAGAAAATGCATACTGGTAATATTGGGTGCAACATTAAAGAGGTTTTGACAAAACATCAATATCAATCAAGGTTTTATTAGATTTCCAATAGTAACTGCCATCATTGCACTAAATGGAGACATTACTCAATGCAGACTTCTATAAATACCAAATGCTGGCAATATCAATCAATACCTCTTTTTTACTTTAGATTGTAAAAATCTCTGGGCTCACTTTTCTGAAATATGAATTTAAAATTATGTCCACACAAGAAAGCAAGGGGGTCTTAGCAGCCTTGTGAGTTTCCAATTTTACAACTGATCACTTTACTGTTGTCTGTATTTTCCAAACCCGACTTATGGCAACATGTGCGTACACTGATATTTATTTTTACAATGCAAGGCACGCCACTCCACTTTTCAAACATTGCTCACATAAGTCTTCATATTGCCCCTACTTGTTGGGGTTTGGCACTTCTTCATTAAGCTATATTTTTGCATGTTATGCATGTTTGCTTGGATAGAATACAAGTTTAGCGTAAGATCTGGTGCATAACAATTTGGCCACTGGTATAATATGTTTACATTTGAATTATTTACATAGGATGATTAGCAACTAAATATTAGTGATTTTACTGTAACTTATTTACATGTTTATTGTCTTGGTAACATTTAAGTAACATTTTAGTAACTCTTCTTATTAACAGTGTGCATGTTTTAAATTTTCTATTGTTTTATGACTGGATTTAGTATTAATTGTAATTAGTATGTGTTAATGATAACATTACGTAGTGTATTGCATGATCATTGATATGGACTTGGACGATTACGTTTATAGGATTATGCTTAGTTAGTGCATTATGTATCACATTGCTTGAACTGTAAACATATTGTAGTCTTAGATGTATTAACTTGTATAACATTACAATGCCCTCAGCTATGTGGATTATTGTCTTGGGGGACCTTCTGGGACTGTAAATGAATGTACAGTTACTGCTTAAGTCCTTTATTAAAAGATATGACATGAATTGAACAGTGTCACCATTTATTGGGACTTAAATCACCTAGTTTTTGTACTTAGTATTTTACACAAACCAGTCCATAGTACATGTATATAGAAATGACGGTAGATAATAATTTGAATCTCATTTCTGACGCTGTGAGTTTGAATACACCTCATAACAAAGTTACCGTGTGTAACCAATCTTAACTATTGCCTTGTAGGCCCAATGGATTGCAAGTGCTGATGTTGTGTCTTAACATAACCCTCCGTGTCTGTACAATGGGACGCAAACCATAACTTTGCCCACATAAAAATTTAAGCTCCATTTTTTTTTCTTTTTTAAAATTATATATTATATGAAGTCAGCATCCTAACATGTACGTACGTGCAAATGCCACATGAAATAATGAGCATATAAAACAGTAACACTGCTATGAATATACAGGTTTTATATAGGGTTTCGATGTAAAATAGACAGTATTAAATACCTCGGCATTTCCAGTTGGGTATATTTGTTACACCTCTAAATATGCCAAAAGTGAATTTAATAGGATTTTCAATTCTGGAATGGAAACTTCCCCTTTCAGCAAAAAATAAATATTTCTATTACTCCCTTTATCTCTTTTTTTTTGAAGATCCCACTGCTGCCACCATATTTATTATTACTGGTTTGATTTAACTGCCACTTACAATAGAGAGATATTTTTGACAGGAAATATATCCCTGAACATCACATAAGAGCAGTATATGACAGGTTTCATTCAAATTCGTGATCTCAGGCGGGTTAGAAAGCACTTGACTGATGAGGCTGCTATCCTGGCAGCCAATGATTTGGTGACCAGTTACCTTGATTACTGCAACTCTCTCTTCAGGCATCTGTCCAGTCTCAACATGCGCAAACTACAGTGTATTCAAAACACACTTGCTAGAATTGTCACAAACTCGAACACACACAGGCATCTCCTATTCTCAAACGACTCCATTGGCTCCCAGTTGAATTTTGCTGTATCTTCAAAACTGCCACTCTAGTTTACAAGTTTCTTCACAGTGGTCATCCCAGTTACTTTGGTCCTCTTTTGTCTACTTGTTGTGGAAGATAAAGTACAAGATATAACCATCCAGATAAAAGGTTCTTGGAGGTTCCTCAATTCTGTCCATCTGTACATAAATCAAAAAATCACTTTGGCCACAGCTTTACTTTTGATGCTCCCACAGTTTGGAATCATTTGCCTGATGAGGTCCATTCTGCCCCAACTCTCGCCTGTTTCAGGAAAAGGTTAAAATTGCATCTCTTCAAAAAGGCATTTCCAACTTAGCATACACTCTATCTAGCGTCTCCGTGGTGCTGGACCTGGCAACGGCTATGGACAGATGATTTTTTTAATTTGATTTTGGTGTTGCACCTTAGAGTCTGCCTAGCAGAGATTCAGCGCTATAAAAGTACAGAATAGAATAGAATATGTTATATCCAAGTAAGCAGGTACATTTTGCTATGTACATATGAACAAGATTTACAGACCATTGCCAGAACCGTCATATGAGAAAAAAAGTTAATTTTATTTATTTTCAGTTTTTCACAATCTATGCAACTATTGACACTATATTATAGTTTCTTCTTAATACTTGTAAAGGATGAACATGGAGAAAAAAGATTAACGGGATAAATATTTCATTTACATGGCATCTTTAGTCCTCACTTAGCAAGTCTTTCCATGCCCTCATTTCACGGTCAAATTCATCTGATGAGGAGAGCTTTGCCTGATATTGTTGTTCACAGTATCTTTGCTGAATTAATTTTTTTCAGTTGAAGAAAGTTCGGGATCAATTTATTCTGAGCACACCAGAATATTTATTTCCTACTTACAAGCAATATAAAATAAACAGGCTTGAAGTTTTGATCCTGTATACAGTACCCAAAAATTTCTGATATTTCAGTCGTAAGTGGGGCCGATTTCACAAAGGGACTTTGACTTAGCCAAGTTTTTGGCTAAGTCAGGGACTTTAAATCTAAGAATTTGGTCTTAGCTAAGTCTGGGACTTAAATAGATTTTACAAAGGATGACTTAGCTAAGTCCAAGCTTGTCAAATAACCACTGTGGTTTTCTGTGTCATATGACCTTTTATATCCTTCATTTGATGCATTTTATCAAAGGATAAGTCCTGTTTTGAAATAGAAAAGCTTGCTACATCATATAAACTTCCCCAAGACTACTTCAGTAAGGTGTTCTGTATAATTATACTTTATTTACAGCCATTTCAAATTTTAAAGTGGAGAAAAGTTTATGGCAGCCATATTCAAGTCTTCTTTACAAATTTAAGCCCACAACCTCCCAGACTTAAAGTTAAGTCCAGTGAGTTAGCAATTTCATGGACTTAGTTGCTTTGTAAAATCCGCTAAGTCTAAGACCACAGACTCAATATTATGTTGACAAAATTTAAGATGAAAGTCTTAAATTTAAGTCTAAATCTGGAATCTGGATCACCCCTTGGTAATTTACTTTTCTTTTGATACATTGTTTTGTATCAGTCCAGATTTTCGACAACTTTATATGTAGAGAAAAGGTTGCTTTGTCTTTTAACTATCTGGTTCTGCGTGTGAAATACTGACTGCTTAAATGTTGCATATAATGTGTATTACCAGCGAAATCTTCTCTAATCCCTTAATATTTATAGCAGTGTTACAGATTCTGAATATACATTGTATTATTTAGTATATGCCAGACATAAGTAAGGCTGTTACATTTGACAGAGGAATGATCTTTGGCCTCTCCACTTTGGACCGTGGTCTATTGTCTGAGACAAGTCATTCAGACGATTTCTTTTTCATGTTTTGGAATAAATCCTAACATATATTTGCATAATACCCGTCTATTTAATTCACTATCAACTGACTTCAAGACTTTTCAGTACAAAGTTCAGGTTAAGGCACTGTATGCCATGCCTTACTGGATAAACACTTGTAATAAAACATCTATAATAATACTTCAAAAATAAATATTACTTTATTCCCCTGTGAGTTATTCATTAAATACCACAAATATCCAAGGAAGACATTTGTTTCATTGAACAGTTAAAACAAGGATAAAATACAACTGCGTCTGACTCGTGACATCATTTAAGTTTCCTATACTAGTACACATGTATTTTGTATTATGGTGCCGTGGTCACTCTGTGGTTATTGGACAAGTAGAACAAGCTTTGCAAGGACCTGCTTCTTCTTCTGATCTCACACATATTGGCTCACTCCCTGAACAGGATATTGGGGGACAATTCAAACCCTCACATTCAGGAAGCAAACTGCATAAACGGTTCTCAAATTCACCCTGTTAAAATAGAGAGAAATATAACTTAAATATCGAATTCGCAAGTAACAAACATATGCAGAGAAATAAAGTTTATTTTAGATGATTATTGAATTGGTTTCATGATTGCTAATGTTGCGCCTTTGAGTCTGCCTTGCCAGATATTCAGCGCTACAAAGTACAAAATAGGATAGAGTGAGACTCTACTGAATGTAGATTCACTAGATTAAGATTTAGTTTATGATGTACATGGTCTTATGATTTGGTTATTTATCTGCTGATCAATGGATTCAGATAACATGGATTACCCACAATTCAATTTTTAAAAAGACAGCTTCTAAACATTTTAAGGATTTTCAATAACCATTAGAAAATATGTACCTTTGGTTTCAGTAACTTTTAGAAACAGGGCTGACATTACATTTAAATTCTTTATGCGACATATGTAACACCACGAGTTTGTGTCAAATCAACTATAATGTTTTGCCGGCCATATTGAATCTATAAAGCAATTTTTCTCAATCTATATCCTTCAGATTTGTAAGATTTGCAGAAATAGGTCCAGCATAATCGACAAAGTAGATTGGTGCGGATATTACAGTGACAGCCCACACCATACGTTTGAAGATAACTGTCTTTTGTCTAGATATATAATGGAGATTCACAATTCAATCCTACTTATGACTCCCATACAGGCGACATTTGTGAAATGTAAAAATCTTTTATCAGCAACTACTTTTTGAAAAAAAAACACAATTAAATGGAACCCACCACCAAAATTGATTGAAACCATTATAGTTGGGCTAATTTTCATAATATCATGTATGATGACTTTGATCAATTATTGTAGATATTGTATGGCAATGTCAGGTTACATAAGGTACTTAGCAAAAGTATCTCGTTGTACTTTGAAATAAATTTATTAGTATATTTCAAGTAACTCTTCCGGGGGATATGTTTTTGGGGTCTGTCTGTCAAGCTGCCTAGTTGTTTGATGTATTCACAATAACTCCAAAAGTAGTGGACAGATCTTTACAAAATTTGTTATGTCAGTAAGGCAGGGCCATAGGAAGAAGTATTTTTAAGGACCCTGATCATATTTTAGATACAAAAAAAATTCTAAGTTTTCAAAGGTTCTATTTTCAAAAAACTTTCAATGACTCTGGTTGACATTACTCCAAAAGTAATGAATTTTTTTATTTGGGTAGGACCAGACCAAAGAAGATTGCCTTAAATACTGAAACAATACCAGTTACTTTATTACTCTTTTCCCACAGTAAATAATTTTAAGGGAATTACACATCATAATAAATTTATAAAAGTAGATAAAGTCTGTAAACAACTTGGTCATTGTATTGGTCAAAAAGCCAGTGAAAATACATACGATGAAACCCTTCGATAAATTTATAGGAAATGTTTGTTTTGGGGGGCATTTCTTTTAAATTTATAAACACAAGTAAAGTGTGGACTTTCCAAGAGATATTCTATGGGCCTGCTATGGGCGTGTTTTGTAGGACTTTAGTTTACCTGAGTTTAATAGAATTTGTTTAATAAACGTTTGTTCAAGTTACTAAATATAACATATTCACAATATTTCAGATTGATACGTGGAAATATACTTATTAACATGCAATTTTTCAAAATCTTACATAACCTTATATTTCAAATCTTGACGAGTGATAATCCTAGTATGAAACTTTATCATCAACAAGTGTTAGGTGGGAGCTTGTCTAATGCTGGAAAAATACACTGTATGGCAAGAGGTGGGCTGCAACAGAAATGATGGGTTTTTTTTGTCTCCAGGCATATTTAATAGTGTTTTGAACAATAATATATTAATAAATATGAACAACTTGATGACTGTTCTTAATAATTTAAGATTTCCCATCTATAAGAGACACAAACTGTTCTGCTCTCAGTTAAGATGAAATTAAAGAAACGAGTAGCTTAACTGACAATCATTCATTTGTGTTTTTCTTTCTTAACTTAAAGTCTTTTTATTCCCGACATTGCTTTATTTCTGTACCATGACCACGATTTGTATGAACAAATAAAATAAAATAAAGCATAAGGGTATTTTAAAATAATAATTCCCAACCGTACTTAAACAGGGTCCTCACAAGTCCTCCACTGATAATGGCGGTCAATGGTTCTTAAAGTATATTCATATTGAAATATCTTGTAATTGTGAAAATACTTTATTAATTGCAAAACATATCAAAATCCAAAAAATATATAATTATTGGACTTTGACCCAATTGTTATGCCAGGACCCATTAATATGAGTCTTAAAAGTACCCCAAAGATCCAATAGTAGCACTAGTATAAAACTGTACTAAATGGAACCTATTTTTTGTATGAAATTTGGATGTTTTACTTTAAACGTCCTTTTAATGTATCTGTGAGTGTAACATTTGCAGTCAGAAGGAATGGGTGTTTCATGTTTTCAATACTTCATCTCACCCTTGCGGCGGTAAATATAACTCTACATTCCCAGCAAAGAAATTTGTTGGCTATTAAATAAAAGATACACATAGTGTATTCAAAAATTAAATGAGAATCTTTCTTTTGTTAAAAATGCCCAATATCATTCATCAATGGGTACTTATTCTACTCAGTGATTATGACCACATATGGAAGCCCTTTTTATTCATTTCAAAAGAAACCCATTTTGTTTAGAAAGAGAGACTTATGATGTTAAACAACATCTCGAAATTACAAATTAAGGAAGGGGTGTAATTTAAATAGGTTAATCGCCTCGTAAGTGTCCTGTATTTGAAAATATTGAATATTGGAAACAAATAACCTCCGATGCCTCTTAAACAGTCCATTATTTTCAAATATTGGGCACTAACTTGGCCATGTACCTGTACATTACCTCACAGTATGCCATGTCTGTTGCCATCAATAGACACATTGCCAAGAAAATGCAGCACTTCATTCTTTCCTTTCCCCGAGTAACGACTGTCAAAATATTTTCTCAAACAATCCCAATCTGCAGGATATACTCATATAAACAAGCCTTACTGCTTTTAAAACAATAAACTGCACCAATAAGACATTTAAACTTAATGTTCATCGGATTCACATAAAATATATCTCAGAATAAGCCCGAACCTCAAGGCAGTTAATCATGTCTAAACATAAATTTATGAAACAGTTATTGCTATGTTCTACTAGGGTGATTTGTAGCTAACACAAATGCAACAGTTCTAAATGGCACTTAAACATAAGTTTGAACAGTTAACATTTGTATTGTGGAGTAAAAGGTAATAAATCTTTTGGGTGCAATAATCATCAATACTGTTTTGAGAGTTATTAACTGTGTGCCTGCTCCAACATAACAAATCAAGAAATTCTAGCTTTAAATGCTGTTTGGTCTGTTTTTGCTTCCATTCAGTAGTGTCATGTGTTCAACGGGATTTTCGCACTGTTCAGGAAAACAAAGTTCACTAAATATTTATAGTTGAACAAGGCAAATCAAATTCGCGAGGAAAATAGCCTATGGTGAAAGTCTGCAGATACTTTTTAATTTTAAGCTAAGGCTTCACAATAACAACACAGCATAAAAGGACATGATCGAGTGATGATATGATCAGGCGCAATCAGTCTGACACACTTTGGCTTATGTATAGGGTAGACCAATATGTTCATGCTACATTTCCAAAATGGGGACTATCTGTTTTCCTGAATGGAGAAGTGTGCCAAATTTTAGGTCTTCAGCTTTTTGATTGATTAAGTTGGGTAGAACATTGCTTCTGCACATGGTATAGGTCATATCACGACAGGAAGTTCTGAGGATGGAAGACAGCAGTGCATAAAGAGTATCAAGTTTTATGCAGTTTCACTGGCACTGACAAGTGACCACCAACTTTCTCATTTTGGTGGGCAAAATTCAATCCATAACCTCATCAAGAGAGGCATTGATGTTTTGAAGTCTACCCCCTTGTGCTCTGCTTTAAGACATCCTTATGCCCATGTTTACTTTGCCAAACAGCACTCCTGAGTAACTTTGAAACAAAAAAACAGGGTTAAGTGACATCTGCTGTGGGTTCTCGTCTAGGTCAGGGACAATCATATGACCTCAGAGAAAACGGGTGATAATTCAGACATGTCAATGTTCACGCCCAGAAACTGATGACTACTCATAATTTCTTTTGGGTTCTATTTTAGTGAGGAAAGATAAGAAATGTTCATAACAGCCTCATATAGATTAATATTTATAGATGCTTGTCATTTTTACTGTTCCTTGGCAGTTCCTTGTGGCCAAATATCCGAGGGATATTTTAGCCAATAAAAACTTTTCTAAATTTAGAAGCTATAAATGAAAAGTATGGTGTCAAATTTTATTTTTATTAGATATTGTGGACTTATGAAGGTAATAATCAATGAATTGAAACAAATTTTAACATTGAGGTCAAAGTTGCTGTTTACGTCCTGTTCAATAGCCAGGATCATATTGAGACAGGGCCTCTGCTGGTCACTTGTGAGAGTCAAACCCACACATAAGTGGCAGGCTATAATTAAATGCCATACCAGCTAAACCACTAGGCCACCGAGGGCTTATTTCACAAGTTAGCTGAAAAATATATACGAAAATCAGTTGCCAAAATGACTGTATAGTTAAGATGAAAATCAGAAGCAGATACAGAATTTTCTGAAAGAGTGCGTGGGCTATTCAGGACATGAATATTTCTGTACAAATACATTTCGTATTGGGCAATTTCATACAGATTGTCAAGAAAAAGAAAAGGAAAAACGTCCCTAGTTGAAAAAATCTCTATGAAAACCCAAAGTAGAACAAGCAATCAGTGCCCGTGAACGGGCTCTGTGTCAGCTGTGTGTTTTGAGTTTCAGAGCAGAAGTGAAAAAAAGGAAAGGACACAAACATTGTACCCTGCAAATGGTATTCAGAAGTAAAGTACCAAGTTAACTGTTGAGAAGTAAAAAGTATGTGGAAAGCGAATCCAGGAAAATTGGCCTCCTTGAAAAATAGCCTCCTAGAAAATTGGCCTCCTTGAAACTTGTCGGGGGTGGAAAATTAGCCTCCCTCTAGTCTTTTTATAATAATGCAAATAAGTAAAATTTTTGAAATCATTCATTACAAATAGTTTATTTCATTGCATGGCCTAACCCAAAAACTGTTTAACAACAACAACAAATGTAAAAAGTGTATATCATTTATTAAAATGAATATAATACATTACATAACCAAACACCAAGTTAGTTTTAAAATAGAAATATATATATGTATCAAAATGTAGGGATAATGTATAGTATAATGTGGGCAATATAGATAATGTAGAGTATAATGTAGAGAACTCAGTTCTTAACTAGTTGCCTCAGTAGTTATATAAAAGAGTTATCTCTTTGTTCTTACAATCCTGAGCCGATATATTTGTCCTGACTACATTTCAATCAGACATTGCTGTCTTTGAACTTTCATGATTAAAAGATCTTTACGTATAATTTTAATCTTGATTAGTCATCAAAGAGAACCAAATCTTTGGTGCTTTAATCCTGAGTAGTTATCCAGTATTAAAATAACTATATTAAAGAATAATTCAAATAATCCAAATGGGAACTATGGAGAGAGCACTATTAAGTAAAATTAAACTAGTGTAAACATTTGGACAACCAAAAAATTCAGGAGGCCATTTTTCCGTCCCCTCAAATTCCAAAGTGGCCAATTTTCTAGGAGGCCAATTTTCTAGGAAGCCACTTTTCTAGGAGGTGATGAAATTTTCATAAATTTGGTCTGGTACCTCTTCTAATGGCTCTAGCAAAGAGACAAACAGACAAACCTGCATGAATTTACAATTTATCATCCTCGATAGATAAGGTGTCTTTTAAAAGTAACAGCATATCATATGAAGGCACAAGGGTTCAGGTCCTCCCTGGGAGGCTAAGTACATCTACTGCCCACAAACAGGTCCACTTGAGACTGGTGCCACCGGGAGCATATTAGCTGGAAAACCTCTGGCAGGAGGGTAGGCCTAGTCAGGATAGCTTGCCTGCTATGACATTCAGCCAGCCTGGAACATGTCAGGCTTTGAGAGTCACCCATTTCCTGGAGCACTAGGTCAGGATTGTCCATAGTAGGGCACACAGAGGGCCAGAATTCATCCCCCTTGTTTATATAGGCAACCACTGTTGTGTTGTCTGTAACTATGAGCACTATTTGGTTCCAGCAGAGGTCTTGGATCTTTTTTAGGGCCAGAAAGACAGCCTTTAGCTCCAGATAATTAATGTGCAATTTGCTTTCTGGAAGGGACCAGATTCCCCTTGCAGTGTGCTCCCCTAAGTGAGTACCCAACCCTTCTTTTGATGCGTCCGTAAAGATTTGCATTGCATGACTGGGGGGTGTAATGGTTTGCCTTGCAGAACGTTTTCTTCCTAAAGCCACCATTATAAGTGAGGATGGAGTGACCTTGGTACGGGGATCCCTTTTTCTGGTACCCTCCAATTGTTTTCAAATACCACCGGATTCAATACGCTGTACCTGAGTGGATTTACATAGCAACTATGATGATGGGTAACCTTGTCAGATTTGGCCGGATCTGGAAGGGGAGGGCGTAACCTCCCTTGAGGACTGCTATGACCTTTGGTCTGGCCCCCAGGGCTGCCCATTTTTTCCCAAAAATTGTGCAATCTGGCCCCTACAGGCATATCTGGAGCAGCAATTGGGACATTTGTGACAGTTTGGACAGAACTCAAGTGATCTACACGGGAAACATCTTTCACATATTTTATTAACTAATGTTGACCAGTATCAGGGTTTACACCTTTCTTTTGTGGCAACCATCCTGCAAAAGAAACATGAGTTACAACACAAGAGTTTACAGGTAAAGTGTCCAGTGCCTTTGTCTTGCCAGTCACAAATGCACGGTCCTTTTTTTTTTTTTTTTTTTTATTAAATCTTTTTTTTTCAACAAAGGTCAAAGTTGGGGTTTTACGTCCCGTTCAACAGCCAGTTTTTTTTCAACAAATCAACATGAAATATATACATTGTATGGCATAATGGTACAATGCAGTAAATGACAATGACTTTAAATCTGATGGTAGAGTAGAAGCACAGTTCACAACTGCTGATAAACAATTGAGAAGTTTATTTTCCTCTCTAGGTGCAAATATTTGCATAAAGTTGTCCAAATAGCCTACAAAATTTACCATTTTTCCCCTTTTTATCATATACCTTTTTTTCTATTATGAGATGATATTTTAAGGTTTCAATGTAGTTCATTAAACTAGGGCTTTTCTTTTCTGTATTGCAAATATGGATGAAAAACTTGCCAATCAGTACACAAAAGTTAATTAGTGTGTTAAAAGGGATAGTTCTGTGAATTCCAAATATGATATCTTCCATTTTAAAATCAAGACTAATGTTTGATTAATCCATGTGTTAATTGTTTGCCAGAAGGTTTTTATTTCCCCACATTCGTAGAAAGTAGGCAAAATATTTTTTTCAATGTTACAGTATTCACAGTTGCCACTTATTTCAGTTACAAACTTGATACTTTACTTTTCGATGCATAGATTCTGTGAAGAATTTTATATTGTAACATTGTAATTTTAATATTGAAAGTGGTGAATTTGGGCAGCAGAAATAATTTCTTCCATATTTCATCATTAAACACCACACCCTTCGCATTCCAGCTATTAATACAAGTTGGCTTTGTTACCACTTTTTTAACTAGTAACCAGTAACACTTTTTGCTAGATACTTTAGTTTGCATAGTTGTCCGACTTTCACATGTCTCTACATTCCCAAATGGGATGTTCATCTTAATTAGCTCTCTCCATTTGTTTGGAATGGCAAGTGTAACAGAGTACAATTTTAGCCAATTTATTCTTCTGTTAAATTTTCTTTGAAACTCCCCATGAGTCAGGAATTGGCCATTATTTTTGACGATATCTCCAATCTTCAAAGCTTTAGGTCTTAAAAATTCATCATCTAAAACCATTTTATTATTTATTTCAATAAATTTATTCAAGCAGATGTATTCTTGCAAAACTTCATTTGTTGAGCTGGGTTCTTCATTAAGCTTAAACCAGCAGTTAAAAACTTGGTTATAAAATTTTGGCAGATTGAACATCTCATTTGAAAGCCTAGCAGTACATGTTACAAACAAATCTAGCGGTACTGGTAAAAGTGATTCTAAGTAACTTTTCGTAACATTGTTGCTCATTAACCTCTTAATCCAGCTGCATTTTTGTGCCATTACATAGCTTTCAATATGAGGAAATTTTATGCCACCATCTTCAATGGTATTGTATAATGTACTAGTTTTGATTTATTTGGCTTGTTATCCCATAGGAATTTCAAAGCAAGCTGTTGCATTTCACTTATGAACCAATCCGGAGTGTATACACTGCTGATTAAAGAATTTACATTTGCCAATGCCAAGGATTTTAGAACAGTTACTTTTCCCAAAAGCGTTAGATTGAATTTTGTCCAGTGATTCAAAATATTTCTGAATTTTTCAAGTTTAAGATCATGATTCTTTTTAATGAGATTATTTATATTGCTAGAAAACCATATCCCAAGTGACAAGACTTCATTGCTCCCCCACTGTAAACCAAATAAGTTTGTATGTGGGTTGTGACAATTTTCCCCAATAGGCAACACAACTGTTTTACCATTATTTAGCTTTAAGCCAGATACAAGTATAGAACAGCAGTAAGGCATATATTGTAGTCTGTATAGACCCTATGTCTCTGAGAAACAAGGTTGTGTCATCAGCTAATTGTGTAATTTTCCTTTCTACACATCCCATTTTGATCCCTTTAATGCTATTGTTGTTTTTTTATACATACTGAGAGACATTCCACGGCAATTATGAATAACAATGCTGAGATTGGGCAACCCTGTCTTATGCCTGCCATGATTTGAAAATATGGTGATGTATAACCGTTATTTAAGATACAACTTTCAATATCAGTATATAGAATTTTTATCCACTGAATGAAATTCTTTTTAAAACCAAAATTATGCAGAGTATTGAATAAAAAATTATGGTCCAGTTTATCAAAGGCTTTTTCGAAATCTAAAAATAGTAGATAAGCTTGTTGCTTTTTGAGAATAATGTGTTGTGTTGTATCTATAATTGTCCTTATATTATGCCCAATGAATCTGCCCTGGAGGTAACCATTTTGATCAGTGGAAATTATTTCTGGCAATACTTTTTGAAGTCTAGTGGCAAGGATATGTGCTATTATCTTGTAGTCTGTATTTAAAAGGGAGATTGGTCTATAAGAGCGCATGTTGGTTAAATCTTTATCCTTTTTTGGAATAAGTTTTAGGATTCCTCTCCTTTGCTCTGTACTAAGAATTTTATTTTGAAACGAATAATTAATACTATCATATAGGTTAACCTTAATATCTTCATAGAAAAACTGATAAAACTCGGCAGTTAAACCATCAGTACCTGGCGATTTATTAGCTTTTAAATTTTTAACTGCCTTTTTTATTTCTTCATAAGAAATTGACTCCTCACAGAAGGTTGCATTATTGTAGCTTATTTTTGGGATGTTGTTATTCAAAAAGAGCCCATAGTTGTTGGAGTCAAGTTTGTTATTTCTTGAATATAGCTCACTGTAGAAACATTTTAACACATTTAAGATTTCAGTGTTTAACTTAATTTCCTTCCCATTCTCTAACAGGCGACTTATGGTAGTTAGTTTACCATTTTGTTTTTCTAAGTTAAGAAAAAAGGCAGTGCATCTTTCACTGTCTGCTACCCAGTCTACTTTTGCTCTAAGTTTAGCGCCTTGTGCTTTTTCACTATTTATGATTTCTAATTGGTTATGAATATTTTTATATTCTAGCAGTAAACTTTCTGTCTGATGTTCTTCGAGATTCACCATTAGACGTTGTAGTCGCTCATATAGTTCATTTTCTAAATCTTTATTTTGTTTTGCTATTTTTTTACTGAACTTTTTTGTTTCAATGCGGATTAATGATTTTATAATGTCCCATTTTGTATTTTTATCATACATATCTTTGTATCTATGGTTCCAGTAATTAAGCTTATCCCTCAGCATTTTAACATAATCATTATTCTGTAATAGTGCTGCATTAAATTTCCACAAGCCGGGTCCTTTTTTTGCATTCAGGTTGCTTAGAATTGTTAAGGAAATAAGACTATGATCAGATTTGATTGATGGTTTGATTTCACATTCCATTACATTGTAGGTTAATGATATTGAAATTATCCAGTAATCTAGTCTTGCCTGCGTGAGAGGATTATTCCGGCGCCAAGTATAACGATGAGTATTTGGATTTTTTGTTCGCCATATGTCTACCAAATCATATTTATTTAATAAATTTCTCAGCATTTTACATGCTTGAGAAAGATCAGTCTCTTTCCCATTATATTTGTCTAATAAAGGATTTATATACAGGTTTAAATCTCCACCTATAATGAGTGCTTCTGGACTGTTATTATTTAAATCTAATTCTAATTTTGAAATTGCGGTTAACTGTTCGGCTTGTTTATCTTTTGTTGGGATGTATACATTGATGATTGATATCATAGTATCATCAATATTTATTTTACGACATGCTATTCTCCCTTCTAATATAATTCTAAATTGGATAATTTTAAAACATTTATATGCGGCAACAAAAAGGCAACCCCTTTTGAATTAGAATCACCATGTGACAAGAATATGTCTGCCCCCCATTCTTTTCGCCAAGTATCCACATCATTTTCAGTTGAATGAGTTTCTTGAAGTAAGTGAATATAATCTTTTCCCCTGTGAGATTTCTTAAGCCAGTGGAATATTTCCCATCTCTTTTTGTGATCTCTAAGCCCTCTTACATTAAATGAATGAAAATTAAGACTATTCACCTTGTTTCTCAGTTATGTTTTCTTTATAGATTCTAAATCCAAACAGATTATAAAGTCTTCCTCAATGATTAATGACATATAATTCACATATAGCCATACAGTACATTTGCAATTAGAAAAACATGTATCAACACATGAGACAAAACCAAATAGATACATTATGAAACACAGTGTAAAAATACAAGGAAGTGTATTAAGACAAACTGACGGAAGAAAAAGTAAAGGATGTTCATGTAGAGGAATATTGCTGAGTCATGTCCGCAGATGTACAAAGGTAAGTCTAGCAAAAATACAGATGTATATTATCTTGATGAAGATGTTGATCAACAGGCTGCATTACAAATTTACAGTCTGGAGGATTTTTTTATTGTGCCTTTTGTCTTAGTTTTCCTTGTATATTGCTTTCTGCATATACTTTAATACAGTTACTTGTTGTTTTTTTTAAATTCATCCACTTTTTTCACTATATTGGCTAAATTATTGGTTTTTCAACATTGTTACTTCTCATCATCAGAGTACAGAACTCTCACATTAAGTTAAGTAATTATTTAATATTATTAATCTTGTTCCAGCCTATCACAATGTAGGCTAAATTATTGCTTTTATAGCATTGTTGCTTCACACCAACAGAGTAGAGAACTTTTACAATAAATCAGTTGTTTGGTTTTATCAAATCTTGTTTTTTTAAAGTTACATCCAGCCTATCTCTATGTAGGTTAAATTGTTGCTATTACAACATTGTTACTTCATACCAACATAGTTATTGCTATAAGCAAATCTTGCTTTTTTATGTATGTCCAGCCTATCACTATGTGGGCTAAATTTTGTAATTACAACATTGTTATATCACACCAACAGAGTTATTGCAATTACAACATTGTTACTTTACACCAACAGCGAATGCAGAGCTTACGCCTCACAATAAGTAATTATTTAGGTTTGTACAGCGATCAAACAAGTCTTTTTATTTATTTATTTTTTAAAGCATCTGGCATATCACTGTATAGGCAACTTACTGTTATTGTGGCATACACCAACACAATACAGAACTTTCACATTAGCCTATCATGTTTAATGTAGGAATTTACATTACATTAAGTAATTATTTAGTTGAAACAGCATTTAATCAACTCTTGTTTTTTTCCCTTTATTTTTATTTTTAGTTGCATCCAAACTATCACTATATAGGCTAAATTACTAAAACAACTACTTAAATAACTACCATAAACATATTTCCATTACAGCATTGTCACTTTCACACCATCAGAATGCAGAGCTTTCATATTGCGTATAGTAATTTATTCAACAATAAATGCTCTCCTCAAAGCAGTTTTTGCTCAGCTGTGAGATGAGTTTCTGGTCTTCAATTTGAATATATTATACGCACTGTCCTTCTTTCCAGCCAAATTTACACTTGAACTGTTCAAAATCTCTAACTTGCTGGTCACACATACAGAATTCTCCCGTCTCCAGCCACATTTACAACACAGTAATCGTCATTTAAAAAAACAGGCCTTGTAGTTTAGGAAGAGATATTGTTCACGCAGTCGCGGCAGAGTGATACCATAATGTCAGCTGACTGACAAGTCAGCTGACATAAAAAGGTGTAAATTAGACTCTTCACAATACAACACCATACCTCATAATACATTCTAAAGCACTAAAAGATAACAAAGGAGATATAAGGCAAAATGTCAGAATTAGCTATGTTATGACCCCAGTATGACCCCTACAGGGGGGTCGGGGGGATTTGATTTGTTTTCTAGACTCTCCACACATGGTCTCTTTCTACCTCCCAAAACATTTATGGCTCTAAATGCAATACTTAAGAAGACAAGACTGCCCTGGTATTATCTCCCGCCAAGCATTAAAGGGGAAGAAATACTTTTTCCGAGATATTCACAATTTTTCATTTTCCGCTAAAATCCAAGATGGCCGCCAAAAGTGGTGAAAACTGAAATTTTTCCCCTAGGCACTGCCCTGGTATTATCTCCCGCCAAGCATTAAAGGGGAAGAAATACTTTTTCCGAGATATTCACAATTTTTCATTTTCCGCTAAAATCCAAGATGGCCGCCAAAGTGGTGAAAACTGAAATTTTTCCCCTAGGCACAGAATACTGTTGTACTACCCTGTGGGTAAAAAATGCGCTCGAAATTGCTCTATCTCTTACAAATTTCGAAGATATTTTCAATGCTTGGTTTCCGCTAAAATCTAAGATGGCCGCCAAAAGTGGCAAAAATTGAAATTTTTTCCCCTTTGCATAGGTTATTCTTGAAATTTTTCCCCTTTGCATAGGATACTCTTGTACTACCCTGTGGGTCAAAAATTTATGTGAAATCGCTCTGTCTCTTATGGTTTTCGAGATATTCACACTTTTTCATTTTCCACTAAAATTAAGATGGCCGCCAAAAGTGACGAAAATTGAAAATTTTCCTGTATGCATAGGATACTCTTGAACTACTCTGCGGATCAAGAATTAGCTCAAAATCGCTAGATCTTGTATGGTTTTCGAGATATTCACACTTTTTCATTTTCCACAAAAATGCAAGATGGCTGCCAAAAGTGGTAGAATTGAAAAATTCCGATTTGCATAGGATAGTCTTGTACTACCCTGGGGGTCAAAAATTTGCTCGAAATCGCTCTATCTCTTACGGTTTTCGAGATATTCACACTTTTTCATTTTTCGATAAAATCCAAGATGCCCGCCAAAAGTGGCGAAAATTTAAATTTTTTTCCCTTTCGCATAGGACACTCTTGTACTACCCTGTGGGTCAAAAATTCGCTCGAAATCGCTCTATCTCTTACGATTTTTGAGATATTCACACCTTTTCATTTTCCGCAAAAATCCAAGATGGCCGCCAAAAGTGGCAAAATTAAAATTTTTCCCTTTTGCATGGGACACTCTTGTACTACCCTTTGGGTCAAAAATTCACTCGAAATCGCTCTATCTCTTACAGTTTTCAAGATATTCACACTTTTTCATTTTCTGCAAAAATCCAAGATGGCCACCAAAAGTGGCGAAAACTGAAATTTCCCCCCTTTGCATAGGACACTCTTGTACTACCCTGTGGGTCAAAAATTAGCTCAAAATCGATCTAACTTGTATGGTTTTTGAGATATTCACACTTTTGAATTTTCCACAAAAATCCAAGATGGCCACCAAAAGTGGAGAAAATTGAATTTTTTTCCACTTTGCATAGGATACTCTTGTACTAACCTGTGGGCCAAAAATTCGCTCAAAATCACTCTATCTCTTATGGTTTTCGAGATATTCCCACTTTTTCATTTTCCGCAAAAATCCAAGATGGCCGCCAAAAGTGGCGAAAATTGAAATATTTCCCCTTTGCACAGGATACTCTTCTACCACCCTATGGGTCAAAAATTTGTTCGAAATCGCTCTATCTCCTACAGTTTTCAAGATATTCACACTTTTTCATTTTCAACTAAAATGTAAGATGGCCGCCAAAAGTGGTGATAACTGAAATTTTTCCCCTTAGCATACGATACTGTTGTACCGACCTGTGGATCAAAAATTCGCTCAAAATTGCTCTATCTCTTACGGTTTGCGAGATATTTGTGATTTTTCACATTTTTACTAAAAGTAGCAATAAAGTAGGCATTACTCACTTGTACATTGAGCAACAGTTGTTAAATTTAAACATGTTACACTTCACAAAAAAGTACATGAACATATTTGAGAGACATTGTGTAGCTGCAATACTTTTGAAGATATAAGCCATTTACTCATTATGTTTATCATTAAAAATTGACAAAGTAGCTATTACTCACTAAGCTATGGAGATACACTTCCAAACTATTGACCATGTTGTAGCTGTGGAGAAAGTAGCTGAACAACATATAGGAACAAGAATCCTCTAAATTCAAAAGTTTTGCTGTTAAAAGTGATTTACTGAAAGGAAAACAATCTAAGTAGCTATTACTCAGTTAGCTGTGGACCTACAGCTCTAAAACTTTGCCACGATACAGAACATTAAAAAGTAGGTGAACAACATATTTGACAAAAACCCTCTAAATTTAATAGTTTTGCAGTTATAAATGATTTACCCAATGGTGAACCATCAAAGTAGCTATTACCCAGTTAGCTATGGACCTACAGGTCTCAAAATTTGCCATTACACAGTACATCAAAAAGTAGGTGAACAACATATTTGACAAAAATCCTTTAAATTCAACAGTTTTGCTGTTCTAAGTGATTTACTCAATGGAAAACCCTCAAAGTATCTATTACTCAGGTAGCTATGGAGATACAGCTGTGAAAATTTCCCATGACATAGTACATAAAAAAGTAAGTGAACAACATATTTGACAATAATTCTCTAAATTCAATAGTTTTGGAGTTATAAGTGATTTACTCAATGTTGAAATCAAAGTAGCCATTACTCGGTTAGCTATGGAGATACAGCTCTGAAACTTTGCCATGACACAGAACATTAACAAGATGCACTCCGAGAGAGCAAAACGCTCGACTCCATGTGACCAGTCTTTCAAGTGATATAAAGTATTGTAAGGATGACAATAAAATAAAACCAAACATGTAAATTAATCTTCATAGAAATATGAAGTAGAAAGCTAAAGTCATTAAAAATACATCGAAAAAATACATATCCAAAATAAGATCCAGACCTTTTTTTTAGTAACTTCTTCCTTCAGTCAGGTCCTACCCACAAATTTTTAAATAAAGATCGGTTCATTATATAAGTTCTGGAGTAATCTAAACACACACACACAAAAAAATATTGCTTAAAGGTCACTTCTTGGTGAAAATCATGCATGGTAATTTTTTGTGATGGACTGTCAAGGAATTGAAAGAAAAAAGAGAAAATAAAACAGTAATAACAAGATGCACTCAGAGAGAGGAAAACGCTCGCCTCCATGTGACCAGTCTCTCAAGTGATATAAAATATTGTAAGGAAGACAATAAACCAAACATGTAAATTCAGTCAGGTCCTACTCACAAATTTTTAAATAAAGATCTGTTCATTAGTTTTGGAGTAATCTAAACACCCCCCCCCCTCCTACACACACACACAAAAAAAATAAAACAAACATAAACAATTAACACACAAAAACATAAACTGCTGGTGGAGGTAAAAATTCTGCTTAAAGGTCACTTCTTGGTGAAAATCATGCATGGTAATTTTTTGTGATGGACAGTCAAGGAATTGAAAGAAAAAAGAGAAAATAAAACAGAAATAATAATTAATAAAAATGATGAATATACCACCTCCCTCTTTATTATGTTTATGTCAATTTCAAGACATACAATGAGAATACATATTTTTCCTTAAAGACATCAAGTATCACAAGCTAGGTTTGTGACCTCACAATGGCAGTTACATTGTGACATCACTTAGTAATGACATCATCAGAAAGCAAAATATTGATTTTTACGTATGTGATGAAGAGAAGCAGTTTCACTGTGTATTCCCAATTAAAATAAGAAAAACTCTCTCCTGGCTTTATTTTCAAACAAATTAGACCAAATTTGGAAGAATCCATCTGTACCCCATGAAATACCTTCCCACCAAATTTGAGATTGATTGAAGTTATAGTTTTTGAGTTATAAGGGCAAAATGGTGCACAGACAGAGAAGCAGATTTCACTGTAAAAGCCCAATTAAAAATAAGAAAAACTCTCTCCTGGCTTTAGTTTTCACACAAATTACACCAAATTTGAAAGAATCCATCTGTACCCCATAAAATACCTGCCCACCTGCCCAATTGAGCTCGATTGGTGTTATAGTTTTTGAGTTATAAGGGCGAAACAGTGTACAGACAGACGGACAGACAGACAGACAGACAGAAACAAATTGATTACAATAACCCTCTCCTATTGTCGAGTGTTAATAATTAATAAAAATGATGAATATACCACCCCCCTCTTTATTATCTTTATGTCAATTTCAAGACATAAAATGAGAAGAAATATTTTTACTTAGAGACAGCAAGTATTACAAGCTAGGTTTGTGACCTCACAATGACAGTTGCATTGTGACATCACTGAGTAATGACATCATCAGAAAGCAAAATATTGATTTTTTACCTATTTGATGAAGAGAAGCAGTTTCACTGTGTATTCCCAATTAAAAATAAGAAAAACTCTCTCCTGGCTTTAATTTTCAAACAAATTACACCATATTGCTAATGTTGTTAAAATATGAAGTTATAAAAATAATGAGTTAAATAATTTCTTTTAAATAACTTGTTAATCGAAAATAAAAAGTGTATGACTGAGAGTGTATTGAAATAATATTTTTTTTAATGTGTTTATTGGATATATATACCACATTACAGTACAAGAAGTCAGATTACAAGACATAATATATTAATACATTACTTGAAGTGCCAAGACAAAAACACACAATCAGACGGCTACAAGAACTAACACATTTAATATTAGACAAAAAGTACACATTATAAGTACTCCAGTAAACTCAATAAACTTTTCACTTTAATACATTATAACTACCAAAGATGCAATATTAAGGTGATATTAATAACATTATAATGTTCTTGTTGTACAAAAAAGAGATTTCAGCTTAAATGAAAATGAAAATTATGGGGACCAGTTTATGTTTTCTATCCTATCTAATAACTCTTTATTATTATCAGCAACATACTTTTGTAAAATTATTTTGCAATACTTAATTCTTGACTTTGCAATACTTAAAAACTCTACAAAATTAGTATTTTTTTTGTCTGTTCTGCAAAAATTCAAGTAATGTTTTCCAAAGAGGATGAAAATATTCAAAAATTTATAAAAGGATGTTTTAAGCTGATTTATTCCTATGCCAAAGATGACTTCACAAATAGTGAATTGTATTCTATCTGGCATATTATTTTGTTTGTTAAGCCAAACCTCCACTTCCTCCCAAAATTTCTTAGAAAGTGGACACAGAAATAAGTGATGCTCTATGGTGTCTATCGCTATGACACAACTATCACAATATGGTTCTGATTTAATTTTCCATTTGTATAAATTAAAATTAAAATTTATTAATCTATTTAGTATTTTATATTGAAATGTTTGCAAATATGTTTCTAGTGTTATGTGATGTGTTGCTGAGAAAATTAATTTCCATGACACACATTCTAAAAGAGGAAATAGGTCTGTCCAGGTATTCACTGCAGTTGGTTCTTTTATTTCATTTTTCAGTTGTTACTTGAAAAATATTGCATGCACAGTATCTTCTTTAAATAGCTTGCAACTTGAAAGCTATTGCATTTACAGTATTTTGTTTAAATATGTTATTGACCTACTTTTGGGTCAGCTATAACAGTAAAATTTGCAGACCTGTATCTCACTGCATAGCTGAGCTACAGCCACTTTTAGAGTATCACTGTTGAGTAAATCAGTAGTAACTTGAAAAATGTTGCATATAGAAAATGTTGCTTAAATATGTTTTCCACATACATATGGGTCAAAGTCAAATTGTAGACCGTTAGATCATAGCATAGCTGAGCGGTAGCTACTTTGAGATTTTTTCTGTAGAGTAAAAACAGTTGTTACTTGAAAACTACTGCATGCACAGTATCTTCTTTAAATAGCTTGTAACTTGAAAGCTATTGCATTTACAGTATTTTGTTTAAATATGTTATTGACCTACTTTTGGGTCAGCTATAACAGTAAAATTTGCAGACCTGTACCTCACTGCATAGCTGAGCTACAGCCACTTTTAGAGTATCACTGTTGAGTAAATCAGTAGTAACTTGAAAAATGTTGCATATAGAAAATGTTGCTTAAATATGTTTTCCACATACATATGGGTCAAAGTCAAATTGTAGACCGTTAGATCATAGCATAGCTGAGCGGTAGCTACTTTGAGATTTTCTCTGTAGAGTAAAAACAGTTGTTACTTGAAAACTACTGCATGCACAGTATTTTCTTTAAATGCTACTTTCAGAGTATTACTGCTGAGTAAATGAGTTGCAACTTGAAAGCTATTGCATTTACAGTATTTTGTTTAAATATATTATCGACCTACTTTGGGTCAGCTATAATTGCAGACCTGTACCTCACTGTATAGCTGAGCTACAGCCACCGAGTATCACTGTTGAGTAAATCAGTTGTAACTCGAAAGCTGTTGCTTTTAAAAAATGTTGACAAAAGATTGTGGGTTCTACTACTTGAAAATATTGAAAGAGTTATTGCTTAGAAAAAAAATACAAGTCGTTTACATGATAATGTCATTAGTTAGATTAGTTGGTTAAGTCACAAACTACTCAGCAAATTAATTAGGTTACTCAGATATAGAAACATGCAAATTTTTGGGGAAAAAAACTATGCAACGATCATCAATTATCATCAGATATTATAATTAAATAATTTTTCACAAAGCAATCATATTGATATATTCATCTTCACTCAGCATCATAAATAAGAGCAATCAAAGGTTCCTTTTAGTAAATTTCCCCTTTCATATATCAGGATGTTTTTCACATGCTGGTTTGTATTTGTTATCATTATGTGTGTATATATGTCTTTGCATGTCGTTACAATTTCTCTGTTGTATGTAATACATACACAAAAATATCCCAAATTATGCTACCTACAAGCTGCATACATACTCAAAATGAAAATGGATTCAAAACAGTTGTACATAAAATCAGTTATAAACACAAAAGAAATAACCTGAATAATGAGCTGCAAAGAAATACTAACAAATTCATTTAATTCTAGAGGTCTCAGGGATAAAACTAAGAGGCAACAAATTTTTCATTGGCTGAAAACCTCATACTTTGGGATTACATTCTTACAAGAAACCCACAGCATAGAAACAGATGAAAATACTTGGAAAAGTGAGTGGGGAGGCAAAATATTTTATTCAAATGGCACAAGCAACAGTAGGGGGGTAGCAATTTTGATCCCGGACAGTTTAGCGATTGACATTAAAATAATATCTGAATGTAAAGATCAGACAGGTAGGATATTAGTTATTGATTGTAAAATTGAAGGCCTGCCATTAACCTTAGTAAATATCTATGCACCAACAAGAGACCGTCTTGCCCAGCAAATAACATTTTTAGCTGAACTGAGAGATAATTTGCAAAACTTAGCATCAAAAAAATTAATAATAGGGGGAGATTTCAACACAAACTTGAATAATAAAATTGATAAAAAGGGAGGCACATATGAAATTTACTCATCATATACTAAGAATTTGAAAAGTTTCATTGAGGAGTATAAACTAACAGATATATGGAGGCTTAGGCATCCGAAGGAATTAAAGTTCACAAGGCGAGAACGAACAAGATGTGGTCTTGTCCAATCAAGGCTAGATTTTTGGTTGATTTCTGAATCAATTTCTTATATAATAAAAAATGTGGTATTAAACCAGGAAATAAGTCAGACCACAGTTTAATAAATATCAAAATTGAAATATTAAACACAATGAAAAGAGGTCCAGGGTATTGGAAGTTTAATAACAAACTACTTCATGATAAAGCTTATGTTGAATTAATTAAGCCAGAGATAGAAATAATAAAAGCTGAAGAATATAAGATTGAAAACAAAAACACTTTTTGGGACTATGTTAAATGTCGGATATGAACAGTTACAATCACATATGCCATAAAAAAGGCTAAGACTGTAAGAGAAAATGAATTGAAGGTAAAAGCGCAACTTGATAATTTAGAAAAGGAACTGATCATAAATTCAGGTACCTCTGAAGAGTATTTTAAAATTAAAGCAGAATGGGAAGAGTTGGAGAAATGTAAAGCTGATGGAGCAATATTCAGGTCAAAGGTAAAGTGGATTGAAGAGGGAGAAAGAAATACAAAATATTTTATTAACTTAGAAAAGCAAAATTACAATATCAAGTACATTAAAGCGTTAATTGATAGCAATGGTACTTTGATAACAGATGCATCAAGCATTATTAATGAGCAACGAAAGTTTTACAAAAACTTATATTCAACAAAACAAGGCTCTTCCATAGATGAGGAATTAGATCTCACTGAATTTTTACAAGTAAACACCTCAAAATTAAAAGCCATGGAGAAACAAATTTGTGAAAATGATTTTAAAATAGACGAAGTTGCAAATGCATTAAAACAGCTACCAAATGATAAGTCTCCAGGGAGTGATGGCTTCACAACAAATTTTTATAAATTCTTTTGGCCAGATATAAAAGACTTCCTACATGAAAGCTTTCTCTACTCTTTTAAAAATGGGGAATTGACAAACGAAAAAAAGGGGAATTATCAATCTTATTCCAAAAGAAGGTAAAGACCTAAGATATTTATGAAATTGGAGACCATTAAGTCTTTTAAACACAGATTATAAGATTTTAACCAAAACTCTTTCAAATAGATTACGAAAGGTATTACCAAAATTAGTAAACGAAGATCAAGTAGGATATATCAAGGGAAGGTATATTGGTCAAAATATTAGGATTATAAAGGATATAATGACATATACAGCAAAAAAGAATCTCCCTGGTTATATTATTTTAATTGATTTCGAAAAAGCATTTGATAGTATAGAATGGCCTTTCTTGATTAAATGTTTAAAACTTTATAACTTTGGAGAAAATTTTATACGCTGGGTTCAGCTCCTACATAAAAATATTGAATCTTGTGTAACAAACAATGGATACCTATCCCAACCATTCAATCTTAGTCGTGGAGTAAGACAAGGGTGCCCAATCTCAGCGCTGCTATTCATCCTGGTTGCTGAAATATTTGCAATACAAATAAGGGAAAACCGATTTATCTGTGGAATAAAGCATATGAATGAAGAATTTCGAATCTGCCAATTGGCAGATGACACCACATTATTTATTAGTAACATGAAGTCAGTAATAGCCTCTGTCACAATACTTCACAGATTTGCAAAGTATTCTGGGCTTAAAATAAATTTAGAAAAATCCACCATAATACCCATTGGAAGTTGCACTAATAAACAAATAAACCTACCAAAAGAAATAAAGCAACTTTGTGTTAGTCATGCAGCTTTTAAAACACTAGGTATCTGGTTTTCCTATGACCAAAAAGAAATGACAAAGTTAAATTTTGAAAAAAACTGGCCTCCATTGAAAAGACCTTGCAAATATGGTCATCTAGGAGACTCAGTCTGAAAGGCAAAGTATCCATCATTAAAACTCTTGTCATACCAAAAATAGTTTATGCATTAAGTTTAATCTTTTGTCCAACAAAAATACTTGAAAAATTAGATAAAATACTTTTCAGTTTTCTGTGGGACAATAAAACACCAAAAATAAAACGTGAAATGATAATTGCAAACTATTGTGATGGTGGATTGAAAATGACTGATGTATTTCTAGTGCATGAAAGCGCCAAAATTAGATTTCTTAAATGAATACTAAAAAGTGATAATATGAAATGGACTAAGCCAACTTGGTACCTGTTAATCATAGAAAAACACCAAATAAACCATAAAATGCCAGCTTATTATACTGAACAATGTAAAACAGAATTTCATTGCCAGGTTTTGAAATGTTGGCAAAAAATTAAATGCAGACCCCCATCGAGTATTGAAGAAATAATGAATGAATACATTTTTGATAATAAATATATCAGTTGCAATGGTAAACCATTGGACCTTTATTTGTTTAAAAGTAGTACAATTTTATCTGATGATTTAAGATTAAAAAGTTTATTAGATAATAATGGTCATATTCAAACATTCCAACAATTAAAGCATAAATTTGACTGGAAATTAAATATACACATGTATAACACTTTAATAACCTCTATACCAAAATTGTGGAAGCAAAAACTAAAAGGTTCACCACCAAGTATGAATATGCAAAGTGAAATATATATAAGTCGAAAGGGACACCTCCTTAGTATAGCTGAAGTGAGTAACCAACAATTATATTTGGAATTACTCAGAAATGTATTGAAATAATATATAAGTTTCATTACATATGCATTTACACTACTTTATTTTTTATATCATTAAAATCAGAAAGGCTAACATTTCCACACACACCCCCCCCCCCCTCCACACCACAAACACTACAAACTACCAGTGAGAAAAGCCATGAAACATAGCAACACATACACACATTAAAAAAGCATTGGGGGAAGCAAAGCTGATTGTGTGTGGATTACTGATTTACGTTGGTGAGGAAGAGAAGCAGATTTCACTGTAAAAGCCCAATTAAAAATAAGAAAAACTCTCTCCTGGCTTTAATTTTCACACAAATTACACCAAAATTGGAAGAATCCGTCTGTACCCCATGAAATACCTGCCCACCAAATTTGACCTTGATTAGTGTTATAGTTTTTGAGTTATAAGGGCGAAATGGTGCACAGACAGACAGACAGACAGAAACAAACTGATCAGAATAACCCTCTCCTATCGTCGAGCGTTAAAAAGTAACTGATTAACATATTTGACAATAATTCCCTAAATTCAATAGTTTTGGAGTTATAAGTGATTTACTCAATGCTGAAATTAAGAAATTTCAAAGTAGCTATTACTCAGTTAGCTATGGACTTACAGCTCTGAAAATTCACCACGACACAGTACATCAAAAAGTAGGTGAACAACATATTTGACAAAAATCCTCTATATTCAATAGTTTTTGAGTTATAAGTGACTTGCTCAATGGTCAAATGTTAAACTTAGTGTAGCTAATACTCAGCTAGCTACGGTGCTACACTTTGGAGACCTCACCATGATATAGTACATGAAGGAGTTGTTCAACAACATATTTGAGACCAATATTGTAAGCAACAGTTACAAAGATAAAAGTTACTTACTCATTTTGCTCACTGTTAAAAACAGAAAATACCTATTACTCACTTAGCTATCAAGATAGACCCCTAAAAATGGTCTTGTAGGCATGGAGAAAGTAGCTGAACAATGTATCTTAGAGAAACGCTCTAAATAAAGTCGTTTCGGAGTTATGAGCCCTTTACTTGAAGTAGCCACCATTGCTATTACTCACTCAGCTATGGACCTAGGTTTGAAAAAACAGCATCAAATGAAAAGACCTAAGCAATAAGGTCATAAAACACTGAAAAGGCCAAGGGGAAACAACCACTGTGATGTACAGCCCTTTTTAAAAACGTGACACACACCCACTCACGCACGCACAGAATGCGTTTTATAATCTCCCGCCTGGAGGGCCGGTGGGAGATAATAATAGAGGGGTTCACATGAATTTTAAGCTTTCTGGTAGGTACCTGTGAGAAAATCGCTCATAAATCGGTCAATTTTCAACGGATCGCTCCCAAATCTAAGCAGCTTGTGTTTTTGATAGTAGGAAGATGTGTATGAAATTACAAGCCTCTGTGGTCAGTAGATTTTGATTTAAAAATTTTCCCATGCCTAAGGTATATAACTGCAAAATATGGTTAGAAAGCTTCCAATAATAAGGGAGATATTCAAGGGAGACCATAATGCGGCGGCTGAAGTGAAAACAAATATGTATTTGTCATTTGCATTTGCTTGCCTAAATGTCTATTAGTAAGACCAATGATAGAATTTAACAGCAGCTAATTACCAATTCACAAGAGTGTGTGGTATGGCAAAGTGATCAACAGAATAAAATTTGGATAAGTTTTAATCACAAAATAACACATCAAGGCACTTTTTTTCAAATTTTTGGACTTTCAAGAAATTTAACTTTAGGTTATCCTGTCACTGAAGCAATCACTGAGGAATACTTTTACAGAATGACATACTGCAAATATATAAAGTGCACACATTCTATTCAAAAAAACTTTCCTGGAGAAATTTTAAGAGGACAATTGTAGTACAACATCAGTAGAGTACACTGCTACATCTTTATGTTTTGAATGTACACAATATTGTTTGTAATTTGACAAAGGAATCACTGTCAAACCTGTGAATGAAGAAACAAATGTAGACTGGACATCCATAACTGTTACTGTTTTGTGACATCAATATGTCATGCCAGGAAAGAGCAAGGTTGTAACAGCATGATTCTGGCAAAACACACAGAGCTACTAAACCTCATATTTTACCAAACTGGTAAAGATACCATCAGTTGCAAGGAGCATCCATAAATCACCTGCACTGTCTAATTTTACAGGTCCTGGTCCTCTCTCAAGCTCATGTTCGAGTGTTTTGAGTACTTCTTTTTGTTGCCAGTTAAGCAAGGAAATATATCTGTAAGTGTAGCTGGTAATGATGATATTTTCATATGTATCCAAACCACAAAGGAAACACTGATGACCTGACATTAGCTTGTTCAGTAAATTCCCATGATTATCACATAGAAAAATACATTTATCAATGAGCGAACTCATGGCAAATGCTTCTTTCAGTCGACAGATGGTATTGTTTTCAAAAGATGGAGACATAAAAAGCAGCTTCAAGGTGTAATCTGTGTACCAAGTTCTCGAGGTACAAGACTTGTTACCACTATTTTCAGTTTGATTGTTACTAAATACCACTATTTCATTTGGATGTCCTTGCAATCCATACAGTTTGTCATCATATACGACATCAGAAAAATGACCTTCTTTCAGTTTCACAAATTCCTTTGACATTTCCATATCACTGACATAAAGACCTGACCAAGTACCAAACACTAACTCTGAGTTCCCAAGTTCTTTGACTGATGTTGGAAAGAAAGGTACAGAAATCTCTTTCTGTAAATTACCCGCCAGATCATACAACTGAATTTTCCTATCTAACAGAACCCATATGTTGTTGTCTGTACACATTATACTACTCACCGCTTCACTTTGAAAGTCAATCTCTTTTGCCAAAGAAAATGATGTCTGGTTAAAATATGTAGCAAGGTCCTGGCAGATATACTGTCCTTCTCTCTTCCAACCATCCCAGTTTATTGTGCACTCCAGACCAGTTTCATTTATCTGACCAAAGATATTTTTGATATTTACATCCCCATTCTCATTTCCTGGCAAAACTAGTTCTGCCAACATTACACTAAGTTTAAGGGATGTAGACTTTACTTTACTGCATCTTTTCACCTTTGCAAACAATCCAGCTTGGAGCTCTGTCAACAAAGATACATTTAATGCATTATTGCTCATCAGGGAAGCCATGTTCATCAACTGGTCAGTCTCCTCTACCTTGGCTTCCAAGTCAAGTTTAGCTTTCTCCAGTATTTTAAGAGCTTCATTTTCTTTCATTGTAACGGATTCTTCACATTCACATTTCATTGCTTTTAATTCAGTCAGTAACTGTTTGTATCGATCTTGAACTTGCTTTCTGGTGTTAGCATAAGATTTCTTGGTCTCTTCCATTACACTTCTGATGGTTTGTATCATCTTCCTGAAATGTTCCAATTTTTTCTTAATGGTTTGGGTATATTTATCCAATTCAGGCAACAATCTTGTGAGACAATCTTCAACTGTTTCAATTTCATGGGTATTGTGATCTTTTATGTGACAGAGATGACACAAAGGTACATTACAACCTTTACAGTGAGTCATCAGAATCTTCTCAGGATGTTTCTTGCAAAACACAATTTCATCAACTGCAGATTCATTATTATTTTTGGCATCTAGTGTCACAATCTTATGGTCCTTTAGGAATGGAATATTGAAATGTATAGTCTTGCAATTTGAGCAAAGCTCTAGCCTACAGTCATTACATTTCCACTTGGCCTCAGCTTCTTCTGTCTGTGTTCCCATGCACTGTTTACATATCACCTTGCCTGCTAAATTTCTGTCACTATTTGGAGACTGTTTATCAATCAGCTTTTGCATAAAGCTATTGAGTTCCACACCATCAACTTTTGAAAATGTGCTGCATCTAGGGCAATCCCATCCTGTGATGTTGTCCTTGGTTATCTTTGGATGCTCATCCAGGCAGCCCTTACAGAAAGTGTGCAGACATTCCTGTAATGTGAAGGGCGACTCTAGTACATGTAAGCACAGGGGGCAATGAAGTTTTTTATCAGTAGAGGAAGCAGTGCAGAGATAGTTACTTGTTGCCATAGCTTCTGCATTGGATCTAAAAAACAAAAATGGGTAACAAATAACATTACACTTATAAACTAAATTGATTTATACTAGTTTGCCAGTCACAAAAATTCTGTTTACATTCTTTCAAAGAATTTCTTGGTTCATTGTTATCTTTCATTTCTGTTTCTTTTTTTTCTAGAGAGAGAGAGAAAATAGTTAATTTTACAACAATTCTCTGTGAAGATAAATTCTAGCCTGATAATATCACTTTTACAAAGATCCTTGAAGAAAAATGTAATCTGAAAGTAATAAATTGAGACTAAAGGCCTGTAGACACTAAGGATCAGCCTGCGAAATTCGCGGTGGCCCTGTGGCCCGGGGCCCCCCCTTTTAAGTTAGGGCCACCAGAACTTGACTTTCATGGGCCCCAATGGGCCACCACATTGACTACAACATGCCTGGTGTAGTAATACAATCCAGTGTGCTGTCATTTTTTAAAAATTGGTTTTCTTTCCGCATGGCTAAGCCCTTAATTATGCATTGTGTTTTACATATTCCAGATTGAGTTCACCCTTAAGTAGCACTGTTTCTCTCACTCTTTCACACACAGGCCAACATACTTTCCTCCCCCCTCCCTTTATATGTTATAGCTAGGCAGTGAGTGTGTGTATGTTTGGCTGAATGTAGCCTTGCCACAGGCGTTTGTACAAATAAATACACAACTGTTTGACTTTATTATAAGTATTTTTCATAATATAGACACAAATGTTTGACTGCATTTTAAGTATTTTTCATAATGTTCTCATACACTTACTTAGCCTAGCTTGTCTCCCAGACTAGAAAGGCCTCTAAATACAGAGTGCATTATGGCAAAAATATTTTCATGTTTGCATCATGATTCAGACAGCCTGGAAGGCCAGGCTAGGCTGAATGTACTGATCCACTGGCAGTTTTGTGTGAGTGAGGGGGGGACTTGTCACTGTAGATCTACTGGTTATAAAGCATATGCCTTGATCGTTTTTCTGCAGTCTTCCTTGTGAAGGGGGAGGGGGAGAACCACTAAGTGCACGAACTCTTGGAAGAGTGCAGAAATAATCAGTACTTAGGAAAGTTAAATAAATGAATTGGGGTACAGATGAATTCTTCCAAATTTGGTGTAATTTGTTTGAAAATTAAAGCCAGGAGAGAGTTTTTCTTATTTTTAATTGGGCTTCTACAGTGAAATATGCTTCTCTTCTCACATACATAAAAAAATCAATATTTTGCTTTCTGGTGATGTCATTACTTAATGATGTCACAATGCAATTGTTATTGTGAGGTCACAAGCCTAGGGTGTGATACTTGTTGTCTTTAAGTAAAAATATTTCTTCCCGTATTTTTGTCTTGAAATTGACATAAAGATAATAAAGAGGGATGTGGTGTATTCTTCATTTTTATTAATTATCATTTCTGTTTTTACTTTTTTTTTCAATTCCTTGACAGGCCATCCAAAAAAAAAATTACCATGAGTGATTTTTACCAAGAAGTGACTTTTAAGCAATAGTTTTTTACCTCACCCAGCTGTTTATGTTCTTGTGTGCTAAATTGTCTATTTGTCTGTCTCTCTGTTTTTTTTTGTGTGTGTGTGTTTAGATTACTCCAGAACTAATGAACAGATCTTTATTAAAATTTTTTGTGGGTAGGACCTGGCCAAAGGAAGAAGATACTGAAAAAGGAAAATCTAGATCTTATTTTGGATACAAAATAATCATGAGTTTTCAGGGGTCCCATTTAAATGCATTTTTAATGCCTTTAGCTTCTACTTGATATTTCTTCAAAACTTAATTTACATGTTTGGTTTTATTTTATTGTCTTCCTTACAATACTTTATATCACTTGAGAGACTGGTCACATGGAGTCGAGTGTTTCTCTCTGAGTGCATCTTGTATAATTTGTATTCAAGCTTGATGTTAAATAAAGAAATTTAACATAAATCACTTTTTTATCTTTTGACTTGTCACTTTTAATAAATTAAAAAGACAATTTGTTAGAAAAATAAAGTGTGTTAATTAGTATTTAAAAAGTTTGGGCCATCAAGTTTTAATAGGGGCCACTGAACTTCAGATCCTAGTGGCCCTATGGGGCCACCACTGCTTTGCAACGAATTTCTCACACTGCTAAGGATGCTCTGATACAAACTGATAAAAAGTTAGAGGTCATATAACATAACTTGTCTATACACACTAACAATAATGAGACGCTCCAATACAAAATGATTTCTAGAGTAAGGTTTCTGTTAAGATTGCCAGAACCACCAATTTTTTCACCAATTTTCGTTAGCTCTGAAAATATTTTTAATGAATATACTGTATTTCTTTTGGTGTGTGTACAGGCTTTAAGAATTTATGTTACAATCTTTTCAAAAAGCTGTTGACTATAGAGAGAGAATTTCATTGATTTAAGTGCCACCTACACACAATTAACAAAAAAACATACAGTAACAAGTTGACATAAAGCAGCCAGCCCTAAACATCAGGGCTTATGAGGCACTGTTGATACAACAGAAAATTACAACAGAAGATATTAGATGTCTTAAAATATATTTAAACTAGAAATAGGACGCCTTGTTGATAGTAGGTGCGAATAGAAACAGGATAGCATAGAAGAACACACATTATCATGTGTAATGTCCACCCCATGAACCTTTTGCCAAAATTGTACAGTAGTCTTACAAGACCCTGTTTCATTTGTAAAATATATCAATGATGCTTAAATATTTATTAGTGTAGATGTAAATTATTTCAGCTTCATGCCTTTTTGCATTGGTTGGGTCGAAAATTTTGACGAAATCACTCTATCTTGCACGGTTAAGAAGATAGAAGCAAATTCCTGGTTTTCTATCTTTGGCAAAAATTTGAAAATTCAAAATGGCCGCCATTTTTGGGAAAAGGAAAATTTTTTGAAAATTGCCAAGAGTACATTTCTTAGATACCCTATGGGTTGAAAATTTCAATAAAATAACTCTATTTTGCACGGTTAAGGCCAATTTGTGTTTTTCTATTTTGGGCAAAAATTCGAAAATTCAAAATGGCCGCCTTTTTTGGGGAGGGGAAAATTTTTTGAAAACGGCAAAGAGTACATTCCTTAGATACCCTGTGGGTCGAAACTTTCAATGAAATCGCTCTATCTCGCACAGTTAAGGAGATAGAAGCAAATTTGTGTTTTGCCATTTTTGGCAAAAATTCAAAATGGCCGCCATTTTTGGGGAGGGGAGAATTTTTTGAAAATTGCAAAGATTACATTCTTTAGATACCCTGTGGGTCGAAAATTTTGACGAAATCGCTCTATCTCGCACAGTTAAGGATATAGAAGCAAATTCGTGTTTTGCCAAAAATTCGAAAATTCAAAATGGCCGCCATTTTTGGGGAGGGGAAAATTTTTTTAAAATTGGCAAGAGTAGAATTCTCAGATACCCTGTGGGTCGAAAATTTTGACGAAATAGCTCTATCTCACATGGTTAAGGAGATAGAAGCAAATTCGTGTTTTGCCATTTTTGGCAAAAATTTGAAAATTCAAAATGGCCGCCATTTTTGGGGAGGGGAAAATTTTTTGAAAATTGCAAAGAGTACATTCCTTGGTACCCCGTGGGTTGAAAATTTCGAGGAAATCGCTCTATCTCGCACGAAAATTCAAAATGGCCGCCATTTTTGGGAGGGGAAAATTTTTTTAAAATTGCCAAGAGTACAATGCTCAGATACCCTGTGGGTCGAAAATTTTGACGAAATCGCTCTACCTCGCACGGTTAAGGAGATAGAAGGAAATTTGTGTTTTGCCATTTTTGGCAAAAATTCGAAAATTCAAAATGGCCGCCATTTTTGGGGAGGGGAAAACTTTTTGAAAATTGCAAAGAGTACATTCCTTAGATACCCTGTGGGTGGAAAATTTCGATGAAATTGCTCTATCTCGCATGGTTAAGGAGATAGAAGCAAATTTGTGTTTTGCCATTTTTGGCAAAAATTCAAAATGGTCGCCATTTTTGGGGAGGGGAAAATTTTTTGAAAATTGCAAATAGTACATTCATTGGATACCCTGTGGGTCGAAAATTTCGACGAAATCGCTCTATCTCGCACAGTTTAGGAGATATGAGCACATTTGCCTTTTTCAGTATTCAAAATAGCCAATTACTCATTTATTTAATTAATTACTCACTCATCTATGAAGCAATTCCTCCCAAAAGCAACCCCATACAAGCTATTAACCCAATGAACCTCCATACCAAATTTCAGAAAGATAGGCTTAATAGCATTCCTTAAAATGTCTGGAAACCAAAGATCTACTCAAAAGTAGCAAAGTAGCTATTACTCAGTTAGCTATACAGCTATCATCACCAAAAGCAATCCCATACAAGCTATTAACCCAATAAACCTGCATGCCAAATTTGGTAAAGATAGGATAAGAACTGTTGCCTAAAATGTCTGGAAACCAAGTGGGATGCCGGACGGCAGACGGCGGAAAAAGCAAAAATAATATGTCCACCCCCCTATTTTTGCTTTTTTGCTTTTTCCGCAAAACTTATCTTTACCAAATTTGGCATGCAGGTGGGTGGACATAATTAACAAAACATACATCAATGTGAAAAACAGGATTTACATTTAACTAAAATGTTTGACAGGAAGTTTATAAAAATCAGAATATTTTCCTTTTGCATAAGAATTCCAAATTTTTCTGAGCATGAGAGTGTCCTCCAATGTCTTTGTATACTGCACATGTTATTTTCAAAATTATATCTTTTTTTTGTTATACGAACTACAATAGAAGACTATAAGTGTGTTCAACTGGAGCCAACTCAAGGGTCAGTTGTCTTTGTTTACATTGTTGGCTAGGGTTGGCTAAAGAGATACTCCTTATTTGACAAGATCTTAAATTATTTTACATAAAGACTTTAATAAAGGTCCTTAAAAAGATTATTTTTAGAATTGAACCTTGGGACAGATGGAACAGAAAAGTTTGTTGTCAGCCACAAGCTTTTGAAGAAATGGCAAAATTAATGCTTTTACCATTCATAAATTTTAGTTTTTACTCATGCCACACACATGGTCTGACAGGTGGCTGGGAGTTGTGGCATGCTCCTGTAATCCAGTTACTTGGAAGCCTGAATTAAAGTAAGAGATCTGTTTTATAATAAAAACTAACATTTTACGTCAACATACATGTAAAGGACTTAATGTTTTATACTTTTTAAAAGGCTGTTTGTGTACAAATGATTTCACAAATGAAAAGTAATATTTCTGAATCAACATACTACGACATAACAGACTGTTATATGAAATGGTTAGGCCTAACACAGGTCATACCTGGTTTTAGCATGACTTTGTGACAAAAAAAATACAAATATCAGAATTTAGCCAGCCAAGTCAAGGCAGTAACTGTGGTCATGATCAACATTTTTCAATAATATCCCATCTATTGTCTAAATCATCCAAATAACTTAAACAGTTTGAACAACCAAAGTTTTCAATTGATCCCATATATGTACACCATGATGCCTGCATCCTCTTATTAATCACACTGTAATGCCTCAACAGTACTTTTTTAACTTCCGACACTAGGGCATAAAATTTACTAAATTAAATTTTGACATTTATGAAAACCATCCTAATTAGCATGTGCTATCAAGAACAAAACACAGTAATGTTGAACAACACTGCTAAGCTGAATCTTTAGGAACTAAAGTTTCTTACACTTCACCTGGGAGTCTAGATGTCAGGGTGATTTGTAATCAAATACCAATAAATATTATACCACATGCAGGTCCTTTGCAGGAAAAAAATTTAATCCAGACTTATGGTTGTTGAGTGAAAAAAATCCATGGAAATGCATTGAAAGACACCAACAAAATTTGATACTTACAATTTACTACAGATTCTAGAGGTCAGGGTGATTTTCAATAGAAAATGCTCTTTGAAGGACTTGATATACATTTTTACCTGAAAGAGTTAGGGTTGTATGACACAAAATTCCAAATAAAGTTCCTGCAATAGACTTAATCAGTTCATATAATTTATGAATATTAGTATCAGAAAGAATTACTTGGAACTAAATGATTTAATGGTATGCAGAATAAAATGCTTGAGTAAAATGTAACTTATGGGCTTAACTCCATTGGGGTTTCATAATTTAGATTACTTAAGTAAACTGATGCTTTACTCAATGGTAATACATTTCATGATTTATCATTGATGTAATAATAATCTCTTGAATTTTCCTGGTCTTTTTAAATGAAAATAGGGATTTTAACTGATTTGGGGCTTTTTTCACATACTGATAAATGAGGTGGGGGTTATCTCAACAGATGGAAATGTAGGACTTATCTCTCGATACCAGATGGTTTTCCTCTGTAAGACTTCTTCTCTGGATTCAAGTTAATTACTTGAAATTAGTCAATGGGAATAACTGTTTATTAATTCTGTGTTGTCATTCAAAAAAATTAATGGACTAAAACTTACTCTAAAGGTTTGTCATTCATAAAATTTAATGGACTAAAACTTAGTCTGGGGCTTATCTCTTTCCAATATTTTTAACTGATATGAACTGAATCTTGGGGACTACATTGAGTAAAATTTGGGCATTATTTTGTATATTTTGCTGGGAAGACTAAGCTCTCAACTAACATTATTCTTTGAGTAAAAATACTTAATATGAAAAAAGTTAATATCCATTTCATTTTAATCTTTTTTTTAAAATTAATATACATTACAAAGTTAATATCCATTTCATTTTAATCTTTTTTTAAAATTAATATACATTACAAAAACCAAACACTAAATGTAATAGAAAATACCAAATTAAGTAAAAGTAAGAATGGCATATATCAAAGTGATTGCTTGCTTTTTGAAAACTACTCAGGATTGAACTTATGTCACAAATTATTAAAATAAAAAGCAATCATCAGTGTGGAAAATATTACTCAGGGAGACCCAATCACACAGAAGTGTTACCTTTGAATGTAACTTCAAAGAAACACAACTATTTGATATGTGCTCAGGACTTATTTAATCAAAGTTACTGTCCAATCAGCATTCAGTACTGAAGACAAAGGCTTACAATAGCTTTTGGTTGGATTAATCCATCTAACTACTCAGGTGTATTCAACATATTCTTTCAATTCAGTGTGTAATATATTTTCAAAGAAGGAAAGTTAAATATTGGAAAGGCAATTGACTGTTAATTGCATTAGCAATTGGAAACATTTGAGGCTATATAAACTGAGCTTTGTGTTGTATTTGTCACAAGCAGGCTTATATCTGATGTCTCACTGGATGTTAAAAGATTGATTGTATTTTTTTTTAAACTAGTTAAAAATTAATATAAATTTTAGTTAAAGGATTGTGTGAAACAGGATTCTGTACTAAATTGGGACACTGGGCTGAAGTATTAAGGTAATTAAGTAATATATTTTTACTTTTGTCTTACTGTATCAATGAAACACTGCCAGAATAAATTTTACTGTGCTCTTTTTAATTTGATAAAATAAACATTTTGATTACATGATTGTGTAAAACATGATTCTGTACTGAATTTAGGTGGTGAGCTGAAGTATTATGTAATTAAGTTAAGTAAATATGTTTAATTTAAAGACTGGGTTGTTACTCGATTTGCAAGATGATGCCATTTGTTTCCAGAAATCTGTAATGTTTAAACAGGTTAAAAATACATTTACAAATTAATCTAATGCCAAAAAAATGTTCCAAACAATAAGGGTATATTTCAGAATTGAGAATGGCATATGCTATATAATAATCTTATTTCTCTGACAAAAACATTTGTTTGGTATTTTTTATACATTCATATGTCATCACTACGTTAAACTTGTCAATCTTTAGCATCTTTTATAATACTAATCTTATAAAATTTGTCATTATTCCTGTACAACAGATACCTTTTAGAACATATCATTTTTGATTATTCAGCTATCTTAGCTCTTTTTAAAAATGTATGAACCACCAGCTAGTTAAATATGCCTTATCATTATCTGAATATTACAGTAGTATCAGTCCTTTTATATTAATGTTGTCACTGGAGTTTCTTTATACTTAATCCTGTTATCATAGTCTCTGAAAATTCTCTAAAATACAGAATACCCTGTAAATAAAGAATACTGGTGAGATGTTGTAATTACAAAAACATTGACATTTTGATACAATCATATTATATACATGTAATTATATATGACATAAATATATATGATATTTATATATTAATATGTATTATTTTAACATTTCAGCACTTAACATGGAGAACATAGCAGATTACATCAAACCGGTGACAGACAGATCAACACAGGGCATTCGGCAAATAACCACAGAAAAACCATGTGGTATAACCCTAGAGTACATAACCACAGCTCCTCAGTCAAGCCAACCTTTCCATGGCATCACTTCAGAAAATATGCATCCAGCTACTCCACTGCCACTGTCATCTAGACAACAGTATCACACACAAGATTCTGGGATTTATCCATTCATTGGCTATGACAGGAATACAAATTCTTCAAATGTTTCTATGACAAACTACATTCAAACTCCACCTTACAGCAACCAAAGAGTGACTGTGGACTGCAGACAAGGGATCTACATTGGAACATCTGATGAAATGCCATACTCCACACCTTGTAACAGACAACAGCTAAATTACGAAAACAACTACCAACAAAATACCAGGTCAAGCAAGACATTTTACCAAGATACGACAACCGTAAATAAAATAGCATGGCATGATAACGTGCAGAAGGATTATTACTATGCCAGTTGTGTGCCCTCATTACCAAACCCTGATCAAATTCAGTCTTGTTCCAAGCAGTTATCACAAGATTATGCGAGTTACCTCAATGCTTCCATGGAGACCAGGAATGCTGTGAGCTGCAGCAGTGGAGACTATGATCAACATAATACAGAGATGGACAGTGGACCATCAAGTCATTCAGTGATAGATTTTGGGATAAGTTTCAAAGATGATTTAGCATCGACTGACATAGAAAAACACCTGGTTTCATCAGCAATGCAAGGTCTGGAGAATTTCAATGCCAGACTAAATAGTGGCTTCCTTGAGAGGAACAATACAAATAAGTCACCATCTCATTTAAAAGACTATAGGCGGAATAATGTATCTTCACCTTATGCTTGCAATGATGTGAACAGAGGCAGAAACCTGATCTACAGTGACCTGAAGGTCACCTGTGAGTACTGCTGCTTCACAGCTCGGACTGAAGCTGGTTTGAAACTACATCAGAGGAAATGTGGAGAGTTTGCAGAGAGAAAGTGTAAGCACTGTAACCAATACTTCAGGACAAAGTACAACTTGAGACAGCATCTGCGTGCAAAACATGGTCTCAAGAGCTTGAGTTTTAAGTGCCAGTTATGCTCGGAATCCTACGCACAGTTTTCTGAGCTGGCAGAACATACCAAGTTTACCCACATGGACAGTTATTTGACACATATTTGTCAGATATGTGGTAACAAATTTTTATCAAAATCTCGTCTTCAAGAACATCAAACATCTCAACATTTTCATCTCACTAGTATGCCAATACATTTTAGTTCCGTGTACTAGATTTGTTTAGATTTGTATTTATGTCAATGAACCAATGCAATTGTTATACATGTAAAGTGGTATGCTGCAGTACATTAACATGTAAGAAGTGTTGTTGCAGAATGTAAGCACAATAAAAGTTACAGATACACAGATACAGTACAGATGCATGGTTTTGATGTACTTTTCTCCACAATTACTTTCCATTACAGTGTGTACTGTAGGAGACAAATTATACCCTATCCCACCTTTTGAATAGCTTTTGAAGATGAAATATACACTGGTGTGCACTTTCATTCATTTCAAAAAAATTAAACAAAAAAGATTGAGAAAAGCTTTTGAAAACATAAACAGAAACAGAGTGTCCCAATAAGCTTAAGTGTTAACGTTTGAAGGAAGAGAAAAGGAAATAGTATGTTTAAAATTTCCTCATACAGAAATATAATCATCCCTGAAGGGTGTGTTTTCCCATATGTTGGTTTACCATCCCAAACCTCTAGGACCAATAATAAGCGAGTTATAAGCACAAGTTTGGCTATCCTCGTTTGACCTTGAAGGAGGGGTCCATGATTTCCTATAGGTTGGTTTACCATCCCAAACCTCTAGGACCAATAATAAGTGAGTTATAAGCACTTTTAAGTTTGGCCATCCTCGTTTGACCTTGAAGGAGGGGCCCAAGGTCAAATCCAACCACACCAAAAGATTCCCAGCCCATGATTTCCTATAGGTTGGTTTGCCATCCCAAACCTCTAGAACCAATAATAAGCAAGTAATAAGCACTTTTAAGTTTGGCTATCCTCGTTTGACCTTGAAGGAGGGGTTCAAGGTCAAATCTGACCACATCAGAAGATTCGCAGCACATGATTTCAATAGGTCTCACATTGCAAACCTCTAGGACCAATAATAAGGAAGGACATATAGGCACTTTTAGAGTCCGCTATGTGGGTTACTTCGGCACTCCTTGGATGACCTTGAATTAGCAGCTTCAAGGTCAAATGTCTGCAAGGTTGCAGAGGACATATATATCTGTCATACAGATCACCTATGAAGAGATTCAACCTTCTACCTATGAGAAACAGCCCGCAGAAAAATGTATATAATTTTCAAAGAAATGCCCGCGGCGGCCATCTTGTTTTTCAAAATGAGGCTTATTTCCATCCCAGAGCAGCTTACCCCCCAATGAAGATATCCTGCAAATTTGGTGAACCTAGCTGGTGTAGTTTTCTTAAGTTATAAAAGAGACTAACATGCAAAGCTTTCAATACAAGATACTACATAGAACTAGAAAAAGGTTTTTCCTAACAAAACCGAAGTGGCCTTGATAGAGACATGGGTTATTAAAACCTGTAGTAGTTGCGGTATCAGACTGTAAGCAGAATGTCAGGTTTATTGTGTTTTGTATGTGATGGAAAAGTGGCCCAGTTTTGCTGTAAGATCGCCACACCTTAACTTGTATTGGAACTTAAAGGTGCCAGAAAATAAGAATGGTCTGTTTTTCATCCATAATAAGTGTGCAAAGTTTAACTGTGGTCGGTTAGAAATGAGATAGTGGGCTATTTAAAAACTGTCGCAGTTGCTTATTTCAGTATAAGGTGGCCATATCTTCATTCATATTGGGACTTGAAGTTGACCATGAAATAATATTGTCCATTTTGTTATCCTTTATAAGTATGCAAGGTTTAACTGAGGTCACTGGAAATAATTAGGATAGCTGAAGCCCAAAGCCCTCTTATTTCACTGTAGGGTGGCCATAACTACATCCACATTGGGTATTTAATATTTATATAGCTGATCATAAAATAAGAATGTCCTTTTTGTCATGCTTCATTAGTGTACAAAGTTTAATTGATGTCAGTCAAATAATAAGATAGCTGGAAGCTGAAAATTCCCTTATTTTACTTTAAGATGGCCAAAACTTAATTGATATTGCGACTTTAAGGTGACCATAAAATAAGAATGCCCCTTTTGCTAACCTTTATAAATGTGCCAAGTTTTATTTTTAAAATTTAAATACTTACTGAGCTCTGGGCTAAAAGCCTACATTTTAAGTTTAAGTAACCATAACATTATTAATATTTAAATCATAACAGCCAGAGCCTTCTTTTGATCTCCTTCAATATCAATGATAAATCAATGATAAGTTAGATTTTAAAAATGGAAAACTAAAGCAGCCAAAGGGTTTTATTCCAACTTTATGACTTTAAGGAGGCCATAGCATCTATAATATTTACAGTCTAAGGTAACCATGAGGTCAAAATATTCCTTTGGCAAATCTTGTGGTATGTGGCAAATTTGTTTGAAAAAAGTAAAAACATAACGATGATCTAAAGGTTGCAGATACATGGCTGTAACTTCACCGTGTGAAAGATTATGAAAAATTAGCTGAATAATTTATTCCAACAAAATGTTGAAATCCTAAACATTTTTGAGATATAGACAAAGTACCTTTTTTTTTTAATTTACTAAAATAAAACACCTGTGGTCTGATTGATCAGTAAATCCTTTCCCATGTGCAGATTTAGTTCTAGAATGTACCTGCAAAATGTTAAAGCGCTGGTGTAAGTGGTTTTTTCTTTCGAACCACGACGACAGGGTGTTTCTGAGAGATGTTTATAGTTACCTTATAGTCTCCTTAAAGTATCCCAAAACTTCCCCTCTCCCCCTATAGTTTGAAAGAAAGATAGGAAAAACAAACAATCAGTGCCTGTGTCAGCTCACTTTGTGTTGTGATCTTTAGAGTACAAGTGTAAGTAAAGTAAGGACACAAAAGTTGTGCACTGCAAATGGTATTCAGAAGTTTGTTCATTGAGCAACCAGTCTCAAACTTTACTATGTTACAGTTCACAAAAAAGTAAACAAACAACACCTTTGAGAGAAATTACCTGCAATACTTCTGAAGATAGGAGCCATTTACTAACTATGGTAACTAGTAGTTACTAACTACTGAAAAGTGAGAAAGTAAGTATTACTCACTCATACACTGAGCAACAACTTTGAAACTTAACTATGTTATAGTTCAATACAACAAGATGAACAACACCTTTGAAAGAGATTGCATAGCTGCAACACTTTTGAAGATATCAGCCATTTACTTATCATGCTAACTGCTGAAACATGAGAAAGTGGTTGTTACTCATTTAGCTATTGTGATAGCCATCCCAAACAATGACCAACTCTTAAATAAAGAGAAAGTACCTGGACAATCTATGTCATGAAACTGCTATAAATCTATAACTTTTCAAGATATATGCAATTTACTCAACTGTGACATGGTAAAAGTACCCATGTATTGAGTAAGTTTGAAAACTTCAATATGTTATAGTCCATCAAACAATATATGATCAAAATGCAATACATTTGAAGATACAAGCAATTTACTCAATATGTAACTGCTGAAAAATGTGAAAACAGATATTAACTAGAGGATCGCTCGCAAAAAAAAAAGATAATGTTTTTGCATAGCAAAAACAAAGTGTCCCGAAAAGGATATAAAGGTGAGTGCTAAAGAATTAAGAAAATGCTTCGTTTCTAGCCTTATACTGTTGTGGCAACCAAAGTCAGCGCAGTCTGCTCTATCTAGCACGGTTTTCAAGATATAAGCATTTTTGTGTTTTGCAAAAAATTCGAAAATTCAAAATGTCCGCTATATTTGGCGAGACAAAAATATTTTGAAAATTGGCATGGCTAGTCTGCAGAGATACCCAGCAGGTCAAAAATTTTGTTTAGTTCGCTCCATCTAGCACGGTTTTCGAGATATAAGCATTTTTGTGTTTTGCAAAAACTTTGAAAATTCAAAATGGCCACCATTTTTGGGGAGACAAAAATTTTTGACAAGACCACTGCTGCGGTGTGTATCTCCCGCCGAGCATTAAAGGAGAAGAAATAGCTTTTCCGAGATATTCACAATTTTTCATTTTCGTGTGTGAAAGGTCTTCCAAAAGTAGGTGAATCAGTTATTTGAGAAAAATTGGCAATCTGCAATACTATTAAGAGATAATTCACATTTACTCCTTTTGAGTAGGTGAGTAATTACCTACAGGTCTGGAACTTCACCAAGTGAAAGTTCCCCCAAAAGTAGATGAGTTATTTGATAAAAATTGGGTATCCGCAATACTTTTACAGATAATTTGCATTTACTCATTTTGAATAGGTGAATAATTAGCTATGGGTCTGAAACTTCACCAAGTGAAAGCTCTCCCAAAAGTAGGTGAATGAGTTATTTGAGAAAAATTGGCTATCTGCAATACTTTTAGAGATAATTTGTATTTACTCATTTTGAGTAGGTGAGTAATTAGCTACGGGTCTGAAACTTCACCATGTGAAAGCTCTCCCACAAGTAGCCGAATGAGTATTTGATAAAAATTGGGTATCCGCAATACTTTTACAGATAATTAGCATTTACTCATTTTGAGTAGGTGAATAATTAGCTACGGGTCTGAAACTTCACGGAGTGAAAGCTCTCCCAAAAGTAGGTGATGAGTTATTTGAGAAAAATTGGCTATCTGCAATACTTTTAGAGATAATTCGAATTTACTCATTTTGAGTAGGTGAGTAATTAGCTATAGGTCTGAAACTTCACCAAGTGAAAGCTCTCCAAAAAGTAGGTGAATGATTTAATTGAGAAAAATTGGCTATCCGCAATACTTTTAGAGATAATTCGCATTTACTCATTTTGAGTAGGTGAGTAATTAGCTATGGGTCTGAAACTTCACCATGTGAAAGCTCTCCCACAAGTAGATAAATGAGTTATTTGATAAAAATTGGGTATCCGCAATACTTTTACAGATAATTAGCATTTACTCATTTTGAGTAGGTGAATAATTAGCTATGGGTCTGAAACTTCACGGAGTGAAAGCTCTCCCAAAAGTAGGTGAATGAGTTATTTGAGAAAAATTGGCTATCTGCAATACTTTTAGAGATAATTCGCATTTACTACATACATACATACATATATACATTTATATAGCGCTAATTTCAGAGAACCTGTTCATTAGCGCTTTGGCAGTGATTTTAACAGAACTGATTTTTATCTATGTACAAAGAATGTGATAAAGTTCCTAGTTGACAGATTGTATTGAGTAAGCTTGTTTGAAGAGATAAGTCTTTAGTTGTTTCTTGAATGAGCTGACTGATGAACTGGTACGGATATAAATTGGTAGGTGATTCCAGAGTTCAGATGCTGCCTTTTCGAATGCTTTATCACCGTAGTTTTTTAGTCGCGTCCTTGGAACACGCAGCAAGAAGCTGTCAGCTGATCTGAGAGCACGTGTTGAGGTATAAGGAGTGAGCAGTTCAGAGAGGTATTCTGGAGCTTGTCGATTTATGCATTTGAAGGTAATCAGTAGAATTTTGAATTCTATCCTTTGTTGGATTGGGAGCCAATGAAGCTTTTTTAAGAGTGGTGTGACAGAGTCGAATTTCCTTTTGTGAAAGATGAGCTTGGCAGCGCAGTTGAGAACTCTTTGGAGCTTATTTTTGAGACCCGAGGGACAATTGTAGAGCAGGCAGTTATAAAGGTCAAGGCGAGAGGTGACAAAGGCATGTACCAAAGTGACACATGCACTTTTGGTGAGAAATTTCCTGATCTTGAACAAGTTTCTGAGATGAAACCAGGCTGTTGATGTTATTTGATTGACATGCTGTTTCATTGTCAGTTCTGAGTCGATGTATACACCAATGTTTTTGACACAGTCTTTTACTTCAATATTTGTGTTGCCAACAAGTATGGTATGGATGTTCGATTTATGTAACTGTGATTTGGTTCCAACCATTAAAACTTCTGTCTTGTCATCATTTAATTTTAAATAGTTGGTGGTCATCCATGATTTGATTTCTTTGCAGCAGTCTTCAATTTTAAGAATAGCAGATTGAACTGAGTTTTGGTCCTTTGGATTGCAATGGACATACAATTGTGAATCATCTGCATAAAAATGAGGAGATACTGATTTCGACCTAATCACTCGACCCACTGGCTCGGTGAAATCGGAGTATTCACTAGGGCCCAAAATGGAACCCTGCGGGACATTCAGTGTTAGTCTAACTTCATTTGAGACAAAGTGTTCTACCATGACCTTTTGACACCTGTTGTGGAGATAGGACTTGATCCATTTGTGTGCCTTTCCAACTATTCCAAACTGGTTTTGAAGCCTTTCAAGGAGAATTTGATGGTTTACAGTGTCGAATGCTGCTGAGAGATCTAGCAGGACTAGAATACTGCATTCCCCTCTGTCAGCAGCCATGAGCAAATTGTTCATGATCTTCAGAGTGGCAGTTTCTGTGCTATGATTCCGTCTGTATGCAGATTGGAACTTTTCTCTCAAACAGTTTGAATCTTTATAATTGTTCAGTCTGTGTGCAACCACCCGTTCTAGAAGTTTTGAGGCAAAGGACAAATTCAATACTGGGCAGTAGTTTTTAAGTATTTCTGGATTCAAAGAGTTCTTTTTCAATAGTGGAGTGACAATAGATTTTTTGAAACTGGAAGACACTATTCCTGAGTGTAGTGATGCATTGATTATCTTGGTGAAGATAGGAGCAAAGGTTTTGCTGCATTGTTTTACTATTGCAGTTGGGACTGGGTCGAGGCTGCATTGCTTGTTAGGACATCCGAGAATCAGCTTCTGGATTTCTTCTTCATTTGTGGAACAGAGTGTCTCTAATCTAGAAGTAGCAGGGACATCAAACTCATGTGGATCTGCACCTGTTTGTTCTGCGTGTAGACCTTCCAGAATTTTGTCAATTTTCTGGATGAAGAAATCATTGAATATCTCGGGGAGTGAGGATTTGTCGCCACTTGGTAAGAAAGTTATTTTTTTCTTTTGCAGGAGAGAATTTAAAATACCAAAAAGCTTCTTTTGGTCACCTTTACACTCATCAATGCTCTTTGTGTAAAACAAAGTCTTTGCACGTTTGATCGCTTCAGTCACATCATTTTTGGCACCCTTCCATGCTATAAGATTTGAAGGGGTTTTGTGAAGTTTCCACCGTCTTTCTAATCTGCGTCTCTTTCTTCGGAGATCTCCTATGGAGTTGCTGTACCAAGGTACAGTTTGTCTATCTGATACAAGTTTTGTGATTTCGGGGGCATGTTTATTGAGGAGATCCTTTAAAGTGGTGTCATACAGATTGGTCAAGATATCAACATCTTCAGAGTTGCAATGAAATAGGTCAGAGTTTTTTAGGTCCCTTTCAAAGCTATCAAGGTTGATAGCTTTTAGTTTTCTATACTGTACCTTCTTTTTCCTATAATTAACTAACTCAGTATGTAATCTGAAAGAGACCAGATAGTGATCTGATAGTTGTGGATCAGTAACATGGACTTCAGTGATATGCTCTTCTGATCTGGTCATCACCAGGTCAAGAGTATGTGACTTATTATGAGTGGCACATCCTACGTGTTGCTTAATTCCAAAAGAAGTGAGGGTATCTTGTAGAAAGGATGCTAAGCTGTCGTTTGTATCTTCAACATGAATATTGAAGTCACCCATAATCAGCAACTGTTCGTTTTGGATGACGAGTGACTCTAACAGTGTAGGGAATTCTTCTTTGAACTGTGATATTTTCAGGTTATTGGATTGGGAAGGAGGTGGTCTGTAAATGACAATAATCCTGAAGGTTTTTGAATTGGAAACAAGAGTAGCTTCAACCAGCTCAAAGCTATGGAAATTATCCCTGGTGTTACACTGAGTGATATGCAGGTGTTCATTGTGAACTAGTGCCACCCCTCCACCCTTTCCAGCTTGCCTGGGTGTGTGAATGATGTCATACTTTAAAGGGCACATTTCACCGGGAGTGATGTAATCCTCATCTGTAAGCCAAGTCTCTGTGACAGCTATTAGGTCTAATGAGTTATCTAAAATCATTTCCTGGAAGTCAATGACTTTGTTTCTTATAGATCTTGTGTTGATCACACCAACTTTGATTCCTTCATTTGTCACATCAGGTTTGCTACTAGCCCCAGAGGGTTGATGAACTGTGACATTAGAGTTTCTTGCACATTTCCTTTTGCCAGCCCTACACCCTCTCCTTTGTCCCTGGAGATTTAAATCTTTAATCAGCAGATGAACATTTTCATGTAATAATAGTTTGTTTGGACCTTTGGGTCTATTGGCATTTATAGTAATTAGTTCTTTCCTTGTGTACGTGAAAGTCATTGTTGAAGAAAACAATATCCAAGAAAAGACCAACAATAGTATCCAATTAATCTGAGAATGACACTTCTGAACCTACTCATTTTCAGTAGGTGAGTAATTAGCTATGGGTCTGAAACTTCACCATGTGAAAGCTCTTCCAAAAGTAGGTGAATGAGTTACTTGAGAAAAATTGGCTATATGCAATACTTTTAAGAGATAATTCGCATTTACTCATTTTGAGTAGGTGAGTAATTATCTACGGGTCTGAAACTTCACCATGTGAAAGCTCTCCCAAAAGTACATGAATGAGTTATTTGATAAAAATTGGGTATCCGCAATAGTTTTAGAGATAATTAGCATTTACTCATTTTGAGTAGGTGAATAATTAGCTACGGGTCTGAAACTTCACCGAGTGAAAGCTGCAGAGATACCCTGAAGATCAAAAATTTCATCGAAATCGTTCTATCTAGCACGGTTTTCGAGATATTAGCATTTTTGTGTTTTGCAATTTTTGCGCAAAAATTCGAAAATTCAAAATGGCCGCCATCTTTGGCAAGACAAAATTTTTTTGAAAATTGGCATGACTACTCTGCAGAGATACCCAGTGGGTCAAAAATTTCGTCGAAATCGCTCTATCTAGCACGGATTTCGAGATATAAGCATTTTTGTGTTTTGCAATTTTTGCGAAAAATTCGAAAATTCAAAATGGCCGCCATTTTTGGCGAGACAAAATTTTTTTGAAAATTGGCATGGCTATTCTGCAGAGATACCCTGTGGGTCAAAATTACGTCAAAATTGCTCTATCTAGCACGGTTTTCGAGATATAAGCATTTTTATGTTTTGCAATTTTTGCGAAAAATTCGAAAATTCAAAATGGCCGCCATTTTTGGCGAGACAAATTTATTTTGAAAACTAGCATGGCTATTTTGCAGGGATACCCTGTCGGTCAAAAAATTCATCGAAATCGCTCTATCTAGCACGGTTTTCGAGATATAAGCATTTTTATGTTTTGCAATTTTTGCGCCAAAATTCGAAAATTCAAAATGGCCACCATTTTTGGCGAGACAAAATTTTTTTGGAAAATAGGCATGGCTACTCTGCAGAGATACCCTGTGGGTCAAAAATTTCGTCGAAATCGCCCTATCTAGTACGGTTTTCAAGATATAGGCATTTTTATGTTTTGCAATTTTTGCGAAAAATTCGAAAATTCAAAATGGCCGCCATTTTTTGGCGAGACAAAAATTTTTTTGAAAATTGGGATAAGTACTCCGCAGAGATACCCTGTGGGTCAAAAATTTCGTCGAAATCGCTATATCTAGCACGGTTTTCGAGATATAAGCATTTTTGTGTTTTCCTTATTTGGAAAATTCGTAATGATTAATTAATCATTAATTACTCGGCCATTTCTTAACCAATCAATGCCAAAATCTAATGATTTCCAGATTTTAATAGAATGAATGTATTTGCCACGTTTCAGGTGAATTGATAAAATTCCTTTCAAGTTATCATCCGGACAAGCTTCCCCATCGAAAAAAGACATTTTTGGTCATGTGACCTCTCTGATTGGTTGAAATGTCACTGCAGCATATTCAAAAAAATTCCCCAAGGCTACTGCCTAAACCTGCCAAATTTGAAAAGAATCCGCCTAACGGTTAGAGAGTTATAAGGAAAACAAAATGCGGAGCCGCCGGAGCCGCCGGAGCCTGAAGGTCTCCCATACACAAACAAGCGTCCCTTGCGGGACGCTTAATTACTTAGGTATGGAAAAACATTTCCAAACTACTGACCATGTTTTAGCTAGGGAAAAGTAGCTGAGCAAAATGCTCTGCGTGTAAATGTTTTCAAGTTGTAAGTGATTTGATTATTTAGAGTTCTGAAAAGTCAGAAAGTAGCTATTACTTACTTAGCTATTGAGATAGACTCCCAAGTTACTCACCAGGCTGTAGCTATGGAAAAAGTAGCTGAATAACATATTTGAACAATATGCTCTGAATGCAAAACTATTATTTTACTAATATTTTATATAAAAAAAAAATTATATCCTGGCCATCGCTGCTGTTGGCCAACTGCCCTCCCTGATCGTCCCCCTATCCAAAGTTGGAAAATTATGGAGTTGTATACCCAATATCCAACCTATTAATGTTATTGAAGAAACGTGAGGCCCTACTATAACATCCTGGCAATTTTAAAATCACTGCTTGCCTTGGACAAACATGAGGTCCTAGGTGGGGAATTTGTAACAATAACCACCCACCCCCCACCCACCCCCCACACCCCAATCACTGCTTGCAACCCCACCAGCCATCGCATCACCACTTTGCCCAAGTAAAATTCCAAGTTTGACAGAAGCCCGAGTTTTAGAATGCACTGTCATAGCTTGTGCTTGTGTGATTTCATAATTTAATCAATTGAAATCCACGGCAAATGTAACATCACCACAAACACATTTTTTTGGTGTGTCCATGATTTACAGCACGGCGGTGAGCAGCAGTAAGCACATTAGTGTTTGTACACATGTATGCGCTTAAAATTGTGACATCCGACGGCGGATTTGCAAAACCGATATTTTTCCAACTTTCCCAATAGTTTGTCAACATACATCTGAATCTGTCATCCATTTTTTTCCCTCTGAGAGTGCAAAGAATTGCCATCGCAAATCAGACGTCGGGTGTCAAAGTCGGCCCAATACATGTTAATTTCCAAACATAAATGAGGAGGGAAAAAATCGCTGTCACAAATTTGGTGTCCAACTGTAGCCATACTGCTACGTACCCACTGTATCATGGCACAGACCGGCTTCTTGGCACAAAACAGAAGAGAAAATATTTAAGATACAATTTTTCTTTATCGCCCACACTTGTGTATTTCTGCATACATATAAGATAGATGAAACAACAATGTATATAAATTAATTGGCTTCGGCAATTTCCGCATGCAAATTTTGCCAAGTTAGGACACTGATTTCTTGTAGAAATTATATTATCACCCCTTGTATCCTTCTTAAAACATATTTTTGTATTGACTTTTTTTTTTGTCACAATACCTTAATAGTTTGCGCTTGTGTCAATGCATATTTAATTAATAGAAATCTAAGATATTAAACAGGTAATAACCACAAATAAGGATTAGGTGTCCAAGATGTGCCAATTTACGGTGGGAACCAGTAACCAACTCTGACCCAAAATATTGTATTTTCGCCCAATTATGAAGGTTTATTTTTATTTATTTATTTATTTGGGGTTTTACGTCGCTTTCAACACTGTACAGGTCATATCACGACGGGTAGTTGGAAGGGCAGAGGAAACCAGTACATAGAGTTCGCTAGGGTTGTGTACTGTAAACTGCCGACCAACGGTAAGCAACTACCAGCTTTCCCACTTAAGGCCGTCACGGGGATCGAACCTTATGAAGGTTTAAAACGGGATTTCAAATCGTTAATTGCTTGTGTTAAATGGTACTTTGATTGATACATTCGTATAAGTTTCTTTAAAAACTGACTTGTGGCATGTCATTGCAGCAAATGTCAAAAGGAACATCAGCGCTGCAGTGAGGGTGGTACCATTATACCTGGGTCTAATGGTAACACCGCTAATAGTTGGGGAGCATTTATTATTTCCTCGATTACGACTACTTTTTACCGAACTCATACCTAACTAAATGGGTGAATGCTAAGCTCTGTATAGTGGTACAGTGGGACCTGCCTCCTCGCTAGTTCTTCCCTGGTGGTACAGTGGGACCCTACCTCCTCTCTAATTCTTTCCTAGTGGTACAGTGGGACCTGCCTACTCCCTAGTTCTTGCCTGGTGGCACAGTGGGACCCACCTCCTCGCTAGTTCTTCCCTGGTGGTACAGTGGGACCCACCTCCTCTCTGCTTCTTCCCTAGTGGTACAGTGGGACCTGCCTCCTCCCTAGTTCTTCCCTGGTGGTACAGTGGGACCCCACCTCCTCTCTAATTCTTTCCTAGTGGTACAGTGGGACCTGCCTACTCCCTAGTTCTTCCCTGGTGGCACAGTGGGACCCACCTCCTCGCTAGTTCTTCCCTGGTGGTACAGTGGGCCGTTTTTGTTTTAGCATCTCCCCACTGGAAGTGGAGAACAGGAAATGAACCTAAAGACTAGTTAGTTATCTGTGCACATTCAAAGGGAAAACACCTACAAGAAATCCAACAGCATCACTGCAGATAACTACTGGTGAGTCTGTTATTTTACAATAATATTTCCTTCGCTTAAAATTGCGGAATTTAATTAATTTTTTATTATAAAACTCTTAAACATGTTCGTGAGAGTTGCTGGAAGTGTACATTTCTACCGTTGTCAATTGATGACTGTGTTATTGCTAAGTATGATATTTTGTCAACAAGTCAGTATGGTTTTAGAAGTAATAGATCTACCTTAATACCACTGGTTGAATTATTAGAAAAATTAACAAATATCAGAAAACAAATGTTGGGGTTTTCATAATCATTAAAAAGTTTTTGACACTGTTGATCACAAATTACTATTGAGGAAAATAGAGTTTTATGGGATTAGGGGCATATGCAGTTTTTAAAGGCGTGGAATCATATGAATGGTTCAAGTCAGATCTATTACAAATAAGCTGTGGTGTGCCTCAGGGATCAATACTTGGCCCAAGAATTTTTTATATTATACATTAATGATTATGAAATTGTTCTAATATTTTAAAACTTATTTTATTTGGTGATTACACTAACATATTTATTCAAGCTCTCAATATGAAACCTTTAGCACAGTCATAAACTGAAAACTATTAAATTTGATACTATGGTTTGCATTGAACAAATATATTAAAAATAAAATGTTAATTATTAGAAATATCTTTATAATGCACTTATTTTACCATAACTTTTTTACTCTTGTGAGGTTTGGGGAAATGCTTCTAAATATTTAATAGAGAGAGTGGTAGCTTCACAAAAAAGGCTATTAGGGTAACAAGTAAAACTGAATACAGGGCACATACTCTTCCTTTATTTAGCAAATAAAACCTATTAAAATTTAGTTATATAATACGGCTTAAGACATTGTTATTTATGCACAATACCAAAGAAGGTAGTTTACCTGATAATATTCTTTTTTTTTTCAAATTGAAACCAAGTACAAATGAAATTACTAGACAAAAGGGAAAGTTTTATGTTTCTTTGTCAGATCAAAATTTAAATTCAAATATATTTCCATATTTGGTGTGAAATTATGGAATAATTTAAGCAGTGACATCAGCAGATTTTCAAAAATTTTAATCAACACTGAAAAAAATTATGTAATTGATTCTTATAAAGAATAAAAATTGTAATCAGATCACTCAACTCAGTTTAACATGGGCAGATAATTATATGTTGTTAGATTTACTTTAATATAATTATAGTATTTCATTCTACACTGTGTTCGTGTTAAAATTTGTGGGAGCATTACAATTTATAAGCTCAACGTCACCTGCCTCCTTTTCACTTAGCCAGTATTAATTATTGCTTATTATTAACCTGTAACTATTTTATAAATCTATAATTAATTATACTTTAAGTGCTATTGTTTGTAATATCTGTGCTTTTCTGTTATTTGTTGTTATACATGGCTGAAATAAACAATTATTAATTTATGTATTTATTTTTAATGTGTCTTGCAGCTCAACAGCGTTTCAATTAGTTAGTGAGACAGACACATTTATGTTTGACATTTCAGAAAAAACGATGAATAATATAAGAAACAATACCTTGAACAAAATGTGATACATTTACTTTAATATGTTTGGTTATATTATTGCAGATACAGGTGCTTATAATTATTAAAGCAGAAATATATACTTTAAAATAAAAATATGTAACCATCTTGGGAATGCTAAAACTTTATCAATTATGACCAGACTATTGGATAAGAAATCTATCAAGGAATAAGATGTACAAAATATTTATGTTAAGTCCAATAACACACCAAGATTACACAAGCAGGTATATATACTTAGTATGTATAGTGTCCGATAATAATCATATACTCAATCTTGGAAATATAATATTTCTGTTATATTCTATTGCTTTTTACAGAAGTACATAATGATTTTTACAATTACAATCCCTCTGAATATCTACGAAATGTCGACCATTTTGTTAAATATAGGTCTTGATAATGTATAATTTATTTTTATTTGCTTATTTGAAAAGTGCATAAGACCTGCCACTGAGGGTAGGACCCAATGACAGAGGACCACCATTTTAAGTGGTCATCCGAGCCACTATGTATCTCCATGTACCTGTGATTGAACCCACGTCCTCTTCCTAGGCGAGTGTGTCACCCACTAGACCACAGTGGCAGTTATACTAAATATTTAGTATTTTTACTAGTGATCTCAACGGGTATCCGGATATTCGGGTACCCGAACCCTGAATGTTTACCCGAATCCGAAATCAAATACCCGAGTACCCGAATCTAAGCTTTAGTTCTGTTAATATCGCCCACGTTGGCTGACCGAGTACAGACGCATCTGGACTTCATTAATTCACTTAAAAATGAAACTATTCAATTAAAATGCACAAGATTATTGTTTTCTCACCCTTGTACACCGTTTATAGCATTTTATTTGTCTTTTATTTTGGTTGTTTCTACATTGTCAAATACCGGAACCCTTTGAAAATCGTCAGTATATCAACACAGTTTCTTAATTCCGAGTCCATAAAACGCTGTATATTGGCTATTTATAGAGACATGCACTCCTTAAATAAATAAGTGTGCATTTCCATACACACTGATGCGTATTGCGTATCCGCAATGCAGATCCGTGAATGCGTTCGCGTTTATTTGCAGCTTATATAAATGATACAGAGTGTTTCCATATGCACTGATGCTCATTGCGTTAAGCATGCGTATGCGCAATGCGTGAAGAAAATGCAGCAGTGTTGCAAAAAAACGCATTCACGCAACGTAAATGTCAAGATCACTGATTTTGTTATCTTTTCTCTTCAAACAAGCATAAAATCGTCATTTTTTGCTCAATTTTTAAAAATAAGGTATCGTTTTGAAGCTTGTAATGTGCAGAATACATCTACATTGGTTATGTGATTGATTTCATAATATTTTAAGTAAATATAACAACAACAATAAAATATAAATGGATAAATTGAAAAATCTGCCTTTAAGAAATATTTATAAGTCTTAATAATTCATAAAAATATATTCTGTCATGGATTTAATTATAAACCAACACTTTTCCACCAATTCAAATTGAAATCTATGCTGCTTGCTATATTTATTCACAAATCTGCATTGCTTATGCACTTATTTTTAAGCGCGTATGGAAACACATTTTATGCAATCTGCATACCCATTGCGAATCTGCATCGCGGATACGGATCGCGGATCAGTGCGTATGGAAATGGACACTAAGAATACAATAGTTTCACACAGTAGTTAATAATTTTACGTTAATAAAATTCACTTACCAACCTGAAGTAAAAATAAAGTTTCAATTCCGAAACTACATTCGAGCAATAGTGGAATGCTTTTGCAATAGATCATGTGACTCTATTTTTATATAAATAACCGTGTTTTGAATGTACGGAAGTATTTTTTATTTAACATTTCTTCCGTGTAATATTGTTTTGAATGCAAAAAAGTGGCCAACAAGAAATAAAGCAAATGGTTGGATCCTATTATTTCTGTAGGTTTTAAGTCTGTAAATATGGAGATTTTTGTAGTTTCAGCTATTATCACCCATCGGCGCGAGTACCCGGGTACCCGCCCGTTGAAATCACTACCTACCCGGTCCTACTAAAAAGGGTTTATTGAGAACACTAAGTTTTACCTGTGACAGTAGATTCTATGTAGACTTGAGTATTAGTTGGACACTTCTAGATTTTAGGCAGTCGTGTAAATATGCTGTTGAGCTCTACAGTGATGATATTGGGTGCGAAGTTCCGATCTGCTTGATCTCAAGATTTGACTTGCGCAATCTCGTCATCAAAAGATTGCACGCCCATCTCAAGATTGCTCAAAAACAATCTCGAGATGGAGCTGCTCCAACTCACAATGATTTTTATCAGAGAATCTTGATCTGATTGGCTGTATTTATTTTTGAGTTGGTAAATGATTGGTTGATATTTACAACACACATTATTAGTACATTTGAGTGATTTAAAAAAAAGGTTTGTAAATAAATGGATATTAAAACAGTAAACAAACACATTACAGGACAATAAACAAACATATGTCATATTGCAAACGTAAGTACTTTATTGTTCAATATTGTCCAGCCCTTTAAGTATTACTTGTCACTTACATGGGGGACTTATATAGAATTACATGGATGAAATGCAAGTGAAACAATTGCAGTTCCAAAGGTAGGCTACAAGCCTGATAACTGGATTGGATGTGGTATCTCTCTTTGCAATTAATTCACTTAATGACTCTTAATTAACCACCTTATTATAGCCAGTTATTGGATTATTGGCTTCTTTATTTGCTTCACTCAATAAAAGCATGATAACCACCTTGAATTGTTATAGCTTAATTGAATTACATGTGGCTCTCCCTTTGCAATTAATTCACTTGATGACCCCTGATTAACCCCCCTTATTGTAACAAGCTAATTGGACTACACTGGCTTCTCTATTTGCAATTGATACACTAGATTGCCTCATACCTTAACTCCCCACATTCATTGTAACAATATAATTGGATTAGATGTGGCCTCTCTATTCTAGTCACTTAATGAAACAGGGATAACCACCCATAATTGGTATATGTTTGTTTATAAATAGAAATCATTGTGAGTTGTAGCGGCTCCATCTCGAGAATGTTTGAGCAATCTCAAGATGGGCACGCGATCTTTTCATGACGAGATCGCGCAAGTGAAATCTCGAGATCGTGCAGATCGGAACTTCACGCCAAACAATGACATCTGCAAAATGCACCTAATGTGGGTGTTCCACCACATGACTAAGCTTCCCGATTAAGGGTTTTTTGTAGTCGGTTTCAAATATTTGCTTAGTCCCAGGCGTTCAGTATGGATCGGTAGTTGTCGGTTGGTATGTTTGATATTTCTCACGATCCAAACCGATTCTCATTTCCCACCGTCAACAAAATGTCCAGTCCCTCAGGTCTCCTCAGACCCAAATTTACACAGTCCTATGTTACCTGAGGCTTCCTGCGACCCTTAGTCCCAGGTGTCCCTAGCTTAGTCCCAGGAAGCCTGTTTGTCAGTCCCCGACTCATAACAGATCTTTGAAGTTTCATGCGTGTGAAAAGGAATCGGTTTCATTAGTCCCGGGAAGCCTCAGACCATCTCAGGTGTCCTGGGACTAAGAAATCTGGGTCTGGGACTAAGCCCCGACTAAGAGAAGCCAATCCAAACTGATCCAAACCGGCCTCATCAGGCCACCTGGGCCCACACAAATTTAGTCTGCAACGGTCTGAGGACGCCCCAGGAGGCCTGGGACTAAGTACCGATTAAGCACCGACTGTTTTCCGTGCGTCTGAAACCAAAAAGAGGCAATGAGGGGGTCTGGGACTATATAAGCGACCGCGCACACGCTTTCTGTGTTTATACTGGTTGGCTACTGAGATACGTGTGTCACTTACTGCTTAGGGGTTTTCAGTTTTTTTTACATTTCACATTTTACTTGAGCTTAGGGCAAATTTAACAGTTAGGAGACACATTTCAGTTTTTTTACGTTTTTTGTGATATTTACTGGAGTTATGAGGAGAGAGAAAGGAGGAAAGAGAGGACAGAAGAAGATGGAGGACAGGCAAGAGGGGAGTGAGAAGGAAGGTGGAGAGTTGGAGGAGATGACAGAGGAAAGGACAGATGAGGGTACAGAAGAGAGTATAGAGGATAGAGAGGAAGGTTAAGAAGTTACTGAGGAAGCTTGCGAAGAAGATGAGAGGTGTGAGGAAGAATCAGAGTGTCACTCAGCAGCCAAGAGAGCCAGGGTTTGTGCTACATTCACTGACAGCCAAGAAATTGCCATTGTTGAGTTTGTGAAGGAGCACCCAGAGATGTACAACAAGGAGCATGGACGTTTCCATGACAGACATAGGAAGGAGGCTCTCTGGGCAGAAATCTCTGCAGAACTGAAGCTCCAGCCCTTTGATGTCAGAAGGTGGTTTGAATCACAGAGAACTCATTATGGAAAGGTCTCCAAGCTACAGTCTGGCCAAGCCCCAAGGGAGATGACCGAGAGACAGTCCTGGGTCTACCAGCAAATGGGTTTCCTTAAGACCCACATCAGACGCAAGGGGGCCAACAGGAGTTCTGGGTTCGAGGCCAGTCCCAACACCAGCAGGCATGAAGAATCGCGTGGATCTACTACTGATACAGAACATCTTAAGTCCAGTGTCCTGAGGGAGAGTGCAAGTCAACCAATTATTACATCTACATCAGTTTCAACAGATTCAAAGATACTCGAGCACTTCGACCAGATGAGGACACTGATCTCAGGTTTCCTGCAACAGAAGTCAGACAGGCAGCCCTTCTTTGACCATGTGGCATCAGAGGCTGAAAAGATGACCCAAGAGGAGTTTGAGGACCTCAAGGGCAGGATTTTTAGAGACATTGAAGAAGTAAAGAACACTCATAGACATCAAGTTTTACCCAAGAGATCAGCCACTATAACCAGAGAGTCACAGAGGGTCGGGATACTGCAGAGAGAACAGGTCCAGTGCAAGCTTACTCCAAGCTCTGTCTGGTACTTCATGTGTCATAAGAGGTTCTTTTCTTCTGTTCTCTTCCACTTCCACACATGTTTCACACTTTGAAATCAGCTCTTTTATGTCAGTTGCCATGTGTGGCCAATACAGGACATCTTTGGCCTTTCTTGTGCATGCGGCCATGCCTAAGTGGCTAGAATGAATCCTGGAAAGCATTTCTGGGATCATTGCCTTTGGAATCAAAATCTGGTTTCCCTTGAACAAAATTCCATTTTGAACACTAAGTTCTTCCCTGTATGGCCAATACTCTCTCAGGCATGCAGGTATTTCATTTTTGTCATTTGGCCATCCAGCCAGGATTGTGCTTTTAAGAGATTGTAGTGTACTATCTTGCAATGTTGACATTTGAATCTGATCAAGCCTTGTGTCAGATACTTTCAAATGTTCTGTATAACTTATCTGTTCCAGTTCTGTGCAAAATACTTCAAAATCACTAGTTGAAGGCACAGCTGCTGAGATTGATGCACGAGATAACAGATCTGCAATGTACATTTCACTGCCTCGTTTGTACTTCACCTGCAAGTTGTACTTCTGCAACCTCAGGAGCATTCTTTGGAGTCTCTTGGGTGCTGATAGAAGTGATTTCTTGAATATTACTTCTAGAGGTTTATGATCACTCTCAACTTGTATGGAATCTCTTCCCAGCAAGTACTGTTTGAAGCGTTCGCACCCAAACACTATAGCGAGACACTCTTTCTCAATTTGAGCATATGACTGCTCTGTTTTCGACAAGGATCTGGAGGCAAATGCGATGGGTTGGCCATTTTGCAATAATGTGGCACCTAACCCTTTTTGGCTGGCATCACTCTGCAGTGTGACAGGCTCAGATAGGCTGTAATATTTCAAAACAGGCTGTACTGTCACAATCTCTTTCACTCGCCAGAAAGCTTCCTCTTGCTGTGTTTGCCAGACCCAAACAGCGTCCTTGTCGGTGAGACGTCGGAGAGGTTCAGACACATCTGAGAGATGTGGTGTAAATTTGGCGAGATAGTTTACAAATCCAAGAAAACACTAAGTTTCTTTCACATTTGATGGTCGCTTCATCTCAGTCACGGCTTTTATCTTCTCTGGGTCTGGTTTAAGCCCTGTAGATGTGAGGAGATGACCCATGTAGGACACTTCTGTCATCTTCAGCTTTAGCTTCTTTTTGTTTAGCTTTAAGTTGACCTTCTGTGCTCGTTTCAACAGCTCAATCAGATTTGCATCGTGGTCTTTTACAGCTTCTTCCTGTGTTTTGCCACAACCGTATACCAAGATGTCATCTGCAATGACTTCCACTCCATGCAGGCCCTCTAAGACTTCATGCTGTTTACACTGAAACACTTCAGGGGCTGAGGTCAAGCCAAATGGTAGACGCAACCATCGGTATCTGCCGAATGGAGTCCATAACGTTGTGAGCATGCTACTTTCTTCGTCTAATTTGATGTGACAGAATCCATCCTTCGTGTCTAGGACAGAGAACACTTTAGCATTTTCTAGATTTGGCAGGATTTCCTGAATAGTTGGCATCTGATATTTTGGACGTTTGACCGCTTTGTTCAGGTCAACTGGGTCAATGCAGAGTCGTAGCTTCCCTGGCTTTTTAATTACAACCATGCTGTTAATCCATGATGTTGGCTCTACCACTTTCTTGAGGATTCTTTGTGCCACCATTGAGTCGATTTTCTCCTTAAGTTCTGCTCTAAGGGCAACAGGAACTCTTCTTGGTTGATGCTGCACTGGCGTGATCGTCTCATCAAGCTCAATGTGATGTTCACCTGGAAACTGCCCTAATCCTTGGAACACATCTGAAAAACTGCCAAGTATATCCTCTTTAGACAGTCCTGTAGTGACTTCCTGTGACATGTGGACAACTTCATCTGAATTGATTGAAAGCAAATTCAATCGCTGGCATGTGTTTGCTGATAACAAGGGTTTTTGTGCGACCCTGGTGTTTACAATCTGGAAGCCAAGCTTAAAGTTCTTGCCATTGATTCTAGTGTAAAGAGTAGCATATCCCAGTGGCTTCATCCATGAGCCATCATAGAAATTCAAACGAACTGAGCTTTCTTTCAGATTTGAATCCGATTCACCAGTTACTACCTTGTAATCTTCAATGTTCAGAACATTGCAGGTGGCACCTGTATCCAGTTGACACACTAGGCTTTTTGACCTGTTATTTGACATAGAATCCTTGGTCTTCCAAAACTTCAGAGGTATTGTAAGCTGCTTACCTCTTGTTTTTACTGCTCCCACAAATTGATTTGTGTGGAAAATTGATTCACTTGATGAATCTTCAGAATCCTGGTCAATCCTGTGTACTGCTTTCTCTACACGCTGTTTCTGTTTGTATACTGTAGCAAAATGATTTCTTTTGCCACAGGCTTTGCACAATTTCCCAAATGCAGGACACTTCGACTTGTCAAATGTATGGCTCTGTCCACAATATTTGCATCTCTTGTGCTGAGATGGCTGTTGAGACCGTCTTTGCTGTTTTCATGACTGTTGCTTGTGTTGCTTTGTGAAATTGACTTCTTGCTTATTACCAATCTGCTGTAGTTGATGCTGTGAGATTTCTGCAATCCTACACATATCTATTGCTCTGGCTAAGGTTAGATCAGTTTCTCTGAACATGCGGGCCCTTGCAGCACTGTCTTTGGTGCCCAAGATTAATCTGTCACGCAGCATGTCATCTGTTAGATTGCCATAATCACAACTAGAGGCTAGCTGCCTCAGCCTTGTCATATACTGATCTATCCCTTCATCTGGTCCCTGTGTACATGTGTTAAAAACATATCTGTCATAAATCACATTCTTTGTCGGCTTGAAGTGTGACTCTAAGGCATCAAGTGGTTTCTTCACATCTTGCTTGTCTTCTGCTGATATATCCAAGTGATGGTAAATCCTGAGACAGTCTTTCCCCATCACAGATCTCAGTGTCGCAATCCTTATAGCAGCAGATTTCTTGTTCAACTCAGTTGCAGTCTCAAAGTCCTCCCATTGTGACCTGAAAAATTTCCAGTTTTCAGCCTGATCTCCTTTGCAGTCCATTGGTGATGGAACTGGGAAGTTTGATGGGACACTCACTACCTTTGACACTGTTTCTGGTTCAGAAAATATTGCACTATATCCAAGTACAAGCAAACAAAAGTTTCTGCAAGATAAATCACTATCCACACTTTCGATAGGTTCTTTTGCAGGATATTAGAGGCTTTTTTTACTCCAATTGTCTCTGTCAGAAATTAGAGGCTTTATTTTTTACTCCAATAATCCAAGTCAGAAATTAGAGGCTTTTTTCACTCTAATAATCCCAGTCAGAAATTAGAGGCTTTTTTTTTACTCTAATAATCCCACTTCTGACACCATGTTTTGCAATTAAACACAAGTTTAATTCTAATTCTTTAATTCAGATATTAACATGTACATAGGTATCATAATTTATGAAAACACAAGTTGTTGCATGAAGGTCTCAGTGAAGTGTGTGGGAATCTTTTCATATTTTAATCTCCCAGGTATATTATAACAACATACAGGATATCTGGTCACTGACACTTTAAGATAATGAGAGGGATCTGGAAACCCTTACTAGCCTGGGTAATGACTCTAAAACATTTAACATCCACAACACCAACAACCACTCAACAGACGTCTAGTTCCACCCAGGCTGCAGCAGGCAGCAGTTCCAGCAGTTATGTCTACTATACACCCAGCCCCATTGGCTTTGGAAACCCTCCATCAGTGCTGACATTACAGGGCGAGGGCAGCAGACACAACTTAAGTGGAATACTAAGCCAGTTACCAGATCTAACAACACAGATCACTGAGCAGCCTCAGCAGCAGCAGCAACATCAGCAGCAGCAGCAACTCTACACCATCACCACCACAGCACCGCCTCAACAGCAGCAGCCTCCTCAGTAGCCAGCCAGTCTGGGTGGGTCTCGTATCCCCATAGGCCCTTTTCAGGGCCGCCCAAATCTTCCATAAACAATTAGTTAGCTGCAAGTTGTTCAAATTCCCCTCCCAAAACATAACAGTTCAGTATAAATACTTATCACAAAACAAAACAAAAAAAGCCCAACACCCACACCACCCCAAACATGAAACAAATAACCCATGGCAATACACATTGCACACAACAACAGAAGGCCACATAGAAAAAAATAGATAAATAAACTCCCAATATGGCCAATAATCTGCCCATTTGTAGTTTAAAATCGATGGGATAGCTTTAAATCTGTAATGAAACAGTCCAACACTGACACCATCCCTAGAGATGAAAAAAATTATGTTATGACATGGCAACAAACAGACAAACCCAATAGCAAACATAACCTCCAACCAACAAACTGACAAACGAATTTGCAAACATAACTCCCCACAACAAACAGACAGATAAACCATACTGTAAAGAGAACCACTTGGGTGGCTATATTTTGTAAATTTCCCTGAAGTAGAATAAAAAAAATTAAATTTTTAGATTTGCAATAAAGGAAAAACTTTCAGTTTCAGTTATTTCTCCACAATAAAAACCAAATGTGAAATTAGGGTGTAGATTTCCAAATATATGCAATGTTTATTCCATTTACCAAGTTATGTTTGGCATGGGGTTTGTCTGTCTGTTTTTGTTTGTGGCAATTATGTTGGGCATTGGGTTTGTCTGTTTCTCTGTTGTTTGTGTGACTTATGTTTGGCATTGCATTTGTATGTTATTTTTGGGAATTATGGTTTGCATTGGGTTTGTCTGTTTGTTAGTTGGGTGAATTATGTTTTGCATTGGGTTTGTCTGTTTGTTGGTTGGGTGAATTCTGTTTCGCATTGGGTTTGTCTGTTTGTTGGTTGGGTCAATTATGTTTTACATTGGGTTTGTCTGTTTGATGGTTGGGTGAATTATGTTTTGCATTGGGTTTGTCTGTTTGTTGGTTGGGTGAATTATGTTTTGCATTGGGTTGGTCTGCTTGTTGGTTGGGTCAATTATGTTTTACATTGGCTTTGTCTGTTGGTTGGGTCAATTATTTTGGTAATGATTGGGTTATTTGGAACAAGCACAGCTGATTAATTGTTTTTGGAATATTTGGTAGTTCTGAAAAGGACTGGTTACTGCAGTAGCAGTTATATTCTGCCATCTTGCCAGGCCACTGCTCCCTCATTATCGAAGTAGTCCTTGAGGTAATCCCTCAGTCTTTTAGCTTCTCGGGCAGGGTTTCTGTCACGACCACCATCAGCAGCACCACCAATCAACTGACCATCACCAGGCACATCATCATCATCATCACCACCACCAGGCTGTTGAGCACCATGTTGACCTTGATACTGGCTTCTCCATATGTTGTGCAGAACCACACAGGTCATGACCACATCCCTGACTGTTTCAGGGGTAGTTCAATAGTGGTCATCATGACTCTAAATCTTGAGACTAGGATGTCAAAAGCATTCTCAACAACTCTCCTGCCCCTTGATATTCTGTAATTGGCAATCCTTTCCTGTCTGGTTAACATCCTTCTGCCATAGGGTTTCATCAGCCAGGTTTTCAGGGCAAATGCATCATCTGCCAGGATGAAGTAGGGGACATCTCGACCACCCTGGGTTATAGGTGCTGGGTCAGGGAAGCCTATGCTGCCATCATCAATCTTCCTCTTCAGGTGATAGGTATGAAATATCTGGGCATCTGAGCAAGATCCAGCTGTACCCACATCCACCCATCTGAACTTGTACTGTCCATCAACCAAGGCCAACATTACTATTGAAAAGAATCCCTTATAGTTGTGGTACAGGGCTCCAGAGTTCTTGGGTTTCTTCAGGGCCATATGCTTGCCATCAAGGGCTCCCAGGGCATGTGGAACATTCCACCTGATCCTGAATTCTGTTTCCAGTTCTTTCCACTCATCTGGAGTAGTAGGACATCTGAGGTGCCTTCTGGTGAACTCATCCTGGATGGCCCTGCAGACCTCTGGTAGAAACTTGGAAATGGTGGATCTGCCAACCCTGAACTGACAGGATAATGATGTGTATGACTCTGCAGTGGCCAGATATCTGATGGCGAGGGCTAACTTTTCAACAACACTGATTGGAGCTCTGTAGTTGGTGGCCTGCCTGGCTAGACGTGGTTCCAGTCTGGTCTTTATCATTTCAAAGAATTCAGGGGTCATCCTCATGAAATTGGTGAATCCTGGAATGTCTGTGGCATACAGTTCAGCCATAATGTTGTGGTAGCCCCCCCTCTCCTCTCTCTGTAGTAGCCATGGACTGACCCACATGTTGTGCCTTCTTCTAGGTCTCTGTATGGCTGGTGGTGGTGGTGGTGCTGCTGCTTGTGGTGGTTGCTGTGGTCGACGTAGAAATAGCAAATACATCAGTATATGTAACTGAATAAAAAATTTAAAAAGCCTAATTTGTTGCTGAAGATGTCTTCCATTGAAAACTGGCATCCTGCTGTGTTCCTAGACAAGTAATGATAATTACTTCCCAGAATTTATATTTATATACCCAGAAAATCCAGTTATTTTGCAAGACAAGAATCGGCCATCGTGGTCTGAGGAACACTGAGGAGTCCTCAGGATGCCTGAGGAAGCCGGGACTTAATCGGGGTTAGTCGGGGCTTAGTCCCAGGAGTCCTGAGGCATCCTGGGACCCAGGGGTATGTGTACGACAAGATCGTGGTTCAAACCAACCAGAAAAATGGCTTAATCGGTTCTTAATTAACAAGTAGGCACCTGGGTTAGGGGTGCAATAAGAGGGCATAAACTCACACAAATATGTTGATACCCGTGGGATGGAGGGTGGGAAAGGCCCAGATATAGAATAGTTCCTGTCTTTTACGTTTAGTGGAAGAATCTGGGTTGTTTTCCTCCCCCATCCATTGCACAATGCTGAACTCCATATTTCTGACACTATGCTTGGGTTGTGTAAAGTGTCTTGAGACAGGGGTAGAATTTAGATCATTGAATTTCTGAACACTTCTGTAGTGTTCATACATTCTCTGTCTAATTGGTCTTTTGGTCTCTCCTATATATTGGAGACCACATTCAGTGCAATTAATAATGTATATTACATTACTTAATTCACAAGTGTATCTATGCCTTGGTGGTAGGTTAATACATTTGAAGGTCTTTTTAGTGTGGAAACTGGTTATTTGGTCCACTTTGGTCAGTTTAGGACAATATGTACATTTTCCTAATCTAGTACATACTGTATTGAAAGCTATTTTCTGTTTAGTTTCATCAGTGGGTGGGAATGTGATAGCTGCTCTTGTAAGTAGATCTTTGAGATTTGGTAGTCTCTTGTACCCTATGAGTGGTTTGTCCTTGAAGATTTGTTTAAGTTCATCAGTATTCTGGATAATGTTCCAGTTGTCTCTGATGAGGGATTTAATGGGTGGGTTCCTGGGGTTAAATTGAGTCACCATGACCGGTGTGTCTATGGTTTCTCTTGGGTTGTCCTCCAGTAGGTCTGACTGTTTGAACTGGTTGGCCCTGTTGAAATGCTTCTTGAGGCTACTTGCTGGGTAACCCCTTTTAAGGTAATAGCCAGTCAGTTTAAAGGCATTTGTTTTGAAGTCTTTATCCAGTGTGCATATTCTGCGTAACCTTAGATATTGTCCAAAGGGTCCTTTTTCTAGTACAGTGCTAGGGTGGGCTGAACTGTACTCTAAGTACAGGTGGGTGTCTGTAGGTTTATTGTATAGGGTTGTGATTAGTTCCCTATGTTCATTGAATTTCACTGTTGTGTCTAGGAAATTAATTTCAGAATAGCTAAATTCATGAGTGAATTTAATTGATTCATGGAGAGAGTTCAAATACTCAATGAAGTGGTTGAGAGACTCTTCCCCATGTGTCCAGACCATAAAGATATCGTCAATGAACCTTTTCCAGACTAGTGGTTTTAGGGGATAACCATCTAAGGCTCTGGTTTCGAACCTATCCATAAATAAATTAGCATAATTTGGTGCTAATGATGTTCCCATGGCTGTCCCTCCTATCTGTTGATAGTGCTCACCATTGAATTCAAAATTCATATTGTGGAGGACTAAAGTTAACAGGTCTAATATGAACTGGGTGATAGGCGTTTTGGTAGGGTCACTCCTTAGTTTATTCGCCACAGCTAATATTCCCTCATGGTTAGGGATATTAGTGTATAAACTAGATACATCAAGGGTGCATAATATTGCTCCCTCTGGGATTTGACCTAGATTCCTAAGTTTCTTGATGAAATCCTGTGTATCCCTAATGTGGGATTTTGTATGAGGAACATATTGTTTTATATGTTCGTCAACAAATTTGCTAATTCTGCTGGTGGGATGATTCACAGAACTGCAAATGGGTCTCCCTGGGACATTTTTCTTATGTATTTTGGGTAACATATAAAATTTTGCTTCTGTGCAAGATTTTGGTGTTAAATGTTCTAGGTTTTTCTCACTGATTAAACCTTTATTGTACATCTTAAAGATAAAAGGTGCCTACTTGTTAATTTTGTTATATATTGGGCACCTCACCAAAGGGCACAAAAACCCATCAAAATTGGTTAGTGACATATTCACGTCACAAATGACGCAGAATGACTCATGACATCATTCTGGGATCAATACTAGTCACGTAAAAATTACTTAGTAACATATTTGGTCACTAAGTTACAATCTGGACTTTGAATTCAAAAGCTGTGAAGATAGCATTTACACTAGTTCATAATTGATTTTTGGTGTGACAAAAATATTTTTTATGTACTTATTTTGTGTGCACAATTCAAAAATGTGGTTCACTTGCAGTACATGCCATAAGATTTATTCACACAGATCAAATCTCAGGAGGCACATAAAAAGTACTCACCTGAACTTTAGGATCAAATGTAACATGTGTGATCAGGAATTCAGGAGAAAAGAATACCTGGATAGACATATGAAACACTACCACACTGATATGGATACTTTCTCCAGAATAAGAGACTGTATTGAAACTGAACCAGGGGATTTCACAGAAAGTCAGTCAAGTTGTCCTGAGGATAAGACAACTGGAGGAAAGGACACTCAACCGGATCTGAGTACCTTCTTCAATGATATGTGGCCTGATGATGATGAACCAACTCATAGAAGGAACCCTGCACCAAAGACATGCACAGTCACCACAATGACCATGCACAGCAGGACTCAGATATCCATCAGCACACAAACTGATATTTGTGACTTACCCCCCATCAAAACAGTCACACATACGGGATGCAACACCACCCCCAAGTTTATGAGGGACAAGACCACTCAACAGGCACCTCCTCTGGCTTCCAAGGGAACATCACCACACTGCTTGTTCCTTGATGAACCACCCATGAATAACTGGGAAGATGACTCATCACCACCGGAAACCCCTGATATGGACATCCCCAGCTATTTCACTAAGGAATTCCAACTGAAAAGGAAGCAACAAGGACTGCCCAGATGCACTGCCTATCAAGGTCCAATGGAGGAAGCAGTCTCAGAGGACCCCCTCCCCCCATACATGTCAGCTGAAATTCCAATTTGGGGAGTCATCCCACAAAGTGAACCACTAGTGAACTTTGATTTATTGGAATACATGAACAATCTGTGTCAGAACATCACACCACCACAGACCAGTAATTGAAAAGTTGGGTATATATAAAAAGACAGTTTATTTACATTTTATTCACGGATTATTTACCGGCAATTTGGTGTAAATAACGGACTGAAGACTACATAATAGTCTTAGACTTTATAAATAGTTAAAATCATTAATTTTAACATTTCACTTGATTTTAATATAAATATAATGCTTATTTTATATATTGCATAAATATTAATCACTACTTAACTTGCATTAAAAGGTTATTATTGTGAATCACGGTTATTTTTACTATAAAATAATCCTTACTGACATCTATCTTAGAGCTCAAATAAAAAATCTGGGCTTTATTTGTCTCCAATATATATATATAGATTTTTTAACATTATTTTATAAAAATCTAATTAAAGGCATCCACAAAATATGTTGGATTGCCACCCATCTTTCCAGTATTTTATTATTATTTTTACCGACAATTATTCCGGTATAAATACGTTAATGGAAGTACGGATTATGGGTGAATAAGTATGAATATTCACCACTGACTTCCACTCACTAAATCAATGCTATTGGGTCATGAGATGTGATTCAGTGCCACAAGACTGTGTGTGGTATACTCACCCCCTTATCCTCCTAATCTAGGCGGGTATTGCAAGAGGTGACTGAAACAGATCTACTTGGAACCCAAACAATACACACTATGAGACAATGCTTCAGAGAGTGCAACTCGACTCTCATTGGGAAAAAGGGTTTTCAGTTGTGTATATTCATGACAATTTTATCTTTGGACATGAGTATAATACACCAAACACAAAAATAAAACAAATTATCCTGTTGTAGTATTTATTACATATCACCACTGCATTCAAATTAATTTGAAGTTTGAATCCATTGTTTCCAGCTACTTACTGGACAGTACATAGGAGATTTATAATAATAATCTCTACAATGAGCACAGTACAATTATTTACTGTTTTTTTGGACTTAAATTCATAATTAAAGATATTTAGTCATTTATTAATGCAAATTTGCATTTTCAACAATCAGATACAAAAAATCTGATCCGATCCGCCGGCCACCGGATCTGATCCCCAGGATCAGAGAGGATCTCATATCTGTACTTCAGGTGATCCCCCCAACCCCTCTCACAGCCTCTGATGAGAACTGACAAAATCAGATCGAAATATTCACAACTATTATACTGTGAATATAAGGCAGAGATTTAAAGTCTTGACTCATTTTTCACTGACACAAAATCTTCTTGTTTTATTAATCGGTTCTTAGTCGCAGAACAGTCGGGGACTGTCTGGCGCTGCCTGGGGCCTCCTCACGCTTCTTGAGGCCGATCTGAACTTAATCCCAGGCTTTGATACCGATTCAGTATTCCCGCCCATTTTACCATTTTTTTCACCGACTGTCCACGATTAAGGGTTGCAGACAGGATCAGGGCTTAGTCCTTTGGTGGAACAGGGGCATAAGGTTTTGGAACACAAACAACGCTCAGAGAGTACTAAACATGTAATCCACGACAGCCATACCGGCGGTTATACATCCCATGATCACTGGTTTACTACTTTATCTCCTCTTATACTTTACGAGATATACTGAATCTAAATGATATTAATTCTCTACCTAGGACTACATGTTATGACTACATTAATACTCTACCTGTAATGTCACATGCTGGAGTTGGACGAAACTGTGATACAATTTACTTTAAACAATACATGCAGACATAACTTACAGGATCTCAGATAAAAGTAACTTTTTGTTACCGGAAAATGCCAAGCATAATCAAAATCTGAAAAAAAAAAATAGATTGAGGGAGAGCCTCTGAATCATTTGCGAACTGACATGGTACTGCACAGAATAATCACACATGTCGATCCAGAAAGCCTAGGCTTAGAAAAATTTGTTCAACAACAGTAAACCATGTGTTGTATGTACATCCAAAACAGTGGAAAGACGCAGTTACAGTGGGCCGGCTGAAATGCTAGGCTTCTTCAAGTACTTAAAGCCTGGATTATATTCCGTTGATAAAACGTTGTGATATATATAGTCACTGTATAAAATGCTGTTTTTCGGATGCAAAACACATTCATTTATTCAGGGTTACATCAACAAAGTGTTGAATGTGAAACATGTGTAATACACAGTTGGCAATTATTTCTGTTTAAAGTAAAAAGCTTTTATCGTGAATTTTGGATAAGCTTTAAATTTGGCATACATAAAATGATTTCGTATAGTCTAACTTAGGATCTTAAGTTGCTTAGCCTATCTTAAGATGGGCTAACAACATATCAGCCCAACTTTAGATGAAAAAATTCAATGATTTTTATTCTGAATATAATATAAAAACATGTGTAAATCAAACAAAATTATACAACATTATCATGAAAAAGATTACATTATCACTGGTTGCCTTAACTGTCTCTTGGTATAGAAGTATTATTTTGTCTATAAATTCATTTTAATTTTTAAAAATATATTAAGTTTTATCAAATCTCAACAAACAGTGTTAAACTGCAAACACCAAAATTAATTGTGTTTCGTGAGCCCTGCGGAGTCTTATAACATTCCTTTGATATTGATTTCTTTATCTCTATTGGAATTATTTTTAATTGGATTTGTGTCTATTGTTTCAACATTCTATTGATGATACTTGTTTTACTTGGAGTAGGTGAAGTGCATCAAAGGAAATCCAAAACCATAAAGTGAAACAAAAATCATCATCAAAGTAATATCAAAACACAATAAGACTTAATCCTATCAAAACTGTAAGGGGACAAACCACCACATGTAAATAGGTGATTTTATGGGTCAGTCATATTATAAAATTTAACAAACCTTTTATTAAAAGCACTTTATTTTACAAATAAATGCAAACTACCACTAAATGTGATTAATCAAGCAAATTAATTTGATGGATTCAGTTAAAAACAGTAATTTTCTATTTAAGAACCTAGATTTTAAAAATTATGATTATGCTAATCGTTTTGCTTAAATATGTAAAAATTGACAAAACTAAAACTTAAAAGGATTTTACAACAATACTCAATCACAAGTGAAACAAATAAAATAGCCAACCTCGGCCGGCAAGAACCCAGCCTGCAGGAACAGCTAAATGGCCAACAAGATTGAGATTTGTGAAAATCGTAGGAACAACCTCTTTGTAGGAAGTATAGAGAACCCACAAGATGTTCTACAAAAGATTCACAGGCCATTACTTCTTACAAGTAGTTTTCATATTTTGAAGCCCAAGCAACAATTATAAGGGAGATATAGGGCCTTTTTGATATGATGACCCTCCTATTTAGCATTAAAGATGTGATATGGCGGCCATTTTGTTTCCAAAACAAGGACACAGCTATTCTCAGGAAAGCTTTCCTATGCATTAACATTTTGTGCAAATCTGATGAAGCTAGCTGCAATATTTTAGGTTACAGAAAACATTTAAGAACAAACAGAAATCATTTTAGAACAAACATTAGGACCTGAAAATTTTTTTAATGTTGCCATGGCAACAGTTGCCACTGAATACTCCCCAAAATCTAATCTGTAGATCCTCTTGGGGTTAACATATCCTGAAAATTTGATAAAAATTTAAGACCTAAAAATTTTACCCAGATAGTATTCCACCATCGGACTGACGTTGGCCCAACGTCAGCACATCCGTCGGTTCGACATTGGCTGCCAATGTTGGGCCAACGGCTTTTTGACCGTTGGCCCAACGTCGGCAAGCCACCGGTAAAAATTATATTCTATGTATAGCATCAGCCAATCAGTTGTTCACCAACAACTTTTCAGTGTGAATTTATAATGAGAATATTATTTTTATGTGTAAAATTGTTAAATGGTCAGATAAAATTTGTGGGCTCACTGAAATATGATTTTTAGACATACCATAATAAATAACTTTTTTCCAAAGTTTCCTCAAATCCCCTATTATTGCTCGCTGCCATCTTGAAAAAAAATCCGCCGTTGGCCCAACGTTGGCAAAATATAGAGACATCTAATCTGTGTCGTGGTTGGCAAGCCGACGTTGGCCCAATGTTGGCCCAACATCGGCAAAATCTGCCGACCATGTGACCAACAGCCAACGTCGGTCCGATGGAGGAATGCTATATGGGTTAAAAGTGTTGCCATGGCAATGAATATTACTGGATACCCCAAATAACCTAATAAGCTCCAGACCCTCTTAAGGTACCCTCTTGGGGTAAACATTCCTGAAAATTTGGCAAAAATCCGGTCAGGGGTTTAGTCTGTGAAACACCCACAAACTTTAATGCTTGAAAATCTTAAAAGTGTTGCCATGTCAAAAGTTGTTACTGGATACCCCCGCCCCTCCCCCCCAAAAAAACTTAATCAGCCCTAGATCCACTTGGGGTAAACATCCTGCAAAAATTTGGTGAAAATCCGTGCAGGGGTTTAGGCTGTGGAACACCCACAAGCTTTATGTATGCCGTCAACGCCGCCCGGACAGCGCAGGGGACGACTATAACCCCAGCCTTTATGGGCTGGGGTTAAAAGCTCAAATAACATTATGTAATTGTAAGCTGTTTTATTAAAGTTTCAGTGCTTGAATAAACTAGCTAATTAATCCAGCCTTAATTGGCTACCCAATTTAGGATGCTAAGTTCGGCTATAGCCCATCTTAAGATGGGCTGACTCTTATGTTGGGCTTCAATATAGAGTGGCTAATCCTCAACAGCAGGGATCAGTTCTACAAACCATTCAAAGACTCCTACGCCGTCAACATTCCTATTTGGCATTTTGTCACTTTAAACTATGAATTTTAGCACACCAGGCACAGGAAGTGACAAATAGTAATGTTGGGCTGTGTTAAAAAGAAAACGTAATATTCAGTTAAACATGCTTTTAACAGTAACTTAATTTAAAGTCTCTGTGAACAAAATATTTAACTTACTTAGCAACTTGTAATGCTAATAATCTAACGTAGTTTAACATAGTCTAGTGTAAATGTCAGTACATGTATATTAGTTTTAGTATGTGTGCATTTGTATGTATTAATGTTAATAACAAATGTTTTCCCAATTTTTGATGCAGCCTTTACTTCTTGGCTTGAGATATGGCACAACAACTGTATTACTTAAAACAAATAGAAGCGTATGTGTACATTTTCCACATATGGTGTTTTAGCATAACCATAAACAGTTTGAGTACAGACCTCAAAAGTGGTAGCCAAGAAGCAATCAAATGAGTTATAGTTTATGTTTGGTTTGATATATTCGATCACTTCTTTATTGGTTGAGCGTTTTCATATACATAACACAATAAATATTCAGTTGTGTTTAAACAGTGAAATAAACAGGGATGACTAAATATACTCTTATTTCATATAACATGATTGTTATTGTTATTATTGTATATTTTGGAATAGCCTTGGCACAGAATAACTCTTCTAGGTAAGACGAATTACAACATTTGAACAGTTTTAACAGTTGTTAACTAATTATATTAAAGTTCAAAGTTGAACAATTTTATCTGTGTAAAAAAGAGTGGGGGGGGGGGGGGGGGGTATTTGACTATCAAGTTTATTATCATAGGTAGGTGGATCTTGGTCGAGCATATTTTACTTTGGAAATCTTTTGCAACCAATTCTGGATCCGAGTTTTTGGATTTGTTGGGTCTTCACAAAGGTCTGGTCTGTCGAGTTTTCTGGTTTTTAGATGTAATTATGCCAAAGTCTCAATCTATACTATGCTGCTATCTTAGACTTTGCATGTTCTTTTGTAGGTATAGTTGTGAAAGTAATTAAAACAAAATGTTTTAAAAACATTATAGTTTCAACATTGTAACTCCAATTAATTACATTTTTTTTAAATTCCCACACCCTAAAATATGTTCTTTACGAATCTAATAAGCAGACATAATGTACCCACCATTGCTTTGTTTTTTATCTATTGAGCCTTGGAAGAGATCAAGCATTCTGTGAAGTGTGGAGAACAATATGTGTTAATGTAATTTCTCTTAGCTTGGCAAATTAGTTCTTGTTGTATGTATACCAGAATTGTAAAATGACACTTTTAAAGGAACTATACTTTACTGATTTTAGTCTAACTTTATGTACACCATTTTTGAAGGATTATAGTTCTGATATATCATTTTGCAGACATGACTTAAAATGGAGGAGACTTCTGAAAGGCTACTCTAAATCTGACTCGCCAACAGAAGGCACAAGTAGGTATATTATATATGCACAGTTTCTTTGTGTCACATACTTTTTAACTGGACAAAAATGGGTTTGCGGTTTCCCTTCAACACCTGATATCACTTGGGGACAGGGCTACAGTGAAAACCACATGTTGACATGAAGTCGACTCGAACCCTAAACCAAAGCGGTAAGAGCCAAGTAAATAAAATGTTTAACATTTTAACCAAACCCGCCTCTTACCTTTTAACTTCAATTAAAATATTCCAAAAGTTCATGCCTCTAGTTACTTTAAGTATATTTGAATAATAACTTAATAAATAAAGTAAATAGTTACAAAAAGCAATGACCCTTATGACCCTAAAGTTTTATGTACCATTACCTCTGTTGTTGTTTTTTATTTCTAATATAAACCATCACACCAAATCTAGTTTACCTAGTTAGGTTTTGATGTATTTGCGTCTGTGTTTGTGACTACTCTAAAGTAATGAATGGATCATACTGATTTTTTATGTAGGTAGCGCCTGATTAAAGGAAGAAGTGATTATATTTTGAGAAAGATCAGGATCATATTCTGGATACAAGACAGATCCTAAAATGTCTCCCCGGTGGAGGCCTGCACTCTACGGTTGCTTTCTTGTTTGAAATTAAAAAGGGAAATATGGAAATAGGTCCTTGAAAATAATTAATAGGGATTATTAAAAGTCAGATAACTATGGGGTTTAATAAGATAATGGTATCGATAGATTTTCCTTATCCTAATATTTGGGTTGGTTTATTTACCAATCCAAGTGGTATAAATCTGTGCTGAATACAGTTAACCCATCCTCCAATTTAACTATACTTTCTTCTTGTAGGTTAGAATGGGTGTTGTTAAAGAAATGAACATTTCCACAGCTATTCTCACTCTGTACTGCTTGTCAAGCAATTATGGTCGGGCCACTTCTTTTCTGAGTTTATATCAAACTTAGAAAAGGTCAAATTACTTAATCTGTTAATGTAAAAAATTAGTAGGTTTCCAAATTGATCTGAGTGAAATAGTAGTTGTCTTTGTGTATTTACAAAATTTCTGCAGACTCCACAATTTCTGTCATTACCGTATTTAAAAGGGGTCACAGTAGCAGTAATAGTTAAGGCCAACACACACGGACATGATCAAATCTGATATCTTAAGATAGGAGCATTCACTGCACTGAACAAAGATGGTGAATAAAATTTCAAAGTCATGGCAGCCAAAAGGGATTTAAGAAGCTGGTTCTTTTACTAATCCAAGTTAAACTTATTAAACTGGAGATCTATGCTGTACGCTGATGATACCAGTCTGATCAAAAATTGTTTCTCATCAGCTGGTACCAATTTTGTTGGACATAAGCAAGTTATGTAATACCTAGGTCACACTTTTCTATGCTGACGTCACAAGTCACAATTGCATGGACCTGTCTATCTTTGGTTGTGCTTTGGTCCACCCCATACTTGGGCAGGATGCATTTGAAAGTATCCGAGAAATGTATAATATGAACAATTACTGTTAGCCAAAACAGAAATGTGTGTTGAAAACTTTCTGAAAAACGGTCAGTATTAACCAAGTTACTTAAATAGTAAGACTGGAAAAAGTCTTTTTTTAAGAATTTAATAATTATTTAATTGTTTTTGTTTATGTATTCATAAAAAAGGTATATGTATGATAACATTGTAAATAGACCATTACAACATCTCCTCACGTGACTGAACTTAGGTAAACACACACACTCCTGCATATACAGATTTACTGCAGTCCACACACATTCTTTTTTTCTCTCTTAGTTTACATTGTTCAGGCACAAATATCACTTATATTTTATGATATTAAATAAACTGAGTTATTTTGTGTTACATGTTAACTTGAAAAATATTTAATCTAGAATTACAAAACCAGTTTACAACATTGTCCTACATTCACATAGTCACAGGTTTTCAATGGGGATGGGATGCAAATACATGTAGTTGAAATCATTTTGAGAAATTACCTAGAAACAGGTTTTTTTAAGATTAAAACAAAGTTCATCATGGTCTATTCTTCTTTGTGAAAAGTCGAAATGAATTCAATAGCGAAGAAACTACATTCGATTCCTCATTACATGCACAATCATTGAAGAGTTTTGGGTGTGTTTGTTTGTCTCTTTGTATCTCTGTTTGTGATTACTGGAAAAGAAATGAACACATCTTTATGAAATTTTTATGTACATAGGACCTGCAAGAAGGAAAACGGGATTAAATTTATGAAAGATCCAGATCATATTCTGGATAGGAAACCCCTGAATTTTTAAATGTCAAATTTTCAATGTATTTCCAATGATTTTTGCTTTCTGGTTAATACTACTCCAAAAAATGAGCAGATCTTCTTGACATTTTACAAATAGATACAAAGAAAGGATTACATTTTTCGAAAGATCAAAAATAAAATCCTGAAGTTTTGGAAACACCCCCGATAGAGGAAGTTTCTATTTAAAGTTTAACATGGATCTTGAAAGTTGAGAGTAAAGCACAAACATGAAATATCTATTTATATCTAATTAATATGACAACATATTAATATTGGCATCTTTCTTTGAGATTTTAAAACGTTTCTGTTCTTTACAAAAGCTCTCAGTGGCTTGGTTTACTCTCAATATGGATGAGATGGGAGTTGAACACACTCAGCCATCTATATCTCAATTCATTTTTAGAGACCACACTATAAAGTTTAACCTGGGTTGAAAATCAGTCTTCACCACTGTACAAAAATGTTACATTTTTACCGGGACTAAAATGTGTTTTTGAAATATAAATTAATCACAACAATACATAAATTAATGAACTAAGAATAAGCTCATGACCTTTTTTGAAGGAGAAACTCTGTGAAAGAATAATTTAGTTGAATAGAAATCTCTTTAAAGCATAGTAACACTATCCTTTTCAAATTTTCTTTTAAAATTGATCCCACTGGTTAAACTTTCTGGGAAAAGTGAGCTATAATAAAATGAAGGAAAAAACTAATTTTAAGTGTATTTTTTTGTTTGTTTGGTTGGTTGGTTATTGGGATACTTTGGTGAAACGGTTCTCTATCATGGTATTATTGCAACAGTTAAAAGTTTTATACTAATAACTTTTAGTTAACACATGTAACATACATAAATATGTACAGTTAAATATATATTGAAGAATGTTGGGTGTATTTTGAAAATTAATTCCATATAAAAAAGAAGAACACAGAGTCTGCACTAGAATCACTGCAGAAACCTACACACAGTAAAGCTCTGCTTACCTAAGTGGGATCACATGACTGAAAACTGCCTTTGTTTGTTGAAAAGTTCTAAGGTCTCGATGGAGGATATCCTATCCTCTCCCTCCAGAGGTTTTATCTTTTTTATAAATTCATTTTTTTAAGAGTAAATGAAATATATGAGAGCAAAAAAGAAAGGATGCATTTGGTGTGAGTCAGTGCAATTCTCATTTGGGTTGGACTTGGGACATAACTTGAACCTAGTTTTGAATTTGGGACCACTTATTTTAAATATTTGATATACCTCTCACAAGCTTGGACAGGCTGTACCACAATACACGTGCTGTAGGGTTAAAGTAGAGTGATGTGGAATGAATTTACAGGGTGTATCATTCTTCAACGTCTTCTGCAGTCTTCTTTTGTAGTAATTTTTTTTGTGTTTATCACAATAGAAAAAAATATCCAATACAAACAAGTATTGAAGATTTAACTCTCCAGTACCCAGGGTTAATTACCCAATTCTTGTTAGTGGCAAAGTCATTTAAGTAACATTTAAGTGAAAAAATATACCTAAACTTCATTTAATTGACATTGTTATCAAATGTACTATCATTTCTATTTCAAGTATCAGAAGAAAGTGTACGGTATCATCATTGGTGTGGTCAGGGGGCCGGTTTCACCAAGCTTGCCTAAGATGAAGGCCACCTTTAATTTAAGGATTTCCTTTAATTTATCCCTCCTCTAAAAAAACCCCAGTTTCACAAAGCCTCCTTCCTTAAAGGAGACCTTGAAAACTCCCTTAAATTTCAAGGAAGCTAAGGACCCACCTTAAATTTAAGGAAGTGTCCTTCAAAGAATGTTTAATAATGTTAAAAGACATTTGCTCCCTGCTTAAGTTTCAGAGAAGACCTTTGATAAGGAGAGTTAAAGGAGGCTTTGTGAAACTAAAGTTTAAGGTGGCCTTACCAAAAGAAAATTTGACCTTCCTTCACTAAAATAGGTCCTTGCCAAAGGAGGCTTCGTGAAACTGGCGATTGTAAATATAAATGTAAATATGGTTACAAAAACGAATAGTTTGTACATAGAATATATAGAATATATTTGTATACTGTTAACATAATAACTAATTGTTTACGCAAAGCTTCAACTTTTAGACAGAAAGTCATTGAGATGTCATTTTTACATGAAATTTTATAAGCATTTAATAAGCATCACCAATAAGCATCCTGGTACATGTTCCCTCTGATCAACATAAATATTTAGCGAATTCTCTTTTATATCAAGTAAACAAATATAACTTTGAAAGCTTCAGTCCTCAAAAGCTATAAGATAATAGGCACAATTTTCATTATGTTACAGATATTCCAGAACAGTTTTATTAGTTTTTCAAAACTAATCATTTCTAAAATTTAAAAATAAACTCTTTACACCTTCTATCAGAACCAGTTTGGCACAGTACTTTTTTGATAATTTCTTTATAGGATAGAAGTTACAGATTATTTTTCCATACAATATATACGCATATGGAATCTATTGTAATATCACACAGGGTAACAATAAATATGAGAGGAAATAAAGAATATATATTTTTCTAAACTAGTAAAGTTTTCCTCAACTATAATCATCTCGAGCCTCCAGTAAGGCTAGACCTTACTGCGCATCAAAATTGATCATATTAAACCATGGATGAAATATATGAACAGTGATCTCTGGGCTACAAAAATAAGGTGCAAAGAAGCGCAATCACTGATGTATCAGCACCAAACGTTTTGTATTGGATGTAAAAACATTACATAATTGAAAACACTTGTTGCTGAAGCTGCTGAAAAACACATGCAATTTGGAAATATAATCACGTAACACAGAAGGCTCTGCAGATCACAAATATATCAATAAGAGGAAATAAATCATGTATTCTTTTTCTAGTTGGACTTTTATAGTACTTAATCTTCTCTTCACTAAAGGGACTCTGAGGCGCAATTTCACTAGAATGGATAACCAATATCAGTATCCGGGGACAGAAAAAAAGGGTCAAGCACCACAGAGAATATTAGGTGGATATCAGACTTAGGTTGTCATGCCTTGGTGCAGAGGTAGGATTTAAACTTCTTGCTGAAAATGACAACAGACTGGGATGCACAGAAGCTTATATGGAAGGGTATTGCAAACAGTAGGAGCAAATTGGGTCACGCCGATTTTTCTTCCAGGTCATGTATACCGGCCTTGGTCTGAAGGTCACTTACATCTATCTGAAGGTCACCTACACTTATTTGAAGGTCACTGGTAGCAACATTAAGGTCACTCAGATGATATAAATAACGGTTGAGGAATACACTTCTATATAACTTGGTTGTGGAATGAAGGTTCAAACACTTTAAATTATATCCAGCAATATTTTGGGTTTATCGTTTGAGCCTTTGAATCTTTGTTTAGGGTCTAGGGTTCCAACTTTTTAAGATGAAATGTCAAGCTCTTGGGGTCAAGGGTTCTAACAGTTTAAACATAAACCTTTCTGAGTGTATTAACTTTTATATACTAGGGGTCTATTAACAGTAAGATTTTAAAGTGGGGGTCTACCAACTTTAACTTTTAAAGAATAATACATTTTTATTTGTGTATTGGCAAGTGGTAGGATTTGTAACAATGTGTGATTTGTAAAGTATTTCTTAAGGATTTGTCACAATGTGTAATTTGTTAAGTATTACCTGGGTCCAGTTAGTCTTTCGCTGTGTGGGAATATTTATGTTCATACTTTAAATATGTAGCTAATAATTGCATTTGGAAGATATGGGTAGTTTTGAAAATGGCCATTATAGTTAAGTCCATCACGTGATAACAGGAGTGGTAGGTACGGGCTGGAGCAGAACATGGTGGTATGGCATCAGTGTAGACATGTCTACTAGAGGTTTGGGCCGGTGAGTTGGTGCTGGTTGCTGATACTGTTTCTGAGCAGGTGATGGTGGAGGGGCTTGAAACTACTGTGGAGGGGTTGCAGGCATCAGGGCTTATTACTGTGGCAGGGTTTGATGCTGCTGTTTGCAAGTGCAGGTGACAAGTGACACTAGGAGTAAAACACAGTGATAAGTAGTCTGCTCCAGGCGATCCTCTCTTCCACCAACTAGCTGTGTAGCCAGCCATCCCCAGTCAAAGGGGAGGCGGGGACTTTCCTTTGATATGTTAATTGCCACTGATAAGTTCCAGTAGATTATGGTCACCCTTGATGACACCCCAGAAGAGTGGGCATACACCTGGGTAACCGGGACTACTCCTTGACCACTTGAAACAGCAGGTCCTGCTCTCTGTGGGAAATTCTAAACATGTTCAGAAAATTTATTTTCCCATGAACGGCTAAATTATACAAGAAACTTACCACAAACACCAAGACACACATGCATTTTCTTAAAATGCGTTTGCTACTAGTCAATAAACTAATGTTTACCACTGTCCCATAACTACATTCTTTCTTTTTGATAGTTTAATATTATTCATCCCTGTAGGTCGTTTATTTTAAAATGTGGCTGCATCAGCTTAAGAAAGTTCTTTGTCTTGTCCAGTAATCCACTGCTGATCCTGTATGTACAAGTTGCTAGTTGTTAATGTTTGTAATTTTATGCAGGAATAGTAACTAGATTGACTTGGAAGACATTTTTAAGCGTGAGCCTCGGCTTCTAGAAATACCTTTTTAATTTTTTTTTCTCTCCAGACTTCCATGAATTGTGGCACAGTGTGATGAGTATTTGTCTGCTCACTGATATTAATTGGCAGTGTGCTACCTTAGTACTTGGATGGGTGACGGTCTGAGTTCTGGACCAGCTGTGAGATGTGTGTCTGAGTTTGAATTTTTTTGTGTCACCAGACTTTCGTAAATTCTAGTGCACTACCCTTGTCTCTGATGGCTTTGCGCTCATGCTAGGGGACCGAAACACCTTTTCAGCCTTGTTTTACTTTATAATAAAGGTTTATATTTTTACGCATGGTACATATTTTAGGAATCTGCTAAATAATACTATGGCATATGAGCAAACAAAAATAATATGTTACAGTTGGAAAAATATGTTAGAATGAGGAAAAAGAAATTTGTAAAGATCTTCTGACTGGGAGATTTTGCACATAACACAACAATTATTTTTTTTGTTATTTTTGTCCTTTTTAGATAATCCAACAGAAGTTCAACTGGGGATTTACATTAACAGTTTTTATTCCATCAGTGAATCTCAGATGGTAAGATGATATATGTCACGTGATAATATTATAGAAACATGTCAAAGTAAAAGCTTAGATATTTTGCAATGCAACTGTACCTTCAAAGGTTGGAAAATTATTTGAATGCAATACAAAAATGTCTTTCACAACTGTATAAAGTTTCTATTTATTATGTCATTCGAATTTATGGATGTTGTTATTTGAATAACTCACATATGTCCTCTTGCTTATTGCTTAAAATGCTTATATTTCTTTAAATATCACTTGACTTCTCTGTCGAAAATACAACTATTGTTAGTTTCTAAGGACATTTTAGGGTTTGTACTGAAAACGTTTATGATTATTATTGCTAACGATTAGATTATATCATTATTACCTTAAATGGATTAAAACAATTCTTAACATGGTCACTTTTAAGTTGTGTTTAGGGTTGAGTACCTTATTTTCAGGACTATTCAATGAGTTTTTACCTCAGACAATCCTGGGTTGATCCCAGATTAGCTTATAAACCTTCAGATGAATCAGGAGAAACCTTCAAGCTGCCAGATGGTGCGTGGGATGACATATGGAGACCTGATGTGTTCTTTCGAAATGAAAAAACTGCCAAATATCATGACATTTCAACTTCTAATAGGTTTATCTGGCTTTATGCAAATGGGTCCATATGGTATGTTTCAAAGTAAGTATATGAACATACAAATTACTGGTGATCAGTATAAGTAATGACCAAAGAGAGATGTTGGAAGAATCAAAATATGAGCTAGGTTTGACCGTAACGTGGGTTAAAGGCAAGAGAGATCAAGTAAAAGTCTCGCCTGAGAAAATATTTCTTGTACTTCTTGTACTTAAGATCATTCATTTTAGAAATAAAAGAAAACCTATTTCCAAATATGAATTCAAAATTAATAACTGTAAGATAAATTTAACTGGCAATTATAGATACCTTGGTGTAAGTTTTGATGAATACCTGACATTTGAACTCTGTGCCTGAACTCTAGCTGAATCTGGTGGTAGAGCACTCAGCTCAATAATATCAAAATTCAAGCAATTTAAAATCATTGACTATTACACATTTACTAAATTGTATGATACTGGTGTAAATAGTGTTATTAGTTATGGAGCAAGTGTTTGGGGATACAGGAATGATAAGTTTGGGCAAATGGTCCAAAATAGGGCCATGAGATACTTTTTAGGTGTACATAAAAATGCCCCAACCCATGCAGTGCAAGCTGACATAGTGGATTAGTGTGAAATTCCAGCATTTTCTTTCCATACTAAGATTTTGGAACAGACTTCTTAAAATGAAAAATGAAAGACTGACAAAAAAGGTTGCAGAATTTCAATTAATTAATATAAACAATTCAAGCTGGTTTAACAATTTGTATAACATTCTTGAAAGTGTTAATAAATCTCATTATATTATTGAAGGAAAAGAAATTGACCTGACGGATATAAAGTTTGAATTTTCTGATCTTATGCACGAAGAGTGGTACAATACAGTTGGTAACAAACCAAAGTTAAGGAACTATGTGAAATTTAAACAAAACATTAATGTAGAAGATTATGTCATAAGCAATATTAGCAGGTCTCAAAGATCATTACTTGCCCAGCTTCGCATGGGCATATTACCTTTAAATATAGAAACTGGGTGATACATCCGAAAAGAGTTAAATGAAAGATTGTGTTTGCTGTGTAATCAAAACTCTATTGAAGATGAACATCACTTTTTGCTTTCATGTCTGGTATATAATGCTGAGCGTGACAATTTGTTTAAATTAATTCCTAGTTTCAACCATTTAATCTCAGATGAACAATTGTGTATTTTGATGAACTTGAAGTCCAAGTATCTTGCAAATTTCATTGAAAGCATTTGGAATAAGAGAAAAAAGTTTTTTCTTGAAGCATCATTGAACAGTTAAATGTAAACATACACATTAAATTAATATGTATTTGAAGTGACTTATAAGCCCACAGAGGGCTGGGTATACTGATAATTGTTGTATTACATGCTATTTTGTGGAAGTGGAATGTATACATGTCACTATAATAAATAAAATAATAATAAATAATAAAAACTTATTATTATCATGTTGAGACATTAAAATTCTATTCTATGAGTCTATTACAGAAACTTCTAGTTAATTATTACACTGTGACTTGCACCAAATTGTCCATTGACGTGGATACTGTAATACAATATTTCTGACAATAACTATGTCATGTCAAGTGTGATAACTTTCAAAGGACGTGATATGTAACTGCAATTGTGATTGGAAGTATAAGACATGCATGAGAACATTTTGAAGTGAAATTACATGTGTTTAATTTGGAGCCATTCAAAAATTGTTATAAACTGTAGCATAATCATATAACAGCTGTCAACATTTAGTGAATCTAGACATTTGGAATTTTAAAACTTATATAAAGATATGTACAACATAAACAATCACACACAACAACAGGGTGTTAAGTAATAACTAGTCGTCTGAAAGTACGGACAAATGTTTCCAATTATATTTACAAAATCCTTAGTTTTATGTTGATTGGAGCGATTTTTTGTGTGTCTCTTTAAATGATTGCAAAACACTAATAATCCCATTTTGATTAGCTTTTTTGGATTGGGATATGGCACAATCTGACACTTTCTTGAAATGATGTTGCTTTGAAATATATTCTCAATGTAGGCCTCGTTATTCAATCTTTCAGGGCAGACCCTATGCATTCAACCAAACTGTGGTAATATCCTCTTTGGGAAAATAATATCCACTTTTTAAGCTCAGGCTTCCTCCTTAGCATCTTCCTCTCATTCACACCCACTACTCTGGATTACTGATTCCATTGACCAGTCACTGTATGTCCATTCTTTTGCTAGCTTTTGCACACTAAGTCCCCACTCCTTTTGGGATGGTACTGCACCTACAATATAATAGGTCAGTTTGGATCTGTCTCACCTACAGTTTTGGTCTGGGAATAAGTGGGTGTTTGATATTTGCTAAGCAAATGAAAATTACGATTGGAGACCAACATATGTCTACTCAACTACACAATCCCAAAAGCCAAAATATGGTGGAGGCACTGAATAAAGATCCCAGTACTTCTTATTTTGGTTGAAGTGAGATTGTAAACACTGAAATTGTAAATGACACACTAGCTTTTACCTAGCAGAAAAATTTATATAAATGGTATGTCATTTAAGCTTAACAGTCTGCTCTTGCTTAATGCTTTACTTTTTATGGTACTCCAAAACATTTGACAGTATCACATTTGCAATTGACATTATTGGTAAAATTTTTTTCTGATAATATATTACATTAACTGTTTTTAATTTATTGTGTGTATGTTAAATTGGTCTTTTTCAGAATTACTGCAACCTTTGCCTGTCCAATGTTGCTGCAGAGATATCCACTTGACATACAGAAATGCCCCATGATGTTTGAAAGCTGTAAGTATATTGTATGATACAAAACTGTACAGTATTCTAATATATTACCTTATATAACAGTGATGTCAGTTAAAAAACAACAATGTAATAAACTATATTAGTTTAGTTGTAACCACTGCTGTATCAAGTTATACCCAAAATAGTATTTTCAAGTGTTAGTGTCGGGGAATTCTATCACAACTTTTCTAGACCACAGCCTTACTTTTCAAACAGGCTTTGAACCTTTGCAAGTGTACCTTTCCCTCCTGACTGCTTGCGTATGATCATCAAAGTGGCATCTACTGTTATGACATAGGTTTTGGTGCTTGAACTATTTTTATGACCATATTCTTATATTGTCATACTTAGTCATGATTTAACTCATCTTCCGATAAAAATGAAGGAGGGGCCACAGTGGCAGTGGTAACACATTTGCCTCCCACCTCTGAGGCCGGGGTTCGGTTCCCAGCACGGCCTCAAGTGGGAAAGCAGGTAGTTGCTTGCGGTTGATTGGCAGTTTACAGTACAGAACCTTGACCAACTGTATGTACTGGTTTCCTCTGCCCATAAAACTACCCATCGTGATATGACCAGTACAGTGTGGAAAGCGACGTAAAACCCTAAATAAATAAATACAAATGAAGGTCAGTCATTTTGTCCCAAGAGGAAATAAGTTATTTGAGTTTATAAAGAGTGATAAAGACTGGCTAAAATAAATTATTTGAGTTTATAAAGAGTGATAAGGACTGGCTGATGTAGAATTTAACAAAGCTGAGACACAGTATGAAACAGCATCATGTCAGAATAATAAATCAAATATTGCTCTGTAATTCTTGGTAAACTTACTGCACTGATTTGAGTTTAATATCAGATAACAGTACTGCTGATATATATATAACAATACCTTCGTCATAATTACATGAGCTGTAGTGGTACACAAAACAAAGTGGACTAATTTGAAATGCCTTAATGTATGCCAGATGTTCTAACATTGACTGTTTCATATGTTAGTTGGCTATACCAGTGATGTGCTACGATTTAATTGGCTTCCTAAATCAGCAGAGATTGATCCTATGAATCAGATCCCACAATTCACTCTGAAAGACATTACCACAAAAAACTGTTCACAGACGTACACAGCAGGTGAATATAACTCCAAAAATAGACAAAAACAACACTTTTTGAACTGATTTTTATGGCTTATATTTTCTGCTACTGGTGAGAAGGTAGCTTTGAGAACCATATGTATTAGTAATGTATTATCATATTGACACATTTTGACAATACAATATTCAATTAACTGATTAACAACAATTTAATGAACCCAAATTGCAAAATAAAGATGACGATACCAGTTTGATTTGGTCATTTCCAAATAGCTATCAAATTCATTAAAGGTGTCTGATATTTTAAACTTATCTGCAGTTCATGGTACAGTCAAAATAAAATGAAATCATAAAAACACAATACAATATATATAGCTCTTTGAGTCCTGTACTACATGGAGCAATTGCACTGAGTATAGATACACAATACCATACAATGAAAATCTGACATATTAATTTAACATGTTTCAGGTAGCTTTACTTGTCTTCAGTTGGATTTTATCTTACAGAGAGATGTCGGATTCTTTGCACTACAAGTAAGTACTACAAGAACATAAACATACTAAATTAACTAAAATTTTCTTAGTTTTTTTAAAATGAAGGCTTACTATGAGGCTTACCCAAACATACATCTTAACATTTACCAGCCATGGTCATTTTACACAAAAATGTTCACAAAAAACTGGTTTTTTTTTAAGGTTTACATTCCCAGCACATTGGTAGTGATTCTGTCCTGGGTCAATTTCTGGATCAATATTGATGCTGTGCCAGCCAGGGTTTCCATAGGACTTATAACAGGTGTGTGTCATGATACTGTTCTCAATATTAATAGCTTATAAGATGTGACTGTACTCATATTTATGGTTCATTCTGTGTATTTAAATTTTGAGTTTTTCAAACATTTGACGAAGGTTAAAACTGATGGGTACAAAAGAACATTTATAACCATTTATAAACTTTTTTAAAAACATTTTATGACTACCGTTTATTAAATGTGTAATGACAAATGACATTACAATATTATTTTGTATTGCTTAGCAATATTAACCTTAACTGGGGTCAGAGGTTAATCTTTTTAGGTTGCTCACTAATGAAAATATTATTTTATGTCTAAAAGATAGTAGCTTATAAATAGTGCCCCATTCAATTAATACTTCAGTCCAGGAGAAGGTCCCCCCAACACACCCCAATAACAAAACCATCATTGGAGTTAAAATTTTATTTATTAAACACATCCTGGGCCCACATTACTTCCAGACATAACTAAATACAACAAACAGCCCAGGCGCCCAGGGGCAAAAAAAACATTTGTTAACTTCAGCAATCTCTATACATATACATCACATGAGTGCCCCATGAATACAAATTAAAACATCAGAACATAAGGTGCTCGTTCATAACCTTGTACAGCCTGCCATCTCCAGGCAATGTTACTAAAAATTCGCCATTAAAACAAAATAAAGTAAAAAAGACTATTAACCAGGTGAACTACAGACCCAGCACCTGGACCAAAGCAATTCACCTAACAGCAGGTGACTGACAATGTGAACCCAATTCAACTTCTCACTCTTCATAGCTACAAAATAACTCATTGTTATACTGATACACAAACAGCTGGCAAGCAGCCATCTGTTAAACCTTTGAAAGAATTTACACTGACACTTGTTATTATAAAATTTGACCTTTCTGTTAACATAGAGATAACTCTGACACATCATCAGAGATATGTAAACATGGCACATAAAATTGAATTATTACCACCAAATAGCCAAGTTTTTTTAATAGGCTTCAAAACGATTTGTAAACAGTTAAACCGTTTTCACACATTTTTCATGTTTACTGGGAACAAATTAGGATATATATTTCTTCATTTGTGACTGCACCCAATGCTTGGTTGTTTCACTGAAACTGGAAATGTAAAACATTGAATAAAGAAGTGAAACATCCTGTATAAAGAATACAAAAACATATATCACTTCTGAAGATGAACAATATAATACTTGAGCTTCGCACTCATATTATATTGTCATATTTATTCATGGTATGTGATTGGAAAATTTATGAAGTCCATTGTGGTGAAGTGGTAATACACTGGCCTACCAATCTCTGAGGTACATAACCTTGACCAACTGTATGTATTGGTCTCTTTCCCCTTCTTACTAGCAATCACAATGTTACCAAAACCAAGGTATTAAGCATGATTTGAAATAACAGGCAACTAATAAAACATTTTTTGAAAATTTTATATTTTAAGCCGAGGTTCAGTGTATCTAATTGTATCCAATTATAATATTACAGCAGTACATATTTATGTCAGCAGACTCTAAAATTCAGTCCGAATACTAATCACATGTATTTAACCATGGCTGCGGCATTTAAATACCTGTTGACTATGATTTTTGTAAACTGAATCAACCTGTATTTCATTATTCTTGTTGAAATCTTTTTGATAATTTGTTTACATATACACTTAATACACACTGAAATTTGAGGAGGAAATATTTCATGTTTTGTTCCTTTTTTCTAGTTCTTACAATGAGTACACAGAGTGCCACAGTGAACTCCAACCTACCAAAAGTGTCTTACATAAAGGTGAGCTCTAGCTATACATAAGTGCCTTGTAACTTATTTAAATTTATCATCACTAGCAAAAGATTTTATATGCCAAATGCATTGTTTCAACGGCAAAGTCTTAAAACAGTCAGTTCTCAGTTACAGAACTTCAAACCTACCTCGGTGGTAACACACTTGCCTCCAACTTCTGAGATCAGTGGCTCAAACCTCGGACCTTATGTGGGAAAGCTGGTTTTCTCTGCCCATAAACCTACCTGTCATGATATGCCCAGAACAGTGCTGAAAGCAGCATAAAACCCCAAATAAATCAATTAATTAAAGAAGTTCAAATTCACTATCTACAGTCATCAGAATACAGACAAAATTGGTAAGATAATACTCTTTTGAAAAAATGCAACAGCCATATCCCTAAAAAAACATTGTTCTTCAGTTGACAAGATGTCTGCAGGATTCAGTTACATTTTGTAATAATAACAACTCATTAAATACTAGTATGTTGCATCTATCTGGAGATAGACAATAGGGCTTAAACATGTACAATCTATGAATGTTAAAGCCTATTTTTCAGCTTATAGATTTCTTGATCTCCATTTGTCCAACATTTGTTTTAAGGCTGCGCATTTGTGGACATATACATTATACATTACAGTCTAAATAAACTTCATTCTGTAAATAAATTACGATTTACACTGTATTTCACTGATGTAAATGGCTGAGCCATTTAAAACAGCAGCCTGCCATTTAAAATGGCGGTCCACAGAAAACAGTGGCCCCGCAATTTTAAAATGGCAGGTAACACTCCTACACTGATTCCACTGTCACGGTTGATTTTTTCCTCAGGGCCCCAAATCAAGTAATCTGGGGGGATTGTGTAGATCGTATGACCAATCACTTACTCATGAAGGTCAGAAACACAATCACAGTAGTGTTGAAGGTGTGTCAAAGTTTTAAAGCATGTTTGAAAACTTCTGTGATGAGTCTGTATGCCTCCACTGCTAATGTTCTCTTGTAAGGGCCCTATACTCTATAGTTTTGATTGTAAAACAGACCTGTTGAATCTTTTGTCCATGTGACAATCAATCTCCCTGCAAAAATGAAGATATTTGGACCTGACTTATCTTGTCACCTAAAGAGAACACTTTTAACTTTCTCGCTCCTAATATTTGAATACATGAGTAAAAATATTCCCCTGACTCTTATTTCCAGTGTACCGGATGAATAACTTGTTTTAAGGCTATAAATCTGTGCTTGTGCCAACGCACTTTGTATTTATCATCTGTTGTTCAGACTACTGGTATACAGGAGACCATATTTATACATCCAATGCCCCTTTATGCAATGAAATCAAAATCTTGTCGAAAAGCATCATACAGAAATAAAATAATTTGAATGATAAGATTGTAAAACTTATTAAAAATTGTAAAACTTATTAAGAAATAAATGACAATGAGATTTTGGTAAAATTACTTGAATGGACTCTTTGATTATCATTTCTTTGGAGGACATGCACTTATGGTATGGGTTCAAACCCAAAGGTATGATGTAAGTGTAGTGGTTTTACGCTGTGTCAGCTTTTTAAACAATACCTGAATAAAAATTCTTTGAACATCTGGATGGTTTTAAAAGGGGTCTTTCTGTTTGGTGGGATCTGGGTCGAGCTCAGGTTAAGCTCGAAACTCTGTCCCTGTGCAAAGATACTACCCCTTGTTCTGGAAGAAATTCATCAAAAGTTGAACCATTGTTTGACTGCCCCTGTTGGCTTTCAAATTTACAGTTGTATTTCATCCCATGGTAGTCCTTCTGATGGAATGGGTGGGTCTTTGTTATTTGGCCTTTGCAGAGTTAGGTTACTCTGCAGCTAACATATCATATCTTCATTTTGTAGTGACAACTGACACAGGACATGGCTATGTTTGCTATCACTGGTGGCTGCAGCTGTATGGTGGACAACATAGATCAGAACCAATGCACTAGAATGTTGCATGCTTTCTCCACTACTCCTCTTGTCTGTATCTTCTGTTGTTGTACACTCGTTCACCCCTGCCCAATCCCCTACTTGAGATAGTGGGCAAAATTAGCACCTACCTACCCCTGTCCGAGACTAATAAATATTCTGACTAACCTGTATCCTTCTATAGTTACAGGCCCAGATGTTCTATAACTTTAGAAAACTGTTCCATTTTTCCAATTTTCTTTTTATGATTTCAAGACCAGGGCCATCACCACATAAATCTTTGCCATTATAAAAACCATTTATTATCTGGCACTTGCCACGTGGTCAATTGTGATACCTAATACTGAATTAACCTATCATTGAAATACAGACTGGCATATTTACAATATAATAACACTTTACAAGTTCCAGGTCTGGCGGATCTGGAAACTTTTCCAGTAAAGCTCATGCATTGCCTTGATAAGGTATGGGCAAATTCTTCAGTGTGAACAACAGTAATTTTGACCTCAAGTTACAGCCTTATGATGTCTATTCAATATATTAAATAATCTAACTTGCTGTTTATTTTTCAGGCTATTGATGTGTGGATGGCTATGTGTCTAATCTTTGTCTTCTCAGCCTTACTGGAATATGCCTTTGTCAACGTTTCCTATAGAATGCTTGGATACAAGGCCAGGCAAATAAGTACCACTGCCAGTACATCAAAGGATGTCTCTGCTGACTTCGAAGTTGGGGTATAAAACATGCTCACACTTAATTCCTTGTGACAAAGCTATATGCTCTTTTACAACAGTTTATAATCTCAGATATTTAAACAAACTTGTGTTCCTGAAACATGTTAACAAACCTATATAGACAACAAATGTTATGGTTTTAGCCACAACAGTGGTGCAAGTGTATGTTGCAATTTTACAACTAAATATCTTTAGTTTATATTGATATAGATGGAGTATTTTCATTCATATAGTTAATTTTGTATGCCAATTTCCAATAACTGCGTCTTAAATAAAAATGTAAAGAAATTCATATCGTATTTCAAAAATTATATTTCAGAACAAAACAAATACATCAAAGATACACGACTTGAAAGAATCATTTTGGGTAGGTTTTATAAAATTCAGACGGCATAAACACGCAAATTTTATTTACTATAAAACAGATGAAACATCTGTTGTTAAATATTTGAAATCGGTCTGCACTTTTTGTATCACAATTTTTCTTCTTTGGTGTTATTTTGCCCAAGTATACCAAACCAAGCTTTTTCTTGCAGAATTATTTTAACTTTCTTCTGGTTCAGTAATTTATTTGAATAAATAACTAGAAAGGATTTTATTTTGTTGGAGTCTATTAATGTTATTGCCCTATAAGAACATGTTTGTATCCACTGGGATACCGAAAGTAGTAACAAGTACAATATCCGTGTAAAATAATCAATGGCTTTAATTTTCCTCTCCTGTGTCTAGTCTCGCAAGGTCCTACTCCAATCTAGGCCCAAAACCTGCCTCTAGTGGGCTTTCTGCCTGTATAAGATCAGCAGGTTTCCTGAGCTGCTTGACAATAATGTCCCCCTTCGAAATCTTAAAACACAGGGCGAGTGATCATCTCCAGCAATCAACACACATACCCCAAATACACCCTAAAGCATCACTAACTGTAGCCTCCAACTTTCAAAAACTCCCCACAACACATTTAGATTGGGCCTTTAATGTCCTTTATGCCGTATTTAACCAACTATGTTGTAGAATTACAGCTGTCATTAAGCAGAAAAAACTGTCTCTCCCAACATCTTTTAATAAGTTTCAACTCTTCAACTTACTTTGAATTATTTCTCCCTGTTGGTCCGACTAAAATGTAACTTTTGTGTAAAATAATCAAAGTGGCAAGCTGTGCCTACCAGTCTCATTTAAATAGCCAGCTTATGCATTGTGTTTGAAAAGGATGATCAGTCAAATGTTTTCCATTTCAGAACAAACTTCTTCGTCACAAGATGAGTTGTGAGGACCCTCAGTATGAGATGAACTGGAAGTCCAAGAGACTGGACAAACTCTCAAGAATCCTCTTTCCTACAGTCTTCATATGCTTCAACATCATCTACTGGGCAGTGTTTGGATTCAGAGTTATTTCACAGAAATAGTCTCATTGGTCCATTCTTATCAAATAATACTTTTATAGTGCCTAATCTTTGTACCAACAGATTGAAAGATACACAATACAAAGTCATTGCTCCAAAACATAAATTCATGGAACAAGCGTTGGTCACTTGTGTACTGAGGTGGCAAAGGCCACGTGAATGAATACTGTGGAACTTTACTATAACATCTGAACAACTAAAAATGGCTTTGACAGAAAATAAGGGTAAAACAAATATTATAAAATAAAATTCTAGGTGCTGTACATTAACAAGGACACTATAAATAATAAATAAGGGAATAACTGGAATGACTAATAGTAAAAAATATATATTACAAAAGAAAGAAAGGCTGTGTAAAACTAATTCTTAAAAGAGGAGTCTTGAGGTGTCTGCACAGACAAATGCTGATGAAAACATGACCTTAATCTTCTCATCAGGTTATGATAGGTATACATGCATAGTATCTCTGGGGGCACCACTACTTATAAGTGTATAAAACCATCCCTGGTTGCTGCCTGGACTGCAATCCCACTTTCAAAGATCAAGGTTTTGATGGCAAGGGTCATTGTTCCTGTCGGAGAGCGCAAAATGTTCAACTTGATGTGACCAGATTCGCGAGTGTTATAAAATATTCTGCCATTGCCCATCTATTGTCATTTAAATTTTAAGCTCTGCAGGAAGGCAGAATCACACTAATGAAAGATGGCAGTAAGGGTCCGGTATTTTGAAAAAAAAACAGCCCGGCACTAGATGGAAGAACAATTAGAGATTATTACCATTCTGATTAAAAAAATATGGGACTGATGGGCATCAACATTTCCTTAATGACAAAGCGTGTATATGAGACTGTATGGAAACCTGCTCACCAGGAAGTGTGCCCTTATTTTGACCTAGGAAAACTGGTCACCACTAAAAATTACTGGATAGGAAAACCGCCCACCAGCATAAATTGTTGACATAACATAATTGAGAGAGTAACGGATATTATGTTACCAACATCTTTGGATGCGTATCTTGAGGTATTTTATATTCATAGTTCTCTGTTTTTATTACTCTAAATGCATATCATTTCCACAAGATGTTTTTTCTTCTGAAAAGTTTATTTGAGTTTAATTTATTTTAGCAGGAAATATGTTGTTTCACAAGAAAAGTCTTATATGTGTTATTTACGTTTACAAATATGGTATTTATATGTCTAAACTCATTATGTTAATTAAAGAAATATCTACCAAGCAGTAATTACACATGTAATTTCTGTGTATCATACTTAAGTACTTATTTGCCAATTTTGGCTATATTTATGTTATATTTATAAGCTTTTAAATAAATATTACGCTGTCAGCTCTGTGATATTTATTTCATTTTGCAACTCGTTGCTGTTACAAGTCACCAACCCCAGCAAACATCCAAAACTTTTAACACAAAGAACATTGAATAATTTCGTTAAAATCATGATCTTGTCACTTGTATTTAAGTATGACAAATGGTTAAACATGATTCTTTCTTTAAAATGCATATTTTTACTCTGTTAAAAAGTAAAGAGAATTTCACATCTGCTGGTAGGCTTTACCTTTCAGAGGGACAAGCTATCATGACATCAGGAAAAGTATGCTCAAAGAAAGAAGTTTTTACATGATATGTGGAAAACTGCCTTCTGGAAAATATACCTCCTGGAAAATGTATTACCCACACACCTACCCTTCCACACAATTTTGGATCCTGGAAAAAAAGCCCATACATTGTTCGCCTTTGAAAAGCTATGTGTTCTTGTAGAGGACACTTTGTGGGTCTAAAGCTCCCAGACACATAGGTCGCTTCGACATTAAACGTAAAATGACAAGTTTAAAACTCTACATCTGGGGGGCATATTTTCAAATCAGTGGTCTGGATCTGGATAAAAAAATTCAGATTTGTTCATGTTTTATTAACACTACCCATGGGCAGGGCCGAAGTACTTGTTAAAATTATTATCAGGCGAGAGTTGCCTGAGAAATTATTCTAACATTTCAGCACTAGAGTTCAGTAATTTCAAAGTTAGAAAAAATATTCAACCAACCATAAATCAAAAAGCAAATACGAATATCAGATATACTGGTATTATTCAATAAATCTTAATGCTTCTGCTATTCAAATTAAAACACATTACAAAGTGACAAATATATAATTGAAAAAATACAAACAAATAGAACCTTCTATAATTTATGGTTTACTCCTACTATCAATAGATGCTCCACACAATAAAACTCCAACTAAATGTTAAAAAGAAATACAAAAATGTCACAAAGTCAATATTTATTTTACTTCTTATCTAATTCCTGAAAAAAGACATTACAATGATTTGTTCAATTCTAAAGAATCCCTCTAACAGTTTAAACTGTCAACATTGTTTGATGCTTTGTTGTACTTGAGGTCTGCTATTCTCACTTTCATCTTGTTCTTCACTCTCTATTTGAACCATTGACTGCCTGACCTGCAGCAAATTCACTGCCCTTTGTATATTTTGTTTGCTCCTACAATAATGCACAATGTCCTCTGTGCAACCCACTGTTCTTTGCTTATCTACACCAGCTTTCATGCCAAGGTGTAAGACTAGCCTCGCAATTACCTTGGCCTTGTCATTAAAATACCCAAGGGTATAGATAGCACAATGTAAATCTGATGGGAAATCATCGGCCTCTTCAGAATAACATTTTATATCCCACAAAGCCTGCATACACATGTTTATCAACAAATTGATTTGAGCTTTCTTCTCATTGTTGGGTCTACCTTTGTGCAGTTTCTCCAAGTGAGAAAGATGCACATCAATCATTTTGAAGCATCCACTGATCAAGGCATTATAAAATGTAAGCTCATCCTCGGTGTTATCTTTCAGGTTAAGGATATGTTCTGAAAAACAATGCTGTAGATCGATCTTGAACCCAACCCCAGAGAATTGCAGCTTCTGATTAAGATCAAGGATTACCTGTATGATATTGCTCGAAACCCACTTGACTTCTTTCCAAAGGGTCTGGCAATGATCTGAAGGTATATCTTCAAACAAATTAATCTCTGGGATAAAGTAATGCTCTAATTTGCCAGAAGCCAGAGCTAGTGCAAGTTCATTGAGAAGCTGAAGTAACATTTTCCCAAGATTATTTTCATAAAAATGATCACTGGGTATCCTTTCCAGCATCCAGAAGAATACTGTTCGAAAATGTTCATGTGTTAGGATATCAGGTGTCTCAATATAATACATATGTACAATATTAAACAGCAAAAACACTTGCCTTTGATCTCTGGACAGAGAATGTGCAAGGTGTCGGTTAGCATTATAGAATGCATACTCCCATAGTTTGCCTTCTTTATTTTCTGTCCCTGATACAGGTGTCACATGACAACCACCCTGCACCACCGCAACCTTGACATCTGATGAAGGCCAGCCACTTGGCCTTGCCCTTACTATCCATGGAATAGCCACTCTTGGCCATGATTTAAACTCTACAACAAGTGAGTCATCAGATCTCTTATCCTTCAAGCATTCTGTCAGAACATCATCGTGTGACAAACATTCAGTGTTATAATTTGGATCAAGTGATTTTCTAAACGCTGAGTATTCTTCTGTGTATTTAATATGCACCTGGTTCTCTCCGCCATTGCATGTATCCTCTGTTTGACACTTTGGTTTCATTTCCTGTTGATCATGTGTCAGGTCAGAATTCTCTACAAATTCATTGCACATTACTTTCACCTTTTCCATATCTGGGGACAGACGCCAAGAGTTTGTTGAAGTATCCAGAAAATCTGGAATTACCAATCCTTCAGCTGAACATCCTGTTGCTATTTCTGTAACCTTGGAGCCTCTGTTGACTTGAGCTTTAGCATAACCCTCAGACACACCACATTCAATAATCCTTTGTATACTGATATCATTGACTAAATCTATTGGTAGAAAATACTTAGCTACCACTGACAAGTAATGTAATGGGCAGTTTGATGATAGGTCAGTCTCTATCACATACAGCTGGTCACTGATGCTTTGGGTTGATTCTGCTTCAGCCATTTTCTTTTAAGTATTCCTTTGAAGCCTTGCTAGATCTGCACAATTAGAGCAATAGATTAAATAACAAATTGGAAATAACATGCAGGCCAGGAAATATTTTAAAAACTGCTTAACGTATTTACCTGCCAGATGGCTGTGTTACTATTGTATACCATAGTGTGTAAATGGAAAGAATGAAATTTTCATTAAATATTAAAATGTATTTATTCATTGTTTTGTAAATACAGTTATAAAGTATGGCATCGAATATCATGTCTAAATCTCTCTCAAGAGAGTATACTTTGTGTGCCATTTGTGTAAGTATTATTGAATCCTGGTGGGGCCACAGTGGCAGAGTGGTAACACTCTTGCCTCCGACATGTGAGGCTGGGGTTCAGTTCCTCAAGTGGGAAAGCTGGTAGTTGCTTGCCGTTGGTCGGCAGTTTACAGTACAGAACCCTGACGAACTGTATGTACTGGTTTCCTCTGCCCTTCCAACTACCCGTCATGATATGACCTGTACAGTGTTGAAAGTGACGTAAAACCCCAAATAAACAAATATTGAATCCAGGGGCCGATTTCACAAAGGGACTTAAGTCCAAATTTAGACTTTGGTCTTATATTTATGTTAAGTCTGTGGTCTTAGACTTAGCGGATTTCACAAAGCAGCTAAGTCCATGAAATTGCTAAGTCAGTGGACTTAATTTAAAGTCTAGGAGGTAGTGGGCTTAAATTTTGTAAAGAGGACTTAAATATGGCCGCCATAAACTTTTCTCCACTTCATAATTTGAAATGGCTGTAAATAAAGTATAATTATACAGAACTACTTACTGAAGTAATTGTTTGGAAGTTTAAATGATGTAACAAGGTTTTCTATTTCAAAACAGCACTTATCCTTAGATAACAGGCATGGAATGAAGCATATAAAAGGTCATATGACACAAAAAACCACCGTGGTTATTTGATAAGCTTGGACTTAGCTAAGTTACCCCTTTGTGAAATCCATTTAAGTCCCAGACCTAGCTAAGACCAAAGTCTTAGATTTAAGTCCAAGACTTAGCCAATAAAGGGACTTAGTTTAAGTCCTTTAGTGAAATCGGCCCCTGGTATATTGGAAAATTAATAATGAAGTAGAGTATTACACACCAGTTAAACCAAATAAATCAATGTTAATCTTGAGAATGCTCTGTTTACACAATCAAAATATATAGCTATAATTTCCGAAATTGTACTCTATATTATAACTTTTGTAAGTAATAATCAGAAAAGTTAATAAACCTCACCATATAATAATTAATTCAATTAATTTCCAAACTAAATATCATTAAATATCACAGACATAAATATTATATATCTATACATTAACTCAACACTTGAATTCTAGGTTTCCTATTCAATATATAAGTGTAAAAACTTACCTCAAATTTCTTGGTTATTCCGTTTCGGCTGACAAGAGTAGTTGGGATACAATATTGTTTCATCTCAAAAATACTAATACAAACATAACAAAACAAATTCAAAGTTTTCACTTGTCTGCCTTGTTTTGTTTACGTTGGTTGCTGTGTAAGCCATAACATATCCATATGCAGAGATATAAACATAGTATTTAAGTGCAAAGTATTGAACAGTATTTGTATTAACAGAATAAAGGATCATATTGACCAGCTTATGTGGAGTGGTGAGAGATCAATACCATTTACACACAGGTGCTTGTTGATTCAAATGATGAGGTATTGAGATTTATTCATGAAACACATCTTGTTTGAACTTGTTTTATTATGAGGTATTATGTTGATTAGATGGCCATAGTATCTAAATGGCTACTGTTGTTATTTTGAACAGGCTGCATAAATATAGTAAAATCTCTGTATATTGCAAATTTCAGGTATGAAGATTTTTTATGACAATGTTTCGCATGTCAAGCATTAATATGCCAAATATAAATTATTTAACTCTGGATACACTTTTGATGATTTATGTTGTAATAATTGATTCTTCAGTAGTCATGAATTCTCAGTTCAAAAATTAAAAAAAGTATATTTCACTTCAAAGAAAATATATCACTCTTATTTCTTTATTTTTTTAATGTGGCCAACATTACATTTATTTTTCATTATTTGAACCCTTATTTAAAGCTTGATGAAGGCCTGAACTAAATTGGTGGTTCCATATTACTGACATTAGCCTCGACTCTTTTTGATTTTAAAGTTGGGACCAAAAATGTTTGACATTTTTAGAAAGTTGTTGCCAACTCTGCTTCACGAACCCTGAAGTCAGAATCATCAGCCTGACGGTGTGCTGAAGGGAAATCAGAGCGATCATGATGCACTCCAGTTAGATTCTGTCACTAACATATCTAACTGTATCACTGTTATGACCAGGGGTCGGTTTCACAAAATTACTTAGCTCGAACTAAGACTTAAAGTTAAGACTTTTGTCTTAAAATGAGTCTAAGTCTGTGGCCTTAGAGACTTTCACAAAGCTGCTAAGTCTACACTTTGGCTACGTCTATCCAGGACTGGGCTTAACTTTTGTAAACAAAGACTTAAATATGGCCACCACTTTTTTATCTCACTTCAAAAATTGAAATGCTTGAGAATAAAGGATAAATATAGAGGACAACTCCTTAATTTTTTCTTTGGGTTCATTTATGTGGCTAAAAGGCTTTCCATTAAAAAGTATTGTTTTAAAGATAAAATGGATTAAAGGATATGTACCACCACTAAAATATTTTGACTAGATGTACAGGGGTCACATGACATAGAAAAACCACTGTGGTTATATGATAAGCTTGGATTTAGCTAAGTCACCCTTTGTAAAATCCATTTAAGTCCAGGACTTAGCAAAGACAAAAGGCTCAGATTTATATGCCAGACTTAGCCTAAGTCCAGGCTAACTCTGTGACCCTTTGTGAAACCAGCCCAGTTGTTTTAAAATCATAATAGTACAGCGACTTACTGGCCATCACTTTGACCAAAATGAATAAATGGACTGGCTACATGATTGCCTCCTCCTGACTACATGTATCATTTTTATTCCAACAGATTGGTAAGGTGATGGATATGAACTCGTGATGTGCTGTCTAATTATATCTGATCGTATAGTAACTGTATTGAAATCATAAAGGTAGGGAAAAGTGGCTGCAAAGGTTGGAACCTTCAGCCTAAGTTGTCTTAATACCATTAAGTCAATTTGTAGAGTTCAGGACACACAGATCCTATTGCAAATATGACCTTGTTAAAACAATTGTATTATTTCATTTTCATGCACAGACGTTACCCAAGATTATGTGCACTTATCCCAGAAGAATATGTCTTCTGCCTTTGAACAGTTTAACAGGTGTCGTACAAATTGAATCCAGACAAGACTGAGTTTATACTCTTTGATTCAAAGAAACAGAGGGAAAAGTTGAAAGCATGATTCCTAATTCACATCTTTGGAAGTTTTCTCTGCCCAGTTGAGTCAGTCAAGAACCTGCATGGTTTGACTCTTTATGTCTAAACATGTTCAGAGTGTCTGCAAAAGTTGCTTTATCCAACTCCATGACTTCAGACATATCAGGCAATTTCTTCCTTATGATGCATATGTACTTGTGGTTAGTTCTCTTGTTAGTAGTCTTTTGCATTATTGTAATTCTCTTTTACGAAGTCTCTCCAACTTCAGTTTGTGTAAATTACAATGCAACCAAAATAGTCCAGCCAGAATTGTATAAAATACGAGTTGCAACACCAGTATAACTCCTGTTATTAAGAAATTGTGCTGGCTTCCTGTTAAACATTGTTTACTGTTTATAACAGCCACACCTGTTTATAAGTTTCTTCACACTGGTTTTCCTAAGTATTTTGCTCCATATCTTTGTTCTTACAGCAGTACTTACAGTACCAGGCGGAGACAGAGTGGTGAAAATTTCCTTATTGTTCCAAAGTTCTATCCTTCCATTCATAAGTATGGAAAACAGTTTGGTTCTAGTTTTCTGGTTATAGTTATCACGCTCGTCCTGATGAGATTCATACATCCCCCTCCCTAGCCTCTTCCAGAAAGTAGTTTAAAACCTATCTATACACCCATCTCAGTCTTAATCATTCCGTGGCATTCTCTATGGTGCTCGACCTCTTTTCTGTCCTTGGATACTTAAATTGGTTGACTGTCTTGTGCTGTTGCACATTAGAGTCTCCTTCTGTTAAGAAAAATCAAGCTCTCGAAAAGTCTAATTCCAATTAGAATTACAATTGGGGAGTCACTGTCCTCAATTTTGAGCACAATCTTGAAATGAATTGGCGACATGCTTGTCATGTCCTGTATTTTTATTGCTGACAAATTGGAAGGGTTAGGGATGTAAACCCGTCAGCTCATATTGGCAAGCCAAGTACTTACACAGAAATCATGTTAAAATCAAAAGTCTTGAGGACTCTAAGTTAGATCAGGGATGGTCAGGATAGGTTCCCACACAAATGTGGTTTTTCCTAGTTTCATTCCAAGTGTTCAAACACATCAAGTTTTCCTGTCTTTTTTTGCACTTTTATACCCCACGTTTAGCTGTTTTTAAAGTGGGACCACCACCCCCTCTGACAGTCCTTAAATAGATCCACTCGGAGACACTATTTGCTAATATATTAAAATAAATTATACAATCAGATCTCAGACGATTGTTTTAACCTTTTAAAATATATTGTCAGAAAAAATATGAATAAATTATACAATACATAATTATAGAATTCATCGCACGAATGGTAGGTATTCAGACCACAAATATTTATTGTCTCCTAAAAGTTCAGCCAGTTGAAGATTATATGGCTGATAGAATTTCTCAAGTGTTTCCCTGGTTTTATTTAGCATCACTTTTCTGCCCCTCCTGTTACTTCCCCTGATTATTCTGTCCCAGCTCTCTATACTTCTTCTATCATGCTCTCTGAAGTCTTCCAATTCGGCAAATGGGAGGAATACCTTTCTTATAAAGTCAAGTGGTCCAAGAGCATATTCTTCAGTTGTTAAAACCAAGATATTCTCTCTTGGGAACACTTTGATCCAATCTTTTAAATAAACAAAGTAAATGCCCACACGCAAACGATCTAAGGAATATTCACTCCAAAAGTCTACTGTCTTTCCACCAGAAAATCCTTCAGGCCAGTTAAAACCATAAGCACACCGATTAAGTGGCAATCTCTTTGTTATAAGACATTCATTCCAGACAGCTATCTCACCAACAACACGTTTGTGGAAATCCTCAGGAGTTGTTATGTCATCGTGAGAAGATGGATATCCTGTGTAATCTGAATACAATCTATCCGGTGGGTTTCTTAGCATTGCAACAATTTTCATTTTTGGATTCAGACGATAGACTTTGTGAGGTACCAGGATGTTTGGTTCAGGAAGTCCTTGGTTTTCAAGATCTTTGTGCCAAAACCAGTTATGATTCATAGTTCTAGAAGTGCAGTCAATCAAGATGTAAGGACATTCTTTATAGCCTTTGGGTGGTGTTACTGTCATACCTTTCATACAATTTTCATAGATGATCTTTGTGGCATTGTTCATGAGTTGTAGATAGCCACCCACTGTTTTCTTGTGAAGATCCCTTGCATTTAGACAAAACAAAAATACCACTAATTATTTAATTGTTTCTTTAAATGTGTATTTAAAAAAATAAATGATTTACAAATAGACATTATGTTTGAATGATTTTGTTTACATGGAGATTTAAAATATGATATGAATAAACTCATTTGTTGGATCATTTTTACCTTTCTTTATATATGTTGACCAGATATTGTGAATGTTGTTTGAAGGATGGGTAAGGATGCCAATGTAATTTTCTTTCATCGTTAAATACCAAGGTGTGGTGCAAAATAAATAAGATTATTTGTGGTATTTCAAATATACATCAATCTTCCTACTAAATTTATTATTTTACAGTCAAAATATTATTTTCAACATATTCTGTAGGTCTTATTAAGATCTATATTTCAAGAGATATAGGAAAGGTATGCATACCAACTAGTCTCGCTTCTCCATTGTATACAATCACTCCTCAGGATGCTACTGTCAACTTTCCCAGTTACTTTCAGGATTTGAACCCACAACCTCAGAGATGAGACGCTTCTCACTTGATTTAGCATGATCATTGTTACTTTCAGTAATGGGGGTATTAAATTCATTACCATTTATTTGTCTGTCTGTTTGTTTGTTAGCAGGAATACGCAATTACTACTGGTTGGATCTTCATGAAAAAATGGGATGATGGGTCTTGGTTCAACTTAGATCAATTAAACCCCTGAAACTGATCCATATCATCTCTTTAATACAAAAAAAATCAAAGATTCATATTTTCGTATTTACTTATTGTGGAGCCATTAAAATTGTTCATGCCTTGCCAGAGGTCTGCACTCTCTGAATGCTCTTGTTTAAACTAAAACTGTAAAAAAACATACATACATGCCAACAACACCATTGAAGAATAGTGGATCTTTGAGGGCCCTGTTCCCCAGGAATGGGTAGAGTATGTGTCTGTGTAATGTGAGTCTACTGAACATGCCTCCAGTAGCACATCTCTCACAACCTATCAATAAGAGTTGTGGAAAGCATCGGAGTACTAAAGTGTCATTGACTCTAACTGCCCTGAAAATACATATCAAACTTATCAGATGCATCATCTCACATTCATGGGGTAAATCAGTTATTAAGGCCATGTACGCCATAAAAATTATGGAATTTGTAAACCTTACATTACTTCACTCAAATAGGCATTCTTGATTAACAATTCATTTTTCAGATTTCTATGTTTTTGGGGTTGCTTTTTATATAATATTTATACTTCCTTAATTTTTAAATTAAAATAAGCTACATGGATTTGGTGCACTCTTTTTGAAGGACTGCTGTTAGTTACTGATTAATCTTATTGATCTTCTGATTCACATCTCATTTAGTTTTGTGATCTTATTTTGAACTTAGGTCACTTGGCGTTGTGAAATGTGCCTCCCAATCATTTTCCTTTTAATAAAATGTTTTAAAAGCTTTTTGAGTTAGTGTTTCTGTCAGAATTACTCATGACTAATGTTTTCGACAGTTACCACAAATCTTCAGGGTGAGACAATTATTTATTTGGCTACTACAATTTATCTTGTAAAGTCTTATGTACAAATAAAACCCAAGTAATTTTCAGTGACCTTGCCAAAGTGATCTTTACGAAACGTAATTATCAGGAGCAGGTTTTAAGGCTGATACATTTGGTCACTTTTCTTTTCACTCGGAAAAAAATCCCCTGCAATATCAGTTTTCTTGCCCTTTTTCTACAGCTTCAATCATATATTGTGGCAAACACCTCATTTAGGTTTTCAAATGAATCTGTCAGTACTTGTAATAACCTGGGAAAGTGGGACTGCAGTATAACTATCATAGCATTATAGCATTAGGGTTTTTGATTCAGAGACAAAGCCTTTCTAAACTTATGTATATAGATGAGATCCTTGGGGGACTAGTAATGAACAAGTTTGGCATCTAATCACAGGCTGTCACCCCTGTGTGAGTTTGACTCTCATAAGTGACAAAAATGTCCAATTATAACCCTGGCTGTTTGAATGGGATGTAAAACGCCAGCTTTGACTTCCTTATATATATATATATAAGGATTAACTTATTGCATTTCTATAATTTTTAAAGAAATCGGGAAAAATCGGGCAAGTTAATCACAACAGGTCTAACATTACTGCCTTCTAACTGTAGTATAATGTGTGCAGTGCTTTTGATTTGGTGACAAAGCGTTTGATAAACTTGTATAAACACATACATACACATACATTGTCACATACCCTTTGGAGTGTTCTGATGAGCCATCATCTTCAACAAAAAAGCATGGAGTCTTCATGCCTGGTAAATAATTGGGTATTGGCATCCTTATTAGATCTTTAGGATGCCAGTTATAAATGCTTGTGTTCATTATAGGAAAGCCTTCCATTTTTACATCTTCTGTGTTGTTTTTGTTGATTTCCAGAGCACGGTATTGGATAACTCCTTTGTCAACTGGCTTAACGTGGTTAATATAGTTAAAATATCCCATAAAGTGTAAAAATGATGCAGTAATAATGCCGCCAAAACATATGTGTATGGTTTTTGTCAAAGAGCGAGTCATTGTTGACTCATAGATCATACAATGTAAATAATGTACCTGATTCAGTATCAACTGGCTGTTATTAACTTCTACACCCAAACAATCATCAAAAATAAACTTTGAAAATTACCTAGAAAATAAGAAATGTCTGATCCATTACTTCTGCAATGTTATTTTCTCTTCAATTTGTAGATTCTGGCAATAACAGGTCTTGCTTCTAAAAACAGCCTTTCTTGAGATAGGCACTATGTTCCATGAAATTTATTCATTTACAAGTACAACAGCATCTAAAAAATTATGAATTGATTATAAAGCAAATATCAGTGAAAAATGAGATGAAGAGTATGTTTATATTGTTGATGCATTCCCTGGTTTGCTTATTGAATTATTGGACCAAGATGTAAGATGCAATCAATGAAGAATCTATATAATCAGAAACAACAAGTATTCAATAGATTTTTCTGTAGTTTTTGAAAATGTTTATTTTGGGCGACAGATAGTGTTAATGACATGATTTCCACTTGACTTTTAGAAGAAACAAAAAAAATACCTCAAACAATCGTATTTTGGCTTCAATCCGATTCTAATATGGCTTCTAAACATTTGCAAAAACGTCAACAACATCTTCCGAGAAATAGAATACAATTACTTCGACAAGAAAAAGTGACAAAATGAAATATCACAGCTGAGTATGGTTTTTCCTAAAGTATTTGGTTAATTATTTGGTTACTTAGCCAGTACTTCATTTACACTGAAATGAAAATTTAGTTGAGGTTCATTCTTCAGATTTGAAAACAACAAATGCTGGAGGAGACTACTCTATAATTACATAAGCTTATGAAATCTTATATCAACCAAGAGAATAATGACATAACATATACGATATCTGTATGCAAATATGTCTTGCACAATGTCGAGTCACTTAAGCTTTATAACTGCAGTGTAGTCTTTTTAAAGCTTTACTCAGTATTTTTCTTCTCTGAGAAGTTTCATCAAAAAGTAACAAACTGATGCTATTGCTAACACTTGAGAGGGAGTATTTTTGGAATTTTGAATAAGCTAAACCTTGTTTTTATGGCTATATTATATCAATCCATTTACGATGGCAATAATGAAATGATTCTTGAGTACTTATATGATTCCTATCGTTATTGACTAAATGGGCAACTGGTAGAGCTGAGCTACAAAACACCAAAATATGTTCAGTATTTATTATTTAACAAACTGCAAATAGTCAGCCCACAAGAACTTATTATCTCCCAATAATTCAGCCAACTGAAGGTTATAAGGCTGATAAAACCTTTCCAGTATCTCTCTGGTTTCTTCCAGCATCAACTTTGTTGGGGTTCTGTTGTTCGATCGATCAAACTTTTCCCATTTGTCAAGGCCTGGTCTTTCCAATGACCCATAGCCTTCTAATTCCGCAAATGGTAGGAAGTATTTCTGAATTAGTTCTTCTGGACCAAGCGTGTATTCCTCTACAGTTAGTACTAAAATATTTTCCCTGGAGAAAACTTTAATCCAATCTTTCAAGTAAGCAAAATAAATGCTTACACGTACACGGTCCAGAGAAAAGTCACTCCAAAAGTTAACAGTTGTCCCACCAGAAAATCCTTCTGGCCAGTTGAACCCATAAGCACAGCGGTTGAAGGGTAATCTTTTTGTGTTCAGACATTCATTCCAAACAGCTATCTCACCAACAACACGTTTATGGAAGTCCTCTGGTGTTGTTATCTCGTCATGAGAAGATGGATAAGCTCTGTAATCTGAATACAATCTATCCGGTGGATTTCTTACCATTGCAACAATTTTCATTTTTGGATTCAGACGGTGGACTTTGTGAGGTACAAGAATGTTTGGTTCAGGAAGTCCTTGGTTTTCAAGATCTTTGTGCCAAAACCAGTTGTGATTCATAGTTCTGGATGTGAAATCAACCAAGATATAAGGACATTCTTTATAGCCTTTGGGTGGTGTTACTGTGGTGCCTTTCATACAATTTTCATAAATGATTCTTGTAGCATTGTTCATCAGATTGAGATAGCCCCCAACTTTTTGTTTATGAAGATCCCTGTGATAATAAAAAGACAAAATCTAGTCAGCACTTTGTTTGCAAAAAATATTCAAAAATGATTCTAAGTCATATTTTCACTGAAAGAACATTTCAGGCAAACATCAATATTATGTTATTGTAAAGGTTAATCAAAGGTCAAAGTTGGGGTTTTACGTCCCGTTCAACAGCCAGGGTCATATTGGGACAGGTCCTCAGAATTGCCACTTGTGGGACTCGAACCCACAGAGGTGACAGCCTATGATTAGATGCCAAACTTGCTAACCACTAGGCCACTGAGGACCTTTTGTAAAGGTTAATGGAGGATCCCAAACCTGAGGAATTGTTGGTTCCTGTATAATGTTATGATCTCAGAATAAATATTTCAAATATGCAGTTAACTATGGCTTTTTCAAGGAAAAAATATTGCTTTGTTTGGATTATGTGATTTCAAATGATAAAAACAAATACATCAAGAATATATCCCACATATTTAAGCTTATGTATAGCGAATAATTTCATAATTAACTCTTACATTCCCACCACACCATTGAAGAAAAGTGGGTCCTTCAGAATCCTGTTTCCTACTGTTGGGTAGACCACGTGTCTGTGGAGTCTCACTCTTCTGAAGAGGTTTTCAGTGGCACATCTCTCTGCCCCTATTACTAAGAGTTGTGGGAAACATCTCAGTACTAGGGTTTCACTGACTCTAACTGCCCTAAAAGAATGAAATGTACAATAGATAATTTACTTTTTTAACCTTTCACATCCTTATAACTCTAATGTGAGGGGCTCTACAATATTGGTAAGCTCCACCACCTGTACTGGCTATCTATCAGAAAACGCCCACGCTGGGGTTAATATTTTGATTTTAAATTCCATCAATTTGAATTAATTTTTATTGAACCACACTAATACATATTGTTTATTATAATCAAAAGTTATGTTTCTTTAAAATATTTTTTTTACAAATGATTTCTGTCACCGGTCATATTACTGCAAACTGGAAACAGCAATGAATGGCCATTTTGAATACATCTATTAGATAAGCATTTGTCCTTAAGCTAACAATTACAAGGTGGGCGTTCATTGCTATGGCGGTTTTTACAGATAGAATACCAGTAAAATGGTGTGCCCCTATGCTGTTAATGTATGGCTGACCTGTTGCAAGGCCCATGAAACCACTTCTTTGAATATAACTATTAGATGAAAATTAAATTGGAATTAGGTTTTTACAACTGAGAGTACTGTTGCAACAGTTTTTTTTCTAACAGTGTTAACAAAAGCATTCTCCAAAATCACTCCTACATTTGCAGCTATCTTTGGAGTCTAGTCTAGCCACTTGCCAGTGAGACCCACTTTTCACTTGTAAACATTCACTAAGCCATATCTATCAGTATTTTTGGAACAGAGGATTTCTACATTATACATTACACCTGTACCTTTATTGGTTTGGAATAAAATATATATTTTAGTAAATGGCAAAGTTGGGAAAATGTATAAAGTATGAACCAATACCTTCATCTTAAATCAATACATTGTAATAAAACCTGTATATTAACCATTGCAAGTGATACCTAAATGTATTCAAATTGTGTCATAAACAAATGAAGAACTTTACCCTTCAGAAAATGTTGATGAACCATCATCTTCAACAAAAAAGCACGGTGTCTTCATGCCTGGTAAATAACTTGGGAGTGGCATTCTTATAAGATCTCTGGGATGCCACTCATAAATACTTGTGTTCATCACAGGATATCCATTTTTCATAGTAATTTTTGTGTCCACATCTTTCTGAATTTCCTTTTGGAGAGACAGTACGTCTTTGTCATCCAAACTAAATCTGGTGAGAGTTTGATAATATCCTATAAAGTGTAACATTGAAATGGTGATTATACCGCCAAAACACATGTGAATGGTTTTACTTTGAAATTTACCCATGTTAGACAACAAAAAGTGTATAAAAACAATTTTACACTATATGCAACAACACTAAAATACTAGTCTTTGACAATGAAGATAGTCATTTTAAAATACCCCAAATGCAAGCATATGGGAAACCAAAAAAATGAGATTTTATGTTAGGTTTAACCATGTGTGATGCTAAAAATGCATTCTAAGTATGAAAGTTACCACTGATTGATGTTAGGAGTAACATACCATGTTCCTTTATTGAGTTATTGACTAACCAATCTCTTTTATTGAATATTTACGAGGCACCGTGTTTACTTTTAAAATACTGTGCCATTTTTACAATATAACTACCTGTATTTTGAATCTTCTGAATGGAACTGTTTATACATTTGGGCACCAGACATCAACAGACTCCCTGAGATGCAACACCCTTTCCGCTATCACATTCATCGTAGAGTCTGCCTGCATGGTTTATTCAGTTAAAGCTGCATTTTTGTGTTCCAAATGTTATCGTCCATGTAAAAGTCAATTGTCAATGAAATTTAAGGTTTTATATCACATTTCTTATGATGCTTTCTTATAAATCACTCTTACTTTTCTCAGTAACATCGCCAATACATGTAATGCAAGTAGACAGGCAAATTTTCCTTAAAATCATAACTTTGCTCATTGATTAAGAAATTATATTTATTACAAGCTAATGGTTTCCCTTAACCACACAACACAATGTTTAATTCTGTATCACAATTGCAAGAAGCAATTAGTAGTATTATTTTATAGATACAAAATATACCTTGTAATTAAAACATAATAACTGATAATTACAGGATAGTTATATTGTAATTACGGCATAACATTGTCTTGTTATTTTGAAAATTTGGTTGTGCTTGACACAACCTTTAAGCAGCTTTGGAAAAGCATTGTTATAATTAGCTTAATTAAAATGACCCCTTAAGGGTCTATGTACACTGAGAATATGACACAGCTGATATGTTTCTTTGGAAGAATTCGTCAACCTTAATCAGATTGGTATCATAGGTATCAACAGCATGCACTACATTTATTTAGTGTTTTACATCACGCCTAGTGGGGCAACAGTGGTGCAGTGGTAACACACTTGCCTCCTCTGAGGTTGGCAGTTTAAACCCTGGACCTTATGTGGGAAAGTTGGTAGTTTCTTACCGATGGTCGGCAGTTTGCAATTTACTGTATGTTCTTGCTTCCTCTGCCAACAAAACTACCCGTTATGATATGACCTATACAGTGCTGTAAGCAATGTAAAACCCTAAACACATAAATAAATAAACATCACGCCCAGTACCTTTGTGCCAGGTATATTGTGATGGGTAGTAAGAAGGGCAGAGGAAACCAATACATACAGCTGGTCAAGGTTCTGTACTGTAAACTGCTTACCACCAACTATCAGCTTTCCCACATGAGGTCAGACCAGGAGTCGAAGTCAGATCTCAGGCATAAGAAGTGTGTTATCACTGCCCCACCGTGGTCCCCCTCAGCATACACTAATAGAACTCTACTTACTTAAAAGTACAAGAATGTCCTTATTTATGGTCTAATCCTTTTTAAATATTTTCACCATTTTGTTCAGAATGATGAGGGCTTAAAGGTGAGTGTATTTGATCATATCCCATGTGATTAGGTCAGTTTGGTTTCATGTGCACATGTCATTAGAATGTGTGGAAATGTGTTCAGTATTCATACACATCGTATTCAGTGCCCAATCAAGCATGGGAGACACCTAACAAGACTCCAAGGTGACCTTGGAAGGTTAAAGTTTGTGAGGCATGAGAGGATACAGGACTTTATTCATACACCTTATGCGAAAATGATATCCACATTTTAAAAGTGGCATGCAACTCTATTGCTACATACTAGAAGATGATATTTCACACCAGTTGCTTGTCAAGTCCTATCTTCATCATACATTGTATAAGAGTTTTTGCAGGTCAGTGCTTTACATCCCATTGTAGATTGTATATAATGGGGTTTCAGTGAGTTCTTCTGCTGCCCCACACAATGTGTTTAAAAAGACATTTTAAATGCAAATCATTCAGCCAGTTCAACACTCTTACTTTATCAAATTACATACATTTACTGCCTTTATGTCAGTTACCTTAGCTTCTTTCGCAAGATGCATTTTATTGTTAGTCATTGCTTTAACACTAAGGACAATTAACACCCACACAAAGAAACAAGATAAATTCATGTCCTGTGAAGCTGTAAACAAAAATGGCTTTGGAGTTTTTTGGCCCCTGGGTTAGCTGACCCTACTTTAGGCTCTACAAATATTTACTTCACCTGTAAAAATTAAAAAACAACTAGGTATCTTTGTATACCAATCTAAACATACACCACCAAAGTAATACCTTGGGTTGCAAAAACACTTGAAATATTTGCTTAATGATTGCTCATTCAGTTCATTCAAGTCTAATATTTGAGAGGACATCAGCTAAAGAACAAAAAAGAAATGTACAGGATGTGACTAAATAAACTGTTCCATGGATTATGGAGTGTAACGAAAAGTTGAAAGCTAAGCAGATAAATGCGGGTATAAGTTCGCTTTGTCATAGGATCCATAACTTCTATACCTGAGTCCATTATTAGAAAAAAAAGTGTTCGGTTCTTCATTTATATAATTGTATGAAGTACAACACAAGAAAGATATCTCCTTTTAGATAATGTACTTTATGGTGCAGGGTTCTTAAAATAATATAAACATAATATATTTCAAATTATGGCACGTTTTCCTAATACTTGAAACTATGCTGTGCATTTTGGTTGAACAACAAGAGAGAATTTGGCCTGTCTGTCAAAGCATCGAAGATGAAATGCATTTTGTTACATGTGTTATCAATCTGTAAGAACTGGGTATTTTGAATATGTATCAAAATTGTTAAGGTTTCATTCAAAGTTGATATTTTAAAAATCCATTTAAAAAAATTGTAGGATTTGTGTTCAAAATTTTGGATTGCAGGAAAAAATTACCTTGTGTACTGGAATACTGTAACATGATTTGACTGTTTTGTTTGTACACAACATAAATCCACACAAATATTATATACATTTATTTAAACTCATTTTGTTAGCCATTTCAGGTTGGGTGTTATATTACGCACAATATTTTTGTTATGTTTTGTATAACAGGTGTAAATAAAATAAAATATTAACTATATATCTTTTGGAAGATGTCATTTGCCCATGAAGAAAGTATTGACAAGTAACTATCGATATTTTCTTTTGATACATCGTGTTGTACATGTTACCAAGTTATTGTCTAGAGAACCTAGCCCGCAAATATGTTTTAACCCAGTAAAACATGAAGAAGCAGTTAGCATCAATGTGTCGGTAGAAAGAAACAATTACAAGTGACAAGCTGTTCTATGGTTCTAAACACTGTTCTATTTCATAGAGAGACTAACCAACTTCAAACAAAATATGAGATGTCATTGTCAGCTTTTAGATTGCAAAACTCATCAAATTGACAATGAAACGATTGACTTCAATTGTTCAGTTACTTTGGTACTTTATTTTTGGTGTCTGCAGACTAGCAAACAGCCAGTTCAGAAACAGTAAATTTTCGGGACTTTGTGACGACACATCCACACCGGAATTAGTAATATTTACAGGGAATACCCGTGGCAGGTTACACTGCTTCATATTGTGTACATTGGATGACAACTGTGTGTCTTTGGAATACAACAAACAAAAGAGAGAGTGTACCTTTCTAAAGAATGTCTCTGATGGCTGCTTACAGCCCACAAATGTAGGAGCTGCCAGAGTGGATATGGTAGGAATGTATGACACTGTTATAATTTGTTTTGTGATATGAATGACAAGACTCATGAAATAGACAAGAGATTTAATATCAACATACAACTGTGTCCCACGTTTAGAAGTCGGTCATTTTTTTTGACAAAGCCTACAGCATGCACAAAATGTTGAGGGATTAAATTTGCATGTCTGTCATTCTAAATAATTGGCTTTTTAGTATTTTTGTCTTGGATCATTTTATGATATTAATTTACAACCCCTAGCCCATGCTGACAAGAGTTTAGATAGCCACAACAGACTGTCATGTGTACTCTCTGACAGCTAAATATATCATTCATTTATAATTATGTATTATTCTTATTAAGAGTCCCGGTGTTTATTAGTATTTATAAGCTTTCATTTTGCCTTTTGATTTATCATTATACAATATCCAAATGAGTATTGGCCAGAATAGAGTCATGACCACAGTAACCCAGTAAACATTAGAAACATTTCAAAATGGTTTAAACGTTTACAAAACGTTTTTAAAGCCTATTTACACCATATCTTAAGGTTTTCTAAAGGTTTCCAAGCAAATGTTTATGCTGTAATGTCTAAAGAACATTTATTATAAAGACCGGAAGTGCGCAGTGAACGAAAACTCGTCTGTGCGCATAGAATCAGCACGGAGTAAACCTCCAATAGCGGCCCGCTGAGAAACGGAAGTGCTGTTTCAATTGCTCGATTGTATGTCGATAGTAAAATTGTCTGCTTTTACAAGAGCGATTATGCATTCAAAACAATATGGCGATGTCCTTGTTCGTGTCACCTCATAAAATAAAGGCATGTTTCTTGAAACCAGATAGGCCGGCCTTTATAATAGTAATAAATACCTCATGCTCGGGCGTTTGTTACAGGATATACGCCCGGCAAAAATTCTTTAATAATGCTCTCGCCCCTCACGACGCTCTGGCATTATTGGAATTTTTGCCGGGCGCATATCCTGTAACAAACGCCCTCACACTCAGTATTTATTACTACAATAAACGTTCTATGTACAAACGTTTTTGCTGAAAACGTTTATTAAACATTTACAAAATAACGCAAGAAGCTAGGTTTAACTGGAAACGTTTTTAAACATTTATAAAATAGCTAAAGAAATGAAGGAGAAAGAAATGTTTTTCAAACATTCATCATGAAGTGGTTTATAAAAAGTACACATAAAATGTTTAAAAAACATTGTTGATCAAATGTTTTAAAAACATTCTGTCAAAAACGTTTTTTAAACCTATATTTTCAGAATGCTTTTTAAACCTTCAAACATGTCCAAACAAAGATGGCGGTGAGCAATAATAGGGGATTTTGGAGGACTTTGTCAAAAAATTGTCCCACATGCAATCCCTAAAAGTAAGAATTGAATGGGGGCCCAATTTTTAAGCCACTATCTTACAATTTTAGACATAAATATAATATTTTCATTAAAAAATGAGCAACCTTAAGAAGATGTTGAATTTGACCTCAGACCCCATTTTTATTCAGACATTAATATGTTAATTTGTAACGTTTGTCTAACATTTATCATTAAACGTTTAATAAACGGTATATACAAAACATTTTTAAAACATTCCATTATAAACTGTTTTTTGTACCCATCATTTTTTAACCTTTACCAAACATTTCCTATCAAACGTTTGCAAAGCCCAAAAATGTTTACTGGGAAATGTCAGATTTATTGTATGACCATGATGAAGAAAGAAAATTTATGGAAAAGGTTAAGACAAAATGAATGGCTCGAGGGAGATCATTATCCAGATTAGGTGCAGCATAGGGGGAGATTGATCAATTTGCAACTTACATTTACCAGGTTAAGGTAGAGATTGAAGTTATTGAGTACAAGATGGTGTATCAATAATTAAGTGTTGTTTTCAATAATAATTAGAACTTTTCTGAATGTTATCCTTAAAGGAAGATAAACGAGATAAAATCTAAACCTGTCATTTATGAAATGTTTCAAAGACATATGAATTAAGTTTGATATATGTAGATAAATGTGAAAATAAATGCATCTGAAGATAGTAGATAAATACAGAATCAGTCTGAGGCTCTAAGACAAAGGGAAAGTATGGTTATGGTGCAAGCTAGGGATACTTCCAATCACGTATTGCCTTAGATGCTCCTTCTGTCTGGAATGAGCTGTAAGATGTTTGTTCTCTCAACCACCAACTCTCTCCTCTTTGGCATCCTCTAGAAAGAAGCAGAAATCATATACAATACAAGTTACCGGGTATCAATTTGCCAAGACGTTTACACCATAGCTTTGGTGTCATTGTGACAATGATCTTGGCTAGATCCATGATCCAAAGAACTTTGAAATGGGCTTTTAGTGTCATACCTAATACCTAGGCCACAGGGTCCCATGTTATGGTCATGAGCTGAATGGGCCTGTCTACCTTTGCTTGTGATTCAGTCTGCCTTGTATTTGGTTAGGACACATTTGGTGGTATTTGCTGAGATTTACATTTGGGTAGGATGCACTCGGGGTGATTCAACACAACTTGGAAAGTGGTTTGTTTTCAGGGCTGCTTTTCTGAAATATTTGATATGCCTCTCATGAGCGTTCACCAGCTGTACCAAAGTATACACACAAGAGGGGTGATGGCGGGTGGCATGTTCCTCAGTATGTACAACCAAGATACAAAGTCCTCTGTTTAGACCAATAAGGATGAAGTCGTCAAGGGCAAATCAAATACGTACAGACTCAACTATAAAGAAAGGTGTTAGCTAGTTATTAGTAGCAGTCTGTATCTGTCCAGGGATTAAGTGTTATAAAAACCTAGAAATAGAATATTTACCTTCTTTGTTGTAGATGTGGAGTGACTGGTGTCACAATGGGGGGACACCCCAACCTAATGGAGGCTGCGACTGTGCATCAAGTACAACGGGGCAGTTCTGTCAAATAGGTCAGTGTTTAATCAAACACAGCTTGTAATTGTTTATGTTAACTGTATAAACTTGTGTCCATATTCACTGACATTCTGGTACTTCTACTAGCATTTATTTCTCGTGGCCTTAAGGTTTTGCACTAATGACAGACCTGAAAGTGTATTTCAAAATGTATTTGAATGTTAATTCTTACAATCCTTTTTAAAACAAATTCCTAATAACTCATTAACCTTTAATGAAAAATATATGTATTAGCTGTGTAGAAATCAGATAGCATTAATATTTCAATGAATGTATTATTTTCAGGAAAACTGTGTAGAAAATACTCTTTTTGGCAATTTTGAAAAAAAAACCTGTACATCCCCAGAATTTGTTTCTCCAAGATTTTCCAAGATTCGTATTAAGTTTTAGGAATAACAGTGAAAAAATGCTAGTGAACATGGATTAATATTCTTGAGGTTATACAGTGTTCAGTGAAGAAATGATAACACTTTGGAGGAGGAGGATATTTAAAAATATATATATTTGAACATTTGAAACTAGTGTACTCACAGAATGGTTTGGCACATTGCAGAGCACCTGTATAAAGACATGGTTACTCAATAGCTATCACAAGATATATCAGTAAAATGATCAAGATTAAGTACCATTGTTTGTACCATGATGAAGTATTTATAATGGTGCAGATTTTGTCGATTTAGGAAGCATAAATCAATGTAGCTACCTCTTTGAAAAAATAAACAAAAAATAAATAAATAAATGGGTAAATAAATAGGTAAATAAATAAATGGGTAAGTAAATAAATAAATAAACGTCAGCTCAGTGCAACAGCAGCAGATCTATAAATGGTTTGAGAACTTTGGTACGAAAGCCACTTATAGTTCTGCCCAATGGGTTGCCAGTCCTGGTATAATCTGCTAAACATCTGAAAAAGACTGATGCAGCCCTCTCAGATATGATATATTATGTTTATTATGTCGAAGTTTCTTATTCAAAGATGCATAATTTTTTATATGAATGTCCTAACAATATGTTGTAATTCTAATGCCCCTGTTCCACCAAAAGATTAAGCCCCGATCCTGTCGGCGACCCTTATGTGGGTGTTCCACCACACGACTAAGGCTCCCGATTAAGGGTTTTTGATGGTTGGTTTCAAAAATATGCTTAGTCCCAGGCTTCCTGTAAGGGTCGGTTGTGGTCGGTTGAGGCCGTGTGAGAAATCAAACATGTTTGATATTTCTCCCGACCCCAACCGATTATTTTTTCCCGCCATAAACAAAATGTCCAGTCCCAGGCTTCCTCAGGCCTCCTCAGATCAAATTTACACAGTCCTATGTTGTCCCAGGCCGCCTGCGACCCTTAGTCGCCAACCCTTAGTCCCAGACCCTCTATACCTTAGTCCCAGGCTTCCTGCGACCCTTAGTCCCATTGCAAAGCAAAAATCGGCTATCTCGGTCTGGGGACGCCTGGGGACGCCTCAGGACACCTTGTGGGGTCGGGACTTAATCCTGGGTTAGTCGGGGCTTAGTCCCAGGAGGCCTGAGGCGTCCTGGGACCCAGTCGGTTTGTCTACGACAGGATCGTGGTTCAAACCGACCAGAAAAATGGCTTAGTCTGTTCTTAGTCCCAGACCAGTTAGGGACTGTCTGGGGCCTCCTGGGGCGTCCTGAGGCCGATCTGTAGTTAATCCCAGACCTTCATACCGATTCTGTTTTCCACCCCATTGGTCAATTTTTTTTCCATTTTTTCCAAGACTACCCACGATTAAGGGTCGCCGACAGGATCGGGGCTTAATCCTTTGGTGGAACAAGGGCATTAATCGTGGACAGTCGGTGGGAAAATAACAAAAATGGGCGGGAATACTGGGTCGGTACTGAAGTCTGGGATTAAAAACAGACCGTCCCCAGGACGCCTCAGGACACCTCAGGCGGCCGCAGACAGTCCCCGACTGGTCTGGGACTAAGAACCGACTAAGCCAGTTTTCAGGTCGGTTTCAACCACGATCCTGTCGTACACATACCGACTGGGTCCCAGGACGCCTCAGGCCTCCTGGGACTAAGCCCCGACTAACCCACGATTAACTACCGGCGTCCTCAGGCCTCCTCAGTCTTCCCCAGACCAGGATCCCCGATTATTGTTTTCCAAAGTTGCTGGATTTTCTGGGTATATATATATAAAATTCGCGATCTAATCATCATTGCTTTTCTGGGAACACAGCAGGATGCCACCTTTTAATGGAAGACAGATTCAACAACAACTTAGGGCTTTTTTGGTTTTTATTCAGTTACAAATAATCATGTATTTCCATTTTTTACGTCGACCACAGCAACCACCACCAGCACCACCAGCACCCATACAGAGACCTAGAAGAAGGCACAACATGTGGGTCAGGCCATGGCTGCTACAGAGAGAGGAGAGGAGGGCCTACCACAACATTATGGCTGATCTTTATGCCACAGATATTCCAGGATTCACCAACTACATGAGGATGACCCCAGAATTTTTTGAAATGATTAAGACCAGACTGGAACCACACCTAGCCAGGCAGGCCACCAACTACAGAGCACCAATCAGTGTTGGTGAGAAGTTAGCCCTCACCATCAGATATCTGGCCACTGGAGAGTCCTACACATCATTGTCCTGTCAGTTCAGGGTTGGAAGATCCACCATCTCCACGTTTATACCAGAGGTCTGCAGGGCCATCCAGGATGAGTTCACCAGGGAGTACCTGAAGTGTCCTACAACCCCAGATGAGTGGAAAGAACTGGAGAGGGAATTCAGGATCAGATGGAATGTTCCACATGCCCTGGGAGCTCTGGATGGGAAGCATGTGGCCCTGAAGAAGCCCAAGAACACTGGAGCCCTCTACCACAACTACAAGGGATTCTTTTCCATTGTGATGTTGGCCCTGGTAGATGGACAGTACAAGTTTAGATGGGTGGATGTGGGTACTGAAGGATCCTGCTCGAATGGCCAGATATTTAATGCCTCTCAGCTGAAGAGGAGGATTGAGGATGGCAGGATAGGCTTCCCTGACCCAGCTCCTATAACCCAGGGTGGGAGAGATGTCCCCTACTTCATCCTGGCAGATGATGCTTTTGCCCTGAAGACCTGGCTCATGAAACCCTATGGCAGAAGGATGTTAACCAGAGAGGAAAGGATTGCCAATTATAGAATTTCAAGGGGCAGAAGAGTGGTGGAGAACGCTTTTGGCATCCTTGTGTCAAGATTCAGGGTGATGAGGACAACCATTGAACTACCCCCAGCAACAGTCAGGGAAGTGGTCTTGACCTGTGTTGTTCTACACAACATACTGAGAAGCCAGTATCAAGGTCAACCTGGTGGTCAGCACCCTGGGGAGGACGATGATGATGATGTCCCTGATGATTGTGGATTGATTGGGGGTGCTGCTGGTGGTGGCCAAGACAGAAACCCTGCTAGAGAAGCCAAAAGACAGAGGGATTACCTGAAGGACTACTTCAACAATGAGGGAGCAGTGGCCTAGCAAGATGGCAGAATATAAGTCCTGCTGCAGTAACCAGTCCTTTTCAGGACTAACTATAACAGTCCTTTTCAGGACTACCAATTATTCCAAAAACAATTAATCAGCTATGTTTGCTACAGACGGACGAACCCCATGCCAAACATAACTTGTTGAGACGGACAAACAGACAAACCCCATGCCAAACATAACTTGTACAGACGGACAAACAGACAAACCCCATGCCAAACATAACTTGTTCAGACGGACAAACAGACAACCCCCATGCCAAACATAACTTGTTCAGACGGACAAACAGACAAACCCCATGCCAAACATAACTTGTACAGACGGACAAACAGACAACCCTCATGCCAAACATAACTTGTTGAGACGGACAAACAGACAAACCCCATGCCAAACATAACTTGTACAGACGGACAAACAGACAACCCCCATGCCAAACATAACTTGTTCAGACAGACAAACAGACAACCCCCATGCCAAACATAACTTGTTCAGACGGACAAACAGACAAACACAACTTTCTCACCCAACAAACAGACAAACCCACTGTTAAACAAAAGCCAAACACAAAGTCACACATAATATCCGAAATTGAATTATTTTTTTATATATTTTCAAATCCACATCATAATTTCACCAATTTTTTTTGTTCATGGCTTGGAAATTTATTTGTAGCAGAAAGGTTTTCATGGAAATCTTCAATTTTAAATCTTCACTTCTAATCACAAAAATGTGGAAAATATAACCATGGAACTAGTTTTGCTTTCAATAATGGGGGATTGTGTTTGCAAAATAGTTTGTCAGTTTGTTGGCATGGGTTCTATTTAATTTTGGGTTTTTGTGTTTCTTGGTTGGTGGTTACTGGGGTTGGGTTTATTATTGGTAGTTGGATGTTGGGTTTCTTACTGGGTTTGTTATTTGGGGGTTATGTTTGGTATTGAGTTTGTCTGTTTGTGGGTAGGCAAGTATGTAATAATCACTTTTAACTGTAGGGAAGGTGTAAGTGTTGGACTTTTCAGTTACAGATTTTAAACTATCCCATGGATTTTACTCTAAAAATGGGCTGATTAATGGCCATATTGGGAGTTATTTTTAATTTTTTTATGTGGCCTTTTTTGTTATGTGTGGTACCATGGGTTATTTGTTTCATGTTTGGGGTGGTGTAGGTGTTGGACTTGAACTTTTTTTTCTTGTGATAAGTATTTGTACTGAACTTTTTTGTTTTTGGGGGGAATTGGAATAACATGTAGCTGAATAATTGTTTTTGGAAGATTTGGTGGCCCTGAAAAGGGCCTGGCAGGTCAAAGACCCGCCCTGACTGGATGGCTACTGAGGAGGCTGCTGCTGCTGTTGAGGCGGTGCTGAAGTGGTGATAGTAAAGAGCTGCTGCTGCGGTTGTTGCTGCTGCTGCTGAGGCTGCTTGACGATCTGTGTTGATGTCAGATCTGGTAGCTGGCTTAAGATTCCACTCAGATTGTGTCTGCTCCCTTCGTCCTGTACAGTTAGGACAGATGTCGGGTTGCTGAAGCCAATGGGGCTTGGTGTATAGTACACAAAACTGCTGCTAGCTGCTGCTTGAGTGGAACTAGACGCCTGTGGAGTGGTTGTTGGCAGTAGGCCGACCCTCTGGGACTCCATGGTAACAGTGGCTGATCTTCTGGGCAATGGCTGACGTCTGCGGTTACTCTTAATAGTTTCGATGTCTCTAAAAATCTTGCCCTTTAATTCTTCGAATTCTTCTTGAGTCATCTTTTCGGCCTCTGATGCCACGTAGTCAAAGAAGGGCTGCCTGTCTGACTTCTGATGCAGAAAACCAGAGATAAGTGTCCTCATCTGCTCAAAGTGTTCGAGAATCTTGGAGTCTGTAGTTGAAACGGGCGTTGATGTAATGATGGACTGACTCCTCTCCCTCAGGACACTGGACTCGAGGTGTTCTGTATCAGTAGTTGAGCCATGTGATTCGTCCTGCCTGCTGGTATTTGGACTGGCCTCAAAACCTGAACTTCTATTGGCCCCCTTTCTTCTGATGTGGGTTTTAAGAAAACCCATCTGTTGGTACACCCAGGACTGTCTCTTGGTCATCTCCCTCAGGGCTTGGCCAGATTGGAGCTTAGACAGCTTCCCATAACGGGTTCGCTGGGACTCGAACCAACGTCTCACATCAAAGGGCTGGAGCTTGAGTTCTGCAGATATTTCTGCCCAGAGAGCCTCTCTTCTGGTCCTGTCGTGGAAATGTGAATGTTCCTTGTCATACAGTTCAGGGTGCAGCTTTACAAATTCCACAATGGAAACTTCCTGGCTGTCTGTAAAAGTGGCACACACCCTGGCTCTCTTGGCTGAAGAATGGCACTCCGGATCTTCCTCACACCTCTCTTCTTCTTCTGCCACAGCTTCCCCAATAGCTGTATCTTCCTGAATCTCCTCCTCCTCTCTCCTCTCACTTCCTTCTTCTGTAATAACCTCACTCCTCTCCTCTACTTGACTTTCCTTCTCCCTCTCATCCATCTTTTTCCTTCCTCTCTTCCCTCCTTTCTCTTTCCTCATAATCCAGTCGACAAAATAATAAAAAAATAGTAAAATGTGTCTCCTAACTGTGAAATTTACCCTAAGCTCAAGTATATAAAATGTAAAATAAAAACTGAAAACCCCTACAAATCAGTGACACACGTCTCTCAGTAGCCAAACAGTCAGTAACAACGACAAAGTGTGCGCGGTCGCTTATATAGTCCCAGACCCCCTCATTGCCTCGTTTTAATTTCCGACGCGCGGAAAACAGTCGGTTCTTAATCGGTTGTTAGTCCCAGGCCGCCTGGGGCATCTTCAGGCCGCCGCAGACTGAAAATGTGTGGTCCCAGGCGTCCTGGGGAGGCCGGTTTGGATCGGTTAGGGTCGGTTACCCTTAGTCGGTTCTTAGTCCCAGACCTTGATTTTTGGGTCCCAGGACACCACAGACGGTCTGAGGCTTCCGGGGACTAATGCAACCGACCCACTTTCAGACGCATGAAATTTATACGCATCATATTTGAGTCTGGGATTAACAACCGGCCTCCTGGGACTAAGCTAGGGAGGTCTGGGACTAAGGGTCGCAGGCGGCCTGGGACAACACACGACTGTGTAAATTTGGGTCTGAGGAGGCCTGAGGACGCCTGGGACTGGACATTTTGTTGAGGGCGGGAAATATGAATCGGTTGTAGTCGTGTGAAATATCAAACATGTTTGATTTTTTACACGGCCCCAACCGACCACAACCGACCCTTACAGAAGGTCTGGGACTAAGCAAATATTTCAAACTGACCCCCCAAAACCCTTAATCGGGAGCCTTAGTCGTGTGGTGGAACACCCACATAAAGAACCTACTTTAATTCGGTGTTTACAAACAATGTGTAATGGTTATTGAACATACTTTTTTTCTTAAGATTCTTTTCATGTAGACCCATAAAATTATACCCATGTTGTAGATATTGTATATATTATACACGTTATTCTGCTTTGAAATAAACCAAATAGCAACAGTCATGGTAGATTATATTCTGGATAGCCCGTCTATATGTATTCATGGGTAATAAGCTTTCAACTTCTACTCCTGTTAGAAGCTTCTCATGGTAAACCCCTGGTAAAGCAAATTGTTACAATATGACTATTGCAGCAGAATAAAAGACAGATCTTTAGTCAGATGACACTCAAACCCATTACAGACCTGCTACGATATTTATATACTTCTTGAACCAGAATCCGGTCCATTCCACTTTCCAGACTAAACGGTTTTAAAGTCAGACGTATGCATGTTTTTGTGCAAAAATATTAAAAGAAACAGTATATTCTTATAATAGAAGTGTTGTTTGTTATACAAACGATATTTTGGAACAAGAAAAATGCACTAAAATGTTTCAGAAGTGACAGCTAAATGATATTGTCCAATTTTTGTAATAGACTGGAAATAGGTACAACAATCATAAAAAAACATGTGACCAGATTTTAACCAATCGAATTGACATGATATACTATAGACAAAGAAAGACAAGTTATAGTACTGATGAGAGAGACACTATGCTTTAAAGTCCCTTTCCAAGTACAATGTTGAAAAAAATTGATAAATATTGAATGTAATTTTGTTAATGTTACTTTTAGATTTTATATGAAAGCATTATGCAACTTTCAACAACAGTGCATCCGTGAACCATCAGAGAACCCATTTTTATTAATCATTTGCACCATCATTTTGCAGTCAAAATGCATTATCATCAGAGATAAAAGCCATTATTCACGTTTATTGCATTACAATGAGGGTTGAAGCCATTGCATGACAAAGACCATTATACACAGCTATTTTCAATTAACATCTTATGTGCTATTTCAGGCTGTTGTGGGTACTTGATTGTGCATCCACTTATTGTATTCAAGAAAGCCCAGAAGCCCAAATATAATGTAGAAATAAAGTCCGAGGGTGAGTACTTTATGACCTCTATAAAAGGACGGTACTTCCAGCGGATAATGAATGACCACGGTAGCGCGAGTCCATCATGCCAGAAGTTCTGTCCTTTGATAGAGGTCATAAAGTACAAACCTTTAGGGAGCTGGACAAATCGGCCCTTTGCCAAATCGGCCCTTGGCAAATCGGCCCCCTAAAAAAGTCAGCCCTGGACAAATTGGCCTCTAAATCTTATGTACACTTATCTATCTATATCTAGGGGGCCGATTTGACCGTACATTATTTTATAGGGGGCCGATTTGACCAGGCAATTTTATTTTGAGGGCCGATTTGACGGGGGCCGATTTGGCAAAGGGCCGATTTGTCTATGATTCAACCTTTAGGTTTCATTATTAATTCGATAAATATTATTATAAATTTGATTTTTGACATATCCATTTGTCACGCTTTATTTTGTCTGTATTGTGTGGTTCTCTATTATCGATGAAGGTCCATTTATTGGCTCAGATAAATGTACACAACAACATGCGCCCTGCAGGGTTTTCTGCTGTCTGCGCACTTCCGGTCTGTATAATTTGCTATAAATGATGAAAGACCATGAAACAGAATATAGTCAGTGTTAGTCTAGCTTTCGACGGTATGCTTTCAAACTAAACTTTAATCTTAAGACAATCAAAAATTAACTTTATGACCTCTATAAAAGGACGGTACTTCCAGCGGATAATGAATGACCACGGTAGCGCGAGTCCATCATGCCAGAAGTTCTGTCCTTTGATAGAGGTCATAAAGTACAAACCTTTAGGGAGCTGGACAAATCGGCCCTTTGCCAAATCGGCCCTTGGCAAATCGGCCCCCTAAAAAAGTCGGCCCTGGACAAATTGGCCTCTAAATCTTATGTACACTTATCTATCTATATCTAGGGGGCCGATTTGACCGTACATTATTTTATAGGGGGCCGATTTGACCAGGCAATTTTATTTTGAGGGCCGATTTGACGGGGGCCGATTTGGCAAAGAGCCGATTTGTCTATGATTCAACCTTTAGGTTTCATTATTAATTCGATAAATATTATTATAAATTTGATTTTTGACATATCCATTTGTCACGCTTTATTTTGTCTGTATTGTGTGGTTCTCTATTATCGATGAAGGTCCATTTATTGGCTCAGATAAATGTACACAACAACATGCGCCCTGCAGGGTTTTCTGCTGTCTGCGCACTTCCGGTCTGTATAATTTGCTATAAATGATGAAAGACCATGAAACAGAATATAGTCAGTGTTAGTCTAGCTTTCGACGGTATGCTTTCAAACTAAACTTTAATCTTAAGACAATCAAAAATTAACGTTTGAGTAAAGATATACGGATCGTGACAAGATATATGAGAAGTATAGCAATAGATACCTATATAACACCTGATCACTCGACTTCTATCTCCGTGGTCGTGGGTTCCAATCCATCTTGTCATAATATATGAGATTCATCTCTCCTCATATGAGCATAGCTGTCAAAACGGATGTAAAGCCCAGAATTTGACATTGAAATTATTTTGCAAGTTTCCAAATCACGGGCTGATTTGATTTCTTGGTTCCATTAGCTAAGAGGAGTTATGCGAGTAGCAAAGCTTCGTTATGGCTTGGTCACACCTTTCCCTACAGTCATATCAGTATAGGATTTCCAATTGAGGTTTCTTTTCCTTATGGCTCCAAAAAGAAACCCTGTGTACTTTAAAAATGAGCCATCACATGCATCCATCCCTTTCTTTAACTCTCCAGTATGTATGTTATAATGCAGCTCTTGAGGGAACACTGGAGGCTTTTCAAATAATCAGTACCATGTGCAAAATGTTTTCCAAGATATGTAAAATCACATGAAAGGCATCCTACCGAGATGTGAATACCAATCAATGCATCCTACTGAAATGTGAATATCAATGAATACATCCTACCAACATGTAAATACCAATGAATACATCCTACCGAAATGTGAATACTAATGAATACATCCTACCAAAATGTGAAAACCAATCAATACATCCTACCAACATGTGAATACAAATGAATACATCCTACCAACATGTGCATACCAATGAATAAATCATACGAACATACAAAGCGAAGACAACTACAACAAAACACAACTAAACGTAAATTTCCCCATTCAGTTGTACATCATGACTCCAGATATAATATATCATCATCTTTAAAAAGTGAAATATTACACTGCCTTAAACATTTTCAGTAAACTGAAGCTTAACCCAGAGAAAACAGAGTTCATTGTCTTTGGCTCTAAGTCTCAGCGTCAGAAGCTTTCCTCCTACTTTCCTGTTAGTATCTTTGGCAGCCTTATTCATCCGGTTGATTCTGTTAGAAATCTAGGTGTGTGGTTCGATGCAGAATTTTCATTCTCTGAACATGTCAAGAGGACTTGCAAAGCGTGTTTTCTCCAGATGCGTGACCTTTGTAGAATAAGACAGTATCTCACTACGGAAGTGGCAGTCCTAGCTGCAAATGCCTTAGTTAGTAGCCGCCTGGACTACTGTAACTCTCTTTTTAGGAGTTTGTCATGTTTCAATCTTCACAAATTGCAAAGTATTCAGAATACCCTTGCTCGTATTGTTACAAACCATAGAAGGTATGCTCATGTAGGGGTGATGCGTCGAAGTGTAGCACAGTGGTTCAGTCCTGATGGGGGAAGGTATTCCTATGGGGGTTTTTAAAACTAGTTAGTTGGTATTGATTCACATGTATTGGCAATGTGGGGGAGGTTGAACTACTCTGTTGGGGTCTCCCTCATGAATATTCATGAGTTATATTGCGGGAAAAAATCACCTGATGTCTGCAATTGAGGTTAAATACTGTGGAAAGCATGGGTTCTGTGCATTTAACTAGTACTGAGGGGGCTGGTAGTGTACGCTAGCCAGTATTCCAAAACAGTGTTTTACCCAAAACCCTCCCTCCCTCTGGTACATGGCTGTTCTGGTAGCCTAACATTTTGTTAATTCGCATTTTATTTGGTTATAATACATTTCATTTGGCTGTGCTTCTTTATATAACATAACTCCAGTTTAAAGGTCATTGCAAGGTCAAGTTGTATAACATTGTGATAGCCAACCAGATGGTACTATTGGCATAGCTAGTTGATGAATTATCTAGATTTTGACCAGTACCTTGGGTTGTGTAGTTTTATAATGAAAGTAAACTTACTGGGTTTGACCTTGAACTGCAATGTCAGGTTATATGTACAAGAAGTAATCAGTATGTAACAATGCAACAGGTTAACAGGCATAAGAAATGTTCTTAAATAACTCTTAATGCATTGTGGTTCCTTAACAGTGATATAGTCTTATGTACTTGAAAACTTAATCAGGAACTATGTAAATAAAGTGTTAAAGCTAATTCATGGTAGTAACTAAAAAAGAAATAATCTATTAGTAGCAGTAACATTGTTTATTAACAAGTTTTAATGTGTAACAATACTAATAAATAAAGCCAAGTCAGTTTAACAGAGTTGTTTCCTTTCCCCATCCACAGGACTGTTACGCCCATTCTGAAACAACTCCACTGGCTGCCCGTGAAGTATAGATGTATGTTCAAAACTGCAACTCTAGTATATAAATTTCTACATAGTGGCTCCCCTTCTTACTTTCAACCTTACTTGTCTCCCAGTAGTAGTTCCTATAGTACCAGGCGTAGTCACCCAGATTGTCAATATCTTACTGTCCCTCCTTTCCGCCCATCAGTCTTTAAGTCTGTCAAACATTTTGATCACAGCTTTGCCTTTGATGCTCCTAGAATCTGGAATGAACTCCCTCATGATGTGCGCAGTGCAACATCAGTTGCCTCCTTCAGAAAGAAGCTTAAGACTTATCTGTATGCAAAAGCCTATCTGCCATAGCCTCCCTTGTCACCCTGTGTCTCCTTGGTACGACCTTGCTATATCCCCGGATTAATGTTAATTGCCCTTGCTTTATGTTCTGTTGCGCCTTAGAGTCCATCTGAGATGGAGAGTAAGCGCTATAAAAGTCCATATTAGATTAGATTAGATTAGATTGAGAAAACCATTTCCAGCCTTGCGTCGGGAATTGTTTTTGTGTGCTAGCAACAATCAGTCACTTACCATACCACCCTTTAATCTTACCACTCATGAGTGATTTTACCTAAATGTACAACCCAAAAAAGCACTCCCCATATTATGATTTAACCCAAGTAGTATTTTATTATATCACCCCTTATAATCGGGTAGCTTGAGCATCAATATAAAGTGAAAATCACGTCTTCCTTTGCCAAATCCCTACCTACATAAATAATTCATAGCAATCCATTCATTCCTTTTGGGCAGAGTTCAAAGTAAGGGTTTTACATTCTGTTTTACAAACCAGGGTCATATTGAACGGGACCTCAGCATAGTCACTTGCGGGAGTTGGACCCAGTAAGATGACAGGTGACAGTCTGTGATTAAATGCCAAACCTGCTAACCCACTAGGCCACTGAGGTCCTCTCGTTACTTTTGGGACAATCAAGAATGTACACAATGAAGCAAACAAATATCCTGGCAAACCTCCTGGCAGATGTAATAAAACAACAAAAGGCACGAACTCAGTTTTGGATAATATAAACATTTTCTTTGATATTTTCCTTGATCATTTTTTTAAATTTTTTGTGTCAATTCTAATTAATCAGATATGTATATCATTAATTTTTGCTTAACATCTCTCAACACATTGCATAGGTCTTATACCTACCACCAGTTAGGGGACAGATGAAAGTGGTGCATTCTGGTTGGTCAGGTTTCTTCACTGAAGACCATCAGGCACCTGCAAACAGATAAATGTCCCACTTCATGTATGGCCGGGAATGGAACCTGTTCCCTGAACAGTGGTGGGGCAGTGTGCTGCTTACTACACCACCATGCGCACCAATAAAATTTTGGACAGAGCAACAGAGTAATTTAATATTTCTACTGTATCAAACATTTGACAGTGCAAATGATATTATATTGCTTCAATAAACTTACATAAACAGAGGTCTTCAGTAACCTAGTAGTTATACAGTTTGGCATCTAATCAAAGACTGTAACCTCCAAGTGTGTGGGGAGGAATCCAGCGAGTGATGTCTGCCCCTGGATGAATCTGGCTGTTGACCAGGACGAAAACACCTTACTTTGATTTAGTATTAGGTTTACCCCAAAATAAATCATTGCAAGTTATAAACTACATAAAACATTATTGGGATGATCATATATGCCTTTCTGTGTACTTCTGACGTCACACTTTATTTTCTCATTCAGATGCCTGTGATCAGAGTCCATGCCAGAATAATGGCACATGCATGCTGTTGCCTGGATCTTATAAGTGTGTCTGTCCAGCTGGATTTACCGGAATTCATTGCCAGACAGGTATCAAAACTTCTATAAAGTCTTAGAGAATTTATGTTGATAGCTGACGCTTTTAATGATTTGAGTGATTAGAAAATGGTATTCAGTAGCTGTTGTAAACCGTAAGAATTATATCATCAATTGGTTTCTCATCCCCCATGTCATTTGTAGAGTAATGTCCATTCCTCGACCGCTCAAAGATTCGAACACACAGAGGTGAAGTTTCTAACCCAAGTAAAGGTGAACACATAAAATAATGCTAAGACATCGTCCATTTTCAAGGCTTGAGAAGAATCAGGTTTCAATTTTTCATTCCACAGGGGACCCCTAGTGGCAAAAATAAAAGACAGCAAGTGCGAATAATATGTAATTTAATTCTACTAAATATTTTAAGATCACATTGTTACAATAAATCTACTTTCATTGCATAGTGTTACACACTCTCCTCCCACCTCTGAGATCAAAGTTCGATTCCCTACCCAACCATAAGTGGGAAAGCTGGTAGTTGCTTGGTCGGTCAGTATGTCAGCAGTTTACAGTGCAGAACCTTGACCAACAGTATGTACTGATTTCCTCTGCCCATAAAACTATCCATCATGATATGACCTGTAAAGTGTGTTGAAAGCGACATTAAAACCCAAATAAACAAATAGTGTTACACACGGCATGACTAGTATATTTTATTGTCAATATTCTTGTCAATGTACTAGCATAATGACAAGTAATTTGTACAGCTGTCAATGTACTACTAGCAACAAAAATACACCACCCCTAATAAACAGTTGTCTAATATACACAGTGATCGAAATAAAGTCCGTGTGAATAAAGTCAGCTGTCTCTTACTTGAAACTTACAAACTGAGAACAAGATATCTGTCGTAATTGTTTTTTTTTTTTCTAGTGTATAAATGTTTACAGCAATCCAGTCCATAGAACTTATCGTCTCTGAAAATATCAATGAAAAAATAGGCAATGTGATTCTTTCTGAAACTGAAAAGGCTCGAGCAAATATTACAATATAATTTCACTATCTAGTAATTTTGTTTGTTTTAGCAAATACATTTCAATTTATCTTCAGTTCAAAAAAAAATAGGAAAAAGTGAAACTGAAGAATTATAAACAGTGCTATATTTAATAATAATAATAATAATAAGATATTACTATGAGCATTTCTAATTGTGTTCTTTTCCTCCATACTTTCTTTGTTGTGATTTAGATCTCTGCGATCCCAGTCCATGCCATAATTATGGCACTTGTATCCGCTTGACAGGATCCTATGCTTGTAATTGCATTGCTGGATTTACTGGGATTAATTGCCAAACAGGTAACAGTTATCTGAAAGTACCTCTTATATATTTCATATTGAACATACTTATAATAAATTGGTGTAGACTTCCTCTGAGACGTTAATGTACAAAGAGGTGTCGTCCAATTACCAGAAAGAGGCTAGCTCCATGTTGGTGTCCAGTAGGGACAAGACTTTGGAGGGGGATAGCCTAGTCTGAATAGGTTTATAAAGGGGAAAGTTTTCGTCCTGGGACGAAAACCTCAAATTACATAGATCATACATTTGGAGTCCTTATGTACAAACATCAACAAACACCACAGCTTACTGGGATATAATGTATCATCTTTTGATAGCACTAATAAACTCTTTCTTCCATACTACAAGGGCATAGGTCCTCAAGGTATTTTATTATACAATGCAGTTTTTTACCGTCTTAAAGTACACAAACTTTATTTTAATTTTCAACAGCAGATTACTACATAAGCCCCTCTGTACACAGCAGTTGTTAATTATCTGAGATCGGTGTACATTACAATACACTTGTCATGCAACATTAGTTTGTTTACTTTAGCATCACACTTGACAGTATAGTGGGGTTGATCGTAGTGTCAGTTTTATTCAAATCTTTTGAATAATTTCAACATAGATAAATGTCTACCAGTAACTCTCAGCTCTAAATACTTGAACCTGCACTGAAATCATATTATTTTGAAGTGAATTTTAACATAAATCATTATCTTTTTCTTCGTTAAAAACATTATTTTAAAAATAATTCACTCGCATTTAATTTCTATCGCAGGGAGCATACATTACCTGACCCAGAATGAGATTTAGTCTGAATTCAGATTTTTGGACTCAATGAGACTTATTAGGGATGTTTTTAATCTATAGACAATTGGCTATTTACACTGATTTTAGTCTTTTTGCATTACTGGTCCAGTCAAAGCAAGTTTGGATTGATCCTGAGGGGCAAGAGGTTGCTTCTGAGGCGTGTCTTCTGCTCCTGTGAAGCGAAGTGGGTCCAATAAAGTACTTCAGGGGAAATCCTCTTTCAAATCCTGCCTCTGGAGAGAATGATAGTAAACAGATCGAAATATTTTTACACATACTTATATAAAATATAAGGCACATTATCATTTTCTAACTCAATAGCTCTTAAAACAAAATAGCGTGTTATATTAATCGTGCAAAGGATATTTTAATAAGTCTGTCATGTTCTGACTTTAAATACAGATACAGGACCAATACTGATCAGTACATTAGTGGCAGGTGGAGGAGGAACAAGAGGCGACTGGCATACAAAAGAATTGTGTCCCACCGGAACATATGCCACTGCCTTCAGAGTAAAGGTAAAGAAAAAAAAGTAAAGATAAAATCTGGTTTATCATTCTAAATTATTGTTCTAGTGGTGGATATGTAACAGTTTTTAGTAAAGGTAAATTTTAGTCTATGTTTTAGAGAATTATTGTCTCACTGATACATAATCTAACAGGTAAAGTTAAATCTGGTTTACTGTTCACTGGGCTACTGTCCTACTATAATATATGCCACCAGGTTCAGAGTAAAGATTAAATCTCATTTCTTATTCAGATGACTTTTGCCAACTGGAACATATGCCTTCAGTTTATAGTAAAAGTAAAGCTTAATTTATTACTTAGGAGGTTGCTGCCTTACTTAAACATATGTCACAAGGTTCAAAGGAAAAGAAAAGCATTATTTGTGATTCAGAGGAGTTTGGCCCTGTTTGAATAGATGCAGTTTCACAGTAAAAGTAAAATCTAGTTTCTTATTCACAGCGCTATTAATAATTATACAATAAGGATGAACCCAGATTTATAATTTAGAAAACTATTAACCGTCTGCAACATCTACCAATAGTTTTATAGTAAAGGCAAACTCTGGCTTGTTATTGAGGTGCCAATGACCCCACTGAATAAAGGTACACTGTATTATTATTATTTAATGTTTGAACTTGTGCTCCACTGGTTAATTATTCCAAAACCATTTGTCCTACTGATATACATACAAACAGATTTATAAAAGTATTGCCTTCCTGATGCATAGACCTCTATTTTATGAAGTTGTTTGTCTTAATGTGTTGCTATAGCCATGCCTCACCAATCTACAATAGATGCCTGGATATTGGTAATGCATGGCTATATTAACATTTCATGTTTGGGCACTGAAGGTACCTTAAACACTACTCACTGAACAGCAAAAATACATTTCATATTAATGTTCTGTATTCACAATACAATTACACGAGTAGGTAAGATCTAGGTTCTTTTGATTTTCAAAAAGAAATGAAAGACTATTGTATATATGATGTCCAATTACTTAGAAATGCATGCATGAAGTTTAGACACCTCCTTCTGTCTATTACTGGAGAAGAGGTTGTCAGTGTGGATGAAGGAACAACAGAGTCTGTGGTGAGTTTATTAAGGTTATTAACTGCACTACACAGACAGATCTCATCTCACTTGCACAAGCCCAAACAGAGTCCCAGGTCAAAGTTTTGCAAGAAGCTATTGAATCTGTCCCAGGTACAAAACAAGGGATCAACAACCCAGAAAACACAATTGTATTATATGGAGTTGCTGAATCGTACCAAGAGAACTTACATACAAAAGTGCAGGAATTATTACAATTCATGAATAAAGACAGCAGTAAACTGACAGATGTTGTAAGGCTCAAAAGTCGAGTAGAAGGGAAGCCTGGTATTGTGAAAGCTAGTTTTCTGACTGTTGCAGACAAAATTGATGTCCTTAGAGGAAAACAGAAGTTAAGAGGTTCCAAATTTGGAAATGTTTACATGAGAACCAGCAAAAGTCATTCTGAACGTCTGATGGATATTAATACAAAAATAATATTGGAAAACAGCCCCTGGGGAAAAGATTACCGGGTTGCTGCAAATGGTCGTTTAGTTAGAAAAGATGCCTCTGCAGCTTCACCCCAGATAAACCAAACATCAATGCTCACATTACCATTTCCACCAACTTCCCAAAGTGTAGTGAAACACAAAGAAACACAATCACAATCACCACATTACCCAGTCAAAGGAAATGCTCAGCCTACTGCATAGGGTACGTACATTCAGCCAGCCTTCAAAATTATACACCATAATGTTAATGGCTGGAGAGGACCAAACCTTAATTTAAAGAAGAGCATTATAAACTCTTTCAAAGCAGACATAATCTGCCTTTCGGAGACCCATTTAGAAGGAAGCCTAAAAGTTGAAATACCAGGATATACTTTTTATCACAATAACAGGAGCATAAAACATGTGCAGGCTGTGAAAGCATCTGGGGGGGTATGCATAGGTTTTAATGACACTTTAGTAATAGACTATGTTATCACTGTTTCAGACATTAGTTTTGATGGAATTATTTCAGTGCTATTAAAGCATAAGTTTAGTGAACTTTCTATTCTTATTACATGTGCTTATATATCTCCGGAACGTTCCCCCTGGGGAAAGGACTCTCTAATGTTTTTCAGTCATTTACTGAGTATAATGTATGAACACAATGATGTGGATGGTAATATTATTTGTGGAGACTTTAACTCACGAATTGGTGACCTTAAAGATTTTGTTCCAGGTTTAGATAATGTAACTGACAGACAATGTTTAGATTTGGTTAAAGCTGGTCATTATACAGATTTTATAGACTTTTTAATGGAGAGCAAAATGTGTGTTGTGAATGGTAGAGTATCCAGTGAATTTCAAAATTTCACTTCAATATCCAAGAAAGGTTGTTCCGTGATAGACTATATGTGTGTTAGACATAGTGATTTGTCTAACTGTATATGTTTTACTGTACATCCAGTGTCAAACCTAGTAAGCCAATTAAACTTACATTCAGACAAAATTCCTGATCACTCAGTGCTAGAGTTGTTATATATGCCTCATGTTATGATACAAACATCAACTACTGAATCCTGTGCAAATGATATAGATGTAAAGAAAGTAAATGAAATTAAGTATAACTTCAGAAATATTCCAACCAGTTTCCTTAATAATAACCTATTACTTAATGATTTTGAAAACACTATTGCACACTTTCTTCAAAACCAGTCTTCACAAGAAAACATAGATACTTTGTATGATAATTTCTGCAATTTGTACTATAATGAAATTAATAACAAATTAAAACGCTTAAATATTAACAAGCAAGCAAGAAAACGACTTAAAAGAAAACCAAAAGCTTTCTGGAATACAGAACTAGATGATTTGTGGAATGATATAGTAGTTAGTGAAAATGAATATTTAAATTCCCCGCAGAATTCCCACTTGAGAAAAATCAAACTTATGTTGTATAAAAATTGCCGAAACAAATTTGATAAGGTTTACAGACGAGAAAAAAGAAAGTTCAGTAGGAACAAACAGGAAGAAATAGACAGGGTCAATGTGGACAATCCCCGAGAATTTTGGAGGCATATAAAGTCACTTGGTCCACAACAAAAAGTAAATCAAATTCCGTTAGAAGTATACTGTCTAGATAATCAAGGAAACAAAGTAAAAACTGACGATCTCAACAAAGTGTATAAAACATGGAGTGATGAATTTGAAAATCTTTTCAATAGCACTATTGATGTAAAAAGTGAGCTCAGTAAAAAAATCCTTGATGAATTACCAAAGCTTGAATTATCTGTTGGAAATGATACCAATAATGAAATAAATTTTCCAGTTTGCAGTTCTGAGGTTCAGAGGGCTGTAAATAGATCAAAAAATGGTAAAGCTATAGGTTTGGACCATCTGCCATATGAAGTATTTAAAAATCCCAATTCAGTATCATTACTCACTAAGCTCTTCAACTGTATCTATGAGTCAGGCATCATTCCCTCTATTTGGAGAGTAGCTATTATAAAACCCATCCCAAAGGGTTCCACACAGGATCTAAGAATTCCCACACAGTACAGAGCAATAAATCTACTATCTACTGTGTACAAGTTATTTACTACCATTATAAATAATAGAATATCACAATACCTTGAAAGTAATTCTCTTCTGGCAGATGAACAAAATGGTTTTAGGCCAAACCGCAATTGTGATGACCATATTTTTGCTCTGTTAAACCTTTTAAAGAATCAAAAAGCCAAACATCTATCAACCTTTGTTGCATTTATAGATGCAGAAAAAGCTTTTGATCGGGTTAACAGACATCTTTTGCTGTATAAACTTTTAAAAGCAGGCATTACTGGAAAGGTTTATAGTATCATAAAAAACATATATCAGCTATGTCAATGCTGTGTTGATATAAATGGTCATATTACTCAAAGATTCTTCAGTAATATTGGTGTACGTCAAGGAGACACACTATCCCCAACTCTCTTCAATATTTTTATAAATGATATTGTTCATGAAATAAATAGCTTAGGCTTGGGCATTTTGCTTGATAATGGTGAAAGGGTATCAATACTTCTTTATGCAGATGACATTGCCTTGTTAGCTGAGTCAGAAAGGGATCTTCAAAAAATGCTTGATGTAATTTTCCACTGGGGCCAAAATTGGGAAATTAAGTTCAACTGCAATAAATCTCAGGTTATGCATTTCAGAAAAGACTCTGTCAGTTGTTCCAACTTTGTTTTCAAGCTAGGTGATAATAATCTTCAAACAATAAATGAATACAAATATTTGGGCCTTGTATTTAATGAACATCTAGATATTGGTAAAATGGCAACTGTTTTAGCTAATTCTGGAAATAGGGCTCTAGGTGCTATAATAAACAAATTCAATCACCTAGGGGGACTTAGTTATAACACATACAAAAAACTCTATGATATGTGTGTAGCACTTATACTTGATTACAGTGCTGGAGTTTGGGGGCATAAGTACGTCAGTCAAATAGAAAGTGTTCAGAATAAAGCAATGAAATTCTTTTTAGGAGTACATAAGTTTGCACCCACTGATGCTGTATATGGGGATTTAAATTGGGTTAGTAGTTACAATAGAAGAAAACTAAAATTATTAAAATACTGGAATAGACTTTGTGAAACTGATGAATCAAGACTGTTATATAAGGTCTTTTCTTGGGACTACAGAAAGAGAACTCGGTACTCATGGTGCAGTGAAGTTAAAAAAATCCTTGACATTTTTCCTTTAGATTCAAATTTTACAAACCGAACTTCCGTCGACCTAAAACAATATGAAACATACATATTTCAAAAAGAAATAGATAACTGGAAATTAAATGTTCAAAATAGCCCTAAACTCAGAACATATTGTACATTTAAAGATACATATCAATTGGAACCCTACATTTATAAAATACAAAACAGGCAGGAAAGATCACTACTTGCTAAATTTTGATTTGGTATTTTCCCACTACAAATAGAAATGGGATGCTGGAAAAATATCAAATATGAAGATAGAATTTGTAAAATATGTGATCAGGGCGTTGAATCTGAAAACCACTTTGTCTTTTTCTGCTCATTATATTTTGAAGAAAGAGGACTTTTCAATAGACATCTAGCTTCAAATTACAACAATTGGTATAACCTTAATGCACAGGACAAACTCAAAATACTAATGAAATGTGAAAATGTGGTCCTTTTTGTAAAACATCTATATAAAATTTATCAAAAAAGAAAAATCTTCTTTGAATCTAAGTAAACTACCTTGTAATTCTATTTTGTTCAAGTATAATATAATGTACGTTCTATTACTAGTGTCTTTATCTTAAATATGATGTGATGTTAAGTTTAATCTTATTGTACAATGTAATTCTGGTTTGTTTGGTTTTTTTTGGTTTTTTTTTTTGTTCTTAACATTTTGATCTAATGTGTGACATTTAAATATAATTCTCTTTTTGTTTACAGTGCCTCATAAGCCCTAGTAATAAGGGCTGGCTGTTTTGTGATTTTGCTGTTTGTTCATAATACCATTTCATGCTACTGCAGGTGGCACTTTAATAAAAAAATCTCTCTATATCACCCGCAGGTTGAAGCAAAATTAATTATTGGTGATGACACAGCTGTCAATGGAGTAGAGTTGACATGCACAAGTCCCCATAGTGCCTCCCTCGTGGGTACTGTCAAGTGAGTTTTTCTTGCTTCAGCCCATGTTATTAAAAAGTAAAACGGGGCATAATGGTGAACTGGTAACACACAGTGGTTTTTTTCATCTACACAGAAAATTAGTGGAGAATAAGACAGCAATGTATACTAGCTGTTAAAAATTCCCCACTGACTAAACATCGGGAACTCTATTTATTTATTTATTTGGGATTTTACGTCGCTTTGAACACTGTACAGGTCATATCATGAAGGGTAGTTGGAAGAGCAGAGGAAACCAGTACATACAGTTTGTTAGGGTTCTGTACTGTAAACTGCCGACCAACGGCAACTACCAGCTTTCCCACTTGAGGCCATGCTGGGGATCGAACCCCGGCCTCAGAGGTGGGAGGCGAGAGTGTTACCACTCTGCCACCGTGGCATCGGGAACTCTAAGAAGCAAAGATAAAATATATAAACCTGTCATTCCATAAGCTAATTTGCTATAATCTAAAATGTGCACAGCTTTTTTTTTAAAAAAGCAAGGATTAATGAGGAACCAAAAACAGCCATTTTACAGCATTAATACATTAATTGATAAAATTTTCTACTTAATATATACTTTCCCGGTCTTTTTCTCAGCTGAGATTGATACAAGTATTTGACTAATTGGCCATTATGGCCTTTGTCTTATTCATACATTTTTATATTTGGTCTTGTTTGGCGAAATGAAAAACAACATATTAATTTTCAGACATTGTTCCCACTCTGACCGTCTTCTGAGAGCCTCTTAAGTCTGTTAGTGGAAACAGACCCAGTACATTTTTGTTTCAGTTCTTACGTCATGCAATGGGGCTCCTGGGGAAACATTCAGCACTGTCCATCAGCCTACTATCTGAATGCATTCAATATCCGTGTTCACATGGGATCAGACAGTCTTGGGGTGACAGACTTAACCATCCAATGCAGAGGTCCTGGAATAAATGGTAAGCTTTTTGTTATCAAAGATTTCATAAAAATAGAATTTGTTAAAGGAGGTTTTCACTTCGATTGAAGAGCTGTGTCTGCAATCCTGATAACAAAATTTCAATACACTTTTTTATATTATGATTGCCACTAAATATGAAACTTACAGCTTGGGGCACCTTTCAAAACTAAGACTAAATTATCAAATTTCTTTCAATTTTGCATCAGTCTAGTGTGAGTAAACCGTTTCAAATATGTCTTGGAGATCATGACTAATGACTTTTATTATGGTAAATGTATTCTTCTCTATGATGCCTCTCCTTAGACATGTTAAACTGTTCAAAAATATTATTATAAAACTGCAAAACTAGCCTTATTAGCGATCTGAACATATTGCTTTTCCAACCATTGTATACATTTTCAGGTGTTGACCACAACTTAACCCCATGAGTTGGTGCAATCAAAAAGTCAAGCATTTCCCTCCCATGCTTGGGTGGCCAAAATAACCGTTATGCATTATCTTTAGTTATTTTGGTGTTTACAATAACTTACTTAACACAACAGGTAATTCAACTCAAAATATGGTCAATTGCTTTATAATATTATTGCAATAAGACTTCCTTATTCCAAAGAAGGCTGTCATTTTATAAAATTAGGAAAAAGTGAACCATATAAGGAAAACTTTGGGGCTTACCCATGTTCAGCAGTCAGGGTCATATTTGGACTGGCCTATAATACTGACACCTGTGGGACTTAAACCTGCACAGAGCTGACAGCCTCTGATTAGATGCCAGACATTTATACACTGTCTTAAAAAATTAAATGTTTTCAGATAATGCAGAGGACTTGTGTGTGCAACTATGATGGGATGTTTCTAATCTGTGATACATTTTATCTTGCACCTCGCAGGAACATCCACCACGACTCTGTCAGGAGGGGGTTTGGCAGAAGGTAGTTGGGGAAGCTGGAGTGGTGGATGTCCCACTGGAAGTATGGTGTGTGGCATCTCCATCAGAAATGAGGCACACAGAGGAGCATTTACCGATGACTCGGCAGTCAATGACTTCAAACTCTATTGCTGTGATTATTAAAACACATTCACACATATCCAACAAGACATACATTGTTTCCACGTTTACAAAAGTGTCTTTAAGATAGCATTGTGCTGGATCATTTTATAAAAGTATAATATTTGCTCCAACATCTTAAACTATTCAACGTTTTTGTTGGGTAACACTGCAAACTTTCGGATCATATTTTCACACAAGTTGGGGGGTCAATGTGGATCTTGTAATCAAAAGAATTATGAATCCAGAAGTATTTTTGATGTATCTACAATATCATATGCATTACTTAAAAATATTATATCAGGATTATATTTTTAAACATGATGGTGTCTACATTGGCTTAACCCTATGTATTAGTTCCATCATGTTTTTAACATGGCAATGATAATTAGTTTTCTCTTTTGACCAAAGATCTGAAATCACTAATCCACTCATTTTTAATATAGGAATAAAAGACATATTCGAGTGCTTTATGAGGGTTTTAAACTATCAATCGGCTGAATATTAAAGCCACGAAGCCCGAAGGCTTGTATGCCCTTCTTTAATAGTTTAATCTACTTAGTATATCCCTCTGTAAACCCTAAATCTAGTACATTGTAAAGAAACTTCCAGGAAATAGAATCAACGGCCTTTTCAAACTCAATCAGCATCAGCAACCCTTCAATTTAACTTTTATCTGTATGATTTATGATGTCATAAATAAGTCTAGTAACTTCATCAACATATCGACCCTGAATGAATCCACACTGAGATCTTGATATCAGGGAATCTAAAACGCCTTTAAGTTGATTTGCAAGAAGAATAGATAATAACTTGTATAAAATGCACAAAAGAGAAATGGGTCTCCAATTTTTTAGAAATTGTCTTGGCTTATTCCCCTTAGGAATACAATTGATTATAGATTGGCGCAATGTAACTGATAAAATACTTTTTTGGTAAAACAGATTGAAAGCTCTAAAGACTATAAATTTTAATTTGCACCAAAATATTTAAAAACTCTGATGGGAAGCCGTTTATACCTGGTGGTTTAAATGAATCTTTATTTTAAAATAATTTGGCATAAAATTCTTTTACTTTATTCAATATCTGGTTTTGACCAGTTACTATGTCCCCATTCTCAAGTGTTATTTTTCTTATTGTTTTGTCCAAAAAAAAATTTTTCTCAAGACCACAGAAGAACTGAGATGGTTTTTCACCCAAGTGTAGCCATTGTACTCGGGAGCGTATCATGTTTCCTTTGAGCTTTTCTTCCCTTAGTTTTGTCAATTTATTCTTCAAAGCATCAGTGTGATCTGTTGAATTTGTACCTAATTCAACACCTTCTGCAAGTTGAAATATTGCTAAAAATCCCACTGAATTATTTAACTTTATATTTGCTGCATATAATTTATGTTTTATTTACTGCGAGTTGTTTGTTTACAATTGTACGCGAAGGGACGATGCACGCAGAATTCAACAGCGTTCTTTTATTGTAGAAATAAAATACATATGCGCCTTCGGCCCTCGTCCTTTATTTGAGGTTATTTTTGTGATTGAATCGCCAATAAAGTCCAGGCAAAAGTAGTTTATTTCTTTTATAAAACGATTTTTGTAGTTTTATCCAATGTTCACTGATTTTGTTAGTTTTCAATTTTATTTTCGAGATTACGTTGCGCAACCATGTTCGCAGATTGGAACAGCGTACACTTGTTCCTCTATAAAAGTACTCTCACGAAATGTGCAGAGACGCATTTTCGTCGACTGCGCAGGTGTCCGTTTTATAATTACCGTTCTATATTCGCGATTCCAGCATTGCGCAAAAGACGTGTCCAAAGTCACTGCACAGTGTACCATTTTAGAATAACATATTTAGTTGAATTAGGGCTTTACTTCAGTGCAGATTTTATTTAGGTCAGCTAAAGTGGTCCATTGTCATTGAATTTACCACGTGTCTTTATAAAGACAAACTTTGTTTTAACGATATGCACTCTAGCTGTTTCATGGTCTTTTATGATGAGCTGTGTTAGAGGGATTAAATTGGATGGCTCAATGGTTAAAATACATTCCATAGATTTGTAACTAAGGGTAAGCTGAGAGGAGTGGAGGAAAGCGGTGCATACTAGTTTCTAGAGACACTGTAAACCATTGGAATGATTAAAAAATTCCGAACTATATTTTTGATTTCGTAGAACTAAATTTCAGTTTTAAATCCAGGTAAATATTTGTACATTTTTATAGATACTTTGTGTTTGATTTATCTGTCTACAATGGCCCCTAATTTACAGGAATATGTAAGATTAGTTGTTGAACAATAAAGATAGCCTGCAGCAAAAAGGTAGTTGTAGTGCCGTAAATACAAGCCATAGCACAAGATTAGTGGTAACACCATAAAGAATTAGCCGTAGCACCATAAAGGATAAGCTGTAGCACCGTAAAAGATAGGCTGTAGCACCGTAAAGGATAAGTCCTAGCACCATACAGGATAAGCTTTAGCACCGTAAACGATAAGCCATAGCACCATAAAGGATAAGCCAAAGCACCATAAAGGATAAGCCGTAGAATAATAAATTTAAGCTTTAGCCCCATACATTACACATCATACAGCAAGAAATAATGGACATAAGAGAGAATTATCTTACATTTATAAAAATACTGCAATTTATGTGTCGCCTCTTTTGAATTAGTAAGTATTCAAAGTATTTCTAGATGTTGAGAGTCATCAGCAGGAAAAAAAATAATTATACAAGACAATTGATTTCTTTCATTTTAAGGTCACAGTATAAATCATATCACCAGTGTTTTGAAAGTTGTTCAACTGAATGACATTAAAGTAAACTGAAAGATACAATAAATAACAGTTGAGGTTAAAATCACCATGTGCGTAGCTTTGTTGCAGAACATTCAAACCACATTACCATGTATGTACTGAACTAACATTCCCCTGAGGCCCCAAACCAGCATATTCTAGCAAATGGGTTCTAAAACCTGTTTAATATATGAAACAATTACGATCTATTTTACACATATGCATCAAACATATATATTTATGTACAGCATGTATCAATCATAAAACAAAATTTTTAACAGCACATCATGTACATGATTATATCAGATATGTCGAAGGACATTATACTAAGCATCTGTAAATGACCATTGCCTTATAAGTTAAAACATACACCCTGTGAATCAATCAAGGCCCAATGAACATATTTTAACACATTGAACCCATTTTCCCAGCCCAATAAGGAAAGAAGGAACCACTCCCCAATAAGGGGTAAATAAGCAATGTGACAATCTTTTTGTCCATATCTTGTAAAAAAACGGAAGCAAATTCACCCGTTGGCTACATGGGGATAATTTGGAGGTATGAAGCATGGAAATCAAAACTTAGAAAACAAGGAGCTAAAACTAGAAACTCGTATGCAATAAGGCGTAAGGAATGATAAGCCTAATATTCTTGCTGTAGTGAGTTAGTGATTTAATAATGTTAAAATTGCTTAAGTCCAAAATCCTTAATTTCGTGAACAGTGACTAAAAATACAGAGCCTCAATAGAGGAACAGATTAAGTGCCATTGAATTAATACGAGTTTGCAGAAGGAGGCAAGGATACCCAGTACACTACGTCAACATGTAGCTTGAAATAAGTTACAAAAACAGGACAATGGACTAAGAATTAGAGCTGCACCGCTTCCATGAAGGTAATGGTGTCTGTCCTGTAGGCCAGTTTTGGAAATTCTGTAAAGATCATTTGGACATGTCAACAAGCTCAGGGTTAAAGATCAAGGTAGATTAAATTCTATAAAACAATACAATGTGGTGACGTAGTTGAATAGTTGAATGTGCCTGCAATGTTGCTCAACAAATCTGGGATGAAAATAATTTGGTCGTCCAAAGCAACACAACAGAAACACCTTATAGGGTTATTCCACTGGGTTGGTTGTGAAAGTCGTAGGGTCGTCGGAAAAAGAGCGCCAAAATGCTGAGTTGGTTTGAAATCCCCAACAGATCGGTACAGTTACAGGCAGGATGTGATGAGCATCCTGACAAGATGTAGGGTCGGGACATTTTTTGCATGGCCAGTCGTGGAAGCAGTATGACAAGCCCTAAACCCCTAACAGACAAACCGGATCACAAATAGACAAGTCGTAAAGACGAACAGACAAGCCTGGAGAATGTTCTTGACCCTTCCCGATATGGATCCAGGATCCATATCACACTATATACCCCCCCCCCCCCCATGATGTGCCTCTCATTTCACATTTCAAAGATGACAGCAACGCATCAAAAGCAATTGCTTGATCACTTGAGGGTCCTTCTGTTTTTATCGAGATGAATATGTTATTGTATATCATGATTTCAAGACACAGAAGACAGCAGAACCCACTACCTGTCCAGCCGGCATCACCACCCCCACCACCCAGAAGGAGAAGGAAGCCACAGAATCCATGACTCATTCCCTGGATACTTCAGAGAGAGGAGAGAGGATGCTACAGAATACTCTTGGATGAACTAATCACAACTGACATACCAGGCTACAAAACCTTTACCAGGATGGAACTAACATTTTTTTTATTTGATTGAAGAATTACCCCCCGTCTCAGTCAACCACCAACTTTAGGAAGCCACTGGAAGTCGGGTTCAAACTGGCAGTTACATTGAGACACTTATCCACAGGAGACAGCTACACTTCACTGCAGTTCCACTGGAGGGTTGGAAAACGACCCTGTGCAAATTTGTTCCCCTGGTCTGCAAAGCAATTTTGAAAGAATTTCAATGGGAATATTTGATGTGTCCCACAGATCCTGAAGACTAGAAGAAAATTGAAGAAAGATTTAGAAACAGATGGAATGTCCCCCATGCAGTTGGTGCACTAGATAGAAAACACATTGCTATAAAGAAGCCAAAGAAGTCAGGCAGTGCATATTTCAACTACAAGGGCTACTTCTCCCTGGTACTTTTGGCTTTAGTCGATGCAGATTACAAGTTCCTGTGGGTGAACGTGGGGGCCAGTGAGTCATCATCAGATGCTCAGATATTCAACCACAGCAAACTGACAAGAAGAATTGAGAACGGAAGGTTGGGACTACCACCACCTAAACCACTTGGACCTGGGTAGCCAAATCTACTCTACTTCCTGCTGGGGAAATGCTTTTACCCTTATGCCTTGGCTGGTCAAGCCATACAGTAAACGACAACTGACCAGGGAGGAGAGAATAGTCAACTACAGGATATCCAGGGGGAGGAGGGTGGTCAAGAACTCATTTGGTATACTTGTCAACAAATTCAGGGTACTGTTGACTACCATGGAGCAGAGGCCAAAAGTTGTAAGACATTGTGTTAACATGTGTGGTACTACATAACATGCTGTGAAGCCATCAGGGGGAGCAGACAGACCACCCACTCCAGCGGAAGACATACAACCATAGTACTCAAAATATTATTATTTCTTTTGGTGGGGGTGGGGTTTTTTAAATTCTTGGGAGACCATTTGGTTTAAAGTTTTGTTTTTTTTTAATTTTCTGTTTTGTGGTTGAAAGTTTATTATTTTTGTTCAATATTCACTCATTCATTCACACAATTTTTTTTTTTGTGTTTGGGGGGGGGAAGTGTAAGTGTTGGACGGTGTGCTTTTTTGTTTTTGAGCAAAGACAAGCAGCTGAATAACTTTTTTGGAAGATTCGGGTGGCCCTTGTGCAGGCTGATCTGCTCATTTGGGCTGAGTTTGCTGGCTGGACTGTCTGGGAGGTCTGGGCTGTTCTTGATGAGTGGAAGATGGCACTGACAACGGTGCTGGTTGAAGTCAAGAGGGTGAAAATGGTCGTGGTGTGTCAATCTGCTGGTACTGCAGTACACTGGGAATCCCTCCAAAGAAACTGGATAATCCAAAAGTGTTGTGTTGACTTTCCTCCTGTTGTAAAGTTGCAACTGAAGGTGAGTTGACTGTCTTTGTTAGACTCAAAGTGAACATCAGCTGCCTGGAAGTCCCAGGCTGTTGGTCATCCACAACTAAATAAGGCGTTAGTTGTGCTGACACTGATGCAGGCCATGGCAGTTGCTGTACTTCGGCTATCACTGCAGCAGGCTGTGTTGTGGCTATTTGTTTAGGCTGCACAACTGGAACGGAGACTGGTTGAGTATCCGGTACGGTGAGTGTGTATTCACGTTCTGCTGTGGCCTGTGTTGCTTGTGGAAGTTAATATGTGGTGATCTGTTGACTTGTTGTGACTTTTCTCTTGTGTTCTTTGGTCTTGTGCTGTATTTCACTGAGAAGTTTCACGGTCTCATTCCTGAAGGTCAAAAAGTCTCGCTCCTCCAGGAGTTCAATCTCAGAGTGGAGATAGTTGCAGAACAATCATCTTGGACTTGGAGTGGGGTCCTGACATGCACCCAGAAATGTGGAAATGATTGAGCTCATCTGGTGGAACTGGGACCTCAGCAGTGGTGGTGGTGACACCAGCTGGTCGCCGTTTAGGGGTCATGCTGATTTCCATCTCAGATTCAGTCTCTGGTGAAGTATCCGGGACTGAAGCTGTGTCCGCAGATGCAGAAGATCTCAGTGGTGACTTGAATGCAGAAGACTTAGAAACTCCCTTCCTTCTGTTGTGACCTCATAGAAAACGGAAACTGTCCTTCAGCCAGGTCTGTCATTCTGTGCTCTTCTCAGCTTCAGATCCTGACTTTGACTGAGCTTGCCATGTCTGGTATATTGAGTCTCAAACCACTTCTTGACTGTGTTTACTTCCTGGTAGACGCTAGTGTCTCCCAAAGTCTTTTTTTCTTCTGCTCGTCATTGAAACTATCGTTGGTCTTGTCATAAAGTTGCTCGTGCTGTTTAACAAAATTTCACGATGGCTTCTTTATCTGAATCACTCAGGAAAATGGACTTCATTTGCCCCTTCTTTCTGGATTGAGTGGATTCTATATCAGTATTTGTGTTTGTTGGTGCTCTCTTTTCTGTTTTTTCCAAGCTTTCTTCCCTCCTCTCGCTCTCTATCCTCTCTTTATCCCTCTCCTCGGCTTGTCTGTTACTGTTACAGGCCTGTTGGTTACAGTTCCTGCCTTGTCTGGTTGAGTTTATCACCTGTCGGTTATACAAAACTCCCAAATCTAGGACTCAAACAAGGTTACCGACTGGCCTGGAAACTTTAGGGGTCTATCGAGAATACTTACAGACAGGCTGGCTAAACTTACCAACTGTACTGTAACATTTCCTGCACAGTCGGTATGTCATTACGTACAGTCTGGATCACCATATTTGGGACAGGCCAGATACTTGGTACAGACAGGCCTGTTCGATTAACCGACAAGCCGGGAAGTGAAATTGACAGGCCGTAACTGACATGCCTATTGCTAGGTAGATGAAATTAGGGTCTGTTACAAGGGTCGGCAATGGTCATTGAAATATCAAACATGTTTGATCTTTTCTCATGTTTCATGAGAAAGCCAACCTCAAACAATACACTGGCAAATTTTCAATCCGCAAAGCAGATCCCTTAGCATTGGATAGGACAGCACAAAAAGAAAATCGTCCACTGATGGTGCTACCGTCTAAGCCAAGCAAGGGGCAAAAATGACTCCAAATGAATAAGTTGATGATTTAAGACAGATCCATACCTTCATAAACAAAGGATGGAGCAGTACCATCTTCTCAAAATGCAAACCATATAACCAAAGTAGCCCCAACATTCTGTATACAAAAAGGGGCAGAAAAAGGGGTGGGAAGTTTTTTCTGATGTTGCCCTTTTGACAAATGGAAAAATGTCGAATGCTTTTCCACTGTCAAGAAACGTCGCCAAATTAAAGGCAAGTTTATAAAACTGCATATTGAAGTATCTGTAGTAAATGTTTTGAATTCAAAGTGACCAAAATAAAATACTAGGGTCCCCCGGGAATGAGCTCTGTGGAACATAATGCCACCTCATATAATGGCTCTTCAACATTTCCTTTCAACTTTTCATGCAAACCATGTAAATATATTCACTTAAAAATAAAACCACATTGGAGTATTTCTCTTTTGTAAATCAGCAAATTGCTTCACAACCTATTTCAATATCCACACAGTGCTATATTTCTATTAAATGTAGAAAACAAACATCTAATGCAGATATCTCAAACATGTTTCTGGGAGACTAAAGTGTTATCTAAGCACACACTTGAGATATTCTCAATTTGAGAACTATGAAAAAAATATTTTCTTAATTTAAAAATGGTATATTCCACAGATTTCTTTACGTGTGCACAGTTTCTTACCAGCATTAGTCAAACTCAAATCAAAGTCATTTTCCGCACCTCTCCCAGAACTAATGTGAATACCTTATAGGTTTTTTCTACCTGAAACTCCAACCTAAGGTTGCATTGGTTTTCGAGTATTTTTGAGTCCAGCAAAAAGAAATATCCACTTCTGTCATTTATGTCTTGTGGCATCACTTTCACTCTCAATGAGACCTTTATCCATCTTTACGTGCCCCACATATACTCTGCATCCTCAAATTATTACTCTTTTACATTTAGTCTATTGTAGGTCTCCATTGCTCTAGTTATATGTTCAACATATTGCTGCTTTAACTGTTGTTTTATTCCGTCAGTGTTTTCCAGTGCATTTATTCCTAGTCTGAACATCCCTTTTGCAGTTTTACTTCTGTAGTCCCAAGAAACAGTGACTGAGTGTGCAGAATGTTTTAAAACACACCCAAGCCACTATTTCCAGGGCTGCACTCCTTGATCCCTTCTTCCTACAATAAAAATGAAGCAGCCAAGTAATAAGTACACTAGCTAAACTTACAAGAAAATGAGAACAATAACAGAAATTGCAGATTCCTCATAGTATTTGACTCCATGATATACATAGAAGAGATTAAAAAATAAAGATAAAGAGTAGATCAGAATGGTCTGTTAGTTGTATAAAAGTGCACGTCCAGTAACATTTAAGAATAAGTGTAACAAGAAAATATAAAAACAAGACCATTTAATGGCAAAATGACATTAATTCATAAGCTAAAAGTTTATCAAGCTGCCAAAGGTGTTGTTTTACGTCCCATTCAACAGTCAGGGTTACATTGGGACAGACCCACAGCATTTGTCACTTGTGGGCCTGGAATCCACATAGAGTTGACTTCTTGTAATTAGATGCCAAACCTGCTAACCACTAGGCCTTATAAGGCTGTAAAATTGATCTATTTGTCAATTGAAGTATAACTGTTAATGGAGATAGACGAATTAGTTCAAAATACAGATATAGGAATACGTGTAATAATCAGTTTCAGAAATGCACAAGATATCTCTCAGTCAAAGTCAAAGTTGGGGTTTAACGTCCCGTTCAACAGCCAGGGTCATATTGGGACAGGTTCTTAACATTGCCATTTGTGGGACTCGAACCCACAGAGGTGACAGCCTATGATTAGATGCCAAACTTGCTAACCACTAGGGCCACTGAGAACCTCAAAGATATCTCTCAGATACAGCAGTAGAAAGCATTGTGGCAAGAACCAAGGCCATCCCAAAGCCACACCATGACATTGTATAGATACATCAACCAAAAAACCTACCCAGAACTTCCTACACCATGTTGTTTCGCAGATTTTGTACAACAAGATGTTAACGGTCCAGGTCACTGCAGCAAAGTTAAAGGTCACATCAAGGTCACATTACATGCCCTAAGCAATGTCCTCACCAAGTGTGAACTTCTAACACCCAATGCTTTCCAAGATACAACCCAGACAAGTTTCTCCCACCACCCAGCCAGACACCATGACTTGAAACAAGATGGGGAAAATGTTTTCCACTAAAATATTTTCACAAGAACAAATGTGAGAGCATTTAAAGAAGTAAATCGAAAATAAGATCATTTAAGGTCAGTACCTTCACAAAAGAGGAGGTTTAGGGGTGCATTTTTTATATACGTTAGTGATTACTCCAAAATTAATGCATGCATATTTATTATATTTACAGGTAGGGCATAACCAAAGGAAGAAATGATTCAATTTTAGGAACATCTGGATCATAATATGGATACAAAAAAACACTAATGTCCAAAAGTCACTTCTTCACTGAATCAAGGTTTTATGATGGTCCTTCTATTTAACATTACTCCAAAAGTGAAAAAAAAAACTTATTTTCTCAGCATATGAGGAAGAAATTTGATTAAAGCAAAGTCGGGATCATACTCTGGGGTCAAACAGTCCTAAATTTCAAAAAGTCCCATTTTCATAGTCATGCTATCCCATTCAGGGTTAACATTCAAAATTATTATTTTTGGTAAATAACAAAATGGTTATACTCTGCTGCCTTGGAGCCTTTCTCGTTTATAATGTGGCGTGTGCTTCCAGTTGCTTGCTGGTGTCCAACAGTTTTTGTACAAAGTATTGATCAATGAGTCTGCACTGATTTTTCAACATTACAAATCACCGTTTGTAATATAACCTACAACAATGTGTTGACTGCCATGTTATACCTAAATCAATTTATAAGATTTTGTTTTATAGCATTGACAGTGATGGTTTAGTTTTTAGCATTAAAACCAGTTCTTTATATGCTATATAGTGGTTTAGACCGCTACTCAATTTCCAGTTATGTAGATCTCCAGATTTAAGGTCAAGTGCTCCCTTCCATACTTTAACACGCGAGGAAAAACCACAGCCTTAAATTTCATTTCCCTCTAATTCTAATAACAAGTAAATGTTTGAATATTATTCATCTCTCTCTGCTTTTTGCTCATTTCATGTAGTTTCTTTCACAGTATCAAATCTCCATTCGTCTTTAATTATATCATGTAGTTATAAACATCTGTGTTCCTATTCTACATTTCACTAGGATTCTGCTTTCCATTTAGTGTGACTGTTTGTCAATTGTCAAATGCCGAAGAAACAATGACTGAATGTGCAGCTCAATATGAAACACACCCAAGCCACCATTTCCACGGCTGCACTCATTGCCTCTCCTAAAATAAATATAAATCGCCAGAGTAGATTAATGCACATTGACCCTCCTGGTCTCTCTCTGAAGTTTTAATTGCAATGTGCAATATCTAAAGAAAAATGATAATTAGTTCAGGTTACTTAAATTCCTAAGAAGAAAAACACGTTTTAATACTAATAATAAACAATTACAGGAATGAAGTAGTCAGCACTAATTATTTGACCACAAAAGCTCAAATAATTAATGCAGACTATTACCAAAATGCTTGTAAAGAAAAATATGTGCTGGAATGGCAATTTGTGTAAAATATTTAAGAATTTAATTGAAGATAATAAGTATTTACCCAAATATCTAATTTTTCTACACTTTTGGAAGAAAAATTTTGAAAATAATTTGAGTTTAGAACAAATTGCATTCTCTCATTTTCATGGTAGGACAGGTGCAAATTACAAAAGTACATCAAAATATCTCAAGTTTAATTAGCCTTTTATTGTATTTTATAAGGGTTGGAATTTTTTCATATACAACCAGTGGCCCAACTTGGTAGAACTCTTGGAAAACACTTGAAAATCCATAAACTAATTAATGCTTATTGTCACTTAGTCTACCTTGGATGGTAGTGCTATACCTACTGAAATGTGTGCAATTTGCTAATGAGCCTATTTTTATTACGGGTAGTATTCTGATTTCTGCTTTGTGCCATACTTGGGTGTACACAAGTTATGACAGGGAGCAGTAACTTTTCAAGAAAAATTTTTTCTTTTATTACAGTTTCTTTAATGCAATTCCATTATACAGCTGCATTTAAAAAATTGGGATGGAAATTCTCAATACATAAGATTTATTATTTATTCTTACACAATAATTTTGTGCATAAACCTGTCAATTTTCACAAGCTCAGAAAATAGTTCCACAAAAACATTTTCTACCTGAAACATTTTCATCCTTAAAACACTTCAGAGACCACAAATCCAAAGTTTATATCCCTAAAAACACGCACTTCAAAGACTACAACTCTACGGTTTTATATCCCTAATCACAATATATGTAAAGATCACTTAGACCCAATACCTCTACCAAGACCCTATACCTCAAATATTGCTTTACGAGTACAGTGATGAAATAGCCTTTACAAATTAATGGACCTAGACAGTGATCGAGATAACTAATTTTTAAAAATATAATAAATTCCTCTCTGTGCCATTGCCAGCATTTCCTGAAAATTTCATCCAAATCCATCGATGACTTTTTCAGTTACTTTGCACGCAGACAAACAGACACCATCAAAAACATAACCACCTTGGCAAAGTTAGTAATTTCTTTGCTTGTGTTGTAGAGATAATTACTACTAAATTAGTGGTATAAAAGATCATAATATACCAGCCATAGAAAAAATAGACCACAACAATATGCCACATATTGAAAATGTAAGACCACAACAGTATGTCAACTGAAGAAAGTAACTCCTGAATATATGGACCAATATTTAGATTTAAATATTGATTTGTATATTTAAATTGTATAGGATGTTTTAGTTTGAGTATAATTTAAATAATTATTCTATGATTAAATATTTAAATATTTTAATTTTTTAGTTAGAGTATAATTTGATTTTTTTATGTTTTTAGCCTTTTTTTTAATTTGAATATTTAAACTGTATAGCGTGATTTAGTTTGAGTATAATTTAAATAATTATTCTATGATTAAATATTTTAATTTGTAATTGTTTTAGTTAGGGTATAATTTGATTATTTCATGTTTTAGTCATTTTTTCATAGTTTACATTGGAATTGGATTTTTGTTTAAAGTTTGTAGTTTTTTTTTGTTTAGAATATAACTGATTTTTTGTTTTTATGTTTGATGGTTTTTTCTTAGTTTAAAATACAATTGGATTTTCATTTTTTTTATATTTTATTTTGAGTACCAATATTGCATTTGTGTTTTCATGTTTAACTCTTTATTAAATTATTAATTTTGATCAGTTTAGTAAGATTAGACTATTGAATTTTGGAGTTTATCATTAAGAATTAAAAAGTAAAAGTTTAATGAAATAGAAGCTGACAAAGAGTAATTGTTGCAAGTCCTCATTTACCAGCTTGTGTTGCCTCCGGAAGCAAAGTTTGGCAGAACATTTCATCCTTAAACATATTAAGGATGCCATAAGAAAAACTTAATTTTACTTTAATACTCATAAACAAGACCTGTTATGACCATTACAATATGTCTGCTCCACTAGTGACATACTAAAAGACCACAACAATATGCAAGTACTTAAAATACTTAAATTTAAAAAGGTGGTTTGAACAACATGTACTTTACAGACACCAAAGATACTGTTACATTCCAAGTACAAAATACTTCACCTTTGGGGCATTAATTTAATCTTGAAAATCAAGTGCACCTGTAATTTGTGAGAAAAACACTGACATTCCCGCAAGCAACCTAGTATGTCACATCTACCTTAATCTTTGATAGGCTGTTTGACAACTTAAAACCTACCTGGTTATCATTTTGCCTCTCATTCATAATACCTGTATTCAACCACTAACCAATCACCTTCGTACTAAGCCCGGTTAGCTGCATTTCTTCTGATATCTGTTCCTTTATAAACTGCCCATCAACAGAAACATGCCTGAAATGAAAAACACTTCCTGCACTGCATTAACCATTTGTTGTACTGATTTTTCAACTGTTTTTCACTAACATGTGAATATAATTGTTTTAAAATGCTTCCTTTGTCAAAATGGCATAGAGAAACAGACCTTCATACTCGTCCCTTCATTACCCGAGAGTCAGGGCCAGGAATCAGCTACAGGTACCCGACAGCCAGGGCCAGGAATCAGCTACAGTTACCCAACAGCCAGTGCCAGGCATCAGCTACAGTTACCCGACAGCAAGGTGCAGGCATCAGTTACAGTTACGCAACAGCCAGGGCCAGGAATCAGATACAGTTACCCAACAGCCAGGGCCAGGCATCAGCTAGAGTTACCCAATAGCCAGGGCCAGGCATCGGCTACAGTTACACGACAGACAGGGCCAGGCATCGGCTACAGTTACACGACAGCCAGGGCCAGGCATCGGCTACAGTTAACCGATAGCCAGGGGCAAGCATCAACTACAGTTACCCGACAACCAGGACCATGCATCAGTTACAGTTACTTGACAGCCAGGACCATGCATGAGCTACCATTACCCGACAGCCAGGGCCAGGAATCAGCTGCATTTAACCGACAGCCAGGGCCAGGAATCAGCTGCATTTAACCGACAGCCAGGGCCAGGAATCAGCTGCATTTACCCGACAGCCAGGCATCAGCTAGTCACCCGACAGCCAGGGCCAGGCATCGGCTACAGTTACCCGACAGAAGGGCCAGGCATCAGCTGCATTTAACCAACAGACAGGGCCAGGAATCAGCTACATTTACCAGACAGCCAGGGCCAGGCATCGGCTAGTCACCCGACAGCAGGGCCAGGCATCGGCTACAGTTACCCAACAGAAGGGCCAGGCATCAGCTAGTTACCCGACAGCCAAGGCCAGGCATCAGCTAGTTACCCGACAGCCGAGGCCAGGCATCAGCTACAGTTACCCAACAGCCAGGGTCATGCAGCAGCTACAGTTATCAGACAGCTTTATCAGGGTAGTTCCTTCAGCAAAGAAGCATTAAGTTAGATTTTATAAATTTACCCCACAAAAACTGGTTCTAAACTTGCTTGGATAATCCATGACTTTTCATTTTATCATATAACCAATTCATTCCAGTTCTGAACATTACATAATCAATATCATCTATGGCATAATAAATTTGGTACTGTTCCATTTTTGGTGGCCTGCTTGGTGTCTTTTGATCTGTGTCCTTTACCAGGGCGTTCTCAATGCCAGGGTTGTGTATCACCAAGAATTGCCAGAAGACCGAGTCACAAAAACATCCATGGTTCTGTAGGAAATTGGACCAGTACATCAATTGAACCTTAAAGACAAAGATCAGTCATCAAAAATATTGAAGAGGCAATATATGAAAAATGTGAGCATTACAGTTTTGACATTGAATACACAACTTGCCACTGCAGAAAACAATATGGTATCTAGGTTTTCCCTAAGTCATGGCTGGATGTGTGGTTTGCATCTTAAACCATGACCTCTCATTCATTGAGTCGGGCTGGGTGTCATCAAGACCTGATTCACCTTCTAAAACAAACATCAGTGGACATTGGTCTATTAATATGTTACTGAAACTGTTTTAAAATTAAATGAAACCTACATTAAACAATCATGAACCAACTACAGCAATCAACTTTGATTGTTTTCTTATTCATGAATATTGATGCATTGCCTTATGAATTATCAAAAACCACTGAAGGAACCATTCTAATGTTTCTTGTTCTATAGGATAAAGGTTTGTGTCATATACAATTTATGGTACATCAATTACATTTACATATTGATGCTAACATTCTATGTGTTCTAAACAGTACTTACTCTGAATTTTTTCATGTATTTGTGATACAATAGTAATGTTATAGCATATTCAAAATCAATAGTTCCATGACATCCTGTTTAAAGAGAAATATTAAATTGCTGTGTGCAAACTTTAAACCCAAACCACCCCTGTTAACATACGTGAACCAACAGAAAATATCAGCTGAATAAATCCCACTATTTCTAATTAATATTCTGAACAATAAGGTGAGGAAATAAAATGCATCCAATCAAAACACCCAATTTTAGTTTTTATTAAAATTTACAAAGTCAAAACTTAACAGTATAGTCCCAGGGCTTCTGTTTTCCGGACTTTTTTCTAATCCAGCCAGGGTTGCATCTCAGCCAGATTGAACAGTCCTCATGGAGCATTCTAAAATTAATATAAAGGACTAGAGATCGCTGCAATTAAAGGTGCCTGAATCCAATTTATTATATATTGAAAAATAAACTGACCTTTTAAAAAAATTCCAGATTCACACATCACTGATTAAACATTAGCAAACCTCTAGGTATCGGAAAATATTTTGGAATATCAAAACTTATTAATATGAAAATTTGGGTCTAAAACCAAAAATACTTCATTTTTATGTTAATCTGTTGATATTACAGCAAGATATGCACGTTACTTTTTACATACTACACTTATTTGTGGTAATATAAGTATTACAGATTTGATCTTTTATGATAAACAATAAACCTGATCCTGTGTTTACAACTGTTTCAGCTCCAGTCACGCTTGGCTGCCTTAAGATTTGACTTCAAAAGGGGCTCTCAGATCTTGGTGTGGACTGTTTTCAGTTAACATTCAAGGAACAATCATTGAACGAGGGCATTCTGAAACACAAATACAAGTGTACATTTCTTTAATACACAATGTACATGCCTGCTAAAATTGACTGGTACCTCTTCACCAAAATGCCTGAACAGATTTTGGGAAGAATAGAAAGGAGATTGAGATAACAGAAGGTTAGATAATACAGGTTCTACTCTATGTCAGAGAGAAACTACAAAAACAAACTACTGGGATAAAAATTTAGTTTTATATGATTACAGTAAAATATCTAGGATATAACGATTAACTGTATTCTTAATAACAGTCTAATGACTATCATTTTCCATCTTGTGCCTTATGCAGCCTACCCAAGGATTTCCCCTTTAGTGGTTGCTTCTAGTCTGACTACTTTTTTCTCTAAGGGTTGTGCATCAGCAAGAAATGAAAGGACTGACTCTCAGCCAGGAATAGGTCTCTGGTTCAAAAGGTAGCAGTCCCTGTACAATCCAGAATTTCCTGAAAGAACAAAGAACAAAACACATTATGGATGCAATTCACCTAAAATGAAAGTATTGTGGTTTTAATTTAGAATGCTAAATATCGTTGCAGAAAGACTATATGCCAGGATCTCCAGTATGCCCCCCTCAGCCAGGATTGGTTGTAGAGATTGCAACTTTACAGGCATGACCTCGCATTCATTTCAGCTGGCGGAGTGGCCTCAGCAAGTGTAGCTATTCATGTTCAGATTCTGAAACACAAAGAGCAGTGAATAAGACATTTATTTATGGATGAATTACAAGAGCACCATAATTGTTTTAAATCAAGTAATACCTGGCACAGTGAACCAGTATAATCCAGCTTAAGTCATAGCTTATCGCCCGTTTTTTTACAGTAATTTGAGGGAACCAATCTATTGTATCAGTTCTGTATGTTACAGACTTTTTATCATATTGCATGTGTACAGACACTAGGTCAATCCCATCTACATCTACATATTATTGAAACTATTGCTTACATTCTATATACTCTAACATTTCTTTATAATTGACATTATAGCTAAGTGGTTGCCTGCATTAATCCTGCATCATATTCTTTGTCAACCTCATACTTACTTTTGTCTAAATACAATTTCAATTATATACTAAACATTGTAGCAATAATTTAATATGTAGTTACAATATGACATATATGCATCTATAATATATGTGAAACATAATAAAAATTTTAAGCACTTTACAAATTATACTAAATCAAATTAAATAAATTTATCTGCTGAGGCTTTATAACTACATAAAAAGACATTTTACACATCTTACCTCAGTCATCACCAAGGGTGGGCACATGATTATATTTTGTACCTTACTGACTGATCAAACTATACAATTTAATAATCTTAAGAATACTTAGGTTAATCAGGGTAAAAAGTAATATCAGTCATAAAAACAGAGGGAATGGTACAGCTTCAATTAACTGTTGGCACAATTCTGTTAACTAGTTAGTAGTATGTTAGCTACCCTGCCTAAGCTATCTGCCTATCCTAAGGGTGTTAGTAAATGTTAGTAGTTTTACATGTTAGTTCCCACTCTACTCAACCTTTTCCTACTTTTAACCTTAAAACCAAACCATCCCTCATCAACATCACTGAACCAACAGAAAATATCAGCTTAGTGAATTCCACTCTTTATTTTTGACCCATATTACTGTACAATGGAGCAAAAGTTGAAATTTATTCCATTAAAATACTTAATTTCAGTTTGTATTAAAGTTTACAGTCGGTGTCATATACGTGTCATATATGTGTCATATCTCATTTAGTTAGTATTTTTGCCTTCTTATTTTGGGTTGGATCTCAGTCAGTCAGGATTGAACTTCAGCCAGGATAAAACAGGCATTACAAACACTAAAAATAAACAAGAATTGGGCATTATAGCAATTACAACATTCACTGACCTTATTCAATCATCCAAAATATTTAAAACCTGTGTATCACTTAGCAAACCACTTAAACATATGGAAAAATTTTAGCATTGCAAAAAATATATCAACACAACAAATGTTAAAACTGAAATATTATTACTTCAGTTTTCTGGTACAGTGATCAACAGCACTTATAATTATCTAAAATCCTGTATAAACTTGATATATTATACATAATCTGCATCTTTAGAAATTTAAACCCATTATTGTAACCATTTATCCCATGTCACATTTGGTTCACCGACGACATGAGTACAATGGTGAACACAAGCCACTGTCAGTGAAGCATTCAAAGGACAATCCTCAGACCTTAATATTCTGTATTTATTTATTCATTTGGGGTTTACGTTGCTTTGAACACTGTACAGGTCATATCACGACGGGTAGTTGGAAGGGCAGAGGAAACCAGTACATACAGTTCATCAGGGTTCTGTACTGTAAACTGCTGACCAACGGCAAGCAACTACCAGCTTTCCCACTTGAGGCCATGCCAGGAACCGAACCCCGGCCTCAGAGGTGGGAGGCAAGAGTGTTACCACTCTGCCACCGTGGCCCCTCTTTAATATTCTGTAAGGCAAACATCAGGGTATGTACATTTATTTAACACATATGTATGGGGCTGCTACATTAGAGTAGAACTTTATTAACCCAATAAGCTGGAACAGGGAGACTTTGGTAGTAGCTAACGCGAGATCAAATAAAAATGAGATCAGATGATAGAGGTTGAACTGTATCCAGAGAGAATGAAAAGGAGAGGACTCATCAAAATACCATTTTATATTTTAACAGTAAAATGTTTACTTATTCCTAATGCGGAGTATATAACTGATGACTATATTGATGGAACAGTCAAAGAGACTGTACAAGGCTTAAGTAAATTACCTGTCTTGTGTGAGATATTGCATCATTTAGGATAAATTAATGTACATCTTTCAACGTATCACATATCAGAAGCAATATTTACTTCCACAGAGGACGGGTTTGTTCATTTGTTACTTTTCTCCAAATCTAGTGAATGCATCTTTATCAAATTTGTATATGGGTAAGGTCTGACCAAAGAACCATTAAATTTTATCACAGATCCAGAACATATCCTACATAGGAAAAAAATCCCAAATTTTCAGGATTCCCACCTTCAATGACTTTTATCACTGTCATGCTATCTCGTAGCGAGGGTTCAAATAAAATGTATTTGGGTAAATTTACAACAAGTTGACCACCTTTGCGGATGTCTTCTGTTTACTTGTGCTTTATACATGAAAGAATTTTAAACAGAAACATAAGGGCTATTAAATCAATATATCATACCAGTTTGGGTTATCAGCCTCTTAATGTGTGTGGATCTCGCATCTGGGTGATGGGCAATCGTATTCTTATCTGAAAAAAATGATTATTTTACAGTGTCTAGGCTTGATGTGGAATTATTGTGAAATACTGATAAAAATTTTAATATTGTGAAAATCCAATCTTAACTTGAGAGTGAATTATTGAGTTATAGTTAAGAAAAAATACTACCTTGTTATTGTTTTGCTACAAAAGTAAGACAACAATTTAAATTATTGTTTTCTGGGAATATAAAAAGTAGACCGACATTAAAAGAAATTAAAAAATCATGTCATTATGTTAGAAAAAGATTGAGTAAAGTATTGATAAACCTGTAGTATGCCATAAGCAAAATGTTTTCCAACAAAAACATGGTTATACACCAGGGGCCGTATTCATAAAGAGATCTTAAGTCTGAGACAAAAAATAGTCTCAGCTTTGAGATTTGGTCTCAGCTGAGACCAAGTCTCAACTTTGTATTCACAAACAGGTTCTCAGTTGAGACCAAGCTGAGACCAGTCTCAAGTTTTTCCAATGTAAACAAACCATAAACTTGCAAATATATCCAATAATTTTGAAAAGATCAATAGTTTTTGTGTGTTTTAATTCTTTTGGGGTATCCATTTAATTCTTTTTTTTGTGTGTTTTAATAATTTTGGGGTATCCATTGTTACAAAAGTTTAGGCCAAGTATTATATATGTTGTAAATTATTTCTACATTAAGCCATAAAAAGTTAAAACATGAATCTCAGTTAAGGTAAAATAATGCTTGAGACTTTTACCAAAATATTTGAGCCAACTATGTACCAGTCTTAAGTTTGAGACCAAATCTGAGACTAAATTTGGTCTCAACTATTTTGTAAATAGCAACAAGTTTGAGACCAAAAGCAGTCTCAGACTTGAGACAAAATTTGATCTCAGCAAGTTTTATGAATACGGCCCCAGCATATCATTGATTTATATTGAGTGGTTTCCATGGCCTGATGGTTAGTATGTTGGAGCTTGGAACTGAAGGTCTATGGCTTCTTCCATTGCCAAAACCTGTGCCCTTGATCAAAGACACTGATCCCATTGGTCCCCCTCTTTACCCCCCACCCCCCACCCCGAGAAGAAATAGGTACGCATCACGAGTTGAAGAGCTAAACCTGCAACACACTGGAATGGATTCATGCCACCCAAACATGCCTTTACACCACAGATATGGAAAATATCCAATAATCATACACACTATTAAGCCCAGTGACTTTCTCATTACATGTTACATACTTTTTACATTTAAATATAAAGTTATTTATAAATGTTTGTGTGTACAATACTTCTAGTTACGTCAGATTAAGTTTCAAAGGTTTGTTCCTCTATTTTACTCTGTAATCCTTTAGCACTTACAATGAGAACCAGGTACTGATGAGAACAATTTCACAATTTTTTGACAAAACAACTGAATCAGGCAAACCTCTATAGATCATTACATGCTTTAAGATAAATTATTTTGAAATTAACACTGGCTACTCACAGGGGTGATGCACCATTGTTCCTTGTTCTTTTCTAATTCTGATGACAATTGCCAAACTTTAATGGAGTCCACATATCCTTAAGAAACAAAAAAGGTATTGCATTAATAACAGATAACTGGTTTTGGTGAACAAATCATGGATGTAAGAAAAGTTTCTTTACCCAAAAAGGTGAACGATAGTTATCCCATTATATGCATTCATGTAGCTGAGTTCAATTTATCACTGGCCCAATAATGTTAACTGCATCTCCTACCACCACCTCTGACCCTACCACCAACCCTACCCTACCAACCACACCAACCAACCAACCCAACATCCATACAGATATTATTCGGCCAACAATAAATTGAATTACTATATAGACTGATTGAAAATATAAATAAACTTAATACAAAGAGTAATACATATTATAGAAGCAATGAAGAATATTAGAAAAGGTTAATGAACAATATAGAATGGATAATATTAATTTAATGTTAAGCTAAGTCCCTGTGAATGACTTTGAATATCTTCCAGAGTAGTCCAGAGTATTGGTACTTTGGAAATAGAGACATCGCATAGTCAATGAACTGTCAATCTGACCAAGGTACTTCAGCTGTAAAATACAATAACAATGTTATTGCAATATAACATTTGCAATATATAATCTTATTGAATTTCAGATGGTTTTGGTGGGTTTATTCAGTCATCCTATATTATACATCAATAAAAGAAATACTCGTTAGTCCAATTGTTATGGTCATTCATCTTTATTTTTTTAGATGCACTGCATGTTATACATGTATAATTACTAGAAAAGCATTGGGGGCTATGTATACTATAGCAGATCATTGTTAGTTGACAGCGAGGTTTCCAGCTTTTCACACATCACTTGTTGAATCTCAGAATTTCATAACTATGACCCTGTTGTGCAAAGTTTTATATGTGCCCCATATGGATAGATTTATGCGGTACATGTTTTATTCAAATGATAGTTCACCAGTGTTCAAAGTCAATTTATTTATTTATTTGGGGTTTTACGTCGCTTTCAACACTGTACAGGTCATATCACGACGGGTAGTTGGAAGGGCAGAGGAAACCAGTACATAGAGTTCGCTAGGGTTGTGTACTGTAAACTGCCGACCAACGGCAAGCAACTACCAGCTTTCCCACATAAGGCCTTGACGGGGATCGAACCCCGGCCTCAGAGGTGGGAGGCGAGAGTGTTACCACTCTGCCACCGTGGCCCCCGTGTTCAAAGTCAAAGCTGTTTTACTACCAAGTCGCGTTCAACAGACAGGGTCACATTATGCCTCTCAGCATCGTCACTTGGAGTTGAACCCACACAGAGGCGACTGCCTGGGATTAGATATTAAACTGGCTAACCACTAGGCCACCGGGGACCTTTTACCAATATTTCAGGCAGAAATATAGGCTTGCAAATGTATATAATATCTTCTACTGAGTACAGTTACTTTACAAACTAAAGTCACACCAGATCAGGCCCTTGCTGAATCGAACATGAGCTGATCATTTTGAAACTAATTTCATGTCACAGAAAGACAGTGGTAATGCAGGGTGTAAAATATATCAACCATACAGAAGATTAAGATACGATTTTACATTCTGTTCAACAGCCACAATCATCATTGGTACAGACACTCAGATTTACTCCTTGTCTGACTAGGTCTGTGATTAGATGTCAAACATAACCCAACTTACAACCTAATAATGGGACCACAGGCAAAATACAACTACTATTTCACTTTTTTTACCCAGAATCACGTGAACAAAATCTATTTAACAATAAAAAAATAATAAGATTAATAACCATCAACTTTCAATTTAGACGTTTACCACTGTAGTAAGTAGTGCTTCGCTTAAATACAAGAACTGCCTCTCCAAGTAATGGGTAGGTAACGAACGTCACTGTCTAAAACCAGTACATATAATTTACATAAACAATTTACATACATTTACATAAGTCAGGCATGGAGCTCCACTATCCCCCGAAATATTTGTAAGCACGTACCATGTCTGGGTTGATATTCACAAACTGAATAAAACTTAAGATGAGCTAAAAATCAGCTCAAGTTAAAAGCTCTGTATACCAGACTTAAGCTGATTTTTGGCCCAAGTTGTGCTTGATCCCTTTTGTGAACACGGCTTCTACTGTAGTCAACAGTGAATCATGTTGTCTTTAGCTAAATATTCAAAACCCTCGACTATAGAGTTGCCAAACGTGTTAGCTGTTCAAACTCAGATACTAGTATTTGGTTAACATACAGTTACAACTGTTACTGTACAAAGTGTACTTTACATTATCACAACTACATGACCTTATATTCTATTCCAGAAAAGACAAATGTCAAAGTTGGAGGTTACACGTCCCATTCAACCACATGTCAGTAAACGTATCACCAAGGCTTGTGTAGTAACCAACTTACCTTTAACATTGTGGAGTCAAAACCCGAACTTATGCTGTCCAGTTGGTCAGTGTCTGAATTGTAAAATATCTAACATTTAACCAACAGCAGCCTCGACTTTCAAACTAAATATGGCTGTACCAAGGCTCAGTTTGTTACCCAGACGTCTGTAAGCGAAGTAGCAGACGAGAATGGTCAAAATTTCACCGCCAAAACCAGCTTTGTATTTTCATTGGTCAGAATTTGGATTTAAAATAAAATGGGATATTCTTTGTGTATCTGGTTTAAGGTTACACTTATTTACCTACTTTAGATATAGAAAATGAAAGGTGTAATGTCCAAATATATTTCGTAAAAGTCTGTACATGCATATAAGGTTTGATATCACATTATATTTTTATACGATTCTTGAGACAGAATAATTTTAAAATAAGAATAATATGAACCTAACTTTATTCAATAAAATTTGTCGAAATCTGAAATGTTACTAGAACTTTGGGATAAATTACCAACTCTTACTACAGAACCCATAGATTCTATGTTGAAGTTTACAAAGTGTTTCACATTCTCAGCAACGCTTTGAAATAATTAGGGTGAAAACACACTTATTTTATACATTTGAATTTTGCTGAATGATTAACTTAATTTACATATTATTAACACTGTGTTCTCCCTATGCATTTTGATTTTAAAAATTCCATGTTAATGTCAACATAGCTTTCAAAAGAACAGAAAAAAAAGTTTCTTAATATAGCACAGGTTGAGAAATTCATGTAAACTTTGGTACCGAGAACACTTCATCATATTGTTGACACTTTGTTTTGGTTGAGGTGTGTACGGGTGCGTTATGATTATTTTGTTTGTAGGTCAAAGTTGTGGTTTTACCTCCAGTTCAACAGCCAATTTTATGTGTTATATTATTATTTATTTATTTGGGTTTTACCATTGCTTTCAACACTGTATAGTTCATATCATGACGGGTAGTTTTATGGGCAGATTAAACCAGTCCATACAGTTGGTCAAGGTTCTGTACTGTAAACTGCCTACCATAGGTAAACAACTACCAACTTTTCTACTTATGGTCTGGGGTATGACTAGCTGACCTCAGAGGTGGGTGGCCAATTTCATGTGTATATATTTTTGCATATACTGACAACAGATTATCAAATTGGCTCAGCCATGTACATACTAAAATGCAATAAAATTGTATACTAAAATTGTATAATTGTAATTACTGTATATATATGTGAGAAATGAGAATTAAAATTATTTACATTTTGTAGAAGTTAAATGTACCATTAGTGTGTACATTGTGATAAAATATCTAGACCAGTGGTCACAAAAGGTATCAGTGTCACATCAATGGAAAATCAACTTCTGGGGCTGGATTCCCGAAAGGTCTCAAGGCTTCGCCAAATCTCAGCTGAGATTCTGCTTAAGTTGAGATTCACAAAAGGGATCTCAGCTGAGACCAAAATCTCAGCCCAGTTTTGAGTCTGGACCAATCAAAACTGATGTAACATTTTGTTGAGATTAGTCGAAAGTATACACATTTATATTTTACCACTCTACCATATATACTCATATTTTAGAATATTTTCAATCAAGCAAAACGTTGTCTTTTTGCTATAATTTGTACAGATATTCAAAAGAACAGATTATAACAGCAAAACAAGCCACTCGTGTAAATTTGTAATGTAAATGTTTACTGTTGTTTTTGTACAAACTCTTAATATATATTCATATTTTGTGTTACAAGTTAAATAATATGTCATACTTCACTAGTTTCATTTTGTTTTGTGACTTTTTATTACATATACTCTATTTTATGAAAACTTAAGTCACCCCCTAGACAGTCTTAGATCTGAGACCAAATGTGAGAAAAATCTTAGCCTGAGATCTTTTGTGAATCCCAGCTGAGCAAAAGGTCTCAAATCTGAGAAAAATCTAAGAAAAATCTTAGATTTGAGACCAAAATCTCAGATTTGAGACTTGAGACCTTTCGTGAATACGGCCCCAAGTGTACAAAGTTCAAATTGTTCAAATATCTGGTCTGTTGTGATATTTGTCTGTACTTGTGCATAATGTAAGAACTATACATCTGGATATGAGTCGTATCTTCACACAAGATGTATTATTACTATTATTATTATTTTGTTTTCTATAGAGACTTTTGTGGGAGTGTCCTAATTTTTGCCCAAGCAATCTGACGATTTATTATGGAGGTATGTATATACAAACTTAATGGCCCTGTCTGGCGATGATAAATTATCCTTAAAGGATTCCTAGATACACACAGAGATCCAGATCACCGCCAAATCCAATCATCTGCTCCTTGTACCATTTCAACAAAGGGAACATTTTCATCAAAATCCGTCCATAACTTTTTGAGTTATTTTGCTAACAGGCACAAACCAACGTGCTGCCAAAAACCATAGCATTTTGCCATACAAGACAATTATGATACATACTTGGTTTGTGAAGTATCTAACATTTAAAGCAGTGGCTTGTCATAAAAAAGGAATTTTCATTTCACATTCATCGAGGGACCCAACACAGTAAGGAAAACAGCCGGGGTTATATATTTTTTTATTTGACATAGTTCTTTGTAACTTTTAATTTTACAAGTGCATTACAATGTTAGATAGAGGTATTTATACATATATAATTATAAAATTTCCATCAGCAGTATTTAACATTTGGTATGCTCACAATACGTAACATGAGTACATTATGAATCCACACCAGTACTGAACAGGTATAAAACCACCTAATTAGCAAAGAAATACAAAATGCTGTTTCATTTCATTTCACCGGTGCCCCCTCCCAGCAGCCCAAATGAGCCCAAGAGGAGTCACTAGGGGTCAAGACATAAAAGTTATAAATTTAGGGTATACCCAAGTCAAATCTAGATATTCATTAAGGTGTCAAAATAACCTATAAGGTCAAAGTGGAGTTGAAGGCGCAACCCCAATGTCATAAAAATGGTATTTTTATTTCATAATGTCATCATACAATGATGAAACAATGTTTTGCCTGCAAATATTATGTCTTGCTCTTCAATGTTAACAGTGATCAGTGTTTTTCTGTCTCTTAGAAAGATAAGAAGAAGCATATAAGCAAACTGCTGTTTTAACAATATATTTGAAATTCAAAGAATGATGTCACAATAAATCTAACTGAAGTATAGTGACAAATAAAAAGTACCTAATATCCCTTTTATGGCGCTTAATCTCTGTTCTGGTGGGTTGTATATGTTTATTATTGTTACATACTAATATTAATATTATTAGAAGTTTGTTCTTAAGTCTTTCTGTCGTAGCTACACTTAAACACATATCACATAAAAGTCTGCATTTTAAGGTAGCTCTCACAGGTGGTTCATACATCAATATAACGAATAATAGAATCAGTAACAACATAATAGCTTTTTTCTAGATGAAATAAAATGACATGGTTTAATATCAACAAACCAAATAAAGTACAAAGGAAATAAGTAAGGCTTTCAGTAGTACATACAGAAACTGAACTGGAAAGTATTTCTGTTAACACCTGGATGATGTTTCTATCTGATTATTTCTCCATGACTAATTCTTTCGAATTTAAGGAATTGTATAAGACTTGAAAGTACAGAAGCAGAAATGTAATATGTAAAGAATAAACACAGATAAATAGTTTTAAGTTTAATAATTGGACACAGTTATTTCATTCACCAGAACATTTATTGGTCTTAATTAATATAAGGAGTTGATTGGCTAGGTTTCCAGATTGACTTTGGATCAATTAATTGATATACACTGTTCCCCGCCATAAACTGGCAAAATTGGAACAAGATTATCATAAAACATTATAACGAAAAGAAATCTGTGTTTAATGAAAACAGTAAATTAATGAGCCTGCTGAGAGTCTTGTGAGGTTGTAATTATACCATTTATGCATGAATCAAGGCCCTAAATTCCCACACAGCCAATACACAGACAGTTTATAAAGCCATAAATCTGTTTCAGTGACCTCAGTTGGCTGGATGATGTATGTATTGTTTATATTATTATTATTCTGCCACGTTGAAGTGGTAATCAGATGCATAGAAAACAATTGACTTTCATTAACCTACTTTTGGATGCATTAGAAAACTACATGAAAGATCTGAAAGCGATAAAGTTTAACAGATAACATGGAAAAGTAACACATGACTAAAGATAAGAATCCTTCTTTGGTTTGGGCTGATACAGAAAGTTTTGAGACAGACCTAGAGATTTGTGAAAGAACACACAGGTGACATTTTTCTTCTGCTTGAAATAAATTTGTAAATTAGATGTATTATGATTTAAAGTTGCTTTATAGGATGATATTGCATGTTATACTTGTCTTAGGTATGACAACAGTAATGTTTACTTCTATATTTTGTGCTATACCTATAGAAGGAGCTGGGCAAATTGACTTTTTGTCATATCAAACTAAAAATGTATAAATTGATCTGTACTACCAAATACCAATTGAAAAGAGATTTTACAAATTATGCCAAAAAATAGTTAAGGTGAAATCCACTTTCTCTGCTGTTGTAAACATTTTGAACACGAGTGTTTCTTACTTTTTACAAATTTCTCTAAAAGGGAAGAAATATTCTTGAAATGTCAGATAATGAAGAATTTGTGTATATAATGCAACTTACCTGTAAGAACTGCCAAGCTTTGTAGAAACCATCTGGAAGAAGAGGAACTTAATCCTTGATTCTTTATCCGAGAAACAGAAATTCATTCTGTGTTGTGAAGATTCTGTTTATACTCTTTATAAAAAATTGTTAATGTGTTCTGTCTCTTGTTATATTGTGTCAAAAGTGACTTATACGATCATTTAGAAAGCTGGATATCGTGCATCTGATGATTAACTTTTAATGTAGTTATAAAATGTACAATACATGTCGCTATAATAAAATAAAATAGAGTGCAAACTAGGTCTCAGATTAAAAACTGGTCAAGTCACCATCTAGAAATTAAGAAATTCTATAATTACTCAGAGTATAAAATTAAATTTTATATCTGGCAGCTGAATGATCCCTTGAAGAAACATGTGACCTTTTACATATCGAAAGTTTAAAACTGTATCCCTTAATTTTAATTTGGCTGTGTATAATGGTAGGTAATGTGGCAATAATCTGTAAAACCATGGAACAGGAAAAGTGATAACTTCTTAAGTGATATTTGTCAAATGGTAATTAACATATATCAAAGATATCTGAATGGTTGTATCCCATGTCCTCGTGGGATTTGTTTATCGTAGAATTATTAGACACTCAAATCTAGTCTTGATCCATGGCTTCTGTTGAGGGCATTGAAACTTTTATGATATCTGGTCTAATTAACCATTTTCATTTTCCTTTCACTTTTAATACTGACCTCATGGTGGTGTAAATATGATTAAATAAATGCTTTAACAAACATTTCTCCCTTAGCTTAGATTTAGTAATTGTATATTGTATTATTGTTTTGTTTTTCCCAAACACTGAAGAAATTAATAAAGAGGGTTTTAACATCTAGGGGCAAGCACAGTAGTTATACAGGGGGGGGGGGGGGGGGGGGGGGCTGGTTTGACAAATTTTTTTCTGGGGGCTCATTTGGCTGAATTTACTATGATTCCCTATAAATTGTGGTACTAGTCCCTCTGTTATACTGATTTGATTCATTTATTTCTTTACTTCGTGATTGTGTGAATTAAAATTTTGTCCAAGTTTCTGTCAGCTAGAATCATAACCTACCTTGTGAACTATATTTCTAGGATATATTTTGCTTACTTTTTTTTCTACAGGATAAGCTCAACATGTGGACATATTTTGCTGCCTTCTGTACCTTCCTTATAACAGTCTGTGAGTACACTTTCATGAATATAAGTGCTGTCCTATGGCATCCTACTCATATGCTTTTGGGTGACTCTATTCAGGAGTCTGCAATTGATAACCCTGTTCCTCTTCATGAGCTTACTTCTGAATCACCCTGATTGTAAAGTCCTGGGGGTGGTTTCAATAGGGTCTTAGACTTAGTCACATTTTGGCTAGGTAGAAGGGACTTAGGTCCGAGGCTTTTGTCTTAGCTAAGCCTGGGACTTAAATTGATTTCACAAAGGGTGACTCAGCTAAGACTAAGCACTGACTGATTTATCAAATAATAAAGCGCTTTTGGGTGTTATGTTACCCTTTATTTCTTTTGAAAAATACTCTACTGTTGACATATATTCTTTGTTTGAGAGTTTGTGTCTAGGGAAAAATGCTTGTTTTCATTGGAAAGCCTTGTAATCACATAAAAACTTTCAAAGATTACTAGTACATGTTCTATGTATTTATTCTGTCTTTTCAGTCTTTCAAATTGTTAAGTGGAGAAACAATTATGATACCCATATCAAAATATTTGTTTAAAAAACGTAAGCCCACTTCACTTGTTCCAGGTGAACTGAACTATGAGCCCAATACTTAGCCAAAGCTAAGACTTGGGTGCTTTGTGAAATTTGTTACTTCTGAGTCACAGAATTACCTAAGTCCAAGACAAAAATCTTAACTTTAAGTCTAATTCCAGGATATGTTCTTTTGTGAAACTGGCTCCAGTGCGTAATCTTATTGGTCATAAGATTTATCTTTACATGAAGTTCAAAACGTAAGTGATCACAGGCTATCCTTGAAAAAATATTCAATATGTTTAAAAAAAACCTTTGAGTGAGCATCACTGTGCCAGGTAGTGACATCTGATCTTTTCTGTTTTAAGGCAGATGCACTAATATTTTGCTGTGACTTACGCTTATGGTGTTATGATATACTTCTGCTGCTGTGACTAATCTTGTTCACTCCTATGTACTACTAGATATGGAGTTATTTTGATTAGTCGCACAAGTCCCTGATAACTGCACAACAAAGTTGCTGGGGCTTTATTTACATGAGTCAAAACATTTGGGAAGTAGGTCATTAGCCAGATCTTGTTGGACAATTTATATTTTACTGAGGACAAATTTATATTGTAACAGTGAACTATTTGGGTCTTTCTCCTCTTCTTTTCATCACTGTCAATTAAGGCATAATTTAAGCATACAGCCAGATCACAATCTTGAAATTACACTGAAATATCATCAGTTAATTTGCAGTCCCCCAAAAACATTTTCAAGAGAATCAATGGTAGTAAGATCCCACGTTTAAAATCTTTGGGGCGAGAGCCAAGTGATCAAATACTAAATGTTTTGATCCCTCAACCAATGAGGCCTCTACAATTACTTTAAGAATAAAAAAGCCCTGAAAAATTTGGTATAATCACATTAGTGGAACCTATAGACTATTGATAGATCTTCTCAAACGTTTTTCAACCGACAAAAAACGATTGGCACAACTCAAAAGTACAGGAGTTTTGTGAGAATATCTGGTTGTGTTGGTAACGACCATAGCAAGTCAAGCCCACTGTAGCTTTCCAAACTCAGGCCGACACTTTTCTCTCACATCACCATTACTCTAATTCACGTAAACACAGTCAAAATAACTACATTTCCACACACATAGTATGAAAAAGTGTATCCAAAACAGAAGAGGTGAAGAAACTAAAGGTTGAACTATGTTTTAAAATTGTATAATTTTGCATGAACCTATTTCTTAAGATGGACTTGTTCACTTTAATGACTACAATCCTGTCAGCTTCTATTCACTTACTCTGTATTACCTAAACAGATTTTGACTTTCCAAAACTCTTTGGTTACCAGAGGCGTCATATTGTATGATATGGGCACATTTAACACACATTTAGCTAATGTGGACATCCAAGCAGACATGAAGGCAATACATAAATATTTCAATTTCTTTTGAAGACTTGAGTCCATTTAGGCCAGATTAAAAAAACTTAAGTTAGAAAATGGCTTAGCCAATGTGTAAACCTCAAAACAAAATTTGGACTAAAGTGGAAGACAAAAGTCATAAGGTTTAGACAAAATTCTTTGGTCTATCAAATTACAAGCCAGAAGCTGTGTAAAGATAAAAAAGTCATATACAGTTCTTTTAACAATCCAGGAGAATTCAATGTTGGGTTTCTGATAAATATGTCTAAACATCCACAATACCACATTTCATAAATATTTGCAATAAAATAGTCGGAGCCAGTTGAAGCCAGTCTCAGTGACCTGGTTCCGGTTTGTCTGTTTGTTTGTGTTCATGATTACTCCGAAAGTAATAAAAATACCTTTATAAACTGTTTGATGTAAGTAGGGTCTGACAGAAGGAAGAAGCTAACAAATTTTGGAAAAGATCCAGATCACATTCTGGATATGAAAAAGTCCCAAATTTTTAAAGGTCCCATTTTCAATTTTTCTCCAAAAGTAATGAGCAAACCATCGTGAAACTTTATAGGGAGCCCCATGGTAAAGAAAGAAGGTGTTAACATTTTGGAAAGATCTGAATCATATTCTGGATGCAAAATATCCCGAATTCTTTGCAACGCCCATATGGCAGAGTGTGCTCTGTGAGTGCTTTCTGGTTCTTTATTATTTTTGGCAAGTGTTCACAAGACTGTCTCACCTCTGTGGTTGTTTTTCGGGAATTCAGCTCTTGCTTACATGCAGGAAATATTTATTTATTTTGTTTATTTGGGGTTTTACGTCGCTTTCAACACTGGGTAGTTGGGAGGGCAGAGGAAACCAGTACATACAGTTGGTCAAGGTTCTGTACTGTAAACTGCCGACCAACGGCAAGCAACTACCAGCTTTCCCACTTGAGGTCGGGCCGGTCCAGGAAATATTGATGGGCTATTTCAATTTGATCATCACATGGGTTAAAAAGGACATAAACAGATGTCTGGGACTTGGATATCATTGGAACAGTCACCACAAGTTTTGGCTAAAAATGGTGCACAACCATTTGATATGGTTGTAAGGACTAGCTGGTGAGAAATTTATTTCTTTGTGTCGGGCTTTTATGTTTATAGTTGTTGGGGATGAGAGCACAGTTGGGAGTCCCATCTATTACTGGTAAATCTGTGAATTTACAGATCTTTTACTTTGTCATACACTTACATTGCCATCTAATATCTCTATAACTTATCTTTGACCTTCAATTTTTTTAAAAATATGTATTAAGAGCAACATTAAAACCTGACTAAAAATCAAAATGTCAAATTCCAAATTACGAAATAGAGAGGTAAACCAAGGGTGGTCCCTTCTGTTTTATCAATAGTTTTTGACTCTTCAAATACGGAAAGTTTTGATTTATTTTAGGTTAACATCACTTTAACACACTGTACAGGTGGTATCACAGTGGGTAGTTTTAAGAGCAGAGGAAACTAGTACATACTAGCTGGTCAAGATTCTGCATTGTAAACTCCGAAAAGAATCACAGAAAGATTATCGCATAAATCAAAATAACTCAAAAGAAAATTATTTAAGGTTAGTTTTATAATGAACACATAACCTAACTTTGATTGTTGTTTTTCCTTATCACTAGCCTGTGAGACTTGTGATCAGACCTGGACTGAATACAAAGGAAACTGCTACCTGAAGGGCAAGACAAAGTTAACATGGCACCAGGCTGAACTGACCTGCATGTCCCATGGCGGCCATCTTGTCAAAAGTTCTGCATCTGAAGTTGTGCTTAAAATGGTAAACCCAAAAATGGTAAAAAATATGCCAGTAAAGATGGGAGAATAACCCACAGAAATACATTAGTTAAGATTACAGACTAACATATAAAGAATTAGACCTGTAAAGATTAGAAACCACCATGGTATACAGGTGTCAAAATATATTAACAGGCCATGATAGGGGCTTTGCAATAAACTTGAAGCTTAAACTATTGGTGCTGAACTTTAAAAAGAAACAATTGCAATGAAAATATTTTAGTCACAATATCACATGCAATTCTAATTCATTGTGTATTCACATGACTGTACCGCCAGACAAAAGTCTAATATTTTGCATTCAGATGAAAGAACATGATGGAAATGTTTGGGTTATGCCTGACAATGATGAAGAGAGGTGAGTGAACTATTCCAATTTTGTAATTTGTTGGCCTGAAATTTCAGAATTTTGAATTTGTGCATGACATCATTTTCAACACATTGCATAGTTCATTGGATCAATTTTATGGGTGCACCAAAATGAGAAAAAAATGGTCTTGATCCTGCATTGAGAGCAACTTTCCATTTTCCTACCATTGGCAAAGTTTAAATTGCAATGCCAGTCTTCCCACAATAAAGCAGGAGATTGTGCATAGAATGGTCAATCTAACTATATCTTAAACCTTACTTTAAACAAGAAAAATCATTGCAGGTAAAGTAGTAATAGACATTCACCCTTTCCCTTTTACTTTCGAACCTTTTATGTGACACTCTAAAATTAGTTTTATACAGTTATTAATGTTTACTCTGACAGGAAATCAATGTTTCTAATTATTTTTAAAAAAACTGTTGACGGGGAAAAATCAGAAAAAAATGTTGTTTTTTTAATAAAGCTATTGATAGCCTTAGTACTCTTGTGGTAATCAATTTTGGCAAATGACCATTTGACTTTTACCTGCAGGGTCAAGGGTTCGAATCTTGTCCTCAACACCAGTACAGAGGTCTTTACACTGGCTCCCTGTGAAAGAGAGAATTGCTTTTAAAACTGAACCCTAGTCTGCCTTAGGACTGTCATGAATATATAAATTATTCCACATCCACTGTCAATACCAGAAGTGCTGTTGCTACATAGAAATACTTCATGCCTTCAACCCTTGGATTTATAACTCTATAAAACTAATTTTGATGGATCCTTTGGAAAAGATGGATCAAGACTGTGGAGCAGCCTCCGAGTTGCTGTACAGGCTGCAATATACTTGCGAGCTTAAGGCTCACCTGTTTCATGAAGCCTACCCTCCTTAGCATCCTCTCCTCTGGTTGCGCAAATGCTCATCTGATGTCGACTTTTTCTGTCCATTGTCCATTGTTTTATTGCTCCTTAGAATTTGATACACATCAAAATAATTAACTGCTTTAAAAGTTTGTAAATACAAAATAATAATAATAAAGTGCCTGAATGTTTTGTATGGATGTTTTTAGACGGGATGACAAGCAATGCATGACACTGCCTACACAAATGGGTAAGCATAATTGTAATAAAGCCCAAGCAGTGATGGATTATTACTATTCTAATTTCACTTTATATATTTAATTATTAAACAGTTTTCAAACTATGCGCGCCATTTAACTGTTTAACCAATAGGAATCATGGAAACAGGCTTGTCATATTAGGATGCACTGTAATGTTTATTAATCTTACATATCAGGAGAGAAGTTTTTATGATAATACCTTTGATCATGTAACAATTATGTGGAAAAAGGACTGGAAAAACTATTTATGTATTTTTCCACTTTTCTCTCCATGCTTTGGCTGCTTTGTGCAGCTGTGTAGCTAAATTATGGGCCTGTTCCAGTGGAGCCGACCCTTTAACCGACCCTATGACTCTACAATTGGCTAGCAGATTTGGGGATCAGGAACAATATCCAGATAAAATCCTGCAAAAATACTGGTCAGTTTCATCTTTCCAACCGGATGTAGTACATCCCGTCTTGTCTGGATAGACCTCCTGACTTGTAATAGGGGTGCTTCTCTACGACTAGAGAAACTTCCAGGACAAGCCATAACTGCCTAACCGGCAAGTTATATCAGGCCATGACAAACCATAGTGACAAATCGACAAGACTGGAGCAGTTTCCCAACCCACCCCAACTAGACTGATTATTGCTGGAGTCTGCTGAGGGGGTTCTTGATGCTGGGTGATTGAAGGAGAAGTGGCGTGTTAATGCGGGTCACTTGATGTAAATGATGAGGTCTATCCATTTGCTGATAGCTTATGACTGACTGTATGTTCCCAAATATGCTAGAGTCCTGAGATGTTGTATGCAATTTCTTCGCCTGTGACAGAGGCTACTGACAGTGGGTTGAGGGCATTGGTTGAGTTGATGGTTGTAGGTGTCTTGAAGTCCCAGGTTGTTGCTCGTTGACAAGTTCTGTACTGTTGTTGTCCTCTTGGCATCACTAGGGTCTGATGAGCTGGCTGTATTGTCTGGCTTGCTGGCATCTGGATTTCTGGAATAGTCGAGATGTATTCCCTGGCAGAGGCTGCTGACTGCTGCTGATAAGTTTGTAGCACATATGTGGAAGTGATACTGGTGCTCTTTGAAAAGGTAGGTTGCTGTGGTTGATGGTTCCTTTCCTCTACCCTGCTCTGTATCTCACATAAAATTTTGACTGTACTGTTTTTAAAATTTTGAGAGTATGTTTCCTCAACGTTTTCAAATTCAGATGCCAAGTAGTTGCAGAAGGCTATTCTGGTGGTCTCCTTCCTGGGCTCAAGGAAGGATGTGAGCATTGTCTTCATCTGGGAAAATTGGTCCATGATCCGTGAATGACTGATGAAGGATGGGACACTACACTGGTACTAGTAGTGCTGCAGATGGATGGATAGTTTGTTGTGTCAGAGCAGATGCTAGTCTCCATACTGTCATTATCCGTGGACCTTTGTGAAATGTCGTGGACTGAGGCTACACTAGTACTAGCTCATCTCTGTGGGGACTTAAAGCTTCCCTTCCTCATGATTTGGTGTTTTTTTTAAATTTTGTCCTGAATCCAGTTCTTCCTCTCTGTCATTTCCTTGGGAGACTCCCCAGACTTGGACTGGGTTAGTTTTCCACAGCAAATCCATTGGGATTCAAACCATGTCAAACCAAGTGAAGCACACTTTCACTGACAGTATGTGGTTCCTCTTCTGAGTCTGTAAAATAAATGTCAAATTTCCTTGTTGCGCCTGGATTGACATGGAGTACATGTGCCGGGCCTCATTTGTAAAAAAAAACCGCTATCAGCTAGCTAGCCAGCCCAAGTTATACCTGTACACTGAGTCCTAAGTTAATTTGTGAAAAAACAAAAGCCTATTTAAGAGTTAAAAATTGAAATGATGCATTCCACATGCCAACTCACCATTTATAGATACATTGCATAACCGATAAGCCATGAGGTTGGTAAAATTAACCCGGCCTGACCTACACACTTCCCAGCTTCTCTGTTGCTGTAACCACTGATTCTGTGACCAAAGGCTCGGAGACTTCCTGTCTTTATGAGAAGTGATCAAGTCAGGTCGTGGTTGTTTATGAAAGGCCGGTTTCCATTCACGTATGGTTGGTTTTGTTCTATGGCCTGTCATGGAGTCTTGTCCAGGAACTTGACAGTAACAACAAGACAGTAACAGTATAGGACAAGATAGGAAGTGGCTATGACAAGACATAGACAGTTAAGACAGGACGATTTCCAGGTGGGTAGACCCACGGTTGGGATCAAGAGTTGTGGAGTATTGGTGATATATCAAACATGTTTAAGCTTTTGCCTACCTACCATGATAAACAGTGAAACTACAATCAACCCTAACCGACTCTGTAAACATTACTCATAACCCTCAAAAAATCAAAAGCTATCGACAAGGTGGCTCCAGTGGAACAGGCCCATTGACATATCCATTAGAATATGCACATTTGAAAGTATACTTTGTAATACTATCATACTCTTGGTTATGATTTTGGGCTCCTGCAGATATGAGAGGGCATTTAATATTACTACTCTGTCATTGTGTGTTGAATTCAGTCTTTTGTAGATATGAGAAGCCTGTTAGTTATAACATCATGTCCTTTCTAATAATTTTCACACTTTTGGAGAAATAATAAAATACTTGGTAATACTGCCATGCCCATTGTGTTGCTCTCAGGCTTCATCAGATATGACATGGGGCTTAGTTATACTACTAAGTCATTTGTGTTGATTTAAGACTTCTTCAGATATAACCTATGTTCTTTGTGTTGCTTTCAGCCTTCTTCAAATATGATAAGGCACTTAGATATGCTATCATGTCCTTTGTAATGATTTCAGATTTCTTCAAATGACAGGACACTTAGTAATACCACAATTTCCTTTCACAAGATTTCAGACTTCCTCAGAGATGACATGACCTTACTAACTCTACTAAGTCCTTTGTGATATACCTCAGCCCTCTTTAGATATGACAGAGCTCTTAGGAAAACTGATATATCCTATCTGGTGAATCAGACTTCTTCAGAAATACCAGAGACACACTACTAAGCCCTTTCTGAAAATTCAAAATTTTTAAAGATGACAGGACCCTTAGTAAGTCTCACATGTCCTTTATGATAATTTCAAATTTATTCAAATACAACAAAGCACAATAAAACCATGTCCTTTCAGACTTCTTGAGATATGATTTTTATGATGTCATGGGTTCTCTTCTCGTCGATCCGGAAGATGCTGATGGCTTCAATACCTTCTTCTTTGGCACCAACTTTGATCCAGACGCAAGAGACTGGTGTGAGTTAATGTGTGACCAGGTATGATGTACTTTATTTTGTACCTACCTATTAGAGTTGGAAATATGAAATGTGCCTCAGTATTTGAAATTTCCCATAGGGGCGTTTTTGAAAATATATCATTTGTTTGAATATGTTTAGGTTTTGTGTAGATTAATATGATGTTCTATCTGATGTTTTTGTGTGGTATACAAAATAATTCATAACACAGTTTATTTTATACCCCTTTCACACTACAGGCGGTATCACCGGCGGTAACCTATGTTTGGTGAAATGTCCCTGTCCTTTGATCACTGCCTGACATCTATTTGTGACCTTGTGAGTCAGTGGCATTTGGTACTGTTACAAATATGGGCACCGTGTCTGTGCATTATTTAATCTAGGCTTTATGTGTATGTATTAGCATTTGAAGTAAGAAAGTCATTGATTTTTTTGTTATGTGGTGCAAATGTTTATTGATCTATTTATAGACTGGGGAAATCCTTCTAGGCTACAATAATCGCAGTGGTTATGTTAATAGATTTGGGGAAACTCTATAAGCTACCTGTAGGTATTAAAACTTGTTCACTTGATCTGGTTACTGATGTTAACTTCAAATTAGTTCTGTAAGATTCTAGAATTCCATACCTATATATAAGGATTGTACACCTGACCACAGATGAGCATAGTATCCGCTGGCTATCAGGAAGGCTACTTGTGTCTTAGAAATAATAACAAGTGGATATAAATTACTTATGTTGTTGTTAACTTTTGCTAGAGTGAACTTTCTGGATAGATTTGCTGTACTTTGGATATTACTTACTTATTATGTACAGTGAATGATTCTACCAGAGAGTGGATTTACTGCATTTTGGACATTGTCCATATCTTGGAGCAGACAGTATAGTTGTGTAAACTCTCTGAATATCTCTTTACAAACATTTTGTGTGATTGGATATCAAAAGGATTAAGGATCAGGATAAGGACATTTTATGTAATTGAACATTGAACAGATCACAGGATACAGATATCTGTGTGTTATTGGACACCAGACAGATCTCAGGACAGATCCCAGGACAGATTGCTGGATACAGTGGACAAACTTAACTGTCACTTACAGTGGTCAAGTCAGATTAGTTTTATTATTGTATTATTGTATATACTATTGAGAGCATACCAGTTGACTGTAATCATTATTTTTAATTGTTAAACATATTTGTTAAGTTAAGCTTTTTGTCTTTTCCTGTTGCAATTTAAAAGCAACAGGCAATTGCTACTGTGCTTGCCCCATGACTGTAACAGGTACCATACTGTGGTAACCAAAGTTGTGGTCCAGAATTTAAGACTGGCCTTATATAACGCCGTTTGCTTACTTAACGTGGTAAATGAGGCCAAACTTTGCTGAGTGAAAACTGAAGTTAAAGCCTAGTGTTTAAGTAGACTGGCCTTGTGCCATGGAATTTGCTTACTTACAGTGGAAAATGAGGCCAGTCTTTGTTGATTGGAACAAAAGATAAACTTAAAGTGGGGCTGTATTTCAGCCCTGAATGAAAACTTTTTGATGTGAGAAATTATTTTAGAATTTTGTAGGCCTAGGCTCAATTTCAGCCTAAGGCCAGATATATGTGTAAAGGTGACCTTAAGGTAATGTAATCTTGTGAATGTGTGTTTAAGTGTATTTTTATCATGTGAACAACAGGGGAGGTGGCCCCAGTGGCGGTTTTAGCCCATCAGTTGCCATTCCCCAACCCCAACTAGGATGTAGTGCGAGAAAGGGCTGTTTGGAAAACCCTGGCTACTTGCTCTGAGGTATTATGGTCTTGGGTCATATACCTCCACACAGCATTGGAGGTCCAAGTACCATGACTTTTTATGTTTTGCATGGGAACATTAGCATTAAATGCAAAGGTGGCCCCTGACCTGAAGCTATGGAATGTGATTCCTGCCTGAGACATATTTAATTTTTGCATGGTCCCCTTGAAGTGTTTTCGTAGCTGGGAATCTGTAAGGTGGAGCCACTGTGACTTGGATTTGATTTAAAATAATGGTGAATCTGCTGTACCTGGTGCAAGTTTCAACAACTTTTTGTAGCATTAACTGGGCACAGAGGTGAAAGTGATAACTGAGGAAGTTTAATGATTGTAACTGCATTTTTGCCTGCATTGTTTTCAACCATTTTAGTACAATGTGCAGCTCTGGTGGGCAAAAAATAATGTCTGCTCTTGCAAGTTGTCTTAGAGGGGAATATGAGGAAGCTTTATGTGGCACTAGGTTAGATATATGCAGAAATGAGAAGAAAGCAATCAGGTAGGCAGCCTTATACGCCTGTCCTATATAGAGGGTGTCAAACAAAGTGATAATTTTGCCCAACAATGGTATATCAATAATGACATTAATTCTGACTTTAAAAGGCTTTTCCATGACGAGGGCTTTTTGATAGTAAGTTATTCTTGGATCACTGAAAGTTTGGACTGACTTACCATGGAGAGACTGTTTTTTTTTGCTTTGACGGCTGAAAGGCAATCAGCTACTCCTGAGTGGGAGGTGTTGTTTTGTACCAAAAATTCCAAAAATGATAGCAACAACATGACAGAGACAGGGAAACATATGATATTAAAATTCATGACAATGGTGTAGGCCAGGAAAGACCTAAAATGTCTGTTACAAGCTACTTGGGTTGAAGGTTGGAACGCCTTTTGAGTCCTGGCCACTGCCTTCTCTGTTAAGTTGTGGATGGCCCCAGTTACACCTGAATTCATATACACCAATCAATATTGAGAATATTACTGGGGACTTTTACCCATCTAGGTTGTGGCAAAATGTTTTCTAATTTTTTGTTTTCATTGTCTGTCATATACCAATGTGATAATAGATCTGCTATTGGGTTGTCTTTCCCTAGAATGTGGATAACACTTAGGTTAATGTCGTATTTTGCCGATTCCATAAATATATTTCTGGCTATGACAGCCAGAGTAAGATCCCTGAATAGCCTCTGAATTAAAAATGGTCACCACTGCCTGGTTATCACAGTGGATTAGCAATTTCTTGCCCTGCCAGGCTGGTCCCCATACCCTTAATGCTACCAAGATGTTTAGCCTTTCTAAATATAAAATATTGAAATCTTTCTATCCTAATGGTATTTGTATGTTGTATACCTGATTAATGAAGCAAGCACCCAGACCTTGGAGGCATGCAGAATGCTCTTTGCTGCATCATCTTCCGACTTGACAAAATGAGTCATGTTACACCCTTTTTGAAAAAACTCCACTGGCTCCCAATTCAACATCACATCCTGTTTAAGTACAACCTTTTGGTATTCAAGGCTATTAGTCTTTCACAGCCCCCGTATCTTTCAGCTTTAATAAGATCGAGCAGTCTCACTCGTGGCAACAGGCTATCTATCTCCTCAACCCGCCCTAATAAGCACATAGGCAGGCGTGGCTTTGCAGTAACTGCACCAGCCGAATGGAACAAGCTGCCACAGACTGTCAGATCTCAGCAAACAATAGATGGTTTCAGAAGCCAGCTAAAGACCTACTTGTTAGGCTGGCATACCCCCACCTTAGTTATACCCTGGCGGGCGCTTTTTAGATGTCGACCCATGCCTGTCCCTGGACTCTCCCTTCTTGGGCTCAAGCGCATTAGAGGATTTGTATCGATTTTGCGCTATATAAATCCTACTATTATTATTATTATCTAACTGAATCTCACCCGCAACAGGGGTATGATCAAAAAAGGCTTTTCCATTAAAAGATGGTAAAAATGTGACATACCAGTTCAAATCTTGGTGAAAGATGGAGGGAAGAAGAATCACAGTACTATTGTAATTGTATCTCAGGACACTTAGCATCCTGTTGAGGAAGCTTCTTGCATATTTAACGCATTTACTAATGTACAGGAGTGCCCCCAATAATGACTGTAATTCGTTTTTGGTACATTTCTTTCTACCTACCCAGCTGTATCAGACTTCTTTAATTTTTTCCATTTTTGGGGGGGAACTGTGACGGTAAAGTTGACAGTATCAACCTCTACCCCCAGACAGGAGACCTTAGTTTGTGGCTTTACAATTTTCTTTTCATTAAGAGAAAAAGCTAACTTTTCAAGCAGATCTTGAAGGCACTGAAAGGCGGCATTGCTTTTTGAGGGTAGTTCGAACCCAATTACGTCATCTACATAGTTTATGATGTCATGGTTACGTGACGTCATTATGTGATGCACAGCGTCACTTATAAGTTGAAAAATGGCGCTCCCATTACAATACCCAAACGGCAGGTAGGTGTCAATAAAGTAATTTCTATGTTTTAGACCAAGCAAATGATGTCAATTTTGTGATGTCAACCTTGTATAAATGTGAACCCCTTCCTATTTATCTGACTTTGGCTGTAATATGATCAATAGACAGAAGTGTGAGCAGAAAGGGAGTGCCTAAATAGATGCCCTTTGATATATTTGAATTGACTGCATGACCTTTGGGAAAGCTTAGGTCAATTATGACACGTCTATTTCTCCCTTGTCAGAAAAGGTTATATGTGGAGGGGACTGATAGGTAGCTGAGTGAAAGGGCCCAAAATTGCATTAAATTCACTCTCTCCTTTTAAATATGTGTCAACATTTCTTGAAAATTCAGTGGCCAACTGATGATTCTTTTCATTACATTGCAAGTCTGCCTCAAATTTGCTATCAAAATCCAAGGGGAAGCCATATCTGATAAGGAAAATTAATTGTTTATCCCAGTAATCTTCTAGGACTTCCTCCCACCCTTCAATATTTAGTTGCTTCTAGGATGCGTTTTCTGCGATATCTCGCATTAATTTGCTTTTGCTCGCGGATTTCATCGAAGTATGCGGGGACAAGATTGTAAAAGAACGCATTCAGCACAAGGCAATGCGGGATATATATACGAAGCGAAAAGACGAGAGATCAAAGAAATCGAAACGATGCGTGGAGCGAGAGTTTGTCGAGGTTTTGATTTTTCCGTCGAAACGTTCTTCGAATAATTTTGGTTTCGTGATCGTTTACAAACTCAAATATATTATGAGGTACAGACAGTATTTGGACATATTATACCCAAAAATATAAAATTGAAAGTGGATGATTACATAAAAAATGGCTGCAAGAAAAACAAAACTTACAGTAGACTGGATTGTTACCACAACAGGCCATGGCAGTGAAGCCGGTGGTGACCCTACGGGCGTAGTGGCTTTCTACCAGTAAACGCCCGTGTTTAAGATAACATTTAGCATTTATCTTATATTTGGAGGTTTAGTTTATGTTCTGCTTCAACCAAATTATCCAATGACATTCAAGATAATTAATGATTTAAATATGCTGGGGAACATTTCTTTGAAAGTGATGTAATTTGACAATATATCTCTATTATCGACCGTGTTTGCCGCTAACCGGAAATACCAGTGAACGCCCAATTTGTTTGCAAATAGAAGCATTTGTCCTTGACCTCTAATAAAGATATATAAGGCGGGCGTTCACTGGTAGGCGGTCGTTCACTGGTAGAAAGCTACTACGTATCTGTCGGAATTCCCTAGAAAAATATTTTACTGGATCAAAATTCACGGACAACTCATTAATATTAATGAGGTCACATATTTTCGTGGTGGTTTTAATTCTTAATATTTTCTGATTTAAGATCAAATACTAGAAGGACTACAGAGCTCATGTATGCGTAAAAAATATTTGACGATTCCATTGGATTTTTTAGCAATATTTTACTTGAATTTGTGGACTACTCATTACTATTCATGAGGTCATGGTATTCTGTGGGGTTTTCCCAACATATTTGTATGAATTGATGGTGTAATGACTGAATTTGTGATGCCATGACTTCAGATGAAAACTTAAAACCATAATGCCATGACAGGAGCCACTTTGATGTAAATAACCATTTTCAGTAATTTTTTTTAATTCTATCACTAGCCTTGAAGTTTATTTTTATTGGGCAAGACAATAAAAACTGACCACTAATTAATAGAAGTCCACTGTTAAAAATGCCTAAATAAACTGAAAATGTATTTTTTATTAGTTTAAACTTATCACAAAGTCGTCCCCCAGAATTTTTAGCCCCTCCCCCACATTTTGTGTAGTGGTGGGGGATCGCCCCCACTTTTTGAAATTCCTAGAATCAACACTGTATTTAGTTGGAATGTGACATTAATTTGGTAGCCTAAGACATTTGGGACCTGGGATGTTCTAAGCCTTTTATGAATTTCCAGAGGACTGTCACGAGAATTATTAGCCAAATTAACGTTGGGAAGAGCGAGATCCCCTAATGGTATGAAACCGAATTTTTCTTTGTTTTGAGACTGCCATTTCTTGAAAGTGTTATTATCTCTAGCTTGCCACAACAATGCTTGCTTCTGGGCTTTGCTATGAATGGCCAGGCTGTATTTGTCATCTGAGAGTGGAAGAGATTGGTTCTTGTCATCAACCCCCCAATTTTTGTCTTGAGGAAAGAATCGGTCAGTGTGACAGGACCTTTAGGTTTCAAAACTGAGCCGCCCCCACTTTTGCACTGACTATCCACCCTTGCATTGTCACACAACATTCCAATATTTTGTCTAGACGTACTGTGGAATTCATTGCTAGCCTGGTAAAGGGCTTTGACTACTTGTGTACTGGGATTGCCCTGACTGACCTCTTCTGTGTCTGCTGGACTGTTTTGTGTGGGAGTGACGTCATAAACGGGTTGGCTTGCATGACTTGTGCCCTGTAAATTGTTGCACTGTCTGACCTTTTGATTGCAGTTTTTATTTGTGAAGTCATTGTAAACTAAAGGTGCCTTCACACTCACATGTTTTCTCCCTACACTGTTTCTATTTGTACTGACATACATTTGACCTGGTGTTTGCCCCTTTTCTTTGACCTGTCTGTTCGCTATGGGCACATACTCTGGTGCATTAACGTTGAGGCTAGTTTCTGTGTCGTTAATTGATTGTAGCTGTTGACTCAATAAACTAAACTTTTTTTTGACCAGAAGTTGGAAGAGATCCTTCTCCTTTGTGTTGGTTGTTTTTGGTTTTCCTATTTTGGCCTCTGATGCTGCACAGGGTTGGTCACACCAACCTTGGGGCTGCCTATTCTGATTAGGGTTGGTTTTGTGCCTAGAGAAAACACTTTTGGCCTGACTGACCTCTGTGTGATGTGACATGACCTTTGTGTATTTTTGAGGTTCTAGTCTGGGCTGAGTGTTTTGCTTCACCACCTGTGCATATGATCTGTTACAAAATTTGGACCAATCAGCCCTCCAGTTTACACTCTCAATGTTATGCATACATTTGTTATATACAATTCTACTTTTTTATTTTACACAAACTTTGCTATACATTAAATCTTTGACCTGTCCCATATGACCTTCTTTTGAATCAGAATGACTTTTTACATTTGGCACTTCAATTTTGCAGTGCCTGACTTGTTTTTTGGACGAGATAGCCGACAATCTTTGGCTGCATGTATATTCTCTTTGCCTTGAGAGGCACAAACTGAACAGATGTACTTGTAAAAACTCGAACCCGACTCGTGATCCGTTTTGTGCTGGCATGTGCCCTTCTGATAGAATTTGCAAGGCATTCCCTTGCTGTCTGATTTTTTCTGAGAATTTTGAGCGCTTTGCTGAGTGAATCGTTGGGCAAGTGCCCGTCTAATGCGGTTGATTTTGTGAGCATCTGTCCATTGCACTTTTCCTTCTTCCATTTTACACAGTAACAGGGCATGACTGCCCTTGACTGATGCCCAGAATCGAGGGCATCCTCCATGAGATCAGCCAGATATTCCAACATCACATTTTTCGTATCTAAATCTGATTCTTTCTTTGCTATAGTGGCAAAACCTGCCATCCATTGGCACCATGACAAACCGTCATATGACACCCTAGCTTTAGCCTGACCCCCTAAAATATGATTTTGGGGCCAGGGTCTCTGTTTTTTGACATAAATATTTTCACTGCTCCCCCTTTGGCTTTTCAATTTACCTTACTCCATGGATAGATGGGCCAGGTGACGCAACCTTTCATCTACCTCAGCTTGTATCCTCTGGGACGTGTGGAGGGAGTTGAGTGATGGTACCACAACGTCTTGACTCTGGACTGATGCGTCAGCTGCAGAGGAGTGTCTACTTCTGACATTTGACGCATCACCAACAAGCTGGTGCTGTGTGACAGGGGCATTATACACCTGAGGTACAACATTGGACAGTTTCTGAGTGTTAGTTTGTACTTTTTCTTCAACCGTGGCAATTCTGCCATTCAACTTTTGAAGTTCCGCCAGAATCTGGCTACTAACGTCACTATGTTGCTGGTGATCATGATTTATGTCATTATGTACCACAGACGGGCATTGTTCATCAATTTTTTAAAATGTTAAAATAAAATATAAAATAAACTCATCCCTTCACTGCTGCTCTGAAACAGAGCAAAACTCGCATCAAACAAGACACATCCCTTCCCAGGACCGTGTGTTAACTGTACACATCTGACGCCGTCAGGTAGCACAACACTGCATATGAAGTTCTGTTCATGTATGATCAATAGATATTCCTCACACTACTAATCATAAACAAAATATAAATTTTTTTAAATGTTTCTTAAAAGGCAAGTGCCTGATTGAAATCAAAATATTTAATGATGGTGGAAAGCTTTTGGTGGCAATTGCTAGGGTCATCAGAGGGGTCAACCAATCATAACTATCGACCTAGATGACCAGAGGAACTTTTCCAAACTAGCACTGATTAAGGTAGCACCTTGATGCTACCCCCCACACTTTCACATTTTAACTGCTATTTCTATTCTTTCACATCTTAAAACTTAGAAACAGCAATCTTCATTTATCTACAAAAGAGAGAGAGGGGGAGAATATAGCATGCCTTTAATTAACAGGTTAAAAGAGATTCAGTCTCAATTAAAATTAGCAGGAACTGTACAAAGTATAGATTCCATCAAAATGGTGCTTTCCATGTCAGTTCAGATTGGGGTGATAATTGAAAACTGAAAAGTACTTATTTTAGTTGTTAGATGAGGTAGCTGGTTTTGGAGATTAAAGGTACCAATGGAAGGGCATGTAATCCTAAAAAAGTTTAAGGTTTAGATAGATTAAAGGTTTTGTTTAGACCTTTGAAGCGACGATAAGTAAGTCATTCAATAAATGTTAGCATTCTTAGGTAATCTTTTATTCAAAAAAATAACTTTCATTTTTAATCTAAGTTTTTATCTGTAAATAAATCTTGTCCCTATCATACTATTTTATGTTGCAATTAATATGGTCCTGAAGAAGCATATTAAAGAATAACGTGCATTAACTTCTATGAAATCCCTGGCAAAAATGTCAGGGATTTTGCAAATACCCAAGAAATGTTAGGGAAATCGAGAATTCCCTTGTCCATTTAAGGATTTTGCAAATTCCCTAAAATCATTACACAAATTCACTGTAACATTTTCACTCATAGAACCACATATCATAAACCCGAACAGAAAATTTAAATAATACCACAAATATAACATGAACATTAAATTTACTTAAACACATTGTTCAACATTGGTCATTCATGGCGAGGATTCATTTGATATGAATACACAGATTATTAAATAGCCTCCTGAAACTCAAATCACTTCAAATCAGTAAAAATAAGTAAGAAGGAAACTAAGTGAATATCTACGATGACTCATTATTTTCCAGCACCTTCCCTGTGATGCCTACAGCTACTATCACACCATGGATCCTGGGTATGCTCACTGGTGGGGAACTTGTGTCGGTCGTACTAACTTATACCCTATACTGGAACCATATGTCTATAGTCACAGTGGACTGAAAACTGGAGCAGGTAAGAAGTTATTCCAATATTCTTCTGCTGTATAACCATCATTTATATACACCACTCAGTTGAAATGTCCAATCGTGATCTTGTATTTGATTTAATTGACTTTATGAGAATACTGGTGTACTTATTTGTATAATAATATTAAACTGCAAAAAGCTTATAAATGTAGTTACCATGATAATCTTAATTATGACATTATGTTATTGTGTTAAAAGTGTTGATATTATCGACATATAAAAAAATAATAAATGCACGGGGGCTGGTCCTCTGATGCCATATATAAGTATATATGGTATATAAGTATAAAAAATAATTGTGATGTGAAAATCATTTATGTTACTATTCTAACATACAGTAATTACAGAATATATATTTATTATCTTATCGTTGTAGTATATTAATAAGTTCTAATATTTATATTATAAACATGTTATCCTTAAATGCTGGTTTTATAGATAATGCTGTTTCTACCTCGTGCTTTGAGGAAAATCTGTTCATCTGCGAAAGATCAGCATGAAATAATGACAGATGATAACATATTTCAAAATGAGAAATAAGAAAAGAATGGGAAATAAATATAATGGATTTGTGTGTTTTAAATAATAAACAAACGCTAGTTATTTTTGAGTTTTAATGAAAATAGAAATCAAATAACCATGCCTTGGTGACACCATTGTCTCCCTTTGTATGTGAAAAGGTCGCCACTTACACCCTAACTGCACATCCTTATTGACTGGTATGATTGATTGTGTTCATTAAGGTCGGAAAACCGGTGCGTCCCGAGAAAAAAATATATCATTTTCTCTGAGTGGAAAAATTTGTTTGCATGAATCATCTGCCATGATTTATAATGATCAGTTTTTCTGCCAAGTTGAAAACAGTGAAATAACATTGTGGTTTGGAGCATATTTATTTATTTATTTACACCACCATCATCTGACGTTAATTGATACACAACTTAAGATGACCTTAACCTAAGGAAGCTGGGTTGCACTCACTACTCTGGCTATGCAATTCATTGTTGAAGTTAAGGTGACTCTAACCTGTATATCACCTATGTTAGTTCTACCTATATACATACTACCTACTATTTACAAGGGTAAAGGTAATGTTATATGAAGATAACACGCAAAGTAGTTCAGTTTTAAGTGGGAGGTATATGCATAGATATATAGTTGATAACATTGGTAACCAATACAATTAAGTCAATTTAAGAAAGTCTGAAAAGTTCTGGCAACCTGTCCAGCAGCTGACGGCGTCTTGACCAGATACTTATATATGGCATCAGAGGACCAGCCCCGTGCACTTCAATTTTCTCAATGTCAATGTTGTGGTTGAAGGCCCAGCAAGCCCCTGAACGTCTAAAAGCGTGGAACCCAAGCTCAGAAGGTTTTAACCCAATTGACATGATAAGAGAACTAAGACTTCTTCTCACTTGGTCTGCATGTTTCGGGTTTGAGGAGACAATTCGTTTAAGAACTACTACAGGGCAGATCAGCCAATCTTCTAATTAAGGGATCTGTACGATGTGTACCTGTCCTGACAACTGCATGCTCTTTTCGCATTATCTGTGTGCTAGGTATCTGCTCATTGAGAAAGCCGCTTTAGAAGGAGGAACCAGTGAGGACAGCCTGTAAAAAAGCCTTTCAACATCATAGCTTTGAAAACTTGTGCGTCCTGTAAAAAGTTGGCTGTCTGAACTAACAATTTCAGCTGCTCAAATGAGAAAATTCTCTTAATTTTGAAAAGTGCAACAGGGCATTGTAGGCGACCGACCTTATAGCCATTTTAATGAGTAGATAGAATGATAGAACTCCCAACTTGTAAATAGCGAGGAAGTTTTTCAGAACTAAAAGATAGTTTGTCAAAGTTTGAGCTCCCAGCTGTGCGAGGTACTTCACAAACAGTGATACATTGTACATTCTGAATTTTGTCTGATTAGGTGCTTCCACTTTTGGTCTGAAGCCATCCTGGGCCTGTTTGTGAAAATCTTCTGACAGCTGAGCCACCAGTGACCCAAAATCATATAAAAAAATCTGGCTGTAACATTGTCATTTCAACTTCCCACCAATTACACTGCTTAAGAATCCTTAATCCTTATAAAAGCATGCGTTGAGTGATTTTCTACCCTACAATGGAAGCCCCCTGAGGACTTGCTAAATTCTGTTCACAAATAAATGGGTTAGCTGTATGCATTTGTGTAAGTGGATCAGGTGCCCCAACAGTTTCTGTAGAGACTTGTGAGTTGCAAAAGCCCTAGACCTTCACTGGTTGCATAGCTTTTTCACTTGACGCACTTTATGCTCTGGAATTGTCAGGATACCCATTTTCGCGTTGATGTTGATTCCGAAGCATGTTACCTCTACAACTCGGGCAGTGACTTTCTCCTAATTGATCAGCAGACCAAGAGAGATGATAAGGTTATTTAGTGGTGTAAAAGTGTTGCTGGCTGAATAAGTAAGTGACACTCCACAACGTCATCCAGAATGGCGAGGGTTTAAAGCCCCTGCATTGACATGAGGTGTGTTATGCTATCTGTTGTCTCTGGCAACCCGAGGCTCCACTTTCTAACCTCAACTGGATGCTAACATCCACGCAAGGGTCTGACCTCAAGTTTCTGTATCCCTTCTTCAGGTCCACTTTATATAAAAGAGAGTCGGGTCCTAGTTCATTAATGCGAGCTACAATGTCATCATCCACTGTGGGGTTACGCAAATTGACCTCCATTCCGTCAAATACTGTATCCGGGATGTAACTGTTGACACCATGTCCCACTGGCCAAGAGAGGTCGACTATAAGTCTCGGGGTCCCATCTGGCTTTGGCCTGGTCTTCCTGGGGGAGACATGCATCTGTGAGAAAGGCGGTTCCTGGAACAGTCCCACTATTGCATAGTAGTTCACTTCTGTAGTGAGGTAATCATCTACTTCCATAGGAAAGACTTTGGCTTGATGCGTGATGCTCCACCGTTCTCTTGTATGTAAGAGCTGCATAGTTAAGAGATAGGGGAAAACAAAAGTGTAAATAGTCACAGATCTTATTCATTTTGTAGCCTGTCAGTAGGTGTCTCCATTTTTTAATATTTAGTTGAGAGGTGACCTGTACCCTTGTCACTCTGTAGTTGGGAACGTTCAACTTACTGGCAGCTTCAAAGGCTAATTGGATCCATTTTTTCATGTCCCTGCTGTCCTAGACCTGTGTATTCCCTGCCGTCATTGAAGGGGGGAAATACTTTAGGTATAAACCCCCACTGACAGTGAAGGCCATAATTGTTCACATCTATGTTACCCATAGAAACGCTCTGCTTGTGGTTACTCGTCTGAGGACAGTTTCCAATGTTGCGCCCTTAACTAGTGAAAGGTCATTATTGCTATCTTCATCATTTATTATCAGAGAATAGCATGTTGACATGTAAAGACCACTAAGTGAACTTTCAATCGAGGTGTTGCACTCTTGAATTGATGACACTTGAAAAGCTTGGTATAAATAGCAAAGACTGCTAATTGAAACTGTTTCTTCATCGTTGCCGGAAGTACTAATGTCGCCTTGCATTAGTTGCCATGCATCAGTCAATCCTGACGTGTCACTCCTGGCCCGTGCCAGTGATATAATGTGTGAACTTTGTGTGCAACCTCAACTGTGCTCACCCTCAGCTATTGCTAAATAAACATGTAAAGCACACAAGTATCACAGAAGTTTTCTAAACAAGTACGTGAACTAAAATCATGTGTCTCCGCCAGGTCCCTGTCCAAATGTTCTCTTATGGTATTCACACAAAAGCTGGTATCTGTCCACGGCTCATTCACCCCCAGTAGGACCCCAATGTCCAATGTACACCAGTTACACTGACATTGCATGAAATGCTTGCTGTAAAGCGTCACCTTGTCTTTAATGCACCAACAGCACAAACAATGGCAAACTGTCTGTGCATTAAACTCTCTGTTTGTCTGTCAGTTGTCTGGCGTGCTTCTTGGCCCTATCACACTTGCTTTCTCGGTGAGGGTAGTGTCTTTTCATTGCTTTATAGCAAGTGTAACAGACAGGTTTGTACAATACTTTCCCTTCTGAATGGTCCCTGGCCTGGTTACAATTGCAGATTTTAACTTGTTCCTCTGCATTAGTAGTTGTCTGAGTCTTAAGAGCCCTATGTGTGAAGCGTTGTCGGGTTATATCTACTCCCACTTGATCTGACCAGCTGACATGTACCCTTTCTATTTCTGTTAGAACAGCAGCATGCGCTCTCTTAGCTGTATTCCAGTTTAATCCCTGGAACCACTGGATAATGTTCAAGTCCACTAAGATGGGCATCTTGAAATTTTCGCCAACCGCACAATATTTGTGAGGCCAATGGACTAAATGCTTGACCCTCTGGTCCCCTACCCAGTACCTTCTTGATTTAAGTCTACTAGACATACTTTGATTATAGTCCCTGATGCAGTTCTCCAGAAGCCTGAGGTGTTTATCCACTTCTGTCTGTATCTCGTTATCCCCCTTTAGAAAGTCCACAGAGAGGGTGGCTTGTATGCGCCATACTGTATAGCTCTGCAAACTGAGGGTTGGACAGCAGATTTTTGCTTGAGTGTACTATGTGTTGATGATTGCAATAAAATGAAAAGGCTGCTACTGTCTCGCCTTTCCTGTTGCTCAATCCTTTTTTCAAGCTCCCCAAATCTGTCCATCATGAAATTTACCTTGTCCATAACCCCTGAGTTTGTGGTACACATAACTTTCTTCGCTGACTTGTTTTCTTTGCTGGTAGATGGCTGTGGTTGAGTTTCAGTCGTTGTGTCATTGGCCTGGGTTCCGCCTTGGCAATGGCTTGACACATTCTCACTTGTTAGTGTCGTGGTTTGACCATGTGTGTCTGCTTGTCTGCTGTTCTGGCTGCCTTTAGGGTTTTTTCCTCTGCTTACACTATACACAGACCACTTTATTTCTGGTGTTGTATTCATTAGCTGACATGTTAAACAGGCACAACTGAACAGACTATATAACGGACTTAACTTAAAATTTTCAAAAATACACTTGCTAACCCTTTACTTGCAAACTGACACTGAAATTCAAATTACTGGGATGTTAGAACGAGGCCACAGAGGGGCCATTGGTGGTAGGTTTGCAAACCACTTAACTTATGTATCAATAAGAACAAAACAAACTGTGTTTGGTGTCACACCATTACACACTCATAACACCATATTCTTTTCACTCTTGGTAAGCAAACAATGTTATGTTATTCAGCGGATTCGTATCAATATATTTTCTTTGGTCGAGATCATTGGGCTCCATTTTTATGGTAAGATGATTTATATGTTGAGAAGATCAGTTGTGAGTACTCAGGACAGAAATGCTGGCTTGCAAAAGTTCCAAACATGTTTAAAAATGAGATGGGTATCTACGATACCCATAATTACGCTCCTGGACTTCATGAGTAAAAGAGGGGTTAGACAACACATAACATTCAGGACTCACGACTTCATTATAAGGGTGGTTAAAATGAAAACCTGTGACAGTTTAATTGGCGTATCTGCTCCTACAGCACCTGGTGTAATCACCCTGACTGTCAATACCTGACACTTCTTCCTTTTCACTCTTTACTGTACAAGCCAGTCACACTTTGGCCATAGTTTTGCCTTCTGTGCTCCAAAGATTAGGAAGAAACTTCCTGACAGTGTACACAGTGCAACATCTATTGCCTCCTCCAGGATAAAGCTTAAAGCTTACCTGTTTGCAAAAGCATATCTGCCATAGCCTTATCCTCACCCCTGCATCTTCTCTGGTGTGACCTGGCTATGAAATTTGGACTCACGATCATACACCTTGTTCACGTTTAGCTACGTATTAGAGTCTGTTAATTTATGGATATTAAACACTATAAAAGTTCACAGTAGATTAGATTAAAGTATTAATAACACAGTCAGTACAAGGTACTTGTCCAACGTCTTCAAAAGCTGACTTGCCACCAAACACATTTCATCAATTGACCATCAGCTCTGTGTCATGGGCCGAAACACAACATGGTAACATAATAGACACACTGAGGGAAGTATTGCGTTGTATATTTATGCCCCTGTTCCACCAAAGGACTAAGCCCCGATCCTGTCTGCGACCCTTAATCATGGACAGTTGGTGAAGAAAATGGTAAAATAGACAGGAGTACTGAATCAGTATCAAAGCCTGGGATTAAGTTCAGATCGGCCTCAGGAAGCCTGAGGAGGCCCTAGGAGGCCCCACACAGTCCCCGACTGTTCTGCAACTAAGAACCAATTAAGCCATTTTTCTGGTCGGTTTGAACCACAATCTTGTTGTACACATACCAACTGGGTCCCAGGATGCCTCAGGACTCCTGGGACTAAGCCCCGACTAACCCCCGATTAAGTCCCGGCTTCTTCAGGCGTCCTGAGGCCTCCTCAGTGTTCCCCAGACCACAATGGCCAATTCTTGTTTTGCAAAATAACTGGATTTTCTGGGTATATATATAAATTCAGGGAAGTCATTATCATTACTTGTCTAGGAACACAGCAGGATGCCAGCTTTCTATGGAAGACATCTTCAGCAACAAGTTAGGGTTTTTTTATTTTTTATTCAGTTACATGTACTGATGTATTTGCTATTTCTACGTCGACCACAGCAACCACCACAAGCAGCAGCACCACCACCACCACCAGCCATACAGAGACCTAGAAGAAGGCACAACATGTGGGTCAGGCCATGGCTGCTACAGAGAGAGGAGAGGGGGGCCTACCACAACATTATGACTGAACTGTATGCCACAGACATTCCAGGATTCACCAATTTCATGAGGATGACCCCTGAATTCTTTGAAATGATAAAGACCAGACTGGAACCACGTCTAGCCAGGCGGGCCACCAACTACAGAGCTCCAATCAGTGTTGGGGAAAAGTTAGCCCTCATCATCAGATATCTGGCCACTGGAGAGTCATACACATCATTATCCTGTCAGTTCAGGGTTGGCAGATCCACCATTTCCAAGTTTCTACCAGAGGTCTGCAGGGCCATCCAGGATGAGTTCACCAGAGAGTATCTCAGATGTCCTACTACTCCAGATGAGTGGAAAGAACTGGAAACAGAATTCAGGATCAGGTGGGAGCCCTTGATGGCAAGCATGTGGCCCTGAAGAAACCCAAGAACTCTGGAGCCCTGTACCACAACTATAAGGGATTCTTTTCAATAGTAATGGTGGCCTTGGTTGATGGACAGTACAAGTTCAGATGGGTGGATGTGGGTACAGCTGGATCTTGCTCCGATGCCCAGATATTTAATACCTGTCACCTGAAGAGGAAGATTGATGATGGCAGCATAGGCTTCCCTGACCCAGCACCTATAACCCAGGGTGGTCGAGATGTCCCCTACTTCATCCTGGCAGATGATCCTTTTGCCCTGAAGACCTGGCTAATGAAACCCTATGCCAGAAGGATGTTAACCAGAGAGGAAAGGATTGCCAACTACAGAATATCAAGAGGCAGGAGAGTTGTTGAGAATGCTTTTGGCATCCTAGTCTCAAGATTTAGAGTCATGATGACCACTATTGAACTACCCCCAGAAACAGTCAGGGATGTGGTCAAGACCTGTGTGGTTCTGCACAACATACAGAGAAGCCAGTGTCAAGGTCAACATGGTGCTCAACAGCCTGGTGGTGATGATGATGATGTGCCTGGTGATGTTCGGTCGATTGGTGGTGCCGCTGATGGTGGTCGCGACAGAAACCCTGCCAGAGAAGCTAAAAGACTGAGGGATTACCTCAAGGACTACTTCAATAATGACGGAGCAGTGACCTGGCAAGATGGCAGAATATAACTACTACTGCAGTAACCAGTCCTTTTCAGGACTACCAAATATTCCAAAAACAATTAATCAGCTGTGCTTGTTCCAAATAACCCAATCATTTTACCAAACATAATTCACCCAACCAACAAACAGACAAACCCAATGCAAAACAAAATTCACCCAACCAACAAACAGACAAACCCAATGCAAAACATAATTCCTAAAAATAACATACAAACGCAATGCCAAACATAAGTCATCCAAACAACAGACAAACCCAATGGCCAACATAATTCCCAGAAATAACAGACAAACCCAATGCCCAACATAATTCCCACAAAAAAAATGTTAAATGCCATTTGGGTGGCATTGCGCTCATGTCGGCTCCCCCTGTCCTTGCATTTAGTATGATACTTAATTTGCATACATAATTGCTATTGGTCAAGACTGACCAGCATGGGACCTCTCTGTTTTACAGGCTTCAATCCTCCATTCTGTCATTGGAAAGCAACGAGGACGCACATATTTTCTACATATCCTACATTAAGTTATATGCTGTGCAATACTACACGTGGTGGTTCATCGACTGTATGGTTTTCTTTTTATGTTATTTTATTTCATTCTTTTACAGTATATATATTTACAATTGTTACTTTGTACTCGTTGCGACATTGTTATTTCTTTTCCAATGACGAATGATACTGTTTTATAACATAAAAATTTTTATACATTTTAATCGTGACAACTATTTTACTTGAGTTATAACTGTATTTTATTTGCATGACTAGTTATGTACAACTTGAGGTCTAATAAAAAAGATACAATACAATTTCTTGTGCAGATTCAAGTAACCGATGATGAGCAATTTTTAACTGATTTACTGAATCAAAACTCATCTTTACTCAATACTAGTGTAAATATGTCGGATTCTGTGCATGACAGTTCGGATAGTGAGGTCGATTATGACGCTCTGATTCAAGATTCGGATAATGAAACACAGTCCACTTCTGCAAAACTTGACAAGAAGGATTTGGATACTCTAGATTCGAATAGCATTGACATTAGTTCACAGTTCAAGGTTCAGTCGGTGATAAACTCACAAATTTTGGACCAGTTGCAAAAAATTGGGAAAAGACTTGACAAAATAGAGAACGTGGAATGCAAAAAGACATTGGATAAAAGTAAAATTAAAGGCCTCAAAGGCGTTTCAAAATCAAAGAAGTTGCTTTCAGCTAAGTCGGATCTGAAGTCGGATGCAAAGCCTGAAACACAGATTTCCAAGCTTCCTACGTTTGATTCTCTTAAGGAAGATGTCATGGTTCAGTCTAAAGTTGAACAAAGACTACAAGAGCTTTCAGAACTGGCCAAAACAGGTACGCTTCAAAAATTAAAGTCCCAAAGAGGTGGCCAAGTCGAGGTCATGGTCAAAAATAGGGTCTAATGGCCCCATGAATATATCTTTTCCGGTCTTAACAAGGAGAGAGTTTCATATGACCAACTCTCGGTTACTCAGTGGGTGGCTGGTTTTGGCCGCACCATGAGGGAGGAATCGGATCCGGAAATTAAACAACATATGCTTGATTATATGATCTCCCTCATGGATGATGCTAATGATTTCTCGTGGGTTTCGGCCAAAGCCAGCCACGCAGTGTTATTATGTCGCATGGAACAGGGCGAGATTAGATCATATTCCGATGTTATGGCCATTGACTGGATTAGGAGGGCTAATGCTCAAAAATACATGCCTACTTCGGTGACTAGTTCCCCTCAAAATTCAACTTTTCCCAAGATGTTTGGAAAAACTACAAAGTCCATGCCTTGTACATATTTTAATCAAGGTACATGCTTGCAAAAGAAATCTCATGAGACCAGGGGGGTCCTTTATAAGCATATCTGTGCTTCTTGTTTTGCTTCAGCAGGGAAGACATTTCCTCATGCTGAAGTTGAATGCAAAAACAAACATAAAGGTCAGTCAAAAAATGATTAACATTGGGTGATCACAAACAGGTGTTCACCCATCGTGATCGCATTTTTGTAAATAAGAATACTGATGTCACTCACATCAACACTCAGTTGTTGGCGACTCGTGACACATGGTCCAAATGGTTTATGGTTAACAGATCGGTTAACACTTCTGTTAACCATAGATCATATGCTGAAGTTTTAAAAAATTCTTCAAAAAATTCTATACCAAAGAATTCAAGTAGCGTTAACAACCATGCACCAAGCAACTCTGATGCATCCAATTCCTTACAAACTGCACATACTAAGGCCCATTGCGTTCCTGAACGCATTTCTCACAAATCGAGTACAAACTGTAAGGGGTTACCTTATATACGCAATTCAGTGTCTGAAGGTCAGCCTTATGTGCAAGAATTTTCTTTGCCATTGCAGAATAGATACGAAGTATTACAGCCGACTGTACAGCCACAGCACTTGGCCCTGCAGCATGATACTTTCTATGAATCTTTGCAGGGCAATAAAAACAAAACTGGGAAAAAATTGGGTACAAATACATGCTGTAGTGGTACTCCTGATGCTACCAATTCTATAACTTCCAGGGGCAATAAAAACAAAACTGGGAATAAATTGGGCCAGGTACCTCAGGAAGTCCAACAATTAGGCCTTGTAGATTAGTCTAAGCACCATGTTCCATATTTCAGGGGCAATAAAAACGGACCTAGGGCCAAATTGGGTCAGGTGCTACCTCATAGTGCTAGTGCTATTCACTTTGATACTGACTCTGATTCAAAAAGGGCTTCATTGCATACTGCTTTTATACAAGCCAAAGACACACAAGGTGTCCCCACATCCACAAGTCATGATTTAGCATGCGTGGAGGAAAACAATGATGATGAATATGTCTATCTTTATGATGTTTCTAATTCTTATGTGAAACGTAAACGTCATATCCCTGATCATATTTATCAGAATAAATCCTTATCTTTAGATTATGTCAATTGTGTCCACCAGAATGGTAAGGACTTTGGTTTCTTACCATTGAACAACCTCATGGTTTACACAGGAAATGATATCATATGGTCAGAGGTTCCTACTATTATTGAAGCCCATAACATTGTTAGAAAATCGGAAAAACCTAACTTTATGGGGGCTAGGATCCCTGTAGCTAGTCAGTTTAATATTCATGCTTGGAAATTTTATCTTGACCAATATTGGGATAAACAAATTTTAGATCTCTTGCAATTCGGCTTTCCTTTAGATTTTGACAGGTCAAAGACATTAGAAAGCACTTATGTTAATCATTCTTCCGCTTTAAAATTTCCAGATCATGTACAAAATTACATTGAAACTGAAAAGAAATATGGGGCTATATTGGGTCCTTTTCAAGAATTTCCCTTCCAATGTCATATATCTCCCTTCTTAACTAGAGATAAGCCTAACTCTAATAATAAAAGGGTTATACTTGACTTAAGTTTTCCACAAGGCAAATCAGTCAATGATGGGGTTAGTAAAGATTTATACTTGAATACATTCTTTGAATTGAACTATCCTTCCGTCGATACTGTGGTAAATCGCCTCAAAGTATTAGGCTCTGAAGCACTTCTGTATAAAATCGACATTAGTCGTGCTTTTAGACATATCAGGATTGATCCTGGCGACTTAGATCTTTTAGGTCTTAAGCATGATCAGCTGTTTCTTGATTGTACGCTGCCGTTTGGATTTCGTCATGGTTCCGTCTTCTTTCAGAGGTGTACGGATGCAGTACGGTATATTATGAGTAAAAACTTCAATTTTCCTTATCTTTGCAACTATATTGATGATCTTATATATACGGGTCTTCTACAGGAAATACATAGTTCTTACACTATTCTTATTGCTCTGTTACAAGAATTAGGCTTAGAAATCAGCCAATCCGAGTTGGTTCCCCCCACAACCACTGCTGTATGCTTGGGCATTGAAATTGATACCGTTACACGTACATTAAAGATACCCGCTGAAAAATTGTCAGAAATTCATAGTATATGTAAAAAATTTGCCTGTAAAAGTAAAGTTACCAAAAATCAGCTACAATCCTTATTGGGATCTTTGCTGTATATTACCAAGTGCATTAAACTTGCAAGATTTTTCCTCAACAGAATGCTTCAATTACTCAGAGAATATACAGACAAATCTACCATTCATTTAGGTGCTGGCTTTCATAGGGACCTCAACTGGGTCAACACATTTTTGCTTCAGTTAAATGGTGTTACCTTTTTCGACTATAAAGAACCAGATCACACAGTCTATCTAGATGCATGCCTCACTGGCTTTGGGGGAGTTTTTGCAAATAAGATCTATGCATTGCATATACCGCTTGCTTTCAAAAATTACACAATAGTTCATCTCGAGATATTGAATATAGTTGTGGCATTAAAAATTTGGGGAGATACTTGGAAAAATCAAGTCCTTGATATTAAATGTGATAATATGGCGGTCGTTGAAGTTCTCAGGTCTGGTAAAGCTCGTGACCCCATTTTAGCTACTTGTGCAAGAAATATTTGGTTGTTAACTGCCATATTTAATATACAACTCACAGTTACCCATATCCCCGGGGTTCAGAATACAGTTGCAGACTTGTTTTCTAGGTGGCAGGGTACAGGCCATCAACTTAATACATTAGCCTCTCTTCTTCCAAGTTATGAATGGATGCCAGTACATCTGGACCACACTCATTTAAACGAATACATATAGCATGTTCTTTGTATTGTAGATGTATTGCTACATTCCTCACAGCTGGCAGCTTCAGCCTTGGAAAGGCTCAAGACAGGTTTTCGTCCAGCTACATGGCTCCAATACAATCGAATGTTTGCACAGTTCCTAGCATTTCTAGAATTTGAGAAAATTCGCATATTGCAGGTGAACACTATTGCTTTGCTTTCCTTTATGGAGTTCTGTTATCAGAGTGGTCTTTCGCAGGCTAATATTGCCAATCATCTATCTGCAGTTAGAGCCATGTTTATAGTCCATGGGCTAAATACAGATTCATTTAAAGATCATAGACTGCCTTTGTACATTAAATCTCTTAAAATCAATGCAGTTTTCAACCCTACCATGTCAAAAATTGTGTCTATTGATATGTTGCAAAACATTGTAGCATTATGTGATCAAAAACAGTTTCCAGTAGTTTTCAAAGCACTGTATCTCTTCTGTTTCTTCTCTTTTATGAGACTTTCCAACATATTGCCACAGTCTGCTGCTCAGTTTGATTTGACTAGGCATCTGACTAGAGGAGATGTGATTTTTAGCCAACAGGTGTGCACAGTCATAGTCAAATGGTCAAAACCATTCAGGATCGTAAAGAAACTATTACCATTTCACTGCCACTGTTAGGTTCTTCACCCCTCTGTCCTGTGGCAGCTTTGAAGTCCATGTATCAGGTCTTTCCAGCTTCCAAAAATTCCCCTTTATTTTTAGTACAGGGACGAAGTAAGCTGGTTCCATTGGCTGACTCTGCTGCCAGGAAGCATCTGAAGTCCATTTTGGCTATGCTTAACGTGTCTCCTCATTTAACATTTCATAGTTTTAGAAGATCAGCCACTACTTGGGCTTTTCACAATGGTGTGTCTTTGCAAGAAATTATGAAGCATGGCACCTGGTCATCACAGTCAGTATGGAGATACATCAAATCCGTCCCTTCCTCTTCTTCCCAAGTCTCTCATACTTTCCACCAACATCTTTCCCTGTAGTTTGGTATTTGGCGCCTTATTTTGCCATTTTTTACATTTTTCATGGTGAAACCATATACAATACCATTACATTTCTCATATTAAGCCATGTATTCATGTTTTGAAATGAATTATTATCACTTAACATGGCTGCTCTGTCACCTTTTAATCTGGGCAAAGTATAAGAAAAATGCTATGAACTCATTGCCTTTTGGTTTCGGGCTTGCAAATTTATTTTGTGCACCCGTAACCCCAGTGGGTCTATTAGAAAACTTGGGGTTGTGAATTAGTTGATTTTTGGTCAGGGTAACTATGTACCATGTCTCTTTGTTATATGAGTGACAGGGTTTTCAATTCGCATATCTATATGCTGAACTTCATAATGTCCTCGTATATATGGGACATGTTGTGATTATCATTAGGTTATGGCCTACTGGTCATAATTTTATTAGGCTAAAGTTGTTAGGTCAAAAAATTTTGGCTCCCGGGTTAGCACGCTCTTGTTCACCCGATTGAGCCCAGTAATTTTCGGTACTTAGGGGTTCATTTTTTGGGGGGAATCTTATGTTAACTTCTGTTTGTCTGTCTGTTGTTGATACACTTCATCATATCATTAGTATTATATAATGCCTTGTATTACAATGAAATGTCAAATATAGCAATGGTGTGTTTTAATAATAATAAAATTATATAACCCATATTATTTCTTACTGTCTTGGGGGGGGGGGGAGCTGGAAATGCAGACAGACAAACCCCATGCCAAACATAACTTGGTAAATGGAATAAATATTGCATATATTTGGAAATCGACACCCTAGTTTCACATTTGGTTTTTATTCTGGAGAAATAACTGAAACTGAAAGTTTTTTCTTTATTGCAAATCTCAAAATAAAATTTTTTATTCCACTTCAGGGAAATTTACAAAATATAACCACCCAAGTGGTTCTCTTTACAGTATGGTTTATCTGTCTGTTGATTGTGGGGAGTTATGTTTGCAAATTCGTTTGTCAGTTTATTGATTGGAGGTTATGTTTGCTATTGGGTTTGTCTGTTTGTTGGTTTGTGGCCATGTCATAACATAATTTTTTTTGTCTCTAGGGATGGTGTCAGTGTTGGACTGTTTCATTACAGATTTAAAGCAATCCCATGGATTTTAAACTACAAATGGGCAGATTATTGGCCATATTGGGAGTTTATTTATCTATTTTTTTCTATGTGGCCTTCTGTTGTTATGTGTATTACCATGGGTTATTAGTTTCATGTTTGAGGTGGTGTGGGTGTTGGGCTTTTTTTCTTTTTTTTGTACTGAACTGTTATGTTTTGGGAGGGGAATTTGAACAACTTGCAGCTAAATAATTGTTTTTGGAAGATTTGGGCGGCCCTGAAAAGGGCCTATGGGGGGGTACGAGCCCCACCCGGACTGGCTGGCTACTGAGGAGGCTGCTGCTGTTGAGGCGGTGCTGTGGTGGTGATGGTGTAGAGCTGCTGCTGCTGTTGCTGCTGCTGCTGAGGCTGCTCAGTGATTTGTGTTGTTGTTAGATCTGGTAGCTAGCTTAGTATTCCACTTAAGTTGTGTCTGCTGCCCTCGTCCTGTAATGTCAGCACTGATGGAGGGTTTCCAAAGCCAATGGGGCTGGGTGTGTAGTAGACATAACTGCTGGAACTGCTGCCTGCTGCGGCCTGGGTGGAACTAGACACCTATTGAGTGGTTTTTGGCAGTATCCCGACCCTCTGTGACTCTTTGATAATAGTGGCTGATCTCTTGGGTAGAACTTTACATCTATGAGTGTTCTTTACTTCTTCAATGTCTCTAAAAATCCTGCCCTTGAGGTGCTCAAACTCCTTTTCAGTCATCTTTTCAGCCTCTGATGCCACATAGTCAAAGAAGGGCTGCCTGTCTGACTTCTGCTGCATGAAACCTGAGATCAGTGTCCTCATCTGGTCGAAGTGCTTGAGTATCTTTGAATCTGTAGAAACTGGTGTAGATGTAATAATTGGTTGATTTGCACTCTCCCTCAGGACACTGGACTCAAGATGTTCGGTATCAGTAGTAGAGCCATGCGATTCTTCATGCCTGCTGGTGTTGGGACTGACATCGAACCCGGAACTTCTGTTGGCCCCCTTGCGTCTGATGTGGGTCTTAAGGAAACCCATCTGCTGGTAGACCCAGGACTGTCTCTTGGTCATCTCCCTTGGGGCTTGGCCAGTCTGTAGCTTAGAGAGCTTTCCATAACGAGTTCTCTGTGACTCAAACCACCTTCTGACATCAAAGGGCTGGAGCTTCAGTTCTGCAGAGATTTCTGACCAGAAAGGCTCCTTCCTATGTCTGTTGTGGAAACGTCCATGCACCTTGTCCTACAGCTCTGGGTGCTCCTGTACAAACTCATCAATGGCAATTTCTTGGCTGTCAGTGAATGTAGCACAAACCCTGGCTCTCTTGGCTGCCGAGTGGCACTCTGATTCTTCCTCACACCTCTCATCTTCTTTGCAAGCTTCCTCAGTAACTTCTAAACCTTCCTCTCTATCCTCTAACCTCTCTTCTGTACCCTCCTCTGTCCTTTCCTCTGTCCTTTCCTCTGTCATCTCCTCCAACTCTCCACCTTCCTTCTTCCTCTCCTCTTGCCTCTCCTCCATCTTCTTCTTTCCTCTCTTTTCTCCTTTCTCTTTCATCATAACTCAAGTGAATATCACAAAAAATGTAAAAAAAAACTGAAATGTGTCTCCTAACTGTTAAATTTGCCCTAACTCAAGTAAAATGTGAAATGTAAAAAAAACTAAAAACCCCTAAGCAGTAAGTGGCACACGTCTCTCAGTAGCCAATCAGTCTAAACACAGAAAGCGTGTGTGCTGTTGCTTATATAGTCCCAGACCCCCTCATTGCCTCTTTTTGGTTTCAGACGCGTGGAAAATAGTCGGTGCTTAATTGGTACTTAGTCCAAGGCCCCCCGGGGCGTCCTCAGACTGTCGCAGACTAAATTTCAGTGGTCCCAGGCAGCCTGAGGAGGCCAGTTTGGATCAGTGTGGATCGGCTTCTCTTAGTCGGGGCTTAGTCCCAGACCCAGATTTCTTAGTCCCAGGACACCTGAGACGGTCTGAGGCTTCCCGGGACTAATAAAACCGATTTGTTTTCACACGCATGAAACTTCAAAGATCTGTTATGAGTTGGGGACTGACAAACAGGCTTCCTGGGACTAAGCTATGGACGCGTGGGACTAAGGGTCGCAGGAGGCCTGAGACAACATAGGACTGTGTAAATTTGGGTCTGAGGAGGCCTGAGGAAGCCTGGGACTGGACATTTTGTGGACGGCGGGAAATGAGAAACATGTTTGATATTTCTCACGGCCCCAACCGACAACTACCGATCCATACCAAACGCCTGGGACTAAGCAAATATTTGAAAGCGACTACAAAAAACCCTTAATTGGGAAGCTTAGTCGTGTGGTGGAACACCCACAAAAAAACATCAAAATATCTACATGTACTAGAGGACCCAAAGCGTTATTTGGTCCATCCTGACTGCATGAGTATAGCCCAAGATTTTGAGTGACATTGATAAACTGACATGATATGTCTTGCAAATTTGTTAACTATCTCCATTCCATATTTTCTAATGCTATATTTGTGGTACTAGTTAATTTAATGAACCTGGAATGTCAGTTTTGTTGTACTGATATATACTTCTATATATTCCCCATAATAATATATGATTTAAAAGGCTCAATATGAAGATCCTCTAATGAGCTGGAATCCTAAAAGTACAGTCCTTGAACCTGCTGAAGTCTTAACCCAGAAAGCACCCCCAGGGAAGGATGACTATAGTGGAGTGCAAGCTAGTCTAAACAGGTAAATCTTCAGTTGGCTTCTGAAGCTTGAAATGGTCTGTTGTGATCTGACACGACATTGGAGTCTGTTCCATTCCACTGGGGCAGTAGTGGCAACAGTTTCCAAGGTCACATAAAGTTGATAAAGGTCATCAGGTCAAAGCCGTGTTCTCATTTGAGGGATTGTATTACATGTTACTTTTACATACAAGTGGTTGAAAGTTTGATAAATTATTGGGAAATTTTAGATGAGAATTTCCAAAACACCACACATATCACAAAATAAGCAACTAAAATGAGGGCCAACTAGAAGCCATAAAAATAACTAGTGTAAAATCAAATTAAAATACCATTACTAAGAAGCAAAATAAGATTTTCTTGTATAATGAAGTCGCACAATGATAATAAGGTGTTTGTATGTTTGTGCGCTTGCCAGACTCGATCTGGGTGTGCGAATCTCGCTGTGTTCTGTTTGTGAGGCATTTGTTTGTCTGCCGGCTTCAGCTGTATTATGTTAAGAAGATGTTTGTTTGTTTGTTTGTTTGTGTGACTGCCAGAGTCAATCTGACCTGAATTAATGAAGTATTCGTTCTGGCGTTATTATCACGTGAATGTCCATTCTCTTGGTTAGGGTGGGATGGAGGGTAACAAATTTTTCTGACATTCAGTTAACCTTGTTGCTACTTTCATTTCAAATCCAATATGACCAACTCTATGGTAGAAATGTAATGAAACATGAAGATCAATGGTGATTGGAGTTGCTATGTTAAGCCACAAGAAATTATGGTTCTTATTTCCACCACCAGGGATTAAGGTAACAGTAAAGGCAGCAGACCCCTTTCAGGCCGTGCTGTTCAAACCATGTCTGTCTATGGCCTTTCTGGGATGGACTGAAGAAACTGATAGACTTTTTTAACATGTCAGACTACTATACTTGATTAGGGATGACACGTAAGGGGAATGGGAGATGGTTATAGCTTTAAAAATGAGGTTATATCTGAAAATCTACTATTCGGCTATTCAATAAATATATTTTTCTCCAAAATTTAAATTACAAGCTTTGACATAATACACCGTGGCCAGAACCACAAATAGCTTTCACCCACAGAGGTAAATGCTGATAAGGCCCTGTCACACATGTTATACTCTGTTTATTGTGTATCTTAATACAATAAAGGTTTTAATCATTCTGTGCCTATGTTAATATCACATGACCACAAAAAGCAGACAAAAATATGATAATTTTTTTTTAAGTTAGATATTATCAACTGTGTGAATGACACATATGACAGAACTGTAGACTATTTCAAACCAATGAAATGTTGGTGTAAATTATTGTGTAGTTAGGTGGATAACTTAAGTATGTAAATTAGATAAAATCTTAATGTGATAAAGTAAATAAATTTTTAAAAATATACATGTTGTATAAAAAAGTACATGTTGCTGTATGTAAAGGTATAGCAAACATTATGACAAAGAAATGTTATATTAATGTAGCAACAATATCCAATATTCTTGTGTTTTGACAAATACACTATATATTTTGCTTTCAGCCTTCGAATATGTGGTACACATGGATCTATGTCTGCTTAACTTTGACACTGGCTGGTAAGCTCTAATTTTATATGATGGCTTTGATACATCATTATTGGCAGTTCCTTTAGAAAAGTTGGAAGATCTTTGGTGGTGTAGTAGGTTACATATTTGCCTGCAAAAGGTATGGCCATGATTTCTTTGATACTTGTGCTAAAGAAAGATAACAGTTACCTCTACCTACTAGGTGTTAAATTCATGGCCGCTTGTTTATTATTTGTTTGTTAGCAGGATTACACAAATAATGCTGGTTGGATTTTCATATGTAAAAGAGAAGATGGATCTTGGTCCAACTAAGAGCCCATTAAATTTTAATAGTAATCCAGATCACCAACTAGTTCCAAGAAATATCAAAGATCTGAATTTTTCCATGTACTTATTGTTGAGCCTTTTAAAAAAAAACACAATACATACCTTGGCGGGGGTATGCACTCTATGAGTGCTTTTGTTTTTTATTAGTTTAATGTGTACAGTGCATAAGTGTAGATATATTTCTAACACAGTTTGGTGAAAGATGCATTAAAATGCGTAATAGCATTTGTATCACTGAACACAAATTCTTCTTGATAAATTTCAATATATCTTATCCATATATCTTTGTCATCGTCAAAAAGACAAACTAACTCGAAAGCATCTCATTTTACTTGTGATTTATAGCTTGTAAACCCTGTGATAAGGGATGGCACTTTTACAAGGGCAAATGTTACTACAAGAACTCTTCAAAGCTGACCTGGCATCAGTCAGAAGTTGAGTGTATGTCTCATGGCAGCCATCTTGTTAACCCAGACAACCAAGATGTGAAGGACCACATTGTGTCATTGGTAACCACATTATCACCATGATCACATATGTATAACAGTTAATGTAACCTCAATCGGTTATTACAGCATTGTGGAAAAATTTAAAAGTAACTTGTTTGTCTACAAGTCATTAATTGTAGATGCCAAAGATAATGTGATGAGTCTTATTTTTAAACTATTTTTAGCACTCATTTTCTATTAAATTTGTGAAATCATTCTTCTACATCTGCCCTGAAATGTGGACATTTTCACTTCAACGTTTATGTTGGCATGCTGTTTAACCAGATTGCCTAAAGGCCTTGCGGGTGTTGTTTTACCCATGGTGTCTCGCTGATCATGCTAGTAGTCAGATGTATGTGCATCTTGATTTAAACATTGACCATGTTTTAGTTAACCTTGACCATTAACATCTTGTCTGTACTGTACCGTTAAAATGTAAACTGTAGGAAGTTGATATTTGGTCGAGATATTGGTTGGGTTGTAGGTTGGCAACGTCATAGTGTGGCTTTGATTTGCATTTGACCTTTTTGTCGTGACTTTGGTCTTCCAAATTTATGTAAGCTATAATATAGCAACTGTAGGTGTATGAAGCTGTTGATTGGAAGGTGTATTAGTTGTAATGTGTAGGTGTGCAACATATTGGTCTGACCATAGTATGACCTTTCACATTGATTCTGTGCACTGGGAAAATTTCTGACTTTGGATTCAACTTATCCAGGCCAGATCTCTACAACTGTAAGGTAGAAGAGGTTTAAAGTTGGCCAGAATATCCCTTGGAGCAGTGGTATGGTGTGACATTTGATCTTGGCTTAGCACTTTAAAGATATTTGCCTTTAACTTAAAAATCTGGCCAGATAGCCACAAACTCGAGGTGGAAGATATTGACCTTTTGGCTTGGCTCTGTTTTCTACTAGTACATTTGAAACATATTTCTCCTGTCACAAAGTTTTTTGAATGCTGTAATTAATTATTAGTAGTTTTACTTTATTAGGTGTTGTTCTTTTACCTCGAGATGCAATAGCCCTTTACAACTATTCTTCTATTCTAAGAAGTATTTTTTACAGTTCTATAAGTTTTAGTTTTCTTGCTATTAGATTATCTTGTTTCGATAGCTTGTCTCCACACACTTTTTTCTTTCTTGAGTGTTATTTCTCAGGTACATGTTGTTTACAGTGTTCTAAATGATACCTTATCAGTTGTACTTCCCTCTCTCCTATATCTCATGATGTGCCACCCCAGGCCCTGGGGTACAGGGATCTCTGATGCTACTTTTAAAAGACAGAAATTATCACTTTTAGCTTCAAGAAGATGACAGCATTTGGGTCAGAACTGATTCCAATCATCTGAAGTAAGTGCATTCTTAGAATCCAGGTTAATTAGATAAGTTATACTCATAAAGTTGTATTTGAGTATTCATTTACATGGTCATTGTTCAGTTCTAACTTATTGCAAACAATAAATTGGAAAAACTGAAACTTTTCTAACCATGTCTATAACTGGTTTCTGTTTTAGATTGTCTGATGAGTTCATATTGGGAAAATATTGTACCAAGTTAACAAGGAATTTAAGTGAGTATACCACTAATATTATTATTATTTCATTCTTGTGGAGACAATAATAAACATACACAATTGTGGAATAGAGAAAATGCTATAAAATAATATCAACCGCAAATATGCCTGCCACCTGGCTTTATCCTGTAAAAATTTAAGACAGAAAATTGACACTTTTTCTTCTACATCAAAATCTTTGTCCAACATATAATTACTTTCAAAATAAAGTCATAATTCCATTATATATAAATGTGTTTAATTGGTAAATTCTTTCTTAAATCAGAAATTGCTAGAAGCAAAGTAATATATATGTATATATATATATATATTTTTGTAACTTAGTAACTTGTGTTTTGTTTGTTTGGGTTTAATGTCGCTTTCAATCCATTGTATAGGTCATATCAGGACGGGTAGATTTATGGGCAGAGCAAACCAGTACATACAGGTGCTCAAGTTTCTGTACTGTAAACTGCTGACCAATGGCAAGCAACTACCAGCTTTCCCACTTGAGGTCGGGCAGGGATTCAAACTCCGATCCCAGAGGTGGATGGCGAGAGTGTTACCACTCTGCCGCAGTGGCCCCCATTCATAACTTGTGAGTTAATTCTTTAAAACATTGCAAAGGAAGACACTGCAATTTGTCAGGTCACAGTCGTGATTAAAGTGGTTTCAGAAGTTATCTGGCAACATATTTATTAAGTTTCCTCAAGTTGATCCTCTATTTGCTTCAATTGGACTTGCCCTAATAGACACGAGAAGTGATCCATCAGAGATGTCTGGTTGAAATTAAGGGTAAATAAGATATATTTAAGCTAGGGTGTAACAGTGAAGTATTAACTGAAACACACAATGTATTATTTCTAGATTTTGTACCATATGACTTCTATGACACTATCTTTACCCTGATTGACGACCCTGAAGATGCTGATGGGTATTTCACCTTTTTTTTTGACACTGACTTTGAAAGTGGAGCCAGGGAAAGATGCGAAGATTTGTGTAGACAGGTTGGTATACATCGATTGATTGGTTGACTTATCGATTGATTGTGTGAACCATTATTGTACACTCCCAAAATCAACCGCTATTGTAGAAAGTGAAACTCAAAGAAAACGAAACTGCAGATATAAATTCACATAAGGGTATGTAAAAACTATTGATTTGCCTTCATTTAAAAACAAAATAAACTGCTGCCTTTTATTTGACAGAACAGTCGTTGTGCTGCCTACACATACTATGCTTTTAGTGATGTCAGTCGGCCTCACTGGTGGGGTACATGCATTGGTCGGTCAGATGATTACAATATCCTTGTACCATATTCCTATGGTTTCAGTGGAGTAAGACCGATGCCTAAAGGTTAGTTGTGACTATATGTATGACCTTTACATTATGAGTTAATGACCTCAGACCAGTCTTAATTGGATTATCTTTTTATGAAACGAAATTGATAAAAACACCTCAGATATGACAGCATATTTAGGTTTGAATATACTAGGATAAAGCCTGGAGAAATTCTGAAATATTTTATGATATTGCTCCCTGGTTTAAAGGACGAAGTAGGAACCTCACAAAATAGGCCAAATGTGTTGACAAACAGATACAAACTAGCGAACTCGGAACTAGAAAAACAAATAAAATATGGTGTACTTCCATTAATAACATTTGTAAAACCTAATTAGCTGTCCAATTTATATACCCACCCATTGTTTTCACCATAAAGAAAAAGAGATGATTCTCCATTGACCGTCCTCCATGACCTGTTGGAGTTTTGGGTCAATGGGTATGCTGCTAGTCACATCTTATTGCAGATTAATAGGGTTCGAGATTAAGTAGATTTCTGGTTTTGGGTGGGGATAATTCAAAATTGGGTTAGATGTATTCAGTAAACATTAGGCTGACAGGATCCATTGCCTTTAGTTTTAATTCATATCAAATACCAACTCTATAACACCACAGAGATTAACAAAATATTGTGTATACATGCCATACAAAGTTTAAAATAGAATGTTTAAATCAAAATAAAAATATAAAACCAACTATTCTTTTATTGTCTTGGGGGTTCTGTGGGAAGTGGCCAAACTCACACTCCTGCTAAAAAGTGTGAGCCGCTTACCTGTATCACTTGGTGTCATTCCACAGTGTGGAATCTTGACAAATGTTTGCTACACTTTACTTCACTGCTTATCAAGGATGGGTCAGTAGGCCTGGTGTCTCTATATCAAGAGCATTTTTACTGGATTACTGCAAAGAGATTGTACAACTGCCATCTCGCTTGTCAATGCAAAAAAGTTAAGGGAATTTACTGTCAAACTAAATAATTATAAGCTGTTATCCCATATTTTGTGCATATGCAGACTTTCATAATGATTTCATTGAACAGAACTGGTAACTAAGCTATGACATAACCTCTATCTCACTTGTCAACACATAGAATGGAAAACTTAAAATATTAGACAGAGATCACGAGTTTGAATAAACTGCATACTTTTTATCCCAGATTTTTTTTGTATTTGGGGACTTTTACTGCGATATCATTGAGATGAAATGTCCGTGTTAGATTGGGGTGTGTTGAAATGCAGAGTCCCTGAAATTGAACAGTTTTGCATTGGCAACCTCCCAATGTATACATTTTTAAGCGCAAGCTCTAGTGACCCTCGTGCTTTTCGATGTCACTTTTGGGGGGTTTTCGTCCCGACTTTCATGAATTGTGGCATACCATGATGAGTACCTGTTTCATCACTGAATCAAGCAGGAGTGGGTTACATTAGTACTTGGATGGGTGACCGCCTCAGTGCACTACACATGTCTCTGGTGGCTTTGCAGCTTGCACTAGTAAACCGAAACCCCTTTCAACCTTGTTATACCAACTCATTCCGATTAATTATGGTGGTAAGAATGCTACATATACAATGTGTTTTGAAGCAGTGTAGAACACAACTGTAACAATGCAAATATAATTGGTTTTACAAGACAATGTAGAATATCAATATCTTTTGGTCGTACTACTTAACATTCTTGGAGATCTTATGCAAAAAAACTGAAACAAGAATATTGTTCGAGTTTTTAAATTCTCTAAATCTCCTTGACCTGTAACTTCGGATTTCCAAAATTGCATTTTTCCTCTCTCATTTATTGTGTAAACTTTGTACACATTTTAATTTAATACGTCAATCATGTAAACAATGTTTCTTTTGTCAGGGTCTCTTATCAATGAGTCATGTTTGGGGAAGTATGGGTTTGTCTGTGAAAAGTCTGTGCTGCACTGATATCGACAGGAGATTCCATTTGGTAATATTAATAATTGTTTTACTTGATAATCAAGTTAACAGTTACAATAAACTTTGAACTGATCTCTATGTGTGTTTAATGGCTTAATGTTACGCTAGACCACAGTCAAAACAAGGTATGGTATTAGAAAAATGATTTTGTATATATTTTGTATGTAAAGTTTATAACACAACAGTGGGCGAGCTTCCTATAGACGTTGGGGCCATGGTGGCAGAGTGGTAACACTCTCGCCTCCCACCTCTGAAGCCGGGGTTCGGTTCCTGGCATGACCTCAACTGGGAAAGCTGGTAGTTGCTTGCCGTTGGTCGGTAGTTTACAGTACAGAACCCTGACGAACTGTATGTACTGGTTTCCTCTGCCCTTCCAACTACCCGTCGTGATATGACCTGTACAGTGTTGAAAGTGACGTAAAACCCCAAATAAATAAATCCTATAGACGTTTTACATTATGGAGAATATATGTATCTTTGTTAAACCGAATGGCCACATGTTTTCTAAACTATATTGCATTCAATTTTGTCTGAAAGATTTCTCAAGTCATGTGTGTGATGCCACATGATCACATACACTAGTGAGACGGGGTCATCTTTATTACATTTACTACTTGGCTTGATCTTTATTGTCCCCAATTTACACAGTGAATTATTTCTGTCCAAGATAATGTATCTGTTTAACTCCTGATTTGTGCATTTAGACTGCAATTAACTGGATTTGGTTTGTGTAAATAGTCCCTGCACATTTTATACCAGAAAATAATCCAATACAGTACTTGGACAAACGCATGGTTTTGTGGTCATAATGGACACATTGTTTAATTTATATTGTCGAACTTATTCCCATTTTTATATGTAATCCACTTATTAGTGAAAACAATGATAAAAGTAGTCACATAGACGAGGATCATGGTTGCAAGGTCACCTTGACAGAAAAAGTATTTGATGCTGCTTTTTTTCACAGTAACTTGTACTTTGCAAGACAGGTATTTGGTAATGTCTCACTTACACAGGTGTTTTATAATGGTAATGACAGTTCTAATTTGAATTCAAGTTTCATAGCGTTTAATTTCTACAACTGTACATTCTAAGCTATAAGATATGCATGAGCCAGAGTCCAAACATCACATATCAGGGGACATAGATGAGGTCAGCAAAGCCATGGAGACACCAGGAACAAATAAATTAAGATGGATAAGGTTTTGGAAAGACCTAAGACTTTAATTTGGATCTGAAGGATGTAAGAGAGGTAGCAGATCACTTGTTATCAGGCAACTCTTTCCATATGGTAGGTGCATTATAAGCAAAGCTATGGGTGAAATGTCATAAAAGTGGAGCAATGTTCAATAGGGAGCCAGTGTAAACTTCTCAGAATGGATGATAAGTATACTGACACTATACTGATTGGCAAATGTTAAATAAGTCTGTCATGCTAGCACTTCAATCAAATCAAATAAATTCTGTCTTGTCAGGATTCTCAATGAGCATGCTGGAATACATCCACTTCTGAATTGTTAGTCTAGAGGAAATATTAATTTGAGTAAGCAAGTATAGTTGTGTATCATCTGCATAAAATTGATATCTGATGTTATTATATTTATACATCGTCTTCATGGAAACTCCTAAATTAATTTTACACAGATCTAACAATGAGAAGTCCATTTTGAAAAAAGGGTACTTGAATATTAAGGTTAAGGTTCGAAAGCACGACCCCAGACGTTGTAGTTAAATGTATTACCAATGCCTCAAAGAGACAATCCATTAATTATAGTGAAATTTCACAAAGTATTGGTTGTTCTTGTAGTCTCTGTCAGTGGTTTCAGATGTTATAGCCAGTGGCATGCCTTCAGAAGCATCAGTGAAAGCTTATATGAGCAGCACATGAAACTGTTTATTTACAAACACATAAATATGATTAGCATTTAAGTTAACCAGCACTTCATAAGTATTCATAAGCAATACACTGAAGCTCCCTTTTTACAGATTAACAGTGGAATGTATTAACGGTCCAAATATCGACACAAAAGAAATATAGAAGAAATACAATGCACAGAACAACAGAAGCAGTCTGTAGAGAAGTAATACAATATACAATACAACTTCAGGTAATTGCAAAAATAGTTCTGCAAAATATACAATGTTTTTTTATTCCAAAGGATGAATTAGAGTTAATGTAAGACCTTTTGATTGATAATGTTATAACTTTAAAGATGAAACTTAGGATGTCCATAAATTTGATCATATTAGAATTCAAATTAGACTAGTCCTTCAGTCTATATTGGTTTGTTGCCAAGATCAAGTTCCGGACCAACTGACCCAATAAACACTAGAATAGACAAACCAGGAATAATGCATAACCTACTAGCATCGATGAAAGTTGTGTATGTATGCCATGGAAGGACATCAGTCATAATTGTGTGATATATATTGTTGAGAGAGAGTGCACAAATTAATTTTTAAGATTATGCTGGCTAACAAACAATAGTTTCACATTTCATTTCCAATTCATCTTTAATGGGGTTCCACTATTGAGTAATATTGTGCACAAATACCCAAAGTGTTATCAACGAAATGTTTACAGAAATATCCTGTAGCAACATGTGTCAAAAGAGTATCATTTTAACAATAATAAACTGCAAATTGTAAAATTGTGAATGGATTAGAAACCCTACAATTTACAAAAGGAATACAATCAGTGCTCCACTAAAACTATTGTCTCATTATACATATTGCTTTTGTCCATCCAGGGTGAAAAAAAAACAAGACATTTATTCAGAAATACATATTTTAAAAATATTGATAAAGGTGGAGTGGCTTGAATCACAACATTCAGTTTCAGTTTCACATTTATAACAAACTTACAATAGCAAAAAAATATTAACAGCTTTAACTACCTCCACAAAGGAGGTATGATCTTTATGACCCTTTACTTGTCTGTTTGTTTATCTGTTTGTCTGCCTGTTCGCAGGATTACGCAAATATTACTGGTTGGAACTTTGTAAAAAAAATCAGAAGATGGGTCTTGGTCCAACTTAGATCCCATTAAACTTTGAAAGTGATCTAGCTCACTGTCTGGAAAGAAAAAAGCGAAATCCGGAAATGCCCATTTGCTTATTATCACATGCCTTGACGGAGGTCTGCACTCTCTGAGTCCTCTTGTTACTTAGATTTTCATTCTCATTTTCAGTTGCTACAACATATATTCACACAACCAGTAGTTTTATAAGAAACTAATATGATTACATAACTCTTGAAATTTAAGTTGCACATATTATCAAAAGTGTATATAGAATATATTTTTATATTTTATAGAATATTTTCCCAGAGTGAAATATCTGGTTGAATAGCAGCCTTAAAGTCTTCTCTTCTCGGCTTGAAAAATTAAAACAAACAGGACCCAGGATGACATGCATTAATCATAAAGAAATTTTGAATTGGATTTTATCTACGTTATGAGTATAGAAAAACTCACAAAACACAAATAAATATTGCCACTTATGACTCTTACAGCAGCTATATACAATTTAGAGCATGCAGAAAAATGCGTTGTATTGAAAATTTTATCAGCCATGCTTTTAACATGTTTCAGCGATAGGAAAGTCTGAAAAATACCCCAGAAAGACAAAACTTATAGAAGTTTTGTTAAGGTAGTTGTTTGTCATTTGTTCAAAAATTATCCTGATCACCACCCAAAACTAACCATCTGTTCCTTTGGCCGCTGTCGACATTTTCTGAAAATTTCATCAAAATCTGTCTAAAAAATATTTTGAGTTATTTTGCTAACAAAAGCAGCCAAATATATAAATCTTTGTTGTCCTTTGACATATATAAAAGATTTCACAGTATGTAACTTACAGCATTGCCCCTGCCTTTTAACTAAATCTAGCATTTTCAGTGGTATTCAAACTGTTGATTTTCCTAGAATGTGTTGTGGTCAGTGTGGTATGGTAATTGCCTACAGATGTCTTGGCATACTTCGTCTCTCTTGGTCTACAACAGATCAGTGAGATAAACTGGCTCCTGAAGGAGCTCCCGGCCAAGCAGAAGAGAAAGAAATTGATGGAGTAATTTGAAGTTGCCACAACATCAGTAATCTGTTTGGCTGCCCATAGCTTATTTCTCATATCTTTGTCTGACTTTGGCCAAAAATCATGGACATAGTACATAACAGTGTAAGGTATTCGGAGAAGAAGAAAAGCCACGGCTACAAGAATCAACATGGCAGTGAGTTGACTTTCTAAAGAACTTGAAATGTGATTCTGTCGTGTGATCTGGCTCCGCTTTCTTCTTACTCGATGGAGCTTTATCAGAAGAATAGTGGTGAAGAAGAATATGGTGATACTGGGGATGAATAAAGAGCCAACTCGATTGACAGCCCAGTTCCACATGTCATACAAGTCCTGGTCTAAATATCCACAGTAGATGCAAATGTATTCTTCACCATACCTTAGACCAATGGTCCAAAAGGGGAATATGGTTAAGCATAAACAACAAAGGTAGATACCAAAGATGACAATGCGAGTTTTCCTTATTGTAGATAGTCGACTGGCTTTGAGTGGGTAGACCACACTAACAAAACGCTCTATAGTGATTGCTACAGTAATCCAAGCAGATACCAGCTTGCCAAAATATCGCAGGAAGTAGACAGTCTTACACCAGAAGTTATACTCATCATAGAACTTGATCCCAAGAACTGCTTCTGTATTTAGCCATCTGATGAAGTCACCTAAAACAGAGAGAAATTATTGGTTATAATGGCATGGTATAATGTCTTCTAAGATAACAAAAAACATGATTTATCTTATTTCTATTATCACAGCACAGTGGTCGGCCAGTCTACTAGGACAAAACCCCAGATCGAGTTTTTTGTTTTTGTTCATTTTGTGTTTGCTATAAAAATGTTTGAACTTTATGTTGTGCTTTAAGGTTCTCGGCACCTTTCATTGCATTGCAATTATTATCAACAATTCCTCAGAGGAACTGATCGTCATTGGCCAGCATTTTCTTTTTTACTATCCGTCTGGAAAAGAAGCAATTACTTCCACAAGTTTCCGAAATATTGCTAATGGTCACGTGATTTTCTATTCAACTGTCTTACTACACCTATTACATTCTCTTCTCTAGTTACTAACTTTTAATTGCATTATTCTGCACATACACTTCCTCTTTAGGATTGAGTTATACTAAAAAAAATCTTGGTTAATTTAATCTATTCAGTTTTATTATCCACATGTGATGTATTTTCCCATTAAATCCAAGAAAAAAAGACTAAGACCTTTTTTATTTCCCTGTGCCCCATATCGTGGATATATTTTGCCAATTTCGGTAAACAAATGCTGATTTTTCATCAACAATTGGCAATAACAAGGTAAGTTACAAGTATGTTTTACAGAAACATTTATATTGTACAGAACCTCTGCTTATACAGATGTATTAAAATCTATCCAATGGAAGAGAAATCTAGAGTTAAAAACTGTAGATATTTTATTCACTGGTAATGCACTTACTATGCGTTTTATTGCAGGTTGTATGCATGCTTTAGGTAAATATGACCTTTATTTAACTTCTCATTAAAATATGGTGGGTAATAAATGTAAGATAGCCCTTATGATCATTACTTGTCTCATACATTTAGGATACGTCAGTATCCCTTTTATCTTTACCATGACATGTCACACAATTTGCTGTTGTTTTGTTCGATGACGTCACTGAATGTTGCATCAAAGATTGGGGTCATTGCCAATCTTTGGGAGTGCGCCTGGCTATTTTTATCAAATCCCAGTGGTAATCAGATAAAATAATTTTTGTTAGGTTTTTGTATGATTCAGTTATCAGGCAATATGTTCCTCGGTATAGCCTCACACTTTACAGATTGGATAAACTCCATATTGACTCTATGTCCAAGGTAATTATACAGATATTTCTTTTCCTGTATAGTAAGAAACTATTTTATATATAATAGCACTTTTATCTATTCTTTTAAGTACATGTTTTTGAAGACTTTTTTCTATTTCTTTTCAACTATTCAAGATCTAGCAGTTGGTAACAATTTAGTGAACCAAAAAAAAAACATATATATATACATGTATATATTTTTTAATTTTGGTCCCAATTTGTGCCCAGGCAAATTTACTTTCACGCATATACTGTTACTTTGCTAAATGGCTTCAGACACATAAGAGTAAGTAAGAGTAGCCGATAACATGCTCGCACTTAAGGTCAGATCACATTTGAAGCTTTAAAAGCCAATTTAAGATCTACCTGTTTAGATTAGCATACCCACAAGTATCGCCATCCTCCCCTTGGCGGGCACTTACTGGGTTATGACTTTGCTCTGTTTTTGGACTGTCCCTTTTGGATTCCAGGTTAGAGGATCCACATAAATTTATTATTATTCTATATCTGCATAAAGCCACTCAGGTGGAGTTTGCATCCTATGCAGTGGATGATGCACTTTGCTGGTTAAAATGTCCTTTTACAGATAATGAACTGATTCATTTGAACCTGGGAGGTCAGTAAAGTTTAGAAGGTCACAGAAAGGTTAAGATGAGTGTCAAGTATAGTGTATGGGATATAGACTGAATTACACAGTTTGGGCATTTTATTTAATTGTTAATATAAAACAATAAATTTCAAAGTACAGATAGTTTCACACCATGTCAACACTTTTAAGTCAGATTACAGTCAGTTTGTGGTATATTTCTAGTTACAAGCCTGAGGAAGAATTCCTAAAAATATTAATAATGTAAAAAAGGTTTAAAGTGTCTTGCCCTCTATTTACTTTTAAGTAAGTAATATGCATTATACTTCTTTTGCATATGAATGTATCTTTGCCTTGATTCCTGTGCATTACCTCAAGTCCCAACACATATTAAGACACCTATGTGGGAAATATATATTCTTTATTCTATACTATATACTGTTTACAATCATACAATAACATAATTATTTAAGGCCACCTCAAAGTGAAGTTACCAGTCCTTCCATAAGGTGACCTAATCTTACATATGCAAGAAGAGGTGACCTTAACACTTTTACAGTTAATTAAGATGCTAAAAGGGTTAACCTTTGTTTTGATAAGTGTTTACATGTTGTGAGGTTTGCGTTAACACATTCTAATACAATTAGTTTTTTATAAACCACAAGTTAAGTATGTTGCAAAATGTGTACATAGGTGTTTCCAAATATACCCAAACCAGATTGGAGCCTTTTCCCCTTTCATTCAGGTATTGAGGCTAACATGTGTGTCCACAAAGTACCTAAGCAGTACAAAACAAGAGCACTGGTATAGTGCATACCACCTCCAGCAACTAACACCTCCAATTTTGCTTATGAGTGCAGTAATACTAAAATCCTCCAAACTTCCTGGATCCAGACAGAGATCCGGATCACCACCAAAACCCAACCAACTACTCCTTATGCCATTGCTTAACATGTCCTAAAAATTATCAAAATCCGTTTATAACTTATTGAATTATTTTGCCAACAACAGCCAAAGGCATGATGCAAGAAACATATTCTCCTTGGATATAAAGAATGCTTAATCCGTTAGTTTGGAGCATTTAGTTGGGGTGGATTTTTGTAGATATTGGAAAAACACAAAGTTGAAGATACAAGGACACGCAAGAATTTCTTGTTTTAAAATGGGAATGCATTAGGTTGCTGAACAGATAACTTAGGGCTATTGCAAAACTGTCACATTTTAATAGCTTCGGGTTATACAATTTTCAAGTTCTTCCCTGAAATATTTACATTATACCTCTTCTATAGGGTGCCACAAGAAAAGTGTATATTTGAACGGATTATTGGGAATTAGCCTTTACTAATTAACTGCAATGTTTTAGCTATGACATGTAAGAAATCTAGCCATTTCTCCTCCATTTTACCAATGCCATTTCTCATGACATGCTGTCAAATAGCTGGTAAATAATCCTTCCAAACATGAGTGGTACTCTATAATCAGGAGTGCACCAGTACCATTTTTGCCTCATGACGTCATAAACTTAAGTACTATTTTTCATCCAGGGTGTAACTAACTACTACTCACATGTAATTTCTGGAGAGGTCCGTAAACAGTGATTAGTTGTATTGTCATATGAATAGATAGTTCAGGGTAATATAAAAACTATTCCTGTGATCTATTTCATGTAATATTATTGATGATAACTGATAGCTGTTTTACATGCCAAACATGTAACAAAAATCTCCAGGGAATTTGTATGAGAGAGTTCAGAAGGGCACTTTCTAAGCATTTAACAAATGCTACAAAATAAAGAACTCTCTGGTTTTCATTGCCCATACTAAATGATCTATTGTGAAAGTTAGTGAATGTTTTCATGCATGCAACCTACAGCATGGGTGACTTCATTTCTGACATAAAGTCCATTTTTACCTCCTCCATGTTGGTTATGTGATTGTTGAAGTTTGTTTTAGGAAAGATTTTAAAAAAAACACGGCGCAGATTTACTTTATTTATTCAGCATTTGACCTAATACCGTTGTATCAGTTATATTGTAAAGGGTAGTTTGAAGTGTGGAGGAAACCTGTACATACAGTTGGTCAAGGTTTCCACTTGATTTTGGGCTAGGACTTGAACTCTGATCTCTGACGTTAGAGGTGAGTGTGTTACCACTGCACCACAGAGCAATTACACATATTTAAACTAAATTTTACAAAAGGAGAGTCTTGAACTGACATAGAACCTATTTAAGCTTTGGAAATATCTGCAACCAATTATAGACTGAGGATTTTTAAAGGAGTTTTATCATTGCACTCATAAGTGGAAGTTTATTGCCCTGATGGAGGTATATACTCTTGTTAAATTAGTTTTTAATAAATGGTCACATTATGTATACTAATTACATACAAACCAAAGGTTAATTGCATGTTTTATGTATAATATTATTGATTTGTAAGTTCCTAAGTCTTGATACAGTAGTTTTGCTATGGCAAATGCTTTGGCCGGTAGTCATCTTGACTATCGTAATTTCCTACTATGTGGGTTCAACAAAGCCAACATTGCTAAACTTCAGAAGGTTGAAAATGCTCTCAGTCCCATTGTTTACAGACTGGACAAAATGAGTCATGTCACACTCTTTGTGTTTCACATTTCGTATTATATTATTTCTAAATACAGCCACCTTATTTTTAATACCATGTTTGGGTGGTATTGGTTTGTTTGTTAGTCTTTTTGTTTGTTCATTTTTAAAATCACTCAAAAAGTATTGGACGCAATTTGATGAAACATTCAGGAAATGAAGACAGTGTCACAAGGAACAGATGAGTTGATTTGGATGGTGATCCGGATCATCCTGGATCATGACTTATTGAAAGGATATTTTATCATTGTGAGATATGGCCATTTTCGGTATATGTATACATAACTTCACAGTTATTGTCAAATTGCCTCACAAAAATACAGGAGACTTTCATAATGGTGTGAATCATATATCAAAGTTTGAGGGAGCTCAGTGGTGTAGCGGTTAGAGTTCTCGCCTCCAACCTCTGAGGCCACCAGTTTGAATCTCGGGCCGGGCACTTCATGTTGGAAAGTTGGTAGTTACTTTCTCATGCCCGGTGGTTTACAGTGCAGTATGCACTGGTTTCCTCCACCCGTAAACTACCCATCGCAATATGACCCTGGCTATTGAACAAATAAATAAATAAAATAAATATCAAAGTTTGATCAGGAACCTAACAAAATCCTAGGTTCTATTATCCAGACCAAAAATAGAGTGGAAAAGAGCTGCTTGGTGGAGGTTTGTGATCTCCTTTTTCTAGTTTTAATTTATCAGTAAAAGCCTTTTTCTCAGAACACTAGAAATTAATTACATAATATGATATCATTTCTTAAGTATACTAAACAATTGCATGAGAAAAGTTTGTGTACTTCTCAAAAAAAAACAACGGTTGCTTTTGATGAGTCTGTATCTGTTACTGCAAATGATACGTCCACAGAAATTTAAAAAAAAGACAGAAGCTACTTTTTGATTTCTCAGTCCCGAGGTTGTTTACTGAGATCCTGCATTATGTAAAGTCCAAGTGGCAGCTTAAACCCCTGTCTAACTATTCCAGATGTTCAGTAATGTGAGCATAGTCAGTGATAGGGTAGGTATATTCACATACATTTTTGAGGCTCCTATGGTTCCTTCAAATTGAACGAAAATATATGGAGCACAAACACTAAACAGGGGGGACCAGGCTGGCAACTTTTTACCAAGAGCACATGAATAATTTTTTATGCTCAAGCTTGGTAATAAACACTATCTAAATACTGAGGTCCTACGGGGGAGAGTACATGTTCCAGAACATAGGTCATTACCAAAATGGTATCCAGACAGTGAGGTAACTGGGAAGGAACATGGGCTTGTCTAAATAAGTCTAAATTAATAGTAGTTTTCAAAGCATAAAATGTGTCTCAAGGCTGGTCTATTTTGGAAAGTTGATTTCATTAAACAGGTGTCCGGAAAACAAAGTGGAGTAATGCTACAATCTATTACCTTAGATTAATTGATATTTTGTGGAGCCTGGTACCTTATCTTGATTACATTGTGACGGGACCACCATTTAAGTGATCATCCAAGTCGCTATGCATCTGTTCATACCTTGCCAGAACGTAGACAGCCACCAATCCAAGTACTGACCAAACCCAGTGCTGCTCAGCTTCAGTCATCAGATGGGAACCTATACAGCTACTTCACATTGATCACTTTAGAACTACATTGTGCTGTTGTTTCCTTGCTACATCATAAACTAAAATTAGGAAACTTATGGATCATCAACCATAATTCAGCAACCTTTCTGTTATGTTGTATGGTTTACCCCATTCACCAGAGATAGAGTAAGCACTTTCTCGTTCGTCCAGAGGAATGTGAAAGCCACATTACCTATATCCTGTGTGATATGAATCATAAGTAGTCTTACCACCTACTGGTATTTCTGTCTCCCTGGCCTTGGTATCTTAAGCCAGTTTAAACCCCACTAAGCATTAGGAAAGGAAATTGCTGGATGTAATGTTATGTATACAGTTACTACACTTTGTTTTCCTAGGTTTAGTGTCTGTTAAATTCCACTTCCCGTATCATCAGACCACTATATCCACATGATAATACTTTCAGAACTATGTTGAAAACAGCAGGATTATATACTTTATCAGTAATAGAGTCATTATACATTTTCATCTATTGGATATATGTAAAGTACAAAAATATATCTTTACAGATGAACTGTATGGCCTTGACATGTGGTAATGTCTGTGTTTATTTTCTACCCACATATACGGAGACAGAGAGAGAATAAAAGCCTGACATTTTTATACCAAAGGAATAGCGATAATAAACTTTTTAGGGCTTGATATCTGTACAAGCAAAATGAAACAAAATTGTCCAACTTGTGCTTCACTGTCGTTTGGGTAATACAAACTTAAATATCAGACCTTACGAGACTGACCTTGGACTCCTAGATTTAATCTTCAATATGACCTCCAGTCCTCACCTCAGGGTTAAACACAGCTACAGCACTTTCTTACCATTACAATACTGAACTCGTTATATGTGACTATACCTGGGCTTATAGGAATTAAACTGGAATACCCTTATGGTTAAGTAACCTCAAGGGAAAATCTTACTTCAGCAGTATACCATGCTTAAACACAAATTAAAAATATGGTCAAACAAAATTCCATTTACAACATTTAAGACCCCTTAAATACAATCCCTAGATAACTTATCAACGAGTTTTAAGTATACACTTACTGGAGATCAAGTATTATATTTTAATATAAGTTTAACCTGAACTTTGTGCTTAAACTCAAATATAGGTTTAAACACTATATTTTGTTGTGACTAACACTCCAGGAAAATGCTCGAACCATATTTATTCTGGGGAAAATTGATTTGTTTCCCAGTATCTGTTGGTTTAAACAATAATTCTGTTCCTGCACCTTACAATCTGCTAGTTTAGATATTAAGAGCTATAAAAAGGTATGATAAAATTAATTTAATTATACTCTATTTTCTAACTTCAGCGGAGATTTAACTTCTGAGCAAAACAAAATTCACATATCATCAAGGACATTTGACAAGTATTTTTACTGTCTACTATGTTTTATACTTTTATACATTTTTTAATTCTATGATGTCAACATTTGGTCATGGTAAACCTCTTGAATATTTCTTAAAATATTGGGAAATTTCTCCAGTATAAGGTCCAATCAGATGATGATTAAAAGCCTATTACCTATGGTTTCCATTAAGTAAGTAATTAAAATATTAATTAACATGTTTCTATGTAGGAACTGTATTTTTTTTCAGTTATTTAGTTTGCCAGATTTCTTATTAGTACTTATCTAACTCAGGTTAACCTTTTAGGACATGTGCATTATGGTCCACAGTCTACATGAAAATATATAAGTTAGATTTTAAGGCCTATAACACCTTTGAAAAAACTGTGTATCCCCAGTAGCTGTTAGCATCTGAACCGATGGATGTTTGAAAAATGACGTTAGTTATTGTTGGTTATCAGCAGTAGAGGTTTGTGCTATCCTACGGCTCTTGTTTTAAGCGATAACTTAAATATAAAATTTCTTACAGTAAAGTAGTTATACATATTACCATTTTTTGGCCACAAGGCAATCAAAATAAATGATGTTTCTGTCATGAATAATACATTAGTTTCTGATGTATGTGGCATCTACACAGCAAATTGGCATGCAAGAGATCCACCATTGGATACCACATGTTACTGCGGTATTATAACATCACTGAATCCAAGTATCTGCAACAACTGCGTACATGATTAATATTAAAGAATATTTAAATTGAGTGTAAACTTATTAAAGATTACCAAGCCATATTGATGTATTTATGGCATTGTAAATTGAAGATACAAAGAAATTGAACTCTTAAACAAAGCAGTTTTGTCGTCTGAATATGTAAACGGTTGGTTTACAGCATTTAGAAAATCAGTATGACTGGATTTGAAACCACGGACACAGATGTCTTTGTCATACCCACAGACAAGCAATGATGTGCTAGAGATAACAGTCAGCAGACAGTCTCTAAGACCAGCAGTCAACTACAGGGTAACTGTAGACATGTACGAAATCCAAACAGCGTGGATGCTGGTGACACAACTAGAGGGCCTTAAAACTGTGACAAATAGACAAGCTTTAACACTTCCTGGGCCAAAACAAGTAGACTTCTTGCAATCATAATACATAACAATAACAGAGACTTGGCAGGATAAACAATTAGAAAAGGTTTCTGCAAACACTGCTATTTTGTATCATACCATATACCCCATTACAATAAAAAACCATTGCTATTTCAAATTAGCAGTTATGGAGAAATCATCTGAAGATTAATGTACGCATTTTTTATGTTATCAAGGTCAAACTAACTGCTCCACTTAAAGGACAAGGATGTCTGACTAGAGGGTGAACAAGTTTTACATTTCATCATTTATTTCTCACCTCTGTGGTATTAGCTTCGAAATCAGTTAATAAAAAAATATGCGAATCACCAATAGCCTTACCATCTGTAAAAGTGACATAAAATCAAAGCAATTATATTAAAGAATATATATTATACTATTGAGGATAAGCTAACTGAGCTCATCTACTTTGAAAGTTATATTATCAATAAGTAGCAAAAATCTGATTTCCTAAATCTCTTTTTCCTTCAACTTCCGTTGTGGAATAGGGGGGGTGGTGGACTGGGGGTATCATAAATAAAACTTTCGAATGAGCCCTCAAAGATTTGTAAATAATATGCCATCATGTAAGAGGCAAAGTGACAATAGTTCAGACATGCCATTATTTAATTCTTGTGCAGTGTAAATTATATTGTTATGACCTTCATATAAAGTGCTGCTAACATACTACTAAAGACCAGGTCACACCTTTCCTTACAGATGTATCTGCATGTTTTTGCTTTCGGCTTGAGAACGCTATCCTTATGGCTCCAAAAAGAGACCTCCTGTCTGTACAGTACACATAGAAGAACAAGCCTCCCAATATACCCATCCCAGTTTCCAGGGCCTTAAAATGAGGTTCGATCCCCAAGTCAGTAAGGTTAGACCAAAGGTCAGGGAGGTTCCCAAGAGGTCAGAGGTCATGAGAAAGAGAAAATTCACATTTAGTTAGTAATTGATGGATAAAATACAGTTTCAGTTAAAAAAAGACTTTAAAAATTTTAAATCTTAAAACTTTGAAAAAAGCACCCACTAGAGGCTATAGTCACATATATATTAAGGGTATCTATGACACTAGTACACAACTAAAGCAATTTTAGGCAACAGACGACTAGTATCAACATAATCTAGGGTATATATGACTAATTATAACGTCATCATAGGGCTAATAGCCCAAAATTATAATGTGTAACAAAGGACATCAAGATTATACACACATAAAATTCACATCCGATAGGGGGTACTATTGTATTGCCTGGCCCTGCCTCGAAACTACAATAATATGTAATATGCTACCTTTGTTATTGTCATATCTAGAGAGAGAACCAGGGTCCGCCTGGCCCAGCCTAATGTCATCTCTCACTCTCTACATTGGGTCTTCAATGACCCAAAATTCATATGTGCAACAGTGTTAGGGAGGGAGGATGGTCAAAATATTTTCTCGAAACATGTGTATTCATAACTTGCTATATGAAAAGTGAACACCAAATTAGGAGGGAACTATTGTACTGTGACCCTATAGCTGATTGGTGTTGCCCGATAAACAATAATAGCAGACCTAAGCTAATATGTGCTTAAGGTAAATGCAAAACTGGTGGATGATAAGGTACATGTAAACTGACCTGATAGGCCCCTGACCAGGCCGTATCCTACATTCCCATCTTCATACCTTTCCAGTATATGTACTTTAATACAATTCGTGAGACTACATAGCATCTATTTAAAAGATCTCTTAAAAAGTGGTCCCAAATGCAAATCGCTTTTTGAGTTGTATCAAATCACCCCACAGATGTCCTACCCGAAAGCTTATCAAACAAAATTCCTCCTACCCACATACAAGATGGACTGAACACCAACCAAAGGATTCCAGTATGACCTGGGTGGTATGAACACCAATGTAATTTAAATGGAGCATAAAGATTCCTTGGAGTTGGAGGTAATTTTGTGTTCAACTCTTTTTGATCATAGCTGTTATGTGTAGTCAAGATACTGACATTTATTTATTTATTTACTTATATGGTTTTTTTTCATTTGCCTATTAATTTATTGCACCTTCGTTTAATTACATTCGTAATATTACACACACATACAGCTAAGTTAAGCAGCCACGTTGTGTCAATTGTGCATAAAAATAGTATATATAAACAGTGTAATACTTATATAAATAGTATTTTTACAAGAGTTCTTCTGAATTCTAACATCATGTATCACAATATAAATAAAATGGGGCAATCAGAGCAGTGACTTAGCCTTAGTAAGAAGAGAGTGATGAAAGATGAGATTTTGTGGACCAAAGTTAGCTCTGTTTTCCTACTTTGTTTGATAACATCTTACCAGCTCTGACAAAAATCAAAATAGACCAAAGTTTGCAGACAGACCAATACTTGCAGACTTTATGCTCTATTAAAGGATGGACTCACATGTCCACACTAGATTTTCAACTTGCATACCATCAAACCACGTGAGTGGGGGGCCATGGTGGTGCAGTGGTAACACACTCGCCTCCCACTTCTGAGGTCAGCGGTTCAAACCCGGACCCTATGTAAAAAAGTTGGTAGTTCCTTAGCAATGTTGGGCAGTTTACAATACAAAAACTTGACCAACTTTATGTACTGGTTTCCTCTGCCTACAAAACTAGCAATGGTAATATGACCTGTACAGTGTTGAAAGCAATGTAAAACCCTAAATAAATAAATAGAAAGCAAGTGAATGGTGTTAAAGCTTCTTTTTAACATAGATTTTTGCTTCTCATGGAATACCCCATACATCAAAATTAAAGTTCTTTTTGCCAAGTGTCAAGCCATGATTTACCTCTGGGAGGACCTACAAATAGTATCCTAAAATACCAATAAAGTTGCATTTTGTGGTGTGCAAAGTCTTTTGGAGTTTTACATTAGTAAGAATGATTGCTTTCTTAAATTCAAATGACACCACATCAAGAATTACGGGAGGTTAGAGAAGGTATAAATGTAAGAACCCAATGAAATGATGACTCTCTGAATTGCATCTACAGCAAAAGACCTTAACCGTTTTATTTTCTATAGGATTGTTTTGTTACTAATTTTTAATGTCTTGCATTTTCATTTAACAGGCCACAAAGGAGATACAAAAAGGGAAGACAACTAGTTAAGAGAAATCAGGAGAAATATATATAAATATATATATATAACACTTAAACTTCATGTAGCACCAAAGTACACCACAACAAGTACGAAAATACATCACTTGAAAAAATATGCTCATCCCATCACAATCAATTGCCACACTTGATAAATTAGATAAAGGACATGACAAGTTACAGGGAAAATCTATAAAATTTAAACCATACCATACTGTTAACCTTTTTTCTGGGTGTAAATGGCCTTTATGAGTCTTTTTATATGCTTTTTCGGGGCCACAGGTTGTAAATTCTCGGCTACAATTTCTGACACATATTTAATAAACTGTACACACCAGGTTGAATTTTGGCTCAATTATTGTCAGTACAATTATGTGAGACTCAGTTTAGCTGCAATGCACTTCAAAACGCGAGTATCAACCCCAACCAATAAGCAATTATCAAGTACAATGACCTCAATACCGGGACATACAGACAGTGTGATATTTTCATGTGTCCTTCAAATGGATAATTAATGTTACAAATGTGCAAACAATTGCAATTTTATTGTAAATGTTTCAATAATTATGCAAGCTACAAATATGTCACATGTGTCAAGGTAGAAAGTCCAATCAGGTAGAACTTCAAATTCTACCAGTAGAAAGTCCAGTTTCCACCGATAGAAATACAAATTTTACCAGATTCGACCTTCTACCAAACCTGGTGGAAATTCAAATTTGGTTGAATTTTAAATTTAACAAACCATTCTCAATGTGTAATTGAACGTTTCTGGTACATAAGTTAACATTATAGACATTATATAACCAAGTTTAGCTTGGTAAAATGAGCTGTTCTGACTTATCCATTTAGTTCAATTTGACTTTCTACCAGTATAATGTCAAATTCAACCATCGACTTTCTATGTCTGATGACATATACGTCATAAGAAAGGTGTTTTACAACCAATCTACTAATAAAATGGAGCCGAGTGATCCTGACTGTAATAGAAGAGGATAAGTTGTATGAGTCTACCGATTAATCTTCTCTGCTTCCTGAAAGTGAACAGAGATTTGAAGAGATGTGGAGAGTGATTTTTATAAATCAGGGCGGTTCTGGGCAAGGTATACTGCTAATTTTTTCTTTGACCATATAAAGGATCTTTTCATTAAGACAAAAAATCACGTGTCTATCAGTATTTCCGTTCTTTTGGACATGGTTAGTCATAGCAGCTCAGTAAATTTAAAAAAGAGTTTAAAACCGAGTGGGTCTTATGATCAACGGTGAAAATGGAACGGCAGTATTATCAACTGCAAATGTATGTTGATTTAGGGGAGAAGCATTCCTTAGAGTAATTTGATAAGCTTCCCTCAAGGTGATTTCTCAGATATTGTGTGACATGAAAGGCCAAGAGCTAACACCTATTCTGTCTTTAATGAGTTAATGACTAACTTGAAAATATCTAAAATAAACCGAACAAAATTTCCTGTTTCTCTCATTTCACCCAAATCACAGAGAACATTTCAATGATGCCTTTTCTTTTCTTCTGAAGTCTTTAACCTTCTGTGCTTTCTGGTGTGTTGGTTTGTCTGTTTGTCTCTTTTCATGATAACCCCAAAAGTAATGAACAAGTCATTTTCGGAATTCTTATGTAAGTAGGGTCTGACCAAGGGAAGAAGTGATTAACCTTCTGGGAAAAGATCTGGATTATAATCTGGATACAAAAACAAAATCCCAAAATATCAAAGGTCCCATTTTTTTCTGGTAGACACAATTCCAAAAGCAATCAGCGGATCTTCACAGAACATTTTATATGGGTTGAACTTGGCCAAAGGAAGAAATGATTACATTTTGGGAAAGATCTGGATCATATTCTGGATTCCAAAACAATCCTGAATTGTCAACAACACTCCCTGGTGGTGGTGCGTGCTCTACTAGTGCTTTCTAATTAAGTTATATTTTCAATCTCAACATGAAAAGGAATTCTCTCTTGCTTTTAACTTTACATTAACTATTAAATGTGATAGCTATAAATTGCTAATAGTTATTTGCGTATTTATGAAACTATAGGAAATCTGCAGAAAAGTACAAAGGTAATTTTTTTTATCAGAATAAAATGAATGGACGTCTTTCTGAATTGTTTTGCATCACAATAGAAGGGCTGAATATTTTATTTGCCACACAAAGGTTATCATTAGAAATTCAACATTTCATTGTTAAATGCTATTTATTTCTCTTTAAAAATGTAAAGCCATCCTCAAAACAAGAATGAATGGGATGTACAGTGCTACTTAAATGTATTAAACTGTACTTAATCATAGTTTTTTTAAAATTTATATTAAATTATTACACGTGTATAAATTATGCCCTGAAACACAACAGCCTGTTCTTTGTGAATAATTTGTTTATGCTGTGCATTAATATTTAACATATAAACCATATGTTATTAGATTTACACCGATGGATATAATTCAACAGTTTAAAAATTTTAAGAAAAGTTTAAACAAACCTGACTAAATCTGTATGTTGGAAATTAAGCTACAACTAAGAATATAATTGCCACAGGACAATGTATTTTATTGCCCATGGAATTATTATACCATTTTTCATTAAAAACCCATTAAAAACCTTAAAAATAAAAATATTTTTCCCCAATCGGGACTTATTCTGTGTTGTCAAAAGTCAAGGTCGAATCAAGGTCAACTGTAATCATATAGACATGTGATTTCGCCATTCCACACCTTCTTATTGTAAAGAAACAACCATGACGTAACTTGAAAAGTGCATATAGCAATAAATGAAAAGGCTCTGTTATTTTGTCATATTTATTTTTTGTATTAGGGGGAAAAAGAGAGAATATGACACTCCTACTGAAACAAATTAATCACACTTTCATTCATAATTGAATTGCAAATTTCAACATTTATGGAAATTAATGGATGGATGACAGGAGATATCTATATTTGTTTTCAAAACAACTCCCTAACATCCAATAAATAATTTCTGAGAGTTCATTTGATTGATGACTTTTGAATAATTGATTTCAATGATTATCCACCAATCTGCAAAACATACATACTTATTTACTTCAATAGAAATATTTCAGTGAAATTACATGGTGAAATCAAATCTAGCTTTGACATAGAATGATTAATCAGAGAAGCTCAGATCATGAGATTGGTATGAAGGATGTTCTAAACCATGCAATTTCACAACAAGAGATGATCATTTCCTTTTAAGTCTCTTGTTATGCCCCAGTCACGCTACAGGTGGTATTTCAGGTGGATAAAGACATAGAAAAAACACAGAGGCGGAGTTTTGTACCTCTTCTAAAACCCAGATACACACCTCTAGCCAGTTTCACAACAGAAGAAAATTAGAAGTGGGGAGGACAGTGACTGTGGTCTGAAACAGAAAACTTACAGTAGAGATAATGTAAAGGTACAGTAATGTTGTGGCAAACACCTAACTTTAAAGACAGGATAGAATGAAATTGGGAGGAAAGGCAGTAGCAGGGATACAGAACTGATATGACACCCTGTAGTTACCATACAGAACTAGATATGTACACCACGGCCCTGTTAAGAGCCTGCTTTGCCAGTTGCCCAACCTAAATAATGTAGGTCTCATAATCTTGCCTCTCTTTCAAGCCTTGTATTTCAGCCAATGAGATTGAAGGCCACATACAGTCAACCTCAGCTTGAATTAAGGGGTCACATTCAAAATGGCAGCCATACTGCAACCATCAAAATACAAAGACATTTTGAGCCACCACCCTCCACTGACACTATACTAGCAGAATTCTGTCATATAACTCTAATCGTAGACCCCTCTGACACTGAGTCGATCAGAGGGAGTTCTCTATGGATCGATATGGATACAAGAGTTTGACTTGGTTCACCTTACATTATAGTAAGAACATTTTTGTTTCGATCTTAATACATGGACCCCTTTGGACTTGAACCAACTAAGGGGATTCCCCTAGGATTGATATAGGTCTTAAGTGACTTAGGTTCTGGGCTTTGCCCAAGCTTCCAACATCTGGACCGCTTGAACTAGACTACTTCCCGGGAGGTCTCCTAATATGGATGCATGTGGATGTTGCGAATATATGGACTTTAATAGGCAGGGCCCAACAGACCTAGGCCCCTCTCAAATTTGATTCTTCATCGGTATGTAGTCCTGTACAGTGTCGTATGTTAGGACTGAGGCAGGGCCAGGCTTACCCTGGTAACCCGCTTTGGATGCAAACTATTAGGCAGGACCCAGCCGACTTGGGTAACCCCTCACTGACACGACCTTCATTACCACAATATAGGCAGGACCTGGCGACCCCCTACTGAATGAGACAACTACGTATTACCTTAACTTAACCATTGACTCTAGGCATAAGACAATATAACTAAATACTAACACATTTTTTACTTCTTTTATTATTTCATGTTGTAAACATGCTTTGATTATATACCAGACCCTTGTCAGGTTTCATGCTGTGATTATGTATTTGACCTTTGTTGGCTATGATCTCTATTGGTATGGTGCTTTTAAAATTGTCAAGTATTTACAATAAAATGCTCTGAAGTGATGTACATAACCCTTCCCACTTTTACTAACATGTAAAAATTTCGAAACCGTGTCTTTACTGTCATTAATTACCTCTTTGACTCTTGGTTTCAAATCCAAGACAACTGCCACATGTAGTAGGTGGAAGTTTTGAACCATTTAAAACTTTGTATTGACACAAAAAGGGAAAGAGACAGCATATCAAGTTTATCTCAGTCGTGCATTTCGACATGTCAAAATTGACCCTAAGGATTATAATCTTCTTGGTTTGCAATTTTCCAATGAAATATTCTATGATTCGTGCCTGCCGTTCGGATTTAAGCACGGTTCAGCGATATTCCAGCGAATCAGCGATTCCATAAGGTACATCATGAACTCATTAGGTTTTACAGTCACAAATTATATTGATGATATAATAGGTCACTCAGTAATTAGTCAAGCCTCTGAGTCATTTCAGACCCTGTTCAAAATCCTCACAGAACTAGGCTTTGATATTAGCCAAAAGAAAATTGTCACCCCCTGTACCAGAGTCACATGCCTTGGGGTAGATATCGATACTGAAAATTTCACTGTATCTATACCCAATAGCAAAGTCACAGAAATTCTTCATATTTGTAACACTTGGTGTTCAAAAAAGGTTTGTACTAAAAGGGAACTGCAATCACTTTTGGGAAAATTACTATATATTACAAAATGTGTAAAGTCCTCAAGGTTCTTCCTTAACAGAATGTTAGAGGTCCTAAGAAACAGTCATAGAAAAGAAAAAATCCAATTAACGGCTGAATTTCATAGGGATTTGAATTGGTTTGTAAATTTTATACCTAAGTTCAATGGTATAGCTTTCTTTGTCCATCAAAATATCCAATATGAAATCGAACTAGATGCCTGCCTTCAAGGTCTAGGGGCCAGATGTGCAAACCAAGTTTATGCAATTGAAATTCCACTGAATTTCGAAAATATGGGTATAGTTCACCTTGAAATGATTAATATTTTAGTGGCTATTCGAACTTGGGCAACTTTATGGCAGGGAAAACATATTCGAATTCATTGTGATAACCAAGCAGTGGTTAGCGTGCTAACCACTGGCAAAACCAGGGATAGTCTATTGGCAGCAATAGCTCGTAACATCTTAATGAAAGTGGCTGAACATGACATTTGCTTACGTACAGTTCACATTAGTGGCAAAAATAATGAAATAGCAGATAACCTCTCTAGGTGGTTTATGGGTAAGGAATACAGAGAAAAGTTATATGCTTTATTAAACAACCCCACTTGGGTTCGGGTCCCAAATGATGCCCTCATAATAAATTGGGATATCTAATTTCAGGTACTTCCCCTCAGATTCGATTACTATCATCACAAGCAAAAGCAAGACTGAACTCGGCATATGCTACTTCTACGACCAAAGCATACGACTACAAGTTTCGAATGTTCCTGTCTTTTTGCTGCTATGCTGCTGTAAATTTTTCTTCCCTCACCCCTCAAATAATTTTGGCTTTTCTTGAATTTTTAACATTTAACAAAGTTTCTCATGCAGGTATCATCAACTATCTCTCTGCTATCAAAACCAAATTCTCACATTTTGGCATAGACATTTCCCCATTTCTGGATCCAAGAATCAAAGTCTACACCAAATCTATATTACGTACATCTCCATTCAATCCCAATATCAAATCTATTATTGATATTCCTATGCTTAATTCTTTGATAACACAATGTGATCTCATTCACATGGGCATAGTGTTCAAAGCTGCAATCCTCACTTCATTTTTCAGTTTTTTACGAATTTCCAACCTAGTTCCTCATTCTACCGCATCTTTTGATTTCATGAAGCAATTAGCCAGAGCTGATGTAATTTTTGCCCCCCCTGGTGCTCACATTATTATAAAATGGACAAAAACTCTCCAATTTAAAAATAAAATTAGAATACTAAAAATTCCATCCTTGGGCTCCTCTCCCTTGTGTCCTGTATCAGCTCTAAAGCAAATGCTCAAGCTGTACTCTGGTTCCCCTAACTCCCCATTGTTTCAGATTAAATGTTATGGTACCTGGGTACCTCTTACTGATACTAGACTCAGAAAAGCCCTGACCAGACTAATCCTGTCACTAGGTTGGGAAAACAAAAACATTACTTTCCACTCCCTCCGTCGTTCAGGTGCCACCTGGGCCTTTAATTCGAACATCCCACTGCAACATATCCAAAGTCAGGGCACCTGGACTTCGGAGGCAGTTTGGTCCTATATAACACAGGACCATAGAACATCTGATATGGTAGCTACAACATTTCAACAGCGTCTCTCCTCCTAGCTACTTCTACTTGAGGTTTGGGGTTCTCGAAAACTGAAAAGATATGACCCAAATCTCGTCCTGAAATAAAGTAAAACAACATTAATTCAACAATTTAAAGTTATGTACAGTATTCATAGTGTTATGGTGTAAAAGTACATGTAAATAGTAATAGTACTTCACTTTAACATTTAAATTGTGACCTTCTTAAGGTCAAGGTCAGTCATTTAAACATTAGATATTGTATGTATAGTATTGTCATTTATCATAAAAAGAAGCTTGTTATAGTAATTTAGCATCACAGTAAACTGTGACCTTGTAAAGGTCAAGGTCAGTTATTGTATACATTTCTTTTAACATGTAATTAGTTATAACCTTATTAGTTAACTGTAGTAATACATATTATCTGGAAGTAATGTCTTTAGGTTAAGGTCAACTGGGAGATATTGTTGTCAGTGTGTAACTTAAGTTAAGTTGACCTTAACTTCAGTATGTACATAAACTATAGATTATAACATAGAATAAATTAATTTCCCCAAGATGGTGTTTCCTTCCTGCCTTGACAAATATAGGCCACTGTGGGAAGGTGTCATCTTGGGTGCCACCTTATTCAGTGGCAATTTGCTTCAGTAGTTCTTGTGTCAATTGTCATTGGTCACCTCTGACCTGGTTATTTTAATTTTCCCGCAAAAAGTTGTGTAACCTCAGTTTAAAACTAGAACTTGAAGAGGCTACACGCCATTTTACTTAAAAATTTGTTTCCCTCTACCCACCCTTTAACCATGTATTAATAAGTTGTGCTGTAGTTTCAGATATTGTGGTCACATGGTAAATTGAAACTGATCTGGCATAGGATGGCTTGTGAACGCATCTGTCTGATGGCCTGCTCTTCGACTTCCAGTGGTTACTATGGCTGGTTTACAGTTACTCTGCCTGTGTCTCCTCCAGCTTCAGCTGTGATTGTCGCTCTCTTTCTTCCCTTCCCCAAGTGGTGGGTCTCCGGCTGGCCTCTGGTGGGGGCCTGGTTGGCGGTCTGGTCGCCTGCCTCAAGGACATAATAGTTTTTCAATAGTACAATTAAAGTTTTCTGTTTTAGACCATTTTGAGAGTGACATTTAAAATTTTTACATGAAGCTGTGATATTGGAAGTTATTATCTGTAGTAGGCTTCAGTCAGAAGCTAGTAGTTAAATTTAACATCAATTTATCAGTTGCAGTAATGCAGTTATTACCCAGTTTATACAATAATACAGTTTTCTCTACATTTGCATAATTCTTATTGTTGTTCATGAGTTAAACTTAGTGTACTACAGTCATACCACTTCCTGGTTTTAGCAGCATATTCGCTGTTAATTGGATAATTGCGATATGTATACATAAAAGTATAAAAGGATTTTATCTAATATCATTTTCAGTAACTCATGGTGTTTTTAGGCCTCAAAAATTGGGAGTTGTCTCTTGCTAATATACATAATACTATTAACATCAATGTAGACATAGTTACTTATAAAGTATAAAAGGTCAGGAAGCCATAATGCCTCAGCCTTTGAATTGTAACATGTACTATGAGGCTGTCTCATTTTAACATAAGTTTTAACAATAACATTATTTATATATAAACATGTTTATATTGTGATTGGTGTTTTAGTGTAAATATGGTCGTGTTATATGCTTCTGTGACTTACAGTATTCTATGGCTTATCAGGTGTCAATCAAGATTGGAGATAAGGGGGTCGTAATGCACGATCCATTAAGGTGTTTGATAGTTTGAGCTAGATATCTTGATCCTGGTAACTTATTAAACTATTATAATTTTAGTATGTCAATTTTAGGTATACAATTGGTTTTAAGTTATTACATATATTATGGGGTTCTCGAAAACTGAAAAGATATGACCCAAATCTCGTCCTGAAATAAAGTAAAACAACATTAATTCAACAATTTAAAGTTATGTACAGTATTCATAGTGTTATGGTGTAAAAGTACATGTAAATAGTAATAGTACTTCACTTTAACATTTAAATTGTGACCTTCTTAAGGTCAAGGTCAGTCATTTAAACATTAGATATTGTATGTATAGTATTGTCATTTATCATAAAAAGAAGCTTGTTATAGTAATTTAGCATCACAGTAAACTGTGACCTTGTAAAGGTCAAGGTCAGTTATTGTATACATTTCTTTTAACATGTAATTAGTTATAACCTTATTAGTTAACTGTAGTAATACATATTATCTGGAAGTAATGTCTTTAGGTTAAGGTCAACTGGGAGATATTGTTGTCAGTGTGTAACTTAAGTTAAGTTGACCTTAACTTCAGTATGTACATAAACTATAGATTATAACATAGAATAAATTAATTTCCCCAAGATGGTGTTTCCTTCCTGCCTTGACAAATATAGGCCACTGACAGCATATCAAGTTTACAGACAGAAATCTGGCAGTACATAAATGAATGAGGAGTTAGATAATCCTTTTTCCAGATTATAAAGGAAAATTATTGCAGCTCCCTTTGGTACAAATGCTTATTAAGTCCCATAAAGCAGTACTTCTGAACAGATATATGCCAGGAAAACAGGGATTATACACTTGGATCGCTTATATTCTTCATAGCTTGAGCAGTCATTATGTTACAACAATATGGCACAGTCCCTCCAGAAATACATTGTTTCACAAACATTTCCCTAACAATCATGATCCATTGTCACATGAACATGTGAAAGAAGACAAAAACCTTAGAAAATCTTTATAAAAGCCACTGCTAACTCATTTAATGTCTAACTTTATAAAACCATAACCTCTCTCTCTTGCTAAAATTATGAAGTATGCTTGAGTTTTTTGGTTAACAGGAAGGAATGGCCCAAAGGTTACCATGTCAATTTTGATTGGTAAGGTTAATGGAGTTAGATCCCCAAAACGGTCCTAATAAATGGCTATACTTAAGCTGCCACCAGAAAATAACTCAGAAGTCATTTTTGTTCATTGTTTTTACTCATACATCTGTTACCATGGTCTTCATCTGAAAATAGGCCCTCCACTTTCATCAAGATCCCATATAATATTTCCACTTGATAATTACGTAGAACTGTAAATATTTGAGGCGTGTATAAGATAGGTAACATTTTAAAGGTCTTAATACGTAGAATCTTTATAAATAGAGTACAATAAAATAAAAGTAAGTTGCATTAATCCTCACACATAATGTGTAACTTTGAAAATAGACTTGATAATTATGCCTATGGTTGATATTTATACTTCATTGCCAAATATGGTCAATTTATGTTATTAATAAATATTGTTTTACATTCAACACGATCATGCATAATTTTTCAATATGATGCTTAAAATAAGATATTTTTGTTAAAATTAACATAATACAAAGTTCTTTTAGAGGGCTAGGATTTATAGCACTAGGGCAGAACTGTATATGACCTTTGACTCATGACCCTCTACCCGTGGGCAGTAAAATTCTAAAACATCCTTCTCAAACATTTTATGTTTTGTAAATATAACAGGCCTGATTTCAAACCACAATTAATCAAACGTTGATAATCTTATCATGGATCTGTATGTGCAGAGTGGTGAAACTAGTGTTTGGGTAATTAGTGTAGCTTATCAGCAGGAAGTCATGTGCTCAACTGAGGCAGATATATTCCACAGAACAGTTTGATCAGTACTGCCAAGGTTATTTGCCCAGAACCTGTGTGATATGAATCACAAACAGTCACTCTATGTTAGCCTTACTCAGTGTGCCCAGTAACTTAAACCTACACTAAATTGACAGAATAGTCAGTAAGTTGATGACCAAATGAAACACACATGCTTCTAAATAATATTTTAAGATGGAATTTTATGTAAACCCAACATGACAATAATATTCTAATTAACAGTTTACAAGATGTGAAACAGTGATGAAACTTAGACCAAACCTCCAAATTATAAGTGTATGGCACCAATAAATGTTTTTAAAAAGTCCTCAGTTTTCTATGTATACAGATAAACAAGTTCTATGGGTAATTGAATCCTTCTATTGTATTAACATTGGAGGTAAATAAACATAATTTTTTAAGCCCGAGCCTTGATAGAGCTCGCGCTTCTACAGATCACATTTTTTTGTCTCTGAACTTTTATGAATTGTGGTGCAGCGTGATGAGTATTTGTCTGCTCACTGAAATTAAGCAGCAATAGGCTACGTTAGTACTTGGATGGGTGACCGTTTGAATTCTAGACCAGCTGTGGGATGTGTCTGGCTTGCAATTTCTTTTCTTTTTTTTCTGCTACTTTATTGATCCATCAATATCAGATTTACATCATCAACTCCATGACTCTTCAAAACTATTTTCTTTTGAATTTATGATTGATATATACTTTTGTTCATAGTATCTTCTGTTTAATATTATTTTCAGATGGTCCATTTTTGGCAAAAGTTTCTTTTTGCACACCAAAATATGTATTCCTTCGTTAAAAGTAATATAAAATTCATTGGCAGAAAATTCTGGACTTGGACTAGATATCCAAACAATTTATTTACTTCACCTAACACATAATTTTGATTATTTTTTTCTTTTATCCATTCAAGAATGCTAGACCACAAGGTTTGAACATTACTGCATTGTGTGAACAAATGCTAAATTGTTTCCACACTACTACCACATACGCCACATGTATTTGAATCCGTAATCTTAAGATTAAACAGGTAGCTCCGGGTAGCTAATATATTATATATCAATTTGTATTGGAACCACATGGTTGAGTTATCTGTTGTCACTCTGAAGCAAATTTTGTATATTAATGACCATACCTCTTTAGATAGAATTGTCCCCAATCTTACATTCCATCTTGTCTCGCACCGTCTTGGTAGCTCTGATTTACTTTTGACAAAAAGCTTTTACTACTCAAATTTTGTTTCAAAAATGTTTTAATGTGAAACGGGATATATGGTCTTGTCAGCAGAAAGTCACCTGATCGTGAGTCTTTTCTGATAAGAGTGCCTACCATTTTTTTACACAATAATATTCTAATATATTTACACTAAATCAGTAGTCTTGACCAAGTTGTTATCTAGATAAAAGAATTGCAATTTCTTTGTGTCACCAGACTTTCTTAAATTCTAGTAGACTACTCGTGTCTCTGATGGCTTTGTGCTCACGCTAGGGGACCAAAACACCTTTTTGTCTTGTTTTACTAGTTGTTTCCTCATTCTCTACACTCAAAGAGTAGAGTGTTCATGTTTGTTTCTTGAGAATGGAATAAAAGTCATTGATGTCATGTCAGAATTCAATGATTTGGTGATTCCCTGGATTATTTCTATTCATTATTAATTCAGCATTCCATTGTCATTGCTCTCTTTCATAATGAATGACCAGCTTTAGCATTTATTTACTAAATTAATATGATAGGTCAAACTTCTCAATTATTCTACAATTGATTTATTTGGGATTGTTTTATAGTTTTTTTAAACAAAATTCTGACATTTTATTCAATAATTAACCATCTTTAGACTATATTTTACCAAGATAATGGGAGAGAACGAAAGAGAATTATCGTCAAATATTTTTTTAGCAATTTAGAGAGATATTTTCTTAACAATTACGATGCTATCTCACTAAATTAAATAAAATAATGCTGTAAAACTTAGAACAAAAACTAAATTGAAAAAAAGAGTAGCCTCATGTCGAGATACTAAGGATTTTTTGACATAAATATCTCAATTTTTGGGATAAAAAAATCAAATGTTCGAGAGAATATCCTCATTTTTTGAGATACTAAAGTGAATTTTTCGAGATAATTCATCCAAATTTATTAGAAAAATGTACTGTGTTTACTGACTTCTTCACAGGGGGGTGGGGTGGGGGCAAAATAATATTTTTCATACATGTACTGGTTGCAGTTTCTCCTTGAATACGAGGCTAAATGTTATTTGACATCCCAGTCAGCACACAGGGATCCCAAGACCAAAGTAAAGACCAATGTGGAGAAGTTAAGATTTATTTAAACTAGTGACATAACAACTGCGCCAGGGCCCACCCCAATTGCACAATTAAAGCCCAACCCCCAATGACTGACATTACTTTAACTGAAAAGAGTGTCAAGGATGAATCTCTATTGACGTCTCAAGGTTTTTACTCTGCCATGGGGGGAAAGAACCAAGCAATAGAATCAAGCTACATTTGAGACTATATGTCTTATTCAACTTGAGAGACATCTCAATGTAGATTCTCAGGTAAACCAGCACTTGTAGTCAAAATGTTTGAACGAATATACAAAAATAACATTTGCAGATAACTCAATTATATCCCCGAGAGCTTGTGCAATTTATATGCCACAACAATATGCCAGTATCTCCACAAAAAAATATATTGATTGGCATTTGCCTGTCTGATCACAATACACAGTTATCAGATGAACAATTGGCATGACAAGCCATGGCAAAGGTTCATAAATTTATGTTTATTATATGTTGAAATAACCTATTTGGGTTCCTTAATTGTTTCAACAGAAATACAGCAAAGGGTACTATGTATGTTTTGATTGGAAAAGTCGGAGGTTTGAAGTACAAAAAATCTGACATACTATGTATGTTTTGATTGGAAAAGTCGGAGGTTTGAAGTACAAAAAATCTGACATTTCTTAAGCTGCCACTAGAAATAATAGAACAGTGATGTTTTCACTCATCCATATGTTATCACACGTTACAAGTGTTTGTGGAAAATCAGTTACATTAACTGAGCAGTTGAACACACACGCTGTTATATTGTGCATTATTTTTAAGAGAAGTCTTTTGTCTGGCTTATACTCATTTTATATATATAATATACTTAATAAAAAGCAACAACACAAATGGTCCTTTTTTGTTTATAATTTCCTCTTTTAAAACAAAAAACTATACAACTACTTTCAAAGACACTGATGACCCTCAAGGTCTTAGCCAATTACCCCATTTCCAAAATTCAATTGGCTCTCGGGTAAAATACAGGGAACTGCTCAAAATAGGGCTGATCACATAAAAAATTTAAATCCTTGCCAACCAGTATATTCCATTGAAACTTTTATCTGTGCAACTTTTCTAGAGATACAAGACACAGTTGTAAGCCCCCCCCCCCTTTAAAAATAAACTCCACATATCCCATAACCAAGTCCTTATGTTATTACACCCCCCAAAAATGTGGATCTCCCTTCATTTTCACATCAGAACTAGTCTCTCAATACAAATATCCCCTATGAAGTACCTTAAGCCCGACCTCTTCAACTCAAGCATCCACACTTCGTATTTTACCCTGGTTCACACCCACAACCCTATAATACTGACTTAGAATGTCCCTTGACTATCACTTTTGTCAGTTCTTTTGTTACTTAAGCACATTGAGTCCCCCCATGTGGGGAAGGTGTTGCACCTGTAAGGCAGTAGATTTGATTAGTGTAGCATCACTCTTGACAGATTATGCAGATATATTAGGATGGATAGCAGTGCTGGGATGGTAGATGACAGATTCTATACACTTGTATGCCACCAAACATTTTTATCAAATTGAAGCCAAGGTTTGCAGGTGAATATTTATAATTTATATGTCATATTCACAAAAAACTTTAATCTTGGTTTGTATATGTTTGACATATTGACAAAAATTTTGCCACTTAAAATAAGAAACAAAATTTTCAAATACAATTTCATGTAATATATATATTGAAAACTGTATCTTGGTCCTCCCACAACATACGTGATTATGTTGCATGTAAACAGCACAAAATCTTTCTTTTTTGCATGGGAATACTTGACAGAGAGTATATAAGGTTTACTTCAGATTGATTCATCAAATGAAATAACAGGATATACAAATGTTGAGAAAATGGTAAAAAAATTGCTGCACATGTATATACACACTGTATGTTTGTGGCATTTAAATATTCATATATATATATTCATATATGCTGTTCCACATTTACTATCGATCACATTCACAAAGCTAGACAAGATTTAAACTTGTGGCCCTTCCACAAGCAATCCTGGTGCAAAAAAAAGGATGGGGAAATGTCACCATTCAAATTTAACATGTATTGCCCTGTGACCCTAAAAAGATAAATCTTAAAACATAAATCTTATGGCAGAAAAGATAAGCCTAAAACTAAACACCCAACCCCTAAAATTCAAAAAGATATCTCCTCACAATAAAATATAGTCTTGACAGCAGAGTAGAAAAATCGTGGAAAATCAAAATGAAATCCAAATCAGATTACAGAAGTCGAGACAGCGGGGCTCGCTTTAAAAAGTTTTCCAGCATGAAAATCGCATGGACGTGTATGATCGAGGAATTTATTCTCAAGATTTCTCCTACTCATAAGTCACATAATCTGGCTCCTGATCACGTGATTGAGGCAGTTAAAGTTATAACGGTGCTCTATGTGTGCTGTATGTGTCTCAAAATCGAGTATTGAAAAAACTTGCAGAAAAAATTGACAGAAGAAAAATGAAGCTAGTAGAACAGCCATATACAGGTTGGAAAAAACATAAACTCATGTTATCTGGTGTACAATACTTGACAGTGCTTGTATAATTTAAATGTATACCTCAGCACTATAATTGTTTCCAAAGCTTTTAGAAACCTATAAAACTAAGTACTTTGGTCCAACGATAAATGTGTTATATGTAACATTTAGTCAGAGGGCTTTTGTACTGGGGGATTTTCTACCGTGGGTTTGTACAAGTACAAAATATCCATGCACCAATATATGTTGGATATAACTTTATAACTGCATTTGATCCTTTATCTCGTTTTTTGATTGCTATAAAAAGCCAAATGATCAGGGTGAAATTAAAAACATCACTAAGATATGTGACAAACTTATTCAAATGGAGACAAATATATCACTATAAACATGCCAAGGGGATGAGGGGTTTTAATCCAACAGTTGTATGTGGTATAATAACGACATTATTGTCATTGCCCCGGGATCTTTTATAACATGATGTTAGACTTTCCTTTAAGTGTTCTGTGCTCTGATCTTAAGCTTACTGTGATGATGTAAGCATCAAAGAAGTGTATAGACTTAAAAGGCCATCAGAAAATTAATAAATACATTTTAATATTGATGAGGTACCGGCAACATATACAAATAAACATTTTTATTCTCTACAAGTTCATATAATTGATGGTTATTATCTAGTACAGAGATATTAATACAAAAAACTACAACACCTTAGAGCGGCAAAGACTAGTAGAGTAGCACAGTGTTTTCTTGTTCAGATTAGATATTAGGCCATAAACTTGGGAGGGTTACAAATTGCTAGACCCTACATGCTAAAAATTGCAGGAAACAGCAATTATTTTCCTGTCTACAAAACCTCTGTTCCCCTAATAACAAGGTAAATTTTGATTGTCTATAAGGTAATCTAATATGGATTAAAATGATTTTCTTAGATTGCTCATGCAACACATGTATATTGTCTTTGGTTTCCTTTCACGTTGCAGTAGCATATATTTCCTAGACCACACTACTGGATAGATTCCATGTTTATATTATGGCTTTCCACTGTCACATGTAGCTGAAGTGACAAACATTATACTTGGAAAACAATATATCGCAACATACTAGAATAAACTGGTTATCAAGTTTCTCATTTAACGATTGGTGATAATATATATTAGTTCCTTATTTATTTGAATGATATTTTTTTTCATTTAAGTCCGATTTTATTTAATGAGTTAAAGATAAAGATGTATGAACAACCATTATATGTATTTTCAATGTGAATGTATACATTACGCAGTGGTTACTGTCGTTTATATGGTTTCTTTTCAACAATTAGCTTAACTGAAAGTCATGGTTTCTTGTTGTAATGTTAAATCTTGCTCAATAGCTCTGCAGTTGTTCAAAATCATTGTAATGAAATAAGCTTGTCTGAGTCACAAACCAGACTCTGTAATAAGACCACACAAGGTTCATTTGTTTTAGCATTGATACCTATCTCTGCCTTCCAGGGAGGTATAAAGCATGGTCTTTCATCACTTAAGGTCTTCACTTTCCATGGTATAGTATCACAAAACAATCTGACAAATTCTTCGCAAAAATACTTACTTGTACTGATGTTTCCCTGTGATTGTGGCAATGGAAATATTACCAAACATGGAAATCTATTAACATATTGATGTCACTTACCATTTAGTTTATATCATTATAACAACTTCAGTAGGACAAAACAACAATACATTCTAGTTGACCTTGGTATCTGTACTTTTTTATTTCTTATCCTTTTTTTGATTCTGATAGATTCAGTACCAGCTTAACATCATGTAAGTCACTGTTAAGTTTGCTAACCCATGCCAATATAATTTGGAAACATTTAGAAATACATCTCAACACAGCCATACAGAGGTATCATCAATTTAAAATAAGTTGGCATTAATAATATTCTATATAATTCTATCACAAACCACATAAAGGGGTAAAAAAAATTCTGTATTTTGCAACAGACTGTCATTCATCACAGTTTAAGACCAAACACGATATTAATGTACATGATTTATGCTGGCCTGAAATGTTTTACACAGAAATGTTGCTGCAATTACGTTGATTCCTTTGAAGATTTGGTATTAGCCTGGCATAAATCTGATGTTCCATAAGTGATGGTTCCACATTCCCGACATTTTCCCTGACTCCCGCCAATTTTTGCAATCAAATATATTGGAAGGGTCAGTAAAAGTCTGGAGAAGATTAAACATGTTTGATAATTTTGGAAAAAAAGTCAACGACTTTCCTTTCCATCCCACAAAGGGGGAATATTTAACCCGACTTATCTAAATGTCATTAAGTCTAATGTAAGATGCCAGAAATCACTCAAGACATATCCTACCACCATTTCATCCAGTAGTATCAATATAACCAGTATGACCAATGGTATTAATATTGTATACGTTGAGGATTTTTTTGCCCTGAATTGACCTAAATGATAAAATAGAGTTGCTACATGCTTGCTATCTCCAGATTTCCAGGTTTATTGTATACAAATTAGGAGGGTCAGGTATAAGAACCCATCATGTCATATTGACAATCAATCTAGTCATATTGAAATCATATCATAGTTGTAAAGGTCAGGTTTAAAGCTGATGGGAGCTACAAGTAAGGTCACAGATGGTGGGGATAGGTTTTCAGATAAATCAAATAGTTCGAACTCTGATCCAAAGGATCGAGGTGCATTTTAATATTTTAACATCTTCACGCACTTTTTTACCCTGGCTCTAATTAATTTTTTAAAGTCCAGGCCTCCCGACAGTCCTTTAACATTGAAGCAGGACTTTAAACTTAATGTTATCATTCAAGTTATTGTAACCTAAAAATTTGTACACATTTGACATTATCAGATGCAGATGTTACATACAGAGTAATCAATTCATCACTTTTGAAGTTGTGGTTAAAATGCTCAAAAATTGTGGTTAAAATGCTCAAAATAGCTTTTGAATTAGTTGACATTGGAAAAATGTAAAAATAAGTATGCAAAAGGCTGATCAGCATATATCTTTTATACTGATGATATTGCATCTTTTAGTATAGCCTTTGGGAAAACGTGTTGTCCACTTATATTTATATCAAACCTTCTTGGAAACCCTTGCAAAATTTGAAAACATAGACAATCAACTCTATATGACATTATCCTCTCTCAGTTATATTATCTGTATATGAATCTATGGTGTTTTAACCAGCCAAAAGTTGCATTTTATGTTGCCATAGGAAGAGCCAAAATATATCAACAAATAGTTCGTTGTTCTCCAGGAATGCCTATCTGATTATTTTGTGTGTATAACCATCAACAAAGAAATAAGTCTCATTGAGCTACAAAAAGAATACAAGTGTAGCCCTGAAATGAGCACACAAGAATCCCAGCTGAAAAATTTCAAACACAGCCAGGCAAATAATACAGAAGCAATAAACTAGAACTGCAATTGTAACACCAACATGATGACATAGTAGACTATGATGTCGAAATCATTACACATATTTTGTCATTAAAATATGATACTATTTTAACCTATTTTGTCATTAAAATATGATGCTATTTTAAGGTTTCACCTACTGTGAAATGTGACAAAATGTGCTTTCCGGATTCATTTCGTTTGTCCACAAATATTTCCTGAATACTTAGGTCACACTGTTCTCTGCTGGCCTCATGAGTAACATAATAGTGCACACAATTTAATGTTTGGGTTTATTTTTGGCTGGATGTATTTCATGTTTTAGTGGTATCCATAAGGTTTCCTAAGTCAGGATGGCTTTTTTGAAATATTTAAAATAGTTGTTACATCCAGGTACAGGCAGATACATAGTGGCTCAGACCACTTAACATCGCGATCCTCTGTCATGGGCCTATGCCTAATGGCAGTCTAGAACAGTGGCAGTCTAAAGAACCTCAGGGACATTGATAAATAGTCATCATTGAGCGTCTGTCTTTCAGTTAGGCTAATGTCAATAACTTGAGAGTTGGTCTGTACTTGTGCAGTTGGATGGGTCAAATAGCACTTTGATTCCTGTAGTACAAAGAGATATTGGGCTGAGCATAGATACAATGCCAATACAATACAATGGCCTATATTAAAATATACAGACAAGAGAGGTGATGAGGAGTGGTTTCACTTTACAATGCAGCTCATTTTTAAACATGCATTACAACCGTATGGGGTCAATTAACAAAATAATGATGAGAGGGTGATACAGCAAAATTCAAATATGAGTTGTATGAGTTATTGTGCAGGGACAGAGAGAATAGGATATTATTAAAGTAACTCAAAGCTCTATTTAAACCATTCCGACTGCACAAGTACAGCCCAACTATATCAGCTGAAGGAGAAAGTGTCTTTATTACCTTTTAGACTTTTTATCAACAGGCCTCGGGTTCTGTAGCCTGCCACTTGCTATAGGACCCAATGACAGAGGACATCTATACACGCATTTATATGGCAGCTATAGCTGGTGTTGAGGTTATTTATTTATTAAATCACCCTGATTATGCCCTAAGGTAATCTACAATATTCATCTTTTACAATATGTTCTTCAGTACATATTTCGATTTTTGTTCCCTGCAAGCTCCTTTTCAGCAAGTACAAATATTTTCCGTATTTTTTCTACAATTTTGTGTAAATAATTTTGCATTTTCTGTTATTAGTTAGTTATTAGGTTGTGAATCTAAGTTAAACATAACAAATCATATGCATTGCTCCTATGTTTGCTTTTTATCTTGTCTGCATGACATTATCTGCTTAAAATAGATAAGTAATGAGGTTGTCTGATCTTATGATTAAGCAAGAAGCAAGATTTTTAAGTAATAAATTAATTATTTATACGCCAGGGTGATTGTTATTGGTTCATAGTCATATCGATGATATATGCTCCAAAAACTTCAAAGAGGTTTGCTTATGTTTACAAATTGACCATAGCAGATATTAGTCTGTGTGTGATCTCAATTCACTGTACAGGTGAAAGTTTTATCTGACTAGAAAGTGTCAAAAATCTCAGTGTGTGGCCCAATAATTCAACCCAAGCTGGAAATAACAAAGCAATGCACACCAGTCAGAATTACTAATACATAAATACAATTTATTGGATCGCTAGATGATTGGTTTTTGTTAATAAGCTAACTGTTTTCACTTAACTTCCAATTATAAAACCACACTTGTGTTCATGCACATTCTGGTCAGACTAAACCCACACTGATTTACCTAAACTAAGCATAAATATGGATTTTGTATGACTTAGAGTTGAGTAAAATTAGAAAGCTAAATATCAATGGTACTGTAAGGTACCCCAGAGGGTTTTTGGATCCTCAGAGGTTTCAGATATAATGCTTACATAGTAGTTTCACTTTATAAGATGCCATTGGCTTAGTATTTATCAACGAATAATGTGGTTCTAACCATTTGCTTGAACCCTTCCTTGACCAAACACCAATGGTTGTTCTAACGGTCAAAGTTGTTCACCAGTCATCAATACATGTTATAGAAACATATTCTAGCCAGCATATCACCTGTTTTCGTGATTCAGTCACTTTGGTGCAGACCTTTTATTTTAGTATCTTGTACACTCCATTTCTTTTATTTTTCAAATAACAGTTTACCTGTTTCTCTTACTTTATATTGGTGTACAAAAATAAAAAGAAATCATCATAGTAAATCCATTAAACTTGTAGTGTATAAATCCATTGTAGGTATTTACTGAAATTTGGATTAAATGATAGTGGTGAAGAAAGACTGCACCATCCTTTATCTACCATTACTTACAATAAAAACATAAAAACTCCATTAACTCTTTATGTAAGCTTTTTGGGAGATCTCTTGAGAGTTTACATTAAACCATTTAGAGAGGTTAACAAACTCATTCGTGTCATCCCAAGTGGCTCAAATAGCAATATGTTATTCAGTAACTTGAATAGATTACCTACTGTTGAACAACATTTACAACTGCTGCGTGAACTTTCACATTTCCAGAATGCATGTTTTTGTTTCTGGAATGAATTTAATCAAATGACGTGCAGTGCTTGAGGGGCACAACCTGGGATTTGGGATGACATACTGGCTAAATATCTCTGAAATGGGAATCCAAACTTGAAACAGCATCATCTTTGAGGAGCACCAAACCAGTTGTAGACAATATCTTGTGCAAAAATAGGACCCAAAACGATGTACAAGTTCCGAGTTATACATTTGGACAAACAGACAAATGGACTTGCCATTCCAAACTGGAGAGGACGTGGTAAAAAACATAAAGACATTACCTTTACATAACAAACTGCAGGCCAAAATATTATCAATGTTTGAGAAGCTATTTCCGACTATTGTATGACCCATTATACTGTCAGGGCTTAAAATAGATTACTACAATAACTGCTGTGTTGACATCTTTGGAACTGGGTAAACTCTCTCTAGTTATCCATTATGTTCTTTATTTACTTAGTAACAAAGTATATATCCCATTATCTACATATATGCTTTCATGGAGAGAATCAGCTTTGATTTAAGATTTGAAATAATATCCTGGTAGAAGTCTAATCTAGTATCAAAATGTCAACTGTCAGCGTCATTAAAGCTCCAAAAATAAATCACCCCTTTAACCACACTCTTAGGGTCCATTTTTGATGAGAAACTTCTGTATCTAATTTTAAAGGCTTACGATGCTTTTTTTCTTTCCCATGTTTTAGATGTTTATACTTACCGGCTTCTCTCTAATTATGTCCAGTATCCAGTATTTTACCGCATTCATTTGAGAAATTTGATCTTAAGATGCAACTTTTCCACCTAGATGTCATCTTTTCCAGTTTGTCATATTAGTTAAATGGTCAAAGATTCTACAGGAAAAGCAGTAACCATATAACTATTATTAATCTGGGCCAGTTCCTTGTGTAGTACTTAAACGATCCATGATATGTTTATTTAGCAGATACAGGCGTGAGGTTATTGGAATTCTGACTGTGTGGTGAGATACAATGCTTCGTCTTGAATTCAGTGGTTGCTACTTTCAGTGACATCTGCAGTACTAGCTACTGGGAGTTTGTTGTTTGTTTATTGCCACCCTATCATCCGTGTTTGTTAATCATTATGACTAAAATCTTTACCTTCCTTAAGATTACGCTAGCTTGGGTAATCATTGCCAGATGGTATATCATCACCTAGTAGCATAATTACACCCTTGTGGGTTTTTGTTATCTGATATTTACTTGATGTTATTCAGGGGCCAAACTGCTTGTCTGCTTGTTAATCTATTATGTCACCTCCAATATAATTAATTATGAAATAAGCTTGCTCACTCAAATGTTACTATTATAACATTAGTGACACATTAGCTACCTGACATTGACCCCAGGTGACCTTTGGTGATCTTGAGTCATCCACAACAATATTTTCACTGTAATTGTTATTTTTGATTATCTGTGCTGTGTTTTCTATAAAAAAGTAATTTTAACTGTTTAAAGCTTCCCTTTAATACTATTCTTGTCACAAAGGAATCAGTTTGATTTGATGGGCTACCTGATGCCCCACAGGCAACAGCAAGGGTGGCCTGTGCTACAGCTGGACTGAGATTAAGCTTGAAACTGATGACCTTTAGCCCCAGGGTGGCAGTTATGGCCACCTGTTGGAGAACCATGGGTATAATCAAAGGCACCTAGCATGTGCCCGGTATTGCCCAGCATAGGCCGGCATGCCCTCAGGACTATCTGGACCATATCTAACTCTGGAATGTCGTCTCATCCCCAGAACACAGTAGGTAGACTTCAACAATGTGTGGGGTGTCCATGATTAAAAATCAGGATGTCCTCCCAGAAGATTCTTGAAAATGGAACAGGGGCTTACCCTGCCTCACTCTTTTATTCAGGGGAACTGATAACACACACACACCCCACCCCCGATGCCCCGCTATCAGGATACTTTATATATGTGACAGTCTGTAAACTCATACTAAACTAAGCTAAAAGTAACATGTTGAATAGGTTCTCCATTGGTTGAGTGGTTAGCAAGTTTGGCATATGCTCTCAGGCTACCATCTCTATGTGAATCCTCCAATCCAACTAGTGGGAATACTGAGGACATATCCCAAAATGGTTTGGCTGTTAAACAGTATTTAAAGCACTAACTTTTGAGCTTTTCTCATTTTAAACCTAATAGGATAGTTTCAAGGTGAACAAAAGCAACAGAGCACATCTTAATATAGTGTAGATTTTGGTCCAGCAAAAATCATGTCATGTCAAATTTATGGAACAAAAGTGCAACGCGACTGATATGCTGTACATATTTTAAGTGTAGAGCTATGTTTAATTGTATATATTTGCCACAAATTAAGACCTTATGCTTATTCCTTAATCCTATTTATCAGGTGACAATAAATATAGAATAATAGAAATAACCATTTACACAAAAGCATAATATACAACTGGCATATTGTTTTAATCATATTGATACCAAGTATGTAGAAAAATGTAAAAAATTATAGCACCAGTAGCTTACTTGTACTTATGAGCAAATGATTACTTGTATCTGGCTTTCTATTAAAAAAATGCAATGCTGCCAAAAATATAAAAAAGGTTCAGTTTGTCTGCCAGAGATAAACTATGGTGTGGTATTTCCTCACAAGTAGAGCAATAAAACTGCTTTATCCTACACTTATATCTATTTTTGGCTGTCTAGTAAGGAAATGGTTTGTGGTTTCAGTTTTATATCAAGAGTATTACTATGGTGAAGCATGGTTTACTTAAGTTTAGGTGGTCTATCCATATATCACCTCAGCTGCCGAAAGTGACTTATAACCCAAGTTTGATATTGCTATTATGACTATGTCATCAACAGATTGTTTTGATTAAAACCCAGTTCCACTTACAACAGTTATCATAAGACCTTCCCAATTTATAACTACGGAGGCTGCTCAGGCTTATGCTTTGCAACAGGACTGGAAAACTGACAAATTATGTGATTTGTCCTGAGTAATAATTGTTCTATGATCTAAAAGATCATTCCTATGACTGTAAAGACTTATAAAATACCACTAGATCAAAGCCTTGATCACTCTTAATATGCACAAACTCATTTTCACTTGGAACTAGATAACTTGACTCCCTGGATTACTGTCACAGAATGTAATTTTGGTATCCCTTGTGACAATTCTTATGTTGACTTTTTGAGTGCACTAAGTTTCCCTCCTAGGGAAGATGTTGCAGCTGCATAGCAGGAGATTCATTATTCATTGTTTCCATATGAACCTGGTGCTATACAAAATTAAATTATATGAAAATGCTGAAGTCTATATAGTTCAAAATACATACAAGTATATACAAAACTACACATAAAATATCTTATGGTTACCAAATTAATGCTATCTATAAATTATAATATCATAAATCTGTCCCCTTCCTTTAGTATCAAGATATAGAATACATTATTTTGTCTTGTAATTTCAAGTAGAATTATGAAACATCATTTGTGATATATTACGAGATAGCACTATCTTGTGATTACAGGTTTAAAGAATTTCAAGTTGTTTGATGTTGGAATGCCTTTATCAAAGAAAGCATAAAAGAAGTATAAAAACACACTGACTCTAACGGCAAAAGATAAACAAATATCAGCATGCTGACATACATTGACATATTTTGTTACAAAAGTGTCTGTTTTCTGTCATTGACTGTTGAAGAAATATTTCTGACCAATAACTGTGTGTGGCACTTTGGAAAAGTCTGTTGGGGATAGATCATATTATTACATCACAATATACCCATACAATTGAGAAAAAACTGATGTCACCTTAACCTCATTTTAGGTTTATGTAAAAAATGTTTGAGAGTGAATAGAAATTCAGATTAACTCGGTTCTAATCAAAAGACTATAGGTTATACTGGGAAGCATGGGCATTGCACAACGATTACAAAAACTGCTTCTCTGTGCAAGTCTGTATGTTAGAAATCAAGCAAATATAGATGATGATGACAAACATTATAACCCATGAATACAAAATGTGTGTACCATACTGAAACTGTGATAGGATCAAGTTATAAATACTGTGACAAAAAGAGCACTCGGAAAGTACAAATCTCTTGCATGGACCAGCACTTCCAAATACTACTTATGAGTGCAATGATTAGAACTGCTTTAAAAATTCCTGGATCCAGATGGTGAGCCAAATCACAACCAAAATCTTAACTTCTGTTCCTTGTGTCATTGCTGACATTTACTAATATACCATCATAATCTCTCCATAACTTTTAATGTTTCAAAAACACCTGCTGACAGACAGACGAACGAACAGACAAATGCACACCGACAATTACATAACTTTCTTGGTGGAGGTAATAATTCAACTACATTAAGATTACTGTAAACATCTTACTTATGACGGTTTAAGCTATTTTTAACCATTACTAGGCATTTAATGAATGTTACTCTGTGGAATTTTACTCTGTGGCTTGTAGCATAGAATTCATAGCCATATAAAAGTGATCTTTCAAAGATGAAACTTTTGTGACGTGTATTTCCTTTTTTGCATCCACACTGGAGTATTATACCAGTTAAAGATGGCAACCCTTGAGACCATTGAATCGTCAAACTTAAACATTGTCGACTAGACTTCTGTAATTCTCTACTATATGGGTCAGCAAGGGCAGTGTTGTTAAGCTTCAGAAAATTCCAAATGTGCTCTGCTGTATTGTTTTCAGATTGGACAGAATGAGTCATGTCATAGCCTATCTAGAAACTCCCTGCTTGTTTCCTATATCATATGGTATTCTTTTGAAATACAACCTCCTTATTTTTAAAGCAGCAAAATTCTCCCAACCACTCTATTTGTCATCTCTGATCAAGTCTTGTTGTCTGACATGTAGAAATAGACTATCAGTTTCTTCAGTCCATCCCAGAAAGGCCATAGGTAGGCACGATTTTGCCACGGTTGCACAAGTGGAATGGAATAGGCTCCCATTTAGTGGTAGATCACAACAGACCAGTTCAAGCTTTAGAAGTACTTACAGGGTTGTGGCTTCCTTAGGTTTAAGGACTGTCCCCTTTTGGATTCCAGCGGATTACCAGATCTTCATTGATTTTGCACCATAAAAATGTTTCTATTATTTATTATGTATTTTTCAACAATGTCAAATAAGATTGGACTCCAGTGTGTCGGTGACATGTTGGGCTTCATGTTCAAACAAACAAGGTAATCATCCGATATTGATAAATTCCAAAGTGCTAGTATCCCAATTGATAATTTATAATGATACCACTATTTATATTATAATAACTGAAAACTAACTGAAAATTTCAATATTTAAAATTGTACTTCCTCTATAGTTCACTTGCATATATTGTTGACAATTAATGAGCCATTAAGTTATATTGTCTGATTTTTATTTAATTGTATTAGATATAATAAATTTGAAATTTTAATTGATTCCTTTTTACAAATCAACCATTCCATTATTCTGTTTTTATTTCATTTGTTAATACGCTTGCATGAAAAGCATATTGAAAACGACATGAATTATGATGAATGTTTAATCCTGATAAAGTTTCAATTGACGGAATCAACTAATTTAAATTATGTGACAACTGGCACGAAATGGACTTGGATTGTGACAAAGTGTGAATTTCAGACAACAATAAATCAGACAAACACAAACTACACTAAAAATATCGACAAAAGAAATCAGACAAAAGTTTCAACACTTGGACAAAAAATATATATTATTTATATAAAAATTTCATGATGAGAAATTGTATAAAATATGCTAAATGCTTAAGTTACTTATGTCCTTACTAATTTCTCAGGAGTGGTATGGGGGCATCACGTTTTTCAGTCCCCCTATACTGGAGAGTTGCGAACATGGGTTAATAATATGTACAGGGGTTGTCAAGGTGTTGTTAGGGTCATCACAGACCATATTTGTGTTAAGGGATTTGATTGGCCACACTAATATCTGGGGTCAACAGGTGGAAGCTTTCTTCAATTTGAAATTTTGAGAGAGCTGGGACAGACACGTTTAATTTTGCAGCTCTCGGCATGGATTATTATCAGTTTTTAAGTTTTTATTGTGTTTTTTAAAGATTTATTCATGTACTAAATGGTCATTTAGTTTATATATTGTCATTTTATGTTTCTCTGATCTGCTTATGTTGGTGAATTCTCTGAAAAGTAATATCCCAGACCAGGAGTGATTGGAGACACCCTCAGGCTTTATTTGGCTAAGCAGAAAGGGACGGTCTATCCTAATTTCTTTAATAGCCAGTCCTTTGCAGTTGCACAGCCAAATTTAGACTGTGTTTGTCGTATTCAGCTCCTTGAGTCATTTTCTGTGTATTATCTAGTGATTATTGTGAGTATGGTGAAAAACAAAAATAAATGTTAGGCGTGTGACATTAAACACTACCCCTCTAGGGGTAAGAATTGCCAGCAAGCTAAAATAAATGCAGTACTCCAGGAGGTCATTTAGGAGCAGAGTGATACTGGCTGTTTAGCCAAGAAGAAATAGAACTCTCAGTCGAAACATGTCATGTTATCCGGTAAAGCTGCGGTTACACGCAGTAGTTCATCAGTTGCTCAGGAGATGGACTCTGAAGTTAAAAGGGTTTCAACCTCAGATCACCAGGACCAGAGCAACACAGATGAGGGGAGGTATCGGCTGAAGAGACACAGGTGGCAACAGTGTGCAATGGCGAATACTGGAGGAGCTGAAGAAAGTGAACACCAGGTTTGATGTGGTGGAAACAAAGTACAGGAAGTTGCAGGCACCAAGTAAAAGGACAGGAAGAAATATAAGTTAAGTACTGGTTTGACAAATGTTAAAAATTACATCTAACTGCATGATACGTCTGATCAGGAGGTAACATTGCCGGATTTGGCTCACAAGGTCTTGCCAGGCTGGGTAAAGGACAGGTTGAAGGTAACGAGCAGCCAGATAAAATAAAGTAGAAATAGGGAGGTCCTGTAGATGTTGTTGTAAAGCAGAAAGTATCATGGCCGCAAGAACATATTTTAGGGGGCCAGACCAGGCAAAGTATGATAACATAATGTTAACCCAATTTGTGCAAGGGTATGTGAAAAAAATGTCTTAGATGAAGATAAAGTTGAGATTAGAGAAGCTATGCTCCAGTACTTAAGTGACTTGAGTGCGAGATGGAGAGGAGGATGGTAAGTTGGTCAGACACGGTTTGTATTGATGTCAACTGTCAGAAAAAAAGGGCAAACAAGTGCAAAAAGTCTGTACTGATGTTGGTGGTACTGAGGTTCCGGAAAGTGTAACAATATTCTGATGTTTGATTCACATGCCCAGTGGTGAACAATATTATTAGACATAATAATTCTAGTCAGGGAAACTGTGATCAGGACAATGGCATTGTTAACACATTTAGCAACTCGGTAGTCGACAAACAAGCCAGAAGGGGGGGGGGGGGGGAATATGTGAGGGCCATTGTCCCGGAGTCAAGTGATACAAAAACAATCCAGTAAGGTGACAGTGGGGATTTGGCTCTTTTCTTACAAAGTAAATACGACTTTGGTTTTGTCCCATTGTCTGAATTTGTGTTGCCTGTGAACACATGTAACTTTCAACAAAAAAATTTAATGTCCAATCGACCTTCATTACATCATCAAATAGAGTGGCAAGTTTAATTACTTAGGTTGTATGATACCAGTCATGTCGCAATTGAAGGTTAATGAGTGGGAGAGTCATTTAAAAGGTTATTGGGATAATGAACTATAGGACCTTATCAAATACAGGTTCTCTATGGATTTCAACAGGAATTCTACCCTTAGGTAGAATGACAATACTCACAGCGCTGTCCAACAAACCCTGAGCATGTAGACGCATATTTGCATGAAGAGGTCAAGTCCTTATGTAACTTGAAAATGCCCATTTTCACCATTTATGACATGTGAAAAGAGTGATTCCAGCAAACGACGTGATTATAGATGCGTCTGTCGACTTGGGCATTGTCAAGAATTTGTATCTGGCCACAGACTTCACTCACATTTCCCACTGAAGTTGCTTGGAATTGGTGCTCACCTGTGCAAAATAGATGTGAGCAGAGCATGTGAAGGTCGTTCCATTTGACTATGACCTGCTGGGCTTGAAGTGACATGATGTTACATTCTTTGACAGCTGTCTTCTGTTAAAGAGCGATGGCATCCGCTTTATGATGCGTCAAGCCAACTATGGCATCATAAATTATGTTGACGATTTTGTTGGGATTGGTACACCGTCTGTGGTGGAACTCATACAAATATCTTTTGACATTATTGAGCAGTTTAGGTTTTGACATTAGTGATAGGAAACTGGTGGCTCCTGGCACAAAGGTTACGTACTTGGGCATGAAAATCGACACAGTAAAGTGAACCATTGCCATACCACAAGAAAAAATGACTAGTACTGTTGCTTTGATACAGGAATGGAAAAATAAAACTTATTGCTGCAAAACTCAATTGCAGTCATTACTGGGACTCTTGATGTATATACACAAGTGTTGTATATACACTCGTTTTTTCTTGAATAGCATCCTTGAGTTACTCCGAGCTAATTATGACAAGGTGACCATAACCTTGAATCAAGACTTCAAACGTGCCTTTCTTAGGTGTGATAAATTTGTACGTTCTTACAATGGGGTGTCGTTTTTTGACCACACCATGGACCTCGACTCATGCTTGAATGTCATGGAGGTAGGTGGGAGAATATCGTCTACCATGTTCTTATCCGGAAACAATACAAAAACCTTGCAATTACACAATTAGAAATGCTCAACATTCTGGTGGCTTTTAGGGTGTTTCAAAGTTCAGGCAAAATCTCAAAATTAGAGTACAATGCGACAACCTGTCTGTGGTGCAAGTTTTGAGTTCAGGAAAAGCAAGGGGCTCGTTCTTGGGTGTGTGTGCAAGGAACACATGGATGGTCACTGTAAAGCATGATATTGAGACAGTTTACTACCATGTTCCTGGAAAAGATAACGTGGTGGCAGATTTGTTGTCACACTAGCAAAATACCCCACATCAGTATGCAGAGTTATTAAAGCATATAACAAACCCAACATGGATCCAGGTCCCTGGCGGTGTCTTGGACCTCAACCAGTTTTTGTAGCATATACAGCACTTTGTTTCAGGCCGACCACATCTGGCTTCTCTTGTGTATCAAGCTTCCCACAGAGTCAGAAGCGCCTTGCGATGAAAAACCAGGCAATGTTATGACCTACTCTTCAGGAATTTCATTGGTTTCTGTATATATAGTCAAATTGAAATAAACATTGTCACAATTGAGCATATCATGGCTTATCTAGAATTTTTAGCACAGAATGGTATTAGTGTACACATGGTAGCTAACAATATATCTGCTGTAAAAGCTAGCTTTTCATGTTGGGACACTCTTACAAAATTTGTTCAATTATGTGACAGAATATTCTGAGGTTGTACATACTTTAATGGCGTTCTTTAGTTTCATGTGAATCTAACCTGGTCCTCCACTCTTATGCTCAATTTGATCCTTCACGTCGTTTAACTCTGGCTGACATAACCCCATAAGAGGCGCATAATGAAAATCCAACTGAAATGGTCAAAAACAGTGCAATCAAGAGACAAAATGCACACCATAATGTTGCCAAAGCTGGCTTCCTCTCCTCTGTGCCCAGTTTCAGCTGTTAAAATAGGAAATTCTAGATATCAGCCTGGTTTGCAGGATTCGTTATTCCAGATAAGAACCACGAATGGTTTTGTAATGGTCACAGAGTCCAGGCTTAGAAAAGTCCTCTCCAAGTTCATTGTTGAAATGGGCTTTCCATCCTCATATTTCACACATTGAGGTGGTCCGGTGCGACATGCACGTATAATGCTCATATTCCCATACAGGTGATTAAAACCCACGGTTCATGAGTTTCAGATTGTGTATGGACATAGATAAAGCAAGATGAACACTGTAGTGCACAAATTGCTTACTCGTTGCAAACATTATTAATCCATAGTCCATTACATTTTACCACTTTCTTGCTTTACACATGGTAGATGCATAACCTACTCCTATTTGGGCCTTCAAAGGCTTTTTATAAGCAGTATCTAATAAATATACACAATTTCCACACTCTTCCCTCCTTGAATTGGTGTCTCACTGAAAAGGGGCTTCATCAGGTCCGGGGTTTAAATCTATAACTTTTGGGTTCAATTCCGCCTTGGGCCTGTAGTGCCCTTGAAGGTAAACCACCACCTTAGGTCCCATGGGGAGGGGGGTATTTGTGATAATAACTGTGATACATACAATTTCTATTGCATCTACTGTTTACAACTGTATAATATATTTTCATCTTTAAGTACATAGACTGATAATATCACATGTATTTCATTGTTGTGTATTATATAAAGTTAATGATGGTAGTCATATCATGTGTATTATTATTAGTATCTGTATTATATTGTAATCATAGATATATGTAATAATAACAAAATTATGCTCTGCAGTGTTGTGACTTCTACGGGATGGGGGGACTGTTCCCAAAAATATCTTTACATTGTCACAAACAAAAGGAATATTCAACACTACTATTTTGTCCTACTTTTGAAACTTATGGTTTCGTTTTGTCTGTTCCCAATAAAAATATCTAGGTACTGATTGTCCCTGTACCAAATGACCTCTACCCCTAACGCAGTTCACATCACCCCCACCCCCACAAAATCCTGTATCTTCCTCTGAGATAAGTGCACATACAAATGTATATTAAGAGTTTAGGCACGTACACACCAAACCAATCTGATAGAACACTATAACTCTTTTTTTCAGATAAAAGAGAGTTTGTATCAGTAGGTGTTATATCAGACTGGTTCACTTTGGTGCATTCAGACTCTCATTATCCACAACATAACATGTTTGACCTAAATATCGGACCACAAAAAAGTCAGCTTTACAAATATGTAAAGAAGTGCCAAATCTTAGTAAATCTTTCACAGCTATTTGTAAAATTCTTTTGGTAAATATGAACTCATTTCATGTATGATCCAAACAAACTGCTGGATAATAAAATTAAAACATTAGTCATTAGACATATGCGAGAATTATATCACTCATGAAGATGAGCAAGGCTGAAAGGGGTTTCGGTCTACTAGTGCAAGCCTCACAGCCATCAGAGACATGAATAGTGCACTGAAGTTGTCACCCATCACAGTACTAGTGAAGCCCATTGCCGTTTACCTTCAGTGAAGAGACAGGTACTCATCACACTATGTCACGAAACATGAAAGTCCGGAGACAAAAAAACAACAAAAAAAGGGATCTCTCAATGTGCAAGCCTCGCTAAAAACATAATACTCATTCTACACACTCCTAGTTTTGTCAACTTGAAGATACATTCAACCACTTCTCTCCACTAGTTGTGGAAGAAGTTGAAACCTATCTTTATGCAAAAACATTACCCTATCTATGTGAAGCTGACCCCTGCTATGTCTCTGGTTATACAATTATGGATCTCTGCCTTTTTATATTATATGCATTCGAGTTTACCTTTCAGATAGATATTAAGCGCTTTAAAAGGACAAAAATTAGAATTATAATCTTCATTTATGTATGTACATACATTTTTGGCACATGTTGACACATATATTTCTAGTTTTTCTATTTCGTGCTGGCAAAGTGAAAGCCTCATATCTTACTTTTACTTTTACTTTTAGGAGGACCTTTTCCGAATTATAAAATGTGTTTGCAGGCGAGTTCCTTTAAATCTCAGTTGCTTTGAAATCCAACACCACGATGTTACACTGCTAAACTTTCCTTATTATTTCCTTTCATAATGTTCACATATGCAGGTAACATTTACTTTACAGTCTGTTACTTTTCAAGCACTTATATTTGTGTAGTTTTAATTATTGGTTTATCAAAACAAGACGAGGAACAAAAATAGCATATGAGATGCCCATACTCCACAGCCTGGGGAAATAGTTTTCAACACCATGAACTACAGAAGTAGTGAACCAGTACAAAGATCTGGATACTTTCAGAGCAGTGTCAGTTATATAAAGCTCCAAATAATGTTAAGTGGAGAAAATAAATCTAAAAGAAAGAAAATGTATGTGGAGATAAAATATTAAATCAAGACATTTCGATAGCAAGATCACAGCATTAATGAGTAAATTAAAAATAAGCTGTAAATCTTATTAATTAGAGCATAGCTGTCAATGGAAATATCACAATTATACAAAAGTACATAAATTAATCAGTTGCAACAATGTATAGATCTTTATTAAGAGAAACGTGTCTCAAATATAGCAGATCAACACACTTTGGCAGAGCCAAAGTTAAAGGTCACACCATAGTGCACACCTATACCCCCTAACCAATATCCCTACCAAGTGTCAACCTTCTACACCTTACCAAATCCAACAAATAAGCCCAGGCAAGATTTTCAAACTCATGGGTTATAGGTCAAATCAAGACTATACATAACGAGGCACACATACGACGATCAACCAATGCCCCTACCAAGTATCAACTTCCTGCACCAGAGTTTCTGAGATATAGCCTGGACAAGATTTTATAGGTCAAGGTCACTACGGCATGGTCAAAGTTTAAATCAAGATCACACTGTGATGTTGCACACCTACAACCCCAGCCAATGTCCCTACTAAATATCAACTTCCTACACCTTACAGTTTCTGAAATATACCCCAGACAAGATTTTATAGTCAAAGTCACTATGGCAAGGTCAAAGGTCATATGAAGGTCACACCATGACATTGCACATCTACACCCCCTAACCAATGTTCGTACCAAATATCAACTTCCTACACCTTACAGTTTGCAAGATATAGCCCAGACAAGATTTTAAAGGTCAAGGTCACTACAGCAAGGTCAAATCAAGGTCACTGTATGACGTTGCACACCTACAACCCTTACCTAATGTCCCAGCGAAGTATCAACTTCCAGTACCTCACGGTTTTCGAGATATAGCCCAGACAAGATTTTCAAACACAATGTCACTATGGCAAGGTCAAATCAACGTCAGACTATGACGCTGCACACCTACACCCCCTAACTAATATCCCTACCAAGTACGAACTTCTTACACCTTACTGTTTCTAAGATACTGCCAGGACAAACTTTTTCTTGCTGCCTGACCGAACGCCCACCTATCCAGACACCATAGGTGAAAACAATACCCCGACATCCCTTAAGGGCTGTGGGGTGAAAATTATTACTTCCACTCTAGGATTTGATAAATGCTTTAAAAGTCATCTAGTGATGCAAGCTTAATACTATTCTAACTTATTCTCATGCCTACTTAAATTAGAGGTCTTGCTTATAGAAAGATTGGAAGCACTTTATACCTCGAAATTAAGGAATTCCCTTAATTCCTTTGAGATGCTTTTATTGTGTTCTATATTATGAATCATTTAAACTACTTTTGGCTTCACCTCACAAATAATCTGAATCAAAAACGATGTTCATCCACATGGTCTGTAAAAAGTCTTGATGTCTTGATTCACCAAGTTTTTTAGCTATATCTGTTCTATTTATTCCCATATGCCCTTCTGTTTGACTTTTCTCTGTCACATATCATTACCTGTGACATTAACAACTTTACACATTAAACAAGCAAAGCCTGAGGAAGCACAAACTATCACGAGGACATGCTAAGCCAGATATTGGTGAAAGATCCCTGTAAAAAATATAAAGTCTTTATGCAGACCTGGAACGTCTTTTGAGGAGGACAGTGCCATGGACAGACCCATACTTGTTAGATTATAAAACCCAAATGAGTTGGTAATTTTTGAATTATGGAACAGATATTGTTGGAAGAATTCCTAAAAGACAATCTGGAGATTAATGGGAATCGTGAGTAAGACTGGGTCACCGATGTATAAACTTTGGGTTATGCAAACGAACAAACAAACAGTCATGATTTCAAAACCATCAAAATGAAATTTTTGAAACATAAGAGTGATACATATTTTTCTAATGTTCATGTTTTTTTGGTTGCTTTAGTATAATGTAAATATGAATTTTATGTATTTTGCATATTCACTGATTATTGTTCAGTGAATATTTGAATTAACTGTGTGAAATGTTCTGGGAAATTGTATGAATTGAAAGTTTAGGGACTAGACATATTCCCTGATTACACGTGTTTACTATAACATATATATGTGATCAGCCTTTAATATCTTATATGTAGACACACTAGCTTAGGCCATCAGGAAATGACCATATTACCTTCTGTAGGGAAATCATTTGGCACTTTTTGTAACGACAACTTCCATTGGCAAACATACATACCAAATTGTACGTGGGACAATCTGCAGTTCTTTTCTTTCGCATGATTTAAAAATTAAATGGGTGAAGGTATGTATAAAATGTGAAATAACTCTGGATAATGTGTACAGGTGACTTTTTTTTAATCTCAGCTTATTTATAGTCCAGTATTGGTTTTTGTATTTTTGTATGCCCATTATCTCTAGCCTGGAATTTAGCCAAAACCTTTTGTTGCCGTTTTAAATTTACATCTTATTACTTCTGCTTTGGCTATTAAAAAACTTTCACTCCAAAAAGCTTTCCAACTTGTACTATCAATATAACTAATATTATTCTTGTTAATCCTACAACTACCACTGAAGCTTAGATGATAACATCCTCACCTAGGAACTCAGAAAAACGTAAATCCAACCCCTAGGTACAGGTAGAAACAAAGTTACTGAGATTACCAATACCAATAGTGAGCATCTGCCATTGTTTCGTATTGGAATTGGCACTCTAAAGAATCTCAGGTACATTGATAAAAGGTCATTCATGAGGCTGTCTTTCAGTCATCAAAGCGATTCATGACGATACTTGTGCAGTTGGGATTGGTCAAATGGAGTCCTATAGCAAAGGACATGTTGCACAGAGCATAAATACAATAACATATACAAAGAAGATGTTGAAAAGAGTATAAATACCATACAATGTACAAAACAGATGTTGCGCAAAGCATAAACGCACTATCCAATGCAGATGATGAGCAGTGCACAAATACAATTCAATATACAAAGCAGATGTTGCGCAATGCATAAATGCAATAGGTTAAAAGTTTACCCATATTATTTTCAATAAAAGATACATTATATTCTATACTTTCAGGTCACTGTTTCGTGCTTTGCAGCAAATTTATGTCAACTATTTTTATTACTTTGTCCAATGTCTCTACTGCAGAAATTTCCACACAAATTTATTAAACTTCCAAAATACCCATGTTTGTACAGCTGGACCATTGTTTCTCTTGACAATAACCTTGTATATTCATGTGCCAGCAATGTCAAATGAAGTATTTGTGCAGAGCTTTCAGAATATATTTCTATCTGTAACATTCTGACACACATATATCAACCTGATCAAGAGAGCTTAATAAAGAAAACAACTTAGTGGACAGACATATAAATCAGAAGGCAGTTAGACATTTCCAAGTCAAGTCTTGTTTGAATATCATTTTGTCAAAATGGGTTGGTGTTTTTTACCACATTCATGCTTTCCAATGAAATTCTCTGAAGTACCAATGTATGAAAAAATGTCTTTAAAGTCTAAAACTCGGTTGAACCATGTGCTACAGTGTGTGGCCAGCATTCCGCTTATCTTTTCCTGTCATCCTATAGCCACCGGAATCACCACCTATCATATGACAGGGCATTAGTGTGAACCTGAAACTAAAATGAAATATGAACAGTTTGAATTTATTTTATCTAATGCTTTGATTTCTTTGAAGTTTGTATATGAACAATCCCAGTAGCTATTTATCTCTTCCATTAGAAAAGATGGTTATGTCCCATAAATATACTATTAAAGATAAAACAAAAATTTGTCCTAATTTTGTATCAGAGGGGATGAGAGGCTTACTTTTTCCATAACTATTACAAAATGTGTAATTTTTCTCCAGTAAAGGAAACAATAGAGTGTTTATTCACCTGGAAATTTCCACAATTGTTGTGGATTTTGGGGTTTCTTCCACTATGACTATTATGCTTAGTAGCTGAGGCTGAATAAACTTCTTAATGAGAGAAAAGGGAATACTGCATTTTTATCAAGATATAGTTAAAATGTACTTTTAAAAGCACCAAAGATTTGTCTTACACAATAGAATAACGAGCCCATTACACACTTATGTCTACTGTAGAGAATTAATATTGTACCCAGGTAACCATAGAGTGAAGTACTATTTTACAATTTATAAAAGTATGGACATAAGTACAGAATACAGAATGACAACATATTTTTGTTGTATTTGTGTGTTGTCATGTATACATGTGATGATGTCAATCTTGTCTTTAATTGTGGTACCTGATACATCTATATTAATGTATCTATTTAAAAAGACTCATATTATTCAACTCAGCTTGCAGCCACATCAATTGTTTTACAACTGGAAAAGGTTCATGTTTGAAAGTAAACCCATACCAGTTACAGTAGGATATATAGCTGAAATAAAACCTGCAGGTAAATATGCACTTTATTGACATATTTTTATTTGCACGATTTTAAAATATAAAATAACTTAATAAATGCATACTAGACAATAAAATATATTGCAGACAAAATAGATGAGGCATTCTCTGATTGATAGGGCTGTTCCCCTTCCAAGTTCAAAGTATTCTCTATCCCTGAACTATTTTCCGTGATACTATCTCAAACACTAAAGTGTATGTTCCACATTCCCAATTATGGACCTGATTCTCTCCCTTCTTTGAAATCAGGACCAAATTTTGTGAAGCATATATGTGCGGGGAATCCAAATTTTGAAAGGTCACCAAAAACTGTGAAAATATTAGACATGAATGATTTATTTAAAACCTAGTGATTTTGCTTCAGAATTCCCAAATTCGGGATCTTCCTTCAGTTTTGTCTTAATGCCACTGCATTAAATCACAAAAGTTAGGATAATCTCTAGACATATTACAAGCCCATCAATCCAGAAAGATCTGGCTCACTGCCCTGCTACTTTTATCTCGGATATTTTTCCAAAAAGTATGTCCCTGATTGATTTGTGATGGTAAGGGATGCCATTGGAACTACTCCCAAAGCGATTCTGAGGTGATCGTGTGATGAGATTTGTTATTTAAAACCGCGATTAAAGCCAAACTAAATTGCTTGGGAATATCTGCCCTATAATGTAAAAATATGAATCACAACAATATGTTATTTTTATACAAAGTGGGGTCTACCGATAGCTCAGTCTTCCTTAAAGACAATTCAGATCAACTTTAGAATTCCAGAATTTTTTTTTTAATTTTTTTTTGGGGGGGGGGGCATTTTTTTCCAAGATCTAGTTCCAGATCTTTGGGTAAGGGTTTATACTCATTCAAACACTGTTTGCTTCAAAAATGATTAATGTGTGGTTCATAATATTGTTTGGCCTGAATGAGAGTTTTAGTTGATTAATGAATAAAATTGAATCTAAACTGATATGTATCAAAGTAAAAAAAATTTTGCTAATGGTCTTTCTTCATTTCTCAAATTTTCATTTTAACAGCCGACACCAAGGTTATTATTACTTGTCGCCATGACTTTGACTTGGATTCTAAAGCTAATTGTCTTATTGGTCAAACCTACTTTATGGAATTTTATCCATAACTTTTACTTTTGTCACACAGACTTAGACATTTATATTTCAGGGCTATTAGTATCCAGGTATCCAGGAGTAGAACTTTTATCAAATCCTCTTGGAAGGATTGTAATTGTAAATAAAGACAAAAAGATAAGTGAAGTGAAAGCAATTTGAAGAATTTTATTTACATATAAGATATCTGTACAGAAAGGTTACAACCACTGCAGCTGCAGCTGCAGAAGCATTCTACAGATAAAAATAGAGGATATTATTTCTATCTACAAACTATTTGTCATAATACATGTATGTTGTAATTGAAAATTGTTGTCAAAGGTTAAAGCGGTCTCAGTTCTCTGAAAAGGTTGTAAACCACATCCTAAAAATAGGTGAGAATGGTCATAACACCGTCCCTGAAAGGTGTGTCAATAACAAGAATATGAGGAGATTTGAAAAACAGAGGGAGAGAGAAGCATGGAGGTATAAAGTTCTTTGATTGCATACACTGGGCGTAGGATATCGTTGGATAGAATTAGAATTTGAACAAAATGATGAGAAAACCTATCTTAAGATTCTTAGTCTAATGAGTAATAGGGGAGGCAAAAATGATATCTCTTGCAATAAGTGTGTGGAAGGGACGAACATGTTGGAGGAATGGCTGAGCTACATTGGACACAAATAGAAGTGCAAAAGAAATGCTAAGAAAGGCTACTCTAAAAGGTATAGGATCAGGGAGCATAGAACAATTTTGCGAATAAGAGAACGAGTGGATAAGTTAAAACATCCATTGGAATATGAGGAAAATTTGTAGGAAGAAATCTACTGATGTGGCTGTGGAAAAGGATCCCATTCATAAAAACTTTCTTGCAGTTTTAAGGGAGAAACTTTATGACCTTATGTGAAATCGATTTGGTACAAAAGTGTTCAAAGAACACTAACACAGAGTGAATAGTAGCTTCAAGTGTAAGTTCATGAATAAAACAAAAGGACAAATATGTTTTCAAATGAGTCGTAAGTGAAGTCACTGTTAAAGGTCTAAAATCAGGCTTGACTCTTGAGATAGCAGTTTATGTTACGGAAGTCGAAGAAATCAGTGCATTTGTAATTACAAATGAAAGTTAAGGGCAATACAAGTTATGTGAACAGGATCCCATTGATAATATTTCTCCAGGTCCTGGATAATGTCTGGATTGACTGACATATCTGCATATATTCTTGACCAAGTTTAATTTCAGCTCCATATCATAAATTGCTGTACAAAGCCAGGTATATCTGATTCACAAGCTCAATTCTAATATCAAGGGTTATAAAACACATGGATAGCAAGAAGTTGCATTGTCCGGGTTGATCAGGAGGCTTAGTACTAATAATAGTTTGCATAAGTTGCATACTCCTTGCGTAGTACACTTGGCCAAAACTGCAATATAATTGTCTATATAGCAGTAAACTCTAAAGCTGACTTGACCATAATATGAACAGCTGAAAACAGCTGGAAAGTGGCTGTGCCATATATCAAGCCGAATGCAACAGCTACATCAATGTAATATTGCCTTTCTAAATATACCAAATTCCAAACTGTCTGGTAGGTCTACCCATAAATTATGAAATGCTCTGTTAATATCAACTTCAAATAACACAGGGTCATGCTTAGTATTAGTAATGTCTTAGTATTAGTAATATTGACAATTGTCAAAAAATAATCGTCAAAATGGTGTTTATCCACATTGTCTTAAATAAAAGTTCCCTGTGGATGTGATTCCAACTCAAAATGATAATCTTTTGTCTTCATGTTTGTGCCTGCTGAGTAAAGGTGAAGAATAAAATTTATCATGGTCAATGATGTCTCTAGGACCAACCATTGTTTCTAAATGATTTCCTTGTAAAAAATTACATATGGCCTCGAGGTACTAACTGAAAGGTGATTAGTTAATTGGTGGTTACACAATGTATCCACAGCAGACAAAGAAAGAGGTAATCCAAGTTTTTGTTCTGAATGATTTTGTTCTGAATGAGACATTTATCTCGTTAATATTCAAATTAATTGTCCCAAACATCAACAAAAATCAAAATTGAGAGATCCTAAAGGTTTCCCAGCCATTTTATACTTGGGAATTTTCGTGGATCTAACAACTTCTACAATTTCCAAACACTTTTCAACAGTAGCCCACCATTTTTCTTTATAAGTTGTAATCTTTATTTAAATTGTTGTGTCAGTAACATTGGTCCTGAAAAAATATTTCGCTAACATAATGGGTGCATGATAACACCCCACCAACGTGACTCTTCCCTTGGGTAATTATAACAATAACACTTATTTTGTGACACTAATAGTAATAGGAGTACTGACATATTGGTCTGTTCATTCAAAGAATCTAAAGTATCCTACATGTAATCAGTACCATTGCACTCCTAATACCATAAAAAATTAATACCATTATTATAATTACTGAATGCATCTTTAGCTGACCATTTACTGCAGTTACCTGTAATACTTTACCAATTAGTCACAGATACAAACAAATACCTTACTTGTACCACCTAAAATATATAGTCGCAATATTAATATAATGACTAAGATAGTATTTACCAGCATAAAAGTTCCATATAAAAATTCCGAGAATATCATGATCATTGAGTTGTGTGTACATAAGCCAGGTGTTTGTATTGCCACATATTTAGAAGTAAAATTTAGCATATACTGACTGTGATGTAAATATAATGTTGGTTCATATGCTCAGCAAACTGGTGAAATATAGAGTTACCCCTGTCTATATTAATGTCTGTGGTCACTTTGATAATGTTTATAACTGGTGTTCAATATTGCAGACACCGTCCATTTGTGACATGAAACAAATTGATTGATTGATTGATTGATTGATTGATTGATTGAGTTTTACATTACCTTGACCACACTATATAGGACATATCAGAACGGGATGTTGAGGATATTGAGGAAAGTAGTACATAGAATTTGGTCAAATTCTATGCTGAAAACCAGCAATCAACAACTTTATTTCCCCGTTCAGGTCAGGTTCAGAATAGAGCCCAAGATCTAAATAATTGATTGTGTGATAACATTGCTTTCAACAGAAGAAAAATATTGAACAAAAGGATTATGTTTAAATGGCAGAAATTACAGAGAATAAAAATTCAATTAAATGTGTTTTCTTACATAAAAGACTGACAGCTTAATATTTGAGTGTTGTTCTTTAACAGCTTCAGTAAATGGCTCAGGTCTGTTAAGTATTGAACCAGTATTACCGTCTTATAAAAGCTTAATTTAATGTGTCATGGAAAGTCATACACTTATCACATGTTCCCTAAAGCTAATAAATGTGGAACTGGAGTGGTACCTCAGAGTCAGTTGTTTATTAAATATTTAATTAATATTTATTAAATACCAGCTATCACTATATAACAAAAAGAATGCTAGGCAGTTAAACTTTTTACACCGTGGCACCGCCAAGAAACCATAATATTTATTTATTTATTTAATTGGGGTTTAATGTCGCTTACAGCACTGTATAGGTCATACAGTAGCTTTATGTGCAGAGAAAACCAGTATATACAGTTGGTCAAGGTTCTGTACTGTAAACTGGAGACCATTGATAAGAAACTATCACCTTTCCCACATAGAGTTCGGGGTTTGAACCGCCGACCTCAGAGGTGGGAGGCCAGTGTGTTGCCTCTGCGCCAACGTGGTCCCTAAAACCTATCATAAGAACTGATGTGACTTGGCTGAGTAAACCATCTTTAATCATATTAACATGATGAAAAAACCGCTAAAACTAAAAAAATATATTTCAAAACAAAGCAACGTGTTAATTGTAGAAATTTTGACTAGAAGAGTGCTCTTAATTGGGGAGGTAAAGATGGCCTGATGTCGAAATAATGGATGATAAGTGTAAGGCCAGAAGCCAGGGTGTAAAATGGTCGTCCCTAATTCTCAAACCTCAGTGCAATGTTGAGAACTTTATTATAATATATGACTATTGAATATTATAAGAAACCTGATACATATTAGCTATTTCGAGTAAGCTGTTCGTCCTTATTATCTCTTTTGAACTGCCTTGGTATTTCGCAATTAAGGTACATGTATAAATTGTGCATTGAAAGGTTTTTGTTTTTAATGGGTGGATTTGTATCACCAACATTGCATTCGCAATTTCCATTTATACAAATTCATTTACTTTCGAAAATATGAGAGATATACCTAATGGACAAGAACATATTTCTAAGCTAACAAATACTTTTTTGCTAGACACCAACTGTTTATTACTGTTATTAATAAACTTATTCACTACATAAATGCAGTTTTAATTTTTATATTTCTTTCTTCCTTGGTTGGATAGCACATACAAAGGTTAGATATCATATACATTTTCTGATGTATGTGTTGCACTATTTAAGATAATTTATTACCTACGTGAAACAGATGTTCCTGTTAAGCTATAACTACAAAATAAACATCTTAAATCCATTCAAACTACAATAGATATGGTTATAACAAATAAGTAGCAGAATAACTAGATATTTTTGCATTGTAACAATGATACACCAGTGTTAAAAATACTAAAGCTTTTAAGTGCAAGTTTGTACATTCACATAACAAAATATATAAATATATAGGTTTTGCAAGTTTTGTCTTCCAGTAGGAGCACATAGTTAACCTCAACCCGCGAATGGGAAAGGAGGAATATTGTACTTGCATCTGTTTGTCTGTTTTTGTGTGTCCACTTAAATATCCTTCTACCTCTGGCTCAATCCTGTTCAGAGATTTTACTATTTTCCAGCAATATCAGCATGCATAACTAAAAACAAAACTAACTATTATATCAGGGTTATATATGCCCACAAAAGGGAGGGTTTACCTTTGGCTGGATGCTCTTTAAAGTTGATCAGGATTGATGAACCTGGTCCAGATATAGCGAGAAAGTTTTGAGGGGGTGTAGTCAGCACTACCTGTGGGCGAGGGTTTGTATTTTCTCAGGCATATCTTGTTAAATTGTGTTTTGCCAACACTGGTGACTTACATCTGCATGCTGATTACAGATGCTACTCTTTCCAAACACCAGGATTTATAGTCAGTCTTGCATGTGTTCGCTTACTGTACTTTATTGATACACACTGTTTGTACATGTTACAGTAAATATGCCAAATCAGTAAATATGCGTATTTACTGAAATTTTCAGTAAATATGTGTATTTACTGGTTTTTTTGGTCCAGTAAATATGCGTATTTACTAAAGTGATCATGAAGACTTTATATCTTAAATAGTTGGGTGTTATCTGCTATGTCTTCATGTTAATAGTTATTTCAAACTTTAAATGGCTTTGTCATATTCAAAGTTTGATACTTGTTTACAATCAGGCACTGGGATAACTATTTAACATCATTTTATAATTTCAAAAGCATTTGCATGTGATATGTGATACAAACTTGTAATATTTTTTTCATTTAAAATAAATTGTAATGTAAATATTAGAAAATAAAACTTCCCTTTAATGTTGTCCCTTCAATAGAGGAAGCCACACCATAACCATAGCTGCCTTAAAAGAGATTAAGTCCCTCTGAAAGACTATGATGAAATCCAATTAGGGGCTGGCTGGCCTTTTCATTGTTTCTACTAACAATTGTTTGATCAAGTAGCCAGTTCCTATACTAAAGTCATAAATCTACCAGAAAATGGCAAAATATTAATCCTTGATTGAAATAAAATAAAGAAACCACTTTCTAATAATCTGTGTTTAACAATAGATTCTTCAAGAGTATATGCAGACTTGTTTGGGTGTAAATCATGTTGTGTTAAATGATAAGGTAAAATTTCTGCTGAATGAAAGTTCAGTTAAATTTTGTTGAAATTTAAGTTAATTTCTTAAACTTGTATTTATTTCCAATAAAAATGCTTATGTATCAGTCACATAAAAATAGTGAAAAGTTCAATTATCTTTAATCATTTGTAGGGATGACATAGGTCCTTAGTAGCTGTGGGATTGAAAATATCATAAGCGTAAATTAAATATCTTCAGAAGCACATAGCTAAAGTATTTTAAAATAAATATTTAAAAGCCCAGTGCTATTTTTTCAACATATTTGCATTAAATGTACTGCAAAATGAGGTATGCTTAATATGTTCTAATAGTCAACATAATAGAGTAAAATGATCCAATATAATTCACAGTTTGGTTTACCATTTAATATTATATAGAGTAAAATGTTCCAATATAATGTAGAGTTTGGTTTACCATTTCATATTATATAGTTACAACCAGTGAACATCAAAGTTTCATTTCACATATTTACTGAAAGTCAAACCAGTAACCTTGTGAAATAACACAGGTCATAAATCAGTAAATACGCATATTTACTGAAAAGTGTAGGGAATATGCATATTTACTGACCAAATCAGTAAATACACGTATTTACTGAAATTTTCAGTAAATACGCATATTTACTGATTTCACACATTTACTGTAACATATATACTTGTTGATATTTTAAGATAACATTTCTACCTTTACGAAGCCAATATAAAGATAAATATCAATATTCTACTGTGGGAAAAATCAGACATTTGCCCGGTTGAACACATTACTGGTATCATTAGCTTTGAAGTGAAACCATAGAAAAAAATGTATCCAATGGGAACACAAAGCATTGATGTCTATGGACAATTAATGACACTGAAGATTTTTGTGAGGAATCTTTTATCGGGCAATTCAAGTGATTTCTGATAAGATACTTTGGAATTGATGGGAGCTACTTTTATTGGTACCAGATTTCTTCGAATGGCTTTATTTTGTTGTCCGATATCCCAAACAGGGTTTTTTTTTAGTTTTCTTTGAAACATTTTCTGATAGGATACTTTGAAATTGATGAGAGCTACTTTTACTGGTACCAGATTTTCTTTGAATGGCTTGATTTTGTTGCCCGCTAGTCCCAAACAGGTATTTTTAGTTTTCTTTGAAACAGTTGTACAATACCAGAATATGAAGGAATTATGTGGAAATTTACAGGTCAAGAATATTCTCATAAAAGACAGAATTTAAGATATATTTTCAGCCATGATAACTATATTGTAATATTAATAGATATTACATTTAAATATTAATAGATATTGATTAATGTCATAATAGACATAAACAAATATCTGCACATTATCACAACAATAAAAAGGTAAATATTTTCATTGAACTGATTTATCCCCAATAAATCAAACTAAGGTATTGCTAAGTAGACCTTAATGACTGTTTTTGTAAATTTTAGATTCTTTTCATTGAAACAGAGGACTATTTTCATGAATGAAAGTTAGTAGAATTAATCATCAAACAGAATTAAAGGAAGTATTCAAAAGAGCAATACAACAGCTATTACTTCATTTTGATAAGATTGCAAAAGACTGAAAAGATTAGCTCTGATAAGATCTATCCATCTATGCCAACATCTTAAGATTAACACCAGTAGTCAGGTCACACATAGCCAAGACTTCTTTCAGAACTTCTGAAGACACATTTTTTCAGTTTTTTTCTCCCCACCACCACATTGTCTGTCCCCTGGTATACTCTGTTTGTTTGTTTGTTTGTTTTTTGTGTTTTTTTTACTTCCTTCTTGTAATTTGACTATCCTTCCTGGGACAACTAGCGCCTTATATAATATGTACACCAGTTTGGAGCAATTTAAGTCATTCAAATCAAATCAAAAACTGCCATGGCCTCAAAATCAACAAACAACACCTACCTACTAAGAAAGTGAAATCTGCCACAGTCAGAGCTATCAGATAAAGTCCAGTGGTTGTTTTCCTCAGAGCTTGTGACGTCATGAAACACACAAAAGCCAGTGTATTTAAAACTAGCCCCGACAAGATCACAACAGCCAGGAGACAGAATCCCACATAGTAAATTTTGACTTTAAAAGCACTGTATGTATTGGAACAATGGCCCGAGGCTGATGCAGTAGAATTAGAAGTTAGATTATCCTTAACATCAGGCCACCGCATCAAGGTGAAGTTAGTTTCACTGCTATTAGATTCAGAGTATATCATACTGATGCTGCTAGAGGTACAATGCCTGGTAATTGTAATAACAGATTAATAAGTATATTGTTCTATTTTTCTCTACACCACTTGTCAGAAATATTCAAGTACAGTTACAGCATCCACAAAATTTAAAGCATACTATCATTTTTTTATAAATGTAGTCAGTATTTATTTAGCTAAATAAATTAATGGCAGCTTTAAACATATACTTTAAAGACTTAACTGCTTGCTATGAAAGATATATAACTGAATGTATATTCTTATTGTGAAAATAAATATCCCCTTCATTTAGGTCACTCGTTTTGTGTTCAGACATTTGTCTTTACCAGCTTACCAGTATATTGATAGTCCAACTTATTATCCTCTACATCTCACTTTCAATAGATATTTTATCTATTCACTGTATTGGAATTTTCTTCACCTCCAAATCTGTGTAAATATCAGTAGAAACTTTCTGTTAAAACCGGATTTTCATATTTTTTTCCAGTAAGTTATTTGTGTGTGGGTTTGACAGACCCACGATAGTTATCTACTACAGAAAAACCACATCAAATAATAAACCATTCAAATGTCACACGTTGAAAATTACATAACATTTCTGTGAATGTGCAAATATTGACTGAATCTACATATATACACAGAGATTGTCTATAATTAGTCGCTAGTTACGAGAAGAGTGTTATGTACTTTTCAATTCCTCTTTTCAACGAATGCCTTAGTGTATATTACACTTGTAACACAGACCCCCCAAAACACATACACACTATTTCCTAACACACTGGTTTGTGTTTGAACACTGCCTCGGAGATTGCACATTACAACACCAGATCATATTTATATATGAGCATCACTCGTAGGATTGGTCTAAATTATCCATCCTGACGTCATGCTTGGATAAAAAATGGAAATACTTTTATCCAGATACGAATTGTGGTAAAGCGACCTTATATATTATTCACCATCGACGTTGATGGGTTTCCAGAGAAAACGACAACGTTTTTGAAACACCTGTTTTTGACAACATATTAATATACAATGCTGTGGATATTCCTGTCACGTGGTGAAGATAGAAATCAACTCTAACCAAATAAGGTGTACATTAAAACACAGCTGTTCAATGCAGATTTCTAACTGTCCTTGAAATTCAGTAAAACAAGTAGAGGTATGTTAATAACAACCAGGGGAAGAAATTGCACAACATATTCAGACTTGCGGTAAATAATAAAAAATTATTTGGGGAAAAATAAAAATACTCCAGAGCTAAATCTATGAATCTGATTGGCTGTAGTCAGACAACTTGAACCTCAAGAAATACAGGCATTTTTTTTCCTGGGGGGGGGGGGGGGGGATTGTGTGGGCTCAAAGGACATATATAACATTTATTTACAGTCCAATGATGATCTGCCATTATTGTTATTACTAAAAGCAATTAAAAATGTATATTAAGTATATCTAGGTTACACAAAATAGGGATCGTTTAACAGTGTTAAGAATCTGATTAATCTTATAAAATTACTCTGGTAACTATTGCAAAAATAAATAGCTAGTCATTTTAAGTTAACTATCACTGTTGATATTTATATAAAATTGCAAACAAAATTCTGGATGATAAACAGATTATAAGATACCTGACAGAATTGTCTGAGGATGTACGGCTCATGGGATAATGTGGTGATCTATTTATAGCTGTGACAATAGGCCATAAAACCTGATTTGGTCCCTCAAACATCATATATTCTATAAATCAAGACATTTCTTTTGGTTTTCTCTGCATATACAAGGAAGTAGAAATGTTATGATAACTTATGAGATGAAATTTAGGTATCTAAAGCACATACTGTATTAATGTAGAAACAACTCATCCTGCACCCGCCCTGTTACAATTTCCGAAAGGAAGACATGAATCACCAAATATTTCATTTATGCTCTTCATCTGCCACTGTGACCTAGTGAGTAATACACTCGCTTAAGAACATGGAGAACATGGGTTGAAACCAAGAGGGGCAGTCAGATACATATTGGATCGGATGACCACTTAAAATGGTGGTCCTCATTCATTGGGTCCTGTCCCCAGTAACAGGCTAAATAACCTCAAGGATGTTCATAAATTTTCATCCTTGAGCCCTGTCTTTCACTTTTTCAACAGTTATTGCTGAAAATAATGGTAACCCCAAGGCACTGTGGAACACTTTCAAAAAGTCTTACATAAATCCTCAACCATCATCTTACCTGATCACATTAGTCCTACTGATTTAGCCTTTGGAAATTTTTTCAGTGTCAAACTTATGAAAATCAGAGTTGCACTACAGTTATCAGTGTCTGTTTCCTTTACAAGACTGAGAAGGAATAACAGTGCCCTATCCTCCTTCGAGCCTGTATCTGGGCGACATGCTCAAAATCCTAAATTCTTCCCCCACCAAATCATGCGATCTGGACCCGATACCAACTTCATTAGTTAAAGAATGTGCATTCTTGTCACTCCAATTACCAATATTATAAATTACTCTCTGAAAGAAGGGAGCTTCCCAAACTGTTTCAAAACAGCATATGTTACCCCCCTTCTCAAGAAACCTAACCTAGACAGAATTCTCTTCAAAAACTACAGACTGGTGTCCAACCTTAGTTTCATATCCAAATTGGTCGAAAAGGTAGTGGCTAAACAGCTAAATAGTTACCTTGATAGTAAGGGGTTCTCCAATGTTAACCAATCCACCTACAGGATATTACATTTGACAGAAACAGCACTCCTCAAAATCCAAAATGATATTGCTGTTTCAATGGACTCTGGTAAGGCTGCTGCGCTCACAATGCTGGACCTCTCAGCAGCCTTCCATTCTATTGACCATAACATTCTTTTCAACTGTCTAAAGGATTGATTTGGGATTGATGGCACTGTGTTGAGGTGGATCAAATCCTATCTTTCAAACCCCAGACAGAAGGTTAAAATAAGTAATATATTTTCAGATGCCTTTTCACTCCCTACAGGGTATTCCAGGTCTCTGTCCTTGGTCCCCCTCTTTTTTATCCTTTACACTACCTCCCTAAGTAATATCATTTGCCATTTCTATGTCACCCACCGTCTATATGCAGATGATACCCAAATATATCTAGTACTTGACCATAGGAACTTTGATTCCAGTTTTGCTGAGCTCACTGAGTGTCTCACCTGTGTTCAAAAGTGGATGGATGGTGTGAAATTAAAACTCAATTCATTATCATTGGCAATAGACAAGGGAGAGAGTCCCTCATCAAAACATTTCCAACCCAACTTCTCGGAAATTCTAACTCCCCTACTGATACAGTCAAGAACCTAGGTATTACTTTTGACTCTGGCAACACCTTTACCAGCCACATAATCAAGGTTTCTCGTGCCTGTTACTATCACCTCAAGGACTGCAGCCTTGCAAACTCAATGATCAGGAGTCGACTTGACTACTGTGACTTCCTGATCTATGGCGTATGTAAATACAATGTGGCTAAACTCAAAAAGATTCAAAATGCCCTTTGCAGAATTGTTTTTGGACTTGATAGAACTAGCCATATCACTCCCTTTCTTCAAAAACTACACTGGCTTCCCATTACATAGTGTATCTTGTTTAAATATAATCTAATTACTTTCAAATTCTCCCAACCAACATATTATCATATTGATCAAAACCCATAGCATAACTCGTGGAAATCAGCTATCTCTTTCCTCAGTTCATCCTAGAAAGACCATTGATAGGCAAGGTTTTGCAATGGCTTCCCCCACTGAATGAAACAGACTCCCACAATCAGTCTGATCACAACACACAATAACAGGTTTCCGAAGCCAGCTTAAAACCTATTTTTTTAGACTAGCATATCCTCCACCATAGTTCATCTCCCCGGTGGACGCTAATTTGGATCTCGATCTTATATGTCCCTGAACTTTCCCTTTTTGATCTCAAGTGCATTAGAGGATGCTGTATCAATTTTGCACTATATAATGTTTCTATTCTATTCTTTCAGTAATGGGCCTGGTCCACTGGGGCCTTCTTGTCTGTAACTATGGATTTGTCAAGGATTGGGAGCATTGTATACAGACTTGGTTAGGGTCAATTGTAGTTTCCTGACTCGTCCTAGTGGGTTGGCAAAATATTAAACTTGTTTGGCATGCAGAATGCATCATTTGGATTTTCAACTCTGATGGATTACAACTGGAAGCGTTCAGGCTTTTGGGTTTTTTTTACAAATTAACATAGGATTTAGTGTACAGATGTAACTTTGGCTTGCTAGTTGACAGGCTTTTATTTTTTTACAAACATTGCTTTGATTTAATTGATAAAATGAGCCCTAAAATTCAAGAAAAATGTGAGGAGGATAGAAGTCCCCAGAGACACAACTTCAAAGTCCCAGCCTTCATCCGTCAACCAGTAGGTCAATTTGCAGTTGGATCAGATGAAGACTATGCTCACATCTTTCTTTAGGCTAGGCAGGAGACCACCATAACAACATTCTGCAACCACCTGTCATCTGAAATTGAAAACATGGAGAAAATAGACTTTTAGAAACAATACAGTTAACATTTTGAGTGGGATACAGAGTACGATAAAGGACAGGAACTGCCAGCAACAGCAATCTACACTTTACTTTCTAGGAGCTCCAGTACTTCGCATATGTGCTACAGACTTATCAGTAGCAATTGCAGCAGCCACTGCTAGAGAACCCATCTTGTCTATTCCAGAAATCCAGATACCAACAAGGTAGGTCATACAACAAGCTCAACAAACCAAAGTAGTGCCAATGGGACAACAAATACCCAGAGGGCCACAGACTTCATACATAGTTGTTGACGAGCAACAACCCAGGACTTCAAGACAGCAACATTTCACCATCAGACCTAGCAAGAGTTTTAAGCCACAATCAGTGGCCTCTGACACAGGAGAGAAAAGTTTACACAACATCTCAGGACTCTCTAGCCCTTTTGGGATTATAAAGCCAGTCAAGACCTACCAGCAGATGGATATACCATAACCATTTACACCAAGTGACCCATATCATCATGTCGCCTCTTCGCCCAACCACCACATAGCAAGAGCCTCCTCAGCAGCTGGCCCACCCCAGCCAACCCCAGCAGCCATCCAAGCACAAGCAGCATCAGCAGTACACTTACTGCAACTACCTACAAAAGGTCATTTTCAAGACCACTACTGTAAAATATCCAGGACAGCTGCTGATTCATAGGTCCTTCTCAGGACCACCCGAATCTTCCAAATACAATTAATAAGCTCCATGTATGAAACAAAACAAATAAAAAGCATTACACTGCCCCACAACAAACATATGACCCCAAAGTACAATTTATAAAATGAGTAAATGAGTGAGTCATTAAAAAGTTGAAGTTAAGAAACGTGGACTTAAAAATTTTTTCAAAACATTTTTATTATAAGAAACTTGTAATTTTCTTAAAGATATTTTGACCTTTGAGATATTTCTCAGACTTTAAAAACAATTTGACCGTACAACAAATTTGACCAATTTAAAGTGGGTTTGAACTTTGAAAAATTTCAAAGAATGCAAAAATACTTTGATTTTTGATAAACTTTGACGATTTTAAAATTATTTGACCTATGTATTTGGCCTTTAACGTCTTACCTTTGATAAGCTTTTAAAGTTATAAAAAGATTTTGACACTTTCAAAAGTTTGGAAATCAGAAATAACTTTTTTTTAACTTAAATCCATTTTGACAGATGAACAAAATCTGAAGCTTTAAAAAATTGTCTTAAGTCATTGCCATGGGCAATATTCAATAGACTTTCACTTATTTAATTGTTTCTTTTTCACACTCAAAATTGCCCGATGCAGATAGCCACAAGTAATCTAATCTAATGTAGACTTTTATAGCCCTTAATCTCCATCCATTGACAGAATATAAGGCGCAGCTGAACATAAACAAGGCAAATAATGCTAGTAGCTTTAGTATGTTAATACCTAAAGCACAAACATAACAGATATATGCATATTCTAATGTACATTGTATTTGCATTTTTCACTGACAACACCACAAAGAGAATAACCAGACAACGTTGGGAAATAAGATAGGTATGGTTAAAAAGTTTTTAGAAGGCTTATTTTTATGTTTCCCAAAACACAAAAAGGCCATTCAATTGCACAGAGTCAAGAGGATAGGATTATAAATACTCATTCTACTAAAATATTCTTTACTTTACATATATGAGGGCATGATGTTTTATAAATATAACTGGCTTCAGATTATTGCAGCTGCAATCTTCATTGTAATCCAAACAACAACTGGCTGGGCACCATGACACCATTTAAAAGCGATAAAAGCAAATATAACTACTTACTATAGCCTTTTACTAAAGCATACATTATTGTTTTGAAGTAAATGGTGTCTCCGGGAAGAACGTTTGGACCCCCAGAGAGCTGTCAAAATTTGGGCATTTTGAAAAAATATATATGTATACATAGGGATTGGCCTAAAACAGAAATATACAGGGCATGCAAGTATGCAAGGGACAGACAATTTCTGTGGGTTAAGCATGGCAATTATATAGAATAATGTTTAGAAGCTTGACGTCTCCTCACTCAGTTGAATTGTCACTTCACATGCTCAACTGTTACCATATACAAGTGCGTCATAGCATAACAGTAATGTAAATCTTTGGATATGCCATAAAAACAGTGAAAAAGTTACTTGATTTTTTATATTATGCTCTATCTATACTCTAAAATTAATTTAATGGACGATAATATAATACCTTCAGATAAGTGCATCCAGTCATCCTTTCTTTCTGTTTCCAATCCAGTATAAAACCTCTAGACCAACATGGGTTGCGACTTATGGATACCTGTGGTTTGTATTGTTCTGGTTAGGTAATGTATCAGCATGTTTGGTTTCATACATAAATGGGAAATGGCGCAATGGGAAATATATATTCATTCTGACTAAATATTGTATACACTTGAAATAAGACATAAAACATATTTTCAGGCCGCCTTAAACTGAGAAGGCAAACTAATTAAGGTTTAAGGTGACCCCAGGTTTAAAATGTTCACTCTCAGCTTACAACACATTTTATCTTACCTTAAGGTTACCCTATAATGGTGGTACTAATTTTGACTTCAAGGTTAAGTGTTTACACTTTGAGTTTAAGTTTAAGAAATCTTGGGTAATGTTACAAATTTTCTTACAAAATACTTACAATTATTTTCGCTGCCAAAGTGGTTCCCAGTAACGTTACAATACACATTTGAAACTTTTAATTAAATTAATAATTTTCTTTATTTTGTTTCCACGTTTTAATGTAGTACATACAGTTCATATATCAAAGTTCATTGTAATTTTAGCCTTCTTTTTAATGATCCAACCCTGTGTAATTTACTCCTCTTTGAAACTTGAATGACTCCTTCCTTGCAAGTGTGTCAGGTTACAAATTAAAAGAAAGTCTGTTGAACAATGATTTTAACCCCTTCCATATACCTTTAAGATCCATGGTGGAAACCAATAACATAAAACCACTTGATTTTGTACATAATTTTGTGTTTTTTCGCAGGGAACTACATTCCCCGGGTACTACAAACCTTAATAATCAACTGTTTAACCGGTTTATCATAACCAGCCTTCTTTTCTTTAAAAATTACAGCATTAAACTACTAAGAGTGCCTGGGGGAGCACAAAATCTCTCTCCAGGATCCAGAACCAGTAATTGGCTAAAAATCGCAAAAAAATCCCTAAGTACGGATTTGTATCATCCTTCACGAGGAGTGGGTCACTAGTAGATTTCACCTCATGTGAAAATATGACCTCGTTTAGATGTTTACTTTTTAAGTTTTGTGAGTGGACAAACTGAAAAATGGGCATAATAAGAATTTTTGTATACTGGTATGAATGTAGGAATAAATACCGATTGTGAGGGCGTTTGTTACAGGATATACGCCCAGCAAAAATTCCTCAAAAATTGTCGTCTGGCATTATTAAGGAATTTTTATTCCGGGTGTACATCCTGTAATAAACGCCCGAGCATGAGGTATTTATTACTATTATGAAGACTGGCCTACCTGGTTTCAAGAAATATCCCTTTATTTTTATGAGGTGACACAAACAAGGACGCTGCCATATTGTTTTGAATGCATGATCGCTCTTGTAAAAGCAGACAATTTTACTACCAACGTACAATCGAGCAATTCGAAACAGCACTTCCATTTTTCAGTGGGCGGTTATCACATGTTTTACTCCCAGCTGATTCTGTGCTCACAGACAGGTTTTTGTTCACTGCGCACTTCCGGTCTTTATAATTACAATTTTTGTATGCTGGTATGAATGAAAAATTGATGAACATCAAAAACAGCACCTGGCATGGAACTAGGAATTATAATGGTAGAAAAAGAGATCTAGATGGTCAAAATAAGCCTAAAAATGTATTACTGAAAGAAACTATGGTTGATTCTGACCTCACAACAGATGGTTAGCTAGTCAACCCTGATGGCCATGAAAAGATGCGTCAATAGATTTCTCATTGTCCCATAAATCTAATCTAATCTACTGCTTTGCAGGCGCAATATCTTCCCCACAAAGGGAAACTCAGTGTGCTAAAATAATCATATATCCTAAGGAGAGGCGATCGAGGGGCAATGTCAATGATCCAGAGTTATGGGTGTGACCAGAAGGGAAGGGGACTAAGTTGGGAAACTGGAGTTGAAGAGGTGGAATTTGAGTTGTTTCCTGAATGGTGTGGCATTTGGAAGGGGAAAGAGTTCCAAAGAATTGGGGCATAGTGACTAAAAGAATTAGAAAAATGTTTGATTGATTTATGAACTTAACGGTCAAATGAGGGGGTATGCAGGAACTTAAGTTTGGGGGTGCTTCACCTTGTATTTCTGGAAGAGGTGTAGGGGTGAATTAATTCTCTTAGGTAAGCTGGTTGACCTTGGTTGAGAATTTTGTATGTAATGAGGCCTATTTTAAATTGTACCCTGTCCCTTCTGACCCAGTTATGCAGCCTCGAGCACAATCGTAGTTATTCAACATCCAATTTTCCATTTGTGAAGGTTAGGAGTTAAATGGAAGAATAGATACCATAGAAAATATTAAAAATGCTTTAAAAAAATTTGCAAAGAGGATTTCTGTCTGGAGTATTTTCAACTGATTTTTACTGTCATAACTGCCTTATGGTTGATCTGTCTTTTAGTGTTACGACGTATTTTGCCCACTCTTTTCCAGATATAACCAATATTCCTGGTAATATAAAGTCAGGGTGATCTTGTCCCAAGAAAGAACAAACATCCCCATTTTAGAAATTAGGATTCTAGTTAAATGAATTTTTATGGTGTTTTGTCAGAGATTTTTTATTAAATTATCCTGAAAAAGCCTTTCTCTACCAATTACCATATGAGGCCTTTTTGGAATTTTCAATAAAAAGCCATCACGTGTTATGGCCATGTAGATTTTATCATGTATTGATCAAGTTATCATTAAAAAAACCTTTTCATGTAAATGCTATTAAATTTTAGATGTGTTTGACCATACATCCTGATATACTTTTTTCAGTACAACTTTTTCCAATTAAACTAATTGATACATTCTTCAGCATAAAACATTCCAAATTGTGTTCATGTTTCCTAGAAAAGGGGTTATCTGCTGGGCCCTGTGAAAATGTCTAACAAAAACATTTGCTGCAGTCAATAATGAATAAAAAAGTATATCAATGTTTAATTTTCTGGTAATCATCCAGTGGTCATGTTGGGTAAAAGAGTACACAATTTTGGTATTTAATCACTATTCTCTAACATCTTTGGTCATGGGTTTGAATCTTGCACATGGCAGTATGTGACATTTATTAAGAATCTGTTCCGTTATGAACATACATTTTAAAGTCCTAAATTTGGATTGATGGTTGTAAGGTATGAAAGTTTTGTGGATTTTGCATCCTCCCTACAACTATACGCAAGCCAGAACGAGTCCCATGGTTGAATCCAAAGAACAGAGAGTTGAATTTCAAGTAATTATGTATACAACATATTACCAGTACTATTATTGTTGCTGGTAACTTGTACCTTGGTTGATTATATTATGAAATAGTCAATAGGGTTCAGTAATGGCCTTATCACACCACATGTGGCATTGACTCTGTTAATTGTGCATGCTTTATACATACCTCTTTCTTCTATCTAATGTCAGACTTCAATCAGGTAACTTTACACACTTTAGCCTTCCTTGCTTTCTGTGGCCATCTCAAGGTTGCTAAGTCTTTTTGTTAAGTGCAAGTTCTAGCGAGACTCGTGCTTCTTGGGATCACTTTTTTTTGTCTCTGGACTTTCATGAATTGTGGCATATGGTGATGAGTGTCTGTCTTTTCACTGAAGTTAAGCGGCAATTGGCTACATTAGTACTTGGGCTGGTAACCACTTCAGTGCACTACTCGTGTCTCTGATGGCTTTGCGGCATAAACTAGTAGACCAAAACCCACCAAAATCCTTAGTTTGACTCACTTTAATCTGATAATATACATTGAAATGAAAAACAATATTCTAAGGTAAATAAATAAAGTTTCTACCAACCACCTATGGAGCTATAAAAATGCAGTATATATCTGGAGAAACTATAACATGCATGACCTTGGCACTAAATACATATTCGAATGTAAAACATCTTTAAATTATTTTGGATAATGAAGTATCATGTCTTTTAAATAAAGGCAATGATATCAGCTTTTGTAATTCATCATTGGAAATTTCCATCATTAATGTTCATCAGAACCTGCTTTTCCATTTAGGGAAACCAGGAAGTATTCCCTGTATGACATTACATGTTAAAGGAAAGCAATACACTAAGTGACTTGGAATGTTTGTGTAAAATAGTTTATGAATATTGTATCTGCCAGACAGTTATTTATGAGTCACACAGGCAAATGCCCAATGCCATGCTTTGTTGCAGCACAGACCAAAACTGTTTGGCTTTTTTTCAAAATTGAATAATAGTGACTCTGATTTCCTAACTGAACTGACTATAAATGTTAAAGCATTTGTCTAGTAATGAATCAATTATTAAAACAGGCCAAATGATTCCTCAATAAGATGACACATAATTTCTTACAACATCCTTAAATTGAGGTAAAATTATGGGTTGCTTCATTATCAGTATGGTAGTTATGAACAAGTCTAAGCTATGATATGTTATAACTTACATCAAAATTTAGGTGTATTTTTCCTCCTAAAAGTCCACAGTCATACATTTTTTCTTCTTTTTATTTCCATTGACACCCAAATCCTTGCTTCATATTTAACATTTCCTACAACTTTATGAAAACAATCCAGTAATTTTTATTAATCCTAATACATGTACTACTGTTCTTCTATCGCGACTAATAGTAACACTAAGACAATTTAAACATGGGAGACTGCTGTGACTGATTGTGACTTCTCCCAGTTCAAAATATGTGTTGTACGACCAATAAAATAAATTTAATGACCTAGTCCCAAATTCCCAACTGCTGTGATCCATAAAGATAAGTGATAGCACCAAGCTCAGATCTCTTTTGAGAAGCAGAGAAGATTAATCAGTGACCATGTACAACTAATATTCTCATAAGAGAGGATCACTAGACTCCACTTTAACAGAAGAGTGTCATTGAACAAAGTGAAGAGTACATAAATGACTTACAAGTGAAAGAAAAGATGGGTTGTGAGTATTTGAGACACTTGTAAAGATCTTGAACTATGTTCAATAATACTAATGGGTGACCATGCCAAGTGGGGATCAGTGTTTCAATATTGAAAAGTGAAACGATAAGTGGTACGACCTCGAGGAATTTGGCTCCAAATTCTATAACCCAGGCAGTCAGTAAGTAAAACCTTGTACAGATATATATGTATATGGACAAATAGCAGTGACTATTTTATTTATATATTATGGCCACATTTCATTTATTTCAGACTTAAGACTTAAAGTTCTTCATCACTTCAGACTTAAGACTTAAAGTTCTTCATCACTATCATGTACAGTACAGCTGCAGATAAGTAATGTTAACTTATCTGCCCTGCAAGGTTTTAATTACTTCTTAGTAATGTTCAGCAATACAAGCCAAACATTGCAAAAGCACACTAAAAATTTGCTGCTTGCCAATGCTGTATTGGTTTTTAAGAGCGAGCTCTAGTTAGGCTCACGCTTCTAGAGATTATGTTTTTTTGTTGTTGTTGTTTTTTTTTTTGTCCCGGACTTTCTCGAATAGTTGCCTAGTGTTATGGGTATCTATCCGTTCACTGACGTTAAACAGCAATGGGCTGGATTAGTACTGGACTGGGTGACGGCTTCAGTACCCTACCTGTGTCTCTGATGGCTTTGCAGCTCACACTGATAGACCAAAACCCCTCTTGGCCTTGTTAGTGCATAATCTTCACCAGGTGGTAGGGGGCCACGATGGCAGAGTGGTAACATTCTCGCCTCCCACCTCTGAGGTCGGGGTTTGGTTCCTGGCATGGCCTCAAGTGGGAGAGCTGGTAGTTGCTTGCCGTTGGTCAGCAGTTTACAGTACAGAACCCTGATGAACTGTATTTACAGGTTTCCTCTGTCCTTCCAACTACCCGTCGTGATATGACCTGTACAGTGTTGCAAGCGACGTAAAACCCCAAATAAATAAATAAATGACCAGGTAGTATGCACTACTTTCATCCACCCCAATCAATGTATAATAATATGTCTAAATGTGATTGAATGATTACATCCAATATATGCATTTACTAAGTTTATCACAGTTTATACACTCCGCAAATCAAAATCTAAATCATGGATATTGTATATGCTATAACTAAATGTGTAAAGGCTATATTATTCATAATATACTGAAGTAAAGATCATATATTGTATGTACGCTCACAATACTGCAAATTTGTCAAACCATTATGAGGTTACCTGCATGTTAAAACTTGCCCAAAAATAAGGTGACCTTAACTCAAAATAGCCACTGTGAACAAATGATTGTAATTTTTTTCGATTAGCATATGTTTTAGGTGAGTTCGTTTGTTTGCCTGTTTGTGTTCACAATTACTCACAAAACTAATGAATGCATCTGTATAAAGTTTTTATGTGGATGGGTGTGACCAACGGAAAAAGTGGTCACCTTTTGGAAAAGATCCAGATCATAGCTCGGACACAAAAAACATTCCCAGTCTTCAACTGTAATATTTTCAGTGATTTTCAGCTGTCTTGGCACGTGTCTACACTATAAGAGTGCCTTATAGTTATTTATCACAATTCTCTGACCTTTACTTCACCAGTAGGAATCATAAATATATACAACATAATGCTTAATCTAAAATGACCACAGCTTTCAGTGAGAAGAGGGGATAAGGCAGACAGTTAAACAAACTATGTTCATAACATGACATTTGGATTTTTGGTGAAACTTCTATTAAAATAATTCCAGTTAGAAACATTCATTATTTACAAATATGAAAATAATTTATGTTATCAAGCACACAGCTTACACCAGACACCTTTAATGTCTTGCTTGAAAAGAGTATAAAACTTCCAGACAAGCTCTGAACACTAAGTAACAAAAATCATGTCAACCAGAAGTGGTCCTCAGACTACTAGCTATTAACTATACTAAAGAATTAAATGTTTCTAAAAACATGTGAACCAGTTGATGTCTCGATAAAAACCACTAGGTTAAGTAACATGACCTTTTGCTGAGGCATTATGAAGAACCTATAATATTCTATTAATAAAAAGCCTTGATTCTTGATATAATGATGAATAAATATATAAGTTTGCCAACCTACTTTTGAAGCTGATGTTTAGTTACAACCGTTTTCCCCAACCATAGACCACATAATTGTTTTATTTCTGATATTTTTTCCTCGGGTATTTTTACAATGCCAGTTTTTTCATTAATATTTTTGCCCAAGGAGTTAATCTCACTGCTGGGATATTCAACTTTCTTTTGGTTGTGAGTGAGAGAGTGAGTGAGTGAGTGAGTGAGTGAGTGAGTGAGTGAGTGAGTAGCTCATTCGAATAAACAAACGAATAAATTAATTCATAAATTAACTTAATAAATAAACCACAGATAAGGCTTAAAAGTTAATACAGTAAATTCATAATGCATCACTAGCATATTACTCGCGCTATGACTCTTCCCTTTTTCTTGTTGCAACATCTAGACTTTATCACTTCCTATCACTGATGCTTTTCAGATGTACTTTGCCATAAATCCAATTTGTTGGTATCCCAAACTGGTCTCTCCTCTTATTTCAAAAATGCAATAACATGAAGTTCATGTTACAAAGAAAAATATAATTGAATAATTTATCATTGCTGCTTGCAAAGATGGGATGTAAATGATGAATTGGAAATGTTTGTTTGTTTTTTTTTGGTTTTTTGTTGTTTTTTGCGATTTGTGGTATGTTATCTTCTAATATACCCAAAAAGGAGAAATTTATTGTCAGACACAGGATCTATTTACATTTCAATAGAGGATTTCTTTAAAGTTCCCTTTGTATAAAAACTCAGCATAAACACTTGCCAATATGAAAGTACTTGGTGTGTACTAAAACAGCATAAATGAGATGTATATATTCAAAAGGGAACAATTCAAAATATTAAAATAAAAGAATGATACACTTAATGTTTGAATTTAACTAACTGAAACTTCTCGTTTCAACACTTTAACAAGAAAGCACTCGTACAGGAAAGACCCCCACTAAGTAGCTTGTTTCCACGCCTATTGTCTTTGTTCTGAATCATAGTATGCGGAATTTTGTCTAGGATCCAGGGCCCGTATTCACTAACATTCTTATACTTAGAATAAGAATTTTCTTAGAATTTTTCTTAGAAAATTCTAAGAATAAGTATTTTTGGTATTCACTAAATTCTTATTCTTAGAATTTTTTCTTATTCTTAGATTTTTTTCTAAGAATGATGTTCAAATCTAAGAATGATCAAGACCTTACTTAAGTTAAGAAAAAGGTGACATATTTCATATTTTTTTATCAATTGCATGAAGATAGACATTTTTTTCTATGACCAGACAAATCCAGTGTTTGTTTCCTTTTTTCTGATCAGCATGATTTTTTACAAGAGCTTTATGTTTACAGATACTGAAGTGAATGATTAATGCTATCTTGTTTACTGGTTTTAAATATGGCCGCCATGTACGTTGTATATTTTCCCCACTTCAAAATTTCAAATGGCTAGAATTAAGTTAAAAATACTTACACACCTCTCTATATTAGTTTTTTGTATGTTTTTAAGAGGTTAGAAGGTTCACAACTGCCAAACGTATCCCTTTCTGATCCAAGTGTCAACAGTAAGTGGACAAGTTTTACAGTGTACATCAACATATTCTGAGAAATATATATCCACAAGATTAGAGTATACATCAACAGCATTTAGCAGCACATATCCAATTGAATATATATATTTACATTGATTTTGTGAGCATATCCCACTGTGAAAGTTTTAGTTTCACTTTTCAAATTATTTTATCCATTTGGTGCAACTATTTTATTACATAATAACTCAAAATAAATATAAATAAGATTTACAATTATATATCCCACCAAAAATAGCAAGTGCACTACATACTACACCAGACTGATGTAAAATAATTATATTAAATACTTGAAGTTGTTTTTTTCCCCCAGAAATATGCTTTGTTTACTGACCTTGACATAACTATAAGCATCACAATTGACATGATTTGCCCAGTGCATGGGCACTTACCATTTATTGATTTTTTTCAAAGTAGGCACATGTAGGGTCAAATCAACAGCTCACTTGTGTTTACATTCCCTGGCATAAACCAATCATATTAACCAAACTCAATCAAGGACAGCATGTCAATGTTTATGTTTCGTGCAGAATACATATTTGTAGCTACATATTTGTAAAGTAGTTGTTAAAACAATATGGATATCGATCTTTTTTCAATGCTTAGCATCCCCCTGTGGGTCCGGGGAAGTAGAATAGGCCCAACGTGCCCTCCTGCGTGTCGTAAGAGGCGACTAAATGGGGGTGTGATATCACAGAACAACACAAACTTTGACTAGATTTTATTGATGTTTTCTTTTATTTTACTCCTTTTTAGAATTTGTTCTATTTATGGTTTGTACCTGTTTTATTGTATCTGTACCGTTAGTTGTATATTCTGGTGTAGTTTTAATCTGTATTTCTAGTCATGATTTTTTTATATTTGATTATGTTATACATATTGTTTAGTAAAAGTGTTTGTAGTCTGTATTTGTTGTTCCTCTAGTCTTTTTCTTGTATTGTGTTTTATTCAAATATTGTTTGCTTAATGTCTTTTTTACTATGTGTAACTAGTCAGATTTCTTCATGTAGTACACATTGTTTAGTTAATGTATTTATTAATTTTAATGGTGCTGCATAACACCAAGGTGTTTAGCACTTTAAATTTTAACTTTACTTTACTTTACTTTACTTCAATGCTTAGCATAAACGTTCTGTAAAACTTTCAGATATCTCTAAAATAGTTTGTGTAAACAATGTGGATATAAGCAACTTGTTTATACATACAAAACAGGCTTCATACAGTTTTCAAACAATGTGCAGAATTGTTTCTAATCACAGCAAAAAGACTTATAATCTGGCTCCATAAATCCTGTGGCGAATATGGATACCTTCTTTTTTATTGGATATTTATTGGATATCATAAAAAATATGATACATGAAATTGGGAAACCATATTTCAGTGCTTATAGTTACTGCAGCACTGTAATTTTGTTTTTCTTTTGAAGTGTAAATCTGATTTGAAATGTCTTATTCTGAAATTGTATGATTTTAAGAAGTATTTATATAAGAGTGATGGAAATAGATAGGTTAATGCACTCATTTTATAGCTGTCAGGACTAAGGAGATGAGTTAAACAGTTAATATTGATAATTTTACCTGTGCAGCATATACTTATTTTATAGTTAATATGTGCACTGCTTTCTGATTTATGTTCAATAAATTTTGTTATATGAAAAAAATCAGTCATTGTCTTAAGTTGATGACTTTTGTTCAAGCTTAAACCTTATTCTGACTCCATTTCAAACAATAAGGGTGTAAATATATCACATGACTGATCATGTGACATCAAAAACTATATGCATGCACATGTTTCTGTTTACTATTCTTAACTAAAAAAATTCTTATTCTTAGAAATAATTCTTAACTAAGAATTGCTTTGTGAATACAATTTTTTTCTAAGAATAAGAAAATTCTTAGATAAGAAAATTTTCTAATTCTAAGAAAAAATTCTTTTTCTAAGAATAAGAATGTTAGTGAATACGGGCCCAGATCAAACTTATGCTTAGTATAGACATTAATATGGGATTATCCTGTTTTTTTGACAAGCAGTCTGCCTAATAATCATGGATGAGTTATACGCATATATTGTAAAATGGCCCTATCTTGTATAAACTTTTCACAATATACATAGATCCAGATGGTGATCACCACCAAAATCAAATCCTCTTTTCCTTGTGTCATTTCCAACATTCCCTACAAGATTCATCGAAATCCATGTATACATTATTTTGTAAACTGACAGACAAACAAACAAACACCATCCATAACATATCTTCCTTACCAGGAATAATTATGAGTGTCACTAACAGTGAATACCTCTTCCTTGACCTACATCAACAATTTTCTGAAAAGTTTATTTTGTGCAACAGATGCACACATTGAGAGGGAGGCAAATTCATAAAAAGGATCATTCAAAGAATGAGCCAAAAATCAATCAAGTTTTGCATAAAAATGCTGTATACTTATCTTTGATCCTATTTCTGAATGACAGCTCTGAAGTTCAAAGCTAGAAGAATGTAGCAGGAGTAGTCTTACAAGGTACACAGTACTTGTCCCTTTGCACTCATTTTTCCTTATTGCCAGGGGTATCAGTAACCCATTGGACACTTTGGCAGATAATCACTTGTCTCTCAGCTCTTTGGTTACAGGGTTCAAATCCATCTCAAAATAAGCAGGGAAAAGTGGCTCTACCAACAACCTGGATCATTGACCTCATTGGTAGCATGTCAACATCAACACAGTACATTGTACCATACAGGTAATTTAAATCAGTATACATAATCATAACTGCTACATTTTTACAGAGGAAGGTCACCTTTAATTGAGTTTACGGTTAAAATGGCAATCTTAAATTCTAAAATTTAAGAGTGCGAGTTCAGGGCTAGAAAAGAAAGGTTAGATAATTTTCAGCTAAAATCACCAATAAACTTGAACATAAAAACACGTGTTAATATACCAAATTGTAGAGATATAATCCATAATTTTGCAGATATCTTCCAGAGTGTTTAGGCACACGGTGGGGGTTAGTCTCTTTGGCCACTACCTTAAGTCTTTGGTCTCTGCCTGTTTAGGGATGAGTCAAATGCTGAAGGCAGAAAGGTGCAATGAGGTCAGCTGGGGTCATACCTTGGAGGTAAATAGTTTCTGGGATATCATTAGTTGGTCTCCCTGGGTTTCTGGCCAAAATGGTCATTATAAAATTAGAGCAAGGGCAGTGAACACTATTTGCATTTTTTGTTGCCCATACCCACCCACTCTTCTATTTTTCCTTCTCCTGTGGACAAGTTTTAATCTTTCTACTAGTGGATGTTATAGTTAGTCACCACCTGTATCAGGCCCTGTTTAACCGTATCACTTAGCCTGAAAGTATAATTATACAAATCATGAAGGAAGAATTCTTTCATAATTTTTTGTAAATTGCTAACTCAGTTGGTAGATGGCTTTAAACTTTAAATGTCTTAATTAAGTCTAATCCAAATTAACCTTTGACTTATATCTTGGGACTTCTTTTATCAATCCTGTCGGTAATCTTCTTTCTATTCAGTTAGCTGTGTAGCAATGATTGATGTTGTGTATTATATTGGACTTGCATAAATAAATAAATATATATATATTATTAGTCTTAGTATTGTGTTATCACTATTTAAAATTATCAATGTATTAATAAAAGCATAATATCACCTGGCTTTTGTGTAACTATCTCTTCTTTTTTTTTTTTTTTTTTTGTGGGGGGGGTGGCAATTTATGGGACTATCACGTGTTCTAACTCACGACTAACATATGTATAGCATTGAGTTTCATGTATATTGAAGCTATATGCATATGCAGTAAATATGAAATTACATATTCAGTGTAAGTAATGGAACCATGCTGAAAACAGCTGTGATCCTAAACATTTACTTTTACATGACGTTGGCCAGCATGTTCAAATTAAAAATACAATTAAGATTCACCATTATCAGAAACAGCCATTTCATTAATACATTTTCATAGAATACCTATTATATCTTTTTAAGTAGATTCCTATTTCATCTAATACTTTCTTACTGTTTTAACTGATTGCTTACAAATTATAATAATCCAAGTAGAACTAGTGAAACAGTAACAGTCCCTGAATTACCTGAGGAAAGTGATGAATTTTCACTCCAAGTGTTTTGACCTTCACTTGTCACAAGGTCATTGTAATTCTTCGGACCTTGTTTGCCCTATTTGACCTTTTGCTCTAATTATCTCTGCTCAAGGTCCCTGGTAGTATCTGGTTTCCTGTTAAAATTATAAAATTTGAGACCAAACTTATTTGTGTCTTCATAAACATGCTGCTTATATATATTAAAATAAAATACAAAATTTCAATATTTGGACGCCATTCTTGCATTTTATTTCTCCATGGGGAATGTAACAAAATCCTAGATCCAGAATCTGTTGTAAATCATTCCAAAAAATTAACCAGTTCTATGTTAGAGCAAGACTCACCTACCGTCAAAATTTGATATAAATCTATGGAGTAGTTTTGGGTAATCTTACCAACAAACAGAATTCAATGATTACATAACATCTTTGTTGGAGGTCGTGAGAAGAAGACTTTAATACCTTAAACTATATCAGGGTTCATGTTTTATTTCCGTTGTAAATTGGACATATGCGTAGAAGCCAAAATAGAAAATATTTTAAATGATACATCTCATACCATAACTCTAGATAAACGTGCACAAAGCTACACAAAAAACGATAATTCAGTATCACCAAGTTTCTATGCGAAGCATATGAGTGCATTTTGGCTTTGGCAAATATATTTTCTGGTTGTTAAATGTTTAGAAAACCTTATTAGTTCTGTATGTTTTCTGCACCATGGATTATATTTTGAGAAAGCATGTTGGTTTGTTGTGTCAAAAGTAGTTCTTGTAGTTTCCATTTAAAGTCTCTTACTATGTGCATCTGGTTCTCACAAATTATTAATAGGGTGAGCAAAAAACTCTAAAATAAATAAATCTCATTTTGTGGTGTACCAAAAATAGCCAACATAAGACTCTAACATAATGTACTCATTCGTGATGTTTCTCTGAACTATTTTTAAAAAGACACCTGCTCATCAATATTCGTTAATCAATCGCTACATCATTTGTTATCGAAGTAAATTTTACTCATCTGAGGTTGGCTTGAGGTTTGTCAAAATAAATATATATTTAACATGGTGAGATTAGAAGGTCCTCCCGACTGATTTAATTTCAATACAATTTGCCAATATAAAGCCACCCCTTAATTATGTGGGCTTCTCTTCCACTACTGAAATCACTGTATTTGTATTGTTTTCTGTCTGTGTAATGGATGTATCAGTGTCTTATATTCATAGAACGGTCAGTGAAATATCCAGACATTGTTGTATTTACCATGCAGAGGTCACAACTAAGACCTCTATAGTTGGACAATGTCCTGAATATAATAAAATAATAAATAATATATCTTGTACAAACATAAATAAAACAGAAAGATCAACAGAAAATGTCTCTGCCATCTTCCCATTTCCTTTTCCTGATGTAAACTCGATATTTAAAATGGTGTGATGAACCATTCTGGACAAGATAGTTTGTATCCTCAAAAAAATAGGTTGTAACACCCGAAAAAATCAGTAAATGCTGTTATAACTGTAAATATTTTATTGTGAGTACGTGAGACAGATATACTCACCTATTGTTTTTAAACATGTTTAGAAGCTCCAAACCTCTTCAAGTTAAAATATCATTCTCCCAATACGATTACTTTAGGGCCTGTATTATCAAAGTGGATGGTTTACTCATTATTTATTTATTTAGTTTTTACATCATATCTAGTACCCTTGGATATATTGTGACAGCTAGCTAGAAGGGGCAGATGAAACCAGTACATACAGTTCTCAGAAAGTTGAGAAGAAAGAGAAACATGGGATATAAAATTTTATTCTTTACCTTTATAAATCTACTTAGTTTTCAAGCAAGCACATAATAAAACATCTATTATTCTTTATAATGTTAAATTGTGTAACCTAAGCTAGCAAAGCGACATGCCAAACTGAGCCACATGAGAAACAAAAAAGTTAAGGTCAAATCCAAGGTACATAAGTGACCTTCATTTCAAGGAGGGTCCAGACGAAATAGGACAATGCAAAAGAAAGGCAGACAGATTGGGCATTAATTTTATGACTGAATTCTTGAGAGTTCCTTGATTCTGATAAAGTAACTCTGTCTAGTCCACCTGTTAAACAACACTAAGCCATACCAGGCCATTATTGGAAATGAACTGAAAGGTCAAAGGTAAATGACCTGCAAGGTCAAATGAAGGTCAAATTCCAACACCGACAACCTCGAAGTAAGGAAGGTAAGTTGGCCAGCAAATAGTCAGTGTATTCCAACATAATTTGTGCACAATGATATACTGTGGAAGATCTTTAAGATTTAAGTTACTATTTGTATTACTGTTGTTTAATCAGTGTATATATCAAATCTGGCAATAAACAAGCACCCCGCAAATATACATATAGTTGCATAAAAGTTAAAGCAGGCAGTGCATAAAGCTGCATGCTTGTGTAATTGCTTGCCAGATTAAAAATAGAAGGTAAAACAGTCAAACTGGAAGTGCACCCAACATGCATTCCAGTGTTACAGATAAAAGATCAGATAAGATTATAAAACAATAAAAGAAGGCACTGCTATACTGTGTGTTGAGAAGGTGACCATTGAGGTCCCCTCACTAATGTATACGTACAACCTTAGTGACTGCCCAATGCAGCCTCTGCTTAACAATATATCAATTCAAGACCACAACTATAACTTGATGATCACCATTCCCAACTAATGTAATATGTATGTTTTAAGCAATATAAGATTATTTATAATAGCAATTTCATATCAATAACATTTCAGTCAATTATTAATTTGAAGCAGGAAGCACAGGAAGAAAGCAGCACTCCTCAACTAGCCCACACTAGCTGTAGTAAAAGAGTAAGCTGACATTATCACAACATCATCAAGCCCAAGCAATAAACTTGGGCCACACCTGCAGGCTTGAAGCAAAACATGTATTTTGTGTCCATAATGAAGGAGCAACAAGGAATAATCCTGTGCAATAAATGGCCCCTGATATGATATGAAGTAGATGGGCACACCCCACCATTGTTACTCATGGTAATCTGAAAAGTAACTCAAACAGTAACCTGTTCATAGTACAAGACAGTACAAGACAGGGGGTATTTGACACAAAAAGGGGGGGGGGGTCAAAATATTTATAGGTGTGATCCCATGTGCCTCCAACTTCAAAATGGCAGAATGAAGAGGGGTTCACAAATAATGACAATCAAAAATAGCCACATATACAGTTGGTAATCAGTAACACAATTTTTAAGGTAGTGAAAATCTTCCCCAGAACTGACCTAACCCACACCCACATCTGGCTCCGAATAGTTGCTCAAGGTTCTGTCTGTAAACTGTCAACCAACGGCAAGCAGCTATCAGTTTTAAAGCTATAGTCCTGGCTGGCATTTGAACTCTGATCTCAGACATGAGAAGCAAGTGTGTTACCACTGAGCCACTATGGCCCCTAGGGTGGTTTGGACGCAACAGTGGAGCAGCGGTATTGCTGGGTCTACCAGCTTCCTGGCATGGTCAGGGAACTTGTGCACCACCAGCACTTTTACATCTACACACTGTATCTCTATTTCCACTAAATTCAGCTGCTAGATTTGCATTTGTGAGTCACAAATATAACCTTACTACCTTAAAGGCCATGCTCCATAAATGCGAGGATTTGCTTGGCTGGGGCTTCAAATACTTCAGCCACATGTCTTGTTTAGTATTTGTCATTTAATAGAATGTGTGACCATGTCATTCTTACCATGTGTTTCTTATCAATTAAGTTCTATGCCTTAATATTTATGAATACATTTACTTCCAAGCCCCTTCTTTGAGTTTATATAGAACTATCAATGTACAGTATAAGATAAATAAACCACAGTATTGTTGAAATTCATATGAATGTTAAAGATCCAAGTTATCTTCATGTTAAAACAGTGTTACCACCAGCCATTGATGCTCCAACTTTATGGAATGACGTCCCTGAGGACATCTGAACAGTGATTTCTCTTTCGTTTTTATGTGCAAATTGAAGACATACATCTTAAGTAAAGCCTACCCTCCTTTCACACTGTGTGTAGTATACCCAGCGGTTAGAAGTTTTAAGGGGTGACAGAACCACCTTCTAGGCCGCCTCATATCTTCTGAGATTTGGTGTATCCATTAGGTATGACATGAACGGCCACTGAGTAAAGAAACATACATAACACTAGGATGGCAGTAGGATAGGAGTAGTATAAATGTGTATCACTGAAGGACAACTTCCATTTACTTCCACTCACCTTATGTTGCCATAACACTTACACAAAAACACGACTGAGTCAGACCACAGACCACACGTTCAGTTACCATATGAAAAAATCATGTACACATGCACACGGTTTCTAAATTCCGGTACCGGAAATTTTAAACATTTTAAAACTGCATTAGGACTTTCAAGGAATGGGATGGTGGGCCACTGTATCACAAGTTTACATACCGGTGTCAGACGGTAGTTGAAGAACAGGGTTTTTTGTCTAATGCCTATAAACGTGATTTATATGGCCTGTAGCATGAAAGGGGTATTAGTCCTTAGGTCTTATTAGCGTGGTATTAGCCTGCTATGTCTCTGGATTTTGATTTTCTTATTCCCACCCTTTTTGGTTAAAGTGCCTTAGAGTTTAACATATGATTAAATACAAAAAATACTCATTACATCGATAAAGTGTTTAAAACTTTTGGGGAATATGTTTGGGTTTTTTCATTGTTTCAAATTCATTCTGTGAGAGAAGCTTCTGGTTAGTGTTTTGAGTGAATTGCTCCAGTACTCAGACATAACATCAAGTATCAGTCAAACACCAGGTGCTGACAGCTAGAGTACACATTCCCCTTCTTGCAGCAGTCAAATTTATCACGTAACCAAAATATAACCCAGACGGATATAGCTAGAAGTCCATACCTTGGCCAGATATGCTTTTCATCTTTTTTTCTTTCTGTTTTATTATGTTCTCTGAGGCTCTTGGTACAGAATTACGTTTGCAAGAAAAAGCTTAAGAAACATCACGTTTGCCACAAAACATGAATTTGGCCACTTTGGCTATACCTGAAAATAAACCAAGGAGAATTCATAGAATTGTACATGGGATTAGGCAACTGGCTGGCAATTGTCAAAAACGTTGCCCATTTGATAAGAGTGCGCAATTATTCAAAGTCAAATTATTGGGTTTCCTTCATCTCAAATTATATACTACTGTTCCACTCTTCCAAGTTTTTATCATAAGACCAACCCAATTTTAAACTGGAAGGAATAAGGGATGTGATACAGATAACCTGTTCCAGACCTCTACGACTCATGAAGATAAGTCATAATAATAAGCTCCCAATGATTCTGTAGGATTGGTACGAATACTCTTCTCTCCAGACAAGATTAAGTGACCCTGTTTTGTTAGAGAAGAGTTTAAGCAACTAGTCATAACACTGTTAATTGTAAGTAATAACACTATAAGGATAAACCTCAACCTACTTATGGCGAACAAGATGGGTCAGAGAGTGTATTTAATATTTGAGAAAAGAAGGTACAATTGCTTTAATAACATTCTAAACCTTTAAACTTGAAATTATGACTCATACAATTGATAATATTATGCTGGTCACCTTATAAGTGGGACAGTCTGCAGTTTCATTGAGGAAAGTGGGAAAGGGGTTATATATGGAGTTGTCTTTTGTACTTTTCTTACGTTGGAGCAATTGCAAAACGTTCCATGGTCAATTTTTATTTCCTTGTCTTGTGATAAAAGAGATATGAGTTACAGTTTTTGTTGTTTGTAACTCACAAAAATCACTGTCTTACAATCTCACAAACAGGAAACAGTTAATACAAAGCACTTCCTTTTGTGATAGCTGTCACTTCCGGTTCAGTTTAGGCCATGAATATTCACCCCCATGCCATTTACATGTACGTGGTTAGCATTGATAAAGATCTGATAAAAATTGCAAAACTGTTTCTAGTGAAGGTTTTCACTTCCTTTGGAACTCTTTGTTCATATTAACTGTGCTTTTCTTTGTATATGTAAAACTGAAAGGTCAAATTCACGTTATCACCATGCCAAAACAATCCATCCTATTTTATTTCTTACATCACACATTTAAAATACACATAGCTTATCCCTATAATTTTGTTCTGACACAACCTTATCTTAAATATCTGGCTTCAGATGTAGAACACAATTGTCTTTATAACAGACACTGTTAACTACAGAAGCATCAATAATGGCAAATCAGTATATCTAAGTGAATTTTTCAAACCATGTAGAGATTCCTATATTATTCATACTAGTAATCACTATCTTAAGTGCTTCCAAGGTTGAGGGCAATCAACCTTAAATTGTAATAGTTGCCATTCCCATCACATATGACTTATCTCTGGTCCACTTGATGACTGCGAACCACACTCACTGTTTTTAGAAACTACCTTAAAAGGTTCTCTTTTTAACCTGGCTTTTATGACAAAGTGCTATTATTTTCTTTGGTGAATTGTGGATTCATACCTCTCAATTACAGTTGTATCACAAAACTATCATTTTATTTATCATTAGATATAAATGTTTACATGTAATATAGTACACAACAAAATAAAACATTAAGCGGGAGAAGATCATATGTCATACTGGGACTCTGGAATTTTCAAGGACTTTTCAGCAATATCCCCGGGAGAGGGTTGATGCTCAGGCCATGATTACTTCAGTTGTGTTAATGGAAATGTACAGGGTATATTTCTTTGAGTCCTGTAAGATTACATCTACTACTCATTTTCCTTTTCACATCTTAATTTTATTATATAAGTGTGCAATTATTTTGTATATATTTTTCTGTGAAGTAAAGATACATTCTGTATTGTCTCTAACATACCAGACCTCAAAGCAGATTGATCAGTTTACATCACAACTTTCTACAACACAGAGAGAATTTTCTTTTACTGGTCTGGTTTTAGGATTATAAACAATAATTATTCTTTGCATGACTATAAATTTGCTCTTTTACAAAGTACAGTCTTTGCTTCTAAAACCTAATAGAAAACTCATCTTTGAACCATCACTTACAAATAGCATCGCATAAGATGCTTATTGGTATAATATGAAATAAATCAGTCCCCAATACATCTGTATTAAGACACAACTATATCTCAAGGCCATATCTAGTGTGCTGATGGTAATTGTGTCGTCAGCAAACAGTTGATTTTAATAGAAACAAATCTACACATTACTTGAGTCCTATTTATCCAGCTATACCATCAACGTCATTGTTGAATAGCAAACAATTTCTATTCATGAAGTACGAGTGTTTTAAGAAGGCAATGTCCAGTCAGCAGCAAAATACGTCCTTCTTTGCATTGACAGACACAATGAGTAAATAAATGAGATCATTCATGTAATCTCTAATGAAGAAATGGGGTTCCATTGGAACACATTAAAGACCATGGTACCTGGAAGTCCGATGCTGGTTGGACGTATTTGAAGGCATTCCTTATTGTCACCTCTCCCGTTTCCTCTGCTTTTAGGCAACATCTTTTCCTTTAACTTGGGTTCTTGGTTGCTACAATTTCTCCTTTAAACCCCCTTTTGCTTCATAACCTCATAATGTCTGCTGTTTTACATTTCATATCAGTCCTTTATGAAGTAATATTAACATTTTGCTACCTTTGACTTTGGGCTTGTGGCCCATTGGGGCTTATATGTCCACAAAACTTTGGGACCTTTTGTAGTCTCTTATTTCAATCCAATGCTTTTGACCTTTCACTGGTGTCATGGTCATTGGCATTGTCATGACCTTGTTTGCCCCCTTTGACCTTGACATGTAAATAAGCTTCCTCAATGTCAGTGGTAGCTCTTGGTTCCCTGTACATATTTATAAAGTTCAAAAGAGACCAAGATTATTTGTGCAATACTAAATGTGCTGCTTTAAATGTCTATATGTTTAAAATAAAAAAATATATTTAAATATTTTAACGCCAATTCTGCATTTTATTTTCTCCATGAGGAATGTTTTATTCTTTTTGTCTTTATTATATGTTCGTATTTTAATCGAAATGTACATCAGTATGACATATTTTTAAATATTTTGTTTTCACCAAATTTCACGCTCACACTAATTTGCTTTCATTTTGTAAACTGTTGATTGAAGATGTATCGTGAAAGCAATTTTTTACAGTTTCAGGTACGAAAACAATCATGATCCCAACAGGCTGTGCTTATCTGTAATATCGTTATAACATAAAGCCTTCATAGTTGTCCTGCAAGGGCCAGTTTCACAAAGGGTCTTAGACTTAGTCAATCGATGACTTAAAATTCTAAGCCTTTTATTTTAGCTAAGTTCGGGACTTAAATGGATTTCACAAAGTGTAACTTAGCTAAGACATAGCCTATTAAACAACCACAGGGGTTTTCTATGTCATGTGACCCTATTTTCTAATCAAAATGTTTTACTGGTGAGATGTAGCCTTTGTTTAACTCATTTTATCTTTTGTAAAATACTGCGTTAAAATTGAAAAATTTGTAACCACATACAAATACCTGAAGAATAATTTAGGGAACTCAATGTGTCATATTTTTTATTCTTTATTTTCAGGAATTTCCAATTTGGAAGTTAGAAATAAGTTAAGCCCAATCCCAGATAGACTTAGCCAAAAAAACTTAGATAGCAGTTTTGTAAAACCCTCTAAGTCTAAGACCACAGACTTAACCTGACTTAAAGAAAAAACCTTATCTTTTAGTCTAAGTCCGGGCTAAATCCTTATGTGAATCAGGCCCTTGGGTCATAATAGCTTACTTGGAGGTGGATAACACCTTCACCACCTCCTCGCAAAAGAACACTAAAATCAGGTCAAGATTTCTAGGTACTTTAACTAACTCGCTATCTCAACCAAAGCATTAACACATTCAAGCACTGTGATTTGTCTCTGATTTCTGGATGGGAAGCCCACTGACATTTTCCTCCTATAAATTATATAACCAAACATTCATTGAAGAAAGGCTTTATCCAAACATGTATCAAAACTGCCTCTGTAAATCCACATAACCTAAAGACTTAATGTTTAGGTTCGAACCTTGTTTGTATTTCCAAACTTAACTTCACAATTTCAGATCACCCATCATGTCATATTGTTAAAGCTGATCCGTTCGAACTCTGCAGTTGTCATGATGAAGTCCAGACATGGTTGTCTATTTACAAACTTAATTTAAACTCGGACAAAAGTAAGTTGATCCTTGTTAAGAAACAAGAAAGCCAATAACAAATTTTAACTTTCCAATAACAAATTTGAAACTTTCTTCCAAGCTACTTTACAAGATATTTACATGGTGCTGGCGACAAGGTCAAGAATCTGGAATTAAATTTTATGTAGGTTTCATATACAGTTGTCTCATGACAAAAGTCTGCCTTGCTTCTCATTGTGATACCAAGGATCTTTGCAGAACATGTAAATTTCTTACGTTGGACACCATCACAATTGTTACAAATGCTCTTTTCAGTAGCTGATTGGTTATGTAACCAAACGTTGTATGGTTTAAATAATACCCACTTAGCTGAAATCAACAAGTCGAGAACTGCCTTTGTCAACTTGTCTGCAAGTTGAAATCCAAACTCACATTAGTCTTTTTCTTGAAAAGTTTCACTGGCTTCCTAATCAACTGTGCTTCCTTTTCAAATACAACATTTTGGTATTTAAGACTCTTAATTTCAGTTTACCTACTTCTCTGTATGCAAAGGCGAATTTCAGTAGACTCAGTTATGGCAACAGATTCTCTGTTCTCATGTATGTACCCACAAATTGATAGCTAGAGTTTTACAATATCAGAACCATTTGGATAGAATAGATTACCACTTATAACCAGGTTATAAGCATCCAACATGTCTGTCAGACACAAACTACAGACTCAACTTGTAAGACTTACCTACCCACTACCACAGCTACATCTCTCCTGTTAAATGATGTTTTAGTGCTGACCTACTTCTTGCAATTGCTCTACCAGGGCTTTTGAATATGTTCACATCAATTAGACATTAACATGTAAATTATTCAAATTATTTCATCCCTTTTAATCATTTTGTTTTCTGATATCCAAAGTCCGGGCAATCACCAGGAAGAAGTATTTGACTGAATCCATAGAATGCAACTTTCTGTTCTACATTATATGAGTTTATATTTTCTATCATATTCAGTAATGTTTTTAGTATAAGAAATTTTATTCACTCTCTTGGTGCAAACATCAATTAAAGTGAGAGTGGCAAACCCTCTATTGGGCAGGTGTACATGTGCTACACACATATCAGTTTTATACATTTTAAAACATTTATACACATACTATATATAGACATTTAATAAATTAATAATCAAATTAGGTGATATAGTATACGACCTCCTGACCATTTTAAGTGTAGTTTTCTTGGATTTTTGCTTATAATATTACTTTTAACATCAATATATTTATATTTTATATTGTTCATTTTGCATTTATACCATATATTATAAATAGCATCAGAAATTATTACAATACAAATAATCTTATTTTGCAAAACATAGTTATTGATGCTAAATTGAAAACCAAGTATAATAATTGTTTTAACAATATATTAATTTTCATACAGTTGCTCACTACACTCCAAATATTTTTAATTGTAGAACACTCAAAAAGAATATATCTTATATTTTCTGCTTCACCGCAATAAACACATAATCCACTATATTTCCTACTTATTTGCATAATTTCATGCCACATGAACGTATGTTATAAATTTTAAACTTAAACTCTATATATTTATTTACTGTACTTCAAACACTTAAAATTTTAAAATTTTGGATATAAACCTTCACCCAGTTAATGTTATTAATTTTGTTGCCATGTCATTTTTGCCACATGCAGTAGAACAATATAGAATTTTTGTCTTAATATTTTGTAAATAAATCAGATTTCATTTTGCCCAAAAATGAGTTTTCACACAGGCAGAATTCTGTATAAATTGACATATGAAATATGTTTGATATTAAACATGTGCTTTGCTAGTTTGATAATTTTAAGTGTCAAATATTATGTCATCCAACTTTGTTTTTCAATTTAATTAATAGCTTTTGTTGACTAATAAAGTAACCATTTTTGTCAAACAGATCCTTGATAAAAATTATATTACTTTCAATCCAATTTCTGTAGTATAAATATTTAGTTTTAAATCTGAAGTATTCATTTCCTCATATAGACTGTGTCAAACATTCAAAATCAGACAGATTGTTTATTGGTTTAATTGTATTACATTAATTAAGGGAGATAAATATTTGTAAATAAAACATTTGTATCTTTTTAATAATATCAAAGGAATCACTTTTATGAAATGTTGTTCTTAAGATTAGTGAATACTAAAATTTATAAAAGTCAGATACATGTTAACAATGTCGGCTATTCTATTTGGAATCCATGTTGCTTTTAGTGCATACAGTTTTGACTATAGGTGTATCATATTTAGACCCCATTTATATGCTGCTGAGTTATAATTTTTTTTCACCTTGTGACATTTTTCCTATAAAAATGTGTAAATAATACTTTCAATCCTTTTTACAACCTCTGGGGGTGTACATGGGACTATCATTGGAAAGAACATTTTAAAAAGAGGGAGACTACTAATCACAGTAACTTAATCTTGTAAAGTGAGCTTTATCTTATCCAGTGAACAGATAGATCCCCAATATCTTTTAATGTTTAATCCCAATTTAAATGTAAATGACAAGGCATTTAACAGGATGTTTGGTGAATGCTACCCCACAATACATATCTGGATTGTTTTAATGAGCCAAGTTATATTTGCAAGATTTAAATTTAGACCAAGCCACACTTACTAAGATTACAATTTAGGCCTGATATTTTTAGTATTCATTTAACAGCTTCATACCATTTGTTATAGATTGCTCATCTGCTAAATTAAAGTTGTATCATCTGCATATTGAATAATTTGTAATATATCATCAAAAACTCTAATTCCATTAATTTTTCAATTTACTTTATTTTGACTGAAAATATTTCACCTGAAGGTATAAATAGTAAAGCTGAAATGGCACATCTTTGATGTACCCGTCTTTACAAAGTTACATCACTGGAGATCCAGCCATTATTTTTGATACAAAAGGTTGGTTCATTGTAAGTTATATTTATCCATTTTATCATGTTTTTGCCAAATTAATTTTCAAACAACTAATGATAAAAATTCCAATCAAGAGTATTGAATGCTTTTGGAAATCAAGGGATATAATTGGTGGTTGGTTACAATTTTCACAGTATTCTAGTTTATCATTAATCAGTCTAGCACTGTAGCCCATATATCTCTTTTAATATAACCACTTTGATCTTTTGAAATAAGGATTTTTTCAATAAAGTCTAGGGGTTGGTCACAATAGGTGACCGACCTTTCAGTGTTGCTGGTAAGAATCTTCTTGTTTTCTGTGACCCTATTTCTCATTGGCTGACCTCTGAACTCTGTGTTAGCCCTACCGCCAAAAACCACCATTTTCTTCAGTTGCATTCTGAAAACTTAACCAGCAACACCTAAAAACTAAAAATTCTCAGTTTTACTCGATTTTATTCGATTTTTAATTAATATTTGAAACTTGGAGGTTTCAGGCAGTCGCACTGAAGCTTTCAAGTTTCAGTGTGTTTACAGGCTGTGAGGCTGCCGTTGGAAGTTGTGCAGAGGCTGCCTGTACCTGTTTTGTTGTGATGTGACGCCGTCATACTATGTTTGACACATGCTTGTATAGCTCTGGGAGTTCTGGAGCGAGATAGAAGGGCTGTATACTATTTTTCATATTGTTTTTGTCATCACCTACAAATACACCCCTCCTATCTGTTATACAATCGTGTTTCACACATTGTTCTCTGTATTCAATTAGTGTCAACATGCCAAAGAAAACTTTCTTTTGTAAAAAGTGTGGGTATGAACATGAACGTCCTATCAATTCAAAATGTGTGAAACCCACAGAGGAAAGTGATGAAGATGAAGTGGGCGAAAGTGGAGTTGTAAAGCAAGACATTAATATGCAAATTTTATCAGAACTGAAAAGTTTGAGTGGTAGACTGTCAAAGGTCGAAAGCAAAGTAAATCAAGAAACACCTACTACCAGTTCCAGCCATAGTGAAGCCACTGCGAGTGCTGCTGCAGTCAACAAAGACATGGTGCTACCATCACTCAACGCCCTCAAAAACTCTACCAAAGTCCAAGAGGAGGTTGATAGGTGACTGGAGGAACTTAGGCAGCTGAATTCACAAGGCAAGTACAAGTCACAACGAGGTGGTAATGATGTAGTATGGTGTAAAAAGAGGTCCCATGGCCCCAAAATTTTATTTTGAGTGGTAGCAGTAAAAGTCGCACTTCTTATGACAATCTAACCATGTCACAATGGGTTTCGGGTTTTAGTCATATCATTAGGGAAGAGAGTAATCCAGAAACAAAAAATCTCATCCTTGACTATCTTGCAGATTTAATGGAAGATAGTCACGACTTTGGGTGGAATGCAGCCAAGGGCTGCCATGCAGTTTTATTGGTAAAAATGGAAGAAGGGAAAATTGATTGGTCTGATACAGAAAAAATTGACAGAGTGCGTAGAATTCATGCCCAAAGATCCACTCAAAATCACACTCAGTCTGTTAATAGCAGAAACCAAAATAGAGAAAAACCCACTCCCTGCAAATTCTATCAAAGGGGCACGTGTGGTCAAAAAACTGACCACCAGAATAAAGGACATACATATTTGCACATTTGTTCACAATGTTTTGCAAATGGAAAGACCAATCTCCATCCTTCGAAGGACTGCAAGCGCTTCTCAAAAAACGAACCAGGCACTGCCTAAGGGCAGTGCATATTGTTGTTAAAAAGACCTATCCAAATAGAATTGTTGCTAACCCTGCTTTTATAAACTGTGCCAGCTCTAATTGGAAGCAGGACTGGTTCAAATTTAATAAGTGCACTTATGCTGAAGTCGTAGCAAAAAATTTTGCAACAAAAATAAGTCTTGATGTAAACAGCAAGTGTCTTACAACAAAAGCCAAATTAAATGTTCTTAACAAGGAAAAAAATGGGCATAGCAATAATTCACAAGTTCAACAGGTAGAGTTACAGAGTGACACATATGATAAATCGTGCCATGTGCCACAGGTATTAAGCAAACACAATCATGGTCATGTCAATGTTGGTTCAAAAAATGTCACAAAAATTCATAATGTTGACACTTTAAAACCCCAACATCGACAGCCACAAAGTGTCAACACCATGATTACTGACAATGTTTCTGATATTGAATTTGCAAGTTTTGGCAATAATAGATTCTGGCCCCTCATGCATGTCCAGGACAACACTGTAGAGAAACGTGACAAGTTCAAATTATCAGACAATAAAAATTTCACTGAAAACTCCTGTCCCACTGATCGGATCCTGCATCAAGGTGAAGGTAGTGCAATGTCAGATCCATCGTTTCATGCAACCAGATTCATTCTGGTACTGCTATGTCTCACTCTGTAAATAAAAGTAAGCCACAAAAAAGTCAGAGTAATGGTGATGTTAAAAAGCATCACAGACCAAATATGACTACACTGGCTGCAAAACCTCATGATAGTACCAAGGTGAGTGCAAACCCTGGCTTGGGCCAAGAAAATCATAAGTTGATAGGCGACGCCATTACCGCTGGCTATCAGTGTGACTCGGCTAACTCACTGACAGATAAATATGACCTTGACCTCAGGTTTCCTCACAAATATAAAGCTCGTCTGTCAATGGCCGATGACTCAAAGATTTTTCAGGCTTGGAAGGCCCAGACTGTTGGTGGTTACGGTTTTATTCCCCTCGGTGACCTTATACTACCAGAAACGGTAAACATCACACCAAGTCTAGGTGACCCAATTAGTGATCACAAGTACATTAAAAAGAGAGCTGTGCATAATTACATGGGTCCTCAATTAGAGATTCAATCTCAGCTTAACCCTGATACCTGGGACAAATATCTTCAAGGTTATTGGGACACCCAGCTTACATTGCTGCTGCATTGTGGTTTTCCCCTTGACTGTAACAAGAATTCCCTCTTAAAAACCAATGACATGAATCATAAATCTGCTACTGATTTCATAAATCATGTCCACACATATCTAAAGGAGGAGCAAGACTTTGGCGCCATAATAGGTCCATTTAAGGAACCCCCAATAGAGGAACTACAGGTCTCCCCTTTCATGACAAGGGAAAAACCAGATTCCTGTAAGAGGCGAGTAATAATTGACCTGAGTTACCCCATAGGTGCTTCAGTTAACACATGCGTAGACAAGGATACATACTTAGGTACTGATTTCATACTCACCCTCCCTAGTATTGATCATATTACTAATCATATATCCAAATTAGGCAAAGGTTCAAAAATTTTCAAGATTGACATATCCAGGGCTTTTAGACATGTGAAAATAGACCCTGCAGATTATCATCTTTTAGGCCTTAGACTGGAAAATTACTTCATAGATACCTGTCTCCCAATGGGCTTTAGGCATGGTTCTGCCATCTTTCAGCGCCTAGGGGACGCCATATGCTTTATCATGGCTAGAAAGGGTTTTTTAGTAACCTCATACATTGATGACATTGTTGGGCATGAATTAGTCAGTAAAGCAGATGAGGCTTTTGAGACTTTACACAGCTTACTTGTAGAGATTGGTTTCAACATTTGCCAGAAGAAATTAGTACCTTCTACCACAAAGGCTGTTTGCCTAGGAGTGGAAATAAACACAGAAACTTTTCAAATCTCAGTCCCTCCTGAAAAACTCGACCAAATTAGGCATATATGTAAGAACTGGACTGTCAACACTACATGTTCTAAGCGAAGCTTACAATCACTTTTAGGAAAACTGTTGTACATATCTAAGTGTGTCAGGGCTTCTAGACCTTTCTTGAACCGTATGTTGGATGTTCTTAGGTCAGCTGATAAGCTTAGTAGTGTACAACTAAATGCTGGTTTTCACCAAGACTTGGCTTGGTTTTGTAAGTTTATGCCCAACTTTAATGGTACCAGTTTCTTTAAGCATGATAAAATAGAAGGCAAAATTGAACTGGATGCCTCATTGCAGGGCCTTGGTGCTATTTTTAATAATCAGGTTTATGCAATTGTACTCCCTGCTGGCTATATGAACTTTGGCATTGTCCACCTGGAAATGCTAAACATCCTTGCGGCCCTCCGCACCTGGGGCCACCCCTGGGCTGGCAAAGCCATTCTAGTTCATTGTGACAACCAGGCGGTTGTTTCTGTTATTCAATCTGGCAGAACCAAAGACCTCACATTAGCTGCATTAGCTAGAAATATTGCCATGGCTACTGCTACTCTTGACATTGACCTGAGAACCATTCATATTTTAGGCAAAAACAATACCATTGCGGATGCATTGTCGCGAGGTTTCATACGCTATGCCCGGACCATTACTGGGTTTACCCCAATGAAGAGGTCCTGTCTATTGACTGGTCTATATGATTTCAGGTTGTAATATGGCCATTGCTGATCTTTCATCAAGAGCCAACATTAGAATGCAGCGGGCTTTCAGGGATTCTACTTCCAGGGCCTACAACAGTATGTTTAGGGTCTTCCTGGCTTTCTGTGTTTTTGCCCGAGTAACAACCTCACAGATTTCCATTGATACCATGCTGGCCTTCCTTGAATTCCTGGTCTTTAATGGCACGTCAAACTCTGCAGTGGCAAATTACATTTCTGCTCTTAAAGCTAAGTTCATTCTTTTACGCTTAGATACCACACTATTTGACTCACCCAGAATAAAATATTATACCAAGGCTCTTAGACTGCAAGCACCATTCAAAGTCACACTCAAATCTGTTATTGACATTCCACTTTTAAATTCCATTGCCCTCCACTGTGACTCTATGTTTATGGGACAGATCTTTAAGGCTGCATATTTGTTAGCTTTTTTCTCCTTCCTCAGAATCTCTAATTTGGTGCCTCATTCCATTTCTGCTTTCAACCCGTTAGAGCAACTATGTAGGGCAGATATAATATTTTCAGACCCAGGGGCCCATATCTTGGTAAAATGGTCAAAAACCCTTCAGTCCAAGAACACAATAAAAATCATCAAGATTCCTGCCCTCCCTTCCCTTCCCATCTGTCCAGTCACAGCTCTTAGGAACCTATTAAGGATTACACCACAAGGGAAAAACAAACTTCTGTTTCAAATTAAGTGTCACCACCTATGGGTTCCCCTAACAGACACTAGGCTTCATAAAAATTTAAAGCAAATTTTAGCTAAATTACAACTACATACCTCCAACATTACTTTCCATACATTCAGGCGCTCTGGTGCCACCCTGGCATTTAATTCTAGTGTACCAATCCAGGACATCCAGAGCCAGGGCACATGGACTTCTGACTGTGTCTGGTCATATATTACCCAAAACCATCAAGCTTCAGATAAGGTGGCTCTGGCTTTCAGGTCCCTACTCCTACCCTAGTCTACCTTGGGGTTTGGGGTGTATCCTACTCTATACTATATATACACATCTACACTATACACCTATTCATTACTGTTAGTGCATTAAGTTTAATTCAAATATCTGCACAATTATCTGTTAAACCTTCAGTACTTAGCCAACAAACTAACAGTTGTAAATTCTATACTAACAACCTAAATAGGTAGTAATTTGAGTGCAACTTAATTTAAGTCCACCTTAATTTTGTATGTAACTATGGACAGTAAAACTTGCCATTTAAAGGTATACTTAACTTGAGGTTCACTGTAGTAAATAACCTTATGGTGCCCCAAGGTTTTTGAAATTATTCTTATATTAAATGGCCTTAAGGTGGCCTTATGTTTATGTAATGCCGTTATTGTACCCTTAAATTCATGTATGGTTTCATATGTTAAACAAAGTGTGGCTTAGGCTAAGACCACCTTAGCTGTGTAAAGTAATTTTGTGTCAGGTGGTCTTATATGTATATAGTCCAATTGTATGTAAATAAACTGGTAGATATATATATATATTAACATAGAAATAAAATTAATTTTATCCCAGTGATATTTTTCATTGGATTGCTATGCTAACTTACATGATCTCATACAGGACACTGTGTAATTTGTTTTCCAATACAAAAGTCAGTAATCCAAAATAGTCATACTTGAGGTCTATAATTTGTAAAAATTGACTTATCACCTCGTTAGAATAGCCTTTTTGATTCTATCTTGAAGAAATTTCTTTTTCAAAAGATTCTTTTATTATATTCATATATGTAAATTCCAATTGATCTCAGAATGTTTGGTAAAATTTACAAGTTAGGCCATCCATGCCTGGTGACTTATTTTGTTTCAATCTCTTAATTCTTTCGCTTATTTGTAGTAGTAAAGTATCTAAATCACACATTTTACGATCAGCTGTCATCAAATAGTTTGGTAAATGTACATCATTTAAGCATTTATTTATCAAATTGATTGGTACATCAGATTTCTTACAAAGTTTTGAGTAAAATTTCATGATTTGTTCGGATGTATATTGAGTTCCAGTGTAATATCGTCCAATTTTGACATCTCATATAACATTGTTAGACTGCCTTGCTTTTTCTAAAGATAAGAAATATTTGATGGTATATCACCTCTCATCCATTTCAGTCTTGCTCTTACATCTTATATCTTTTTGCTTTTTCATTGTAAAATCTTGGTGTTTGCTTTCAAGTTCATATATTTGTAGATATATCTGACAGACTGTTGCATGCCTCAAGATATTTTCATTGATGAAATCTAACTGGTTCGAATCTCTTGTTGTTCCTTTGTTTTTGACTCATGCACATATGAAGACCACATATTTGTATTATCTTCAATTATAAAAAGCCAAAAAGCAGAAACTAAAAGTGTTTTTGCAGCTTTTATAGACATGTCAAAAGCATTTGATTGTATAAATCGCAATTTCTTGTATTATAAACTGCTAAAGAATAACATTGGTGAAAAAATTTATTATGCAATCCAGGAGCTGTATGTAGAAACATTATCCTGTGTGCAGCTTAGCAATATGAGAACCAAATGGTTTCAAACTCTGTACGGAGTTAGACAAGGGGATAATTTATCTACCACACTTTTCAATATTTACATTAATGACCTTGCAGAAGATTTAAAAATTTATGAATCTTGGTATTATAATGGTAGATATACACATTTGTATTCTGCTATATGCAGATGATATTGTTTTGGTTAGTGAAAATGAACAAAATTTGCAACGTATGCTTAGCCATATGCACAAATGGTGTTGTAAGTGGCAAATGAAGGTAAACATTGAAAAAAAAATTGTACATTTTCAAAATAAGCGAAGAAGAAAAACAAAATTTGATTTTAAAATTGTACTCTTGATATAGGTAACAGTTATCATTATCTTGGTGCTCTTTTTGATGAGCATCTTGATTTTGATAAAGGTTGAAAAAACTCTATCAGATGCTGTTGGCAGGGCTCTGGGTGTTATAATCACTAAATTCAAACAGTTTAAGAATATTGGTTACAAAACATTTACTAAGTTATAATACAGTGGAGTTAGTAGTATTCTGGACTATGGTGCAAGTGTTTGGGGTTACGGCAATCATAAAAATGGCCAGTAAGTCCAAAATAGAGCAAGTAAATACTTTCTAGATTTACACAAGAATGCTCCAAACCTTGCTGTTCAATCTCAACTGGGGTGGTTTAATGTTTAGTATCATTTTTATACATGTGCCTTTAGGTATTAGAATAGTCTTCTTAAAATGAACCAAGACCGCTTGACTAAAAGAGTTGTTGAATATCAATTAATAAACTTTAATGAACATTCTTCGTGTGGAGATTTATGTAATATGTTGGAAGAATTATGCAAAGTTGATTATATAATTGATGGCAAATTGTTAAATCTGGAAAATATCAAAGAGGATTTATTTGATTTAATAACATATAGGGTTGAGAAACTACACTAAATTTAAACAAGATATCAATGTAGAAGATTATTTAGTAAAATCATCTAGATCTGAGAGATCACTTTTTGCACAACTAAGAATAGGAATCTTACCCCTGAAAATTGAAGTTGGAAGATATTATTAATTTTATTTATTTATTTGGTTTTTACATCGCTTTCAACACTGTACAGGTCATATCACAACGGGTAGTTTGAAGGGCAGAGGAAACCAGTACATACAGTTGGTCAAGGTTCTGTACTGTAAACTGCCAACCAACAGCAAGCAACTACCGGCTTTTCCACTTGAGGCCATGCCAGAAACTGAACCCCGGCCTCAGAGCTGGGAGGCGAGAGTGTTACCACTCTGCCACCATGGCCCCGGGAAGATATTGTCAAAAGCAATTGAATAAAAGACTCTGTTTAATTTGTTCTGATGATGTAATTGAAGATGAATGTCATTTTTGTGTTACTTTAGTGGATACAAGACTGAGTGTGAAAAATTTCTTCTTGACATAAAATTTAATTTATCAAATCTGAAATTATTATCACCAAATGAATTATTTATTGCATTTATGACCAGTGAAACTGCATTTCTTTTCAAATTTGTTGAATATATTTGGATGAAAAGAAAAACGTTTCTAGGGAATTAATCATATTAACATGTGTCTTCTTGTTTGTTGTGGTCTGTATAATGTTCTGTAAAATGTTCCATCATCACAACATTTTATTTTTACCAGTAGTTTCAAAGTGACTTATAAGCCCAATAGAGGGCTGGGTATTTGTTATATTTGCTATATTTATTGTTAATGTAAAATATATACATGTCACTATAATAAAATAAATAAATAACAAATAATAATAACACAATATTCTATAGATGCTTCTCTTACAATGATTATTAGTAATTTCCCAGATTAACTGCCTTGATTTTAAATTTTTGTTATTTTCTTATGTATTATTAATAATTTTTTTTAATTAAATTAATATACTTTTGTTGATATAAAATACTGTGATTTAATTTCCAAATCCATGGGCCTCGTTTCATTGTATTTCTTTGAAAGGTTGGCTAGGATAATCAATTTACACCTTAATATTTCATTTATTGTGATATCTCAATATTTCTAACTGTCCATTTGAGATCACAAGACACAAAGATGTAGTTTAAAGTACTGTATTTTTTTTATCATAATATGTTAAACAACATTTGCATGGGCTACAAATTTGCCATACATTTATTAATTACAGCTCTCAAAAAACATTTTGATGTTTTCTACACTGTTATCTGTTTTGACTTTATGTACATGTGAGTTACTAGTATTATCTTCATCTTGAAATCACCTGTAATTATTAAAGTTATCTTTATTTTCAGAAAATTGTACTTGCACTTTGTACTCCACTTTTTTTAATTTGTCAAAGCATATGGCAGGCTCTTCATTTACTTATTTATTTGGATTTTATCACTGCTTCCAACACTGTATAGGTCATATCACGACAGGTAGTTTTCTGGGCAGAGGAAACCAGTACATACAGTTGGTCAAGGTTCTCTACTGTAAACTGCCAGCCATCAGTGACCAATTAACAAATTTCCAAAACACTCTCACATGCTCTTTCATTGTATATGGGGCCTAGACTGAAACAATTATGAAAACAACTTCATTAATTTCAATATTTATATGTAAAATTCTTCCATCTTTACTGGAATAATTATTTACAACTTTACGATCAAAGTTTTCTGCTAGGAGTACTGCTACACCTCTACTTTGTATAGAATCACTGTTTACAAAAACGAATTACCTTTCCAGCTGTTTTTTACATATACTTCAGTTTAATTTATCAAAAGTTTCCTTTAATAACAAAATATCATAATTCTGTTCATTAATCCAAATGAAAAGTTTAGTCCTTTTGTTTTTGTCATTTATGCCACAACAGTTGTAGCTAAATACTGATAAATTACCAATCACTGTTGTCAATAATGGCTTCTTTTATTGTATTGAGTGGCTTCTATTCTGTTTTGTCAGGCCATGAGCTTTTCTTCACAAAACCATTGTCACTTCTTTACTCAGTCCAGTTGACCAAAAGCTTTTATTGGGTACAGCTTCTGCATATATTTCTTCAGATATTATGAGTTTATCATGAAATTCTTGACAGTACTTTGCCTTAGCTAGGAAAATCTGCTGCATTACATTTTCTTTCCTTTCTTCCCATACTAGACTGTGCGGCAATGCAGAGGCTGCAATCTTTGTTTGGAATGCAGATCCAGCTTCCAATATCCGCTCAGCAACCTTATCTTTTCCAGTCTGGATAGCCTGAGCATAACATTGACCCAATGACTTTTGTATGAAGCCACAAACATTGATATTATGGGGGTAAAAGTAACTGAGAACATTTTTTAACTAGCAAAACGTAGTGACACACTTGTGGGGGTTCTTTGATGTGCCTGAGTATTCCTTGTTTCCTGGTGAATAATTTTATTCCTTGCACACAATGATTAGTACACTGTTGTATAGTGCTGTTCTTGGTGGTAGTTGGAGCAGATTTTCTTGGCATTGCTTGGCTGATCCCTGTAATATCCATACAGAGCTTCCACTAATCCAGTTTTTTTTTGGCCAATGGTTCAGCCAATTTTTCTACAAATATAATTCTGTTACCATTTAGCTCACCCTTGACTTCATATTTTCAGGTTTTGTTTTGAGCTTAATCCGTTGGGTAATGAGGTAGCTTTCAATAGCACTGTTTGCTATTGGCAATGGAAGGTCCTAAATTGTAAATTTGATTTGAGTTTGAACTAAATTTGCACTGAGTGGGTGACTCTCCCTATGATAATGATTTTGTTTAATTAGCACACTGAGTTCCCCTTTGTGGGGAAGATATTGCGCTTGCAAAGCAGTAGATTAGATTTAGATTTACATTAGAAAACACATTCACACTAATATTTTTGAGTTGAACACTGTTGACTAGAATGTTATCTCTTGATTTTACGTTCTTCAGCTAAATGTACTAAAGTATGCTAATCCTTTGAACACCAAAAAGATTTACTCTATTTATCACACTACTAATGCTTCAGAGTTCATATTACTTGAGGGTTTTGAAGCCTGTCACATATTTTGCCTTAAAAAGGACTGGTTCTACTTTTAGTAGTTCCATGCTGCATGTTTCAAAACCTGACACTAATTGATTATGTTTGATTGTTGGATATTCAAAATTTAATGTGTTATCCAAGCAAAATTTCTTTTAAAGCAAAATTTCTGTCTTTATAATTCACCTTGATTCATAAATTTTAAAGTCCACAGTGTATGAAACAAGGTTTCTCTAAAACTTTGTATGTGTATGCCAGAGAGTAAGACAATCCCAGTAATGAAAACCAGATATCAATCAGAGCATCCCCCACTGAGATACAGCCTCTCAAAGTGTCATATAGAATAACATCCCTGAAAACATGGGTGGAGGAGTTGTGATGAAAACACAAGGCATACAACTTGAGTTTTGCTGTGGTTTTTGTTATAAATGTATTGGGAAGAATTGGATGTAACTAAATATGTAGCTGATTTAATTGCATTTGGAAGTGACTTTTTTTAAGTTTAACTTTAACTGAAAATAAGGATAATTTTGTTTGATAAGTTTTTATAATTTAATATGATAATTAGCATTTATACTTTAATATGAAAGCTCTCAATCAGAATCAATCAGTCAATGATAGAGAGTGTGTGAGAGTGAGGATTCTGTAGAGATAACATTTTAAATATTAACCTTAAGCAATGTAATTCTAAGAGCTGGTTGGGTTACAGTCATACATGTATTAATGCGTATCAATCATTGTTAGTAAAGTGTAAAACTTTCAATGAAACTTTCAAGTATAGTCTTTAACTTGGTTATTTCTTGCATACAATTCCACCAAAGTAAATTAAAATGTTTTATAATCAACAAAGTACACTAATCTTCTCAATGACAAGCAAGAATTTCATACTTTAAAAGTACTAACTTTCAGGTGCAAATTTACATGAATATTGCAATCTGATTCCTACAGCTATTAAAAGTAGATATCATGAAAGACACACTGTTGTCAATAAAATGTCAGAATGTGATTAAACTCTACATTCTGGTACAGAACCAGTGTGCTTAAACATTTGGTCATTTCAGACTGCTTACTTTCAATATTGGCAGCACTGTAGCCCAATATAAAAGCGTTCAATACACTGAGTCTTTCAAAATGTGTTTTGACCAGCTGGTTTCATAAATTGTCACTGTCAGTTCTCAATGGTCAACTAGAGCTAGTAATGAATATTGATATTGAGCTGCATTGTTACACTAAAAGCTACACACTTATTCACTATTTTGAACACAAGTTACAGTCAAATTGTAGTGTTAATTATTATAAACAAGACATTACATGCATTAATAAAAGTATTAATATGTAGTAGAGACTAAGGCAAGGCTACTAGTTTGGTGAGTTAAAGTGACACCTTGATAGGTAAGGCATAAACTGAAACAGCTGTCTGAAATGTTTGAAAAGTGTGAGAAAAGGGAGTTTAGGTTCTGAAACATCAACAAGGAGTTTACAGCTAGAGTGATGTAAATCCAATTTAATATTTTCATACAATCAATATAGATATATAAAACAAGTATATTTTCCTTAAAAGAACTCTGACTAAGGATTAACATGAAACTACTGGGGCTATAATGAGTCGACAATCATTGAAATCTTGATGGTTATTTGTTCGTATGAAATACTATCAGCTTTGAAAAGCATTGTAAATCTAATCGGGAATTGCAGTTTTGCAAGTTCTGCAGATCTACTTTATCATGTGTGTAATAGTATACTGTTAATCTATTAACTGATTACCATTTTTAATGTGGAACATGGAAGCTTTTACAAGTTTATCATAACCAGCATAAAATATTATTTGTCTGGAGCATCTCTGTACCATCATCAATTGTGAAAAGTATAAGCTCACCAAAAAGTATAAGGTGCTCTGACTAGATATCCTCCGGTCACATTACAGGTGGTTATAGACGACAGGAAAAACAGAGGGCAATTATTGTACCTCTTGTGAAACCCAGATAACACATGTAGCTATAGTTTTGAATCAGAACTGGAGAGGAAATTGGGCATGGCTTCACACAAAATTCTGTAAATATGGGGTAATGTTACGCTAAATACCATTATAAGAGACACAGAAAGATACAGAATAAAACTGAATGAACAGGAAAGACAGCAGAACAGCAACAAAAGATATAGGACACCTTGCAGTTAGGGCCAATTATGGAGAGATTACCTTAATGGTAGGCATAAATTTTAAACCAGTTATAAGTTTTGTACGTGAAGACATGGAAAGCAGGGCATACCACATTTTACAGAGGGCTCGATGGTGTACTGGGTACAACACTCTCCTCCCAACTCATAAGGTCAGCTGTTTGAACCCTGGACCCGACCCTATTTGGCAAAACTGGTAGCTGCCTACTGATGCCCAGCAGTGTACAGTGCAGAATTTTTACCGAAAAGTATGTACTGTCTTCCTCTGTCCTTCATGTTATAACCTATACATTGTGTTGAATGTGACGTTAAACCCAAATAAAAAGAATAAAACAACGATAAACAAACTTTACTGACAGAATTTTGGCAGTATATGAAGGAATGAGGCATTATACAAAGCACACATAAACTTAGCTAATAGTTCTTGTAATATGACTGCAAAATTATGGTAAGAGTTGAATTGATATTTTGTATGTGCAAAATAAATTTGAACTGAAAATATTAGGCCGGGCTAACTACCAGTATTTTAACATACTGATCAGTTTAACTTGGTGTGTGCAGTCTTTCAGAAAATGAACAGGACAATAGCTTATTTCAAGACACAAATACATTGGTGTAGTAATGTTTCCTTGGAATTATTATATGCCTCTCCATAATACTATTCTTTCAGGTGTTTCTTTTCTCATAAAACTGTTGCATTTGGAAGTAATTCCCAGTGGTAATATATCCAATGCATGTTGGGTAATCACTTGTGTATCTTTTTTAAGTTGATATAATCCTCATCAGTTGTAGTAAGTCATATACTTGTCCATGTGGGTGCTGTAGTTATGTGTAATGAAACATTTAAGGTCTGTACGAACAAATTGTGATAAAATACATTCTAACATAAAGAGATTTTTATTTTTCGAAAAATTCTCTCATTTTAGCAGAGAGATAGCATACAGCATAGAGCTACAGCTAAAATGAACACTCTATTCTTATTCCTGGTCTGATTTGACAAATTTCTTTCTAACGAGGGCTGATGGCTGAATTATGATTCTTTGGTTTGGTGTTTAGTACCCTTTAGAAAACAACCAGCTTGTAAATATTTAAAATCCTAATAATAATCATTTTAATTTAATGAAACACTTAAAAACACATTTGCAAATAAATTAAGCAACAAATATTAACAAGTATAAATGTAACTATTTATGATAATAACATAATTATTAAGCATGTCTGTAAATGCTGAGGCAACCATTATGAGTATTTGACAAATTGCTTTAAGAAAACTATGCCCTACAAAATTGTTTTGTCAAAAGTTTTAAAATTCCAATTATAAACTTTACACTCTAACCTATTATACAACAATTAATACAAAGAAAACTTATATAGCTTATTTATATCATTATGCATTATATTCCTAGTACCACTGAGTTTATCAGGAACTTTCAGGAACAAATATGCAGTGGCTGAGAGAGCACACACCTCGCCAAGAAGATTGGTGCAAAAATTTAAAAAACATCTGGAGTCCCCTTTGAGAAAACATGGACCAGAGGTACGCCCCAATAAGATCCCAACATGTTAATAGATTTTTTGAGTTATGGTGCAGATATGGTCAAAATATTCCTTAAAAATGTCTGGAGTCTCTGTGTAATATGTACAGCGTATGCAGGTTGACCATAAATTAGAGCTTTTACAGCAGCGTCAGAATAATCATATACATAATATAAATTAATTAAACAGCTGAATGAATATTTTAGACATTCAGATATACAACCCAGGACCCTTTCTATCAACAATTACATCATACTTATATTTTAATTGGCCCAAAATACATTCAATTTTTTACCTTACAACGACATGGTTGTGATGTTGCTGTGGAGTATATTAGCTTTGTTACAATATAGGTCACGCAACTGTTTTATATATCATGATTTTTAAAGGTAATGTTTAGTAGGAACCATATTTAATATTCAAAAGGAGTCAAATCAGTATATCAGAAAAACACAAACGAGTAATCAGCAGCTGATCAGACACGTACCCTTTATTTTGGCCAGAGTTGTTTCAGTAAAGTATTTTACACCTCTCTTACATTTCCCATTTAATAAATGATAGAATAGTTTGGGAAATTCACCACCAACCATACCCTTTAAAAGTAAGACAAAAAAAAATAAAATTTCTACCAATATTAAAACAGGTGATATCAGAAGTCCAATGTAGTCGCACAAAGGCACAAATGTGTCAAGAACTTCCCACAAGTTAATGAAAGGGAAGGGGGGGATTTCCCCATTGGAGAATTCCACATACTTTCACGTTTCTTACTTACTGCATGCTACACTGTTACTAACTGTTGACACCATAATGACTCATCTATTTGATGAAATGCTATTGTAAACAGGTAGCTATACAAGGCCTTTTTTCATGCATTTCAAGAGATTACTGACAATACATCTAAACACTGACAGATTTACAAAGCAATTGTGCGACTTATTGGATGTTCAGTCAAATACGGGTTCTATTTTGTATGTCTATTTCATACAACTAAACATAGTTAATACTTTATGGCATTTTTCATCCTTTTGAGTGTGAATTCCTGCTCACACCTGCAGACAGTGAATGTAAAGATAGAGCTGAGGTAGTTAATGTTTGATGCATAGTGACTGGCTTTCCACCATTTATCTCCCTTCTGCCACAAGAAATCATAATCAGGAACTGACTTCTAAAGGTGCTCCCTACCAAGCAATACAGAAAAAAGTTAGAAGCATAGTTTGTAGTGGCCAAAAGGTCAGCGAATTTGCTGATGGTATACAAGGCATAACTTGAATCATCAGTGATATTTGACCAAATCGAATGTCTAAAAGCATAGAGATAGTAGGCAATTGTGTATGGCAAACGAAACAGTAGAAAGGTCACAGCAACTGCAATCTGTATTTTTGTGAGTTGAATTTCCAGGGATGTCCTAGTGGCTTGATTCATTAGGTTCTTTCTATTTTGTTTAATGATATGGAGCTTCCAAACAATCAGACCAGTGAAGATAAAGAGAATAGCACTGGGCAAAAACAGTGAGCCAACTCGGTTAACAACCCAATTCCAGATGTCATACTCTCTTACGTATAAATATCCACAAAAATTGCTGTTTCCATAACTAATCAATCCTATGGTCCACAATGGAAAGGTGGTCAAGGCCAAACAACAGATGTAGATGCTACAGATAACTATATGTGCATTTGCCTTTTTATTCACCTGAATAGCTTTGAGTGGGTAGGCTATGCTGATGAATCTCACCACTGTGATAGCAACAGTGATCCAGGCTGAGACAAGTTTCCCAAAGTAACGTAGAAAGTAGATTATTTTACACCAGAAATTAGATTCATCATAAAACAGTAGATGCAGCACATCCTCATTGTTTATCCATCGCAGAAAATCACCTGCAAATGTAGAAATAAATCCATTATATATAGACTTTGGGGATAATTTGCACAAACCATGTTGACTATTGATGATCACCAACAGTTAATTAGATTAACTCCTGGTATATCAAACAGGAATCTGTCTTGATCTTTCTAAATTCTTTATTGTTAAATAATCCAGGGTAAGTCTTTATGGATAACAATCAGTTGATGCAATAGAATAAATTCAATTAATGTTGAACACATTATGTCAAAGCATAGATGTTAAAAGATAGGGATTTACGTCCTATTCAATAGCCAGGGTCATATTTGGACAAGCCGTCAACATTGTCACTTGTGAGAGATGAACCCCACTGAGGTGACAGACTGATTAAATGCCAAATTTGCTACCATTAAGCCACAGGAGACCATTTAACTGCAACATCTCTTAAGTGAACCTAACAAAATCATAAATATAGAATACTTACCACAAAGGAAAATATTGTCTGCAACTGCTAGTGCAATGAGGTATAATCCAGTTGTTGCTTTACTAAGGATTTTGGAAGTCAAAAATGTAGCCAATGCCAAACTGTTAAAGATGAGACCCAACAGAATAACAATAGCAAATAGCACAAAGAGCACATAGCTGATTGTGATTTTATATTGTGGATAATCATCATAATATCCATATTCATCTTCAGTGGTGTTCACTGAACTAATCGTGGTGATGTTTCCTGCAGAATGCATTGGTGGCGCCCTGGTCAGGTCTTTCTGGTTGGAAACAACACTCATTTCTTGAGGTGCTATTGTCACAGATCTTGCTATACCAGCTGAAACTTGTGCAAAAAAGTTGTAAATATTACCTGTGCATTTACTCTGTCACTACTCTTTCTGTCTATAATTTCATTTGAGCACCATTGTAAACAATTGGCTTCAAGTCTTTTAAGTGTGCAGCATATTAACAAATGTAAAATATGACAAACATAAAGATGACTGAACTTTGTCCACTTTTATACATTGAAAAAGAGAATCCTGTTGTTATTAAATACTACAGTAAGCCATTTAACGGAATCACAGGTCACCTTTAGTGGGAAATAATACTTTAAAACACCTCAATATTCTGTGTTTTAAACAGTTTAAAACCAGAAAAAGTATGTTCACTGCACCAAGATATCACTACAAACTGTTCGAGGAGAGCTGCTATTCCTAGACATTGCAGCTTATCTTGTGACTTTTGATAGAAGGTAATAAGTCCAGAACAAATTTTTAACACAGAAAGCAATTTAAGAACTGCTGCTATAAGATAACGACAGCTATCGCAAGTTCTTTCTTAGTTGTTATCAATGGAACCATATTTTACTGTCTGAGCAAAGATAATATCTTTAGTCAAATAGCTAATTTGCAAAAAGTAAGTTACAAATGCTACTGCTATTCCTTCTTCAGTAAATCTTGCTTTCTCTATAAACTACATTATTGCAATAGTATAATTTGGTAAGCTCATGAGAGTATAACAGTTGGCATGAGTCTACATGTATTGTTCATTAGATGGAAGATGATGTTTTAATGGAAGAATATATTAAACAAATGTTTCTATGTTTTCTGTGCACTACTAATAAGCTTAAAGGAAAAAGACTTATTTTTTTAAAGTTGGCACTTATTGTCCTTTTGAATTAAATATTCTCACAAAATCGAATACCAGTTGATATTGGTATGTGTTTTTACAGTACTGCGGCATCTATTTCCTTTTTCCTTACAAATGACCTTTCTGTGCATGATGTAGTGTATGTCACCTTTGTATCAAAGCTTTTGACAACTGAGACCTCAGTGTAATGATGTACTTACACAAACCATAAAAGAAACATCAAAGTTGGAATTTCACTTCCCTTCCAAAGTTAAGTTCAAATTAGGACTGGTTCTCAGTACATCTCACATGTTGTCTTTAGCTGAATTTGAACTAAATATCCCATAAATGGCACATTTTTGTCCGTTTTATATAATACAGGTGGTAATTGTTTACATGCAGATCACTCATGATTAAAATATAAGCAGTTTTGATTTTTATGAGTAATAGGTAAGTTCATCTTAGCATGTTCATACCTTTGTGTCTTTTATGTAAACAAGCTTTATGCACCGATAATAATGTAATCATTTTTTGTAACTACAGGAATTTTTCATGCACTTTTCGTGGCCTATACTTACCTTTTACAGTCTTCATCACGAAATGGTGTTTTAATGGATATATCATAGGCAAGTAAATAAAGAAAACATCAAGTAAAAGAAGATTACACGGGTGTACTTAACAGAACCATCTGAAACAAAGAGAATTTCATTTCCTATCAGTTTTCTGGTCTTAAACATAACATTATTCTATGCAAAGCTATAAATTGGTTTTATGATGAAGAGCAATCTTGGCATCCAAAGAAAGATCATCTTTGAACCATAACACCCCAACATCAGAGGATTCCAAAATTGATATCATAACATTTTATCTTTTGAGGACAAGTTTAATATGTTGATGGTAGTGTCATCTGTGAACAGATGATTCTCATGAAAATAAATGTACATAATACTTCCTTCCTATTTATCCAATAATATCATAAATGACATTGATTTATTAGTTAAATGTAAATAGTTTTTACGTACTTCCTGGCAAAGTAGGTTATGATCCATTTACATTCTTTGATGGTGATCTACGTGATTGTCTTGCTTGTCATATTTGTTTTATACATGTTGTTGTTGTTGTTGTTGCTGTTGTTGTTGTTACACCATTGGAGTCATGCCTGCTGTTCAATGGAATGTTTTTCCGAACCAGTTATGTCATATGCTGTTGCTATACTGGCTTCAAATGTTCCATCAAGCCATATGACGTTTGACTGAGCTATCAATTGTCTCCATCTCCACCCTTGGCAACATTCTTGGCGACATTCTTCATAGAAAAACCCAAGATAATGGTGAATAAATTTTGCTCTTTTTTGTCAAACATTTAAGTTGGATACATATATATAGCTGTGATTACAACTACAAGGACACAAAAATATGATTCCCAGCTTTTCTTTTTTTATTAATTAAATTGAAAGGAAGTGTATGATATTCATATTTATACATTGCAATATTTTCATACTATTGATTAAATTTGTTTGGTTGCAGAATATTTCCCAATCCTTGTGTATTTTATTAATGCCATTTATTTAATGAATCTTTTAAAACAACCAATAAATGGAATCTTAAAAGACCAAGAAGACGTATTTTCATTCCAAATACATAAGGTATTAAAAACCTTTTTTCCTGTTCATTCACTTTTGTTTCCACTTAATGTATAGAAGTATCTCTACCTCTATTTGTGTGATGATGTTGGCCCTGGATCATGGCGGTCATTTGAATGTTTTGCTATTTATTATGTTATGTTCTACATAGCACCAAAACAAAGGTGTGCAACTGCATAATATAATTTATTGGTATACTTCACAACATTTGACAACAAGTAAGACTGTTTAGCACACAACAAATATTGACAAATATAAATGCAATTGCATTTTCAAGTAAAATAGAGAGTATCCATATCTGTAATAACACAATACAAAAGCCATTGTTATCAGCTCACAATGTGTTTTTACCCAAAAGCATACTGGTTTGTGAAACTTTCTAAATCTGTAACTTTCCAAGCAGTGTCCAATTATAAATTGTAAACATAGTCTCTTCAAGTGAGACATATCTAATAAGTGGGATATTTACAGCAATACAAACCAAGAAGCTGAAAGGTAGGTTCCATTATACATACTTATAGCAGTGTTACGCTTTTTGCAAAACAAAACAGAACATATGTACTTGCATATTTGCGATTTTTAACAAGTACATCGGATCAGACATGTCTTTGGTTTTAATGTACAAAATATTTATTTAATGTACAACAAAAAATATGCATACGCATAAATCTTTTACACTTTCTCAATAATTTACTTCTGCTTCAAAGCAGTATGTGGATAATAAAGCCTATTAGTAAAATTAATGTATCTCCTATCTACATTTCCTTTGGTCTTTTCACCTTAGTAAATGACATTACGTCACTTAGGTTTAACTCAGATCCACCTGTAATTAAATGACATTTAACCTTATTACCACTTCAACTGGTGGTGATGTTGCAGCTAAACATCACTGCAAACTCAATATTGAACACACTCGGTCAACTGCATCAGTGCCTGTCTATTTCTGAAAGCTTTATCATAAATGTCTTTGTAAAACTATATTTCATATTCTAAAACATTCTGTAATTTATACATAGAACTACAAAAAATATTAGCACATAAGCAAACTTATTCATTCATTATGGATACATCTGATGTGCAAGTTAAGAACATAGCATTTTATTTTATATATGTACATAACAAACAATATTTCTACAATACATATATGTGTACCACATTGCGTATGCACATCAGAACAGTGAAACTCGGTGTTACCCTACCTTAGGCAAAATATTTTTGATTTTTAAATGTCCATGGAGCTACTCAGAAACTTTAAAAAGTTAAAGTAAAGAGATTTTTAGAACAGAACCAAATAAAATGCTTGGAAAATTCTGCTAATATTATTTTATCTGAGTGTGAAAAAAACATACAGAGTTAATATTTTAGACCATTATTTTCATGCTTATGGATATGATGTATGGAGTCTCTGCTCACACCTGGTGACAGTCTATGCAGAGACTGAGCTGAAGTTGACATTGTTTGAGGCATAGTGATAGTCTTTCCACGTCGCATCTCCCTTCTCCTACAGCAAATCATGGCCACAAACTGACTTCTAAATGTACTCCCTGCTAGACAGTACAGGAAAAAATTAGAAGCATAGTTTGCTGTGGCCAAGACGGCAGCAAATCTACTGATAACATACAAAGTATACTTTTGATTATCAGTGACATTTGACCAAATCGACTCTCTGAAAGCATAGAGATAGTATGCAATTGTGTATGGCAAACGCAACAGTAGAAAAGTCACGGCAACAGCAATCAGCATCTTGGTGAGTTGATTTTCCAGGGATGTTTTGGTTGCTTGGTTCATTAGGTTCTTTCTCTTCTTTTTCATGCTATGGAGCTTCCCAACAATCATACCAGTGAAGATAAAGAGAATAACACTGGGTAAAAGCAGCGAACCAACTCGGTTTACAACCCAATTCCAAGCATCATATTCTTCAACATTTAAAAACGTACACAAAAAGTGATTGTTGTATAATTGCAAACCTATGGTCCAAAATGGAAAGGTGGTCAAGGCCAAGCAACAGATGTAGATGCTACTGATTACAATCCTAGTGTTTCTCTTTGTAGATAGCTGACCAGCTTTGAGTGGGTAGGCTATGCTGATGAATCTCTCTACTGTGATAGCAACAGTGATCCAGGCTGAGACAAGTTTTCCAAAGTAACGTAGAAAGAAAATTATTTTACACCAGAAATTAGATTCATCATAAAAAAGTAGATTCAACACATCCTCATTGTTCATCCATTGTAGAAAATCACCTGTAAATGTAGAAATGGAATGTTTAAGAATGGCCATATGACACACTTGATCAAGTGAGGTATTCTCCATTAAAATGCATGATTTAATATTTCATCATATTATAATTATTTGATTGTTGTTATTCTAATGATCAATCAGCCTTTCATTACTCTAATTTTTTTATTCCATGCCATCATTGAATAGATAATTACAAATAATCAAGTACTTTCTGGTACACACATATATAAATATTTAAAAAGTTGCTAACAGCTTTACTGAAGTTAATTTACATACGTTGAACAAATGTAATAAATTGGTGCAATTACACATGAACCATTCTATTTTGTGATATTTTTAATATTTGGTAATATTCTGTTTCTGCCTAAAAGGCTCTTTCTTAACTTTTTCCACATAAGAAGATAGATTACTTACCACAAAGAAAAATATTGTCTGCAACTGCTAGTGCAATGAGGTATAATCCAGTGGTGGCTTTACTGAGGCTTTTGGAAGCCAGAAATGTAGCCAATGCCAAACTGTTAAAGATGAGACCCAACAAAATAACAATAGCAAATAGTACAAAGAGCACATAGCTGATTGTGATTTTATATTGTGGATAATAATCATAGTATCCATATTCATCTTCAGTAGTGATGACTGAGTTTATTGTACTATTGTTTGACACAGATGACATTGATGATGCCATTGTGAGGTTTGTCTGATTTGGAACAGCACTTGTTTCTGTTTCTTCTGGCGGTATGGTTACAGACATTGTTGCTCTAGGTTTAGTTTATGCAAAGAATCTTGTTGTAACAACCATCTGTATTAATAGTTCTTCTCTGCTGTCTGTACTGTTTTTTCGTTCAATCTATACCACTTTTGTAGAATCTTTGGCTTCTTTTTGTAGCACACTGTTTTCAGAATCTTTGGCTTGTTTCTCCCCTGCAAATGGATGCAATTACAATATAAACATTGATATAAAATATCTTGTTTTACTTTTTTGCTCTTTAACTGTAAGAATGCATTTAGGTATTTTTACAGTTTGGACACAAGTGAGTAAATGATTTAACTGAATATATGGGCGGAATTTAATGTGAAAATACTTTGTTTTCAAAATTATGTTCATTAGAACCCTTATATCCTATTACAGCTATTCAAAAACCAGAATTACTGTGAATCAGCCTTATCTTTGTTGTCCACATGATTGCAAAGTTCCCTTCCGCCACAGTATTTTTTGCAATCGAATATCCACGTAATGTACTTATATATGACACATTAATATCAAGTGTGTTACAATTACTAAAGTTACATTGGATGAAAAGGGCCAGATTTAAGTAATATATCTTAGCAGTTGATCTGCAATTATGACCCACACGGACATACAATTATGATTCTCTTGAATCATACAATTAATAATCTGATTCTAGGAATGTGGTAGTGTTTCACTCAAAGTTTACTGTGTTGTTTTTTTTAAACGAGACCCAAAATCACTTAAGTGTTATTGCCTGTACAAAAAGGATTAATGAAGTTTACAAAATGATGAACACAATATCCTTATATGAATGAGTGCCCGCATAAACAGATATACATTCATCATTTTCAGTGCAGACAACATTTTTGTAGTTACTAGAATAGAATGGAAATGGTCTCATTTAGAGACATATGCTGGTTCAAAACCTGTTTGCCAAACACACACAGTTGTAATATATTGAATATCCCCCATATTGTAAAAAAATAACATCATAACCACACTGTTGTACTTCACTCGATTAACCCAGAACTTGTGAACTGGAAAAAGGCCTGATTTTATTCAGCACAGGTCAACATCAGTTCCATACACTGTTTGTTGTGATTTTAACAGTAGCCATGATACAATAATATATTCGTAAGAAAAGGGAAGGACTGAAACAACTGCCACTGATACCTTACACATGCATACTCTCTCCTAACTTTTCTCTGTGGAAACAAAGTAAATATCTGAATAGCTATATATTTGTAAAGAGCTATTACAAAGACTGTAACAATGTATATGTATAAAAAAATATATATTTAAGGACAACCATTCTGGATCTGAACGTCAATTCTCATAATTTAAATCTATTGAAACTAACCCACACTTTTCCATTAGAGACGCAAATGCTTGTGATGTCATCATGTTAACATATCCATATCAAATTCTTAAAGGGTTTTTTTTTTCAGCTTTTAACCAACATGTAAATGTTTTAAAAGATATTTTCAATATCATCAATATATATAATGTAAAAGTCAGCCAATATAGTTTATATCAAGTTATAACATACCACGTGACCATATCTCTTTATAGGAATGTTCCTTTAAAACTGAATCCCACTCTAATTCTTCCTTTTATATCTTTGCCTTTTCCTGCCTCACAACTAAACCACCCCTGGGCAACTGGGGGGCGTATAAGCACGCAACACATACAATGTAATGTCATTATAACAGTGACGTCTTCCAGACTACATTCTGTCCCCCAGGGAAATCTTCTGAAAATAATATATGTCACTTCTAGGTATCAAGTGTACTTCAAAATTGGGTAGAGTGCATTGTAATGTCAGATAGGAAAGAAATGGGGTTTTCAAGGGATTACTAAACTTACGTTTCTTGTAGGTTTTTGGACTGGGGTTATTGCAAATTACATTGCAAAACAGATGGTGTGTAAAATTACAGATTTATCCGATTAGGAAGGCGTAGTAATTCATTCATGACGTCATTCAGACCTAATAATAATTGATTTTTGCAAAACAAAAGCTAACATCATGCTAATCTCCCATCTTTATTGAAATTTTGGTGTATCACGCAGCTTTCAAAAGCATTTTAAAACTTTTTCATAAAATACAATCTTTATCATTATTTTTTTTTTCAATAAATTATTAGACAATGGAAGGACAATGGGTTTGCAACCGAATGTTATAGCCAGATAAATGTCTATCTGTCTGTCTGTCCGTCTGTCTGTCTGTCTGTCTGTTTGTTTTTTAAAAAAAGATTTTGCCGGATTTTTCTCCTACAAAACTGGTGATTAAGATTTTTCTTCTCAGAAATTAACCTAAATGCTTTGCTTTTACTTAATAGTCCACCCAGTTCTTGAACACCCCTACCTCAAACTGATCTAATCTAAATGAATCTCTTTATGTTTAAGCATTTGACTTAGCTTATCACATATCAAAGGTTTACAATGCCCAAAATTAAACTAAACTCCTGTCCAACAGCCATAGTCATATTACTGTTACACACTTATTCTCCCCTTACTTAATATTCCACCCAGTTCTTGAACACTCCTACCCCAAAGTCTTCTAATCAAAATATTTTTTTTTGTGTTGAAGCATTTGACTTAGCTTATCACATACCAATGGTTTACAATGCTCAAAGTCAAACTCAAACTCCAACAGCCAGGGTCATATTGAGGTCCTCAGTGGCCTAGTGGTTAGCAAGTTTGGCATCTAATCATAGGCTGTCACCTCTGTGAGTTCGAGTCCCACAAGTGGCAATTCTGAGGACCTGTCCCAATATGACCCTGGCTGTTGAACGGGACGTAAAACCCCAACTTTTGGCCAGGGTCATATTACTGTTACACACTTGTTTTCCCCTTACTAAATCTACTCATGTAATTTTATCTGTGAGAAATTAACTCATAGGCAGCATGTCTGTACATTGACCCAATTCACCATATTAATTAGATATTTATGGTCTGGTAGTTAAAACTTGTTTGAATCCCACATTATCTTGACCAATAAAAGCATCTGTTGAGATGCCCCCAAAACCCATTCTAATGTGTCAGACTCTATCAGTGCATTAATGCATACCTGCATTGCTTCATTAGAGACACCCACTGATTTATTGTGTCACTTCCAAACACCACTGCTAGATCTCTATTTTTTCTGTAACTGACAGGACAGAAAGAATAGTGATCAAGTTTCAACATGGAGACTTAGCAAAGTATCAGTAACATCTTTATATCAAGCAGCAATTTAAAAATAACAATGCAGTTTCAGCTACAGGGTTGAAATAAAATGCCAAGCATAATATGATGCCTTGTAGTTACATCTGTTTCCAGTGAAGATTTCAAGAGTTGCTAGTAAGTGTAGAGTCGCAGGCATAGGTTAAGTTGGCTTTACAGATAAAACCTTCTGTTGGGTATAATAATTATAGGGCTTGTGTTAATCCGACGAATAAACTAATCCACGGATAGCCACATAAAGAAGTCATTAACCACTAGCAGTAATTGGATGGATACAAATAAATCTCTAACAGTAAACAGTTGGCCACCCAAAACAGCAAACACTGTGTTGGAAACATGCATCATAGCCTTGCCAAGAATTGGAGATTCTGGTGTTTACCTAGCAACTTAATCACAACCAGAAGTGTTGTGCTTTGCGGGGAAAAAATAGAATTATTACCCATACGTCTGTGTTGAAGCAATGCATCTTCACAAATATCTCAACTGGGTAAACAATAGTCATACATGTTTTTTGGTTTAACATTCCCGGCAATATACTGTACAGATTTCATGAAGACAGAGGATAACTGTTGAAGGAAACGAGTAAAGCATGCTAGATGAAAATTTCAGACAATCATATGTTTGTTGCTGCTTGTTACAACTTCTCAGTAGAGCCCAGGGTCTGGTTGAAACTTGTGGCAACATTTCAAGGTTAATGTTCAAGAAAGTGTCAACTGGATGGTAGTGAACTATAATTTCCCTCTCTTTCTGTGATAATTGGCATTAAGAAATTTGAATTTTAAGGCTGAAAATCGTTCCCGCACCACCACCACCACCACCACCCCCCCCCCCCCCCCCCCCCCCCCCCCCCCCCCCCCCCCCTATGTTTTAGCACGAGTCTCATCCATTACAACTTTTCACAGGTTATGTGTTATCTTTTTGCACTACACTGCCATAACAGTCATGTGTATTTCTTTATTCATTGTGTCAAGTTACTCTGTTTTATTCCTTTAAATATTTACATTTTACATTCTGTATTTACATATTTAACATTCTGTGTTGGGCCTTTTACGTCTTATATGTGTAGTTCTTCTTAACTTGTAGTATTCATAATCTGCCATTGCTGTGTTTGCCTGTAAACTAAAAGGCTCTGGTCAAATTGTGCGTATTTAATAATCAACATTCAAATGATTTACTTGTTATCTTATCTACTTGCCTTCACCACTTGTGACTGTAGCTGTATTACTCTGCTAACACTATTTGAACTAATGTGCTCTTATCTTGACCTTGGGCTCGACTGAGAGAGTCGTTGTCCATGATATGGTCCAATGGGACTAAATCAACAAATCATTTGTCAAACCCCCAATGAGTATCTAAACTTATTTATTTATGTTCTTGTTTGTTACCCTCGCGTTTTTTTATTGGCAAGGCACTGACATCTGTATATTTTATTTTATTGTTTGCCTTAACATTCAGCCTAATATCTTCATTACTGCAGGTCTCAAAACTCTGTTAGACCCATCCTAACTGAACAAGTTGAAACCTAGGCCTAATCACTGACAATTCCCCAACTGAAAGACAGAGACTCTGGAGTGTCCTTTTTTCAAAATCCATGAGGTTCTTTGGCAACTGGGAAATATTACCAAATGACAGTGGACTGTAACATTTATTTCCTTGTCAACTGGGAATTTTAATGTATAATAATGCCTTAAAGCATCACTGAACACCTTTGGTTGGTTTGTGTAGTTAGTAAAACACTTAAGTATGGGTAACTTTATTGACTTAAAAGTTGCTTTTCTGCACCTAATAATCAAGGGTTAATGATAAGTATCTAATAAATATACCAAAATGATTTGCATCTAGGGAAATGCTTACTTCTTTGACTCAACAGTAACAAGTTAAAGGCCCAAAAGCATTTAGTAGTAAAATGTAAGACACTATGTAAGGATACCACCTGGAGATAGAGTGACAAATGTTTCTATATGTGATTTGAACCACAGTGCTCGGGAGATGAAGCTTGTGGCTAAAACAAAATAATGTGTTCAAAAAAACTTGAGCATTCTAAAACAATTTATTTTGGATAAAGTTAACTTATTTACTTTTAACTGAGATTATTATCATTTCTTTATTCATTCATTTCATAAAGCATTTACAACAGCACGTATGCAATATTATAAATTTTAGTATAATTTAGTAAATTATAAACATAAAGCATGTATCTACAAAATACTAGTATTGTACTCACATCTTGTGTAGTATTTCTGTTATAATGTAATATTTTAGTATCATTATTTGTTTTCATTGGAATTAGCATGAGTTTAATAATATAAAATGCAGCCCAATTTACAATTTCCAACGGAATGTCTCTTGACATAATTAAACAGTTACTTATCCTTAGAATAAAGTATGCTTATCACTTGTGCCAGGGAAAGGCTAGTAGATATACTTTCCCCAAATTTTTGGCTGCAATTCTATCAATTTTCTCCGTAATAAGTTTTATCCATTAGATACGGGGACTTTCCATATGCTCTTTGTTTGACGAATCCAAGTTGATAGGGAGGAAGATAAACCTCACTACATCCACCAAATTAGATGTGATGTTTTGCCTTCCGGTAAATACATAACTTTATGGAAAAATCCGGGTAGAATAAAAATAAATTGAAATAAGACCATGGCAGTGATAAAACTCCTCTGTAGTTTGTTTTATTGGCTATTTTTGTATTTACGCATTAAGCTGGTTCCCAAAAGTCTTCTCTCCTAGGTACTGTACTAGTATTTAATTTGCCACGGGCTAAACCTTCAATAAGAACTTCATTAAAACAAAGAGATAATGTGGATAATGAGAAGATAATTTTGAGCCGTGTAAATTAGATTTTTGTATTCTTGGGTGGTTTTACTTAAGTGGAGCAAAATTGCTGTCATAGAAATAGATCAGTCCTCAGCGTAATAAAGTGTTTGACACGAAACACGCAAAAAAGGTTAAACTTTGAATATTGGTATTGACAATTTCAAATAAAATCATTGCAACAAAGTAGCAGGCATTGGACATGATTTCTGATTTATTTTATTGCTTCAAATATATTATATATTAATGCCATAGAATTATCAGTGTATGAGAGATTACAGAGATTACAGTATATACCCTATTCCTTTGACAAGACGAGCACTCAGAGAACACAAACCTTTCCCCTAGGCCAAACACATCCAATACTGCTTATGAGTGCAATGATAATAAAAATTCTCTAGAAATTCCTGGATTCAGATCGTGACCAAAATCACTACTAAACTTTAATTATTTCTTCTGGTGCCTTTGTTGACATTCCCTGAAATTTCCATCAAAATCCATTCATGGCTTTTCCAGTTAATTTACAGATAAACAAACAAACACCTTCCGTAACATAACCTTGGCGGGGGTAAGAAGGTTATTAAAATATAAGAATGAGAACAAAAAAATCAAAGTTTCACCTGCAAATAGCATTCAAAGATTGACTCATAAAAGAGGGATTTCACAAATAGATAAGACTGGCCAGTCATTCAGCAACAAGACAACAGAAGGAAAACTTGGGTGAATTTATCGCAATGGTCAATAGATGTGAAATCTACAGGAAGTTGCTATAGACATCGCCGATTTTAGGGAAAATTAGAAGTCTCAGTCAAACCAGATTTAGGTAGTACCTGAAGTTCCAATGAACATTTTAAATCAAAGTAAGACAATACCCATGAAAAAATCCTTTTTAATATCATTTCCATTAACACAGCTGTGAGAAGTTATGTCATCATGTAATGCCCCTGTTCCACCAAAGGACTAAGCCCCGATCCTGTCTGGGACCCTTAATCGTGGGCAGTCGGTGAAAAAAAAGCAAAAATGGGCGGGAAAACTGGATCGGTGTCAGAGTCTGGGACTAAGGTCAGATCGGCCTCAGGGGCCCTGAGGAGGCCCCAGGCTGCCCCTACAGAGTCCCCGACTGGTCTTGGACTAAGAACCGACTAAGCCATTTTTCTGGTCGGTTTGATCCAAGATCTGATCGTAGACATACCGATTGGGTCCCAGGACACCTCAGGCCTCCTGGGACTAAGCCCCGACTAACCCACGACCAATTCCCGGCGTCCTCAGGCCTCCTCAGGCGTCCCCAGTCTTCCCCAGACTGAGATGGCCGATTTTTGTTTTGCAATGGGACTAAGGGTCGTAGAAGTCCTGGGACTAAGGCACTAAGGGTCTGGGACTAAGGGTCGGAGACTAAGGGTCGCAGGAAGCCTGGGACAACATAGGACTGTGTAAATGTGGTCTGAGGAGGCCTGGGGAAGCCTGGCACTGGACATTTTGTTTATGGCGGGAAAAAATAATCGGTTTGGGTCGGGAGAAATATCAAACATGTTTGATTTTTCACACGGCCCCAACCGACCCTTACAGGACGCCTGGGACTAAGCAAGTTTTTCAAACCGACCCTCAAAAACCCTTAATCGGGAGCCTTAGTTGTGTGGTGGAACACCCACATTAGCAGACTTACATTTAAGTAACAAAAAATAATTTAAAACTCATTTTAAGACTTAAACTGGTGTAAAGTGAAAGGAAACTTTTCGGTATGAAGTCTAAGGAAATCTTAGATCTGGGACATTGGAGAGTTTGAAACCTCTCATCAATCTTGTGCCAGTATTTTTACTCTTGCTAAAGATGGTAGTCTCCTGTGCAAATATATGTGGATGTTCCACCACACGACTAAGGCTCCCGATTAAGGGTTTTTGAGGGTCGGTTTCAAATATTTGCTTAGTCCCAGGCGTCCTGTAAGGGTCGGTTGTGGTCGGTTGGGGCCGTGTGAAAAATCAAACATGTTTGATATTTCTCCCGACCCCAACAGATTATTTTTTCCCGCCATAAACAAAATGTCCAGTCCCAGGCTTCCTCAGGCCTCCTCAGACCAAATTTACACAGTCCTGTGTTGTCCCAGGCCGCCTGCGACCCTTAGTCCCCGACCCTTAGTCCCAGACCCTTAGTGCCTTAGTCCCAGGCCTCCTGCGACCCTTAGTCCCATTGCAAAACAAGAATCGGCCATCTCGGTCTGGGGAAACCTGGGGACGCCTCAGGACACCTGAGGGGGTCGGGACTTAATCGTGGGTTAGTCGGGGCTTAGTCCCAGGAGGCCTGAGGCGTCCTGGGACCCAGTCGATTTGTCTACGACAGGATCGTGGTTCAAACAGACCAGAAAAATGGCTTAGTAGGTTCTTAGTCCCAGACCAGTTAGGGACTGTCTGGGGCTGCCTAGGGCCTCCTCAGGCCCCCTGAGGACCATCTGTTCTTAATCCCAGACTTTGACACCGATCCAGTTTTCCTGCCCATTTTTGCTTTTTTTTCACTGACTGTCCATGATTAAGGGTCGCCGACAGGATTGGGGCTTAATCCTTTGGTGGAACAGGGGCAATACTTTACCAAATATACAAAAAGTGATGTTTCACAGTGTTGGTGTTTTATCCGTAATTTATCCTCTTTTCATACTTTTTTCTACAGTCTTTGACACTTTTTATGGACAGTACGGGGAATTTCCCATAAACGGTTAATGGTGTTTGTACAACATACTGGAGTATACTGTTCACTATCACAACATGCATTATATGCATAATAAACTCTGCCATATATAATGGCATTATTAAAACACCTAACAACTATTCTTGAAGCCCAGTCTACAAAAAGCCCTTAATGTATCTTTCCATAAATCATTCTGTTTCAATAGAAAAGTATAAAACGAGCTAGCTGTGTCCACTGACTGGCATTAATAAAACCTAACTGGTAGCCTTAGGTCAAGTATTTATGTGTATAACAATGACTTAAAGGAGGGAATAATTGTCAAAGTTTGGAAATGGGTGTAAAATGGTTAGCAGCAAAAATAGCACACCTATGTTGGAAGCTGTAAAAATAACTATGTATGGTTAAGAAACAAATTGTACAACCTTATATGGTATTAACACATGAAAGAAAATCAAAGAATGTGGTAAACTGATGCTTCATGATATGCATTACTCATGCTGTGTCATTTGTGTATATTGAAGTGAGAAGCAACAACATTTTACCTGTTTAGTTTCCAATGTCTATGCCTTCAAATGTCAATTTATTTTAAATTCAAATTCTAAACTGTGACCAACTCTTACAGTGCTTAATCTCCATTTAAAAGGAGACTCTAAGTTGTAACACTAACTTATTTCAAAAATCTGGGGACAAGAAAAAAGTCAACAACCCACGGATACACAGGATAAAGGGAAGAGACTCAATTTTCTTTCTGGAGGAGGCAATAGAGTAAGCAGCGCAGACCTCTTTGGGCAATTCATTCCACACTTTTGGTGCATCAAAAGCATTGCAGCAAAAATTTATACTTCCCCCAACCTTAAGTTGTCATAAAAGCATTTGGTATATTCCTTGGTATATTCCTTAACATTGGCACAAGTCTAAAGTAAAGAAAAAATTAAATGATAGCCATTTAGATATGTTGACAAAAATGTCTGATGTTGACTGGTTGTGTGCCGATTTCATGTAGCAATGCTATAATGGCGCCTTGAAGCATTTTTAAAAGGTTCCTGGGATGGCAGTTTTGGTGCTGAGTATATTTATAACTTGCTATTGTACCCATTTCATATGTTCATCAAAAGAAATCTTGCTGTACTTAAACAAAAGAAGGGTAAGTAAACATTTTATCCCAGTTGTGCCAATCGATGGCGCAGCATATTGCAATTGGATTTGTTATCAATTCTCTTTGAACAAACAAATCTGTACCGGCACTTCGTTTTAATAGCTTCATTATTTAATATTATTTAATACAGTTAATATTGGGGTTTTACGTCCCTTTGAACGCCTAGGGTCATACTGAGACAGGCCCTCAATATTGTCACTTGGTGTGACTTGAACCCACACAAAGGTGATAGCCTATGGTTAGATGTCAAACTTAATATCCCACTTGTTCACTGTAAGCCTACTTAAGAAAAATAAGTCTATTCTATACTGGACTATAATTGCTTAATATCTGTATTTAAGCAGTCACTAAAGGGGTGTTCCACTGAAACTGACTATCACCAACCCTAACAGACTTTTTGGCCGGTTGGACTTTTATAACAGTACATAGTACATCCCCACTTACCTGGATCAATATTGTGACATGTCTCCGGGTTGGACTGTTTTTTTTTCAGCATGATCCAATGTGAAAGTATTATTACATGCCATAGAGACCCAGCAGACAGGACAGGTGAGGAGACCTGTAACCAACCTGTCATGTATACTTCACAGATCATCTTTTGATGTAACCACCTTGTCGGTTTCTCCTAACGTTTTATCCTGCTGTGCTAGCAGCTTGTCGTAGTGAGATGAAATTGGCTCCATGGACAAAGTCTGAGAAAGTTCCTGTACAGACAGGAATCAACCAAGTCTGGTCTTGATTAATTATGACAGGCCAGTCGACTTTCTATTTCAGTTGGTATTGTTTTGTTACTTGCCATAGGGTGAGCTCACGGTACTTCAAAAGGACAAAACAGTAGGTGTTTAACAATAAGACGTTAAGTCAATGGGATTGGACTGGAAGTGAGCAGGATACAAGGACAGAGTTTAATTGTAGGACTTTGTGGGCAGAGTTATGGCCAGGATGAAGAGACTTGGAGGAAAAAAAATAATCAACTTTTTCAGTAGATTAAAATATGGTTAAAACATTTGTGGTAGCCTAAAAAATATCAAACATGTCTAACCCTCAAAGTAACCTAACCGGTCCTAAAAGACGTTGTAAACAAACTAAATCGACCCTAGAGTCTGTGATGGTCAAGTCTAGTGGAACACCCGCGTAAGGTCTAACAACAATGAGGAGTATTTTAAATATTATCTGTCAGTGGGCATAGCAATGACTGTCACAACAGAAACGCTGGTTGAACAAGAAACTATGTGGAAAGGCCTTGTAAAACAATCATGATTTTATTTTCTTCCCGAAGAAGGTAACAGAGGAAGCAAAAGATCATCAGATAATACATCCCAGATTGCAGGGGCATAAAAAGAAAAACTATATGGTCAAATTGCACAAAAAGTAATGTTTGGAATGAATATAATAAATGTTAAATTCCATTTCCTGGATATTAAAACTATAATTTCATTGAAATGGGCTATTTTAAATATGCAAATATAAACGACCATTCATCATAATCGGTGTTATTCTACTCTTTAAGCGTAGAACAGAGAAATAAAATCTATTATACAAATAATAATGATCATCAATAATAATTGCAATTATTCTTTTTTAACCTAAACGTAAAGAATTAGACAAATAAAAATGGTAGTACATATTGTTTGGTATTATTCTACTCTTTTAAACTAAAATTAAAGAATTGAAGTACATTGTACAAACATGACAATCCATATTAATTAGTGCTATTCTACTCTTTTGAACTTACAGTAAGAATTCGAATATGTTATCCAAAAGTAATTACTTGCCACAGATTTTTGTAAGATGTTTTTTCCTTGTAAACGTTTCAGGCTCTTCAGCACAATTTACTATATACACTGACCAATCTATTACCCTATTACCTTTTATCAAAATAATTACCACACTTGATAAGTAACTGTTGCTGTAAAAAGTGTATGCAGATGTGGTAAATATAAATCTTTGTGGGTGAATTTTTCTAATAACATACTATCAAAATTCTCTATAACTGCCACAAGATCTTAAAGATCCTAACCTATAGAACCTGGGAATGGCGTAATGTAATTCACTAATTTGACATATATAAAAAAAAACTTTCTTTGTAAACTGACCTTTTTATCCTCAGAAGCTGACCATGTTTTATCTAATGATATATACTCCAAATATACTCCAATATCTTTTAGTTTAATACACAAATTGAGGTCCCCATCAGAGAAAAGTGCTCCAATGCATCCAGTGATGAAATAATAACAGAACTGAGCCAGGGCTTATATATATGTTTATGGTTTATTCACGTATAAATGAGGCCCTTCTTACAGAAGAGGTCTCTTGGGGAACTCCCAGCCAATCAAATTGAAGGAAAACTATTTGTCGTCTGCTATGCCCCAAACTTTCCCTCCGAAATCTGAAAAATCTCATTTTATCGCCAACTCAACTGCACTTCACACAAAAGCCAATAATTAATGGACTCTGCTGGACCCCAAATCGAATCAATTGAATGTATTAATTGCTCAATTGTGACTCCACATAATTGGGAACACAATGTCACCTCTTTGACACCCCTGGATGCATAGAATTACAAATATAGATACTTTTGAACCTTCCACAAAGCTAGGTGAGTCTGAAAAGTCCTGTCATATTGCTCAATAGACCCCCAAACAATGTATTAGTGGATGTATGGTGAAAGCTGCATGGGCCTTTCTCCCCTTCTCTTTATATTGAGGGAGAAAGTGTTGAGATTCAATGCGTAATGAGTAACCAACATAGCACACCCAATATAGCGGGTTACAGTCAGTACCAATTTGATGCTGTTCAGCCAGGCATATAAGTTAAGTCAATTGGTCTTAATATTTGTTTGATTGTGTGTGTACCTCGCTTGAAACACACAAAAATGATTTTGTTACACAGCTAACATATGCAATCAATTTTAACCACATTTAAATTATTTTTCTGCTGTCAGAGTTTTTAGCTTACCTTACAATTAGTGAAAAAGTGGGACCAATTTGTCATTAACTCAACAAATTAATGTACAAGTACCCAATCAATACATACTAAAAATCAACAACATGTAAATAATCCTAGTTGGGATGAAACTTTAAGTTTTAACTCTAAGATTCATGTGGCATGCATTGTTTGGTTTAATCTTTATAACTAATAAAAAAAGTCTTCTACAGATGCATTTGTATTTCGAAAACAGGTCAATAATGACAATAGCTGCAAAAGGGAAAAAACTGGTTAATTACTGACAATCGAGAATCTGTCTATATACATGGCCCACCAGGTCAACTGTCCAAACTCCAGAATCTACACAGGTAAATTGTCCATCAGTTCAACTGCCAACCAAACAAAATACTGTGAGGGAAAATTGCCCACCAACACAAAATATAAATATTAAGTTACATTAATTATTAAATATCAATGCAATTCTAAAGTATGACTTCATATTTTCTCATATGTTCAAAATGCGCTTGCACGGTTTGTCACTGGTGCTTCAAAGTACACTCACATTACATCCACCCTTAGGACACTCCATTGGCTACCCATTAGACAACGTATTATCTTCAAAACCCTAGTTTTGGTCTATAAGTACCTCACCACTGGCCAGCCTAAGTATTTTGCACCATATCTCCCCTTGTATAAATCTGCCGTGAATACAAGACGCTCCAATCCCAAAAATTTGTTCCTTCTGGTTCCCTCTTACTGTCCTTCCATCCATAAATCAAAGGTCCATTTTAACAATAGTTTCTCATATGATGCCCCTAAGTTATGGAATGATCTTCCATATGATATATGCAGTGCTCCAAATCTCTCCAGTTTCAAAAGTCGACTCAAAACCTACCTATTTCAGAAATCATTCCCACCATAGCTTCTTACTACCAAACACCGGACCGCCTCCCTGGCAACGACTCGGAACATGTCTAATGTCTCATGATTTATGCCTTACGGATTGGATGGTGTGCCTTAGAATCCGTTGATACGGAGATTAAGCACCTGGACAACTGATTGATTGATGTGCTATCCCCTATCAAGAATAACTGTACAAAAGTTTAAATGGAATTAAAAGTTGTTTCTGAATCAGAAATTCTGATATATTTGTGGGCAGTTTTTTAATCCCAGTAAATTTGGATGAAGGGTAGTTTACCTGGTGGGCAGTTCACCCAGGCGCATTTTGGATGGTGGGCACTTTTCTCATTGGAAGTTACATGACTCAGTGACCTGATACAATTGACTCAGCTGTGCACAGTTGTAACTTTAATATGTGGCCTTCACAAAAATGACAAACCACTCCATATTATAAAGGATAACTAACATATATATATTTAAGTGAAAGACCATCACTAGATTTTCTGTATTTTCCAGAACCAGTACAACGGACCAGTAATGAGTTAAGAAATAGAGAATAAACTGAAGAACAATCCTTTTCAATTTGGGGAGTGATTTATCACATTTAGATATACAATAGGTTTATTTCATATTTCATCTTTAGTGTCTATACTCAGTTATAAATCATAATTATGCTCAGAAATTGCTCTGCATCAGCCAACAATTTCTACCATGTTTATGATACCTCTGACTAAACAGGAACTTGGAGATTGAAACTCTTTATCTTGACCGATGAGTGGTTTGTTTCAGAAAAGAAAGGACTGTGGTTTGTCATCAATATATGAATTACCACAAAGTAAATACGTAACCAAACACCCATTCTCGTTCTAAATTAACATATTTTCTTGATCTCAAGCCAAAATAGAGTAAATTGACACATATACAGAATTAATTTTCTATGTTTACCCAAAAGAATACCTAATTACTAGCTGCTTCATTATAAACTTATACATGTATTGTGTTGCTGTGTATGTATAGCTTAATAAAACAGTATTATGCACGTCGGTATTTCGTAATTACTTATTCATTGGATGAAAGCTATACAATTGGTGTTGAATTCACCAAGGTATAATATGTCGTTTTATTCAATTGGATCAATTCTTTCTAGTATTGTCTATATGTTTTGAAGCATTGTCTGCTCGTTGTGAATGGCACCTAATAATTAACGTATATTCCTTTATTTACCAGCAATCTTTACTTTATTAGACAGCAATTGTATCTGATAGCAATACACAATGAAGTATTACTATCCAATTGTTTCAACATCAGAATAACAGCTTTATTGATCAAACAAATGTTGACATAAGGAATTATACGAATATGCCAATGTCCAGTTATTACTAAACCCCAATATGATGCAGGTTAAAACATTACATTGACAAAATGGTTAAAAATGACCTGTCTATGTAATTTGGACTCACGATCATTCACCTTGTTTATGTTTAGCTATGCCCTAGAGACTGAAATTGATGGAGATTAAGCACTATAAAAGTACACATTAGATTGGATTAGATTTTGCAGCCTTGTTTTCCCAAAGTGCTCTATTTTTTTCTTTTAAAATACTTTACCTACCTCATCTTTCATTAATGGTACTCTTCATTAATGATTCTCTTGGAATACAGACATTAGAACAGTCACTTGTCAGGACTCACTTATTTGTCAGTTGTAATCTAAACTGTAATATTTTGTACATTTTAGCTCCAAATGAACACTTCATCAAACTAATCCTTGGCTTAGTATGTTGAAAACATTTTGAGATAAACAAATTTAAAATGTTACCTCTTTCTTAAACAAATATGATATTTAGGGGCCACGGTGGCAGAGTGGTAACACTCTCACCTCCCACCTCTGAGGCCGGGGTTCGGTTCCCGGCATGGCCTCAAGTGGGAAAGCTGGTAGTTGCTTGCCATTGGTCGGCAGTTTACAGTACAGAACCCTGACGAACTGTATATACTGGTTTCCTCTGCCCTTCCAACTACCTGTCGTGATATGACCTGTACAGTGTTGAAAGTGACGTAAAACCCTAAATAAATAAATTAAACAAGTATTATGCTCATTTGCTGATCATTATTATATATATATGTTAATTGTATAGAAAACTAAATATAGAAGAATGAACATGTCTTATTTGTAATAGTAATGCTATTGAAGATGAGGTTCACTTTTTATGTAACTGCATTGCTTACAGTGAGCCAAGAGAGGTGTTGTACAACAATGTTAAATCGGAAATACAAACTTTTGACAATCTCCCTGATGTAGAAAAATTTGCAGTCATTGCGTTACATCTTGAAAAATCACTGATATGTTATCTGCATAACAGTTGGAATATAAGACAGAATGTAATCAGCAAATAGTATTATCTTGCAGTAAAATTAGATATTTATCAATCTATTTAACATAATTATTTCATTGCAACTAGATCAGCTTATGTGTTAATTGTTGTTATTTTTATGTTTCCCTTTATGCCTAGATATCGGAGTGAAAAACCGTGAAAAACACATACATCTGTACCTAGTACTAGTATGCTAAAAGTCACGTATAAGTCCTATGGGACTAGGCAAACATTGATATTTTTAAATACTGTTATTGTATGTATGTATTTGCATGTGACTATAATAAATAATATATATATATATATATGATTTCATTTTCTTTACTTGTGAGAAAAAACCAACATGGGCTTTGAACTGACCACTCAATAGTGCATTAGTAGGCCTTATGTTAAAAGTGACACGTAAGCCTAACTCAGGTTTGAACCTCATGAGTGGCTCAAAGTGTAAACAGAATATGAACACATGTTACAATAACAAAATATAATAATAAAACAAATATTTACATAAGCGCTGTCAACTGCCTGAATGTGACCATAAATGTTATGATCATCAACACATGATAGAAAGATAGATAATATTTTAATAGACTGACAGTATGTTCTACTATTTACATTAACATTGATATGAAAAGACATATAAGTAACGATTACCTATAAAACCCAGAACTTATAAGAAAATATTCTTTAGTTTCATATCATCAATATAAGTTAAGAAACTCGTAGGGAAAATTTTAAGTGCAAATTCTCTCCAATATTCATACGTTAAGAGATCGCCTTTTTCCAGTAGTCAATAGATTCATTTACCCTTTTTGATCAAAAAGGCCCAGGAGGGCGAGGGTTTAAACCCTCCATCGGGTACAGTACAAGTGCTTGTCATACACATGACAGAAAACTTGACAAACTTGACATATACAAATTTTGACAGAAAATACACAACACATACCAATATTAAATTGGTCATTGTAATTTATTGTAATAATATGTTCATATCAGTTATTACATATTACTATTTGGTTTCACTCTACATTTACCAAAACTTTGAAACTGCAGATTTTATATTTTTTGAGCGTCTGAACTTTCATGAATTGTACACTACTCCAGTGCACTAGTCATGTCACTGATTGCTTGTGCATCTAGACCAAAACAAATTTCAGCCTTGTGTAGTCATATTTGCTGTGAACGGGTCCCAAAATGTGATCCTGTATAAACAGCAGAATCAACCTAAAAGCAGATAAAACATATCCTTATAAGGCATTAAAAAACCATAGCCCTCAAGCCATATGCTGACCTGCCCTGAGGCCATAAATCCTAATTCCGCCCTCAAAAACATGTTATATTCTCGAAACATAAAACAGATTTTTGAATTCATCGTCAACATATTCCTATTCACTTATTTACTAAAAATACCTTTTTTTCAAATGAATACTTGTTACTTCCATTGATATGATTTATACAACCCTGGATTTTAGACGTAGAACTTCCCTCGACTATCACTTTTCCCCAATTATTTCTTCATTTAGCACACTGAGTCTCCCCCCCCCCCACCCCCCCACCCCCATGAGGAGATATTGTGCCTGCAAAGCAGTGGAGTAGATAAGATGTGAGTTAATAAGTTTAACGTACTTAGAAATATACTTTAGTTATAAACCAAACCAGGTAGGCTTAGAAATGGAAAAAATAAATGTCCTGGACATATTCATTAAATTCATAGATAGGCACTTCTCCCACACATCAACTGATGGGAGCTGTATTAATAGGCATTTTGTGTTCTGAAGGGAGCTTTCAATGGCTTTGTCATTGTGTTGTGGGGTAGCTATAGGACAGAGTGGTCACAGATTTCACGTGGGCAAAAAGTCTTTCTAGTGAGGAAACAAGCTCATTGTAAAGCCAGTCATTTATTCTTGTTACAATTAATAAGACATTACAGGACATGCAACTGCCATAGCTGTTACTTGTATTGCAAGGTGCGAGCTGTATGTAGACCCCCCTCTGACCAAATACCCTACTAACATGTAAGGTAGAGTCATACTCCAGGCCTTGTGACCCATATAGCATTGCTTAGAGTATTTCTGAAAGATGCCAGTCTATCCAGGGGTAATCCCACTTTTATTGGAACCCATTTTTATTATCTACCACACAACATATTTAACCTAAATACTAGGCATACAGACAGGGTAACATTTATTTACATTTCTGGTGCCACTTATCAGGGATAATTACTTTTACAAATATATAAAGAAGTGCATATTTTTCGTGAATATTTTATGCATTATGTAAGCTGTGAATGATCATGTGAATGATTAAGAGGATATGTTTGTGCAAAACAATTGCTAATTTTTGTTGTATTAAATAGTGGATAAATGATAAAATTAAAATTGAAGTTTTAATATTCACTGATGCCCTTAACTATAGATATGTTTTGCATCTATATTTTTAATTTAAACTGAATTTATAATGATAGGCTCCAAAAACAATCGTAAACAACTCCTTCCAAACTTTCCAATCAATATTCTGGCCAATCAGGTCTCACCAGCACAAAATGTCAAGAATCTTGAAGTGGTGTTTGACTTTAACTTATCTCTCTCTGACAATGTGTCACAAGTCTTAAAGTCCACCAGAGTTTATGCAAGAGAACTCTATAGAATTTGTCTCCTGGACCTTAAAACGTCAGTCCTTCTGGCACATGCTTCAATGAGCATCAGATTGGACTACTGCAATTCTTTGTTAGTATCACTCACTGATCCTAAGTTAAGAAGATTGTAGCACGTCCAAAACTCGGTGCATGGACAATTGGCCGGCGGACAATTGGCCGGTGACTTTTTTGAGGGGTAGGATAATTGGCTGGTGACTTTTTAGATGTTGATTTAATATTGTGCCAAACTGTATTAAATGTAATGTTCATAAAAAACCAAAAGCCCTTTGATTCCTGCTCAGAATTTCTAATTGATGCTAAGTTTAGTCTTTAATAACTGATTAAGATTGCTATACTTAGTACAAAAGGCTCTTTGCTCAATTGCAATTTGTATTGGGACACTGTGTATATAAGTAGGGGTCAAATTCTTTACTATCAGAACAATATATGTGACAAAGATTTTTACAAGACTACTGTTTGTCAAAAATCAGAATAATTATTATCAGAATAATATAATTATTTGATAAAGATTGTTAAAGAGTACTGTTCGTCAAAAATCATGGAATTGTTTCCAACCACCAGAGGAGGGGTAAAAATAGGTTTTGAAGGTTATATGTACATCAAGAAATCAAAAAAATAAGAATACAGTTAGTTGGCAGTGTGCTGGGAAAAGTGCTGTAGACTGCAAAGGATCTCTACAGACAAGCATAGATGTAAGTATCTTGTTAATTTTCTGTACCTTGTTTGTAAGATGAAAGTGAATTGTTTAGAAAACGTATATGTTTTAAAACATTTTACAGAGTATTACAATTACAATAAGATAAAAAAACACAAATATGCAGCATAAAAATATCACATTGTGTTTAATACAATTTGGCACAATATTAAAACAACATCTAAAATGTCACTGGCCAATTGTCCTACCCCTCAAAAAAGTCACCAGCCAAATGTCCACCAGCCAATTGTCTGCCGGCCAATTGTCCCGGATTCCCAAACTTCACTCTGCAAGGTTGTCACTCACTCCTCTAAGTTTTACCATATCACCTCCAATTGAAAAAAAAAAACTTCATTGGCTACTAGTCAAGTATTAAGGTACAATTTAAAATTGGCCTTATCACACACAAAATTCTGAAACATGACCAACCAGCTTACCTTAGTGAATTCATTCACCCCTACACCTCTCCTAGAAATACCAGATGCAGCAGCGACAAACTAAAGTTCCTTCATTTCCCCACCTTTGACCCGAGCTCACAAGTCACACAAGCATGTTTCTGATTCTTTCTGTCATTACGCACCTGCTCTTTAGAACTCATTCCCCTTTCAAATAAGAAATATCCCCTCTGTCACTTCCTTCAGGAAATATTTGAAAACTGACCTCTTTAACACTGGTTTTCCCACTTAGTCCCCTTCCCTTTGGTTACACCTATAACTCTGGACTACCAACCTTGACCGCCCCTCAACTATCCTATTCATCAATATTTTTGTTTACTTAACGCACTTAGTTCCCCACTGTGGGGAAGATATTGTGCCTGAAAAGCAGTAGATTAGATTAATTCTTTTGATCAATCGGTTTATTTTACCTATTATTGAAGCAAATGATGGATAATAAAAGTAATGGCCAGGCATTTGATACTAGAAATAATATCCAAGCACTGGATGATGAAATAATGCCAGGAATCGAAAAGAAAAACACACAATGCTGGTCCTTCAGACTCAAATTTTATTCATTTGCCTTCTTTTGTGACCAAAAATGCACCACTTGGATAATTTTGGCATTATAATCTCCGGTGAAGTGAGAACATATCATATCCCAAGGTCCACAGACTCTTTTGTTATGTCACATTTATCTATTTTAGGAAGGTATGCTGACATATATAGCATAGTTAAATTCCAAAATAAACCTATTTTAAACCTATTTTAGAGGTTTTATGTGAAAGAAATTGGGTCAGTAATTGATGCTAAGCACACATTATATTGATATATCAAGCTAACAAAGATAAAGAATGCATAAAAATATTTGTACTATCTTTTAGTTAAGATGTTATTCAATTAAAAGTGAGATGAAGTTGAAGTAAAACCACATCTTTGTCCAGTTAGCGTGAATCTTCCAGGGGGTCGACGAAATAGGTCACACCAGCATGCATTAGTCGTAGGGAAAATGAAGTTTAGGTTGTCATTACACATTAATTAGTGAGTCCATCAGATCCTTCAGTGGCTTTATGTCCAGATGTCGCAGATTCTAATTGACAGTCTTTTATGTGTCATGACATTTTGATGTATGTCACTGCCTTCGATAGAGGTAAATTAATCCATTGTCTATTTTAAGAAATTTTAGGGTTTTTTTGTACATTATTCGATACTTCAAGAAAACTAACAGATTTAGTGATTTAGTTTTTCGTAAGTAACAAATTGGAGTCATTGCTGCAGATATTGGTTTAGTTTGAAATATTAGATACATCGATCACAATTCATATTAAACAAATGCTTTGATTTTAACTGTCAAAGTGTAACTCTTATTGAATCATAGATGATTTATTCAGTAATTTATACCATTATTGTGTCCAAAAAGACCTACATGAATCACCCACCAAAATCAATCACTTAGTAGTCCAGCTACTTTACCACTAGTTTCCATTGCTCTTAACAGAAACCATCAGAAAATTCGTGAAACAACTCAAATTGAGGCAATGTCACGTGTTTATGCTATGTTTATATACGGGGGACTACTGTAGATGGTGGTTTCAAGGGCTATCTTTTCTAACCTGCTCACTTTCTTGGTTGGCTGTTCCTAAACTTTTTATGTCATGACTGAGGTCTTACACAAGGCTGACTCCCAAGTCTCTTGGCCCTTCTAAAATTGAGATGTGTACACAAAAAGTGGTTTATTTGCATTTTGCATTCAGCTTGAATAATGTTTTTCAGTAACTAGGGGCCGGAGAAGGCTCAGTGGTCATATGACTAACAATCGCCTCCCACCTCTGAGGTTGACAGTTCTAAATATAATTGGATTTTTATAGCGCTTAATCTCCCCATACAAGAGGACTCTGAGGCGCAACAAAACCTAAAAGCAGTCAACAAAATTTCAGTATCCAGAGACATGAGCGGGGTCAAGCACCACGGAGAACACCAGGGGATGATCAACAAGTTTCACTGGCAGATTAAAGACAGTTCGGACCCCAAACCTGACCCTATGTGGGAAAGTTGGTAGTTACTTACTGAAACCCAGCAGTTTACAGTTCAGAATCTTAGCCAAATAGTATGTTCTGGTTTAAGTAGGAACTACACCTGTCCTTTTTCCTTCACCCATATCCGTGTCCTAGATCTTTTGGTATAAAACAGTGTACTAGCTGTCCGTGTCTGTGAAGAATGAATTTTTTCCTTCCTTATCACGGACACGGATGAGTTCACTGTTTTATACCAAATGATCTAGGGTATCACAGATACAGGCAATAACGGACAAGGATACGGGTGAAGGAAAAAGGACAGGTGTAGTTCCTACTTAAACCAGAAAACCTACATCAATCTGCTATTGAAACTTGTTAATCTCAAACAAATCAAATTAAATTGAATTCAGTAAATTATGAATTATTTAGGATGGTATGCGACTGGTACGGTGGTATATCACTTAACTTATACATCATCCTCTAAGATATGGATACACAAATTAACTTTCTATAACAGAAGAATTATTTACAGCTACATTGAACTGTCTGTTCATAGTGACAATTTAAGACTTTAATAATATGGACACAAGAGACCAAGAGGTGTTTGGGATGTATGAAAGACACTATAGTCTAATTTTCAGAGGTTTCCCTATATGGAAATCGATGGAGTTTGTGGTTTTTCTCTGTGTTTCAAAACTTTGAAGTACTCTGGATTTACTAATGCCATTCAGACAAAATTATTATTTGGCTTTGTAATAATTTCTATGATGATTCACAATCCCAATACAAAATTCTAAAACATGGCCAGAAAAATATTGAGTGAAAAACTCTATCCGAACACACCTTCTAGAAATAAGAGACGCAGTTGTTAAGAATTCAGGTTCCATCCTTCAACTGTAAGGTCCTCAAATCCCACAAACATTTTTCTAAGTATTTCAGCCTTATGTAAAAATAATCAAGAACTTTCTTCTTTTTTTATAGAAGAACCACTTCCCAGTAATATCCTTTTGGAAAGTTTTGTAGTCTCATCGCTTCTGCTCAGCTTTCCTACATAGTATCTTACCATTGTTGTGGAGGCATGGTTGCACAGTATAACACACTCACTTCCCACTTCTGAAATCAGAGTTTGAATTCCGGCCTGACCTCGGGTGGGAAAGCTGGTAGTTGCTTGAAATTGGTCGCCGGTTTACAGTACATAACCTTGACCAACTGTACATACTGGTTTCCTCTGCCCTTCAAACTACCCATCATAATATAACCAGGGTAATAGCCGTGGCATAAAACACTAAATAAACAAATAATCTTATCATTGTTGTATACCCACAACCCTGGAGTATTGACCTAGAATTTCCCTTGCCTATCACTTTTCTCAATTCTTTTATTAGTGCACTGACCTCCACTATGTGTAGGAGATATTGTCCATGCAAAGCATAAGATTAGATTACATCAGGAAGGCCACGGTGGTGCAGTGGTAACACCCTCGACTCCCACCTCTGAGGTAGGCTGTTCAAACCCAGGACCCCATGTGGGATGATGGTGGTAGTTTCTGACTGATGGTCGGCAGTTTACAGTACAGAACCTTGGTCAACTGTATGTACTGGTTTCCTCTGCCCATAAAACTACCCAGCGTGATATGACCTGTACAGGGTTGAAAGCAACATAAAACCCCAAAATAAATAAATAGATTACATCAGATTAGATAAAACAATTAGTACACAGCCACTCATCTGCAAAATATATCAATGGCAAAACCATAACTATTAAAAGATTTTTCAAGAGCACATTTGTTTTCTTTTTACAGCAACCTTATTAGTAAAAATCGGTCTGTGTATATATAGGAAATATTTCACAAACATTTTCTAACTTTTTTTCTGCTAAACTAGTTAAGTTAATGGAATGTCCACTGACAATTCTGTTTACCAACACTGAACCTCCTTTACAATTAGTGGATGGCAAATATCACTGCATGTTTACTTGACAAATTATGGTTATGTGATTTTGCCCCACATGGGACGTCTTTCACATCATTTTCTTTACTTTTTTATCTCTCTATCAATGCAAAAACCAAGGTAAACATGAAAAACTAGAGCATCCCTGCCAATTATCTAATGGCATACTTCTCCCACAATGCTAATTCCTAAACCAAAATTATTGCCCAAAGGATTTATGGCAGGCAACCTTTGTGGGACATAATGTGTAACCTTTTGACACAAAGAATGTTTTTGCCATTATCTACTGAGTGTTGGGTATGTCTTTGTTAGTTCATTCAACTAGTCTATATCCATAGTTGTTCTATAAGTTTGAAGCTGATCCAGCAAAACAGTAAGCTAGGTTTCTTATTGTATGTAATGACCACATTGGTCTCAACTTTGTCTTTTCGTGTTCAAAGCCATTTTTGTGGAGCAGTATGGGAATAGTGACTGCATCTTCCATTGTGATCACTTTAACTGACAATGGTGAGCCTCACAGGTTAAGAAATACTATGTTTAAACTAAGCTTCACATGTTTAAAAACACTATCTTTAAACTGAACTGTTTTAAGACCATATTGAAAGCGGACTTTGCATGTTGTAACATATCATGTGTAACCTGAGTTCCACATGTTATAAAATCCTGTGTTGAAACTAGCATGTTATAAATTTCTGTGTTCACCATAATCATCAAATGTAATGAAATATTATGTTTAAACTGAGGCTTACATATTATAAATACTATGTTTAAACTGAGCCTCACCAGTTATAAAATACTTTATTTAAACTAACCCTCATTAATTGTATGATAGTATACTGAAATGGCGGCTCACATGTTATAAAATACTATGTTTAAACTGAGCCTCACGTCTTATAAAATACTATGTTTAACTGAACCTCACGTCTTATAAAATACTATGTTTAAACTGAGCCTTAAATGAAACTATCAATTGCATTTTAAGGTCAAACTTCATGTTTATGCTGAGTAACATGTCTACTTTACAACTGTTCACTGGAATCAAGATTCCACGCTTTGAGAAAAATACTAGAGGGCCAGTCATTCCAGATTTTTTTGGGTTGAATGTTTTTAGCTGTTTGCTAACTTACAGCCCTGGCCTGTGAACTCCCTTCATGTATCTTTTACCTTCTACAAACAAACATTTCATGGTAAATTGTATATGCCTCGGCTTGCTGAGATAATTTATTGTTCTGACAAAATCCTGAGTTTTCCAGGGGAGTGTAAATATTATACTCTTGTAACAGAAAAAAACACCTGTCATTAGTACGTTTTGGGCTACAGAATACGCATGTAGGTTGAGTAACTATAGTAACACCGATAACAGTGATATAGTTACTGTCTAGGAGCACTTTTTATCAAGCATAAAGTTTTGTTTGAAGAAATTCCCTGAAATAAACTTTTGCTTATTGGTCAAGAGATTGGTAAGATATTGGTACAATATCATTGTTGATTATTTTAAGCATGAGCTCTCGAAGAGGCATGTGCTTTTAGAGACCACTTTTACCCCTAGCCCTTCATCAATTGCTTACTTACTGTAATGCCCCACTGATGGCTTTGGAGCTTGAAAGACTTTTGGGCTTTGTTTATCCTTTAAGTTGTAAATAGCTAAAACAATGCTTTGTAAAAAGAAATCACTGATTAAAATCTATGTTGATAATGTATGATTTTTCTGCATCATCTTTGTTATTTTTAATGTTTCCTTGTAACGTTGATACTCCTGAAGATTTATATCAGTGTGTTCCAGGAAAATTAAAACTGAATTGCCTGCACAAAAGCATTACACAAATGTTGTGATACATTAAGATGATGTAAAGTTGGCCAATAATAGATTCTACTAGAAAAACCATCTTGAAGTAATATTCTTTTACTTTTGACTACAAATAGAAAATTAATATACAAACCTTTGATTAACTAGCTGTCCCGAACTTGGCTGAAATTCGAAACTACTTTTTTGCCATCTTATGAAACATTTTGGAACTTACTTGAGTTAGTTCTGATACAATAGGAAAGATCTAAAGATGATAAAAGTAAAATGAAACTTGTCAAATCAAATAAATACATTTGTAATTGCATCTTGCAACATCATTTACCACAGTAAGATTACATTTGGCACTGAAAAGTACTAATACCTAGTTTCACTGTCTCGGCTCATGATATATTTGTAGCAAGTTTTAAATTAGAGAAGCTGCTACAACTGATTCCACTGTAAAAGGAAAGCTATCAAATCATGTGATTTGTCTGAGTACAGACCATGTGCAGTAATTAGAACGAAAATGATTAGTCACCATAAACATAAGTAATAATTGACTTTCGACCTAAAAATTCAGTCATGAGTTCTGAGGACGGAAATGTTCACCCATAAAAGTTATCAAACATGTTATGTATTTTGGGATGAGTATTTTTGATTGCAAGGATTATTTGCCTGTCCTTTACCGCTGAAAGGATAAGCCTTCCAACCAACAAGATTGCACTCAGAATAGCATTACTAAGACACAATTGGATATAAACCAGTTGTTTTATCAAACTTAAACCAGTGGAACAGGGGTGCAATAATGTTTAATACCTCAAAGAAAATTACCATTGCACTATTATATATGTCATGGTGGAAAGTCCAATCTGGTAGAATTTAAAATTCTACCGGTAGAAAGTCCAACTGGGTTGGTGGAAAGTCCAATCTGGTAGAATTTAAAATTCTACTGGTAGAAAGTCCAACTGGAGTTTCTACCAGTTGAAAGTCCCATCTAGGAGATTTGTGTATTGCCCTAGGTTCTGAAATCTAAAACTTGTATGATATTCCTATCTAGATGTTGAAACTCTGGATGAGGTAATGGTACTACATGTTTTACATGCTGAGACCAACTGGGCAGTTGCGATAAACAAACGCTGCTAGAAGCATAAGTGTTAATTGCTCAACTAAATGTCATGTAGGAAGTAACTCCTGTCGAAATATGATTGGCTAAAACTGTACTTTGTATAACACTTGTTACAGGACACTTAAATCTTACATCAGTTACTAATGTCCATATAACAGATTTCTCTTGAAAATGGTGTGTTAAAGTATGAAAATTTCATTAATATGCATTTCTTCATTTATGATAGCTGCCTGTTGCTTAAGTGACAGATTTATATGTATAAGTTCAGTTCAACATTCTTTCAAGCTTAAATTGAGTTTCTACAAAGATTACATTCTGGTACACAGGGAAATACCTACATCTCTGAGACTGAAATATTAACCAAATTTATTAGATTTCAGAACCTAGGCCAATACCCAAATCTCCTAGATTGGACTTTCTCGAGGTAGAAACTGCAATTGGACTTTCTACCAGTAGAATTTGAAATTCTACCAGATTGGACTTTCTACCATGGCATATACATGTATGTTGGTAGGCTCATAGTTCGGCGAATGAGATCCTACAGATCCTAGGTTTGTACCTTTGATACTTTTGAATGGTTTAAACTGTCCTTGATGAATATGACAACAACAATGAAATAACGTCAGTTTTCTTTCATTGGGATGGGAGAACGGAAAGGCTATCTTTCCTGTTTAATTGTTGAGCCTGATCAGTGCTGCTAGATATGGGGGCCTTTTTGGTTTGATTTGATTTTTGGGGGTTAACGTTGCTTTCAACACATTGTATAGGCTATGTATTAATATATACAGGAGTACCTTTAAGTCCAGAAACCAGTACATACTAGTCGGTCAAGAGTCTGTAAACTGCCAGGCATCAGGAAGCAGCTACCACTTTTCCTACACAGGGTTGTGTCCTGGGTTTGAGACCGCAGACCTCAGAGGTGGGAGGCAATCATGCTACCCACTCCACCACCAAGACCACTGGGGGTCTGTTTGAAGAATGTAACACCTGTATCCAAATGTGAGCTGACTGTACACTTTATAAATCACTTTATAAATCGACATGATACAGTGCTAAGCATTAAGACTAACTTGGTACACTAGGTGAGGGGTGGCCTTATTGGAAAATATAAATGAAATTTATTAAAAGACAGAAAATTTAAAAAGGTGGTACACTAGGTGAGGGGTGGCCTTATTGGAAAATATAAATGAAATTTATTAAAAGGCAGAAAATTAAAAAGAGTAAAAATGTAAATACTATATTCTGCATAGTTTAGATTACTTAGACATTCCCCATGGGCCCCCCCAACAACACCAACTGCCAAAAAAAACAAGCAATTGGGAATAATAAATAATTTTTATTTAATCTACTAAAATTCGTATTACTGACATATAATATAACATTTAATTCATGATTTATATTTACTAACATGTAACACAACATTGAAGTTAAAACTTTTACCTCAAGCACATTACTTGTTAAATCATAGTTATACTGCATAGCCATGACAAACTACTATCAACAGCATGTAAAGGATTTAAGAATTTACTGGCATTGGCAAGACGACAATTACGAGTTACTAAGCCAATTCTTACATTATTAAGAGTTTACTGGTGAAAAAGGCCAATCATTAAGACTTTACCGATGAAAGAGGCCAAAAGACATTACATATTGAGCAAAATATTTAAAACAAAGGTAATATCATATCTTATAGCTTAGTAAATACACTGGCACAAAATAGTGTGGATTTTAGACAGGATGGTGCCAGGATGAGACCAAGTGTGCCTGGTAAAGCCCCACCCCTTGGGGATGAATAGAACACCCAAAGCCAAAAATGAATTAAGGAGGTCAATCATGTGACCTCAAGCAAGGTTACCCAACCTACTGGGAAAAGACAAAGCAAGAAGAATTTGAAGGAATAAATTTATGAGGGGATTGGGATAGGCAAGGCAAACTTGGTCCAAGTGATGGATAAAATGATACTTTACATGTTCTATGGAAAGCTGACACATTAGTGTGGAAAATTTGGAATAATTTAGAAGAGTAAGAGTTAGCTGTGAGATAATGTGTTGTAGATATGGGCCCAAACAGCCAAACTCAAGAAAGTAGGTGATGCTGGAAAGTAGTGGAAACTGCTGAGGGGGTAGTGGATAGGTCATTAATATATGTCCATACCAAATCAGAACGCCATGTACCGTGGTGCATTATGTGGCTCAAAGGAACCCCATGATGAAATGCCCAGGTGGCCCCAGATCTCCTAAAATTGTGGAAAGTGAGGTGGGGGGAAAGGTGTAAAGCATTTGATATAGTATGAAGATGGTGACGGGCGACAGAGTCCGTCAAGGGGACCAGAGTTCGAACCCTGGGCATCTGAAAGAGCGGATCATTAGAATCGCCTGGAAACAAAAGGAGTAAAGAACGCAGGCCAGCCAATGGGCACAATGGGGATGCGCCCAGTATAGGAAGGCTGAGGCTTCAAATTTGTTGTCTATTTTGCATGGTCTTAGACCATTTGATAATCAGTAACACTTGGTTCTGGGCTAAGATGACATCTCCCTTTGACAAATGACGACTAGGATCAAAGGTGGTAACTGTGTGTGGGAGAATATTAGATAGTCTCAAAAATGAGAAATAAGCTAATATATAAAGAGGTGTGAAAATATGAGGGTGCTGAAGAGTACCTGCAACCTGTATGATACTTGTAAGTAATTGGATGTCAATGTGTTTGTGCAATTTAGGCTGTAATGGCCTGTTGATTTTCAACGATTTCAAGAAATACTGTATTTGCTGGTGTTGGAAAGCCACAGTATCTAGATTAAATACTATAAACTGAGCTCTAATGCCAGCCAAGTAGTTTGATATGTTGGCAGAAGTAATTCCGTTTAAAACCAGATACTCCATAAAAGCCAGCAATACAATGTGGTTTACGTGACCAAGGTGGAACCCAGCCACCAGGAAGCCCAGGAATTCACGAAACATACGCAAGTAGGCCCTCTGTGTGGCTGGTCTGAAGGCAAATTGCAACCTGGCTTAAGCCCTGGTGGCGAGCTGGGCCACAGGGTCGGGGAGATTTGAAACACAAATTAAATATCATAATTTAAAGCAGTTAAGTGAATATGAGTATTAATCCATATAAATTGTGGCAACAACTGTTTAAGTTTTTGTTCAGGATTGATGGTAATAGTCCACCTGGACAGCAAATCCGCAATGTGATTATTTTTTCCAGGGATATGAGAAAAAACTAATTGAATGTTAAACATCGCAGCTATCAACTACACATTTCTGGCACAAAGTGCCAAGAATTGATCCCTGGTCTTCCCAGAGGCAAGTACTTCGACCACTGCCAAGTTATCACACTTTATTTCGACCTTTTTATTTTGCCATAAGTTTGACCATACTTTGAGGGCTACAACTATGTTTAACATTTCCAGCTGAGTTATGTGGAGATGTGAAAACTGGTCGCCCAAATGAAGGGCATATACCATAGGTCCAAACTTGGCCCCAAATCCTGACAGAGAGGCATGTAAGTGAACCTCAAAGTCGATTTTTTTGTGATCGAAATAGGTGACCCCGTTATATTGATGTAAGAAAGTGAGAAACCAATTCAAATCTTGGTGGAAAGCCTGTGTGAGAGGAAAAGGGGATACTTGGCTGTGATCTCTTAATACTTGCAACATGCGATTAAGAAAACTCCTGGCTGGGCGAACGCATTTGGTTATATAGAGAAGTGAACCTAATAAAAATTGAAGTTGGGTTCTGGTACATGATTTCTTATGTTTCCATGTTTCACACATAACTTTAATTTCCTGGAGTTTTTCCGAAGGTATAGAGATTGTTTTATCAACAGTATTAATTAGTATACCTAAACAAACTACTTCTGTAGAAGGTGGAACTAGTTTCTTTTGACTGACCTCCAAACCTAAGTCCTGAAGCAGGGACAATAAAAATGCATACGATTCATGAATTTTTGACGGTAAACCAATATATATGAGGTCGTCAATGTAATTTAGGAGTGCATTATGACCATGACATTTCATAATGTATCTTATAGCGTCGCTGCATCTCTCAAAAAATCCGGATCCGAGTCGAAATCCGAACGGAACCGATCCGTCCAGATAGAGGTTATTATGAACTATACCTAATAATCAATATCCCCTGGATCTATTCTAAGCTGTCTGAAGGCCCTACTTATGTCGACCTTATATAATAGGGCTCCAGGGCCCAAGTCTTTTAGCTTGTTGGTTATATCATCCACAGAAGGATATTGCAAAGTAAAATAAGTATCTAGATATTTGCATTTATGTACAAAATCATTAACGGACGCCCCCTGGGGCCAACTAAGGTCCACTATAGTTCTTCTGACTGCAGAGTTCTGCTTCTCCCTGGTCATAAGTGGGGAGATGTGAACTGGGAAGGGAGGTTCGTGATAAGGGCCATAGATAGCACCATGTGATAGTTCCTCATTAATGTACGCATCTACATGAGTTTTAAATTGATCAGCTGAAGTATGGTTGGCATATGATGAGGTAATGATACTACCCCTATGAAAATCTAAAGAAAAACCGAACTGCAATAAGTCGGGGAGCTGCTGGTCCCAGTAATCTTTGAGATATGATCTCCATATGTTGACATTCAACTTGGTCTCCACAGGAATATGACATTTTAAAAAATTTGGGACCCCACTTTGTCTGACTAGATTGTGAGCCTGGATAATATCTGGTATTATATCCCACTTAACTGGGAGTCCTGTATAGATTTTTAAATCTGTCAAGGGTACATACCCAAAAGTTCCATTATTTTGTTTCAAGCAAGCTTCATAATCTTTGGAATTTTGTCTGTGTTTCCAAACATATAATGGAATTTTTTCCTCCCTAACGTATTGGGATGAAATAGGGCCAGACATAGGCGAGTCACACGACTGACCACTCTCTGGAGGTGGCTGGAAACATGTTCCTCCATCTCCCAGAGTGGCAAACTGAGGCATTTCTGTATCATTCTGAGGCAAAAGAGCTATGTCCCTATTTTCCTCGATGGGGAGTACATTGACCTCAGCTTGGTTACCATTATTACTTTGTTTGGAGACAATACTAGATTTTTTTCGAGAACATAAAGCCTTTTTTATGTTATTTGTATCATATGGTTGTTTTTTTCTGAGGGATTTGTGATGTAGTGATAGCCGAAGCAATGACTACCTCATCCAGAGCAGTGGGCACATTCTGGTGGATCTCATAAGTGTTCTCACTAGAATTTTGCAAAATTTGAAACCTGTTGTTAACTGGAAGATAAACACTTTCATATGTTACATTACTAGAATCATGAGAACAAGTTTTTTGGTCGAGACCAACCGATGAAGCCCTACCCACGGGTCTGGAAGGTTTGGGTTCGATACTAACCTTGGAAGAGGTAACAAGAGTGGCATTTGCATTTCTTTGAGGAACAGTGACAATGCGAGTACCCTTCACGTTATCTCTGTTAATAGCTTGGCCCCAAACATGCTTGGGCTTTTGTGAAACAACCTGGGCGTAAGTCCTACCATTTTGAACATTGGCAAAAGCTTTGGCAGTGGCATACCAAGACATATATGTGCTTTTTGAAGCTCGAAACTCTTGATCATAACTATTTTTGAAAGTACCATCACCATTCCAAACAATTCTCTGATGAAATTTTTTGCCAATGTGTCGACTGACGCCCAACGCTACTCGTTTTTTGTAGCCTTTTGTTTATTTTTACAATCTACCTCAGGATGTGGAAAACTTTTACTGTTTTTTGTGAAGCATGAGGAGCAGATATGTCGAAAAAGAACACCTCTAGTTTCATGTGTGCTGTTATGAGTACATGTACCTTGGTTGAAAATTGACAGGGCATGCTTTTAATATTTTTATCTTGCCTACTTGAATTTTTGTTGTAATTTTGACTATTTTGAGCAACATGTCGCTGAGCATGAGCATGCCTAATCCTTTCTATGGCCTCAGTTTGATTGAAATTTTTAATTTCGCCCTGCTCCATACGACATAATAGCACTGCGTGGCAGGCCTTGGCTGCGGACCATGAGAAGTCATTAGCATCATCTAGCAAAGATATCAAATAGTTCAACATAGCTTCCTTACAATTTTTGTCTGACTCATCTCTCATGGTCCTGCAAAAGCCTGCCACCCATTGGCCCATGGTCAATTGGTCATACGTGACCCTTTCTTTGTTAGTACCAGCCAAAACATACTCTTGAGGCCATTTAATACGATTTTTCACCAATACTTCCACTTGGCCACCCCTTTGAGATTTTAACTTTGGGTCAGTACCTGTCTTACTGATCTGCTGTAATTCTTTAAATCTATCTTCCACTAACTGCTGTATGGAAACATTTTTCTTCAAATTTTCAAGAGTAGGTAGATTCAACGTTTCTACAGCAGTACTAGTACTTGGTGTGGTCAAGGTTCCGGTCGAATGGACATGTGTGTGTGGGCTTTTGACAGTAGTACTTTTGCTTTTAACCTGCGTACCCCTGCTTGCAGTCTTGGCATGTTTTGACTTTTTGTGCACTTTATCTTGCTCTAATTTCTCTAATCTAGTGCCAATTGCACTCAATTGAGCCAAAATTTGTTGGTTAACCAGAGCCTGATCCGACACTGCAGCAGATGTACTCGGATTCTCCATTTGTAAACGGTCAAACGAACGCCCCTGGGTACTCCCATCATCACTGTCCGAACCGTCAACTACAGCACTGAAATCTAAATCTGACTCAGAATTGGAAGAAGCATCCGAATTTTGTTGTGCAACAGACGTGTTGTCCAACAAATCCAAAAATTCCCTATCATCCGACAATTAAACCTGAATAGGAATTTGAACAGTTTCTGCCCTAGCAGAAACACAAGTTATATTTCTTTTTCTCCATTGAATAAAAGTAACTGCTAAACTAAGAAAAGTACTTAGTAAAAAACTAAAAACCTAAAACTTAAAGCAGTGTGAACACGTGTTTCAATGAAGAAAAAGAAATTTTTATTTCCAGTGCTACCTCTCCCAAGTCTCAAATGCAAATGGAAGAGTGCACGTGGAATTTCCAACATGAAATGCCAGTCAGCCAATAAAATGCTCTGTAACAAACTAAGTACTTCCAATACAAAGTGCACATGCAAGCTACAGAGACAAATACTATATTAAGGTGGCCCACCAGGAATGAACTCACAGTTGTGATACAACTGCCCGCATTTTTTTAGTTTTTCTACCATAAGTAGTGGAGTATGTGTTGTTGTTGTTGTTTTTCTGGTATATAAATGATGACTATTTCCACCTAATGTACATACTGATTATTGCTGATGGCAATGTGGGTTATACGTTATACAATATACCAAAAATAGCATAATTCCAGTAATTTTTTTTGAAATTTACTTAACCAATATGTCAGATGCTACTTGGATTTATGATTGGACTGAAGCGTTTCTGATTTAGTATAAAACTCCCCCAAAATCCATCGACTGATAAATAGGATAATTTCCCTACAACTTCCCAATACCTTCCCTTATCACCAGCATTTCGTGTATAATATAATGAAATATATACCAAAATTGTTAATATCCAGTCGTAAATTTCACAAATTCTTATCAAACATAGCTTTGTGTAATAGCTTCCATATCTTCAATAATGCATCACAATAGACATGCTTTTTGGGAAATGCTATTATTTTAAAAGAAAAGTGGTTTTACATATTACCATATTAAGTTTACACATTGGAACCCTGTATATGTATGTACGAAGTCTAGACTCAAACAACTCAAATCAAAACTCAGCATTTAAAAGTTTGTTCCAATTTATAAGAACCACCTTTTGTTCTTTTTTTTTTGGGGGGGGGGGGGCACAGTGGTGCCGTGGTAACACACTGGCCTCCAGCCTCTCACAATGGAGTTCAAATCCCGGCCTGACCTCATGTCGGAAAGATGGCAGCTTTCAGCAGTTTACAGCACAGAACCTTGACCAACTGCATGTATTGGTTTCCCCTGTCCTTCCAACTACCCATCACAATATGACCAATAAGGTACTGTCATGACATAAAATACAAAACAAATAATATCACTGTGCAGATTTTGCCAAATTTTTGCGCATGGCATTAAATAAATGATCCTATTGATTTCTATGGTAATGTAACAAATTGCTCCAAAATCAAGTATAATGACCGAATCATGAATCAGTTCTTCCTTGTTACACTTCGGATGCTCCCTAAAAATTTCATAATGATTTTTACAGTAGTTTTGAGGTTATGCTGTAAACAAACAAGCAAACAGCTTGAGCAATATACCTTGGAAAAATTTTGCAAAATAATAATAAATAAATAAGAAGCACCTTACACAATAAGTGCCAAATTACAAAATATAATATACAGGGGTGGACAGTATTACGGACAGGACAGTACTACTGTCAGGTGACACAACTAATTGTCCGTTGTATTGTCCTGACAGAACCACTGTCCACCTCTATTACCCATAAAGATGAGAAGTGACCAGCAATTAAGTTCATACATAGGAATATACCCACATGAGTGAAAGTTTAGTAAATTAATGTGTTAGTACAATCATAGAAGTCATTGCTATGAGAGTGGATTGTCAATATTAGTGCTCACATTGAGAGGGTTACCAGGATTATATTTGGCCTCTGGTCAATATAGAGTGCAATATGCCCCCAATACCACATTGACTACTAGTAAGGGTTTCTCTGCTAGTGGTTTTCCACTGAACAAGTCAAATCAGGCTTAAGGGCATCCTGATCCTTAAGATCAGAGAAATTAACATGCTTACTTTTAAAAAAGTGATTTATACATTATAAACTTTGTGTGATATGTTTACCTTTACTGTGTAATGAAAAAAATCAGGTCATTTGGGACAACTGGAGATATACAAGGTCATTTTGCTGGATAGGTCATACGAAGGTGTCATCAGCTCAAGAACAAAGTTGAATATAATATGGATTGACTACAATCCAGAATTCAACCCCTTCTCTTTCCTCCTACATACCTGATTAGTGTTTCCCATTTGTGTAAGTTACCCTAAAAATCCAACCAAATGAGTATGTAAGCTTAAAGGTTTAAATTTTTTTCTGTAATCAGGAACGTATTTTGTGCAGATTGAAATGCTATTTGACTGACCTTCTGGCACAAGGACACACTAAGAGAAGACCCATTTTAAAGTAGGACTCCATTTGGATGATCAAATAGAGAAGTGTGAACCCCATTTTAACACGAATTGTACTCTCTCCGGATATGCTGAATTACACACTGATACTTTGTCTTGCAAAGTAATTGGTAGTTTATAATATGTGATGTTGGAAAAAGTCTAAATAGACATCTTTCATTTGGTTCTTTCCACTCTCTAGTTGATTGTACCATTGGGAGGACAGCAAATTATGATTCAAGTAAATTATGTCCCACAGTCATCTGTTTAGTTGTATTTATCTGCACTGACAGGAGGCAATAAAGGTTGATTGCTAGTGGAGATATACAAGGTCATTCTGCTGAAGGTGAGAGTAGTATATTGTTTAAGTAAATACAAGCTCTTCTTTCATCTTTGCATAATGCTATTGTATAAGGGCTGTTCCATTATTGCGATCCAATGATAAACCTACTTTCCAATTGGAAAAAATGAAAACATTCACGGCACATGGGTAAAGTTTAAGATAGTGTTAAGATAGGTTTGAGATAGGTTCTGGATATTTCCAAATAGCTTTCCAATTAATGCTACGATAGGTTGCTAAAAAGTTTCTTAAATACTTTGATTAAGAGATTATTTTTTGAAATGATACATTTAAACATAAATTATATTTTAACAAATAGCTGTAAATATATTTAATGTTACATTTAGCTAATTACAGAATAAAATACCTTCAGACCTGTGGCATACCTACAAGGAAGGTTATATTTAGAAACAAACTTTTACATTATGCTAAGTTTGGCCAAGAAGGTATCAATCAATGTTAGTACAGCCAATAAATCAGTGTTTAGAGCAGCTTTTAGCTATGTAAATAACCATTTTTAATATCCTCCACCAAAGGAAACTGATGATCTGCATAAGATGTAGCACCATTAGGAGAGTAATTATCTGAAGCTTTATTGTCTATCTAGAAACTGTAAATAATTCTTTTTCCAACAGTCTATTTATTGTTAGTACAATAGCATGTTCTTCTTTGAACTGTTTACTTAAAATATTTATTCACTGGTCTATTGCCGACTGAATATACAAGCATGTCATGTCATATTTAATTGAAAGTGTAAAGTTAAACGTCTATGAAGATTTATAACTGGTTTCATAAGATTTTTTTGGCAGACCCACAATAGCATGGCAGAAAAAAAGCACTTCTGTGGATCAACTTTCCAATATCATTATAGATTCTACTGCAGTGTGAAAAATTCAGACATTAAATATGGTGATTTTAGTGATGCCATTGTGCACTATTTAGAAGATATTGAAGTCATGTATTTTCAAATAACATTCTAAAACCAATCAGTGTTCATAAAACCAATCATGTGGAAAAGTGACTGTATAAATATGGTACATGAGAAAAACCTTTTTTCATCCACCAAAAGATTTGTACAAACAATTACTTTGGATCATGATGGGACAGGTCCTTAGCATTGCCACTTGTGCGAGTCGAACCCACACAAAGGTAACTGTGATTAGATGCCAACCTTTCTAATCACTAGGCCACTGAGGACGTCCTGCATTGCAGTTGAGACAGACTAGGTGAAGGTAAGTGTAGGTGATACCATTCCCTTTTTCATGAAAGTGGACTGGTGCCCGGTCTTAACTGAATACACAAACTTCTCGGTAAAGCCAAACCTATGACCATGATTGGGAATCAAACTACTACCAGCATGATAATCTGTCTCAATATGGCCTTAGCTGTTGCAAAGGAGACAAAAACATCCAGCCTTAAGCAATCAAATGCTGCAATTGTCATTCTACATTTACAAGTGTTGAATTAAGTCAACAATGTAGTTGATGTCCCACATGTAGGCTAATGTAATTGCCCTATAAAACATTTCTCTAATGAAACAGTCCATCTATGTGTAAGTCTTGTAGCATGATATCCTCCTAACACCGATGCCATAATTGCTCTAAATGGATATTACTAGGTCACCAAAAATAGTCAGTGGTAGTGAAGAGTTTTGATTGTGTAGTTTACTAGTTAACAGTCAAATATTGGGAGGTTTCATACTGTGACAGCTTGGTTTTATTGGGATTTTACCATGAATCTCAAGTGTAGCCATTGTTTTATGGGTCTGTTTGATTACACCCTGCCAAGGGTCAAGGGATATTACACATCAATCCTAATAACCAAGAAATTAAACCTGGTCTGAATTATTACATCCAAAGCGGAGGGATAAGTTTATTGCAATTGTGGCCCCTTCTCTGTTTATAACCAAGCATAACTCGAAAAAAAATTCTTGGGATCAGGGTCTTTTTTTTCACACAAGGTAAGGTGTATCCCTGGCTCAGTTGTCCTTGAAACCCAGATTTGCATTTGGACTCCGGAATATATGGGGAATCTCTCGTCAGTATATCTGGTTCAGATCCCCAGTCCCTCAGATAGTGCTTGTTTGATTATTTATTTAATGACTAACAATTAAAGAAATACTACTTGAATATACAAAGTGAGGATAAAGCCAACTAAATCAGTAGCATAATATATTCCAATATTTTTTATGAACAGCTTACAATGCCACCTTAAAAATGACTCATACAGATATGGTAACCTTACCATAGCTAAACAGATTGCAACTTGAAACTTAAAAGACAACCTAAAGCTCTTAAAGCATAAAAAGTATGATGCATTTAAACAAATAGAATGGTTTACCAGTTATGTAAGTGAAAAGTTAGATTATTAGTTTGTTAGATAGATGTCTTAAATGTTAGAGCATATACATGTAACTTGCCATAAAGCCTAAAATTTATAACTGAATATAAGTGTACCTTCATAAACATCCATAACAACAATATACAGTTTAGAATAAACATCACAGTCTAGACTTGTAATTTACAATATTTGCCACTTACTTGGATTATTGTAGACTGTGTATCCAATTGAGTTCAATTTGTCTTCTAATACACAAATGTCTAATATATATCAGTCTGCCCTTTGTAATCCTTTAAATATAGTGCATAAAAGTTCTGTAACTTAGTTTTACTCACCAGTTCCGTCACTCAACCTTCCATCTGTATATTGCCATAATGTTGTAAATGTAAGTTGTTTTACAATATTACTGTTAACGACAACTGAGTGTGTAGAGTGTTGCTTTAAGTTAACTGGCAGTGTTTACATAAGTTCCATACACTCATATAACTACAAATATCTTGGTTAAGGCTAATCCATTTATATTTGTCTTTAGTATTTAGTTTTAGTATTTGATTTATGTTCTTCTGGAAAGGTTTTTTACATTGTTTGCTTTGTTATATTATTTGATCTTCTTTAAACCTCCATTCAAACACAGCTGCAGTAAAGGATAATGTACGTATAGCCCTTTGTTTCTATCATAAGGAATAATAGTTTGATTGGTTTTACTATTGCACCAGAAACAGCATTATATGAGATGCGGGTTTAGCTAGTAACCACACAATGGAAACAAAGCAAAGCGTATCCACTTGCTAATCTCATTTCTACTTTTAGCTGATGTAAACTACAAGCTTCTGGGTGGATTCATTTATCATTTTCCTCTTGACTATCATGGTCATTATACATATCTCTATACCCACAGTTTATTTACCAACACACATTACATAGAATAAATGCAAATTTGTCACATACTACTTGTTAGAAATAAACAAGTTCACCAGCTAATTCCAGTTACTAAATGGGTGACATACACAATATAAGGCAAGTCCAAACAACATACAAAATACGTACTTAGAGTTTAATGGCCTCCCTTTGTTTATTATTTAAATTTGTATAGATGACCACGTGAACGGAAGCATTGACCAATAAATTCAGCCGTGGTTCAGATTTACCCCCCTCATTTCCCCAATGTACCCTCATCCTTCCATGTTTGTCCCAGGGGGCCACATGCTGGACATCTTTAAGATGGTACACAATGCATGTTTACATGTACATCACAAGGTGGTCACGACAAAAGTTTCTGAAGAATTAAGGACCTTCACAAAGAAGATACAATGTTGTTTTGTAAAGTGAAAGAAAAATATTATTTCAGTTCAGATTTTGTTAATAATATGTTAGTCAGAATGGACAATACATGCTAAATGGTTTGATGACGTATAGTTTGGGTTATTATACGTCATATAAATTCAGTGTTTTATTTGGTCTTTCAATTAGTCATTTTTTTGTTTGTCTGTTTTTGTTTTTTATTTTTTTTTTTTTTTTTGTTGTTTTTTGTTTTTGTTTTTTTGGGGTTTTTTTGGGGGGGTTGTTTTTTTTGTGTGTTTTTTTGTTGTTTTTTTTAACTGGTTTATGAGTATATCCTTCATTCACGCTTTCCCAATGTTTCCCATGTTGTGTCCCACATTTTAATATCTGATAATCTGTTTTTGCGACACAATGCTTAAAATGTGTGTTGAGACTCGTTTTTCAGGGGAGTACATTTACCACCAAGTTGATTACAAAACCACATACCACATCAAGTAGTTCAGTGGGTTGATTTATTTATTTATTTTTATTTGGGGTTTTACGTCGCTTTCAACACTGTACAGGTCATATCACGACGGGTAGTTGGAAGGGCAGAGGAAACCAGTACATACAGTTTGTTAGGATTCTGTACTGTAAACTGCCGACCAACGGCAAGCAACTCCCAGCTTTCCCACATGAGGCCGTGCCAGGAATCGAACCCCGGCCTCAGAGGTGGGAGGCAAGAGTGTTACCACTCTGCCACCGTGGCCCCTGTTGAGTGGGTTGAAGAAATCATACTAGTTGGTTGAGATTTTGCACTGAAAAACTATCAGGCACCAAGAAGCAACTACCAACTTTATCCACTTCAGGTCAGGCCTGGAATCAAACCTAAATGTGGTGATTTGATTTTTACGATATAAAGGTTATATCTTAAAAGGTATTTTTAGGGGCAGAGGAAACCAGTACATACTAGATGGTAAGGATTCTTTCCTGTAAACTGCTGGACTTTAGTAAGCAACTACAAACTATCTCACATAGGGTCAGTTATGGGGTCAGTTATGGGGTGACGTCAGCTGACCTCATGGGTGGAAGGTGTTGTGATACTTCATCACATAACAAAACCCTCTCCTTCTGTGGTTATTTGTGAAGTCACAACCTTAACCAGTAAGAATATACTACTTTATACAACATTTGATGAGTGACATGTTACGGAGTGATAATTTCGTTGGGTCCATTTATCTGGAGAAGTAAACATGGGGATATAATCAAGGATTAAGCAGTAAACACTGTTGGAGAGTGACGTCAGTGAACTGTTATGAATCAAACAAGTGGGTCGGGTATTTTAAATGATATTCGCAGAAATTCAGCTTTAATCCTTCTTTTATTTTGGAGTATTCATAGAAACTTTAATTTAGTATTAATAGTAACTATTTAAATGATTTTGCTAAAAGTTTAGTTAAAATTACGTCCTTGTGAATTGCTTACTCTGTTTATTTGAAGCAGAAAACTGACCGTATGTGATACCTAATAATACTGAATCTCTTAACATTTAAAAATTAGTGGATTTTTTGTACTAAAGGACATTTTAGTGAATGAAAAACAGAAAAAAACTTCCAGGTTAAGTCTGTAGCATGATGCAACTGATATCACCAACATAATCAAGATTCATAATTGTATTAACAAATGTCATTTGAAACGGACAGTTTTATACTGTATTGCTGTCTCTTATTAACCCTAAACTAATCCCAGGTTTTTCTTTGGTTCTTTTAGTATTTGTACCTTTGCTTATCTGATGGAGAGGGGCGAGGGTATTGCAATTATGTTTGTCTCTTCGTTTATTTGTCTGTATGCATAAGTCAAAAACTATCAATTGGACGGGGGGGGGGGATATTTTCATAAAAAGGTTGGGTCTACCCATGAGATTAATCCTCCTCAAATATGATCAGGACACAGAAAATGTTTTGGGATTTCTTTTGGCGATATCTACATGGATAACACACAGACTATTCATTGGATCAGCTACATGTTTTATACAAGGTGGGGCAAGCCCATGCTTCAGTCCTCTGTAAACTTGATCCGGATCTAGATACAGAATCCTTATCTGGATCAAAAACTCAGATGGGGGTGGGTGTTTCAGCAATACCTGTGTGCCCGAGTTTATGCATTCTCAGTAACTGCTTGTTTCGTTTTCATTGCCTCCAGTTAGGTCAAGTCATAATGAAAACCCCAGTATGGGGAATAATATTTTATTATACATTAACAAGTACTACTCTATATTTTATTTACATTTGTACTATTCACTAAGATTATATGTGACATTTTATCAAATTAGCCATTGACCAGATATTTACATATTCTATACATATTATGTCAATGGCCATGAAATATTTCTTTATACTATTACTATGAACTTGTATGAGCATAGCTATGCAGAAGTTTGAGTTGACCCTAAAAGAGGGTTAGATAGTTATACGTAAAGTGGATGTAAATGAGTTAGGGTGGCCTTAGCTCCAGGCTTAGAAAGAGTTAAGGTCAACCTAAAGTTTAGATGATAAGTCTGTAATTTGAAAGATGAGCGAGTTTAGGGTGACCTCAAACTTAAGATTTTAGCAAAATAGGAGTTTAAGTCGAAATTTACATTTCCAAGTTACTGTATGGATTTATGATGAAAGATGAATTACTTTCAATTTGTGAAATTTTAGTTAGTAATTTTAATTTTCAATTCAAAATGAAAAAGGGGGGGGTAGAGGTTTGAATTGAGGGCCCCCATGAGGGACTTGAAGTTGAAGCATTAGGTAGTGAAAATGTTGAGATTAAAAACTGTAAAAGTTAGTCACCGTTACTAGGAAGAAGTGTGTGAGATCATAAAAGACAGTGAAACAAACATGTAAAAATATGTAAAATAGTACATCAATTTAAGTTTAAAGCCAAGTCACAACTTGGTGAACTCAATAGTACCAGACCCAGACATCAATCAGCATTCTGACAGTGGGTTTATAGTGTAAGGTATTACTTTATGACATGCATACTACCAATATTTCTGCTTTCACTTGCAGGCCTAGGCCTGAATATATGCATAATTGTACATGTATAAAATACTGTAAAATGTAAAATTAGAGATTTGTTTAAAATTAGATAAAATTAAAGCATGTAAAACATAGTATATATAGTCCAGACTGTGAAACATCAATAGTTATGAATCTTCATATACAGGAAACTGTTTATAATAGGGCATCCATAAATAGATCACCTATGACAGGGGCTCACTGGCCATTCTAAGATATTTCAAAGACAAAGTGATATGGCAGGCAATATGGCACAGCCTGCAGTAAAGTTCTGTCCTTGTTCCAGACTATTCTGTAGTCGGGATGAGGTGTCCTCCTCCGACGATGTGAATATGAATTTGTACTCATGAGTCCAGGTGTCGTGTGGTTGGGCATACAGCTTCGTATATTTACATGTAGCACAGTGCGGGGAGACCCACTAATTTTATAACATTGTCACATACAGGAAGTCCTTCATACAGGGCAGCTGACACCGGCACATCCGGGGATAGAGTGAAAGTCACAACTCCCACTGAATAAAGCTGGGGAAGTGCAGCAATTCTCACACCACAATGAAATAAACCAGAATTTAGCATATTGGCAGCATAACTATTATGTCCTCGTGACAGAAACACCTGGAAGAGCGGGAGGTCAGGCCCAATGAAGCCTCCCTCATTCCCAAAGTACTGTGAACTGTCGCTTGGGGAATGGAAGACAGGGGGAGAAGTTGCATGCACGTTCTTTGTCATACTGAATCTGAAGGTCTGGTCACATTTGGTAAACATCGTCATTAATCACATGTAATAATTAATTACACATTTGATCACACACATCACTCTTTGTATTACACATTTCACTATGCATCCTAGCTGATGAAGATGCTTGATGGTACTTAGGTTCGAACCCAAGATTTTTTGATTGTAGGATCCAGCTCAGTGCAGTGGTTCTTATAACATGAACTTCTGAAAATAGACTAACATACTCTATTAATAGGTCCTAGGGTGGGAATGGGGGCTTAAAAATTTTAAATTTCTATAAAAATGGCGACTGCCTTGTTTGACTTCCACTGAAAAGTGAAGCCAAACTGATTTTAAGCGGGAAGCTACTGACCTCAGGTCAGGGGTCAACCAATCAAAATTCTGTACAGACACAGGAATAACTGTTACAAAAACTGAGGCAATGAGGTGGGTATAACTAAAGTGATACACACTCAAATCTTTTTAATCTGTTAATGCTCAGAGTGACTCAGTGTATTATGATACAAATTTGTTTTATTTTGTTGATTTAGATACAACTGGTGTTAAGATAAACTCAGCTGGTTATGATACAAAGGTGGCAGTGGCTGAGTCAGGGTCATGTTTTTACATTTATTTCAATACTAAAGTCTCTGGGTGATTCCAACATGCTGTTATATTGTTGATTCGAATCTACAACCACAGAACTGAAAAAGACTAAATGCCTGTACTAAGCACATTAAGTCTATGAAATAATAATTAAAATGAAACCCTTATGCTACCTTAATATATAACAGCTGTCATTCTCGCCTTTTGATCTTTTGTTGTTCTAAATAAACAACTGGTGCCAAAATAAATACACCATGTGATATTGTCTCTACCCCCTTCATCACATTCACAATACCTTTTGAAACCTTACTTACAGCTGCATGGCTGCGGGCTTATTGTTCTGGTTGTTCCCTAATTCTCCCAATAACCACAAAGACGTTAATTTGTCCAATTAAAACAGGTAACACAGTACCTTGTTTGAAAAAAAGAGGAAGAGGGGTCTCTTCAGAAAATATATTGTATTAAAACCATTAAACGTATACATTCAATGGGTTAAACTAGTGAATGTGTACATTCAATGACCCAAGGCTATGAATGTACATTTTACAGTAAATATGTGAAATTTGTAAATACACATATTTACTGATTTGGTCAGTAAATACACGTATTCCCTGAAAATTTCAGTAAATATGTGTATTTACTGGTTTTTAGGTCCAGTAAATACGTGTAGTTACTAAAATTATCATGAAGACTTTATATCTTTAATAGTTGGGTGTTCTCTGCTATGTCTTCATAATAACAGTTATTTAAAACTTTAAATGGCTTTGTCACATTCAAAGTTTGATACTTGTTTACAATCCAGCACTGGGATAACTATTTTACATCACTTTATAATTTTAAAAGCAGTTGCATGTGATATGTGATACAAACTTGTAATATTTTTTCCATTTAAAATTAATTGTAATGTAAATCAACAAGTTCATAAATTTAAATATTAAAATTTGTTAAATTATGATACTTTAGGAACAGCAAGCAAGGTAATAAGATTACGATAATTATATTTATTGTTCAAGAACTGAATTCCACTGTAGTTTTAACAATGTATTTTAACAATTTATTTTCCAAAGGTCACCAATAAAATTTAGATCTGTAATTAGCCAATAAAATTTAGATCTGAAATTAGGGTTGAATAAAATCTCCCTTTATAATGTTGTCCCTTTAATAGAGGAAGCCACACCATAACCATAGATGCCTAAAAGGGATTAAATCCCTCTGAAAGACTGTAATGAAATCCTATTAGGGGCTAGCTGGCCTTTTCATTGTTTGTAACAACAATTTTTGATCAAGTAGCCAGTACCTACATTATAGTCATATATCTACCAGAACATAGTAAAATATTAACCCTTGATTGAAATTAAAGAAACCACTTACTGATAGTCTCTGGTTAACAATAGATTCTTGAAGAATACGTGCGGCTTTGGGTGTACATCATTTTATTTTAAATGATAAGGTAAAATTTCCGTTGAATGAAAGTATAGTTAAAATATGTTAAAATTTAATTCTGAATTTCACATTTAAATTAATTTCTAAAAATTTTATTTATTGCCAATAAAAACACTTTTCATGTAGTCACATAAAAATAGTGAAAAGTTAAATGATCTTTAATCATTTGTAGGGATGTCACAGGTCCTTAGTAACTGTGGGATTGAAAATATTATAAGCTCAAACGAAATATTTACTAAAAGCACACACCTAAAGTTTGTAAACATAAATATTTAAAAGTCTAGTGTTATTTTTAACATAATATTTGCATGTAATGTACTGTAAAATGGAGTATACTTATGTTCTAATAGTCATCATAACAGAGTGAAATGTTCCAATACAGTGTATTTTTTGGTTTACAGTTCAATATTATATATTTACAACCATTGAACATCAAATTTTCATTTCACATATTTACTGAAAGTTGAACCAGTAAACTTGTGGAATAACACACGTCATAAATCAGTAAATAAGCGTATTTACTAAAAATTTAAGATACTTGTACTTACTGACCAAATTAGTAAATACACGTATTTACTGCAAATTTCAGTAAATATGCGTATTTACTTATTTCACATATTTACTGTAACATATATACTATTAAATATGAAATGCTGATATTTTCTTATATAATCATAAACAATTAAATTACCTAAAATAAAAGAATTTATATAAAGAGGGATTAGTCTATAACATTAGAATTAATCAGCATAAATGTAATGACATAAATTTAATATATTTCATTGCGTTATATATGATTTCTGAGAAATTCTTAAATGATGAATTAAAACTTTCTGAGCAAAATGCCATTAGAAAGCTCTTTTATGAGCTCTACACTAATCCACAAATATTAAAATATTTGGCCTCTCAATGAAAGAGAAACAGTTCAAGCCTGGGTAATTAAATTATGGTCTTTTAATGTATAGTTCTAAAATGCGATGGCAATTAATTCATCTATTAATAATCTATCAGTTAATTCATCTATTTAAGTGTGAATTTTGGGTATTTAATTGTAATAGCCACACAGTGGCACCCCTCTTAACTATTGCTTTGAAAAAAGTGACACATAAGTCAATATTATATAAGTCAATATTATTATTATTATTAACCAGTTTAAGCTAGCTCCCTCGTATTCCAAGCCTTGCGAAAGGCTTGTTTTTCTGTGTAAATAATTCAAATTCTAGGTCTCAGAATTCTAAGTCTCAGAAGTCCAAAAGTAATTCCAAGTCAATTGCAGTAGGTTGAAACGTCAAAAAAAGTATTACTGGTGCTGCAAAACTAGGAAATTGGATTGATGGAAATCTGTCCTTGGCACATCAGATTCAACAAGCCTGCAAATTTTCATACCCCCAAATTTGCAACATCTCTACGATTTGCCCCCCTTTTAACACAGGAAGCTGCTCAGATTTTGATACAAGCATTAGTCCTCCCTAGATTGTACTATCCTGATGTACTCTATTATGGGAAATCTGATTCACTCACGCAGAAGCTACAAGTACAGAATGCTTCAGCACGTCTAGGCTGATCTAAATATAATCATATAAAACCTGCACTTGAATCTCTCCACTGGCTACCAGTCAGACAGCATATTGAATTCAAGATATCACTTACATATTCAAGGCTGTGAATGGATGTGCACCCACTTACATCTCTAGTCTTCTGAAGTAGTTGTTGTCCTCTTGTTCCTAAATATTTAACTCAGAATAACTGTTGTCTGTGCCTAGAATCAGATACAAATGCTTTTGGGGACTGGCCCTTCAGTAAGCAGCTCCGTAAGTATGGAACAAATTCTCGCTAAAGTTACAAAATTGCAACATTATCACAGACTTTAGAAAATAATTAAAAGCACAATCTAATTTGGTTTATGTAACTTAAAATTGGAAAGTGCTTGGGTATATAAGTGTTATATAAACCATAATGTCACGAATTGGGCAACAGCTTAATTCGCCCTTTTAAAACAGCCATTGGTTAAAAAGAGTAAGTAACACTTTTATGATCGGTTTCCCAATTCTGTTTGAGCAAAAGTGTCTGAAGTGTTTACTTTCATTAATGTTCGAGGGTTTGTTATTAACTTTATTGCGAATCTCACTCTATTGTAAAAAATACACTAATAAAGTTTCTCTGAGGCGAATTATTTTACGGTGTAGGTTAGACAATATCGCTTGAATGTGTTTTCGTGATATATTTTTACTCATTACACCAGAATCTCAAAATGTAATCAAATCATAATTTTATGATGCTTAGTCTCTTTACTACTAGACTGTGAGCTGGAAAAACAAAACCTTTGTTGAGTATCCCACAGCCATTAGACAAATATGAGTCTTTGACCGAAAAGACATCAGACAGCCAAGGTGATTCTGATAGAAAAAATCTCTTGAATTAAATTGTTGTAATCCATCTGGTTGAAACAGATCACAATTTATGCATATTAAAAGAGATTGCAAATAGCATCTCACGAGACTGACAGTCTTACTCACTTTTGCTGTCTGCTATTATTTCACTTTGGTGAGAAAGAAATGCCACAGATTATGTTTTATTATACTTAGACCACCGGGAATTGATAAAACTATCAAATGAATCTAAGGTCAAAAAACTTATTTATATTAAATACAATGTACAGGATTAAATGCTGGATAACAGCTTTGTAGTTAGTATAATTTACTGATAAAATTACCAACAATGAGTTCAGACAACAACAATTTTCCTGGTCGGTAACTTGACCAATAAAAGATGACTGTAAACATTCCCAATGTGGATTATTCCAGATGAAATCTAACCATTCCAAGCATATGAATCATACTAACATAAACTGGTTTTAGCCTGAATGATACTCAATGAGGTTCCAAGTATGCATTCATATTTTACTTTAACGTGATGTGCAAAACTACTAAATATCTCTAAATACATGTAATCATTAAACAAGGCAGTAGAATTCACCCCTTCTTACCAATGCAGTGCACTTTGTCAGGATTTTTATAACAATTCCTTAACTACTGCAGTACAGTTGATCTGGGATTTTTCTCACAATTCTCTCCATCTAGTGCGGTTGATCAAGATATTTATAACATTTTTAGTGCAGTGCAGATTAGCGAGATTTATGCAATCATGCTCTTACCACTGCATTGAAGTTGTTCAAGATTTGTGGAGCACTTCTATAGTCATTCAAGAATTTTGTAACCATTTACCACAGTATAATTGGTGTCAAGATTTATGAAACAAATCTCTGATCAATGCTGAGCAGTTTATCAAGAATTATACAAACGTTCTTTAAGCACTGCGCTGTAGTTGTTCAACATCTGTGTAACCACTGTAGTATAATTGGTTAAGATGCCTGTAACCACTCTCTAGCCAATATAGTGCAGTGTTGTTGTTTTTTTCAAGACTTGTGTGACCACTCTCTAACAAATGCAGTGCAAGGTCCTCGGTGGCCTTGTGCTAAGCAAGTTTGGCATCTAATCACAGGCCGTCATCTCTGTGTGGTTTGGACTTCCACAAGTGAGGAGCTGTCCCAATATGACCCTGGCTGTTGAACAGGACTGATTTGGACTTCGGCCAATGCAGTGAAATTGTTTAAGATTTGTGTATAATCACTTTCTAATCAATGCAGTATAATTGGTTAAGATTTGTGCGACCGCTCTCTAATGAATACATTGCAGTTATTTAAAATGTTATTCTAGAAACACTCTAGTGTTATTGGTTGAGGTTTTTACACTGGATTGATTGGTTTGGGTTTAATGTTGCACTCAACACATTGTACATGTCATTTTATGATGGATGATTGGAGTAAGGCAATGCATACTAATTGGTGGATATTCTGTAATTAAAACCATGGGGCATTGGAAAACAATGATATTTACAAATATTGCTCAATTCTGTTATAAAAGGCTTGGGAAAAATTTGAAAATATGCCACAGACATGGAAAGGCTAGTGCATTGTTGGTTTTTCACCTTTCACTCAATGAACAGGTCCATTCTTGAAATATCTTGGCTGAACTGGGAACATCGCTGATTGCTACAGTATTCAAATTGCTATTTCACCAATCTCATCTGCACAAGTTCAATCCAACCTTATGTGAGTGAAACTCTTCTAACTGAAAGACAGAATCTCAAGGATAACCATTTATCATAATCCTTGGAGTACTTTACCTCGTCAATGGGGATATGACCCAATGTCTCAGGACTCCTATTTAAAAAAAAAAACAGTCATCTGAGCCGCCATGAATCTGCCTCTACCTAGGATAGGACCCTAGCCATCTTTTTTCCCTGGGCCTATATATTGCCCCGGGTACATTATTCCAAATTGCAGTGAAATTAACTCACAACTTCATTGCAGACAGAGTTACTGGCAGTTTTCAAGAATGAATTTCACCATTTTAAATCAAGCATACCCTTTACTAAAGACATATTTTCTGAAAATATCAATGGAATTGACCAGTTTGAATCAACCATACACTCTACTAAAGACACATTTTCTGACAATTTCAATGGAATTGACCAGTTTGAATCAACCGTACACTTTACTAATGACATATGTGCTGACAATTGGAATGGAATTGACCAGTTTGAATCAACCATACACTTTACTAAAGACATATTTCCTTTTTATACTCCATCCTGCCTCTTCAAGGCTAATATTACAAAACAGTGAAAACTGCTCAGGTTGAAAGATGAACCCCAGCTAAGCTGTATCCAGAGATAAACAAATCTACGTGTGTGCAGTGAGTATTCAGATTTAACAGTTAGACTAGTAAATAGTGCGAATCTGATGGCAAAGTATACAAGAGCATTCGGATAACGCCGACATCCCCCAAGGCACATAATAATAAGTTAATGGGAAACTACTGATTTCTTTGTATCGAGACAGTACTCCAGATCACACTCAAAATTTATGGAATCTAAGTTGGACCAAGACCCATCTTCTGATTTATTTCATGAAGTTTCAACTAATAGTATTTGCGTAATCTGGCGAACATACAAACAGGGAAACAGACAGATAAAGAAATGGTCATGAAAATAAATACCACTTTGCCAGAGATAATAATAGGAAAACTTCCCGAATGACGTTTATGAAAATATATATCAGAAATGAAGATGACACTGTAATACAAGTGTGTAACTTGAGTATTGTTTTACTCCAAAAGGGATGTTTTACTTTTGTTTTGCACCACTTTGCTACAAAAATAAGTAAACATAAGTCCATAATTACGAAGCAAATGTAATAAAATGCCTGTTAAACACATCCAAATTTATTATAACAGCCCTCAATTTTTAACTAGGGATTTCTCTGTCATTTCGGCAGAGATTTTATTGTAACAGGAAAGGGCAAGAGCTCTGTAAAATACTTTACAGATGATGTATATAACATATTGGTAGCTTACATAATTAATGAAATATTTATGAAAAATTAGCACTTGCTTACGTATATATAACACTAATAATCCATGGTAATTTACTCAGTCAGTAAAATATGTTGTGTGGTGGATCAACTCTTCATGACAGTTATTAGATTTATCTTTACTATATTAACCAGGGGCCACGGTGGCAGAGTGGTAACACTCTCGCCTCCCACCTCTGAGGCCGGGGTTCGATCCCCATCATGGCCTCAAGTGGGAAAGCTGGTAGTTGCTTACCGTTAGTCGGCAGTTTACAGTACAGAACAATAGTGAACTGTATGTACTGGTTTCCTCTGCCCTTCCAACTACCCGTCGTGATATGACCTGTACAGTGTTGAAAGCGACGTAAAACCCCAAATAAACAAATACTATATTAACCTCAGAAAATGAGAATTTAAATAATATATCTTACACTGTATTACTGTACATCAGGGTTAGATTCTGTCCACCACACACAACTGTTGGTAGCAGAGGTAAAACTCAATCTAATCGCTGATCAAAGGGGTTGTTTTTGTGCAACTTATCAGTCATTAAGTAGGTGAAAAATTACATGGAATTGGAAGAATACAAATAAACAAAGACTGTTTTTTTAAACAGAAAATGTGGATAAATATGCAATCAGTGTGTTATAGTAAAAATGATTCATTGTCTGTGCACTTATGTAGGACATAGCTAACATTATGCCATACCTGTGAAAGTGTAGTAAAACAAATTATCTTTGGGCGTACAAAAGCAGTTTTTTGCAGTTAAATATTACAAAGAAGCATTCTCCCTTTAATAGAATTCAATTTGCAGCTTATTTACAAACAATTTTTAAATGTTGTCTACTTTTCTTTAAATACAAAACATATACTCATATTATAAACTAACAGGCGTAATTTATATAGAATCTATTTCAACCCTTTATATTATGAACAATAAGCTTTCTCTTCCATCTTTATTTTGTCAATAAATGAACTTCCACTGACGTCATCTTGACATATTCTGCTTCAATCTCGCTTTGTTTTCCTTTCAACATTTACTTTACAAGTCAGAATGGTACCACAAGTTAGATACGATAAAATATTTGCATAGGTAACACAAATAACCAAAACAACATTTTCTTGGTAGCTAAACTAACAAAATGTGAAGGCAATTATTTCCCATCTGGATCAGTACAGATAACTGCTTAAAGTATTCTACACTTACCAGAATAAACAAGGCTTGCTTAAGAGAGTCTGAATTACACTGACTTAAGTTCCACATAGGGGAGAGCCGACTGCAGACTTTGCAAAATTTTGTGCAGGCCACAAACTGAATGATGTCATTTAATCCATGCTTGCATTAACAATTGCTCCAGAATTAAGTATATTGGCCCTATCATGCCCAGCAGTGAATCAGTTCTCCCTTGTAACAGTTCTGATGCTCATATAAAATAAATAAAGAGCCATTAAGTAGTTTTTCAATTATGTTGTAAATAAGCAAACAAGCAAACAGACTGAGTAACAAAGTAACAGGTCGATGGGATCAAAGGTCAAAACATGAGTATTTTTCATCTCATTCAACAGTTCCCTTTAAAAGCTAAGACCATATTGGAGCAGGTCTATAATTTCTCCCACGTGATGCATGAGTTGAATTCGATCACATGACAAAGTGTTGACAACCAAGGGATCATTTGGCAAATCTGATAGCTCAATAGTTTACCGAGGCCCCAAAGTATTGGGGAGAAATTTCGCTAAAAGGGGAAACACAGCAAACAACATGTATAGATTATTTAATTTTACCAAAGTCTAACCAGAAACTATATTGTGTTACTTATTTTAACTAACTACTGAAAATTCTCATTTTTTCAACATATAATGTGAAACACAAGGCCATGTTCTGAAATCTGAATAAAAAATTACACCCTGGACGGACTTATTCTTTGAGATGTAATATTGCAAACTGTTTCAGTCATCTAAAATTACAATCTTATATAGTTGTAACCATATGTATGACTATCCAGGTATGGTTAAGTCCATTATTTCAGCAGTAAACACCTTGAATGCTCAGTTGGCTGACCTACCGTGTTTCTCTTGCAGACACTGACTATCACTTTTTTGGAGATGTCTGGGAAGCATACTGTATGATAGAAAACCTCCTGAAAGTGTGAAAAAAGAATATTTCTTGAGTGAACATGATAGTATAATAAGAATGCGTAGTGAGTATCATATTGTTTATCTTAATGAGTGATATATATATTTTGGTATGTATCTAATTATTGATATTGTACCTTATTATTCACCACTTTGCTTCAATAACAAGTGGCACAAGTTTATAGTTACCAAAATAATGCCAAAAAATAGCTTTGAACTTAGCCTAAACTTAACAAGAACCAGTGGATGTAAAAACTTCAATTTTAACTTGAGATCTCTGCCATTTCTACAGAGATTTTAATCCAACAAAAATGACCAGACGTTCTGCAAAATAGCTTTCTGATATATATAACAAAGTTATAAATTTACATAATTAATGAAATATTTATAAATAAAATGACACTCATTTACATATTTCTAATGCTAACTATATCCATGATAAGGTGCACCGGTGAATACAAAATTTATTACCAGATCTGTAAGTCCCACTATTTAGGTACAAAATGTTTTGTGACAGATAACAACTAATACCATTCAAAATTTTCATTATTTTGGAGATTTAATTTTTATAAAACTTTCATGTCAAACTGGATGAAAGACTGCATGTTTTGATGCCATGTTACTGAAACACTCCACTTTACTGTGCAATATCTAAGGATTATAAAACAGAGATTATCATTAATCTTCCCTAGAAGCTTTTGGATTAACAGAGCTTTTAGATCCATGTTTCCAGTAAATCAGCACCACCACTTTCTATGAAGCAGTGGTTCTTTTATTTTGCATTAACACCACATTTACACTGATACAAATGGACACTATTTCCCTGAAGTGTTGTACTGTGACCCACGAGATATTACTTATAATGGATCTTGCAATACACTCTTAGAATTCAAAGTCATCCAAGAAAATATGCATTGGTTTTGAGGGAATAACGTTAAAGCCGAAAACCTGGAGCATAGTTTTTATCACAAGAAAAGTAGATAAAGTTATATGTTGCAAGGATTTTCTTGGAGATATCCAGGGAATATATGTGGTGTATGATATACCATATATCTTTATTATTTCCCTTACAAACAATAGAGATTATTTCTTATCAATACTTTGCAACATCATTTAAGAAGATAGTTAATTTCGATTTTTATTTTCTTCAAAATAGAGTATCCGAGTACCATGATAGAAAACCTTGTTGAAAAATGTTATTGGTATATATTATTACAGAAACTGGGAATCGCAGTTTACAAGATTTGAGCAAATAGTCACAGATATATCTTTGCACTGTTCAGAATAGGACTGTCTTATTGAAATATGTGTTTTTATCACTGTCAAAACGCCAATTTACCCCCTCTGTTTATAGACGTAGTTAGAAGAGTACTGTCTCATGTAAATAGAAAAAGTTTCAAGGTCAGATTAAATCCAAAACAAACATTCTCAGTCTTGGAGCAAACCCAAGACATGTCTAACTTGTATTCCATCCACCTGTGTCACTCTGATCAAGTGCATGTCCCGAGGATGTACATGTATAACAATTTGGCATTGTTTAAATCATTATTTATAATGTACTTACAGTTGGATATCAAGTTATAACATTTAAGTGTTCAATGATGTCCTCGTTTCTGTAGATTACTAAACATAACCTTGTTTTATTGTGCAACATAGCAGTATCTTTGCGTGTTTCGAGTGTTGCAGATATAAAGAGTAATAACTGGTGAATGCATCAGCAATATGTGGGACATTAGTAGTACATTTCTTAAGGGCCCCACCTCCTATTGTTTCTGTCAGGCTTCACATTTACTAAAATCTTGTGATCAAATGGATAAAGCTGGCGTTGGAATTCAAAGGTTACATATGTTTTGAGAATGAACTCGTATGAACAGTCTTTGTATTCCTCCAATTCCATAGATTTTTTTCACCTATTTAATGACTGATAAGTTGCACAAAAAACAACCCCTTTGATCAGCGATTAGATTGAGTTTTACCTCTGTTACCAACAGTTGTGTGTGGTGAACAGAATCTAACCCTGAATCTACTGGAGCCTATAAGGGTCATATGAATGAATTAACAATTATTTTGTAAGTCATAATTATGATGTACTGTATTGTAATTACAACATATGCCATCTCGTAATTACAAGACACTATCTTGTCATACGAAATGACATTTTGTAATTATGAGATAGCATATATTGACATTATGACATAGTATGTGGGTATTACGAATTATTGAGTTATTTTTACATACCTGATATCACTCTTATAGGCTTCCATATAGCTAGCAGAGAAGCAATGAAGTTTAAACAGAGTGACCTTTAATTTTAATTCTGTAACCTTCAATTCAGATAGGTAGACTCAAAGGGTTGGCAAAGGGCTGGCCATGAGCTATGCCTTGCGGTGGAGAAGATGACAGGAGACTTGTCCAAAGTAATTAATTTATATTGAAGAAATCTTGATTAAGTCCTCTACACTGAGCCAATCCAACAATATACAGCAGTGTATGTGTGTATATAGTAAACTATTCATAATATTTTGAAACAATGTTAACATTCCCGACACCATTAGAACACAAAAGCAACACCATTTTGTACACACTACTAACCTCTTGATAAACTAATTGTTAATTTTTATAACTACCCTGATATTGTAGTCACGAAAGGTACTAGCAAGGGATGAACCAAACCAGCCTGTATACAACACAAAACCTTTATACTGTAGCTAAGTTTCCATTTGTACCAGTTTATTTAACACAAAAGCTTTATACTGTAGCTAACTTTCTACTTGTACCAGTTTGTATAACACAAAAGCTTTATACTGTAGCTAACTTTCTACTTGTACCAGTTTGTATAACACAAAAGCTTTATACTGTAGCCCACTTTCTACTTGTACCAGCTTGTATAACACAAAAGCTTTATACTGTAGCTAACTTTCTATCTGTACCAGCTTGTATAAGAGAAAAGCTTTATACTGTAGTTAATTTTCTACTTGTACCAGCTTGTATAACACAAAAGCTTTACACTGTAGCTAACTTTCTACTTTTACCAGCTTGTATAACATAAAAGCTTTATACTGTAGCTAACTTTCTACTTTTACCAGCTTGTATAACACAAAAACTTTATACTGTAGCTAACTTTCTACTTGTACCAGTTTGTATAACACAAAAGCTTTATACTGTAGCTAACTTTCTACCTGTACCAGCTTGTATAACACAACAGCTTTATACTCTAGCTAACTTTCTACTTGTACCAGCTTGTATAACACAAAAGCTTTATACTGTAGCTAACTTTCTGCTGATCAATATGTTTTACAAATGCAGAGTCTGACTCATGTTCTGGATCTTAGTTTCTCAGTTTTTGAGTTATATTTGAAACAAATTCAAATAATACGTGGTTGTCTGGCAGTATCACTAAAGTTGAAGCAGTTGTTCAAGCAATAAAATAACATGACCACCAAATTTGACTGGAACAGTACACTGTTTCATTTCTGACTTGACCAAGATAATAATCTAAGACGAAGTTTCTGAAAATAGTTTATAAAACAAATGGTTTGCAGATATAAATCATTTCAAAGAGGAAATATATTCAACAATACACACAGATCTATTTTTGTACCAGTGTCTGTTTCTCCAGCTGAACATCTGTCACTATCTACTTAATAGTCTGTGGTGATAAATTGATGGGAAGATTCTTCTACATATCTACTCAAACTGAGAGAACAACAAAATCTTACCTAACAGTTATATGGCTGGTTATATTCCAGTTTATAACATGTCAGTTAAGTAACCAACAACCTCCCTAGTAACAGCTAGACAGCATTTTTGTGGCTCCAATGCAATGAAATTGCAGATGATAAAAAAAGACCAAATTTAAAAATTGACTTGTTTAAAGGTACAGTCAAATCTTCTTCTGTTTGATTTGGTGAATTGTGTTGTTCATTAATTGGTCATGTGAAGATTTGGGGTAGTGATACCATATATAAATTATATAACCTCCCACCAGAAGTCATATAAAATGTTAATTATTTTGTTGTTTAACTTATGAAGACTGTTAATAACTTGTGTTTGTGTCAATCGTTATTTTAATTAAAAGAAATTTATGTTATGAAAAATGAAACAAGGACATTTGTGTTTTAGTTTTAAACAAGTGTTTAATTTATGAAACGTGAAATTACAACAAAATGTTTGTTAGTTGTTTCCAAAATCTTTTCAATACATCCTTAATATTCTTCTTTTACTGGAACTTCTTTCATCAGAACTTGTTTTTCTTTTTGCATAAACAAAAACTAAAATAAAGTGTGTGACACAAGTATAGTTACACCAAGAAACAGAGTGAAAACAATACAACACTCTAAGTATAACGAAAAACATTACTGAATACTAGGGACTCAAGCACACAAAAAGAAAAGTTAATACAATACCTCATAAAGATCAAACCAGACTTACACAATTGTTGCTGAATAAGTTTCGATATAACTTCCCAGAGTACAGCAAAGTCAGTAACAACCAGTTACCAAAAGAGAAGTTAAATCTGCAACCTTTTGGAAAGAAAAAATATTAGTTATATCACATTAGCTATAATAACATAATACAACTGAATTAGCAAAGCAAGAGTTAAATGAGCTATTTGCTGAGAGAAGAAAGGGATTGCACCAGTAGTTAAACCAGCCAGAAAACATTATATCACTACAAATCAGCACTACACTGTATTTCCCATAAACTGGTCTGTCTCAGTAGGATTGTACATTTCTCACATTGTAACAAAACTGGAACCACAATACGTCAGGCTGTCTGGCATTTACATCACTACCATAGCCATCTACATGGTCTTGTTTATTTCTTTTGCAAGGATTTATTTGTAATTGATATACGCAAACTATCACTCAGTGTGTTGCATTTTTCATAAGGGGCTTTTACAAAGTAGCCCAACTAACAGTAAAATGGTTAATGCTAAATATATACTTCCTAGAGAATGAGAGTCTAGAGTTTTCTAAAAGTAGTGTGAATTTTTCTAAAATGATTTCAAAACTTTGAAGTATTTAACGGCAGATGGAACTAGTGTGAACATTTATTTACAGATATAAACCGAACATTCAATCATCTTATTACCCTCGCCTCCCCAAGGTATGTGTATCTGTTTGTTTGTGTGTCAATGCAATAACTAAAAAAACTCTCATTGGTTCTGGATCACATTTTCATAGAAGGTGAGGTCTACTGGCTCTGTCCCCCTCAAAGATGATTCAGAATCAGATCCTGATTGGGTTTTCCCTTGTTTTCACTTGTTTTTTTCACAAATATTTTTTACTTTGTGCTCACAAAAGGTGAGAGAACAGAAGATTATATACAAAAGACAAGAAATGTATATGGCATGGTCAAAGTGGGGAGACTGGATGATGGTCACAGTGAGAGCCTCTTTTAAAATTTCAAACAACTCTCTGAAGAATGCACCTGTGGGTAGATTCATTATGTGTTTTAGCACCACCTGTTGGCTTGGGTTTGTGAGTTCAGTTCTCAGGAGCTGCTGGTTTCTCCTTCCATCAGAGGTTTGTGTCTGAAAGAGTGAGACTGTGCTAGGTTAATTTTTATTTATTTTTATCACCAATACTTTTTTATATATAACGTTTATGGAATATTTTTTGAGAAGAACAAATAATACAACTGCATATCAACAGCTGAAAGTATTGATTTGTTGTCGGTGGAAGCGAAACCATAGTTTGATTAAATATCAGTGTGGGTGATATGAAAAGTATGGGGCTGATTCGAAGTCCCACTGCTACATTTCCACATGGTGGAGGTATAACTGGGACACTGGAAGGAGAGAGTAAGACAGGAGTTTTACAAACACACAGAATTAAGTCACGGCTCTGTTTATAATACCGTAGCCATACTATGGTATCATACATGAGTACGTTGTACAAGTTTTATGGCTTTATGTGTGCATGGGATATGTGTTACTGATCTTTCAATGGCTGACTAAGACTTTACTTCCCTCGTTGAAGACATCATATCTTAGGAGCTTGACCTCTTTATACTAGCTCTGGTTCCTTGATAGTATATTCTGATTCATACTTGTACTGAGCTTAGTAGCGATGGTTTTTGATTGCAGGCCTGTGAAAACTGTTCAGATGAAACACATAATGGCCAATAATGTGCACATATGCAGCAATTGACATGTACTTTCATGTCTTGGGTTATTACCTGTTGTTATATTCTTGTTTGGACCCCGGACCTATAGATTAAATACAGGGTTGCAAGCTTCATAATCACATTTCATATTGGAATGGCATGACCTATGACCCATATGACCTTTACAGTAACTTCACAATGAATTACTAAATATTATCAAGATGTCTGAACAATTGATTTTATTCTTCAACTTTATTTTAGTTGTCTTAGACTATGTATCTTCACTTTAATTTTCAGTTCTGTAACTTCATTTATCTTCGTGTCTTTACAGTTTTACAGCCTTGAATGTTGCCTATAATCCCTCTCAATGTCAATCCTTGACCTCACATGGGACTTCAACTATAGGATCGAATATAGTGTGCAAGTGGCACTAGTGATTTGTTCCTCACTGAACTTTTTTTATGCCTACTGTGTCACACGAAATATTTTTCAGATGGTTCCACTTGTAAATGCGTGCAAATATCAGTGAACTTTATTGTAAAAAAAGACCTTTCATATTCTGATGTCACATCTCGCCCATTTTATGGCTTGGTGACAAACCTTCCAAATATTCAGGCGTTTTGATATGCCACTGTTTTAGTGTGACCGTACTTTTAAACAGGTATGTTTTAAATTCTAGCTGGCCTGTATTTCATTTATGGGCATTGTAATTTGTGTCACCAAGTACGTTATTTTTAAATACCGTATTGTTTGAAAATAATCACAACATAACTTTAAAAGAAATATGTTATATCTACAGCATAATGCAAATATAATAGCCAAAAATTTGGTGATAAAATATACGTATACCAGATGGTATTCTCACTGGGTTCTACACCCCCAGAAGAATGTACGCTGGTAAAAGTGCACTTGCAGACTAAATCCAGAGGTAAACTATTGCCCTTTTTCTTTGAGTCAATCATCTTTTCCACATTGAGGTTTATTTTTATAGAAATTTTTAGACTATCTATTAGTTTCCGGGAGTCTGGTGAATTAGCTTCATAAATATGTGGGATTGACATTAACTGATTTGCTACAACAAATTTCTCTTCCAAGTAATATTAGTAATTCTTGTAAGGGCAGAATAGTTCTTTCACACATTTGTAAATCTAGGAAATTGAAAGCTGTCCAATATTGTAGCAATTCGGGCGTCTAAACTACCAGACTCTTTTATTTTATATTTATAAGGGTTTTATACAAGGGGATTAATTTACTCAATCCATCAAATGAGATAGTTTTACTGACCATTCTTTCGTGAGATGCTGTTTCAATCGAAAACTACTAATATCTGTCTCTCAAACAAAAATGTCTGCTGTTCACTGTACATCTACACACCATTTTCATACTCTAACTTGCATGTATTTTCAAGGAAATATTTTTAATACACATGACAGTGTACGATTTATATTTATTTTTATATGTATTAACTTTTATATGACTAATATTTATATATTATAGTAACTGTCGAGATATGTAATTTTTGGAAAATTCCCAGATTCTGTGAGGGTTTGTTTCAATATCTCAGGATGCTCATTGATCTACATTTACTAATGTTTTACATGGATGTGTAACAAAGAAGTTTTACCAAAAAATGAGGAGATTTTCTTATCACCTATAATACTTTAGTAATAGAGACGTTTCACTAAAACGTTGTCATTTCCTTATTAACTATGCTACCTTGGTAATTGCATGAGACTTTTTACTTAAACTTGTCATGTTCTTATCAACTATATTACCAAAGAAGTTTTACTAAAACGTTGCAATTTTCTATTAACCATGTTACCTTGGTAACAGAGAAGTTTTACTAAAACTTGTCATTTTCTTATCTACAATACTGTTATAACAGAAAACATTTCCTTTGAATACATACAACAATATGTAACTGATTTTGTCATTATCTTCAGAAGAAACATTGAGGTGTGAAAACAATTATAAAAACATTTGCAAATATTTCTGTAGACGAATGAGGGGCCACGGTGCAGAGTGGTAACACTCTGGCCTCCCACCTCTGAGAACAGGGTTCACAGTTCCCGGCCCGACCTCAAGTGGGAAAGCTGGTAGTTGCTTGCTGTTGGTCGGCAGTTTACAGTACATAACCTTGACCAACTGTATGTACTGGTTTCCTCTGTCCTCCCAACTACCCTTCGTGATATGACCTGTACAGTGTTGAAAGCGACGTAAAAACCAAATAAATAAAAAAAAACTAAATAAAATTCTGTAGACGAATGAGAATAATGATTTTCTAAATTATTAAAACCGAAAGTTGGGAGATCTTGTATATAACACCTCCATACACACAAAAAATGGAAATTAAATACTGTTTTGTTTAGTCTGTTGTTGCTTTTACTTATCTTATTGGCTTCTTCTTTTATGCTGACCTACAATTAATAAAATGCACCTCTTGCATTTGTGACAAAACTTGCTGACCAAAACATAAGCTATTTGCAAATATTCAGACCAGCCAAAAACAGATTATTAAGATTACTGTGAAGGTTTAAAAGTTCTAAAAATAAACAATTATTTCAAAACTAATTAAAGCATAGTTCAACAATTACAAGCCCTGCTTAATAATGATAAAACTTCAATTTCCCAAGGATTCATCCCATGGCTTCCTGAAATTAGAGAGTGCTCGCTAAAAATCCATTAATAATATCAAGGGTGTCAATTGTTTTGATTCCAGAAGTGTTGAGTAAACAGGCTATTATTTGATTACAATGAAAACCTTCAACAAAAGCCATTTATATTCTGATTGTAGTGTGAAAATATGTTCTTACTATGGTTTTTAACTGAGATTTTGTGCAGGTTCTTTAGTTGTCTTTTTTTCCTATGACTTCACTATGGAATATTTATTCTGGCACATAGACAATTTTATTTCAGTTATACAGTGAATGATGGCATTGAAACATAAGACAATGAAGACATAAATGTATATTACATGGCTACTGAAGCACTGGAGACTTCAGCTAAAGCCTGTGTCACACAATCATACAGATACAGCTTGAACTTCTTTTGCAATAGTACCTCTGTAAGTCAGGAAAGCTACCAGAAAAAATTGATGGATAATAGTATTGTACACATTTTTTCTCAATTGCAAAAGAATTATATATAAAATGGCTAGAAAGTGTACAATGAGTCATAGATATAACTGTTTCTGTGGGGGATTATTTTCTTAGTTAGTGAAGAGTACAATGTCTATTCAGGCAGCCTGATAACACAATTTTTAGAACTATAGAGGAAACAATTTAGACCACAGTCCCCACCACAAAAGACTAGACAGGTGGCGGGTGGTAGTTTATTAGTATATTAATAATAATACAATCACAATAGAGTAAGACATCTAATAACTAAAATTATATACATTTCTCATAAATTTTATAAGAATACGGTTTTTGAATAGATAAATAAATTCCATAACACAAGTCCATTAGAGTATAAACAGTTCTATTTAAGAATATTCTTTATACAATATATTAAGTAATCCGAGTTAATAAAAGACAATTCTCTGTTATGCAGATTAAAACAAATACTACCTAAAACCAACTTAAGGTCACCTTAATTCGAGCTGCCTAAAGTTACAAATAAGGGGTCAAGCAGAAATGTCAATAACAGATAGTCTCAAGTTAAGGTCACACCAAAGCTACTAAAAGGGGAAGAATTGAAGATAGGTAGCTTGAGAAATAAAGTGACCTAAAGTTTACAATGGAGAAGATCTAAAGACCAAAACGATGTATAGCCCATGCAAATACTAAAACCACTAGTAAGAACCGTGACAGCTTGCTGTCCCAGGCCCAACTGAGCAAATAATTATTAAGCAATTATAACATGAGTATGTCAAATTACAAGTGATACAGATTAATACGAAATAGCATGCATCAACACGTCAGAGTAAGTATCGTAGATCTGGGATAAGTAGAATATTGCCATAGGTAGAAGTGATTTCTAAGTCCCAAAAATTAATAATGCAAAACACAAAGATACCCAGATGTACAGATAGAAAGTGACCATTACTAGAACCTAATTTGATGCACAAAGAGTTACATTTCAATGTAAATAACAAGGTATAAGTAGAACTTATAATTTTGATTGCACCACAAATGTCAAAATCCTTTAAAAGGTGACAAAATAGCACCACCGTGTTACTCTGAACCTAATTCCTCACTGCTCTTTGTCTGAACACCAATCTTATAGATTAACCAAGGGTGATCACACAATTGTTAATTATTGCAAGAGAGCTTACTTTCGTGATATATTTAGCAGTTTATATTTTTAAGTGGATATCACTAGAATGTGTTATTAGTAGAAGTAAATTGCTGACATTTTGCAACGAGATTAAGACCAACTCCACTTATACAACTGGTGTGCCTCTTCTGCAGACATTTTGAGAATGTGTCCATTCGTCCAGAAAAATGTGAAAGCCCCATATGTCAAGGTCATAAGAAGTTATAATTACACACATAAATATTGCAGAAACACAAGTGCATACCCCTCATGCCATGTAACAAATTAACTATCAAACTTAAGAGCCAGGGATTTTTATGTTGTTTTTACATGAGAAATTATTACTAAACAAACATTTGGAGATCTCTAAAATTTCTCCCTTTTAATGAACATGCTACGTCATCAGTGGCCTTCAGAATCTTTTTGAGTACTTGAAACTTGATGTTTCCCCTTTCATTCATGAGACAAAACCTTTTGCTTGGATCCATAAAACACATGTCAGCAAAAAAAAATCACACAAGAAAGACAAAGTAGTCTCAGGTTGAGTGTCGTGTGAAATGCAACCGAAATTATCCCTTTGAAGCTTCTCTCGGGAGTCAAGGAATAGCTCCAACTGTAATGGTAATTCTTGTTAGAATTAATCAACTTTTCTGTCTGTGCTATATATCATATTACGGATTAAAATAGAGTTATTAAATGCAGCTGCCACAGCCGAAGTTTACCCAGAGGCTAGACCGAGTTTCTGTCCCGTCGCCAATTGCTTTTGATATACTGATGGACACAATGGCGAGGGACAGAGCTCACATGTACCTGTTTTCTGTGTAAATTTTGAACGGCATATTTCTACACATATTCCCACAAATATAAAGTGTTATTTACATTCTTTAAGCTATGTATATGTGCCGCTCACTAATATTTAATGCCTATCCTACTGTTATGTGTATAGTTTAACCAATTTTTAAAATGTAAACAAATCTTTAACAGTGCACTGCTATCTGCAGAAAAGAAATTCCTGGTTTGTAAAAGCAGTTTAGTGTAACAACATATATTGTAACCCAGATACAGCTATGTAGACATATCAAAGAATTTTTACTGTTAATGCAATAATTTCCAACAGTTCAAAATTTACACAGAAAACAGGTACATGGGAACTCTGTCCCTCGCCATTGTGTCCATCAGTATATATCAAAAGCAATTGGCGACGGGACAGAAACTCGGTCTACCCGGAGGCATACAGCATTGAGGGACAAAACTTGCAAAGTGCAATGGTTGCAAATTGCATTTTAAGCTGGACAATGGTTGTTTTTTTATTCCACTTGGTCTTTGAAATTCTCTCCCTCTATTTTGTATGTGTATGTACCATTATATTTTCTTTATTCTTCATTTAACCACCTGCCCCTGTCTCACCCTTCTGTTTAAGGCACCCGGAACAACCATTCTTGCATTTGTGACCTCAAAACTAGGAGTCAAATAATTGCATTGTGTGTTGACAAAAAATGTTGAAGAGACTTCAACACAAACGAAATTTCATTGCAATACTGAGGATATAATTGCATTGCAAACGTCATCGATTTTAGCATAATTCCATTTTATAGAAGTTTATTTGCCTCAAAAGCATTGGGTGCATATTATATATTATTAAATTACAATGATTACATATATGACGACTTTCATGCAGAATTCTGGACATCCTCCTCAGTAATCATGTGGATTGGTGGGATTCATGAGGGCGATTTGCCCGTCACATCAATCACTTTAGATTGCTGCTTACTATTGATTTTGGCTAGCAGCTTGAAAATTCAACATTTTTGCTGAGTTCTTCTGTGGTTCCACAAGAAAGGTTTGAAACACATTCCTGGTCAACTTTTTTTCATCATAAGGCATTTTGACCACAATGGATCACCTCCTCCTATTTGCACATGCCTTGTGTTTTAATAGGGACACATTCCTTATCTTCGTTGTGTGTGTTCTGCAGGATTGGTTTATAAGACAGGAGTTTATTCTAGAATCGCATTAAATAGAAAAAAAGTCATTCAGTGATGTTCCTAAATTATTCATGGCGGTGAGACAGCCCCTTAATGTTGGCAAAATAGGAACTGTCTCTGGATTTTGCCTAACATTAAGTTATGGAAATGTGAGACCCAAATACAAAGTTTAAAATTACCTCAGATTAGAGTAAGTTTTAAAAAGAGAAACACTGAGACGGGTAATAATATACTAATAACCGGGGCCAGTAAAGCCTTGCTAGAGGCTCAAGTTTATACCATTTCTATGGGTTATTTTTTCACACAAGTACACAAATATTTGGAATTCATAAAGCATTGGTGTATGTTAATATATATATAAGCTCATCAGACAGTCCCTGTCTCACATTACATGAGGTCACACTTTATAATGTAAACTGAAAGTTTTGCCTAATTACAAAGAAACCTGAGCTTTTAACAAGACTAGGGCTAATGTTACTTTAAAGTGTTTTTATGAATGATTCCAAAGCTACTTATATCATGAGAAAACAATCTATTGCCAGGGTATCCATGGTTAATTTATCAAAAACAGCAAATAACTATGGCATCATCATATCAACTAATTTCTCAGGTATCTCTTGTACTCAACAGGAGACTGGAATTCAATGATGATAAAAATGCCATAATAAATATGCAAACGGTATTTATTGCCACATTTATTACATATCATCTCTGTCAGGCGATGATTAACAACAAGAGAAACACCCGTTCTGTAGCGAAGCAAAATATAACCTTTACTTTTACACAAGCTGGAACATTTATTGTCATATTATAAAAAAAAAAAAGAATTTGTCAGAAATTTTTCACAAAACCTGCCATTTCAGACACAAACTCACCTTAATTTATTTGTATATTCATTTATTTATTTTAGTATTTTACATCACACCTGGTCCATTGTATTGGCTTTATTGTAATGGGTAGTTAGAAGGGTTGAGGAAACCAATACATGCAGTTGGTCAAGGTTGTGTACTATGTCCTCCTTTCTCGGCCTTGGTGGGGGTGTTGACCGTCGGGATCGACCAAGGGGAGTCCTTGGTCAGTCCTGCTTCACGGCTGGAGAGGTTCACCCAACAAGTGAAACAACCATATTGAGATTAATGCCCTTTTATTCAGTTAACTTTCCCTTTTACCATCCCCCATCCTCCGACTGACTAGATTGGGTTTACAATGAGCCTGATAAAAGTCACAGGCTCCACCCACACTAGGCAGGCTGTATAAACCATTGATCAACGGCAAGCAACTACCAGCCTTCCCACTGGAGGTTCGACCGGGATTCAAGCACTGATCTCAGACGTTGGAGGCTTGTATGTTACCAGTCTGCCACTGTGCCACCCTCCCTAACTCACTTAAATTGTGGGCTTGGTTCAAAGTTATTAATAGGAATAGTAATTCTAATTCTAATTGGGCTTTTATAGCGCGTAATCTCTGTCATAAAGACAGACTCTAAGGCGCATCACACAAAAAACATTGTTCAATATTCATAAACTAGAGACATTGCAGAGGTTAGCACTGATATTTGTGGTTGCGCGAGTTATCTTTCCACTGGAGCTTAATCATTGGGTTTTTTTCCATAGTTTACCTGCCCATTTTCAACAGAACAGTCTCTCAAGTTGTAAAATGGCTTTCTCTTGCAATAATAACTCACAAAACAAGGGTATAATTGTTCTACAAATTCCAGCATTTAAGATCAAATATTGCATTTTTTTGCAAGCTACAAGCTTAAATATCCAACGTTTCTAACCTGAATTGGTGTTTTTCAATAAGCTGAGAATAAACAAATAGCAAACGTTTGGTATTTATTCCAAGAAGGGACACAGATATGGATTGGTTATGTGTAAAATATATACAGATAATTGGTTTTGGTGTATATCACACATTTTCTTAAGAAATCAACATTTTTTTTTCTATAAATGATTTATATTTGGTTCTAAAGCAGTGAAAAAAAATAGTTCTAGCTTGTTGGTGGTTTACAGTGCAGAATCTGCCAAATAGCATACACTGTGTACTTCCAACCCTTAAGATACCCTTGTAATATCATATGACACATTAATAAAAGCAAATGTTAAACAAAATAAATACATTTACAAAAATCATAGTTTGCCTGTCAGATATTTAAAATATGACACAAGGTTCATTTACCTTAGCAGTTTCCCCGACATAAAAATCAGCCAATGAAACTGAACAAGGAAAGAGACTAGTCTTTAGAAGAGACAGTAAGATCAATTTATATTTACTATCAGGATATGTGTTATATGATCAAATCTATTAGTCTGACATGTGGAAATAGACTAACAGTTGTTTCGGGGGGTTTTGGGGGTTTTTTTGTTCTGTCCCAGAAAGGCCATAGGCAGGCGTGGTTTTGCTGCTGCTGCACCAGTGGAATGGAACAGGCTCCCACTTAATGCCAGGTGAGAGGTTACAACAGACCACATCAAGCTTTAGAAGCCAACTCAAGACTTACCAATTTAGACTAGCTTACCCACCAGCAAAGTCATCTTCCCCTGACAGGCATTTACTGGGTGATGACTTTGCTTGGTTTTAGGACTGTCTCATGTTTATGGATTCCAGTGCATTAGAGGATCTTCATCAGTTTTCAGCTATACAGATGTTTCTATTATTATTATTATTATTTAGTAAAGGTAGTTTAGAGGTAGAAATCACAGATATTAATATTTACACTGTTAACTGTCTTAATTCCACTCCGTACACCAGACGTGGCTTTATTTTGTATTTTTACTATTCTGTGTCTGACATCAGAATTACAACAAAGTTCCAATGAAGTGTTGTCGTTATCCTAAGTGACCAGACAGTAGACAATTCACCAAGACACTCGCTGACCCAAAAAAGTGCTATGCTTGAGATTGTAGTGTTTATAGCGATCCCTCAGTTTGAAACAATCGTAAAAGGGTATCCGAATTTGAATTTGTAGACTTAAGATTTGACTCACACAACAGTGCTACATTCCCAAACAGGGGTCGATCAGTATCAGGTTGTTATGGCGAACTGGTTTGACAAAGATATAACTCATGTTTATTAGCTTTCTGAAAGAATCTGCTTTTTTTAATTTGACATTCATCTCTGATAGATGCCCTCTTATGATAACATTCTGAGCAATTTTTAAAGCCAACATTTGCTGATTAGTTGTTAGATACCTTCAGAACATATATCTGCATATATGCCAGACTTGTGAACCCAATCAAGCTATTTAAAAAAAATGAAGACAGAATTGAAGGTTCATAGGTGGGACAACAAAATCAGATCAGTAGGATAAAACAGGACCCTGTACAAATGGAAAGGCTGTGGTTAAGATAACCAAGTAACCTCCCCATGTGATACATAGTTTATCAATGTACCGACTAGACTGAATGTCTCTCTTAACTAACCAGAATTAACATTTGGAAAGAAAATGGCAGTGGTGGGGAATTGTTCATTAACCCATTAAATATATAGAGTGTGATCTCACCATTTCTACCTGACACTATAACAACAACCAATACTGTTTCCTTGATCAATCCCATGAAAAACAAATCTCCAAAACAAGTGGACCAGATAACATATTCATTAAAATTGCTGAGACCAAATTTTCGCTCAAGTCTTCAGCTTTGGTTTCAAGTCTGATTCCACTTTGTTTTCGTTTAGATTTCATGTATTTTTTTTTTCATGTTAACTGATGTACTTATTTTTACTTTTTAACAGCATGTAGGAATACTCGATCATAACTCTTGTCATGAGTAGTGTCTTTTTTTCTTGAAATTCTGGAGACAAAAAAGTGATCTCCAGACATGTGAGCCCTGGAGAGAGCTGGCACTTAAAAACATTGGTATGAAATTACAGTTGTATGCAGATGACACAACTACATGCAAACCATATTCCTCAAACTAACACTTCCCCTACACTTATAGAATAAAAGGAGTGCCTTGATGATGTTCAGAAGTGGATGTCTTCAAGCAAGCTCAAGCCAAATTTCGAAAACTCAGACCTGATTTTGTTTGGTTCAAAGTACCAGCAAAACAGACTTATTGCATATTTCCGTCTCGGTATACTTGGTAATCTGACAAGTTTTGCTCTTCTGGTTTGAAACTTGGAGGTGATCTTTGATTCTAACTTTTCGTTCTCACATTCATTCTGTCTGAAGGTCTTGGTTTTGTGCATCTGAGGGACCTATGGGGCATTGGACAGTACCTCTCTCAAGAAACTGTCATCATGGTATCAAATGTTTTGGTTAGATGCCGTCTTGACTATTGCAATGCTATCTTTAGAAACCTATTGTGATTTAACTAGCATAAGTTGTAGTGCATTCAGAAGTCTTGCCATGTTTACTAACAGGAATAGATATGTGCATGTAACACCCATTTTTTATGGCATAGGAAGAAGTGGTTAAATTTGGGGAAAGATCCAGATCATATTCTGGACACCATAAAAAACATCTGGACCTATTTTCACTGTATTAACAATGACTTTGGTTTTCTGTTTGACATTATTTCACAAGTAATAAGTGGGTCTTCATGATTTTTAAGTTGGTAGGGCTGGCCAAAGAAATAGGGATTACATTTTAAGAAAAGACATGGATCATATTCTGGAAATGGAAAAAAGTCACACGTTTTCGGAAACATGCCTTGGAGGTGTATAAACTATGACTGCTTTTTAGTTTTTACCTTTTGAATTTAAAATCATTTTCATCGGAACAAAAAGGTCACTATAGCAATGGGTAGCTGTAGGGACCTTAAATCACTGGCAATAATATAAGCCAATTCAAATCAATCTGATAATAGTTGGAACATACCTTGCCTTTACTCGTTGAAAATTATACAAAATTAGCAATCAGCATATACCTTTTTGGCTGAATTTAATTTTTCTGCGCCAACATTTTTCACATATGGTTTTTAACAAAACACTGCACATGATGTTTATTTTAAAAGAACATCAGGCACTGTTAAAACCAGGTGGTATTGTTTAGATTAAACCTGCAGAACCAACAACAGACTTGAACATAGGTCTAACAAATGTAATCTAAGTCAAGGTTAAATCTAATTGTTGTGACTTATAAATAGAGGCAAAGAACCATAATGTTTGATATTCTATTACTTGTGTCGCAAACAAATTCGTATTATTTTCTTATAATGTGTACTATTATAATAGAAGATAATGTTATTATGACATATGACAAGCATTTCAAATATGTATAAAAAAACATATATACATGTGTGTGTGTAAAATCACAACTATACAGCACTTTAAATTGTTACATTAATTTAATTTAAACTGGGCTTGTTTGACAAAATAAACTGAACAAATGGATTCAAAACTAGAAATAGGAAATAAAGGAAATACAGTACAAAAATATTCTTCGTAAAAAAGATGGATTGACTAGGCATCTTAAAAATTTTTTATGCAGTTTTTATAATTTATAATTTAGGTTAAGTTTTGCGGAGGATAGATATTACAACAGAACAGGGACTATATTCACTGATGGGAATCAGCGAAAGAAGTTGATTCACTGAATTGACTTAATTGACTGAATATTATTTAGAATTGCTCAGTTGAGAGCATTGATTGTTAAAAGGTTGTTGGCAAGTTTTGATTGATTGATTGATTGATTGAGTGATTGATTGATTGAAACACAGTTACTGTATTCACGAATTCTGGGTTGCAGATATGGAAATGTATACCAACTCTCACCACACGTTTTACCCTGTATTTTCACTCAGAGTTCCCAATGAAGGAAGGAGAAATGTGGCATGGCCGAATGATCTATGACTTGTGTTCAGACACACAACCACCATACCTCAAGTTTGTCTGGGAATCTGTCCAACGGTCAGACATTATCAAATCCAACATGCAGGTAAGGTCCTTACTAAGAATATCTCTGCACTGGTTGATTCCTTGCTGATTTACACACAAATGACAACAAGTTACAAGACAACACAGTCTGATCAAACGGTGGAACTCATTGATATACATTGGCTGTTAGCATAGATAACAATATGAAAAGAGTCAATACAAAACTTTTTTTTTTGAAAATTCATAAACTTTTATCAGTTCAGTAGGTATACTCTTCCCTATTTCAGGGGCCGGTTTCACGAAGCTTCCTCTGGAAAGGACCTCTTTTAGGAAAACAAGGTTTTTTTTCCTTTGGGAAGGCCACTTAAAATCTCAGTTTCAGAAAGCCTCCTTTAACTCTCTTCATCCAAGGCCTTCCTTAAAACTTAAGGAGGGAGGTTTTCCCTCCTTTTGTTGAGAAAATGGGCTCAAAATAGTGATTGCAGCTGTAGAATGTGACAGAAACACCAGAAAAATTGGTCTGAATACAGCCACCACATATATTTCTCAACTTCAAAGTTCAAAATGGCTAAAAATAAAAACAAAATGCTTACAACAGCCCTGTAAAGTATATTTTTTAAAGTTTTTAAAATAGTTAAAGGATTTTCCACTGCAAAACTATAATCCCTTTCTGATAAAATTTTCAACAGTAAGCAGACAAGTTTTACAGTATACTATACACCAACACATATCCAGTGAAATATTTTTAATGTCAAAATAATCAGCAAAGTAGTAATTTATGTTTCTCAAATACACAGATGAAAGAATAATATGTATATAGTTCAAATATTTGTGTGTGTAAACAAAAGGATAAAATCAGCTGGCTTTAAGATATAGTTGTAAAATTATTGGATATTTATATAATTTTCTTGTAAAAATACAACAGAAGAAAATTGTTGCACAAAATTGAAAAACGAAATTTTTAGAGTTTTTAATTGTTAGAACACTGTAATTTTGTTTTCCTTTTTAGTGTAACTTTGAAATTAAATATTATCTTCATATTTTAATATGATCAGTGTTGCAAAAGAATGTGCAAAAAATGGAGAATACATTACTCGTGCGAAATAAGTAGACAAAGTATATTTTTATACAAGTATTGATAGTTTTAGTACAGTTAGAACATCTATTATTTGAACAGGTTGGGAGGGTGAGATATTGTTTAGAAAATAGAAGGTTCATAATATAATAGAGGAATTTTAATGTACAATAATAGGAAACTGCATAGGAGAGTGGAAATGGTTCATAAAATTAAATATTTACGTAATAGGTCAGAAAACAGAGGTTTTATGGCACCAAAAAATACTTCAAGGACAGTTTCCTTAAGTTTCAAGGAAGTTTCCTTGAAATTTCAAGGTCTCCTTTAAGAGAAGAGGCTTTGTGAAAATGAGTTTTTTTTAAAGAGGGAGAAATTCAAGGAAATCTTGAAATTTAAGGTAACCTTTATCTTAAGGAGGCTTCATGAAACTGGCCCCTGGTGTAATTTTGAAAGAAAATAAATTTTCTTTATTTTATAGAAGCCTCGAATTGTAGCCTATCATATTGGATTATATGTACTGGCCAAAATGGGACAAAATGAGGCCAAAATTAAAAGTCCAATTATTCTTTTCCATTGAAAGCTTTTAGATTAGCTGTGGTTGTGTCAGTGTATGTTAAAAAACGTTACAAAGAAACTTTATCGAAAATAAGTAGCAATACCATTCCATGTACAATACATAATGTTCATCCTTTCAATATTCTTTTCACCTTCTGTTCATTCTTTCATCCAGGAGACTTTAAATGACATATTCTAACATAGATGGGTAATTATTATCCCCCATGTGATATAATTTGATCTTTAATACCTGGAATTCTTTTGTTCCCCAGTGCCCCGTACCATGGATACATTTTGCTGATTTTGCCAAACGAGTGCCAAATTATGGTAAATAAGTTTTTAAAACTATGTAACTAAGAAATGTCACATAGTTCATCACAAAGAAATTTTCACAAAGCTTCAACTCACTTTTGTTGCATTGATGCAAAAATGACCGAGAAGCATACAATTAAAATTAGGTTTACATATTCATGTGTCCCTTACTATGAACATATTTCATGACTGAATTTTTTTTTAATTTGTTTCCATTCCTTAGCTAAACGTGGTTAGCTAATTAGCTTATTTCACTTAGTATTCGAAAAAGTAGTGGATGATAAATGTAAAAATAATCCTGGAGAGGTTTTGCAGTATATCTTGAAATTCATCAACAAAAAAGACAAAAAAGTGACATTCCCATCCTATGGGCTCACATGTTATTTTTTACTTCTGTGTCTCATTCTGTTTGCTTGTTTGTAAGTTTGTTTGTTTGCTTACAGCATTACTCCAAAACAACTGCACGGTAGATACGAATTTTTTGTGAGCATCAGAACTGTTACAAGGAAGAACTGATTCAAATTCGGGCATGGTGGATCAATAACCTTGAATCTGGAGCAGACTGAGTAATATACTTGGCAAAAAAGCATCCCAATCGTCAGGGACATAAAATTGTGGGGGGAAAAAAAACAAAATATAAGAAACAATCCCTAAATCAAAATAAATTACAAAGTTACATCTGATTTTTTCTTTATAATTTTAAGATTTATATAGGAATTTCTTTGAGCAGAAAAGAATGAATTGTTTCAACCAACTTAATTTCCCTTAGTGAGCCAATCCCATTAGCGATATGCTAGAACACAACTTTTGCAGAATCCTTGAATCAGAACGGTTTTGCATTGGTAGGATACCAATAATAATGAATATTTGCTACCTTAGATGAGAGCCATATTGTAATATATTCTACGATGCTGTATTGTATGTTTATACTCTAATATTTCTCTGTACTACATGACTCTAATTGCTATTAACTCATGCAAAGTACAACCATAAGCTCTTCAGTGACTGACATTCCCCTGACTGAGAGATAGAGGTTCAAGGATGGCCATTTATCAGCATACTGGAGATTCTTTAGCCTGCCACTAGGGATAGGACCCAATTACATAGACTGACCATTTTAAATTGTCGTCCTAGCGACTATATATCTGCCTGTACCTGGGTTTGAACCCACATCACGCGTGTTCCTTTGCAAGTAAGTTATCCACTTGTCCACAGTGACAGATTCAGTGCTTCTTATGTTTGTTGGCTCGTTGGGATGTTACCCCGACCTATTAATCTACTCATAAAGTTCTTGTTGCTTTCATCAGGTTTCTGGAAGACTCTACATGACTTATTCTGGTGAACCGGAGACTGACCTAGAGACGGGTGTTGCCTTTGAAGGCATGTACAACTTTGCCACAAAAACCAGTACCTTTACATTTAATTACCAGGGCACTGGATACGTGGACAGTTTCACCTTTCTACCTGGAGAAGAGGTCATGTACCTAGATGCTTACTTTGCAGGAAGTAAACGGAAATGTCTCAAAGCAGTGTTCACAAAGAAAATGAGACATACAGGATTACTGTAAAATGACAGGGATTCCTTTGTAAATTATGTAAATCAGATTAAATGAATCAAAGAAATAAAAATAAAGAATAAATATAAATAGATATAACACTTTAAAGGTTTTGTTGAAGTTTCTTTTGTTTCAAAGGATCAACTATGAATATAAACCAGGGTTGTAGTTACTGCAGTATCACACTGCCTGTATAAATATCAGCTACACCAAAACAGCATGGGGGAAATAAAACTAGAAATAGGACGTCCTGCTTAAGAGTAGCTGCAACATATTGAAAGGAGGATAGCATAGAAGAACACATATTATCATGTGTAATATCCACCCCATGAACATTTTACAACAATTGTACAGTAGTCTTACAAGAGCCTGTTTCATTTGTAAAATATATCAATGATGCTTAAACATTTATTAGTATACCTGTAAATTATTTCAGCTTCATGCCTTTTTGCATTGGTTCAAAATTTGCTCAAAATCACTCTGTCTCTAAAGGTTTTTGAGATATCCAACATTTTCGATTTCTGATAAAATTGAAAATGGCGGGCAAAATTTGAGAAATTTGACATTTTTCAGAGGCATTATACCAAAAATTAGCTTGAAATTTCTCTATCCCTTATGGTTTTCGAGATAAACAACATTTTCAATTTCCGCCCAAAATTCAAGATGGGAGGACAAAATTCTGGAAATTTTACTTTTTTCACAGACACTGTATCTAAGGTCTCTAGTAGGGTCCAAACATTGTTCGAAATCACTTTATCTCTAAGGGTTTTTGAGATAAATGAAATCTTCAATTTCCGCCAAAATTCAAGATGGCAGCCAAAATATTGTTCCTAAGAAAAATGTGTTTTTGCATTTTCAGCAGAAATTCAAGATGGCTGCCAAAAATGGCGGCGGAGCGATTTTTGTGAAATGTCGCCAGTACACTCTGCAGATACCATGCAGGTTAAAAATTTCGTCAAAATCACTCTATCTCTCACCGTTTCCGAGATAAATGCACTTTTGCATTTTACACAGAAATTCAAGATGGCAGCTAAAAGTGGCGGGAAAGCGATTTTTGCTTAAAGTCACCAGCAGAATCTTCATATACCCTGTTGGCCAAAAATTTTGTCAAAATCGCTCTATCTCACACCGTTTCCGAGATAAGTGTTTTTACGTTTCACGCAAAAATTCAAGATGGCCGCCAAAAGTGGCGGGAAAGTGATTTTTGTGAAAAGTTGCCAGTACACTCTGGCAAAATCCCTCTATCTTGCACGGTTAAAGAGATAGAAGGCAATTTGTGTTTTTCCATTTTTGGCAAAAAATTTGAAAGTTCAAAATGGCCGCCATTTTTTGGGAGAGGAAATTATTTTGAAAATTGCAGAGTAGTTTGCTATGATACTCTGTGGGTCGAATACTTCCACAAAATTGCTCTATCTCACACAGTTAAGGAAATGGAAGCAAATTGTGTTTTTTGCATTTTTGGCAAAAATTCGAAATGGCCACCATTTTTGGGAAGAGGAACTTTTTTTTGAAAATTGGCAAGAGTATATTTCTAAGATACCCTTATGACGAAATCGCTCTATCTTGCACGGTTAAGGAGATAGAAGCAAATTGGTGTTTGCATTTTTCGCAACAATTCAAAAATTCAAAATGGCTGCCATTTTTGAGGAGAGGAAAATTTTTTTTAAATTGCCAAGAGTACATTGCTGCGGGTCGGAAATTTTGACGAAATCGCTCTATCTCCCATGGTTTAGGAGATAGACATATTTTTGTTGTTTTTTTTTTGCTATGTAGCTATTACTCAGGAGGTAAAGCTATTTCCATTAACAACAATACCAAGCAAGTAATTGACCCTATAAACCTTCACACCAAATTTTACAAAGATAAGTAAAATATGTTTCCTTTAAAAGAGTGAAACTCGCCTCCCACCTGTGAGGCGGGGGTTCGATCCCCGCACGGGCTCAAGTGGGAAAGCTGGTAGTTGCTTGCCGTTGGTTGGCAGTTTACAGTACACAACCCTAGCGAACTCTATGTACTGGTTTCCTCTGCCCTTCCAACTACCTGTCGTGATATGACCTGTACAGTGTTGAAAGCGACGTAAAACCCCAAATAAACAAACAAATAAACAATAAAAGAGTGAAAACAAAAATACAATTCAGAGTAGGCTCAAAGTAGCAAAGCAACTATTACTCAGATAGCAACAAAGCTATCATCAACCAAAAGCTTTCCTGGCCAAACTATTGACACAATTATCCTTCATATAAATTTTTGTGAAGATAGAAAACATTTCATTAAAACATCCAGAAAAATAGTCAACTCAAAATAGCATAATAGCTTATAGCACAGTAGCTATTACTCAGTTAGCTATACAGGTATTTTCACCAAAAGCAATCCCAAGCAAGCTACTGATCCAGTAATCCTCCATCCCAAATTTTGTGAACATAGGTGAAATAATTTTCCTTTAAAATGCTTAAAATAAAAAAGCTACTCACAGTAGCTAAGTAGCTATTACTCAGTCAGTTATATAGCTATTATCACTAAAAGCAATTCCAAGCAAGCTATTGACCTAACTACTGGATATAACAAATTGCCCAGAAGCAAAAAAGTACACAAAAGTAGCTATTACTCAGTTAGCTATAGAGCTATCTTTACCAAAAGCAATCCCATGCAAGCTATTAACCCAATAAACATCCATACCAAATTTGGTAAAGATAGGATAAATACTTTTCCTTGAAATGACTGGAAACCAAGTGTGATGCCGGACACCCAAAAAAGCAAAAAGTAGGGTGGACATAATAAGATCTTCCCTGTCAGTCTTTCCACTATGAGGGACATAAATTGCTGAACCAGACAGGTCGGTCCAATTAATAATGCTCTGATTTTGTTTGTCAGTGTCTGCCACCGGTCCAGGGTGGGACTGACATTGCCCTCTTTCAGGTCGAACTGGTAACCTACAAAGTCGAAGACTTGCTTACGGTCCAGTTCTGATTTTTCCATGTTTACGAGCCAACCTAGGTCCTGACAAAGAGCTACTAGTGTTTGTGTATGCTGGAGACAAGTTTGGTGGATCTGTCCCAGACCAACCAGTCGTCTAGGTACTGGTGGATTCTTATACCCTTTTGTAAAGCCACCAGTTTGACTTCTTTGGCCACTACAGTGAACTTCAAGGGAGCTGTGGACAGACCAAATGGTAGTGCTTTGAATTGGTATGTTTTGCCCTATACATGAAGTCTCAGATATTTTCTTTATTAGTTTTGTATGGGTATATAGAAGTAGGCGTCCTTGAAATCTATGGACGTGACCCACTCCACTGTCTGTATGGAGGTCCAGATCTTTTCTGGTGTCTCCATTTTGAATTTTTCTACCTTGAAGAATTTGTTGAGATTGCTCAGAACTAGTGTAGGTCTCCATTTGTTGTTTGGTTTTGAGACCAAAAATAGCAGGTTGTATAAGCCCAGAGATTCTTGATTTTTGACCAACTTGACTGCATTTTTGTTTGTCAGCTAATGCAATGCCTCCAACAGGTAGGGGTTCCTGTGAGGATGTACATAGCAGCTAATGATTGTGGGTGACCTGGTCATGTTTGATCTGGTTTGGAAGGGTAGGGTGTAACCCTCTTTCAACATTTGTACTACTTTGGGTCTTGTCCCCAAGGCTTCCTAAGTTTTCCAAAATTGGTTAGGTCATTTGCAACATTTGGGACATTTGGTGCAAGTTTTACATAACACAATTTAACTACACAGGAAACATTGTTCACATATTTTAATGGCTGATGTTGTCTTACAATAGCCGGACTTATGCCTTCTCCTTTGTGGCTGCACTTGAACAATATGTGCATGATTTACAACAAGACAATTTACATTTGAAACTGACTGGCAACAATTTACTGTCTCTCCAGATACAGGTCCGATCTGGTGAGACTGATACAAGTTTACTTTCTTTCTGTTCCTGTTGTAGTCCAGTCCGGTCCAGTGGGGCTGACACAAATTACACAATCTACAGTTTCTTTGCCCCGGGTCAGCAGCCTGAGAGCATTTACACAGTAATTGTCATTTATATGACTGCTGACCCTTGGCTGGATGTGAGGAAAACTTGTTGACTGTCGACCACCTCTCTTGCTCTTGTTGTTCAAACAACCTAGTTGTTTCCAAGCTGGCTTGCCAGAATTCTGTTCCTGTGTTTGTGTATCCAACCGTTTGTAAGGGTGAAATCTATTGTCCGTCCTGCCACCAGCCTGACCATGGGACCGGCCTTTGTCCTCAAATCTGCCAATCATCTTCAGCTTTCTTTAATACAGAGTTCGGACAGTGTAGGTAGGTCCAAAGGCGCCCGACATAAACCTGGCAGTGTGTCCTGTTTCAGGCCGGACTTCACATGAGCCAAGTCCTTTCTACAGAGTCCTTTCTACAGAGTGTGATGTTAGCCATGGAGACAAAGGTTAAATCTGGCAGGTGTTCCATGGCCTTGGCTACACACTGGGTGATACTGTTGCTGAAGTTCATCAGATACTGAAGCTCTTCTGTAGCAGCTCCTGCCTTGCCAGCCGACTTCCCTTTGGTTTGTTCGGCATGCCGAAATTTGAGCTGTGTCTGCATACCTTGCTGGACCTTACTGAGACACCAACTGAGTCCAGTTGCCAGGTTACAGACATGGACTCTCTGCCTGCCTTTTCTCAGTGTCTACGTGTGTCCTGTGACAAGGTATGTGAGCTTGGAGCTGGTGAGGCAAGTCCAGGTGATCTTGCTATCCGGCTGTATGCACTATTGAGTTTTGAAGAGGCACGGTGCAAGAATGACACAGAACCAGTCGGTCAGTTCCTGGTTGGGGTGTAGCCCGTACCATTTCGCCTGTGATTTGCTGTGCTTCACAAAAACTGATCCCTCTGCAGACCCACTCCAGTGACCAGTGGTCAGTTCTTGCACAACAGAGTCATTATCTGAGTCAGAGCTGGTATCCATATCAGTCTCTGGTAATTGCTGGACCTGTACAGGTGAGGTGCTGGGATCAAAACCAGAGTTATCAGTCTTAGTTGGTAAGAGGACTGCTGATGGCCAGTTGAGGGGTCGGTTGCTGGTGAGTAAATGAAGCACAGGGCCTGTTATCAGTCTTAGACTGGTGAGAAGGCTGCTGATGATGAGTAGCCAGTTGGCTGGCCGGTGGTTGGCGAGTACTGGCAGTAGTAGGCTGGTTGTCAGACTTAGGCCGGTGAGCAGGCTGTTGAGAGTTAGTTGCCGGTGGATTGGTCAGATGGAGATGCTGGTCGGTAGATCTAGGCCGGCTATCAGTCTTAGGCCGGTGAGCAGGTTGCTGATGAACAGTGGTCGGTGAGTTGGTCAGTTCCTGTTGATTGGTGGACGGTTGATCGGTCTGAAGTTTGAAGAATGGCTGGGTGTTGTCTACAGCACTGGCTGGTGGAGGATTAGTTGTAGGTCCGACCACAGACTGAAAAACTGGTTCCGGCTGGTTGAAAGTCTTTGACAAGAGCATAGTCTCCAGACGACTAACATCTCAGACCATTTCTGGTCAAGTTGCTCAAGCTTATTTATTGTCTGTGGTGAGTTTGGGGTTTTTAGCCAGTGATTTCTTTCCACAGCCCTTGCTAACATACGTGCCATCTTTCCTTTCCTTTAAACTTCTATTAGAATCTACAGAATTCTCACGTTTCTTGTTGGAGCCGGCTGGGGAACTACCGGCCTGTGAAACATCTGTAGCAACCCCAATAACAGTAATAGACGAGTGCTGTCAGATTCCTGCATTATGGCTTTCTGATCGCATTTTTTGTTCTTCTTGTCTTGGTACAATGAAGTAGCTAAATGTGATTTTTGTTCCTGGGTAAGGACATTACAACAGCTACAGTCTTTCTTATCCACACAGGAATCAGTGCCTTTCCCTTTGTCTCTACAACGGGCACAGTACGCATGGGAATCGAACCCCACCATAAAGTGTCCACAAAGACCCTGTTTCTGACCTGGTTAAACCATAATGATCTGTCCATGTATATAAACAAATAGTAGCAAGTTACACTACAAATAAGTAGCAAAATAGACACTAATCCACACTTTGAAGAATTTCACAAAAAATTCTGTCTGCACAGTACACGCGCCAAATAAAAAAGATGCTATGACGTCACGCTGTCTAGACAAGAAGGAAGTACAATGTGCCACCTGGCGAGTGCAGAGTGGGACTGGCCAGCTTGTGTGTTTATAATGGTCACATATGAGGCCACTTCTTCTGTCCTTTGGCGGGCCGGTCTGCACCTACCGAATTAGCAATTGTCCATTGGATAGGATGTACTAACGCAATAAAGTGGTGTATTTTTGTAGGTACAAGCAGAATTTGACCATAACTAGAACCGAATCCTTGAGTATATTGTAAATATTTATTACAACCCAGAGTAAATCGTGTATTCAATTTATTTCTTTATAGATTCACTGTACACCTTGCAATCAAAAAATTAAAAATACAACATCTTAACAAAATATTATCATCAAACAAATTTAAAACATAACCACTATTGAAAACACAAAGATGGTCACAAATCGTTGTCACTAAACAGTAATATAATAATACATCACAGTTGACTCAATCTATATATCAACCTTTGTACACTCAGTTGTATTTTTCCACATTACAACAATCAGGAAAGCAAGGAGATTATATTCCCCAGGTAATATGTACTGCAGGTTTTTCTTCAACAAAATAAATTGTAAATATATAATTATGTATATATTACGTACACATATTACAAATGCAAAGACTTCATACAATTATATACTTTTTACAATAAGCATGTAACATTTAAACATATGTGCATTTTGACAATTTCACTAAAAATAGAAAATGTTTTAAGGAATATGCCATTGTACAGTTTTGAGGTGTTTGTTTTTAACGTAGAAAAGACCCAACAATTTTGACCCTGTATCACATGATTTCAAAATAGTAGCTGCCATGTCACTTAAATACAACAACCACAATAATCATCATATGATCAACACAGGATTTTTTTTCCTCTTGTCACTCATCATGTGATCAAACACACAGCTATCACATGATCAAACATATAGTTGGTGGCTGCTCACTGGATGACCTTCAACTTTTTGCCTGTTTTCACAAAAGCTTCTACTGCCCTGTTTACATCCTCTGGTGAATGAGAGGCAGACAACTGAACACGGATCCTGGCTTTCCCTGTGTTGGTTAGATTAACACAGAAAAAAATCATATTAGATTGAATCGGATGACACTAGTTTCAATTAAATGCAGTCAAATCCGGAAGTTTAATATTCAGGGTCTGGGAAATACTTCTACTTAATCAGCATTTCTACATAATAGAATAAATATCATCCTAATATGACATGGTTGTCTGTGGTTCTGAATGGCTAATGGAGGAAAAATTGAATCGGTAAAATCAGCATAACCTGTGGTTTCTATTACAATCGCTCATTATGGCTGTCTCAACAATTAAAATGTCATAAAAATGTAAATACTAAATGATATTTATAAAATTTAAACACTTGTCATGTTAAAATAGGAATAACCTCCTCCAAAACCATGGTATACACAGAATTTAACCATGGTTTGAGGTAATAAAATTCTTCTTTACAAAAACTTCTACTTAACAGAATTCTACATGAAGAGACTTCCTTCTATACCATAATTCCTTTCTAATGAGCCCATGGGCGATATGACCAAATATTGCAAAAATTTAGCAAGAATGGGTGAGAATGAAAAACATTCAGGTTTTGTGAAGAAAAATTACCCGAATCTAGTTGCTCACATTTTAGTATACACAAACTAGAAGCAAGGTGAGTTGACGTAAATAAATCTATCCACAAATATGAAATAACTGGTAAATTAAGGAAACTGATGTCAAAAACAAGTAGAGGGTCATCAAATTTACCTGATCTATAGTCTTAATCGATTTAATTTACCTTGGAACAAGAAGAGCAATTTATGGATGACGAATGCCAACAAAATAAGATTGTAAGGGAAGGGCACTGAAGGTATGGGTTTGTTAGCGTAGGATGAGAGTAATATCCTAGAAATATTCTCCAAATGTCAATTAGATTAGATTCATATTTTGGTTAACACTACAGATCATTACACCTATGTTTTCAATCTCCCCTACCAAAAGCTAAGATGATATCAGGACAAGTCCACATTCCTGGCAGATGTTGCCAGAAGCTGTCAAGTGTCAACAAATGTCAATAATCATGAAAGGTGGGAGCCTGTGATTAGAGTGCATAAGTGATTAAATGGTTAAATTGATTAACTTCGTTAACCACACAAAGCCATGTGGTGTAAGATCTTGGCTTCTGTGTAGATTATAACTGAAAAACACTGATAATAGTTATGGATACAGGCTTTACCTATGTGTACAGTAGATCAGATAGATTTAAGCTGATTACACTAGATCAGATAAGACGATTTTGCAATATTAGTTCAGAAAGGATTAACACGCCCTATAGAATGTAAGACCATGGTATTTCCTTACATAAAGCCACACTCCAAAAGAAATATTCTCAGATGAATCTGTTGGTAATTAACTGAACATAGTTACAGGTTTTCCTGTGTATAATAGATCAGACAGATTAAAACTTATAAAAATATGTGGGATGTGGAATTATACAGTGTTGCAAAAAAAACATAGCCGCATTCAAGAAAAATATCTTATGATAAAGTATAGAGGGCCCACATGGCATAGGAGTTATTGAGTTTAAAACAAATGTCAGCTTCAGTTCATCTCTGAGATTAAAGGTTCCAATAAAGAGTTGACAAAAGGCAGAAAACAGGACTCATTAGAAATATTGTGAAATTGCATACGTGGTAGATTAAATGTCAAAAACTTTTGAAACAACCAAATTTCTTCCTGGGTTTAATTTTTCTCAACTGATCCATGTGGTATTTTCTTTAATAGTGGCATTCTTACCAAGTGGAACAACTGGAAAGCTGAACCCAATGACATAAATTCCACACTCTGAAAATATACACAACCATGTCAATTAATGTACTTTTAATGTATATTGATGCAGGCAGGAGAAGTATATAAAGCGATGGAGGGTAACATTTATTTTTATGTATATGTCATTTACAGCCAGATTATCCAATAAAACAAGAACTAAAAAATAACTGTGTATCATTTTAAAATAAAAATTATCTGGACCAATAAGGAGTATGAAATGAACAATTTGCCACAGTAAAGTATGTGAATTTCACCAGTATGGAAATAGCCTTCTATTTCCTTTATATATTTGTGATTTTTAGGACAACACTGGGTATCTTATCTCCCTGGTGCAACATACACACAGAATTTTGTTATTTTAAAGGGTGTACTAGTGCCATTGAGTTACCTAGAATCATACACTCAGTGGGTGATATTTAGAGATCACAATTTAAACTCAAGCTTTTAAAAAATAAATAATGACATACTAACCTTGTTACAAATTGACACTTTTGCAACTTTTCAAACCACAAAAACTTAATGATTGTTTTTTTATTTACCTTATTTATGTGGCTGTTCCCAGAAGTACAAGACATATGAAATTGTTCACAATATGAGAAATTTACCACCACAGACACCCCTTGATGTTAAAAACAATGAATCATCAAAAAAAAAAACTTCATGAACATTCGAATGGGTATCTGCTTGTAACTAGGATCGAACCCAGGTATTTTATGTTCCAAGGCGAGTGTTACCCACTGGGCCACAATGGCACGAGAACAAACTGACACAGAAACCCTAGGCCTTGGCTTTATCAAAAAGACTACAGATTAGTGGCTTAAAAAATTATTCATGAAAATTTTTGGTATAAAAATACTTACCCAGCATTTCATCAGAAAACTGTGCAGCAAGTTTGGCATCACCCAGCATCACAGGGCAGATAGGGTGTTCTTTGTCACCCTAAAAGTAAACAATAAGGCTAAAAACACCAATTCTAATATTTGGTGATGGTATTTGAATTGCATGTATTAAGGGAAAAAAATATCAATTCCTACCGATACCAGAGGAGGGTTGGGGTTAAATCAAAGCATTTGATTGATTGCAAAGTTTTGGAATGTTTTCCTTTTTCCAAATCCAGTAACTTCCTCTATTTTCTCTTAAATGTTTTGGTTTTATGTTTTTCTTTTCACAACTCAGTGATGTATAATACCACATCAAGTACAGAGTGGCCTTGTCGTTTATTCTGAATTTATCACTTTTTTTGCTAACATCTATTAGGACACAACTTCACAAACTGCTAGACAACAATAAATTTTAGTATTTGTGTTATTACACCACAGGAAGGTCAGTCACTGCAAGTTTTATTGAATGCAATTAAACCGATGGTGTTTGTACCTGTAAGACCCCATATACCTTATCAATAACATCTTCAGCAGTGGTACAAATAGCTTCAGTAGGAAACTCTTCTTAGAAATAAATAATGCAGAATTTGCAGAAAAACTGTGTGAAGCTAAATGGAACAGGGAATCTCAGTACCTCATAAATAAAGATCATTTAAAAATATCTGTAAAACTGGCTTCGAAATGATAATCAACAACTCCTTCATATGCTTTCAATATCGAATTTTACACAGGATTTTAGGTACAACAGAGTACCTACACAAGATCAAACTTTGTGATTCAATCCTATGCCATACAGGTGGTAATAAAATGAGAGTATCCCATACCCTTTTTACCTTACCATCACCCAACACCACTCATACATCATATACTACCATTCACTACTAACGTTAATCAGAAAATTCATCACAAAGTATAATATTTAGCCTTCAGTATTTTTATCTACATGACTGAGACCTCAGCTTTATTTCTACCAACAAAGTTCAAAGGTAAAGTTTGGGGTTTTACATCCCATTCAACAGCCAGGGCTATATTGAGGCAGGTACACTGTCTTGTTGCTTGTGGGAGTCAAACCCACACAGAGGTGACAGCCTGTGATTAGATGCCAAACTTGCTCACCTACTAGGCCACCGAGGAACTTCGCACTTCTACATACAATTGATATTGTAGTCTGACATTAAAAGATGGGAATGCTAATGTACACTATTTTTTAGAAAATACAAAGCTTTATATATTAATACAAAAACTAGAAGAAAGGAAACTTTAATGTATGAATTTTACAGGAAATTAAAATCTACCCAATATTTGTTGTTGACAAATGTACTACTGATGAACAAATAATAAATAGCTGGCGTTTATTTTTCAGCCTTAGTAAAAAACAAAATCAGAGATAAAATGGACTGTCGATATAAGAATGCTTTATAGATGGACCCTTTTGCCTAAAGTTGTAATGAGCATCATAAGGATGCTAATATGCATGAGTTAGTAACTTAAGTAGTCAGTTTCAATTTAGACATGGGTGATATTGGCACACTCTATGAGTGCATCATGACTACAGAAAAAAATAGGAGATGTAACATGGCATGTGAACTCTACCTGTGAGGCAACCCCCTTCTGTTTCCCTGTCTTACTGGAAATTCTTTAACAAATTGCAATTTTTGTGGCCATATTAAGTCCCTAATCTCACCTGATGCAAAGCTGGCACACATTTGGTCTTACTTCTATAGGTACACCCCAGTGGCAAATTCCAGAGTATACTACTAAGTCTGCATCATCTGTGAAAAATGCTTTGTTAAAATTATGCTCTCATATAAGACACATTTCCTGTATGAGTACATCATACATACAACATACTACTTACACCCAGTGTAAATCCAGCTTCTGTCATCTGTGACCTAAATTGTGCTGTGTTGGCAGCCAGTTTTTCAGCCAGTTCATTCGAGTCCATCAGGATGTCAAACACCTGCAACCAGATATAACTGGACTTACGTTGGTTTAAGCTTTCAATACACAGTATAGTGCATAACTTAGAGAGCAGTTCCAAGGATGAAGGAATGTGGTGTATATACTTGGCAACTCAAAATATATAAAAGCCAGCCTTGGCAGGCAAGAACCTCAGCCAACTGGTACAACTAAATGGGCAACAATAATGAGATTTGAGAAAATCAAAGGAACAACTTAAATTGTACAATGTATACAAAACCCATGAGATGCTGTCAGATGTAAGAACTTTCATGTAGTTGAAGAACGGGGAAAACTTAATATTTTATTTGTTTATGATACGAGAATTTCTTTTTATAACAGGAAGGCATCTTTCAATTTAGATGGAAGCCTATGATGTAGCAACAGTTTCTGTAGCTTAGATACCAATATTAAAATGCAACTGTAGTAACATGAGTTCAATAGTGACCCTTGGTTAAGTAAGAAGATTATTACCAAAAGGTATTAAAGGCTTTGTCATGGCAACAGCTGTTTCAAGACCCCTTCCAGAAACCTAAGAAGCTCTAGATCCTGTTGGTGTAAATGTATCCTGAAAATTTGGTGAAAATCCATACATGGGTTCAGGCTCTGAAACACCCACAAGTTTAGGAACCAAAAATCATTGCCATGGCAACAGCTGTTGTTAGATAACCCTTCAAACCTAATAAGCTCTCCTCTTTGAGTAAACATATCCCCAAAATTTAGTGTAAATCAAATCTACCCAATCTTTGTTTTCAGTATAGTTTTCCTTATTTTCAAAGATATTTGACATTTATTTTTGATAAATTTGTTCACATGAACCCCAATAATTACTTTACTGGTGACTCTAGTTTGTTACAACTTAACAAAGGTATCTCAATTCAGGATAATTATTGTAATATGGATACCTTGCACTGTTTTTCATCCCATGTTACACACCAAGTGTTTTTTTAATGTCAAATGTATATTTTGAGAAACGCGGCACAAGCAGCCATCAGATGGTACATTATACAACATGAAAAAACTTTGATAGCCAACATATTTTGGTTTTTGGAAACTGGTCACTGAAAATCAAAACAATTGCATCTCTAATTCTCCTAACAAAACATAATGAGAGCTGATATTGCAAGTTAAGCCATTATAAAAGCATGGACTACCCAAATTAATGAACATGATTTTACCTTGCTGGCTATAGCCACCACAGCTGGGGGCAGGGTGTTGGAAAATAGATAAGGTCGTGACCTATTTCTAAGTAGGTCAATCAGTTCCTGGGGTCCACTTGTGTACCCACCTGTAAAAAATGTGTGGCAAGATATTGAATTGATAAATTCACAGATATGTAAATGAGACTATTTTGTGCATATTTCTAAAATATTTTTCAACTTTTAAAAAAAAATGCAACAGGGTTGAAAATAACGAAACTGAACTCTGCAAACTAATTAGCTATATATCATCATGAGTTTGATAAGGTAAAAATCAGCAAACAGAGTTTGAAACTCACACTGACTTGAATCTTATTGATAAATAACCTGTGCAACACATGTGTGCAAAAACAAAATGAAACTTTATTTCTTAATATTTATATAACAAGAGATTAACTGATCTCCAATAATAAAGATGGGTCAAAGTTCAAATCTAATTAGAAAACTAGATTGGGCCAACTCGGCGCCAACATATCCCCAGACAGGTCATCACTCACGCCACAGGTTTTGATCGGGAATTTTTTAAAGCATAATTACCCATTATGAACTTCAGCACATCAATCTACTCTGTTTGTATCTTCCCAAGAAGATGGTGTATCCCCAGACGCCGAATACATAACTCAAATTATATTTTCAATCTTCCTGCAATGATAACTCTAAACCTATTTTCAAAGTATTTATTAATAAATGATTGATGATTGAATGTCCATTCTAAAATAATAATCCCAAAAGAGCATATCTCTTTCTATATTTGTTGACAAATAAAATATTATTTTTAACTCAACATCATACTTTTCAATCTTCCTGCAATGATAACTCTTAACCTAATTTCAAAGTATTTAAATGATTGATGATTGAATGTCCATTCTAAAATTCATAATCCCAAAAGCGCATATCTGTTTCTATATTTGTTCACAAATAAAATATTATTTAAAAAAAAATTATTTATATTATTATTTTATTATATTATTTATACAATTTGTAAATTGTTTTCAGTTATTCATTTCCTCTATTCCTATATATGTGGTCCATATATATGCAACCTAAATATGTGACACAATCTCAGTTCTGACTCCCCTTTGTGTTATATGATGAAGCCCACCACCTCCTACCCCACCCCTCTCCCCTTCTCCACACCTCTCTCACTATTACACAAGATCTGCAACCCCATTGAGTTCTTTGTTTCTCATTTGATATCACTAAATACCTTTGTTTATTTAGTGTCACTCAATATAGCTGGAGGTCCCAGAGGTGGGTGGGGGATGTGGGTTGGGACTACAGCATAAATGGTAAACAAACAATCTGATATATATCAAAGGGGTAATCAAATACAAAAAGAATTGAGAATTTTAAGTATGTGATTATCAACTGAAATGAGTTCATAACTGTAGGAGCTGTGTCAAAATTAACTGAGGCAAGTTGAATAAAACTGGGCTAGTTGAGGGTTAAAAATCCCCTAGTTTTACTACATAAGGATATACTTTTATTAATATTGGGACTTAAAGCTCACCAGAAAATAACAGTGTCCATTTTGCCTACTTGAATATGTTTAACCAGTTTCATTTTAAAGAGTTAAAAACTCAGCAAGCAGAGGTACAACACACAAAAATAAGTTCTTAAAAGACTAAGATAGCCATAACATCATTAATATTCAAAATTTAAGGAGACAGGCACTTCCTTTTAAAAATTCAAAGATTTCAGCTCTATGACCCACATAATTTGACAGTTACAGGGCTTTAAAGTGGCATAATGTCCATAAATTGGGTTTCTGTGGGCATTTTACAATTGTTAAAGAGACCTTAGCAATTAAACTACAGATCTGAAACTTTTTGGGGGACATACATAACAAACAAAAATTAGATATAATACAGTTTAAGACTTGTCACACTAAGCATTTCCAAATTACAGGGCAAAATACAGTAGAAAATGTCAAAAAAGGTCACTTGGATGAGTGTCTATGGTCGTCATACACAGGTTCAATGTCTACTACAGGCCTTGATGTTCGGTACATGGAAAAAGAAGATGCTTAATAATGTATTCCTAGTTGAGATTTCAGCCCTGTCAGTCACATAGTTTAACAGTCACAGGGCTGAAAAGTGGCAAAAAGTCCAAATATTGGGTCTCTGTGGGCCTTTTAGAGACCTCAATGTGACCTTCAAATTGAAGCTTCAGACTTAAAATCTTTCACAATCAGAGATTATACATAGAATGTATATCTAATATAGTTTGAAACTTCTCAGACTTACCATTCCAAGTTACAAGGCAAAATATGTAAAAAATGTCTAAAAAGGGTCACTCGGGTGAGTATCTATGGTCGTCATACACAGGTTAAATATCTACTAAAGGCCTTGATGTTCAGCACATGTAAAAAGAACATAATAATATATTCCCAGATGAGATTTCAGCTCTATCAGTCACATAGTTTAACAGTCACAGGGCTTAAAAGTGGCAAAAAGTCCAAATATTGGGTCTCTGTGGGCCTTTTAGAGACCTCAATGTGAACTTTAAATCAAAGCTTCAGATTTAAAATCTTTCACAATCAAAGGTTACACATAGAATGTATATCTAATACAGTTTGAAACTTCTCAAGACTTACCATTTCCAAGTTACAGGGAAAAATATGTGAAAAATGTCTAAAAAGGGTCACTCGGGTGGGTGTTATGGTCCTCACACACAGGTTAAATGTCTACTTAAAGCCTTTATTTCTGGCACATGTAAAAATGACATAATGATATATTCCCAGGTGAGATTTCAGCTCTATCAGTAACATAGTTTAACAGTCACAGGGCTTAAAAGTGGCAAAAAGGCAAAATATCGGGTCTCTGTGGGCCTTTTAGAGACCTCAATGTGACCTTCAAATCAAAGCTTCAGACTAAAAATCTTTCACATTCAAAGGTTACACATAGAATGTATATCTAATACAGTTTGAAACTTCTCAGACTTACCATTTCCAAGTTACAGGGAAAAATATGTGAAAAATGTCTTATAAGGGTCACTCGGGTGGGTGTTTATGGTCCTCACACACAGGTTAAATGTCTATTAAAGGCCTAAATTTTGGGGCAGATATAAGAAAACACATAGATATATTCTCAGATGATATTTAACTTAGATGAGAGACATAGTTTGAAAGCTACAGTGCTCGAAAGTGGCAAAAAGTGCATAAATTGGGTCTCTGTGGGCACTTTTGAGACCTTAAGTCGACCCCTTTGGGTAAACCTACAGCCCTAAAATTTTCTACAGACAAGGATTACATATCAAAGTTATACCTAGTGCAGTTTGAGACTCATCAGAGTTACCACTTCCAAATTATAGGGCAAAATATGTGAAAAATATAGCAAAAAATCCCTAAGTGGGGGTCTTTATGGGCCTCAAACACAATTTTCTCCTCAACTTAAAGTCCTGATTTTCGGCACATGTACTAAGAACATATTAATGTGTTCTCAGGTGAAATTTCAGCCAGCTGAGCATCATAGTTTGTGACCTAGAGGGCTCTTAGTGGCCAAAAGTGCAATTTCTGACCTTAAGGTGGCCATAAGTTCTCTTTTATTGGGAGTTTAAGGTCACCTTAAAATAGGGATCTTCCTTTGGACACCCTTAACATGTGTACCAAGTTTGAAAAAAAAATATTAATTTGTTTTTGAGTTATCGCGTCCACAAGGAAATTTCTACGGCGGCGGCGGCGGCGGCGGCGGCGGCGGCGGCGGCGGCGCGACGGACCTGAATCCAATATATCCCCGACTTTCGTCTGGGGATATAATTATGAAGAATGTGTTCCCTTTTTATGTTGATAACTATTTTCAATCACTTCATAAAGACAATTTTGAAATTTTGGCTTTTATCAGCAACAATTATTCAATTATAAACAGCCACTAAAATAAAGGAAGATGGCTTTGCAATACAATAAAATAGTCTCGTATAATCGTCCTTTATGTAATTAATATTCCTTTTTGTGATTCACCAACAAAATCCTAACAGCAACAGTTTATTTCTACAAGAAACTCTACAAATCTATACCAGTGCACATGATGAATATCTGAAAAGCCACAATATTTGTTTAACCCCAAACTGACTGCAAATTCATTTGTTTCAAGCTTTTGCATGAGGTGTGAGGCATCCACTTCAACAGTTTAACATTGAATGTGAGATGCGGAGTTTGGTGGAGCTAATTGTATTTTATATTTATGTTCACCACAATATATCCTTCACTACAGAACTCTTAAGTGTTATTTGAATTAAGAACTCATATAATGCATCCCAGATACCTATATTACTCCATCCAATAAAGTGGATGCCCAGGTGACTATTTTACACCCACTAGGTGCAGTTACCGTTCAATGCAATGGATGCCCAGATGTTTACATTATGCCACCGAGTTAATATCAAATGCAGCCGATGCCCAGATGCCTACATTACACTACATAGGTGGAGCTACTAATCAATACATTGGATGGCCAAACATCTACTTTCTACCCAATTCCATGTAATTGATGCCCATGTTGGTGGAGCTACCATTCAATAAAGTGAATGCCCAGACATCTACTTTCTACCCTCAAGTGGAGCTAACATGTCATGCAGATGTTGCAGTTGATGCCTAGATACTATGAAGGTAGAGCTATCATCCAATGTAATGGATGCCCAGACATCTACATTATGCCACCTAGGTGGAGTTAATATCAAATGTAGTTGTGATGCCCAAATATCTACATTACACCAACCAGGTGGAGTTAACCTCCCAAACAGTGGATACCCAGATGTCTAATTTCAATCATCAAGCTGGAGTTAACAAAGTGGATGGGTGGGGGTATTTGGCCATAAAGACAGCACATGCCAAGAATTATTTTATAGTTTGACACTTTTCATCCTGCAAGCATCAAAATACATCCTCTGAACACACTCAAGTCTGAAACCAATATTCACGAACATGTGGTTATTAGAATTACTCTTATTCTCTAATAAAAATTCAAATACACATATTGGATACAACAACTGTGCAGATAAAAGGTACCATTTATATTAATATAAATAACTATTGACAAACATGAAGGTATTATTGGTTAAATACTGTGTAGAAATATCCTTTTTAGAAAACTTTTGCGAAATTCTTCATTCTTGGTCATTTTTCTTATTCTTTGAATGTTTCTTGGATGATCATAATTTTCTATGACAACTATTTGAATAAAAGTATTCTACAAATTCAATACAGGTGTATCTTATCCTTATTTAACAAGTAATTTTTACTCTACTTTTGTCAGGGATGGTGTCCCAGGCACCCTTTTAATCAAAATCCTAACACATTAACTGACAAATAGAATAATTGAAGTTTTGTGTGTCAGTAACAGACTGTTAATCCCTCAATTAACTGCCTTATATTGACCAATATGGCTGGCAATATTTCAAAAAATATTTGATTTTTCTCATCAGAGGCTATGCCCTCTCATAGCACCCCTTACCCAGGTGCTCCCTTTGACCTTTACATTAACTGACACATTTATTAACATCTACTTATATTTATGACATACCAACTACCACTACATCTTTTCACCAACAATGATATTGTTCACCACCATTGACAAAAAATCATCAAAAACCAAGAGATATGATGAAAATGAAAAGAACCACACAAATTACACGATAATTTATAACTATGTACATGCATAAGCAATATGGAGAATCTACTAATAAATCATCATTAATCACGACAGATAATTTCACACATGCAAAGCTGATCAAATGTCAATTGAGAGTCAATTGTCAATTGGAATTTATCCAATGCGACAAAAGCATACTTTATAAAAAGAAGCAGTGATACAGGTAATTTGATATGTTGTAGTTGAGCAAAAATGAATAGCATGCAAAATACTCCAAATACAGTGGAAAAACTATTGTTACAAAAATAGTTGAATGGCGGAAATGGCTGGAAAAAGATTTTGGCAAAAAGTGTCAGATTACTCTGTGTATACCCTGTGGGTGAAAATCTTGTCCAAATCGCTCTACCTTACACCATTTCCAAGATAAATGTGGTTTTTTTCTGCATTTAACATAGAAATTCATTATGGCCAAAGAAAAAATTGAGAAAAAAACATTTTTAGCAAAAAGTAACAGATCATGCTTCATGTACCCTGCATGTCAAAAATTTCATCAAAATAGCTCTCTATCTTGAACAGTTTCCGCGATAAATGCATTTTGGTCTTTATGTAGAAATTCAAGATGGCCACCAAAAATTACTCGATCTTGCAATATTTCTGACATAAATGTTGGTTTTTTTGGGGGGGTTTTTTTTTGTTTTTTTTTTTTTTTTGCATTTTACACAAAAATTCAACATGGCCACCAAAAAATGCCCAGAAAAAGCAAAACATCAAAAATTTCCTCGAAGTCTCTTTACATCCCACTGTTTAAGAGATAAACGAGTTTTTGTGTTTTACGCAGAAATTCAAGATGGCAAGTAAAACGATTTTTAGCAAAAAGTCCCAGATGACTCTGTGTATACCCTGGGGTAAAAAAGTCCATTGAAATCGCTCTATCTCACACAGTTTCTGAGATAAATGCATTTTTTTTCCCAGAAATTCAAAATGGCCAGCCAAAAAAGTTCACAAAACAATGTTTCGCAAAAAGCGCCAGGTAACTATACTCTGCAATAAAAAATTTTCCTCAAAATTACTTTATCTTGCAATGTTTCCCAGATAAGTGAGTTTTTTTCATTTTATGCAATAATTTAAGATGGCCGCCAAAAAACGGTGAGGAAACGATTTTTGGCAAAAAGTGCCCGATGACTGTGCTATACCATGGGGATAAAAATGTTGTCAAAATCACTCTAACTCGCACCATTTCTGAGATTAATGCATTTTGGCATGTTATGCAGAAATTCAAGATGACCACCAAAAATGGAGAGGAGACGATTTTTGGCATAAAGTGCAAGATGATTCTGCACATACCCTTGTGGTAAAAAATTTGGTGGAAATTGCACCATTTCAGAGATAATTGCATTTTTATGCTTTAAAGCAGAATTCAAGAAGGCCGCCAATAATGGTGGGAAAACAATTTTGGGAAAAAAGGGTCATAATACTCTACATGTACGCTGCATGTCAAAATTTTCCATCAAAATCGCGCTATCTTGCACCGTTTCTGAGATATTAAAGCTTTTTCATTTCCATTGCTAACATTACTTTACAAAAATTGTTCATAAGTTGGCAATTTTGTACTGGATCACCTTCAAAAGATAATAATTTACAGATATTTATATGACAAACCTACTTGCCAAATTAACCAGCAGAAAGCCTAAAACAATGTTTTCAATTACCGGTTCTTGAATATTCTTTCAGGATTTGGTCATTTCTATCAAAACTAAACGAAAACCAGAACACTGGATTACAGTTCACACCACTACCACAATAATTGGGTGATGAGGATTAATTCTTCTGGATGAAACTTTACTGTGGTTGTGTTGGGGTTAATTAGTTCTCTTGAACAGAGTCTACTTTAATACTACAATACACACTGATTGAAAAACAATATTCTTCACAAGCAGGATTTGCAGCTAGGCCGATCAGGCATAAGGCAGGGATAAATTCAGAAATAAAACACAAATATTGAAAAATAAAACAGTCATGCATAGATTTCTTTTCCAAACTTACATCCCTAGCTGAATCTAAATCTGAAACCTATGATAAATAAAATATAAGAATTTCAGTATAAGAAAAAATACTACACACATTTACTTTTAAACCAACAATATAATGAATTTAAAATAATATTATGCATTTCAGTGTATCTTTAGATACAATAAATCAAATATCACTGTTAGTACACTGAATATATCAGAATGCTGTTACAATAATCTTAATAACTATTACTTTGTTTGCAAAATGTCTTGAAAAAGTTTAACATGTTACTATATTTGGAATCTTAAAATACTGTTTCGTAATCTCAAAATTATAATCTCTCTGTATTTTTCTCTTCCCATTCCAAACACTTATGTCACTTTCTTGTAACCTTTCAGACCTCTTAAACTCTTCACGACCATGTTAGTTGGATGATCCTTTGTGTAAAACAGTTTTCTAAACTACGTCAGAATATGGGTATGCGGTTTTACCTGAGGCACCACCCAATGCCTTGCCCAGTGTTGAATTGATTATGTCTACTCTTTCTTGCAAACCAAAAAACTCCTCTGTTCCTCTAAAAGAATACATAAAATCCAATTATACACTGCTATTAAACGAAACATGGTTAAAACAGAAAACAAAAAAATTACTGAATGGAAGAATATACCACAAAGTGAAAAGGTAAGCTTACTTCTTACAGAATTCAACTTAAAGGGTTTTTCGACGATCTTTGTTTTGCAAACAACCCTCTGTCACCGACAGATACTTGTTTTTGCTGTCTGTACAGAACCCACCTTCCTGTTGCTCCCAAGAATCCTGTAGCATGACACTCATCTATGAACACAAGAGCATTGTGTTTATCTGCCAAGTCACAGATCTCCCTGAAATGTAGACATCCACAGGTTGTTGATTATAGTGAAAAGGCCCAAAAACAATTAATTACTACTGAGCTGGAAATCCCCCGTTGTCATTTTTGTGGTATTAAATCTGGAAGGCAAATACCAAATAGTCTTCATTCTTTCACCTGCCAAATTATTGATTTATCATTTGATAACAATAATATTTGGTAAATTTGATAAACCTGTAAATTTTGGATAAATGCATGGTGCCTGTCTTAAGTTTTTATATTCAACTTTTTGGGTACCAACTTTTACTACTCATAATTTGCTGATTAAAATGTCCATTGGAGGTAGAAGTAAAGCTGAACCCTCACTCATGTCAAGACTGAAATGTATAACAAATTTTCTCATTTTGAAAAAAAGTGGAAAAAATGGGTGGGTTTATAAAAGAAAGCAGCTAATGTACATAAACTTTAAAACAGATAGAACACAGAAGAACTAAATACTTACCACAAGGTAACACATTAGATTCCATTAGTTCTTTGAATTTTCTTCGGTAAAATTCCATTTCAAAGTACATTATGATTTTTCATCAGAGGCCCAATAGAAAATTTGAATAATTACTTTAAAGGTGCCACATTCCCATCCATACTGAAAACACCATCTGTAACAATCAGCTTTGTGCGGGCATCTTTTGAAGCTACGAGTTTCTTCTCAAGGTCTATTAGTTAAATGCACACACAAAAAGAAATATTATGTAAAGTATTCATCTCATCCACATCCATATGTAAACTAGACCTAGCGCATCGGAGAACCGATGCAAATTGTATCCACCATAAAGGCAATGCACCAAAACCTCTAGGACCAATAATAAGCGAGTTATAAGCACTTGCAGTTTTTGCTATCCTCATTTGACCTTGAAGGAGGGGCCTAAGGTCAAATCCGACCACACCAGAAGATTCCCAGCCCATGATTTTCTATATGCTGGTTTACCATCCCAAACCTCTAGGACCAATAATAAGCGAGTTATAAGCACTTTTAAGTTTGGCTGTCCTCCTTTGACCTTCAATGAGGGGCCCAAGGTCAAATCCGACCTCACCAGAAGATTCCCAGCCCATGATTTTCTATATGTTGGTTTACCATCCCAAACCTCTACGACCAATAATAAGCGAGTTATAGGCACTATTACCTTTGGCTATCCTCGTTTGACCTTGAAGGAGGGGCCCAAGGTCAAATGAGACCACACCAGAAGATTCCCAGCCCATGATTTTCTATATGCTGGTTTACCATCCCAAACCTCTAGGACCAATAATAAGCGAGTTATAAGCACTTTTAAGTTTGGCTATCCTCATTTGACCTTGAAGGAGGGTCCCAAGTTCAAATCCGTCCACACCAGAAGATTCCCAGCGCATGATTTCCTATATGTTGGTTTACCATCCCAAACCTCTAGGACCAATAATAAGCGAGTTATAAGCACTTTCAGTTTTGGCTATCCTCGTTTGACCTTGAGGGAGGGGCCCAAGGTCAAATCCGACCACACCAGAAGATTCCCAGCCCATGATTTTCTTTATGCTGGTTTACCATCCCAAACCTCTAGGACCAATAATAAGCGAGTTATAGGCACTTTTACCTTTGGCTATCCTCATTTGACCTTGAAGGAGGGGCCTAAGGTCAAATCCGACCACACCAGAAGATTCCCAGTGCATGATTTCCTATAGGTTGGTTTACCATCCCAAACCTCTAGGACCAATAATAAGCGAGTTATAAGCACTTTTAAGTTTGGCTGTCCTCGTTTGACCTTGAAGGAGGGGCCCAAGGTCAAATCCAACCACGGCAGAAGATTCCCAGCCCATGGTTTCCTATATGTTGGTTTACCATCCTTAACCTCTAGGACCAATAATAAGCGAGTTATAAGCACTTTTAAGTTTGGCTGTCCTCATTTGACCTTGAAGGAGGATCCCAAGGTCAAATCCGACCACACCAGATGATTCCCAGCCCATGATTTCCTATATGTTGGTTTACCATCCCAAACCTCTAGGACCAATAATAAGCGAGTTATAAGCACTTTTATGTTTGGCTATCCTCGTTTGACCTTGAAGGAGGGGCCCAAGGTCAAATCCGACCACACCAGAAGATTCCCAGTGCATGATTTCCTATGTGTTGGTTTACCATCCCAAACATCTAGGACCAATAATAAGCGAGTTATAAGCACTTTTAAGTTTGGCTGTCCTCATTTGACCTTGAAGAAGGGGCCCAAGGTCAAATCCGACCACACCAGAAGATTCCCAGCCCATGATTTCCTATAGGTTGGTTTACCATCCCAAACCTCTAGGACCAATAATAAGCGAGTTATAGGCACTTTTACCTGTGGCTGTCCTCGTTTGACCTTGAAGGAGGGGCCCAAGGTCAAATCCGACCACACCAGAAGATTCCCAGCCCATGATTTCCTATATGCTGGTTTACCATCCCAAACCTCTAGGACCAATAATAAGCGAGTTATAAGCACTTTTAAGTTTGGCTGTCCTCATTTGACCTTGAATGAGGGGCCCAAGGTCAAATCCGACCACACCAGAAGATTCCCAGCCCATGATTTTCTATATGTTGGTTTACCATCCCAAACCTCTAGGACCAATAATAAGAGAGTTATAGGCACTTTTACCTTTGGCTATCCTCGTTTGACCTTGAAGGAGGGGCCCAAGGTCAAATCCGACCACACCAGAAGATTCCCAGCCAATGATTTCCTATATGCTGGTTTACCATCCCAAACCTCTAGGACCAATAATAAGCGAGTTATAAGCACTTTTTAAGTTTGGCTGTCCTCATTTGACCTTGAAGGAGGGGCCCAAGGTCAAATCCAACCACGGCAGAAGATTCCCAGCCCATGATTTTCTATATGTTGGTTTACCATCCCAAACCTCTAGGACTAATAATAAGAGAGTTATAGGCACTTTTACCTTTGGCTATCCTCGTTTGACCTTGAAGGAGGGGCCCAAGGTCAAATCCGACCACACCAGAAGATTCCCAGCCAATGATTTCCTATATTCTGGTTTACCATCCGAAACCTCTAGGACCAATAATAAGCGAGTTATAAGCACTTTTCAGTTTGGCTGTCGTCGTTTGACCTTGAAGGAGGGGCCCAAGGTCAAATCCAACCACGCCAGAAGATTCCCAGCCCATGATTTCCTATATGTTGGTTTACCATCCCAAACCTCTAGGATCGATAATAAGCGAGTTATAAGCACTTTTATGTTCTGCTATCCTCGTTTGACCTTGAAGGAGGGGTCCAAGGTCAAATCTGACCACATCAGAAGATTCGCAGCACATGATTTCCTATAGCTTGGCTTCACATTGCAAACCTCTAGGACCAATAATAAGGGAGATCTAGGCACTTTTAAAGTCCGCTATGTGGGTTACTTCGGCACTCCGTGGAGTGGATGACCTTGAATTAGGAACTTCAAGGTCAAATGTGTGCAAGGTTGTAGAGGACATGTATATGTGTCATACTTATCACCTATGAAGAGATTCAACCTTCTACCTATGAGGAACAGCCAGTAGAAAAATGTAGATTATTTTCAAAGAAATGCCTGTGGCGGCCATCTTGTTTTTCAGAATGAGGCTATTTTCCTTCCCAGAGAAGCTTACCCCCCAATGAAGATATCCTGCAAATTTGGTGAACCTAGCTACTGTTGTTTTCCTCTTAGAGCGTTAACGCCGAAAATCTCTCTACGCGCGGCGGCAGCGGCGTAGCGGACGCTAAACCAAAGTATCCACCGGATGCTTTCAATGGATACAATTATACATAAAACAGTTTTCTTGACACTTCCTTTAATTTAAATACGACTTATTTTATATAAGTTCTGTAGGCACACAAATTTAAGTTGCTTTTCCATTAACAAGTATTCTGAATCAATTATTTGCAAACATCATACTCATATTATACTAGCTATGAACACTGAATGCTAAAATAATTACATCACTATTAAATGACCAAAATCTTCTACAGAAGCTGTGAAATGGTGATAACCTGCTTAATTAAAAAGTTTAAACATCAACATTTTCCCTTTCCCCAAAACCTCTGTGTAAATATCAAGGCTTTTGAGTCTTGATAAATCCTGTCTTTTGTACATGCATAGTTTACCCAGCCTACAGTGTAGCCAGTTAAATATGTCTCACAGTCTATGTGTAAATTGTCAAATATGATATGTAGAACAACTAAAACTGCAATACCTTCAAGGTTTCTATGGAGATATCTGTGTTTCTGTGCCTTACACAGGCGAATTCCATCAATTATAGAGGCGTGGTTCAGTTCATCGCTTACCACAGCATCTTCTGAACCCAGCAATGTCTCAAAGATACCAGCATTTGCATCAAAGCAACTGGCATACAAAATGGTGTCATCTCGCTGATGGAATTGAGAGATCTTGTCCTCCAGTTCTTTGTGAATGTTCTATTGTAAAAAGAAAAAAAATTGTGTGAAGACTGGAGGACTGGCAACTTACTTTGACAAAGTTTCAGGCCTGACAGAAATTCTACAAAATAATACAACATAAAACGAAAATTTAAATTATCATAATATGAAGTAAAATATACTACTGCTTACCACATTAGATGGTCTCAAACTGTCAAAAAATTTTATAATATATCACTACTGATGCCACTGAACATGATACCATACAAATGAGAAGAAATAATATGTTAAATGTTGAAATGGCCATTTAATTGTATTTCAATTAATCAAAAAAAAAATGATTTTGATAAATAATCTGATATACACAGTTATAGCCAAGTGAATGAGAGCTTAAGCTTCACTTCTACCTGCATTTGATATTTTAGTCTAAAAATTAAACTAAGGATACTTGGTGCAAAAGAAATTTTAACAACTTAAAGAAATGCACCATTGATGTACATTATTAATTTTTCAAGTAATTAAAAGATACCAAATATTTCATGGTGTCGAATGGTAATTGATCAATATACTGTTCATCATACTCAAATTATGAATATCTGATATTTGCCTGAAAGCCTTATGAGAACCAGTGTATCAAAATAGAGTGTCTAAATGTTAACCTGTGTTCCACAAATGAATCTAGTAGAACTTAATCCTGCTCCATAGTCATCTAAAGCCTTCTTTGCTGCCTCAATCACTTCTGGGTGACTCTGAAAATAAAGATTACAACTGACTCCATACAACTGTAACGTACTGTACACACAAGAATTGGTCATAGTTATGGTTTACATATTACAACAAATATATATTAGACATTGTTTAACTAGAACCTTCACTATCTATACATTTGGATCTAGTTATTCTTAGTTTCTATTTGTCTACAAAAATACTGTATTTCTTTATAAAGGGATCGCAAAACTCTGTCAAAGAATTCCTACAACTTGTAATTTCACTCCAATTAAACATATCATGTTTTACATTTAGCCTATCCATTATCAGACCAAAAGCTTTGCAATCCCTTAAATCATTAACAGATTAAACAAACTAAATAAATACAAATTATCAATACTTTCCCATTGGGTGGAATTAGCATTTGATTGTTGTCTGCATGTTCCACCACTTTGTGTATGCTAATACATATCACCCAAATCATTTTACATAAATGAATCAAAAGAGCAAAACAATTTCCAGAACAATGCATCACAATATAAAGTATTATAACAAGTGAAACTGGGTGATTATAACTTACTGATAGTCCGAGATAATTGTTTGCACAGAAATTCAGGATTTCTTTCCCTTGCCCTTTAACTTTGATCTGTGCTCCTTGGGGCGTGGTAATGACCCTTTCGTGTTTCCAGGTCCCTGCATCACGAATAGAGTTTAGCTCATCACCAACCACTTGCTTCATGGCAGCCACAGCTGAGCTGCATCTAGCATGCTTCAACTGAACACTAGCTGACTTAAGAATGGTGGAAATAGCTGCAAGATGCATCAGAGAAATAATAAATACAAACAGCGGCCCCCAACAGAGAAATCCAGTAAAATGTAAATGGTATATCTGCCTCTCAGTTCAGTACTTTGTATCCAGTAGATTCCAATTAAACTCATGAATATTAAAATAGTTAAGAATGTGTGATGAAATATATATTTCAATTATATCTGGAGTAGGGATCTTCACTGTTGACTATGCAGCGCTGTTGTCAATATGATGTATGAGCTATTTTTGTACTGTGAAAAAGTTTAATAACTTCAACCAAGGAGGTTATGTTCTTGTTAGCATGCATTTGTTTGTGTGTAAAATAATTCAAAAAGTCATGGACAGATTTTGTTTGAAAAACCTGACCTTGAGTCTGTTTTAGTTCAGCCAGAGTGGAAATATTCCCCACAAAGATCTATTTTATCTGTTTTGTTGTTTTTTGTTGTTTTTTTTTTGTTTTTTTTTTTGTTCATTTTAGCTTGTACTTTAATACAGAATGGAGGTCGTGGGGAGGGGGGGGGGGGAGACATTCCAGTACTCAATGGATCATGAGAGAACAATTTTGTGTTGATATAGATCTTCGGGGGGCTTTTGTTTATCTTACCTTTGGCCCATAATCTTAATTAACAAAAAAATGCCTATTATCTCCCTTAGTTGGTGTCAAAATGTGATGAATGGACATATGCTGTCACATAGGTACAGGTGCTTTATAATCTCTCCACCCAGACTGTGGCCGACGGGAGATTAAAAAACTAGACCCACGCATTGGAGAACCAATGCAAATTTGTATCCACCAGAGAGACAACTTTTTAATTTTTTTTTTTTTTTTATTTTCTTCAACATATGTACAACATGAAAAAAAAAACATACATACACATACATTTACAAAAAAAAAAAGAAAGAAGGTACAGGTTAGATTTACAATTTAGGTACAGTTTAAAAAAACAGTTAATGCTTTTAATGCACCATGACAAAAGTAAAGCTAGTTTAACCTCAGTAGTTGTGGCAAAAAGGACAAAATTATGATCGCACATTAAAGACGGAAACTAGGTCTCCTTCAATCTAGAAAGCACTGACCATGAATTTAGTAAGTATTGAACATTTTTGGTCATTGTAGATACCAGTAAAAAGACTAAACTCAATGTTTTGTTACTGTGTGCACAATCAAAAATGTATTTTTAGCTGAAAGAATACAATTTTGGGGGAAAAGGTTTAAAGAAAAGACAACTCACCAAAATCAGTGAAACATCGTTTGACCTAGGAGGGGCCCAAGGTCAAATCTGACCACATCAAAAGATGTCCAGCCTATGATTTCCTATAAGTTGGTTTCACATTGCAAGCCTCTAGGACCAATAATAAGCAAGTTATAATCACTTTCAAGTTCGGCTGTCCTTATTTGACCTCGAAGGAAGGGCTCAAGGTCAAATCTGACCACATCAAAAGATTCCCAGCCAATGATTTCCTATAAGTTGGTTTCACACTGCAAGCCTCTAGGACCAAGAATAAGTGAGTTATAAGCACTCTTAAGTTCGGCTGTCCTCGTTTGACCTTGAAGAAGTGGCCCAAGGTCAAATCTGACCACATCAAAAGATTCACAACCCATGATTTCTTGTAAGTTGGTTTACATTGCAAGTCTCTAGGACCAATAATAAGCGAGTTATAAGCACTTTTATGTTTGGCTATCCTCGTTTGATGCTCTCTTCATTTGACCTTGAAGGAGGGGTCCAAGGTCAAATCTGACCACATCAAAAAATTCCCAGCCCATGATTTCTTATGAATTGATTTCCCATTAGAAACCTCTAGATCCAAGAATAAGTGAGTTATAAGCACTTTTAAGTTTGGCTCTCCTCATTTGACCTTGAAGGAGGGGTCCAAGGTCAAATCTGACCACATCAAAAGATTCCAAACCCATGATTTCCCATAAGTTGGTTTCACATTGCAAACCTCTAGGATCAATAATAAGCGAGTTATACGCACTTTTAAGTGCGTTACAAACTTGTTAACATTACAAACTTGTCGCCCTGGGACAGTTTAGCATCACAGACTGCTGGTGGAAATCCTTTTCGGTTACGAGCCATTCCCGCCATACCAGTTCCTTTCTTGTGCAAATCCATAAGAAGCTGTGGTGACGTATAGTAATTATCAATGTACAATATATGCCCTTTCCTGAGATAGTCGTGCATTAAATTCATAACAAGGTCATATGTTCTGCCATGCTTGGAAACTGCCTGTTCAGTTTTGCCTGTGTATAAGCCAAAAACACAACAGTACACATTTTCGGAATCGCAAAGTTCATATGACTTCAAGCTGTACTAATCTGATATGTCAGGGGCATAAACACGCATGTGTACTTTGCCGCGAAATGGTATCATGCCCTCATAAATGCACACATGCTGACCAGGAAACCATACAATTTTGAATCTTGTTAATATATTGTCATAAACCTCACCAAGTTTGAAAAGGGGGTTATAACCTCTTTGACCTTACGGAATGTAATTTCTGTTATCAGATAAATGTAAGAAACTAGTTACACATCCAAGAATGGTCCGCCAGATTGCGGCAGGTTACCTAATATGAAAAATTTTGAGTGATTTACGGATCATATTTTACATCCGTGAACTTGTCCGTAACGTCCCTATTGTCCTTGTGTTATCCGCCATGGTTGCAATTGGTCCACAAGCATGGTTTGCAGACCTTATCTGTAATTGATATCCGTAACTGATCCGTATCTTATCCGTAGCGTCCTTAAACCAATTGGGGATGTCCTTGTGACATCCTTGACCCATCCGCATCAATAAAGGCTCGGAAAATTTCTATGGATATCCCCGGAGGCTGTAAGGACACCTCCAGATGTTAACGGATATTGGCGGAAACCCTAAGGACCAATAAGGATGGTCCTGGAAGAAGGTCATGGACATGAAATTTGTCTGCAGATATGCAGTTATTCATGGACCTGTCCACGGACAATAGGGACGGGGTTTACGGACGATAAGGATGTCTCAAGGACAATAAGGACGGGGTTTACAGATAGAATTGTTATTTCCCACGACACTCGGGAAGTTACGGAAAGTCGTTTTCTCATGGACGAAAGCCTATATAAAGGGCACTTGGCTTGACTTTTGCTCATACGATTTTGGCATCCCGATGATGATACATGAATTTTTAGAACTTTACAGCTTATACTGTATATGTTTGAGGATATATTTTGCTGGCATTTTTAGTCAAAATTTTTGAAGTTTTTGGGGTTTTGACCCTTTTCATCAAGCTCTGCCTGAATTAGCCAAGGCCTGAAGCTACGTCTTCTGTGTCTTCTCTAATAACTGGCAGACCCCCTGGCAGACCCCATCTGCTTCTCACCCTCTCTATCATAGCTGAAATGATGAGTAACTGCCTCTCCATTTCTAACAGTAAGAGTTTGAAGTTGTGCAAGACTTCTATAAGCTGACATCCGTGAGAAAAATTACGATCCGTAAACCTCATCCACGAGTGTCCACAAGGTTAGCATACCCATCCGGGGTGTCCTTGGGACGTCCTGGTGCATCCTTATGATGCCCTAGAGTGTTTCCGCTGCACTGTGGGTGGTCACAGATGTGTATCCGGTGTCATCCGTATGCAAAGAAATGCATCCCTAATGTCCTTGTGGCATCCTTATCATCTGTAGAGTTATCCGTGACGCTTCCGTAAATCACTCACTTGTCAAACATTCCCCCTCCCCAAAACCCAAGATCCGCAAGAGATCCTTGTTAGTTACCATATATGGAACCGTCGCCTATATCTGTGGGGTATCCTTGGAAGTGTAACTGGCCCCTTAGAAAGACAAAATGTTCATAAAAAATCTCTACTCATGATGCTTGGATAAAATTGTGTTTGCATGATTGGATCTGTAGACCAATATTCACCGAGATCTTCTTGTACAGTCAAGCCCATTGTGATGGTAAGAGCAATAAAACATTTGATATCATCATAAGTTATACTGTCAATTGGCTACTGTTTCAGTCGTGAGTAACTGCAAAGTTCTACCTGCTGTAAATAAGAACTGGCATACCGGTTTGTCTTGTCTGATATTATTTTAAAGTCCCCATCATTCAAAAAAAGTTTAACGAAGTCTGTAATTTCTGGATTTTCAGGCAAGTGTACCTGTAGTCCACATGTTCCAGTAAAATTTAAGGTAGATGGTTCCCTGTCACCTATCTCCAAACTGTCCAAGTTAGTATCACTGTCACTGCTCTCAACATCCTCTAAGTGGAAACCTTCAAAATCTTCATCTGAGTCATCTCCAAGGAATAATTCTGTATATATACACACTCAGATCCTCATTTACATACAGTAACTCTTTATAATTAGTTGCCATGGAGGTAGTGGTGTCATTGTCTGGGTATATGAGGTCTCGATAACGTGAAAACAGTGAGCGGTATCGCGGTGTCATCGTTTCACAAATTAAACCTAAATTTGCTCTTTAAATAATGTGCATTGACAACTAATACTGAAATAAAATAGATTTTATGCTTCATTTGTGCTGTCAGTTGTTAAAATTGTGGTTGAATATGTTTATGAGATGCATCACGGATGAACCTCCATTATCGTCCATTTTTTTCATCATGGGTAAATCTGCGATATCGCCACTCATGATGACACCACTAGCACCGTGCACAGAACTGTTTAAATGGTGAGCGATAATGCCATGTATCAACCTCCGAAAATCATGTATCCATCTCCAATAAATATCTCACATATTTGACATTAGTAAGCAACCAAATGGTGTTCACAGATAGCACTTCATCGTTTTTAATCTTTTCTACTCTTTTTCTACCGAAATACACACATAAAACGCTTTAAACAGACATATTTATCAGTTTCTTACTTTCCATTGCCCTTTGTTAAATACAGGTAAAAAGCCGTAATTATATGTCTGCCATTGCACCGAATGGAACCGAATAGCAGTATCTATATGTCCATCACTCAATAAGGGTTAAATTAAAAGTGATGATTTATTTGACAATAATACTGTAAACAACCATACTGTAAATATAATAAATATTTTAGGAAACCCCCCAAACTTCTGTCACCTCTTAGTTTCCTTAAAGTGAGTCGTGTATGTGTGTACAAAAGGCAAAGGAATCTGAATTAAATATTACAAGCAATGTGGAAGTAAAGAACCGCTTTACCACCACGTGAAACATGGTTGTAGTCAGTCTGTTTCATTCGATGACCGGTTGCATGGCAGTATTTAGTTCTGAACTTCAGAATGGCACGGTATGCATTTGCTCCCCGCATAGTGAAGAATTGCAGAACTAGGCAGTATGTGATGCGGTTATCTTGGTGATCCCATTACGGTCTATCGCCGAAATAACCACGTCTAGATCTCTAGAAGCGCGAGCCTCATTTGTAGTAGGGCATTAAACCGATAGAATCCAACTCAGAGAAACTATGTCTACAGTATGTACTGCTCAGCCAGTGAAGTTTGTCACCCCAGTGAAGTTCGTCACCTGCATTTTATGACAATATTAAAGAGTTTTTATTGTCCAGTTACAGCATATATGTACGTATACTTTGCCGTTGGAAGAAGCTATTCCATTTATTTAAATGTGAATACTGCCTGTCCTTGAGCGTTTTTACGGCAGGTGACGAACTTTACTGGAGTGACGAAATTCACTGGCCGACCAGTACTGCTCAGCCAGTGAAGTTCGTCACCCAAGTGAAGTTCGTCACTTGCATTTTATGACAATATTAAAGAGTTTTACTGTCCAGTTATGGCATATATGTATACCTTGCCAATGAAAGAAGCTATTCCATTTATTTAAATGTGAATATTGCCTGTCCTTGAGCGTTTTTACGGCAGGTGACGAACTTCACTGGGGTGACGAAATTCACTGGCTGACCAGTAAAGATCATCTGTGTGAAAGGAACCAAAAAGGCCATATTATCGCCCACTAACGTGAAAAGATTTGCTTACCACAAAGCTTCATGTCGTTAAATTTTCTAAAACTGTTATACGTACAATACTACTTCATAAAAAATCAACAGATCAATAAATATGTCATTAGTTATGTTACAGTATAGTGCACTTGGTTTTGTCACAACTTGTTATTGCTGACGATATACAACCGAAATATACTGGATCATTCGAATTAACCGAAACAAGAAATCAATTTTTTCTTTGTATTTTGGGGTTTTTACGTCGCTTTCAACACTGTACAGGTCATGTCACGACTGGTAGTTGGAAGCGCAGAGGAAACCAGTACATACAGTTGGTCAAGGTTCTGTACTGCAAACTGTCGACCAACGGCAAGCAACCACCAGCTTTCCCACTAGAGGTCAGGAAGAGATTCAAACTCTGATCTCAAAGGTGGGAGGCAAGTGTGCACCGTGTCCCCTCAGTGGCCTGTGTAATAATGTAGGTAATATGTATATTCTTGACTTATGGTGCCAAACATGCAACTTGCAAGCATTTATCTAGATTGATCTATTTATATTTGAATAACCTACTATTATCTCTTTTACTGTGGTTTCCTAAAAGCTTAAAATGTATTCAAAATTAAATTTGTACAACAAATTATAAGGTTTGTTCTTTGTACAATATGGAGCCAACAAGTGTGTACTAATGTGCCAATTACTCAGATAAATATATGTTACCTGATAACTTTAGATAATTAAATTGACTATATTATCAATTGATTGACTTTGTTCTTGTTTTCTATTTTTTTAAATCTGAAGTGGTTACATTTACTTAATTCATTGCCATCTTGATGTGTAAATTTTAATTAATTATTATCATAAGATGTTTTCTTTATCCTTAGTGTGATATTGATCAAAATACATGTGATGCATATCTACTTTTATGCAGAATGTTTATCACTTCTACTCAACAACACATTATTGATCCTTGCTGCACTTACAATTTTTTGTTGTTTTTCTCTGCTGCTTGTATTGACGATTTAAGGGTCAACAATTTTTCTCTAAAATCATAGTCTAGATAAGATCTAAATTTCCAAGTACCTTAAAGGGTTACTATCATCCAAAATTTACTATATACTTTTCTTGTAATCAACTGGCATAATGTATTTATATACATTGCCCATAGTTAGAACTCTCAAAACAAACCACACTTTATGAAATGAGTTTTATGACAAGCCTGACAAGGTAACAGTACACACTCCTCAGTTCAGCAAATTTATCAGTGAGCCAGTCTCTTATGTCAGTAATGCCCCACTAGAGAATCTGACTTTAGCCTACCTCAGTGCATGTCTGTGTTTAGTACAGTATATACATGTCTGACTTTCAGGATAATTGAATTTAAAAGCATTTTTATCAAAATGAATGTATAAGATACATGTCATAAGGAAATCATAAAGAAATCAAACACAGACCCTTTTAAAATATTTAAACACCAGCAGAACTTTACACAGAGTACTGAAAGATTACAAGTAGAAAGATACAAGCAGAGCATTGTAAAAAGATTTTCACCCTATGAACAAAATTTGGCACATTTCATTTGCATGAAAATGATTATTTGTGACACAATTTCTATGTACTTACTTAAATTCATATATACCGGTAATAACAAGTTTTATATAACTTTATAAATTAGATATACTACACCTCATTTCAATTTAGAAATACCAATGTCATTGGTCCTACCTATGAAATATAATAAACAGTAAAAATTGTAAGACTCCTTAATATCCTTATCATGCTTATAACCTGACCAAAATGGTAATATTCCACATCAAGCCATGACATGCAAAATGATTATTTTCTTCAGCTGATCACACAGTGTGTGTATATGTGATAAACATGGAAAAAAACACTTGCCAGTACTGTACTGAACTATATTTGGAGTCTTTGATACCTTGAACGACACACACTAACAGAATGTTTATAAACTGTCTTGTTAGGTCACCCTAAATGTACTTTATTACTGTCTTGTTAGGTCACCCTAAATGTACTTTATTATGGTAAATATAGCACAGGAAACCTGATTAAATCATACATCCCATATCCTTTTTTACAATTCTCTCTGTCTTATATAACTGCGGTATTAAAATCACCAAAATTAATAGGTCTGTTTTATCACTTTTCTAATTATTTTGTCTGGTTATGTAATGTTTTTATAGGCTAAAACATAAGGCCTTGATGAGTTGCAGTATATATAGTGTACTGATTCTCTTTCGCAGTTGCACAGTGCACTCAGTAATTTTCATATCTTGGGCTCAGTTTTGCCATATATGGCAGAGGTGTATTTTCTCTAATTGCTGATTACTCAGAAATTAAGCTGTGTTTCAAAACTCTGTTTGGGGAAATGATTTACCATATAGTAATACATGTTTTAAAGGCCATTTGTTATTGGGGTGTAGTAACCCTTTAGCATGCCCATTGTAGTACCCTAATATTTAAAAAATATATTTCTCTGACTTTTGTTGTATGTCTGAATGTGACATTTAAAATTCAAAATTTCTATGGTTTCTCTAATCAGGTCTCATAAAATTTTTGTCCCATACCTATCTTTCTTGTTAAGAAGTTCATTGACATCTTATTCTCTCTTATTACTAATATTATTGATCATTCAAAGTAGGAAGGTTTTTCCATGTCAACCCCCTTTTGAAGATAAAACCGAATCTGAACGAAATAACCAAAAGAATTATTTTTTTTAGTCTCCAATCTCAGTTTTATTTGCAATCTCACTGAGAAGCTAAATGAAAACATTCTCAATATAAGCATTTATCAAATATCCCCAGATGGAATAACAGATGCTTTCATTCCAGCAAAACAGCACTTCTGACACATAATGACATCTCTCAAATGTCAGATATTACTCATGAAACATGCAGCTTTAGTTAGGGGAATGTCAGTAACTTGAGAGTTGAACTGTACTTGTACAGTTGAATGGGTCATATAGCGCTTTGAGTCCTGTAGTACATGGAGATATTGCGCTGAGTATAAATACAAATACAAATATTTCCAATGCCTATTATTTTCAAATAGAACATTTATAAATAATTTATCAATTGAACACCAAGGTTATAGTGGTGGTAAATGCTTTTGAAAATAAAATGGTTTTGTATCTTTTTCAATAGCAAGTGTTATATTGTGAGAAAAAGAATATAGAGAGGACAGAGTCTGATGAGATGTTAAAATGTCACTGGGAGGCATCATATACATTTCCAATTTTCTTGAAAAAAACACCACTGATTGTCACACACAATCATGACTTCTTTCAGAAATAAGCTACAAACTCCTCTTTTTAGAAATTCCTTCCCACCATCATAACCTTTCTTTTGATGGAATCTGTTTTTGGTGTTGAACCTGATCCTTCTTGTTGTATTATTTCTTCCTGGATATTATTTATGATGCATAGAAAATTTGGAAAATGTTCTAGATCATCCTACACTGTTTGATGCATCTTGTTGTTCAAATGTTTTAAAAAATATTTTATGCAGTGGTTTCTTTAGTGGTTTCTTTAGAAATTAAAACTAAGCCTTTAAGAGCTGTGAGGTATTGTTTTCACCCACGGCGTCTAGATGGGCGAGGTGGGGTAGCTGGAAAAAGTTTGTCCACACTGTATCTCAGAAACCATAAAGTGTAGGAAGTTGAAACTTGGTAGGGGCATTGGTTGAGGGTGTGGGTGTGCAATGCCATGGCGTGACCTTGATTTGACCTTTGACCTTGCTGTTGTGACCTTGACTTTTAAACTCTTATCCAGGTTATATCTCAAAAACCATAAGGTGCAGAAAATTCATACTTGGAAAGAGATTTATTGAGGAGAGTAGGCGTGCAACATCATGGTGTGACCTTGAGTGGAGCTTTGACCTTGCTGTGGTGTCCTTGAGCTTGAAAATCTTGTCCAAAGTATATCTCAGAAACCTTAAGGTATAGGAAATAGAAACTTGGTATGGACATTGGTTGGCTCTGTAGGTGTGCAATGTCATGGTATAACCTTGATCTGACCTTTGACCTTGCTGTAGTGAATTTGACATTTAAAAATTTATTCTGGCTATATCACAGAAACGGTAAGGTGTAGGAAGTTAATACTTTGTAGAAACATTGGTTAGGGAGTGTTGGTTTGCATCATCATGGTATGACCTTGATTTGACCTTTGACCTTGCTGTAATGCCCTTGATTTTTAAAATGTAGTCTGGACTACATATCACAAACGGTCAGGTGTAGGAAGTTAAAATTTTGTAGGGACATTGATTGGTTGGTGTAGGTGCACAGCGTCATGGTGTGACCTTGATTTGACCTTTTACCTCCTTGCTTTAGTACCATTGACCTTTAAAATCTTCTCCAAACTATATCTCAGAAACCATAAGTTGCAGGAATTTGAAACTTGGCATGGCCATTGGTTCGGATGAGTGGGTGTGCAACATCATGGTGTAACCTTAATGCGACTTTTGACATTGCTGTAGTGTTCTTGAGCTTTAAAATCTTGTCTTGGCTATATATCAGAAACCGTAAGTTCTAGAAAGTTGCTAATTTGGAGGGCCATTGGATGGGGGGTGTAGATGTAAAACGTCATGGTGTGACATTGACTGAACCTTTGACCTTGCTGTAGTGTCTTTGAGCTTGAAAATCTTTTCCAGGCAATATTTCAGTAACCATAAGGTGAATGAAGATGAACCTTGGTAGGGATATTGGTTGGGGGTGTATGTGTGCAATGCCATGGTGTGACCTTGACCTTTAAAATCTTGTCCAGGCTATATCTCAAGAATGGTAAAGTGTAGGAAGTTGATTCCATATAGGGACATTGGTTGGGGAATGTAGGTTTGTAATGTCATGGTGTGACCTTGATTTGACTTTTGACCTTGCTGTAGTGAAAATCTAGTCCGGACTATATCACAGAAACCATAAGGTGTAGGAAGTAGATGTTCGTTAGGGACATCGATTGGAGGGTGTAGGTAAGCAAAAACATAGTGTGACCTTGATTTGACCTTGTTTTAGTGACACTGACCTTTAATATTTTGTCTGGGCCATATCTCAGAAACTGTAAGGTGTAGAAAGTTGATTCTTGGATGGGTCATTGGTTGGGGAGTGCAGGTATGCTAAGTCTTGGTGTGAAATTTAACCTTGACCCTGCCAAAGTGTGTTCACCTTCCATGAATGAGACATATTGCTCTTATGACAAAGATGTCATTTTCTGCAACTGATTATTGTATGCAATTTTACTTAATTGTGCCATTTCTATTGGTAGCTATACTTTGAATCCATTAATAAATGTTACAGCTTCATAAATTGCAGAAATTTTCTCTCTCTTAAATAGTATTTTTCTGCTAGCAATATTTGGACCCTTATGCAACTGACATGGTTTGCTGTGAAAGACTCTTGATTTTCGTACTGCTTCACTTCTTCTATGTCTCATGATGTCGAAAACTATTTCCCCAGCTGTAGAGTACAGGCATCTCTGACACTATTTTCTATAGTTGTGGGAAAAGAGGGGACATATACCAGTGAACAATTAAAATTGTATGTGAACTCATGCATCACTGAGACTGGGTAGCTACAATCTTTAGTTACACATTATTTATACATGTTACTACTCTTGATGAGCGTTAACTAATTAAATCTGACAAATGTTACATTATTTATACATGTTACTACTCTTGATGAGCGTTAACTAAATTAAATCTGACAAATGTTATATTTTGACAAAAGTTTATTGCCACCACATATTCATGATAAACAAGAGCCTTATAGTGTTTTAAATAAAACATTATTCCAAAACCCAAACTTATACAACAATCATCACAGGCTCAGAATTTAAGTTTAACATCAAAACAATTCATTTTGATCAGTGCTTGAAATGGCAGTTGGGTTGTTTTAAAATAGGACAGTGCACAAAGAAGCAAAAGATGGACTGTCTTCTTCAATTACCATTTCTCTGACCTTATACTGAAAGTGCCCTCTGTTGTTAAATAAATTATTAAAACTTAATTTGTAAAGCTTTCCTGAGTTTGCCTAGACTTGCTTATATTATGTATTAATAAAGTACACATCAGAAGAAGCTCCTCATATGACTGTACCATGCCCTGGAATGAGCTTCATCTTGTTACTGTGTCGTATTTTCTGTCTTGTTTCTTCTGTCATTTTGTATGATTGACAAATCACATGCATTGTTTATGCCAGTTTAATGAGTTGTTCAAGTAGAACTTCAACAATGATTTTGCTTTTGATCATGGTTGAAAGTATGTGCAACCTTGGTTGCTGTTTGTACTGACAATGGTTTAACCATGGTTTCTTCCTTGGTGTAGCCTTGTTTAGCAATGGCTTACTGTGGTGACCACAGTCAACCAGGGCTGAATTTTGGTAGGGGTTCCTTAATTAGTGATCTATGCTTGTATGTTAAAACCATGTAAGAGAAAAATTATTTGAATAAGTTATTATAGAGATTTAGTGCTGCAAGTACATTTAATTAGATATATTCAAGAACCAGCAGGTAACTGAATTTTTGAACATATAGTGTATAGAGTACATGCTTTATGTAATAACTGCCTCAACCACTACAACTGGTATTCATGCAGTCAAATAAAAGTTGATTTATCAGGGCTGTATGTTATGTCCAGTGGTCTGCATAGCCAGGTCATATTACAATCTATATACATGCTTTGGGTTGCAAAGGTCCAAGTTGGGATTTTACGTCCTGTCTAAACAGGCAGGGTCATATTGGGACAGGTCATCAGCATCGTCACTTACAAGAGTCAAACACAAACAGATGTGACAGTCTGTGATTAGATTCTAATCCTGATAATCCACTAGGCAATTGGGAACCTTTGTGGGGTTGCACAAAAACAGTGTACACTAGCCGGTCAAGATTCTGCAATCTTAATCAATGATGATGGGCAAGCAATATTTGACTTTCCTGCATAAGGTCAGGGCCAAATACAAAACCAATTAGCGTAATTTACTTTCCCCAATAAACATATTTTAGTTCCTTTTCTTTTTTCCTTTTTTTTGTAGGACATCACAGTTAATGTCACATTATTAAGACATGGAAGTTGTTTGCTAGTTCCCAACAATGTGTGCCATTTATCTTGCCCCAGTTGCTTCACTTGGGAAAAGACTTTAAAACATTTGCAAATGACACCAAACATTTTAAACAAGATAATAATATCCAGTAACGGAATTTTGACGCAAGTTTAAAATAACACAATGTTCCATATGGCCCAACACGGTTCATATTGTATTTCTTTACACGATATGCACTCCACTGATGATGACCATGCCTTGTATTTTATTGTCTCTGTTGTATTTTGGAATACATTGCACACTTCAAAAGTCCTCATTACCAGTATTACAATTTGACAAACTCAAACTAGAGGATCGCTCGCAAAAAAAGATAATGTTTTTGCATAGCAAAAACAAAGCGTCCCGAAAAGGATATAAAGGTGAGTGCTAAAGTATTAAGAAAATCCTTCGTTTCTAGCCTTATACTGTTGTGGCAACCAAAGTCAGCGCAGTCTGTTCTATCTAGCATGGTTTTCAAGATATAAGCATTTTTGTGTTTTGCAAAAAATTCGAAAATTCAAAATGTCCGCTATATTTGGCGAGACAAAAATATTTTGAAAATTGCCATGGCTACTCTGCAGAGATACCCAGCAGGTCAAAAATTTTGTTGAGTTCGCTCCATCTAGCACGGTTTTCGAGATATAAGCATTTTTGTGTTTTGCAAAAACTTTGAAAATTCAAAATGGCCACCATTTTTAGGGAGACAAAAATTTTTGACAAGACCACTGCCTCGGTGTGTATCTCCCGCCGAGCATTAAAGGAGAAGAAATAGCTTTTCCGAGATATTCACAATTTTTCATTTTCGTGTGTGAAAGTGGTACCTGTGAAAGCTCTTCCAAAAGTAGGTGAATGAGTTATTTGAGAAAAATTGGCTATCTGCAATACTATTAAGAGATAATTCACATTTACTCCTTTTGAGTAGGTGAGTAATTACCTACGGGTCTAGAACTTCACCAAGTAAAAGTTCTCCCAAAAGTAGATGAATGAGTTATTTGATAAAAATTGGGTATCCGCAATACTTTTAGAGATAATTCGCATTTACTCATTTTGAGTAGGTGAATAATTAATTAGCTATGGGTCTGAAACTTCACCATGTGAAAGCTCTTCCAAAAGTAGATGAATGAGTTATTTGAGAAAAATTGGCTATCTGCAATACTTTTAAGAGATAATTCGCATTTACTCATTTTGAGTAGGTGAGTAATTAGCTATGGGTCTGAAACTTCACCATGTGAAAGCTCTTCCAAAAGTAGGTGAATGAGTTATTTGAGAAAAATTGGCTATTTGCAATACTTTAAAGAGATAATTCGCATTTACTCATTTTGAGTAGGTGAGTAATTATCTACGGGTCTGAAACTTCACCATGTGAAAGCTCTTCCAAAAGTAGGTGAATGAGTTATTTGATAAAAATTGGGTATCCGCAATAGTTTTTGAGATAATTCACATTTACTCATTTTGAGCAGGTGAGTAATTAGCTATGGGTCTAAAACTTCACCAAGTGAAAGCTCTCCCAAAAGTAGGTGAATGAGTTATTTGAGAAAAAATGGCTATCTGCAATACTTTTAGAGATAATTCGCATTTACTCATTTTCAGTAGGTGAGTAATTAGCTATGGGTCTGAAACTTCACCATGTGAAAGCTCTCCCACAAGTAGATGAATGAGTTATTTGATAAAAATTGGGTATCCACAATACTTTTACAGAGAATTAGCATTTACTCATTTTGAGTAGGTGAATAATTAGCTATGGGTCTGAAACTTCACCAAGTGAAAGCTCTCCCAAAAGTAGGTGAATGAGTTATTTGAGAAAAATTGGCTATCTGCAATACTTTTAAGAGATAATTCGCATTTACTCATTTTGAGCAGGTGAGTAATTATCTACGGGTCTGAAACTTCACCATGTGAAAGCTCTCCCCAAAAGTACATGAATGAGTTATTTGATAAAAATTGGGTATCCGCAATAGTTTTTGAGATAATTAGTATTTACTCATTTTGAGTAGGTGAGTAATTAGCTACGGGTCTGAAACTTCACCGAGTGAAAGCTCTCCCAAAAGTAGGTGAATGAGTTATTTGAGAAAAATTGGCTATCTGCAATACTTTTAGAGGTAATTTGCATTTACTCATTTTGAGTAGGTGAGTAATTAGCTATGGGTCTGAAACTTCACCATGTGAAAACTCTTCCAAAAGTAGGTGAATGAGTTATTTGAGAAAAATTGGCTATCTGCAATACTTTAAAGAGATAATTCGCATTTACTCATTTTGAGTAGGTGAGTAATTATCTACGGGTCTGAAACTTCACCATGTGAAAGCTCTTCCAAAAGTAGGTGAATGAGTTATTTGATAAAAATTGGGTATCCGCAATAGTTTTTGAGATAATTCACATTTACTCATTTTGAGCAGGTGAGTAATTAGCTATGGGTCTAAAACTTCACCAAGTGAAAGCTCTCCCAAAAGTAGGTGAATGAGTTATTTGAGAAAAAATGGCTATCTGCAATACTTTTAGAGATAATTCGCATTTACTCATTTTCAGTAGGTGAGTAATTAGCTATGGGTCTGAAACTTCACCATGTGAAAGCTCTCCCACAAGTAGATGAATGAGTTATTTGATAAAAATTGGGTATCCACAATACTTTTACAGATAATTAGCATTTACTCATTTTGAGTAGGTGAATAATTAGCTATGGGTCTGAAACTTCACCAAGTGAAAGCTCTCCCAAAAGTAGGTGAATGAGTTATTTGAGAAAAATTGGCTATCTGCAATACTTTTAGAGATAATTCGCATTTACTCATTTTGAGTAGGTGAGTAATTAGCTATGGGTCTGAAACTTCACCATGTGAAAGCTCTTCCAAAAGTAGGTGAATGAGTTATTTGAGAAAAATTGGCTATCTGCAATACTTTTAAGAGATAATTCGCATTTACTCATTTTGAGCAGGTGAGTAATTATCTACGGGTCTGAAACTTCACCATGTGAAAGCTCTCCCAAAAGTACATGAATGAGTTATTTGATAAAAATTGGGTATCCGCAATAGTTTTTGAGATAATTAGTATTTACTCATTTTGAGTAGGTGAGTAATTAGCTACGGGTCTGAAACTTCACCGAGTGAAAGCTCTCCCAAAAGTAGGTGAATGAGTTATTTGAGAAAAATTGGCTATCTGCAATACTTTTAGAGGTAATTTGCATTTACTCATTTTGAGTAGGTGAGTAATTAGCTATGGGTCTGAAACTTCACCATGTGAAAGCTCTTCCAAAAGTAGATGAATGAGTTATTTGAGAAAAATTGGCTATCTGCAATACTTTTAAGAGATAATTCGCATTTACTCATTTTGAGTAGGTGAGTAATTATCTATGGGTCTGAAACTTCACCAAGTGAAAGCTCTCCCAAAAGTACATGAATGAGTTATTTGATAAAAATTGGGTATCCGCAATAGTTTTCGAGATAATTAGCATTTACTCATTTTGAGTAGGTGAATAATTAGCTACAGGTCTGAAACTTCACCGAGTGAAAGCTCTTTGGGATAGCTGCTCTGCAGAGATACCCTGAAGATCAAAAATTTCGTCGAAATCGTTCTATGTAGCACGGTTTTCGAGATATTAGCATTTTTGTGTTTTTCAATTTTTGCGCAAAAATTCGAAAATTCAAAATGGCCGCCTTTTTTGGCAAGACAAAATTTTTTTGAAAATTGGCATCGGTACTCTGCAGAGATACCCTGTGGGTCAAAAATTTCTTCGAAATCGCTCTATCTAGCAGGGTTTTCGAGATATAAGCATTTTTATGTTTTGCAATGTTTGCGGAAAATTCAAAATGGCCGCCATTTTTGGCGAGACAAAATTTTTTTGAAAATTGGCATGGCTACTCTGCAGAGATACCCTGTGGGTCAAAAATTTCGTCGAAATCGCTCTATCTAGCACGGTTTTCGAGATATAAGCATTTTTATGTTTTGCAATTTTTGCGAAAAATTCGAAAATTGAAAAATGGCCGCCATTTTTTTGCAAGACAAAATTTTTTTGAAAATTGGCATGGCTACTCTGCAGATATACCCTATAATTTCGTCGAAATCGCTCTTTCTAGCAGGGTTTTCGAGATATAAGCATTTCTATGTTTTGCAATTTTTGCGAAAAATTCGAAATTTAAAATAGCCGCCATTTTTGGCGAGACAAAATTTTTTTGAAAATTGGCATGGCTACTCTGCAGATATACCCTGCGCCTCAAAAATTTTGTCGAAATCGCTCTATCTAGTACGGTTTTCGAGATATAAGCATTTTTATGTTTTGCAATTTTTGCGAAAAATTCAAAATGGCCGCCATTTTTGGCGAGAGAAATTTTTTTTGAAAATTGAGATAACTCCCCTGCGAAATGTTGTTGAACTGTTCCAGAACATTCAATAACAGTTCTAGTGCAGTTCTTGAACAGTGTTCAATACTGTCCATAAAGTGTTCAACAAATGATTCAAGAACATTCTAAGATGTGCGAGAACATGAAATGGCACTCTTTGGCTGTTCAATAAAGTTCATAAAACTTTTGTTAAAGAACGTTCTGTACCAATTGTTCTACAAAGCAAAATATCTACAGAACCAGTAGTTCAACATAGTTCAAGATAATTATCTGAATGATGTTCAAAACAATTCTAAAACATTCTGTTCCAGAATGTTCTATAAATAAAGGTATTTATAGAACAAGTAATTCAATAATGTTCAAAATAATTATCTAAAAGAGGTTCAAAACAATTCTAAAATGTTCTGTTCTAAAATGTTCTACAAATCAAAATATTTTTAGAACCAGTAGTTCAACAATGTTCAAGAAAGTTGTTCAATACTGTCCATAAAGTGTTCAACAAATGATTCAAGAACGTTCTAAGATGTGTGAGAACATGAAATGGCACTCTTTGGCAGTTCAATAAAGTTCAGAAAAACTTTTGTTAAAGAACGTTCTGTACCAATCGTTCTACAAAGCAAAATATTTATAGAACCAGTAGTTCAACACTGTTCAAGATAATTATCTGAATGATGTTCAAAACAATTCTAAAACATTCTGTTCCAAAATGTTCTATAAATAAAGGTATTTATAGAACAAGTAGTCCAATAATGTTCAAAATAATTATCCAAAAGAGGTTCAAAATAATTCTAAAATGTTCTGTTCCAAAATGTTCTACAAATCAAAATATTTGTAGAACCAGTAGTTCAACAATGTTCAAGAAAATTATTTTAAAAAGGTTCAACACAGTTCTAAAATGTTCTATAAATCAAAATACCTATAGAACCAGTTGTTCAACATTGTTCAAGATAAATATCTGAATGAGATTCAAAACAGTTCTAAAATGTTCTGTTCTAAAATGTTCTATAAATTTATATATTTATAGAACACCAGTAGTTCAACATTGTTCAAGATAATTATTATAAAAGATAACCAGAAATTGCAAAATATTAGATAAGAAAACAAAACGCAATGTAAAATCTCAGTTCTAAGCAAAACACTGTTAAAGACTAAAAAGAAAGAAAATGTGCTTTTTCAAAAAGATAAGAACACATTATAAGTTGTAAAATTGTAAACTTACCCAGTATCTTTATTATCTTGCTGGATACAATAATTTCCCTCCAGAACTTAGCTTCAACATTTTCTCTACACAACACTGACTAAGCTCCTTTCTTGGGTTTATAATTACTTTATAAGATATCACTCCATACAATCCTTTCAAAATCCACTTCAACAAGTAAGACATATTTTATCCAAATTTAAAAAAATTGATGTTCAAAATGCATGGGTCAACTCCTATATTCATTCAACTCTAATATAACTGTTTAAACTTTCAACCTTTCCCCATAAACAAAGAAAAGGTTTCTCTTTTTCAAACCATCCAATCAGGAGTCATCTGGCAATAAGCTTATCTCAAGAATTCCAAACTCTGCATGGACACCCATGGCCAGTACAAAAACATTAGATTCTACACACTTTGTTTGTTCTGATAACCATTCAGATAGCCTGGATTCTGACTGTCACAGTTATGGTTATAAAATAATTGTATATCGATCTGATAATTTTTCAAAATATACAGGGTCAGTTGATATACACTTACTATAATACAGATAATCATATGGACATTCCTTTTCAAATCTGAAGGATTTTTCTAAACAAAGAGACAAATAACTTGGAGTGTATCTTAAAGCCAATAGAAAGGCTGTCTTTGAGATGTAGGTAAGCATTTCTGAGGTTCTTTCAGTGACACTTGCATTTTTGTTCTCAGTATAAATAGCTGATTCAATCAATCCCGAATAAAAGTAATCACATTTGAAGCAAACTACAATGTGCTATAAATAGTGTATCTTATTACATTAGCAGATATATTGTGTTTAGGGTAAGATAAAAATAGGGATTCCTAAAATATGTGCCATAAAATAAACATTTATAACTAAGTACAGACTTAATTGTCATCAAGTTATATTTATAATACTTTCTATTATCTATTGAGTATGATTCACTTTGCTATCATACTCTTTGGTTTACATAAAAAAGTATGTCAGCTGTATTTTTAAAATGCTAACCAAGGTTTTTTTTGGCAAACACTCAGTTCAAAAAGGTTCAAAACATGTTCTACAAGGATTATATTCAATTCCACAAACTTCAAAAAGTGTCCAAAAACAGTCTTGATGAACTATATTGAAAAATATTAAATTTAATAAAGTTCAATAAATGTCCTAAAACTGTCTTGTTGAACTATATTGAACAATATTCAATTCAATAAAGTTCAAGAAGTGTCCTAAAACTGTCTTATGGAACTATATTGAACAATATTCAATTCAACAAAAATCAAAAAGTGTCCCAGAACTATCTTGTCGAACTATATTGAGCAATATTCAATTCAAGAAAGTTCAAAAAATGCCCTGGAAAGTGTCTTGTTGAACTTTTTTGAACATTATTCAATTCCACAATGTTCAAAAAGTGTCCCAGAACTATCTTGTTGAAATATATTGAACAATATTCAGTTCAACAAAGTTCAAAAACTGTCCCAGAACTGTCTTATTGAACTATATTGAACCATGTTCATTTCAACAATGTTCAATATGTGTTCCAGAACTATCTTATTGAACTGTATTGAACAAGTGTTCTTGAACTTCTCTTTCAAAAATTTATTGAATGGATGTTGAACGTTCTAATCTGTTCAAAATTGTTCACCACAGTCCATGAAGTCTTGAACAATATTTCGCAGGGGCTAGTACTCTGCAGAGATACCCTGCAGATCAAAAATTTCGTCGAAATCGCTCTATCTAGCACGGTTTTCGAGATATAAGCATTTTTGTGTTTTCCTTATTTGGAAAATTCATAATGATTAATTAATCATTAATTACTCGGCCATTTCTTAACCAATCAATGCCAAAATCTAATGATTTCCAGATTTTAATAGAATGAATGTATTTGCCAAGTTTCAGGTGAATTGATAAAATTCCTTTCAAGTTATCATCCGGACAAGCTTCCCCATCAAAAAAAGACATTTTTGGTCAGGTGACCTCTCTGATTGGTTGAAATGTCACTGCAGCATATTCAAAACAAGAGGATGAAAACAAGAGGATATACACTTACTATAATACAGATAATCATATGGACATTCCTTTTCAAATCTGAAGGATTTTTCTAAACAAAGAGACAAATAACTTGGAGTGTATCTTAAAGCCAATAGAAAGGCTGTCTTTGAGATGTAGGTAAGCATTTCTGAGGTTCTTTCAGTGACAACTTGCATTTTTGTTCTCAGTATAAATAGCTGATTCAATCAATCCCGAATAAAAGTAATCACATTTGAAGCAAACTACAATGTGCTATAAATAGTGTATCTTATTACATTAGCAGATATATTGTGTTTAGGGTAAGATAAAAATAGGGATTCCTAAAATATGTGCCATAAAATAAACATTTATAACTAAGTACAGACTTAATTGTCATCAAGTTATATTTATAATACTTTCTATTATCTATTGAGTATGATTCACTTTGCTATCATACTCTTTGGTTTACATAAAAAAGTATGTCAGCTGTATTTTTAAAATGCTAACCAAGGTTTTTTTTGGCAAACACTCAGTTCAAAAAGGTTCAAAACATGTTCTACAAGGATTATATTCAATTCCACAAACTTCAAAAAGTGTCCAAAAACAGTCTTGATGAACTATATTGAAAAATATTAAATTTAATAAAGTTCAATAAATGTCCTAAAACTGTCTTGTTGAACTATATTGAACAATATTCAATTCAATAAAGTTCAAGAAGTGTCCTAAAACTGTCTTATGGAACTATATTGAACAATATTCAATTCAACAAAAATCAAAAAGTGTCCCAGAACTATCTTGTCGAACTATATTGAGCAATATTCAATTCAAGAAAGTTCAAAAAATGCCCTGGAAAGTGTCTTGTTGAACTTTTTTGAACATTATTCAATTCCACAATGTTCAAAAAGTGTCCCAGAACTATCTTGTTGAAATATATTGAACAATATTCAGTTCAACAAAGTTCAAAAACTGTCCCAGAACTGTCTTATTGAACTATATTGAACCATATTCATTTCAACAATGTTCAATATGTGTTCCAGAACTATCTTATTGAACTGTATTGAACAAGTGTTCTTGAACTTCTCTTTCAAAAATTTATTGAATGGATGTTGAACGTTCTAATCTGTTCAAAATTGTTCACCACAGTCCATGAAGTCTTGAACAATATTTCGCAGGGGCTAGTACTCTGCAGAGATACCCTGCAGATCAAAAATTTCGTCGAAATCGCTCTATCTAGCACGGTTTTCGAGATATAAGCATTTTTGTGTTTTCCTTATTTGGAAAATTCATAATGATTAATTAATCATTAATTACTCGGCCATTTCTTAACCAATCAATGCCAAAATCTAATGATTTCCAGATTTTAATAGAATGAATGTATTTGCCAAGTTTCAGGTGAATTGATAAAATTCCTTTCAAGTTATCATCCGGACAAGCTTCCCCATCAAAAAAAGACATTTTTGGTCAGGTGACCTCTCTGATTGGTTGAAATGTCACTGCAGCATATTCAAAACAAGAGGGTCAGAGGTGCCCCAAAAGGCGGGTTGCGCACGCAGGAAACAAGGTTAGCAACTGCTCTCATTAAATTTAGGAACAAGGAAAGAAATGTTAGGTTACCCACTTAAGGTAAATGTGTTCGACGTGCTAAGAAATGTAATACTTCTAATCTAAAAACGAACAAATGGACAGAAAAACAAGACAAATGAACGGACGGATTTACACCAATTTCGAAAGGAACCTAGCTATGATGGTGATGTATGTCCCTGTGAAGTTTGAATTAGATTGGAGTAACCGTTTTCGAGTTAGAGTCCGGAAACAAAAATGTGGACGGACAGATGGATGGACAGAAAAACGGACAAAAACGAAGAAACGGACGGAAAAACGGACAAACAAACAGACGGAATTTCACTAATTTCGAAAGGAACCTAGCTATGATGGTGATCTATCTCCCTGTGAAGTTTGAATTTGATTGGTCAAACCGTTTTAAAGTTAGAGTCCGGAAACGAAAATGTGGACAAACAGATGGATGGACAGACAAACGGACGAAAAACGGACAAACGAACACACGGAATTTCACCAATTTCGAAAGGAACCTAGCTATGACGGTGATCTATCTCCCTGTGAAGTTTGAATTTGATTGGTCAAACCGTTTTAAAGTTAGAGTCCGGAAACGAAAATGTGGACAAACAGATGGATGGACAGACAAACGGACGAAAAACGGACAAACGAACACACGGAATTTCACCAATTTCGAAAGGAACCTAGCTATGATGGTGATCTATCTCCCTGTGAAGTTTGAATTTGATTGGTCAAACCGTTTTAAAGTTAGAGTCCGGAAACGAAAAATGTGGACGGACAGACGGACAGACAGACAGACGGACGTCGGACACATCAATCTAATAGGCGGGTTGGTTACACGCAACCCGCCTAAAAATTCCCCAAGGCTACTGCCTAAATCTGCCAAATTTGAAAAGAATCCGCCTAATGGTTACAGAGTTATAAGGAAAACAAAATGCGGAGCCGCCGGAGCCTGAAGGTCTCCCATACACAAACAAGCGTCCGTTGCGGGACGCTTAATAAACACATGCATTTTCACATATATCAGAAAAAAAAAACTTTTATGATGCTTGAAAATTTTATTTCTCCAGAAATCTTCATAACAGGACACTGATTTTCAACCTTCGCATCTAATTAAGCATCAATAACGCATTTATGAATCTGCAACAATGTACAAAATAATGACTATTTCAATATTTCATTAATATTGGAGTAAGAAATGTGAAATTCCCCGCATTGTAATATTTTTCAGTGAGGAAACTTCTATCCCTTTGAGTTGCGGAAAAATCTCTACACATTTGTAATTTTTGTGACTTCATGAGGAATCTGATCTCCCTTGATGCAATTTTCAGCTCCGGCAAGGAGGTTATGTGACCAATGGATCATCTTTGTTTGATAGCAAGATTACAAAAAAAACGCAGCATGGATTTATATGAATTTTTTGCAAATACTGGGTTTTGGTCTAACATAGAAATGATTTAATTTTAAAAATGATCCACAACCAATTCTGGATCCAGGAAGTTTTTAAAAAGATTTTTTATCATTGCAGGCATTAGCAACAGTCTAGGTGTTGGGCATTAGTGAAGGTATATAATCTTTTAGTGCTCATTATATATATATTTGTTTTTACTTTTAAAGGATGGCCACCAGTGGTGAATCTCATTTTTCTTACCCTATAAATCTGCAACAATGTACAAAATAATGACTACTAGTATATTTATTGAAATTTCTCACTAAAACTATAATATTATAATTTATGTAACTTGCTTTAAAATAACACAAAATAGTTCTACAAATACAACTACACAAAAGTGTAAAATATACGTAAAGAATTTTAAAACTAAAAACAACTTTTCATGATAATTACATCAACAACTGACTAACAAACAAAAATGCAACGAAACGGAAAGTACACTCAAAATATGATAGTCTTAATGCATAAAACATAATGAAGAATAAAACAACAGAAAAACGATATCTTTGTTTCTTTTGGCAGGTTTCTGCAAAAAAATATGCACTTACTAATATGCATGGAACTAATACATACAATGAAACTGGGAATTTAAACATTTATATTCTTCTAATTATATGTCTAAATTTCAGACACAGAAGTAACTAGCTTTGACATATCATTTCCACAATGTGTAAACTGTAAAAAGTTAAATTATGTTCACACATTTTGACTAAATAATTACATGCATCACCAAACCTTTGCTTAATGCATAGTTTTTGCAGTCATCATGGGTATCTAATTTCACTAAATTAATGCTATAACATATATTATTTCCTAAACATGGTTTATTCTGATGAAGATTGAGTTTTTATTTGGATAACATCAACTACAGTTTACATAAAAGAAAATTATACTTAATTTTTCCCACAGAAGGACCTTATGTATCCTCATACTCACATCTACTTTGCTAGACACAACAACATTAATGTACATGTTCAATGAGCATCGATATTTAGCACACATTTAAATTCAATGAACAAAATCCAAATACCCTTAAAATGCAGCATCTTCATCATTGAAAATTTCACCACTTACATCTACAGTTTAAAATAATCTTGTGAGTCAATAAATATAATTAGTTTGAAGAATGATTGTATATATGAAAACTAAAGGCTCATATTAATATTGAAGGAAGAACCTTAAACATGCTATGGAAGAAATAAATGTTGTGCTCTACTAATTAATTGACAAAAGTTGGGTAGTCTGATTTGTACAAAATAAGCCACTGATGTACAGGATTATTTAAATCTGAAACATAATCGTGCTCAGCACAGTTAAAACTTTAAAGAGATCTCAATACACATTTCCTTAGGATGCCAGTGTCAGATTAAATACCATTTGTAACACAATGTATCTTAATATTCCCATTTACCAGAAGAACACAAAATGGCAAAAGTAGTTGTTATAGAGGTATAATTTTCATATATATATATAGGAATAAATCATACAGTCAGAACAGTGTCAATTTCTGTATATATTCTACATATTATAAATAATTATATATCTAACAATAATTTGTCAAAGATTAATTACATGGAAGGGACCATATAAATATATATGAACACAGAAAACAATATATCCAGTGAACTGTAAACCATAAATTTTAAGTAAGAGGAAGAGAAATAGTTTTTTTCAAATTTGTGTCTGTTTACATAATAGTTTTTCATGGAATACACTGACATATCATACACTACATTAGTTCTTATATTTGTCAATGAAAACAATTTAGTTTTTAGGATTGTCAGACAATCCTTCAGATATGCTGAAATAAAATAATGACAAATTACTCAAAGCAAAATTTAATGAGAGAACTTTATAAGCTTGAAATTAACAATTTACTATGCTATGGAGAGAAAAATGAGTTAATTTTATTACATTTTTTAAAATTATTATTGTGTTAAGTTTTAATACTGTTCATGGACAAAAAGGTGTCAATTCTTATTACATGTATTGTTATGTTAGTAAGTAATACTGTATCTGTTGCTCTTCAATTCTGTCACTGAAATCAGTAATCAATATTATTTTTTCACAAAACAGAGTGACAACAAAAATTTCCTAGGTACAAAAGGTATTACTCATTGCTACCCTTATTATTGGATTCTTACTCATCTGTAATTCTATCAATTTTTAATTAAGTTTTAGATTTGCCAGAAGATCCGGGTCTTTTGTGATCTTTTCTTTCTGTTCCAGATCCTGGATGTACTGGTGGAACTGGATCTTCCATAAAATCATCCATCTCTAGCTTTTCTTCTTTAATATTTAAACTCCAATTATATTCTGTGTAAATTAAATCTACCATTCCTTCATGAATCAGTTTGTACAGCAAATTTTTCAAAGATTTTCTCTTTATTTCACTAAGATATGGCAAGGTCCACCTGACAAAAAAATAATACAACAAGAAATGATGCAAATGAATTCTTGAGTACAATAAAAAACGTTAGATTTTGAATCATAAAAAATAAGAAAGTGATCCTTAAAAGTGTGAGCCTCAGAGAGTACACGCTAAAAAGTAATTATAAAAAAAAAGAAAGGTATCACTTTCTTTCAGTATTCATTCAACTCAAACAATGTTACTTGATGGGGCTGTTTTCAACAATTACTGCTGTAATTTTCTTGATTTTGACAATATTTATACTTTGTAATATCCTGATAAACAATTTGGAAGATGATAGCCATTTGGCCATTCTGTGTTTTAGAATGGGTTAAAATTTAACTGACGCGGATACTGATACAGTATCTACTATCTAATAATCTACTGCTATTCAAGTATAGCATCTTCCTCACAATGGGCAATTCAGTTCACTAAACTAATAAAAGAATGAGTACAAGTTGTAGGCGATGGATGTTCTAGATCATTAATCCCAGGGGAACTTAAACTTAAGATGTAAATCTTAAAATGCTGCATTTAAGATGTTACTGAGGGTCTGGTTCTTCAATAAAGAGGACAATATTTCCATAAAGTTGGATAATGACTGAAGACTTGAAAAATGTTTGTGCGATTTGTGAAGTTTACAATCAATGGTGGGACTTGACAGAGCTTACTGTAACAGTTACACATTTGCTTTCACTGAAGTATACTGGCTGACCTTGCTTTATACAATAAATCTTTAAATTAAATTTTTGCATTGATATATCAAAAAGTTTTCATTTACACAAACACAGACATGCAGATCCATCTAGTGGATATGATTAATAGTTTCTACTGTAATTATGGAATACCAACCTGACAGCTTCCACATCATTTTCACCAAAATCCACACAATACCACTGGAATATCTGAGATACGCGAATTTGCTTCTGAATCTCATAGACTACTACTTCCTGCTCACAGAAACTTCTGGTGGCGGCATCTAAAGCTTTATCCACATTTTCTGCTGTGTAGACTTGTATAGCAGGGCAAGACTGAAATTACAGGGGAAAAGAGTACATAATGAATTGATTGATTGATTTGTATTGTTTTTAACACATTGTAGAGGTCATATTATCACAGTGTAAAATTTAGTATTTTAGGAGTTCGATGCATTTGGAGGATACCCCCTAGTTTTTCAGTTAAAATGTCTTACTTGTGATGGCACTTCTTTGGATATGTGTGTTTTCTTTGTAGTTTGTGTTCATTTGATATTACTTGTAAATTTATGTCTTTCATGATGTAATGTCTATTGTAAAACATCTGTCATTATGTCCTGTATGTCCTCATTTTGTATCCTCCTGTTATCTGGAATCTGGAATCACAGATATCCAGTTGTTGTATAATGTCTATTGTAGCTGCAGGAGGTCATTATTAGTGGGTGTATTTGAAGTTGTGTGATGAGATGAGAATGACTGTATAATTATGTAGTGATGTGGCTTGTGTTCTTGTGATGTTGTATTGTATATTGTACTATAAATGGTTATTGTTCTTTTATGTCATGTCACTGGTCACTCATTTTGTTATCTAGTGTTTTGTGTAGTCTTGTGTTTCTGTAATGTGATTGGCCAATGTCATAATTGTAACATCTTTGCAATGAGAACTCTGTCTATAAATTGTGAGGTGAATCCCACCTAAGGAGAATTAGAATTGAGATGAGAACAGAAATAGAAAATCAGTATTGAAGTTTGAATCAAACTAAGAGAAGGAAAATGAGAATTGAGATTGAGAATAAAATGAGAAATAAATGAGAGAAGTGAAATGAGAGTGTGAAGATAGAGTCAAAAGGAGAAGTGATTATTTGAACTGAGTGTTAAAATGAAAATAGAATGAGAAGTGATATTAATAGATTTAAAAGGAGAATTGAATGATAGTGAATTTCAAACAGGAAGTTATAAACTGATATTTGACAATTGGATTATGCAATTTATTAGTTAAATGTTAAATGGTTTATAAATTGAATATTGTAACTGTTATTGTTTATTGTTAATTTGAGCTACATCCCAAAAGAGAAAGTAATAAAATAAAGGAAAGAGAGCACTAAAGTGACTTTCAGTTTACTCAATAGAACTTTTAGTTTAAACTTAATCACACACTAAAACAACAATTTTTCTCTGTGTGATAATTGGTGGAGAAGCTCAAAGATCCCAGTTTACCTCAGCCAAGCGAGTTGGTTAGAAATTTCACGATGAATAGCAGAACTGAAGTATATCATGTGCCTCAATTTGATGGGCCTACCTCCCTACAAGGCATGACAAGGCGTCTTCAGGAAATACTGGATAAAGCATCAGCGGCAGCGTTCTACCGATCCTTTATGGATTTTACCTTCAAGCCTCATGAAAACAGGAGCAACTTTGACCAGTTCGCTGCGAAACTGAATGGTGAGGCCAACCGGTGGTTTCATGAGGCATTCTCAGTGCACTTGAGGAACAGAGTCAAACCATTTGACAGTTTGGTTAATCTGTTTCAGGTCAGGTACATGATACCAGATGAAGGTGTAATTTTGCTAGCCCTCCAGGATGTTCATACACTGTTGTCTGAACATGCCTCGGCTATTTCTCAGTTGAGGTGATGGGTGAAAGCAGTGCATACTCTTAACAGTATGCAATGAAAAGTATCAGGCATCAGTCAAAGTCTAAGGTTTTACATCCCAATTCAAAAGCCAGGGTCAGCATTTGACGTACACCATTTTTGTAGACTGGAGTGAACACTTTGTATCTTCTTTTTATGCTTCATAGTTCATACTACTACTACTTTGCGCCAATAATATTCACTGTCTTTACAAATTTATAGAATCTGTGCTAATTTTCTAAAACACTGAATTACATAAAAGGGCAAAACTGGAAATTGTGTGCAAATAGTACAGGAGTACTGCAGCACTAATAAAAGCTTAGTCTGCACAGGGTTATCCCTTTTAATGAAAGGATCAGACTTGAACACTGAAGTAAGAGGACGGTTCACAGTTCACTCCCAGTCAATTCCTTTATTCTCCCTATACATATGGTGTTAGATGCATCTATTTGAAACCCTCAAGATCCACCTCTCGTTTCAAAGTTTAGTTGTGACAAGGTAATATTCTGATCATCAATGAGGCAGAGGATGAATGAGGGCCAAAGCTAATAATAGCTTTAACTTCTGGCAATCCCTCTTCTGCTTAACCTGTTAAAATGTTAGACTTGTATTGGGAAATACCAGGGGGTCTGCACTTAAGTTCCCACATCTTTATTCACACAAACTTACAGCAAATTCTCTTCAGTGGAACTGACCTATTCACATTTTGAAGCTCGAGAACCAATAATAAGGGAGACATAAGTATGTTCACCCCACTTGACCTTTAAACAGGGGTCAAAGATCAAATCTGACACTTGCAAAAGATTTGTGGAGCATGATTTCTTGTACGTTATTATCACATTTCGAGGCTGTAGAACCAATAGTAAGGGGGATATAGGGCATTTTAAGTATGACCCAACTTGACCTTTAAGCAGGGGTTAAAGGTCAAACTAAACACATGCAAAAGATTTGTAGGCTATGATATCCCATAAGTTGTTTTCACATTTTGAATTTCTAAAACCATGTACAAGGAACAAATCAAGCTTTTAAAATATTATGACCCAAATTTGATCTTAAAAAATTACTATGGCAGTCACTTTGTTTTCAAAATTAGGTCATCATTACTCTGAGGCAAACTTTGCTAGCACAGAAGACTTTGTGCAACTTTTAGAACATGTTGATGATTTTCAAAAAATCAGCATGGTGGCCCTTTTGTTTTTCAAAATGAAGCCAAATTCTTTTTACAAACATGTTTTCATAACAATAAACATTCCCTGCAAATTTGGTGAGGGTGTCTTCATAAATGACCAAGAGATAAAGGTTTATGTAAAAAACATGATGAACAGATGCATGGACAGACAGATGCATGCATGAATGGAAGGCGCTTCATACTCTCCCGACCACGGCCTTCAGCTGCAGGCGATTGATAGTAACATTTTCCAGCTGAAAAGATGAACACTAAAAAAATTCTACTGAATTTTGACTGTCCCTTCAACATGTGTTGCTGCAGTAACTAAGCTTTCTAAGTGGATAATAGACAATTTTACCTGTGAAATAGAGTCTGATTGATAACAGAAGAGATTGTGAGTTTAGGTTGTTATAAAGAGTTAGATGCATCATTTCAGATTATCATATACTGTTGTGTCACACATAATATTTCACTTTTTCTTTATATTTCTTCATCCTATATTTTATAAACAGGTAACCAAATTGAAAGCATTTGAATGGATATATAAAACATAATTTCAATGCCTTAATTCTAATGACCAGGTCCATAAATTATACAGAAAGATTTCTTGTTCATGTTATTAATATCTATAAGCCTAAGCAGATTTTCTGAAAGAAAAAAGAAAAAAAACACATGAAATTTGATCAAAAGCCTTCTTGAAAACATTAACATTGCTTTTACAATAAAATGGTTTGCAAAGGTTGCGATATTCTGACTGTTATACGAAAAGACCAATACCAACCAGTTGGAAACTAGACCAGCAATACAATATTGCTTAAACCTTGCTTGGCTTAGTTTTGTTCCCCCTAATTATTACACAGACTCACTAACTTGAAGGAGATGCTTGCTGGTTTTGAAGAAACCACCAAACAGTTTAGTAAAATTAAAACCACCTGCAAATCTTATGCTGATACAGTTGAATATACTGGTATATATATTACGTATTACTGTACAACATGCAATTGCACCTAAAAACAGTTGGTTTTTGTGTCAAAAAAAAAAGCAACAAATAACGAAATAAACCATGTTTTTTATTAAACAAGCAATCAGTGCCCGTGAACGGGCCCTGTGTCAGCTGACTGTGTGTTTTGAGTTTAAGAGTAGAAGTGAAAGCAGAAAATGACACAAAAGTTAACTGTTAAGGTGTCAAAAGTAGGTGGAAAAAATATTTCAACAAAATACTGTAAATGCAATAATTAGTTTTCAAGTTACAATTCAATTACTCAACAGTGATAACCTGAAATTAGCTATTGCTCAGCTGTGAAATAAACTACATCTCTGCAATTTTACGATGTTATAGCTGACCCAAGACTAGGCAAAAAACACATTTAAACAAAATACTCTAATGCAATAGTTTTCAAGTTACAAGTGATTTACACAACAGTGACAACCTCAAAATAGCTATTGCTCAGCTATCCAATGAGCTACAGATCTACAGTTTTACTATGCTATAGCTGATCCAAAAGTAGCTGAATAACATATCCCCCCCAAAAATTCTAAAAGCAATACCTTTCAAGTTACAAGCGATTTTACTCATTATGGAAGGAACTGAAAAGTCACAAAGTAGCTTTTGCTCACTTAGCTACTGGGATAGACTGCCAAGTTACTCAACATGTAGCTGTGGAAAAAGTAGCTGAATAACATATTTTAACAAAATGCTCTAAATGCAATACTTTTCAAGTTATAAGTTACTTAGTGCACGAATTCATGAATTTTAATGCATTAAAAATTATTCTAAAAATTTATAAAAAAATAATTTAGAAAGATCCAGGCCTGATACTCACACAAGCGAATTTACTTTTACCACCCAGTATATACATGCAAGATAAAAGAAAATAGCATCAGAGATGCCCGTACCCCACAGCCTGGGGAAATATTTTTCAACACCATGAGATATAGAAGTAGTGAAACAGTACACAGATTGGGATACTTTCAGAGCACTGCATGTAAAGATTAATTATTAAAACAAGACAATTCAGTAAACTAAAAGTTATGAAGCTGTAAAATTTCTTAACTGGAGAATGGACCGTTCCATAGGCCACGCTCACTTCCTGGTTTATGCTATTTTAGTTGTCTCCATGTCAGGCCTTGTCTGACAAACAAATGGCGAAAATGGCGGGAAATGAAACGTAAACATTGAGTATTTTAATATATAGGAGAAAAAAAACATGTATCATAAATGATTGGATGGGGCATATACTACGAAAGTATATAATGAAGTACATTTGTTTTATTGTGACAAAATTAGAAAATAAATAAACAATTTACTGATCAAAACAAATCCTCGTGCATTGCAGTAAAATGTATATATATACATTTAAGACATTTTAAAGTAGGTAGAATTCATTTGATGATATAATTTTTTTATCAAATTACACTTTGGTTTTATTTTGTTCCATTATCAGAAAGCAATAATATTTACAGATATATCCCTAAAAATGGCCACGTTTTTGTAATTCAAAATGGCGCCGATGAAAATCGGATGAAATGATTGGTTGTTGCTATTGTAGTAAACAGGATATATGCCGATTTACGGTATTTTGATTGACACCGTGGAAAGGTCCATAGCTGTCAATGAAAATATCACAATTATGTATGATTGAATTATGGTTTGAATGTTTCGAATATTACCCATACATACAGATGTGGCAATACATGCTTATATGTAGAGTTGGGGCAAAACCTGTGACTCACTTGATGCAATACCATCTTACAATGCGAAGTTGCAAAATTAAAACCCTAAACCAATTCTAATATAACTTTAACATCAAAAGACACCCAAAGGCGCAACGACCAAGATTCAAGTAAAAACATATGAGAGATATAAGAGAGATAAAATAGTATCATGTCATATCCCTGTAGAGAGCTATAATAGCATCAGATATATGCAAGATCAAAGGTCAAATCCAGGTCACACCATGACGTTGCACATCTATAACACCGACCAATGTCCCTACGAAATATCAACTTCCTGCATCTTATGGTTTCCTAAACTTAGCCCGGACAAGGCATTATAGGTCAAGGTCACCAGCCAAGGTCAAAGGTCAAATCAAGGTCATCCCATGACGTTTTACATCTACACACCCTAGTTAATGTCCCTACCAGGCATCAACTTCCTACACCTTACGGTTTCTGAGATATAGCCTGGACCGGATTTTATAGGTCAAGGTCACTACGGCAAGGTCCAAGGCCAAATCAAGGTGACGTCGCACACCTACACTGCCTATCCAATGTCCCTACCAAGTATCAACTTAATACACCTTATCATTGCCGAGATACAGCCCAGACAAGATTTTATAGGCCAAGGTCATTATGGCAAGGTGAAAGGTCAAATTAAGGTCACACCATGACGTTGCACATCTACACCCCGTTACCAATGTCCCTACCAAATATCAACTTCCTACACTTTACGGTTTCTGAGATATAGACCAGACAAGATTTTACAGGTCACTGTCACTACGGCAAGGTCAAAGGTCAAATCAAGGTCACACCATGATGTTGCACACCTACACCCCGTTACTAATGTCCCTACCAACTTCCTACTTTACGGTTTCTGAGATATAACCCGGACAAGATTTTATAGGTCAAGGTCACTACAGCAGGGTCAAATGTCATATCATGGTCACACCATGACATTGCATATCTACAGCCGCTAACTAATGTCAATACCAAATACTAAACTTCTACACCCTACAGATTCCGAGATATAGTCCAGACAAGATTTTAAAGGTCAAGGTCACTATGGCAAGTTTAAAGGTCAAATCAAGGTCACATTATAATATTGCACATCTACATCCTCTAACAAATGTCCCTACCAAGTATCAACTTCCTATACCTTATGGTTTCCGAGTACGTATAGCCCAGACACCATTTTAAAGGTCAAGGTCACTACAGCAAAGTCAAAGGCTTCCGAGATATAGCCCGAATAAAAGTTAAAGGTCACGGTCACTACAGCAAAGTCAATAGTCAAATCTAAGTCACATTATAATGTTGCACACCTACACTCTCTGATAAATGTCCTTACCAAGTATCAATTTCCTACACCTTACAGTTTCCAAGATACAGCCTGGACAAAATTTTAAAAGTCAAGGTCACTACTGCATGGTCAAATGTCAAATCAAGGTCATACCATGACACACCTATACCCCTTACCAATGTCCCTACCAGGTATCAACTTCATACAGCTTACAGTTTCTGATATATAGGTGGGATAACATTTTCAAACTCAAGGTCTCAACGGCTAGATCAAAGATAAAATCAAGGTCACACCACGACGTTGCACACCTATACCCCCAAACCAATGTCGCTACCAAGAATCAACTTACGGTTTCTGAGATCCCGCATGGACAAATTTTTTGCAGCCAACAGCCCGCCCACCCATCCGGATGCCATGGGTGAAAACACTGCTCAGTTAAAGAAAAGTGTGAATTGTTACGTGAACAGGATTATTTGTGTTCTATATATATACATACTGGAAGCACTTTTTCTCAATATTAAATGGCACACCCCTACAAATAACCAGATTGATCCAATATGCTGAATATATACATAAATAGTTGATTTCTTTCACAGCTGCAGGGAAAATTGTCCAATCGCATTCATGCATATTAGAGCCATTTTCCAAATTGCATGTAACATTGTATGAAAACATGCATATTTATAGAATGGACTTCATCACAGTATTACTCATAATGGTCTCTTTATATGGTGTTGATTGATGAAATATTTAGTCACTGTAGGCTGTAAGTGTTTCACCCATTACTGTCTCCTTACTAAATTATTTCTCAGTTATATGCCTGTGCAATCCAATAAAACAACTGTGTAGCATCAAAGAAAAAGCACTGAAGTATCAGCAGTAGCAAAGTGATACAAATATGATGAGCACAAAGAGATAAAAACCTAAATAAGTCATCTAAATTGTGTTAGAGTAAGAAATCTAAAATTCGCCACATAGCTGAAATTCGCCACATGTGAAAATACTAATAAAATAAATGAATTGTGGTGAGATTTGTTGAATGTATAGTAAATTAAGGCTTTTTGAACTAAACAATACCAATTTTTAGACAAAAACATCATTTTCTTCATAAAATTAACTAAGGTTTTAGAGGTGGCGAATTTTAGATTCCTGACGAATTTTAGATTTCTTACTCTAAGCACTCCCGGTACTGATAATATTACTTCCACTGTGGCCTTAGCTTACTATGTAATGGTATTGTTATTTACATACTTAACAGTAAAAATTGTTAAAACTACTTCAGTATTGACTCTCTAGCAGTAAAACTTGTGTATGTGGAATAAGGTCGTCTATATGTAAGAAGAGCCAGTGTAAGTTAAAGTTATCTATTAGTAGAACCAATGTTAAGACTCTAACATCTGATAATACATTTTTTGTTGGTATAAGTTATAGGTTAGGTACAGCTAGAACCTAATCCTGTAGATATTGGAGTTTCTAGTTACACAGAGTCTAGAGTATAAGTGAACCCAGTTTTAACATCTCATTATCAACAAATACTCAAAATTTGTAGGTACGTCTACATAATATAATAGACAGAGCAGGAATCAAATCCTCGGGATATTAGAGGTTAATTCTAATTCAACTTTCATAGAGCTTAATCTCTGTGAACTGCAGATTCTAAGGCACAACATGTCCATAAGCCAGAGTCTTTAGAAGTCAGATAGCAGGGTACATAAAGAGGTTACACAGAGTACACTATATTGCACAATGTGGGTTCAACTCCAACAAGTGGCAAAACTGAGGCCCTATCCCAATATGACCCTGGCTAATGAATGGGATGTAAAACACCAACTTTGAACTTAATTACACAAAATAATACTGATTATATCATTATAGCTAGAATTTAACACCAGCAAATATTTAAACAATCAATGTGTTTGCACAAAACCAAATACCTGTATGCACCAAACCAACCAGATATGATAAGTTTAGATACACGCCTCTTTAACCAGAGGAAAATTGTTGAGAAATCTTAAATAAGAAAGTTATGTTAATTTTATATGGGGACCCTTTCTTACATGCTGACGATAACCTACCAATCTAATAGAATCGGAAGAATTCTTCAAATTCAAAATTTTATCTTTCTGTTGTCAGTGCACATTAACAAGGCAATATTACATGAGTTCCAACTTAAATGTCCCATGTCTTGTCTGGTATCGGATGGTCATTGGCGACCACAGGCCTTGCGCATAAATTACAGTAAAATATTATCAAAAAGTAACTTCTAAATGACAGTAAAAATGTTGTAAAATAGTAATTTAATTTACCAATTTTTTTAACTGTCACTTACATATGAAAATATGAATAATGACCATATAATAAAGTTATTAATTTTTCGTCATCAAGTAATATCAAAGTTTTCGTTATATGTACAGTATAACCCTACTGAGCCAATGACACAGAACTAAAAGAATTTCACTACTTAACCAGAATTCCAGGTAAACAAGTAAATTTCAAAGGAAAAAGGCAATCTGGACACTTCACAATAGTGACTACATGAAGGAAAATTCTAATTAACAATTTAAGCTTTACTTAAATTGGCTAAACTGAAACTTTTCTACTTGTCCTTCGGACAAAGTCTTCTTTGCATAACTATAAATAGTGTCACCACTTCAGCTACACATCATATTAGATCAACACTCTGCAGATGCTTAAATGAAGATGTAACAGACTTGACTGAATGATTCTTTCATGGAGTGTAATTGGTTATATTGATTTCTATTACAGTAACGAGCACAAATGCTCACCCCATAAATTATGTCAAGAAAATTCCATGTCACTGAAGTTTTGTCACAGATCTCTGATTCATAAATGCCATTAAATTGTCACAAAAGTTACAGTTGAACAAAACTGTCTCATTAAAAGAATATCAAAGTGGAGAAGTGGAGAATGTCAAACATCAGTGCAAAATACACAGGTATTATATAATTAGCTAGAATATGACTTTCTAAGGAACTCCTTACTAATGGAAAATACCCCGTAATTTGCAATCAAATCCACTTAATGTAGCATTACAACGCCAAGATTTAAGTTTAAATATATATGTGAACATTTCATCAAAAATTATTCGATTACATTAGGATATTGATGTAAATTCAATTGTCACAATGTAAGTGCCATGTTTTAAAAAGATGTATACTTAAATTTAAAAGTTCATCAAAGAAATTTCTCAACATTTTCTTCTGCCAAAGTTACCTAATTATATTAAGTTAATTTTACCAATGACAGCTTTGGTAAAGTACAGGTATTCAATAATATGGTAAAGTTTAAACTGATAAACAACAATAACACTGACTATAACCAGGATCTAAAATTCACCAGAAGTAAGAGACAACTTGCTAGTCATTTTACAAAAATGCTTGCAAATATGTTTGTCACAAGTCAACTGTGGCTTATGGCAAAACTTAATTTGGTCTATATTTTTTTTTTCATTTTTTTTCGAATACACTCAATTTCAGAAGTTAAGACACAACACTATTTAAAACTGTTTAGAGTAAGAAATCTAAAATTCGCCACACATCTGAAATTCGCCACATGTGAAAATACTAATAAAATAAATGAATTGTGGGGAGATTTGTTGACTGTATAGTACATTAAGGCTTTTTGAACTGAAAAATACCAATTTTTGCACAAAAACATAATTTTCTTCATAAAATTAACTAAGGTTTTAGAGGTGGCGAATTTTAGATTCCTGGCGAATTTTAGATTTCTTACTCTAATAGCTTACAATTACCGCCAGCCACATATATATTTGTTCTTCCTAGAAATTGCTTCAAGAAAACCTTAACAAGCAAAATCTAGCTTGAGCCAAAAATTTTTTAATTTGTTCCATGATAAAAACAGAAATTATCATGAGACATATTTGTGATAAACACGTTTTAGAATAGAAAAAATACCATGAGAAGAGAAATGCCATTTAATGTAAGTTAATACATAAGGTGCATCTAAATTAGTACTATGTCAGCTGACTCATGTAATGAAATAGGTCTTGAATAATGATACAGATGCAATATGAATGTTTGTTCCCCACCGGCACCCCCTCATAAAAAGGAACAGAATTTTATTTGCAGAAATTCTTAAATTAACTGAAGCTGAAATGGGTTGGAGGTCTTATGTTTAGTACTGAATTTGTTTTTACAAACAATCTGAATGTTTACTGGCTAGACTCCACCTTTTACTGGGTAGTTTTTCAAAGAGCTCTTTTATGATTCATTTATTTATGATTGTGTGGTAGATTATGTAAAAAAGTAAATGTTAAAAGAAAACTTTGCCTGGGAAGCACATGAGATCAACACACTAAGAAAAAAAATATGACCACCTTCAAACAACAGATGTAATAGGCACCAATACACTAGCATACCATAATCCAGGGGGGGATAAGCAATTTTTTTAAAGCTTCAGTACTGTTAGAACAATGTCAGGTTAAACACAAACAGCACCTCCAAGAAACTGGGATAATATAGATAAATTCCACAGGTAGAGTTTTCTAGGGATCTTACATTTACTTCAACTTAAAAGAGAATTTAATTTGACAAAGCTCTTCATAACGGGGTCTAGCAGTGGTTATTAACATTCTACTGAAGCAAGAATTTTCTCTCTTTCATTTTTGTCTCAGGAGTAAACTTCCCTTTAATATCTGTAGTGCTTGTTCTCTAATAGATTTTAGGAAAGTCTTAAAACATATTTATTGTTCCCTAGAATTTCTGGTTTGTGACCCATATACGTCAAATGGCTGAATCAATTTTGAAAAAAGTGATTTTGTTAGTGCATTTTCAAACCTGACAGTACAGAGATTAAACACTTAAGTATGATTGGCTTAGATTAATTTAAGTTGGCAGCTCAGGTTTTTTAATAAGGTAAAACTATGACTTCATTAGTCTTCTACAAATAGTTAATTCCAACACAAAACACACAAAAAAAGCTGCACAAAAATAACTCCCAGAAAATATACTGGCAACAACTTCCCATTATTTAATGCTTCCTCTCTCAGCAGAACTTTCTCCAGGCAAATGTCAATGGTAGTGTGGTTTGTGTATTAGTATAATGGAATATTCCTGTCATATGTATCCTGCCAAAAGGTCATTCACCCACCTTGTTCATATCCCTCGGGTTATGTCTATATGTGACATGCAACTTGTACAAATAAATATGTACATGACATTTCAAAGGCATAAGGGAATCATAGCGGGGACTCACCACAGTCACCAGTAAAAATATACTCTTAAAATGATTGCTATCATCAATGTACATACTGTCACATTATAAACCATTCTATACTTAGGCAATGCAGATACCACTTACAGTTATCTAAATTCTTTTGTCTAATTTTTCTTTTGATGTCCAATTTTTACTTTGCAAATTTTTTGCAAAGTATATTACAAAGTATATTACTTGTAACTTTGTTTACAGCATAACTAAAAAAATACTGAAAAGACAGTTATGACATTTAAAGGGAGCACCAGAACTGTTACAAGAACTGATTCAAATTTGGACACAATCAGGTCAGTATCCTTGATTCTTGAGCAAGTTTTCAGTTACATTACCAGAGAAATCAATGAGATGATTTATTTCATGCCCTTAAGCAGATCAGTGGTTCCCAAACAAAATTAGTAATATAGTTTGCAAAAATTTTGCAAAGTGTGCTCTCAGCCCACCTACGAGTGCTCTTGTTCTTAATTTTTGTTGTCTACACTACTGAGAAAAAGTATCATCTATTATATGAAATTGTTACTATTCCCAATATCAGCTGCCAAAAAAATATCTCCAATACCACAAAACTATCTCATCCAGTTTCCCACCTTAAACATTGTGTAATCTTTTATTTAAAAAAGACATTATACTGTACACTCAAAAGTTATACTGTACCTTAGAATGCTTGGATCATGAGCTTTAATAATACAAAAAGTTGAGGCATAAAATATAAGGTGTAGATTCAGCAGGTCTAAAAATCTGGATCACAACAAACCAGTTTTCATTGCTACATCTCTTGAAACTAGAAATAGGACGCCCTGTTGCTTGTAGCTGCGACATATGAATAGAAACAGGATATCATAGAAGAACACACATTATCATGTGTAATGTCCACCCTATCAACCTTTTACAAAAATTGTACAGTAATCTTACAAGGCCCTGTTTCATCTGTAAAATATATCAATGATGCTTAAATATTTATTAGTATACATGTAAATTATTTCAGCTTCATGCCTTTTTGCATTGGTTGGGTAGAAAATTTTGACAAAATCGCTCTATCTTGCATGGTTAAGGAGATAGAAGCGAATTTCCGTTTTTCAATTTTTGGCAAAAATTCAAAATGGCTGCCATATGTGGGAAGAGGAATATTTTTTGAAAACTGCCAAGGGTACACTGGTCAGATACCCTGTGGGTTCATTGAAATCGCTCTATCTCGCACGGTTAAGGAGACAGAAGCAAACTTGCGTTTTTTCATTTTAGGCAAAAACTGAAAAATTCAAAATGGCTGCCATTTTTGGGGAGAGTAAAATATTTTGAAAATTGCCAATAGTACATTCATTAGATACCCTGTGGGTTGAAAATTTCTACGAAACAAGATGACTGCCAAAAGTGGCGAAAATTGAAATGTTTCAAATTCACATATAATACTCCTCTACTACCATATGGGTTAAAAATTCAGTCGAAATCGCTCTATCTCTTACGGTTTCCGAGATATTAACATTTTTGGGTTTTCCGCAAAAATCCAAGATGGCTGCCAAAAGTGGCGAAAAAATTGAAATTTTTCAATTTTGTATAGGATACTTTGCTATCACCCTACGGGTCAAAAATTCTGTTAAAATCGCTCTATCTCTTACGGTTTCCGAGATATTAACATTTTTTGTTTTTCCGCAAAAATTCAAGATGGCCGCCAAAAGTGGCGAAAATTGAAATTTTTCAATTTTGTATAGAATACTTTCCTACTACCCTACGGGTCAAAAATTCTGTCCAAATCGCTCTATCTCTTACGGTTTCTGAGATATTAAGATTTTTTTCGTTTTTCGCAAAAATTCAAGATGGCCGCCAAAAGTGGCGAAAATTGAAAATTTTCAATTTTGTACAGAATATTCTGCTACTACCATACGGCTCAAAAAAATTTAATATTTTTTGTTTTTCGCAAAAATTCAAGATGGCCGCCAAAAGTGGCGAAAATTGAATTTTTTCAATTTCACATCGAATACTCTGCTACAAACCTACGGGTCAAAAATTCTGTCGAAATCGCTCTATCTCTTACGGTTTCCAAGACATTAACATTTTTTGTTTTTTCCGCAAAAATTCAAGATGGCCGCCAAAAGTGGCGAAAATTAAAATTTTTCAATTTTGTATAGAATACTTTGCTACTACCCTATGGGTCAAAAATTCTGTCGAAATTGCTCTATCTGTTACGGTTTCTGAGATATTAATATTTTTTGTTTTTCGGAAAAATTCAAGATGGCCGCCAAAAGTGGCGAAAATTGAATTTTTTCAATTTCACATAGAATACTCTGCTACAACCCTACGGGTAAAAAATTCTGTCGAAATCGCTCTGTCTCTTACGGTTTCCGAGATATTAACATTTTTTGTTTTTCCGCAAAAATTCAAGATGGCCGCCAAAAGTGGCGAAAATTAAAATTTTTCAATTGCACATAGAATACTCTACCACTACCATGCGAGTCAAAATTTCTGTCAAAATGGCTCTATCTCTTACGGTTTCCGAGATATTAACATTTTTTTGTTTTTCCGCAAAAATTCAAGATGGCCGCCAAAAGTGGCGAAAATTGAAAATTTTTTAAATTTTGCATAGAATACTTTTCTACTACCCTGTGGGTCAAAAATTCTGTCCAAATCGCTCTATCTCTTACGGTTTCTGAGATATTAGCAAATTACTCAAAAGTAGTACTGAAAATACACAATGAAGTACCTAAATGGCTATTACTCATGTACTGACAAAGCTATCAGTCCCAAATGCAATACCAAGCGAGTTAATCTTGTATTCAAAATTGTAGTAAAATATCTTTAATTATTTTGGCTTAAATGCACGGAAACCAATGGGTACTGAAAATAGCTGTACTTAAGTATTACTCGGTAAGCAAAAGAGGTACAACAGCCAAAAGCAATCCCAAGCAAGCTACTGACCCAATAAGCCTGCATACCAAATTTGGTGATAATAGCTCTAATACTTTTCCTTTAAATGAGCGGAAACCATGCGTGACGCCGGACATCGGACGCTGGACGCCGGATGGCAGAAAAAGCAAAAATAATATATAATACTTTTTTTTTAATATATATACTTTTACAAGTTATTATGGTGCATCAGAGTAAGTTAGGGTGTTCACTGTAATATATTTTGATTCTCCAAAACCCTTTCTTTTGGTAATCTTGTCTGGATATTTTTAATGAAATTAAAGACTGATTTTACATGCATAACTGCTTTCCAAAGATATGAAGCTGTCTGGTTTTATTTAATTATAAAGACAAAACAGAACAAACATGATATTTTTGCAATTCAATAAAGAAGAAAAACTAAACATACATCAGCTAGGATCTAACATGTTCTTGAAGAACACTCAGTTCTACCGAAATATGAATACAAGCAAGAACATTATGATCCAAAACAAAATGGGCTTTTTCTGAGAATATTTTTTATACTAGTTTTCTTTGTATTATGCTTGCTATTTTATGCAGCAAATACTCCATAAAAACCTTTTGTGTACTTTATATATTTGTAACTGTTACAATTTCTCCAATGATAACTGTGTAGCAGTAATGAACTTAATAAGAATAAGAATTCTTTATTTTTGTGACTTGAGGTTATGCTTCACAGTATGTATAACAGAAAACTTAAGATTTCCTCCCAGCCCTTGCGGGCTTATAAGTCACCTTTCATATTACATACAAGTAGAACTGTTTCTATATATCTTTTTTAACCTGTGCCAGGAGATAACATTTATAGATGTGTTTATTTTTGTGCCCATCTGTTTGTCTGTGTTCATGATTAATTCAAAATTCTAACATGACACGGATGTGTCCTCGATTCTGATTGGCTAAATGACGAAATACTTCACCGGTAAAATACAGCATAACCCTGTCACTCCCTATTATCCCTCATTATGGCTGTCGTAAAATTTGCAATAATTATTCATCTTAAAATAATTTGCCACGTTAGAATAGGAATAACCCCCTCCAAAACCATGGCAATAAACGCCTCAGGCAAAGTTTATATCCTCAAACCATGATAAAATTCTGTGTATACTGTGGTTTGGTCAGGGCTTATTCCTATAGCAAGACATGAATCTTTATGCAGTTTATGTGTATAGGGCTTGGCTAAAGGAAGACGTGATAACATTTTGGAAAGTATCTCAATAATATTCTAGCAGAGAAAAAAATCTTAAAATTTTATGAAATGTCCTTGATAGAGGTCTGTGCTCTACGAGTGCTTTCTAACTAACTTTTGGTCACACTAATACATGGTGTTTGTACCACCAGTGTTGTAAGGCAGGATTTTTCTCACAAAAAAGGAAGCCCAGAGATAGACAATATAAACAACAGACAGTATTGTTTGATTACAAACAGATCGTCTCATCAGTTATTGATTTTGCCATATTAGGCAAAAAAGCCTCTTCTAAAACCCTCTTTTACAAATAATCAATAAGCAGTTAATGAATGTAGCTGTAGCTGCTTTAATACTCGCAAATTGCTAACAAATGCCCCTTCATTATGGACTACTTATCCACGCTAAAGAATAATTAAATAAACAAGTCATATCCCAGCAATAAATTTATGCCTGTCTGTGCCAGGGGAACTCTGAATGTGTTCAGTACATGTAGGTCAAACTTGCTTTTTCAGCTGTTTTATGCTGGTTTGTGTGGGTGCTACAAAACAGTGATTACAAAATATTAGTTTTCCTCACCAATAAAGCAATATATCCACAACAGTTAACATATTGCTCAAAACTATAACAGAGACAGTCACTGTCCTTTTTTTCCAGACCAATCAAGAATTTACCCTTTTCACCATTTTAAATGATGAAAGTGCTAAACATTTTATTCAAAATGTTCTGTATCAGGTGTTTATATGAACCACACACTAAGTTGAACTAAAGTAACATAATCTTGTAAAGTTATGGTATGTTTCTGTTATTAGTGTCCTACTCAACATTGATCATAGAGTTTGTATTTTCAAATTGTGAACTAAAATACCCATAAATCATAAAATGTCAAAGTCACATCTTAAATGGCATCATAGAATGAGTAATTACATGTATATTAAATAAGTCACAGTATACTATCTAATTAGTACATGTATAATGCTCCAGTGAATAAGGAGCTAGTATTAACATATGTACAATATTTATAAAGTCATTTTCTAAAGGCTACATTATTTCAGTTATGGATATGTAGCATTGCTGTTCCATTTAGTTTTTATTTTTACACTTTGATGAAACATTTGTTGCCACTTGCTTTGAATGAGTTACATAGTTTATAGTCTCTCTACAATTCTTCAACCACAGATTAACTTCATTAAGTATTTTTCCATATATCAAGGGTACTTGCTTTTGTTACAGAAAAATTAATTTTAACTTACAATACTACATTAAAATAGCCATATCAGAAACACCAGTCAGTACATGAAATCTATGACTTAATAAATAGTGTTCAGCATAATTACTTTAACTATAGCATTACAAACATTAATGTCTTGGTGGGCTTAATATATCACCAGTACATCTCTGTACATGACAATACAGATAAGGCTGGAAATGAACTTTGATACATTTATCACCCTTGTGGAATTACAGTCAACCATGCTATTCAAACATTACAAGACCATTAAGGACACACAAGAATCTGTAATAAATTGGTCATAGACATCATATTCACATCAACATGTGCTAATTAATGGTCTATATATGACACTGTCAAAAATACTTAGTACTTGGATAATTTAGTTCTATAGTAGTTTGGCATGGTAATCTGCCAAAATTGTCGGATAAAAAAACATATTAAATGGGACATTTTCTTTCACTCGTTATTTCCTATGAATTGATATTATTTATTTAAACTTAATCTAATTCTACTAAAAATTGAGTCGCCATTATTCTATAACTTAAAAATCTTCATTAGGCAATTGTTCATTAACCAACTATAGGTGGGAACTTGTGGTAACGTGTTGTTTAAATAGATATGTATTGACACAAAGTCTACTGTCTACAATGAAATAATATTGTGCTATTAATGTTCTCCCATTTGAGTAACTATTGTTTGCATATACAATTATACAGGTATTACTATAATTGTAAGGATCTAATTATTGACCACACAAAGTGAAACAGGTGCATTTTTTATCTATTAGTCCGAATGCACTACTGAACAACAGCAAGGTCACCTGTGGTTAAGCCTATATTCTATTTTTCACACATTTAGACAGTTCAAAAAGGCTTTACCTATCACCCTTATAGACATTTACAGGTATATGTTCAATACAATATATGTACTTCTTTTGTCCTTAATTGATTGACGGAGTTACAGAGTATTACTGAGAATCTTGTAAACATAAAAACTAATTAAACCATAAACTGCCGGATACAAGTAAAGACATGTGCAGCAATAATAATGTGATACAATACAATAAAAGAGTGACAACTCATATAATAATATACCTTGGCTATTGATACTGACAATACAACATGAGATCATATGATGATATCAGGTTTGAAGTCATAAGAATGATATACCTTGGTTATTTACACCAACAATGATACGAGCCTAAACAATGTTTATTTGGAACAAATCTTCAACTTTAATTTGATTGGTAGGTATTGTCACTAGTGAAGGGATCAAATATCGTTGTTTCAATATCAATCAATACATCTATCTGAAATTCAATATCGATATTGAAAGTGTTAATTTCAATGCCATTTCTGGTACCTGTCAGTAATTTTCAAAAAAAATGTTGTAGAGGTCCTTGGTAGCCTAGTGGTTAGCAAGTTTGGCATCTAATCACAGGCTGTCACCTCTGTGTGGGTTCGACTGTCACAGGTGGTAATGCTGTGGGCCTGTCCCAATATGACCCGTGGCTGTTGAAAGGGATGTAAAACCCCAGATCTGACTGTGTCAAAATAATGTTGTAGTTCATCAGGAGATTTTTTATAAAATTAAAGCCAGCTTGTATTAAATTTATAGTCAGGTTTTGTATATCTTATATGTTAACAAAACAGATTTGATAACTGAAGGGTCAGTAGGTGCAAAAATAATGTATTTCATGGTATAAAACAATATTTCAATATCAACTGATAGGCCAAGGCAAATTAGAGTTTGGTATCGATATGCAATCCCTACAATAATCATCAGCATACAGCATAGATCTCCAAATAAAAATATCATAACTTCTTTGTTTCTGGTCCACTTTTGAAATTGTTTTCAACCATTATCTTCAGTGTAATGAATACTCCTATCTCAGTGAACTGTATCAGGCATTTATTGGATCAGTTTGATTGGTACTGGCCCTGGATTTTAAGAGTAGTTAAATATGAACAAGAGCAGAGTGCCCGTGAACGGGCACTGTGTCAGCTGACTGAGTGTTTTTGATTTGTGAAGGTGATTAGAGGACAGAATAATTATCAGGAAAAGGGCTGTACAGAAATACAGTAAATGGTAACTGAACAGCAAGTTTGAAAGAAATTCCGAAGCTGACAGAAGAAAAGGATAAAAAAGTTGTGCCCTGTAAATGGTATTATGAAGGAAAATAACAAGGTAATTGTTTAAGTGTAAAAAATAGGTTAAAACATATTTAAAGAAATACTACAAATGCAATATCCTCGTTCGACCTTGAAGAAGGGGTCCAAGGTCAAATCTAACCACACAAATACATTCCCAGCCCATGATTTCCTATGGTTTACCATTCCAAACCTCTAGGACCAATTATAAATGAGTTATAAGCACTTTTAAGCTTGGCTGTCCTCATTTGACCTTGAAGGAGGGGTCCAAAGGTCAAATCTGACCATACCAAAAGATTCCGAGCCAATGATATCCTATGGGATGGATCCCAAATCTCTGTCACCAATAATAAGCGAGTTGTAGGCACTTTCAATTTTCGCTATCCTCATTTGACCTTGAAGGAGGGTTCCAAGGTCAAATCGGACCATATCAACAGATTCACAGCCCATGATTTCCTGTCTGTTTACCATCCCAAACCTCTGGGACCAATAATAAGCGAGTTATAAGCACTTTTAAGTTTGGCTATCCTTGTTTGACCTTGAAGGAGGGGTCATTGAAGGTCAAATCTGACCACACCAAAAGATTCCCACCCCATGATTTCCTACAGGTTGGTTTATCATCCCAAACCTCTAGGATCAATAATAAGGGAGATATAAGCACTTTTCATGACTGACAAAAAACACCTGTGGCGGCCATCTTGTTTCTCAAAATGAGGCCAAAAATATTCCCAGACAACATTTTATGGTTATTAATATATACTGCAAACTTAAGAAAGCTAGCTATAATATTTTTTTTCATCAGAGCAGTAATGGTGAAATCTCTCTCTACACACTGCGGCTATCCAGTGGATACAATGATTTACTCAACAGTGAGAACCTGAAAGTAGCTATTGCTCAGCTATGCCATGACATAGAGGTCTGCAATTTCACTATGTTATAGCTGACCAAAAATTCTGTGAATAACATATTTAACAAATTACTCTAAATGTAATAGTTTTCAAGTTACAACTGATTTACTCAACAGTGAGAACCTCCAAGGAACTATTACTCAGCTATGCAATGAGCTACATGTCTGAAATTTTACTATGTTATAGCTAACCCAAAAGTAGGTAAAAAACATATTTAAGCAAACTACTGTAAATGCAATAGTTTTCAAGCTACTACTGATTTACTCAATAGTGAGAACCTGAAAACAGCTATTGCTCCGCTATGCCATGAGCTATAGGTCTGTAATTTCACTATGTTATAGCTGACCCAAAAGTAGGTGAACAATATATTTTAACAAAATACTCCAAATGCAATATTTTTCAAGTTATAGCTGATTTACTCAACAGTCAGTACCTGAGAATAGCTATTGCTCAGTTGTGCCATGAGCTATAGGTGTATAATTTCACTATGTTATAGCTGACCCAAAAGTAGCTGAATAACATATTTGCACAAATTTCTGTAAATGCAATAGTTTTCCAATTATAACTGATTAACTCAACAGTGAGAACTTCAAAGTAGCTATTACTCAGCTATGAAATGAGCCACAGGTCTGAAACTTCACTATGTTATAGCTGACCCCAAAATAGGTGAATAACATATTGAAACAAAATACTCTAAATGCAATAGTTTTCAAGTTATAAGTGATTTACTCAACAGTGATAACCTAAAAGTAGCTATTACTCAGCTATGCCATGAGCTACAGGTCTGAAATTTTACTATGTTATAGCTGGCCCAAAAGTAGCTGAATAACATATTTATACAAAATTCTCTAAATGCAATAGTTTTTAAGTTACAAGTGATTTTACTCATGATGGAAGTTACTGAAAAGCCCAAAAGTAGCTATTACTCACTTAGCTATTGAGACAGACACCCAACTTACTCACCATATTGTAGCTATGAAAAAAGTAGCTGAATAACATATTTTAACAAAATGCTCTAAATGCAACACTTTTCAAGTTATAAGTGATTTACTCAACAGTGATAACCTAAAAGTAGCTATTACTCAGCTATGCCATGAGCTACAGGTCTGAAATTTTACTATGTTATAGCCGACCCAAAAGTAGCTGAATAACATATTTATACGAAATTCTCTAAATGCAATAGTTTTCAAGTTATAAGCGATTTACTCAACAGTGATAACCTAAAAGTAGCTATTACTCAGCTATGCCATGAGCTACAGGTCTGAAATTTTACTATGTTATAGCTGGCCCAAAAGTAGCTGAATAACATATTTATACGAAATTCTCTAAATGCAATAGTTTTTAAGTTACAAGTGATTTTACTCATAATGGAAGTTACTGAAAAGCCCAAAAGTAGCTATTACCCACTTAGCTACTGAGACAGACACCCAACTTACTCACCATATTGTAGCTATGAAAAAAGTAGCTGAACAACATATTTTCACAAAATGCTGTAAATGCAACACTTTTGAAGTTATAAGTGATTTAGTGCATGATTTCATGAATTTTAATGCATTAAAAATTATTAAAAACATTTATTTTAAAAAAAGTAAGTCAGATCCAGGTCTCATACTCACACAAGAGAATCTACCTCTGGCCTAGTACATATATGCAAGATATGAGAGAAATCCCTGCAATAGTCACTGAGAAAATTGTGATAAAAAGTTGAAATTTTCACACTTTTGGTGGGGGTACCCCCCTTGTAATGTCTCTAGCAAACAGACAGATTTGCATGCCTTGAACAATTTTTCATCCTCGATAGATAAGGTATCTTTTAAAAAAAACAGCATGTCTCTAGGCCTTGTAGTTTTGGAGAAGAAGTTGCTCACGCGGACGCGGACGCCCATGCCGCAGAGTGATGACATAATGTCAGCTGACTGATAAGTCAGCTGACATAAAAACCACTTTATTATTCATGCTACACTGAGGTGTCAAAACAGAACACCTTCCAAGACATGTAATAATAAATAAAATGAGAAAATCCGGATTATTTTTGTTGTATCCAGACAGAGATTGTGATCAATCTCAAAATGTAATTGGATCTAAGTTGAACTAGACCATTTTGTGCAATTTTCACAGAGGTCCAAGCAATAGTATTTGTATAATCCTGCTAACAAACAGACAGGCATAAAAATAATACCTCCCAGGTGGAGGTAATAATTTACACAAAAAGCATGATGTTCAAACTACTGCTAAAAACTCAAAATGACAATAATTTTACAGTAGGAATATGAAATAATGAAACAAACCTTGGCTCCACAAACAAGGGCAAAGTGAATCCTTGGGTCTCTCTCCTTCACAGTGAACTTGACCCTGGGGTCTGATGGCTTGAAATGATGGTCTTTGGCTGATGGATGTGGTCGATTTCCTGTACAAATAGTGTACTAGTTGAAATTTTCATTAGGCATTAATTTTAGCCATTTTAGCTGATAAGCTTGGACAGTGAAAATTGATTCCTAGTGAAATATTAACTCTGTATTTAACTCTCAAGTAGAAACTAGTGAAATTAGTGAAATTCATTAGTGAAAATTAATTCCAGTGAATTTCTTACAAATAATGAATTAGTGAAGTTTCTTGCAGCTAAATTTCTGCTTATAATGTATAATATCTAAAAAAAAACATTTTTTTGAATATTATAATGGACACAATTACACATTTTCAAATTAAACACCTTCAACTGAAACTCTCTTTCAAGCAGAAGTAAATATCGGAGCCCTGAAGTGCCTTTTCCATAGAAATTTACTTTTTTTGGTCTGATAAAACTGATAATACTGGTAAAGTACAAGTGTTTTGACTTTTAACAGGGACTTATAGGGTTTGTCTCCGATGAATTTTACTGTCATCAAAATGAAATCTGCAGCCAAATTCATGAAAGGGAAAGATGAGACCAGGAAATACATGAATATATGGCCCCAGGTCCTTTTTGTCCACCAATTAGAGAGATAAAGTGAATTTTGTGATTTCAAATTGTGTTTTAAATGTATCTCATATTGTATGTGTAATTTCAGAAAGACCCTAACCATCTCAACATCTAAACAAGACACATATAAAGCATAGATCATTCAGCCAACAGAATGACTGTGTGAACCTGACTTATGCTGTTTAAATACAAATGTATATGAATCAGCCATGGCATCATCCTGTAATTGACCTATATTTTGATATTTTCATTAGAAATACTTGTCATACCATTTACATTCCAACCAATGATAATAAACTCATAATAAAATGAACAAGCAGTGCCAGAGAATTCACAAACCCTTGCCAAAGGATAGTGCAGAAAACAAGGCCAAAAGGGGTGTTGGTTTACTAGTGCGAGTCACAAAGCCATCAGTCTATGCCACAATTCATGAAAGGCTGGAGACAGAAAAAAATGACAAAAAAGTGATATCTAGAAGCCCAAACCTCACCTGAACTCATGCTTAAAAAGCAAAATGAATCCCACCACAGAAGCAACCCCGGCGAAATGGTGACCATGAATGACCATGGACTGCATGGTATTTGATGGTCGACCATGGATATCCATGAACGACCATCAAAATCCATACTCGTATGAAGGACCAGACCATCAAAAACCATGGACATGATGGTTTTTCATGTCCTGACCATGGATTGCATGTAAGTGTCCATGTTAGACCATGGACTCAGTCTAGTTGTCCGTGGTTGACCATGGAGTACATTCAAGTGTCCATGGTTGACCATGGAGTTTGTTCACTGGTCCATGGTTAACCATGGACTTTGTTCTCTGGTCCATGGTTGACAATGGACTCTGTCCTCTGGTCCATGGTTGACCGTGAACCGCAATTTAGTATTCATGGTTGACCATGGATTCTATGTTAAGATCGAGTCCATGTGAGGCAGCATATGACCTTTAACTGTCAGTCCTCACTATCTAAATTCATGTATATAAATTATATACTTTTGTTTGCAACATGAAAAAAAATTACTATTAGGCTGGTCGTGACATTTGTGGATCTACAATATTATGGAAAAGTAATACTTAGAACATGAAAAATCATGGCAAACCAACATTCGCAAAAAATAAAAATATTTCAACATAATAATACTACTTTTTTCATTTGGTAGTATCATATATTAAAAAATGAATAAAACTGTAACGTAACAATGTGCCTCATCTGAATCTCCACATTTTAGTGCAGTTATACAAACTAGTAGGGAAGATTTTATGTGATGGGGAAGATAATGAAACATTTAATACAGTGGACACAATTTCATGGTATTCTTGAAAGGCTGTTCTTTCTTGATAATTGCCTGATAACTAAGCTGTTACATGTCAAATCATAAAGCTCTGAAAAAACTTTCCTATCCACATAATAACATGTTACAAGTTTTTATTCTCAAGTAACAGGTATATTCAGTTAGGCTCTAATAATTTCCTGATGATACATATATTTAAATAAATAAGATTGTGTAAGAATAAGGCTAGCAACTTAAACACACAGCTGGAAACTACACTGATGGCTTTTCTGTCTGTCGTGTGTAAGCTGTGTTCACTGAAAAGGGTGTCCAGATAGAAGTATCAGGTTATCTTAACATGAAAGTTTGCCTTAATTTAAATATGTCTAAGTACACCTGTGTCTTTGCAAAACAACTTATATCAGTTTAGGATTGGTCAATTTATATTAAATCATGTGGAACCTATCTTATGTACATGGGGTGATTACATTAATTTGTGATAATGATTATGTTGCAAATATAAACTAAGGTCAGTTATTCCACAGGTTACTGTACATGCATAAGGTTATGGTGCTGCCTGTGAGTGTGATAACTTCAGGGTCAGGTCACCTTAAAGTGAAAAATATATGAAGGAAGATGCGCCACATACTCAAGTTATGAAGTATCAGTCTGTAATTAAGCGTCCCATAAGGGACGCTTGTTTGTGTATGGGAGAGCTTCAGGCTCCGGCGGCTCCGGCGGCTCCGCATTTTGTTTTCCTTATAACTCTGTAACCGTTAGGCGGATTCTTTTCAAATTTGGCAGGTTTAGGCAGTAGCCTTGGGGAATTTTTTTTGAATATGCTGCAGTGACATTTCAACCAATCAGAGAGGTCACATGACCAAAAATGTCTTTTTTCGATGGGGAAGCTTGTCCGGATGATAACTTGAAAGGAATTTTATCAATTCACCTGAAACTTGGCAAATACATTCATTCTATTAAAATCTGGAAATCATTAGATTTTGGCATTGATTGGTCAAGAAATGGCCGAGTAATTAATGAATAATTAATCATTACGAATTTTCCAAATAAGGAAAACACAAAAATGCTTATATCTCGAAAACCGTGCTAGATAGAGCGATTTCGACGAAATTTTTGACCCGCAGAAAAACTCACCTACTCAGAATGAGTAAATGCGAATTATCTCTAAAAGTATTGCAGATAGCCAATTTTTCTCAAATAACTCATTCATTTACTTTTGGAAGAGCTTTCACTTGGTGAAGTTTCAGACCCATAGCTAATTACTCACCTACTCAAAATGAGTAAATGCGAATGCTCTCTAAAAGTATTGCAGATAGCCAATTTTTCTCAAATAACTCATTCACCTACTTTTGGAAGAGCTTTCACATGGTGAAGTTTCAGACCCATAGCTAATTACTCACCTACTCAAAATGAGTAAATGCGAATTATCTCTAAAAGTATTGCAGATAGCCAATTTTTCTCAAATAACTCATTCACCTACTTTTGGGAGAGCTTTCACTCTGTGAAGTTTCAGACCCATAGCTAATTACTCACCTACTCAAAATGAGTAAATGCGAATTATCTCTAAAAGTATTGCAGATAGCCAATTTTTCTCAAATTAATCATTCACCTACTTTTGGGAGAGCTTTCACTTGGTGAAGTTTCAGACCCATAGCTAATTACTCACCTACTCAAAATGAGTAAATGCGAATTATCTGTAAAAGTATTGCAGATAGCCAATTTTTCTCAAATAACTCATTCACCTACTTTTGGGAGAGCTTTCACTTGGTGAAGTTTCAGACCCATAGCTAATTACTCACCTACTCAAAATGAGTAAATGCGAATTATCTCTAAAAGTATTGCAGATAGCCAATTTTTCTCAAATTAATCATTCACCTACTTTTGGGAGAGCTTTCACTTGGTGAAGTTTCAGACCCATAGCTAATTACTCGTCTACTCAAAATGAGTAAATGCGAATTATCTCTAAAAGTATTGCAGATAGCCAATTTTTCTCAAATAACTCATTCACCTACTTTTGGGAGAGCTTTCACTTGGTGAAGTTTCAGACCCATAGCTAATTATTCACCTACTCAAAATGAGTAAATGCGAATTATCTCTAAAAGTATTGCAGATAGCCAATTTTTCTCAAATAAATCATTCACCTACTTTTGGAAGAGCTTTCACTTGGTGAAGTTTCAGACCCATAGCTAATTATTCACCTACTCAAAATGAGTAAATGTGAATTATCTCTAAAAGTATTGCAGATAGCCAATTTTTCTCAAATAACTCATTCACCTACTTTTGGGAGAGCTTTCACTTGGTGAAGTTTCAGACCCATAGCTATTTATTCACCTACTCAAAATGAGTAAATGCTAATTATCTGTAAAAGTATTGCGGATACCCAATTTTTATCAAATACTCATTCATCTACTTGTGGGAGAGCTTTCACATGGTGAAGTTTCAGACCCATAGCTAATTACTCACCTACTCAAAATGAGTAAATGCGAATTATCTCTAAAAGTATTGCAGATAGCCAATTTTTCTCAAATAACTCATTCACCTACTTTTGGGAGAGCTTTCACTTTGTGAAGTTTCAGACCCATAGATAATTATTCACCTACTCAAAATGAGTCAATGTGAATTATCTCTTAATAGTATTGCAGATAGCCAATTTTTCTCAAATAACTCATTCACCTACTTTTGGAAGACCTTTCACACACGAAAATGAAAAATTGTGAATATCTCGGAAAAGCTATTTCTTCTGCTTTAATGCTCGGCGGGAGATACACACCACGGCAGTGGTCTTGACAAAAATTTTTGTCTCCCCAAAAATGGTGGCCATTTTGAATTTTCAAAGTTTTTGCAAAACACAAAAATGCTTATATCTCGAAAACCGTGCTATATGGAGCGAACTCAACAAAATTTTTGACCTGCTGGGTATCTCTGCAGAGTAGCCATGCCAATTTTCAAAATATTTTTGTCTCGCCAAATATAGCGGACATTTTGAATTTTTGAATTTTTTGCAAAACACAAAAATGCTTATATCTTGAAAACCGTGCTAGATAGAGCAGACTGCGCTGACTTTGGTTGCCACAACAGCATAAGGCTAGAAACGAAGCATTTTCTTAATACTTTAGCACTCACCTTTATATCCTTTTCAGGATGCTTTGTTTTTGCTATGCAAAAACATTATCTTTTTTTTTGCGAGCGATCCTCTAGTTTTATTCTACTTCTTGATTTATCCTATCCAAATTGTATTGTTTTTTGTTTATTAATTTCTAGGTTTTGAAGGCCAGTCTTCATATATAACTATAACTTATAAACACCAATTCAAAGTAACAAGTACTCCTGTACCCAAGATAGGGTTTTTTACCATTGCCTGGATTTTGGCTCCAAACCTGTTGTCAAGGGATTTACATTGAAGAAAGCCAAACCATTTTCACTTTATTATTTCAAACAAAGAGCTGTGTTTTGTTGGAATTTATTTCCATAAAATGAGTGGTGAATATTTCTTTAGATTCAGTGTTTTACATATTTCAGATGTATTCATAATGTCTGTTTGTGTTCTGCATGTTAGATTGAATTGGATAATCTTGGATAATTGTAAAAATTAGATTAAAGAAGGAAATAGTGTTTTACATACTTGAGATGTATTCAAAATGTCTGTGTTCCTACATTCTATATTGAATCAGATAATCTGGATAATTATATTCATTACATTAAAAAGGAAATATAGTAATGTGTAGTACGTCGGGCTATTTAACAGCTTCAAAGCTGATATTCCAAATAGACTAAAGGTATGTAGCTTCTAATTACCTATTTCTTTTTCGAACATCTACAAACATACTTGCATATTGAACATTGTCAGGGTCCATGGCCAACCATGTATAGTCCATGGACTATATCATGGAAACCTGACCATGGTCAAAGTCCATGGACTAGACCACGGTCACTGAGTCCATGGTCTCTGACCATGGTTTCATGTAATAAAACATGGATGTCCATGGACATACATACACACTGACAATGGATAAAGTCCATGGATAACCCTGTGAAGTCCATGGACTGGATCATGTTTTTACATACCATGGACTCTGACCATGGTCAGTGAGTCCATGGTCTCTGACCATGGTGCCATTTAATAAAACATGGATATACATGGACGAACATGGACAATGGCCATGGTTTAAGTCCATGGACAACTTGTGAAGTCCATGGAGTAGACCATGGTTTCAAAGTCCATCATCTTTGACCATGATGCCATTTAAGAAAACATGGGCAACCATGGACAATGACCATGGTTAAAGTCCATGGACTAGACCATGTTTTGACAGACCATGGACTCTGACCATGGTCAGTACGTCCATGGTCTTTGACCATGATGCCATTTAACAAAACATGGATATCCATGGACATCCATGGACTTGTGCCCCTGGACATCCATGAAAGTCCATGGTCAAAATAAATTTTATTCGCCTGGGATCCATGGACAAGTTGCTTGAAATTTGAAATGAGGCTCTCATTGTGACCATCATCTTATTATCTCGTTTTTGACCCTTTAACTGGTTTGCACTTAATGACCCTGCTACACATCTTTCTTGACTTTTGTATACAGCTTTCTGTGCAGTCACCTTTTATCTTTTTTTAAGAAGTACCACATACATGCAAAACAAGCAATCAGTGCTCCTGAACAGGCTGAGCTTCAGAATACACGTGAAAAGGGAATATTACTCATTTAGCTATTGCGATAGCCATTCCACACAATTGCCAACTTTTAACTAAAGAGAAAATATCTGGACAATCTATTTTATGAAAATGCTATAAATCTACTACTTTTCCAAGTTGTATGCAAATTACTCAACGTGACATCATAAAAGGAGGCATTACTCACTCGTATATTGAGCAACAAGTTTGAAACTTTAATATGTTACAGTTCATCAAATAGTAGATGAATAATACCTTCAACAGAAATTGCGCTGCTTCAATACTTTTGAAGACAAAAATCATTTACTCATTAGGTAAATGCTGCAAAGTGTGAAAGTTGATACTACTCATAGAGATGGCATCGTGAGGGATGTCTTCTGCCGATATCATCAAGGGTTTTCGTGACGATTTCATGAACGGTTTGCGAAAATGTATATATACTGGTACTTGTTTTGTTTTCACAAATAAAATGGGAAACTAACACAAAATGTTGTTAAAGTACACACATTTTGCTGTTTTTAAAGAGATAAAGAAGTTTAGAAGACTTGTTTTCATTTCGTTTTTTTCACTTCCTGTTGACATCATTTTCATTTTGTTTTTTCACTTCCTGTCTAGTACTTCCTGTTGACATCACAAAATGAAAAATTGTGAAGTTTTTTGTTATACTTTGTTTGGGACAACAAGTATTTGTTGGAATATGGGGTTTTAGGTTGGTAGTTTATTGTATGTTTGTTTATTTCAATTTCAACGATATTATCGCCCATCAACAGAACTCCTAGATATCGTCCGTTAATAATACACCTCGAAAGATCCACGATATCGCAAGCTATGATGCCATCCCTACTCACTCAGTTAGGGAGACACAGGCTTCCAAAATTCTGACCATGTTGCAGTTATGGAAAAAAGTGGCTGAACAATGTATTTCAACAAAATGTTTTATGTGCAACAGTTTTCAAGTTATAAGTTATTTTACTCATTATGGAAGGTACTAAAAAGTCAGAAAGTAGCACTTAGTTACTGAGTTAATCTCCCAAGTTACCCACCATGTTGTAGCTATGGAAAAAAGTAGCTAAACAACATATTTTAACAAACTACTTTAAATGCAATAACTGTACAGTTATAAGTTATACATGATTTCGTGAATTTTAAAGCCTCAAAAAATTATTTTAAACATTTATCAAAAAATAATTAAGATGCAGGCCTTATACTCACACAAAGGAATCTACTTGTGGCCTAGTACATATATGCAAGATAAGAGAAAAATCCCTGCAATAGTCAATGAGAAAATTGTGATAAAGTGTTAAAATTTTCCCACTTTGGGTGGGGGTGCCTCGCTTCTAACGGCTCTCGGGAACAGATGAACGAACAGATCTACATGCCTTGAACACATTTTCATCCTCAATAGATAAGGTATCTTTTAAAATAAACAGCATGTCTCCGGGCCTTGTACTTTTGGAGGAGAAGTTGTACACGTGGATGTATATGCGGACACCATATAGTAATGCCATAATGTCAGCTTATTGACAAGTCAGCTGACTTAAAAATAAGGAAAAAAATCTGGAGACTCAATCTGAATTCAAATGATCTTTGAATAGGACTAAGCCACAGGTAGGCTCCACTTTGGGGGGGATATATAACCTAGATCTAATGTTTTGGTTTTAGTTTTTATAGTTATACATACAGACAGACCCAATTACACAACCCTCCCCCTTTTGCTATGGGGGACAACTGTAATTAAGACACACACACCTCTTAATATGCCATGTTCAATGTCATCCAAACTGAATACATAACCACCAATAACGTATGCAGTGACCTTCCAGAACTGCTGTATATCTAATACTGAATGTGGCAACTGTGAACAAGTGGCAAGACCATGGATGGTTAGAGCATTATACACATCAGTTGACTTGTAAAGGAATATAATGTAAATTATCACAGTTATTTAACTTGTTCAATTTCCCTTTCAAATTTATTTGGACTGTTAATATGAATTTTCTTATGTATACATTTACCAGCTAATACATATGTATGCACGAGTTTAACCAATGTATGAAATTAATACTAAATATCCCCTGTCACCGACTAGCAACTATTCTCACAGACCTGTATGTGGATGTCCTGTAACATAAGAAAATTATTCATATGTACATATACATAATTAGATATCTTATTGCCAAAATTGACGAGATTTTTACTTTTTACATTCTTGCAATCATAAAAAACTAGACCAAGGACGCATCTGTGGCCAGATGCAAGATGTATCCACCGGCAAAGGCAAAAGTAGCTGTTACTCAGCTATGCCACGAGCTAGAGGTCTGAAAGTTTACTATGTTATAGCTGACCCAAAAGTAGGTGAACAACAGATTTGCACAAAATTCTCTAAATGCAATAGTTTTCAAGTTACAAGTGATTTTACTCATGATGGAAGTTAGTGAAAAGTCCAAAAATAGCTATTACTCACTTAGCTATTGAGATAGACACTCAAGTTACTCACCATGTTGTAGCTATGGAAAAAGTAGCTGAATAACATATTTTAACAAAGTGCTCTAAATGCAATACTTTTCAAGTTATAATTGATTTAGTGCATGATTTCATTAATTTTAATGCATTAAAAATTATTTAAAAAATTCATAAAAAAAACTTTAGCATGTGAAAGCTCTCCAAAATGTAGGTGAATGAGTTATTTGAGAAATACTGGCTATCTGCAATACTTTCAGTGATAATAGGCATTTACTCATTTTGAGTAGGCGAGTAATTAGCTACGGATCTGAAAATTCACTAATTGAAAGCTCTCCAAAATGTAGGTGAATGAGTTATTTGAGAAATACTGGCTATCTGCAATACTTCTAGAGATAATTCGCATTTACTCATTTTGAGTAGGTGAATAATTAGCTATGGGTCTGAAACTTCACCAAGTGAAAGCTCTCCCAAAAGTAGGTGAATGAGTTATTTGAGAAAAATTGGCTACCTGCAATACTTTTAAGCGATAAGCCACCTGCCAAATATGAAAGAAATGTGGACTGTAGGTCGCTAACAAGCAATATTCCACATTCTAGACATTTTTGTCTACCACAGGCCTAATTTGGACATAAACCCTACAAAAAAGATAGGGTGGCGAGTCCTCTAGCAGACCAAGCCACCTGCCAAATATGAAAGAAATCTGGAAAGAAATGTGAACTGCAGGTCGCTAACAAGCAATATTCCACATTTTAGACATTTTTGTCTACCACAGGCCTAATTTAGACATAAAGCCTACCAAAAAGATAGGGTGGCGAGTTCTCTAGCATACCAAGCCACCTGCCAAATATGAAAGAAATCTGGAAAGAAATGTGGACTGTAGGTCGCTAACAAGCAATATTCCACATTTTAGACATTTTTGTCTACCACAGGCCTAATTTAGACATAAAGCCTACCAAAAAGATAGGGTGGCGAGTTCTCTAGCATACCAAGCCACCTGCCAAATATGAAAGAAATCTGGAAAGAAATGTGGACTGTAGGTCGCTAACAAGCAATATTCCACATTTTAGACATTTTTGTCTACCACAGGCCTAATTTAGACATAAAGCCTACCAAAAAGATAGGGTGGCAAGTCCTCCACCATATCAAGCCACCTGCCAAATATGAAAGAAATCTGGAAAGAAATGTGGACTGTAGGTTGATATCAAGCAATATTCCACATTTTACACATTTTTGTCTACCACAGGCCTAATTTAGACATAAAGCCTACCAAAAAGATAGGGTGGCGAGTCCTCCACCATTTCAAGCCACCTGCCAAATATGAAAGAAATCTGGAAAGAAATGTGGACTGTAGGTCGCTAACAAGAAATCTCTGCGGACGCGGACGATGATGAATCCATAGTATCCCCGCTTCGCGCCAGGGATACAATAATACTAAACTATTTATTCTTTAGCACTTGCCACTTTGTCAATTTTGAAATTCAATATTAATTTAACCTATATTGAAATTAAACTGGTAACTTTTGTTACAGACCTGTAACATTTTTGATTTGCAGGTCTGGTGGAGCTGAAAAGATACATGTATCTGGTGAACTTTGTACACTGTGTTAAACATTTGTTAAAGTTGGATAAAAAGAAAACTAGTCTATTTTTATTTGAAAATCAAAAAGGATACTGATGAAAAATGCCATTTTCTCCTTTTCAGTCAGATTATCCAGTTGGACCGACTGCAAATTAACAGCAAGCGTTGTGTACTCTGGCAGGAGACTGCTTTCCTTTAAAGACTTATAGTCCACCCCTTTTCCATCATCTGTCATGTAATCTGATTTCATTCTGGAAGGGAAAACAGACAATTTACATAATTTCACTTAATAACTGCCACATAATTTTTGAATGACTTAATTATTACCTCGGTCAATGACTCAAAGAGGTATTATTTTCATGACCGTTTGTCTGTTTATCTTTTCACCTGTTTGTTTGTTAGCAGAAGCATGCAAATACTACTGGTTCGAACTTCATGAAAAAAATCAGAAGATTGGTTTTGGTCAAACTTCAAAGATACCATGAAATTTCTCAAGTGATGCGCATCACTCTCTGTAAACAAATATTCCGGATTTTCGAATTTACTTATTATTACATTCCTGCGCTCTCTTGAGTGCTCTTGTTCTACATGTATTTTTAATAATGCTGGGAATCACCACCAATTTCCAAGGTCAATAACTGACCGTTTTGTCTGACCGATGATCGACCAGAAACGATTATCTTACTCCATTGTTTGTCATTATATCATGAAACACTTTCAAGAATAAGTATATAACAATCTGGTAAGAATAACAGTGTTTCTATATTTAAGAATCTACCAACACTACCCACTTCCTGTAAATATGGCAGTAGACATAAATAAACTCTAAGTACAAATCTGTCAATTTATTAAATAACAAGAAATCAGTGACCGAATGAATCGGTTGTATATAGAGTTGGTCAAGATTTGGACAAGAGCCTGGACAAGATTTCCAAACTCAAGGTCACTACTGCAAGGTCAAAGTCAAATCAAGGTCACACCATGATGTTGCACGCCTACAAACCCTTACTAATGTCCCTACCAAGTATCAACTTCCAACACCTTACGGTTTCTTAGACATAGCCTGGACAGGATTTTAAAGGTCAAGACCACTACGGCAAGGTCAAAGTTCAAATCAAGGTCACACTTAACACCTAACCTGACATTAACACCTACATCCCCCCACCCAATGTCCCCATTTAGTGTCAACTTACTACACCTTACAGTCTTTGAAAAATAGCACGGACAGGATTTAAAAGTCAAGGTAACTATGGCAAACTCAAAGCTCAAATCGAGGTAACACCATAATGTTGCACACTTAACCCCCAACCAATGTCCTTTCCAAGCATCAACTTTCTACATCTCACAGTTTCTGAGAAAATTTGAAAGATCAATACCACTACAGCAAGGTCAGAGATCTATCAAGGGTCACCATGGCATTATGCACACCTACACCTCTCAATGAATATCCCTACCCAGTATCAAGTTTCTTCACCCAACGGTATCTGAGTTACAGCCGACACAAGATTATTTTTCCCGCCACCAGCCCACCATAGGTGAAAACAATATATAGCCCGAACAATATTTTAAAGTTCAAGGTCACTGCATCAAGGTCAAAAATCAAATCAATGTCATACCATGAACCATGGTATAGCCAGAACAAGATTTTCATTCTCAAGGTCACTATGTCAAGGGGAAGGTGAAGGTCACACCATGACGTTGCACATCTACTTCCCATCCCTAAAAAGGATGAAAGTATGAATGTCCTACACCTTATGGTTTCCTGAATACAGCATGGACCCCCCCCCCCCCCCCCCCCCCCCCCCCCCCCGACCGCCACCAGCCCATCAAGACACCGTGGGTGAAAACAATACCCACGCATGACTTAAAGGCAGTGGGGTAAAAACTACTTCAACCATAGGCACATTTTATATATCATTAGAAAGGTATTTGTACTTACCATATGATGCAGTGATACATTCTTATTAAGGGGGCGACTATTACAGGTACATAAAAAAATTCTCCAGTGGCAGTGGGTGATACTGGATAATTAACAGCCTTACATCTCAATTCCCAGCATGTATAATTGTAGGAGAACTTAAATATCAAAAACAAACCTTAAATATGAAGAAATTATATACTTTGATCTCATATTTTTTGTAGATTTTGTCATTTTAAGTTGTTTGTAATCAATACTGCCATGTTTTGTTTCAATTTCCTTCACTTCCTGTTAGTGGCAATTTGATTGGGGAAGTTCTAAGACATAACTTTTTTTTTTGAATCCCGGAATGTTGCTACTGTTGAGAGGGATGTAAAATCCCGACGTAGGACCTATGTAAAGGTCAAGATGAAAGGTGACATTTAATAGGGAGGGGGGAACTGTATGAAGAAATACAGTACTTACTAGAGCTCGGGTGATGTTTGCAAACTTCGGTATTATCGGTTGCTAGGTCCTTGTCAAACAATGATCCGTAAAATTTAAATACAATTGCCAGTTATTAAACTCATTTCTTTGTGGCCTTTTTGAAATAATAAAATCATATTTTGTGATAATTTTTTACATTCACCAGTTAAAATTACAAAATTAGCTGTAAATGCAATATTGTAAAGTAGACAGAAAATAGCTTTGGGGATTTGTCAACTGTTGTCAAAGTGATCATAAAATCAGCTGAGGATACATACAGCATGACATGGGCTGAGAGAGACGTTTGCAAAAAGCGTTTAGGTTATATTTTGGTTATGTTTGTTGTGATTTTACTGATTTACGTCCATTTCCTTGTTTTTACTTCATGTTTGATCATTTTTTTTGGTCTGGTTTACACTTTTGATTCCATGATCGGCAATGATCGATCTTTGTTCACATTATTCCGATTCGAACATTGACAGGTAAAAACGTTAGCACTTGTAATTACTTGGGTGAAAGGCTAAAAAATTTCAAATCAATTTCGAGCATACTGTGAAACATTTATTAGAAATTGTTATATATTAACAATTTACCTCTATTATCAACAGTTTTATGGGAAACCAGTAATACCAGTGAACGCCCATTTTGTAGACTTGTTGAAGCATTTGTCCTTGACCTCTAACTAAGCAATATAAGGCAGGCATTAACTGGTAGGCAGGCGTTTACTGGTAGAAAGACACTTTGGATTTTGAAAAAAGATGGTCGAGTGCGGGTAGGCTGTCTAAAAATAGGGGTCACACCAACAAGTTGAATAGTTATGAATGAATTTCAATGAAATTTTCAGCAAGGCAGTTGCACAAAGAATGGGTTATAAAATATTGCAGGTGATATGGATCACCATGTGGAGCAAGGAATTTTTTACGGATTTTTTTATCATTGCACTAATAAGCAATATTGGAGCTTCTGGACCTTGGTGGTGGTATGCACTCTTTGAGTGTACCGGTTAGCAAGACTTCTAATTCAAAAGCCAAAGAAGATCTTAAAGAGACACCATAATCCAGCGGCAGCGGCAATCAATCAATCCGCCATGAAAACAAATTATGTGCATCTATTATTGGGATGGTCTTACAATATAGTATCCAGATGTTTCAACCTCACAAACATTTTGACTATCTTTCTCAAAGACGATTCGACCCCTATTTTTGCCCAAACCTTATATTTGTTGATGTTTCGACATGAGACTATTTGCACATTTTATTTTAAAATATTGCTTTAAAATCCCACAGAGTTCTGTGACCTCATGTTTTCTAATTTGTATGGCATCACTGAGGGGGATTCCCCAGAGATTCCGTCCTGGAAGGACTATATTTTCAATAGTTTTACTTACTTTTATATTTAACCTTTTAACAAGAATTGAGAAGAATTGTACTGTATCACCAGCTTTGGTTAAAGACTGTAGTGGATGAAAGAAATTCAAAAGAACAAAAATTATGCTGGACATAAATAGCTGGCTAACTGGCAGTATTTTTGCAGATCCAGATCATCCTTGAGAAGTACCGAGCCATCGTGAGGCTCCAACTTGTTGAAAAATATAACCTAGATCCAATGTACAGGATATGACAAATGGACACAGGCAGACAGAGAGGCAAACACATGAAGTTATCACTTACCAAGTTTTTACTAGATGTCAGCATTAAGCAGGAAATTCAATAAATATCTTTTGGGTAACCTACTATTAAACTGTTAGTCATGTGCCCATATACGTTAATGCACTGTGCAACATGGTTCCTGTTCCTGTCCTCTGTTCATGGAGGAAAGAAGGAACTACTTATATTTGTCAGCTATTTTGTGGGACAGCAAACAAGCCAGATCATTCTCTAATCTTGTGGAGCGAAAGGTAACTTAACCCTATGGATCTTCTTCAGGACTGTTTATATCCACAACCTAAAACCAGAAAAAAAGTGTTGCAATGGCAATAGTTGCCAGGTACTGCCAAAAATCTAATCAGCTCCAATCTGTGTAGGGATATGGAATGCATAGAACCCATAAAAATATTTGTGAGTCCAAGAGACAGAAAGAAAGTGATGCCGTGGCAACACTTGTTGCAAGTTATTGCCGAAAACTAATCAGCTCCAATCCATGCAGGGGTATGGAATGCAAAGAACCAATCAATATATTTATAAGTTCAAGGAACAAAAAAATCATCTCTCATCCATTCAGGGGTTTGGAATGCAAAGAACCCACAAAAATATTTATACATAGGTAAAAGAAACAGAAAGAAAGTGTTGCCATGGCAACACTTGTTGCCAGGTAGTGTCGAAAAACTAGTCAGCTCCAATCTGTACTGAGGCTTGGAATGCAAAGTATAAACAACAAAAATATTTATATATAGGTAGAAGAAACAGAAAAAGTGTTGCCATGACACCAATAATTATTGTTGGCAGGTATAGCCAAAAAACTAAGCAGCTCCAATCCGTGTAGGGGTATGGAATGCAAAGAACCCACAAAAATATTTATATATGGGTCCAAGAAACAGAAGAAAAGTGCCCTGGCAACACTAGTTGCCAGGTATTGCCGAAAAACTAATTAGCTCCAATCTGTGCAGGGTTATGGAATGCAACGAACCCATAAAATTATTTATAAGTCCAAGAAACAGAAGAAAAATGTTGCCATCGCAACACTTGGTGCCAGGTATTGTCAAAAAAAGAGTCAGTTCCAATCCATGCAGGGGTTTGGAATGCAAAGAACCCACAAAAATGTTTATATAAAGGTCCAAGAAAAAGATAAAGTGTTGCCATGGGGTTTGGAATCCAAAGAACCCACAAAAAGATTTTTAAACCCAAGAAACATGAGAAAGTGTTGGCAAGTACCCACAAAATCACAATTTGAAAAACACTACAGAAAAAGTATTGCCATGGAAACAGGGGTTACCGAAAACTTGCAAAAAAGCATCATCACTACTCTTGTAGTTCGCCTTGCAAATAATATATCCTGAAAATACTGGATAAATTTTTGCATGGGTTTTATTTATAAAGACCCCACCAATTTAAAAATTGAAAAACAACAGGAAAAGTGTTGCCATGGCAAAGGCTGTTGGCAAATGTTGCCTAAAACCAAATCACAAGTTCCTCTTGTAATGAATATATTTCGAAAGTTTTGAATAATGTTAAATGCCCACAAAATAAAAGACCAAAAAAACAGAAAAAGTGTTACCATGAAAACACTTGTTGCAGAAATTGCCAAGAAAGCAATCACATACAAGTTCTCATGCCATTAAACCTCCACAGTTATATACACATGCAAAATTTTAATGAAATTTCTCAAGTTATCTTCAGTATACTCTATACTATACTATATACTAAATAAAAAACTGACACTAAACATAATTCTTTTATACATGGGAGTTTAAGGTCAACTTAGAATAGGACACACCTTGAATACCAGTTACAACCACATGCCAAATATGAATTGAATCCATCAACCTATTTTCGAGAAACTGACAGTGTCTTAAAATAGGGCACACCTTGAGGATCAGTTACATCTACATGCGAAGTTTGAATTTAATTCATCATGCCATTTTTGAGATACTCTCTGGAAAGGAAGTGTGACGACACTGATAATGTGTTATCACTGGGAGTTTAAGGTCACCTTAATATATAGCACTTACCTATGGCCAGTTACATATACATGTATAATTTGAAATTTCTCAAGGTATCTTTAGAATACTCTTTTAAAAAAATAAAAAAAAAACTTAAATTCAACATCATTCCTTTATAAATGGGAGTTTATGGTCACCTTAAAATAGGACACACCTTGAATACCAGTTACAACCACATGCCAAATTTGAATAGAATCCATCAACCCATTTTTGAGATACTGTCTGGAAATGGAAAAACTTAAAATCAATATAAGAATGTTCCTAGTGGGAGTTTAAGGTCACCTTAAAACAGGACATACCTTGATCACCAGTTACATCTACAGGCCAAATATGAATTTAATCCATCATGCCATTTTTGAGATACTGTCTGGAAAGGAAGTGTGACAACGACACTGACCATACTTGTCCCCCAACATAGCTGCTAGTGACACAAAAGTAATGCAACCTTAAACTCATAAGTTTATGTAAAATCAGGAATTTACTATAACTTTACCAAAGAAATGTTTTTGGTGTAGACAGATGTACACGATGAATATCAAAGAATAAAGTCTTAATTAGCACATCAAATATCTTTTAAACACCAAAAAATTGTCCCAACCTTAAACTCAAAGTTAGTTTGCAGTTGTGAGGGAGTTTAAGGGAATCTTTTCCTGTAGGGGTTGTTCACGGTTTGTTACATCCACAACTTGAAAGATGCTTAGACTTGCAGATTTCTCTTACCACGCATCAAGCCATTTATACAACATATGAAACAGGGTGGGTGAGATTTGAAAGCACACGGTTTAAACCTATTTAAACTGCCACAAGCAGGTTTGGCAAGTTATTTTCCACAGAAAAAAACGCAGGTCCACAGGTCGATGTGGTAACGTTTGCTCTACTTTACTTGTATGCAGAGCTGAAGAAACAATGTCTAGTCCACAGGTCAAGGTTACTACAGAAAGATCAAAGGTCTATTCAAGATCACACTATGGTAATGCTCACCTACACCCCAGCGTACTAATGTTCCTACCAAGTATCACCTTCCTACACATTATAGTTTCTGAGATATCCTCCTGAAATTTTTTACCCAGTGGTTAAATCATGGGATGTCCCAATATGTAACTCTCTGGCTAAATGTCGGGAAATTGTTTGATTGGTTTATTTTTTATTGTTTCTATTTTGTTAGAAAACCCAAGGGAAATCTGTGACCTCATATCTTCTCATGAATATTAATGAGTTGGATGCTATGGCCATGAGTTTTTTACTTTATATATTTGATCTTCATAGAGGCTTCCAATTTATAAAATATTGCTAGAAAACCCGAAGGAAAATCTATGACCTCATACCTTCTCATGAATATTAATGAGTTGGGTGCTATGGCCCTGGGTTTTCGAGTTTTGAGGCTTTCGTTTTATAATATATTGCTAGAAAACCTAAGGGAAATCCATGACCTTATATCTTCTCATGAACATTAATGAGTTGTGTTCTATGGCCCTGAGTTTAAAATTAAGTATTTGATCAGAGGAGAACAAACCTTAAGCATGGCTTCTCGTGATATAAAGCACTTCCCTACATAAAGCACTTCCTGGTTCTCGAGATTTACTGCTCAGCTACCCAAGTTCGTCACCTACCCAAGTTCGTCACTTGCATTTTTTGACAATATAAAACCCTCTTCACAATTATCTATCCTTGTACAATTGTACATTATCATTATAAGTACTGCCTTGCTACCAATTATCGCCGGGTACCAATTATCGCCAGACAGAATTCAAATGGATATAACTTCACTAAAGTAGCATCCCAAGTCTAGCAAATAAGGTAAAACTATTTCCAAAGTGAAAGGAACGAATACACAACAAAAGGCCTTCAAAATATATAACCATAACTGAAATATGAACATTTTATTTTCTGGTGGCGATAGTTGGTAGCCGGCGATAATTGGTAGCAAGGCAGTATGTATTCCATTTGTTTTGGTATCAATACTGCTTATCCTTAATAATTTTTAAGGTGGGTGACGAACTTGGGTAGGCGAAGAACTTGGGTAGCTGAGCAGTAGTGCTTCCCGACATATTATAGCCAATATATTACATATTGAGATGGCCCGGGACATAACCTTGCTAATTTTTTATTGTCAAGGTCACCCACAAAAAGCATCATTTTTGACTGAGATTTAATAGGTATGGGGGTCATGTTGATCAATGGGGCATCCATAGTCAATGGCAATCTATCATAACATTAAAACATTGTACAGCAGGGCCACGATCGAAGTTCGCCAGTGGTTGGACAATCATAAATAAAATGTGGGGTTTGCTATGCCCCATTTCCTGCAGTATTCTCAAGCAAAAATTAAAAACTTTGGCCAAATGACCATAATCGACCAGTGTTGACCACTTTTAGAGTTTTGAGCAGGGCGGTTTTAACCGGTTAAAGCCACTGGTTAAAAATAACCATTCATACTGACAAGCTAACCCTGCTCAACGATGGCCACTTTTAATATCTAAAGCAAGTTTCTTACCTGAGCATTAATTTTTGTAGATCCTTTGACATATCCACAGCTGTTTTTAAGCATTTTGAAAGGTTGTCACCCTTGTTTAAAACTTTTATATCAGGTTCTTTAATTGACAGCATTTTGTTTACGTTCTGGTAGCTCTTTACATTTGATAGATGGCAGCACCACATACGAGAACTGTTGGTGCACCGAAATCTACTTACAACCAAAATGCCACCGAAGATCAGTATCCCGGAAAGTGTGAAAAGGCGTATAGATAAGAAGACTGGAATTGAAAAATCGAAATCAAGACACAGATGAACAATTATCTGGATAACATTCCATCAGCATTTGAAAGTAAACTTAATAATATTCTGCTTTGAATGAAATAACTCGTACATGAATAAGCAATCTATATTTACCACATGTTTCCATTAACTATATTCCGTTCACAGGCAGATTGTGGTGGGGGGGTGGGAGGTGGGTGTATTTCCCACTTTCAGAAGATAAAACATTTGTTCTGCACACCCCCTCCCCGAGTGTTATACCTGTATAAGGTTTTGTTGATGACTTGGAATTACTTTGTATTAGAATCACATTTAATAATTGCACCAATATTTATGTTTTATTTATAACTGTTACTGATATTTATATTACTTAAGCTTTACTTCTTCTATAGTTCATGCTCATATACGTTTGACAATTAATCAGCCATTAAATTATATGATCTGATTTATAATACAAAGTGAACAAATTCAATAAAACATTTCCCCAATGAACAATTAAATTATTTGGGTTTTAACTCATTTTATTTGTTGTTGTGGTTGTTGATTAAGAACTGAAAAACAATATAAACTTGGATAAAGGTTTAATTCTCAAAAATTTTTAGCTGCTTTAAATTATACATTTCTAAAGGAAAACAACAATAGAATATGTTAGTTGGAATAGTTAAACACAGATGTATTAGAGCAAAAAGTTAAGATCATATTGTCAACAATTTTCACTTTGTCTAATAAATCATTGTGACAAATCAAACAAAATGTTTCAATACTAGAACAATAAGTTCTTTTTTTATAAAAAGAAACTTTAGTTATGATAACAAATTGTATAAGTATGGTTAGTGCTTGAGTTTACTAATGTCCTTTTAAAATATATTTACATTATTACAAACAAAATAAGCATTCAAGACATAAATGACATGCTCCTAAATGCATGCTGTTATGTTCAGTTTTCTTTTGTCTAGCTTATTCTTGTACTTTCTCACTAAATGTCTGGGTACAAAGTATCTCAGTATGAAATGACCACACTTTTACAATAATCCATACCCGCACCCCTTAAGATAAATCCCATATCTGGCTCTGCAAAACCATGGAAAACAGGTCTAACAAGTTTATAGATAATTTGCTACACCTGAGAATCATTTGAGTTACCAAGTCTCCCAGCTAGTTTAAACTTTACTCTTACACTTTTTATTTACCAGACCATATCTCACTCAGGAAAAACATTATGCATACATATTTTTGGTTGATCAAGCCAGCACAAATACCACATAGATTTACATTGGGATGCCCTAAATAAAAGATGTTGCAGCCAAAAAAGTATCATTTTTGCCACGTGTATGGGAGTTCTGAATAGTCCAAATAAATACAGTTTTTGTAGAGGTGTAGTTTTGCTTGGCTTAATTATTTCAGTTTCTTCAAGAGGAGTGGCAAAAAGCTGCCTTATCAGCAGGCACTGGGATCTTTAATTAGTCCATGAATTGTCATTGAAATACCAAGAAATACTCGCATATCTTTTATTTGAATCATATCCTTTGGAACAAAGTTATTGTTACCATTTCATATTTTACATTTGTACCAATATTTCATATTCACTTTATATATTCAAAGTTCATATTTATCGATTTATTCTTTCCTTTTTGACAACAGTCCTTTAAACCCTATCCATCGATGTGGGGTGCCAGTAGTCATCTATAACTGCCAGAAGCCGCCAATATAGCCGTCTATAGCCACTTTAACCCTATCCATCCATGTGGGATGCCACATATATCATTTATATTATGATCAGCCATATTATAGCCATTAGCTGCCACCTGTATGCATGCCCTAGATAATGTATATTAATCCAAGCTTATAGCTGTTATCTTAGGAGTAATTTTATGATTACTTAAGTATCTTGTTATACAGTGTTCATAAAATAACATTGGTTTACTAACTGTTTAAGTCACTAACCTTGATTATCTTTTTATTTGGAAGTTTATGAAGCTGTTATGATTAACTTGGGTTTAGTAGCCTGATTTTTTGCACTACTACTTGTTCCCATTTAATAAATTGATACTTTGATTTGCATGTTTAACATGGATGTTAATAGCTTGATCCTTTGAGCTGCTTTCTTGCTTCCTGTTCTGTAACTTTTCTTAGTTAAAACAATCAAGAATTGCTGCAGATGAAGATTTGCATTCACATTTGATTACACCCGGGATCATGCAGTTCCAACAGAAGCTGGATGTCCTATGAGGTGTATTTATTTATTTGGGGTTTTACGTGGCTATCAACACTGTACAGGTCATATCACGACGGCTAGTTGGAAGGGCAGAGAAAACCAGTACATACAGTTTGTTAGGGTTCTGTACTGTAAACTGCCGACTAACGGCAAGCAACTACCAGCTTTCCCACTTGAGGCCATGCCGGGAATCGAACCCCAGCCTCAGAGGTGGGAGGCGAGAGTGTTACCACTCTGCCACCGTGGCCCCCTCCTGTGAGGTGTAATGAGGTTCAGTAGTGAACCTGTGTAACGATACTTGGGAATCCTAGAGATGTCCGGTGATTCTCTTCAGAAATCTGTTTCTGACATTTAAATGTCCTGGAGGTATCACAATATTCAGTAGTGAATCAGGTTCTAGACACTTGGGGATCCTGGAGATGTCTGGTGGTTCACTGGGGGACCTGTTTCTAGACACTTGGGGATCCTGGAGATGTCTGGTGGTTCACTGGGGGACCTGTTTCTGACATTTGTATCTCCTGAAGGTGTCTGACAAAGAATCTGTTTCAGTACTTGGAGACATCCTGGAGGTGCTGGTGATTCTGAAGGCTTGAGCTGAGCCTTAATTGAGACTCAGTAGTGAGTCTGACAAAATTTCTGTATAGGTGAGAAATGAAGAATACAATGAGCTGGACGGACCGTCCACCTGAGAACAAGAGTGTGAGATATTTATCCGGCTCGGATCCATCACAATATTATACCAAAAACATGAGAATTTCTGACTTCAAAATTCAAGCCATGGCTAGGTATGTTTTAGTTGAACTAACACAGTACATTTGATAAAAAGAAAAATAGTATTTGTTAATCAAAAAAGAGGTGATAATTATAATTCTTCAAAGTAATCTATCATTTGGACCTTCAATTTTGATTTTGGCTGAAGATTATTCTGTCATAATTTAAATTCTAAATGAATCTCATTCATAATGCATCTGGATAAAATTTTGAATACTGTAAATAAAGTTTGAATTAATTAAGTTTCATCAAGAGAATTAAAAATTCTGTTTAATTCTGTTGATTGAACTTGATATTCTTCTAAACAGCTGCAATACAAGGATTGGAAATTCTGTCAAAAGAATTTAAAATCTGCCATAAGAGTTTAAGTTCTGTCATGACATTTTCATGTGATAAAAATGTGTACATGATCAAACTCATAGAAGTTGATATTCTTGTAATTACAGCAATTATTAAGAATTGTTTTATAAAACATAAACATAATCAAATATTGAAACAAGTTATTATTGACTATATTTGATTTGGATGCCAAATAAACCATATACATAATTTAATCTCAATATTATTTAACATCAAGTCACTCCCAGAAATATAAACAAACCTTTTATTATGTACTTGTATTTTGTTTCTGTATGGGTTTCCACATTATAAAATGTGCAAGAAATACTATCTTTGAGTTATTAGTGGTAATTTACTCAAGTAGAATAACTTTTTATGTAAATTAAAACATTTTTTGTGTACCAGACAAAAAGTTTACTGTACAGTTTATAGTGCAATATTACTTTAGGATATAAGTGGCCCTGGTAAAGCACTCCATACTGATACGTCACTGCTTTCTGGTAACATGTCTGTTTATGTTTGAAAGCTGTGGGGAGGGAGCTGCACAAAAAGGGAAATATTTCCCTTGTAACACAGCAGTTTTCAAAATGTTGTATGTAGGCGCTTTGTTTATGCAGTTTTTTTAACTGGTTTTGTTGTGTTGAGGGTGCTACAGGCCCTTTAAATTCTACAAACTCTTTAGAAATGTCATTTCTATTTCCTAATTTTGTTAACTTGGTCTTATTTGCATTAAACATGACATCTTACCTGGCACCAAATGTTTAACAACACTGAGCATTAATTTTATATACAGATGTTAATGTAGGACCAAGTAAAGTGACATCATCTGCATATGCTAATACTCCAAAAAAGAAGTGCCCTATGTAACTACTAAACCCAGAGCCGTGCAGTTGCAAAAACATTTCATCTATATACACAACAAACAATAGTGGTGACAACACCCCCCCCCCCCCCCCCCCCCCCCCTGTTTAAACCCCCTTTTTAACACAAAATTTACAAGATAATATATGTTCGCATTTTACTCATAATTTTTTTCTAGTATATAAACACAAAAAAGTGAGCTGATACAAAGTACAACCCCCTTTTAATAATAACTTGAACAACTTAATATAATGAACTCTATCAAAAGCTTGTGATGCATCCAGCAGCAAGCAATACAAGTTACTACCTCTCTTATTACCAAAAAACACCATATCAGTTGCTTTCAAGTTGCAACAGGAAAAGACAAAAGTTTTACTTAACAAATTTATTTAACAATTAAAGACTTTACACTTTTTATATGCTGCTCTTTCATCTAGAGTATTCTAGAGAAAAATATAACAAATCAATACATTTCCATGAAAAAGGAAATACATACTACAAGGTTCCAGAGGCCTCTCTTATTATATTATATTGTCACAGCTACAGAATAAAAGAAATATAAGTATTGGCTATACCAATTATGCAGAATACAGAGAAAATCAATAATTCAAAGTCTTATATGGTAAAAGGACTCTCTTACAACAGTGCTCTGGCACAGCAACCAGGTGGAGAAGTACTCTAAAAGTACCCTATCCATATATCATGTATGAACAGATATACACAATGAGGCATTTAGAATTGTAACAGATCTATACCCACAGTATTTACTATGTTGATCAATAAACACTTCAAAGATTTGCCTTAACATATAAAACATGTTTCACAAAGAACTTAAACAATGATCTGCATACTATTTGCACAGTCAATAGTTTAATCAGAGCTTATAGAATTGCAACTTATTGACCTGGGGCCGTATATTCACGAAAGGTCTTACCCAAGTTTTTGGCTTAACTTTTGTAGAAAAATACAGCCAACTTAAGCCTAAGATTTGGCTAAGACTTTTCGTGAATACGGCCCCTGTAGCTCAAAACTGCCAAATTATAAAACTTAGTAATTCTTATATTTAGTATGTACCAAGTATTTCGGCTTTATGTAACCATCTGGCAAAACATAACATAAACAAAACAAACTTTGGGAAAAGAAAATTTGACAACGCCCTTTTTTAACATATTCCAGTGCCGGAAATGGCAATATGAACTCTACATTATTTTAAATATATGTGTATTTACATGTTAATTTGAATATGTCCATGTATGAGAGTGATAATAGGATTCACCCAAGTTTGGGTGATTTAGTGCAGTCTGTTGGGAAATACCAAACTCTTGATGGCTGTATTGCTTTAGATCATTACATATGCATAGTGTCTGAATTAGTAAAGTAAGTCACATGCATTTTTTAGGCTTCCTTGGCATGCATTTGCCTAAAACTGCCCAAAAAGTAACTGTTAGTATATACTGACTCAATTAATCGATGTGGCTAATATTGCCCGGATATCCCTACTTCTGATGAAATACTTGAAATCTGACCATTTAATACCTGTACTGCCTGGCGCCATAACTTGGCACACCTTGGACACAAAATCCTTATTTTTGTTTGTTTTAAGTGAAATTCCATGGGTTTCTTTTTATTAAAAGATGTATGGACACAAGCGCAAGTTATAAAAATACTTTATTGACATAAAGTACACAAAATAAACTGTTTAGAATCGTTTTTAAGGGGCGATAATATAATTTCTACATGAAATCAGCGCCTCAAATTGGCACAATTTGCATACGGAAATTGCCGATGATATTTAAATTACTTCTGTCATCACGTCCATTTCCTTATTTGTTAAGCGGAAATGCGTGAGTGTGGGCGATAAAAAACTATTGTTATTAAATATCTTTACTTCCTTTTTGTGCCAATTTGAGGCGTGTGCCATTATATGGCGCCAGGCAGTATATGTTACAAGCAAACTGTGTAATCAGGCATTTCGCGAAATCCCTGATTCACTTAGGGGCCAGTTACACTTTCACGGATCCCCCATGGATACAGGCCACGGTTCCATATATGGTAACTGACACAGATGAGGGTGGGTCATGTAAAAAATTCACGTATCTCCTACGGAGTGCTACGATTACCCAAGGACAGGTTTGCGGATAAAAAAAATGCACAAACGATTGGTTATTTAATCCGCAAACCCTTTCCCTGTCAATCCGTAGCAGATCTGGCTATGTTTGGGGCAATATTTGTTGGCACGGAAGCATCACGGATGAAAGGGATGCCACAAGGACATCCAGGATGGGTTTACGCACAATAAGGACACTCACGGATGAGATACGGGAGAGCTACGGATACCACGTCCGTACGGACTTTCCGAAAAAATGAAGCATGTTTCATTTTTCCGTAATGGCCTAGGGATCTTATCTGATTTTTGGCATTATGCCGTTATGGGTCTCACAAGGACATTACGGATGCCCTTACGGACGGAAAAATATGATCCATAAATCAAGCAATATTTTCAACATTTTCCAAATTAGGTAACCTGCCACAATCCGGTGGTAAATCCGGCTATGTGTAACTGGGGGTCTAAAATTTCCAGGTATTTCATGAAATGCCTTAAATTTGGCCATATTTAATACGCAACTTGCCTGATGAATTTTAGGCAAATTGTGAAATACAATATTTCTATGTTGTAGCCACTGTTTTGGTGTTTTATCCATCAGTTTTTAGATAAATGAGCACAATCATAAATCTGTTCAAATTATTTTTGTTGGAAGAGGTTTGTCTTGGGTGTCATTTTAAGCTCATAGAAGAAATATTTCAAATGACCAGGGCAAACATTTTATATTTTGGTTTGAATTAACATAGAGCATCAGATTGTAGGCAGGATCATTTCTCTAATTAAAGCAGGCATTCTGATTCCAATAATTTCTTGACATAGAGAAGCCATTTGAGTCTTGATCTTAATTAACTGGGCTTTGATGTAAATCAAACTAGTGAACAATCCCTTAAGTAGTGTAACTGTGTGAGCTTTAACTGAATTAATTGAGCTTTGATGAATATAAAAGCGGGGTTTCTCATGAAAAATAACCTCTTGAACTAGAGAAACCCTATATCCTTTGAATTGAATTACCTGGGCCTTGATGTTCATCAAGGGTAATCCTTGATATAGGGAAGCCATGTCAGCTTTAACTGAATTAATTGAACTTAATGAAAACACACAGAGTTTCTCATTAAAATAATCCCTTGAAGTAGGAAAACCACTAAGCTTCATCTAAATTGAAAGTAGCTACTGATATGAAGAATTAAGCTAAGCATAACAGATTAGAAAAGGTAAACAGACTTGGATCTACATCAGTATGCATTCTAATGTGATTATCAACTTGTCTACTATTTAGAAGTTTGTAAAAATGAATGGTACCAGTGATTTACTATTACAAGATTGTATTGATTGGAGAAAACATTAACATTGTTCAAAAAACTATAAATTTACACTGTGGCTACGTATCCGTGCACCGGACCTGCAAGTAATTGAACTAAAAGTCTGTGACCGGAAGACAAAGTATGTTCACCAGAAATCCATCCACTATGACACAAACAAATTGAAGGAAAACTACAACACTTACATTTATTCATCAAACACAGACTTCCTTTGGCATTTCCTTGCAATCTTTTATAAAAGGAACTCGAGAGCTCACGGCCATTTGTAGAGTCATTATGCACTCATTTAAGTTTCCAAACAATATTTTATAAAAGAAAGCACAGACGAAGATTAAATATTAAAACTTGAGAACTCACGGCCATAACACTCAAGTCATTAATATTCATGAGAAGATATGAGAACACAGATTTCCACTGGCTTTTCCGTGCAATATTTTATAAAATGGAAGCCACAATGAAGAATAAATACTTTAAGCTTGAGAGCTCACAGCCATTTATGGAGTCATTATGCACTCATTTAAGTCCCGGATCTCTTACATCATCTTATATGAAATAGTGCGTACGATCTGAAGTTAATAACACTGCATCTCCGGTTCAACCGGATCTGTAGCCACTTTGATAAATTTATTGACTGAACTCTCATTTCAAGCTGATCACATATTATATGTATGAACCTTTATCAGATATATGAGTTAGCAATGTTTTTTCTGTCATTAAATGTAGTTGTTGCTAGATTTGTAAATGGTCAATGTACATATATTGGAAATTTTTATAATAAATTGATTTTGTATCTTTCAGCATTAACTATTTGTGCATTAAATTTGTCTTCTTAAACTAAATACATAAAACAAGAGACAAACTAAAATGTTTATTCATATTTAGGCATTTTGCGAAATGCCTGGAGCTCACAACCAGGCGTTACATGAAATGCCTGGAAATTTTAGGCATTTTGCGATATGCATAAGTGAATCAGGGATTTTGCAAGAGTAAAATTGGTGAGACGTTTCTTCAAAATTGGCTTCTTGGTACAGCATGTTTTGTTGAAGGTATTTATATTGAACAACAAAAATGGCGATATTTTAGCAAACAAAGTGACTTCTGTCATTTAAAAGAAAGCAAAAATTCATGTTCTAGTATATAGCTTATTTTTAATAATGTTCATTAGTTTAGATAAGTAAACAGTTGTCAAGTAAACATATATGGTGATCCATGGGGTTTTCATGCTATTAAAAATGTCAGATTTCCATAAGTACTCTTACAAATTAATTTTAAATATATAACATGGAAATGTACATATATTTTGAAGCTACAGAACAGAAATACAAATTTTTAGTTTCACAACATATTTTGAAGCCAAAAATATTATGAGAATAATTGACAGATAAATATATTTACTGTGGAGTTTTTGTGTTACATGCTAATTAGTCAATTTGCAGGTGCTCTGGATTGTACCTTTGAAAAATATTGCTCATCCAAACATAATTTATGTAGATTTATATACTATCCAAATTGCATGGAGTCATGTGACAGCAGCAAAATACAATTTTCTTATTTAAGTTAAAGCATCCATTAATCACTTGAAAATCAATGTGTCAAACAGCACTTGTCTGTAAAATCGTTTTTCCGTGACAATTTTAGTGAAACACCTATTTTCAGTAATAAAAATATTTTATGCAAGCAAAATTGCAGAATATTACAGTATAATTAATATTCAAACTCATGGAAAACAGGATACACGAAAATACCATTGACATGAAAATACCACAGATGACCATGTATATATGGGGCAAGTAAAACAAGTTTTCATGGTGTGGTTTTTATTGTGATACTGTGACTTTAACTAAAAGTTTAATATTATGATGCTGTGACTATTCACTTTATAAAGCAAATTTATTGGATCAATCGAAAGAAAGTGTATTCTACAATTATATAGAATTTTTAATAATTGTGGAGTTATAAATAAATGTGTGTTTATAAAATTGTAATTGCTAAAATTACATGAGAAGTTAAAAAAATAGAAAACTTCATATGAACAAATCATTCCTCAATTTATGGAATACAAGATGCACTCAGAGAGAGCAAAACGCTCGACTCCATATAACCAGTCTCTTAAGTGATATAAAGTATTGTAAGGAAGACAATAAAATAAAACCAAACATGTAAATTAATCTTCATAGAAATATCAAGTAGAAAGCTAAAGTCATTAAAAATACAATTGAAAAGGGGACCTCTGAAAATTCATGATTTTTTGTATCCATAATAAGATCCAGATCTTTTAGTAACTTCTTCCTTCAGTCAAGTTCTACCCACAAATTTTTAATAAAGATCTGTTCATTGGTTTTGGAGTAACCTAAACACACACACAAAAAAAAAACAAAAAAAAAAAAACCAGACAAATAATAGTTTAATAAAAATGATTACTATACCACCCCTCTCTTTATTATCTCTATGTGAATTTCAAAACATAAAATGAGAAGAAATATTTTTAATTAAAGACAGCAAGTATCACAAGCTAGGTTTGTGACCTCACAATGATACGGAAGCATATAAGGGTCATGTTGAAAAAAAAATTAAGTCGTAATTACCACTTACACAAGTCGTAATTACGAGATACTAACTCGTAATTACGACTTATGGAATTTTTTTAAAACCAAAAACAAGAACTCCTAAGTCGTAATTACGACTTAGTATCTCGTAATTACAACTTATGAATTTTTTTTAAAACCAAAAACAAGAACTCCTAAGTCGTAATTACGACTTATGAATTTTTTTAAAAATAAAAAACAACAAAATTGTCTCGCAATTATAACTTAAGACTGGGTCACATTGGGATGAATTTAAAACTGCGATGGAGGTAGCTAATGCAGAATAAAGTTGACCAAACATTTTTCCTTTATAACACCAATCTATGCTAATAGAGGGTGTGGTGTTTGTTCAGAGCTAAAGCTCTAAGTTGGGCATGATCTCCCTTAGTGGTCAAGTGGGTAACACATTTGCCTGGCACACTGTTAATTAGGGGTCAAGCCTGGGTCAGGGAGATACATAGTGACTCAGATGATCACTATAATGGAGGTCCGTGTTATTGGGCCCTTTCCCCAGTGACACCTAAAAGAACTTTGGAGACGTTGATAATTAGTCATCTCCAAGCCTCTGTCTCTCTCTATTGTAAATGTGATAGTCCCAGTGTGACCCTGAGTGGTTGATGTGGATGTTAAACAACTAAATAACTTTAACTAAGTTGGGTATGACTGACAGGACAAGGCAACTGTCTAGCTGACCATAAAATCTTTTGCTACATATACTCAAGGCAGGAAAGTCACACTAACCGACTTCAACCTAAGTAGCCAGTACTACCAGCCTACAGAACACTCACTAATAACATTCAGTTAGAGCCAATTACATTAAACAGCTAGCTTACACTCTCAAACTTGTGCACTGACTGTAGCCAGTTGTTAACTAGTCATAGAGCCCCATAGACATCCATATTGCCTGACCTAATTTTGACCTAATTTAATAATTGACTAACTTATGTAAGTCGTTATTACGACTTATGTAAGTCGTAATTACGAGATAGTAAGTCGTAATTACGACTTAGTATCTTGTAATTACGACTTGTGTAAGTCGTAATTACGAGATAATATTGTTGTTTTTTGTTTTTAAAAAAATTCATAAATCGTAATTACAACATAGTAAGTCGTAATTACGACTTGTGTAAGTCGTAATTACGACTTGTGAATTTTTTTTAAAACAAAAAACAAAATTGTCTGGCAATTATAACTTAAGATTGGGTCACATTGGGACGATTTTAAAACAACGATGGAGGTAGCTAATGCAGAATTAAGTTAACCAAACATTATTCCATTTTAGCACCAATCTATGCTAGTAGAGGGTGTGGTGTTTGCTTAGTGCTACAGCTGTAAGTTGGGCATGATCTCCCTCAGTGGTCAAGTGGGTAACACACTTGCCTGGCACGCTGTTAATTCGGGTTCAAGCCTGGGTCAGGGAGATACATAGACAACTGCCTACACTCCACAAGTTACCCACAACCCTCACCCAAAAATAAACCACATTCTAGGGTTGTGGGCATACCATTTTAAAAGATAGACAATGGAACACCCACTTTAGCCTAAGCAAGCAAAATTAGGTCAGGCAATATGGATGTCTATGGGGCTCTATGACTAGTTAACAACTGGCTACAGTCAGTGCACAAGTTTGAGAGTGTAATCTAGTTGTTTAATGTAATTGGCTCTAACTGAATGTTATTAGTGAGTGTTCTGTAGGCTGGTAGTACTGGCTACTTAGGTTGAAGTCGGTTAGAGTCACTTTCCTACCTTGAGTATATGTAGCAAAAGATTTTATGATCAGCTAGACAGTTGCCTTGTCCTGTCAGTCATGCCCAACTTAGTTACAGTTATTTAGTTGTTTAACATCCACATCAACCACTCAGGGTCATACTGGGACTATCACATTTACACTAGAGAGAGACAGAGGCTTGGAGATGACTAATTATCAGCGTCTCCAAAGTTCTTTTAGGTGTCACTAGGGAAAGGGCCCAATAACACGGGACCTCCATTATAGTGATCATCTGAGTCACTATGTATCTCCCTGACCCAGGCTTGAACCCTAATTAACAGTGTGCCAGGCAAATGTGTTACCCACTTGACCACTAAGGGAGATCATGCCCAACACTCAATTTTGTTGTTTTTTGTTTTAAAAAAAATTCACAAGTCGTAATTACGACTTAGGATCTCGTAATTACGACTTGTGTAAGTTGTAATTACGAGATAGCAAGTTGTAATTACGAGATAGTAAGTCGTAATTACGACTTAGGAGTTCTTGTTTTTGGTTTTAAAAAAAATTCATAAGTCGTAATTACGACTTGTGTATCTCGTAATTACGACTTGTGTAAGTCGTAATTACGAGATAATATTGTTGTTTTTTGTTTTAAAAAAAATTCATAAGTCGTAATTACGACTTAATTTTTTTTTTTAACATGACCCTTATAGGCTTCCGTACAATGACAATTGCATTGTGACATCACTGAGTAATTACGTCATCAGAAAGCAAAATATTGATTTTTTTACGTATGTGATGAAGAGAAGCAGTTTCACTGTGTATTCCCAATTAAAAATAAGAAAAACTCTCTCCTGACTTTAATTTTCAAACAAATTACACCAAATTTGAGCTCGATTGGTGTTATAGTTTTTGAGTTATAAGGGCGGAATGGTGCACAGACAGACAGACAGAAACAAACTGATCACAATAACCCTCTCCTATCGTTGAGCTTTAAAAATGAAATCTTTGAATGTCAGATATCATATTAAATCCTTATATTGCAGTGAATTTTATAACTGTATGGTGAAGGCTTTTAATCTCTACGTATGCTAATAAAATGCACAGTGAACATCAATTATTGCCTGCGGTGAAACTAAAATGTAGATTATTTCATTATTTGAAGTATTTATTGCATATTTGTTGAATTCTTTGTGCCATAATAAAGTCTCCCACAATTTCCTTTTGATGATTATAAATATTTACAGGACAGGCATTCACTAATACAAATTCATATTTGATCCATCTTGCTTAATAGCAAAAATTATCATTTGTGTAACAGTAGCAGTAGATTAAATGGTGTTTTAAATGGTGTTTTAAATGTGCTACATGAAAACCATGTCCTGTGACACAAGAGCATTATTTTATAAGCCAATGATGGTTTCAATATGTCCACGTAAGGACCACTTAAAACAAGTACATGTAGAATTTACTATTTAGATACATTAAATAGTAAGTCAATAACCAGGTAGATTTTATGCCAGTCAGATATTGAATTTTATTACTTAATCTACATTAAGAAGACAATAATATACAGAACATATTTAAAATCATATTTCATAGATTTTAATAGTCCAAATTTTTCTCTTCTTTCTGTTTTGGGAAATAAAGAATTAAGAGTGCTATATCTTTATGTAACTGTTAAAACTGTACCAAAACTTAATGGCTGGTGAAGCAAAAGTTATAGTTTTAAAAATTGTTTGCACAACTGTATCACCAATGACACAGTATTTTATGTTTCACATTTACTTGTGTATGTACACTTGATTATCATATGACACATTGTATGCACATCTAATACAATGTGAGGTTGGATACTTTTTTCCAAATAATATTTTTTGTTTGTGTTTTAATTGATTAAGTAGATGGGTCCAATAAACTATTTAATATTATGTCGGCTGACTTGTCAGTCAGCTGACATTATGGCATCACTCTGCTGTGTTCGCATACCCGTCCACATGAAAGTTTCTCCAAAAGTACAAGGCCCAGGGACATGCTATTCCTGTCAAAAGATACCTTATCTATCAAGGATGATAAATCGTTAAAGACATGCAGGTCTGTATGTTTGTCTGTTCCCCAGAGCCGTTGGAAGCGAGGTACCTCCACCCAAAGTGCGAAAGTTTCAACACTTTATCACAATTTTCTCATTGATTATTGGAGGGATTTCTCTCTTATCTTGCATATATGTACTAGGCCACAATTAGATGCTCTAAAACTTGAAATATTGCAGCCAAATTTGCACAAAAGATATATGGGTAGGAAAGTTAGCCTGATAGTAATTTGACCTAGTTTTGAAAACAAAATCGTCATCATATCACATGTTTAATGTTAAATCAGATTATCCTATTTAAAAGGCCTTTTATCTCCCTTATCATTGCTACTAGGGGTTCCAAATGTGAAAACAACTTAAAGGAAGACTTGGCCTGAGACTCTTTTCCAGTTGCTGACTTTTACCTTTGACCCCTTCTTCAATGTCAAGTGGGTTTGTCTTACTGCCAAGGCCTTATATCTCCTTTAGTTCTCCATTATTACTGATTCTAATGCGGGAGATAACCGCTGCGGCAGTGGCCTTGTTTTTTATGAATTTTTAAAAAAAAAAATTTTTAATGCATTAAACTTCATGAATTCATGCACTGAATCACTTGTAACTTGAAAAGTTTTGCATTTAGAGCATTTTGTTAAATATGTTGTTTAGCAACTTTTTTTCCATAGCTACAATATGGTGAGTAACTTGGGAGTCTTTCCCAATAGCTAGTAATAGGTATTTTCTGACTTTTCAGTACCTTCCATAATAAGTAAGATCACTTATAACTTGAAAACTATTGCATTTAGAGTATTTTGTTGAGATATGTTGTTTATCTACTTTTGAGTCACCTATAACATAGTAAAATTGCAGACCTGTAACTCATTGCATAGCTGACCAATAGCAAATTTGCAGTTATCTCTGTTGAGTAAATTACCTGTAACTTGAAAACTGATGCATTTACAATATTTTTGTTTAAATATGTTATTCACCTACTTTTAGGTCAGCTATAACACAGTAAAATTGCAGACCAGTACCTTGTTGCACAGCTGACCAATAGCTATTTTGAGATACGTCTTTTTCTACTTTCACTTGTACTCTGAAACTCAAAAAACAAAGTCAGCTGACACAGAGCCCATGCACGGCACTGATTGCTTGTTTTTAACTTTAATAAAAAATTATTTTTTGTCATATTAATGGCGTGATTTAACCGATTTATGTATGGTAGACATGACAGTACAATGCTGTGTCGTATTGTAATTTGCTACAATGATTAACCTCATACTTGCAGATATATAAGCAAACTTTTTCTACATTCTTTATTTTTACTGTCATATGAATCTGGGCCGGTATTCATAAAACCTGCTGAGACCAAATTTTGTCTGAAGTCTTAAGTTTTGGTCTCAAGTCTGAGACCACTTTTGGTCTCAGACTTGTTAGCTATTCATAAAACAGTTGAGACCAAATTTAGTCTCAGATTTGGTCTCAAACTTAAGACTGGTACATAGTTGTCTTAAATATTTTGTTCAAAGTCTAAAGCATTATTTCATCTTAACTGAGATTCATATTTAAGCGTCCCGCAAGGGACGCTTGTTTGTGTATGGGAGAGCTTCCGGCTCCGCCGGCTCCGCATTTTGTTTTCCTTATAACTCTGTAACCGTTAGGCGGATTCTTTTCAAATTTGGCAGGTTTAGGCAGTAGCCTTGGGGAATTTTTTTGAATATGCTGCAGTGACATTTCAACCAATCAGAGAGGTCACATGACCAAAAACGTCTTTTTTCGATGGGGAAGCTTGTCCGGATAATAACTTGAAAGGAATTTTATCAATTCACCTGAAACTTGGCAAATACATTCATTCTATTAAAATCTGGAAATCATTAGATTTTGGCATTGATTGGTCAAGAAATGGCCGAGTAATTAATGATTAATTAATCATTACGAATTTTCCAAATAAGGAAAACACAAAAATGCTTATATCTCGAAAACCGTGCTAGATAGAGCGATTTCGACGAAATTTTTGATCCGCAGGGTACCTCTGCGGAGTAGTTTTCCCAATTTTCAAAAAACTTTTGTCTCGCCCAAAATGGCGGCCATTTTGAATTTTCGAAATTTTCGCAAAAATTGCAAAACACAAAAATGCTTATATCTCAAAAACCGTGCTAGATAGAGCAATTTCGACAAAATTTTTGACCCGCAGGATATCTCTGCGGAGTACTTTTCCCAATTTTCAAAAAAATTTTGTCTCGCCAAAAATGGCGGCCATTTTGAATTTTCGAAATTTTCGCAAAAATTGCAAAACACAAAAATGCTTATATCTCGAAAACCGTGCTAGATAGAGCGATTTCGACGAAATTTTTGACCCACAGGGTATCTCTGCAGAGTAGTTATCCCAATTTTGAAAAAAATTTTCTCTCGCCAAAAATGGCGGCCATTTTGATTTTTCGAATTTTTCGCAAAAATTGCAAAACATAAAAATGCTTATATCTCGAAAACCCTGCTAGATAGAGCGATTTCGACGAAATTTTTGACCCACAGGGTATATCTGCAGAGTAGCCATGCCAATTTTCAAAAGAATTTTGTCTCGCCAAAAATGGCGGCCATTTTGAATTTTCGAATTTTTCGCAAAAATTGCAAAACATAAAAATGCTTATATCTCAAAAACCCTGCTAGATAGAGCGATTTCGACGAAATTTTTGACCCACAGGGTATCTCTGCAGAGTAGCCATGCCAATTTTCAAAAAAATTTTGTCTTGCCAAAAATGGCGGCCATTTTGAATTTTCGAATTTTTGCGCAAAAATTTCAAAACACAAAAATGCTAATATTTCGAAAACCGTGCTACATAGAGCGATTTCGACGAAATTTTTTATCTTCAGGGTATCTCTGCAGAGCAGCTATCCCAAAGAGCTTTCACTTGGTGAAGTTTCAGACCCATAGCTAATTGCTCACCTACTCAAAAAGAGTAAATGCGAATTACCTCTAAAAGTATTGCAGATGGCCAATTTTTCTCAAATAACTCATTCACCTACTTTTGGAAGAGCTTTCACATGGTGAAGTTTCAGACCTATAGCCAATTACTCACCTACTCAAAATGAGTAAATGCGAATTATCTCTAAAAGTATTGCAGATAGCCAATTTTTCTCAAATAACTCATTCACCTACTTTTGGGAGAGCTTTCACTTGGTGAAGTTTCAGACCCATAGCTAATTATTTACCTACTCAAAATGAGTAAATGCTAATTATCTGTAAAAGTATTGCGGATACCCAATTTTTATCAAATAACTCATTCATCTACTTGTGGGAGAGCTTTCACATGGTGAAGTTTCAGACCCATAGCTAATTACTCACCTACTCAAAATGAGTAAATGCGAATTATCTGTAAAAGTATTGCAGATAGCCAATTTTTCTCAAATAACTCATTCACCTACTTTTGGGAGAGCTTTCACTTGGTGAAGTTTCAGACCCATAGCTAATTACTCACCTACTCAAAATGAGTAAATGCGAATTATCTCTAAAAGTATTGCAGATAGCCAATTTTTCTCAAATTAATCATTCACCTACTTTTGGGAGAGCTTTCACTTGGTGAAGTTTTAGACCCATAGCTAATTACTCGTCTACTCAAAATGAGTAAATGTGAATTATCTCTAAAAGTATTGCAGATAGCCAATTTTTGTCAAATAACTCATTCACCTACTTTTGGGAGAGCTTTCACTTGGTGAAGTTTCAGACCCATAGCAAATTACTCACCTACTCAAAATGAGTAAATGCGAATTATCTCTAAAAGTATTGCAGATAGCCAATTTTTCTCAAATAACTCATTCACCTACTTTTGGCAGAGCTTTCACTTGGTGAAGTTTCAGACCCATAGCTAATTATTCACCTACTCAAAATGAGTAAATGCGAATTATCTCTAAAAGTATTGCAGATAGCCAATTTTTCTCAAATAACTCATTCACCTACTTTTGGGAGAGCTTTCACTCTGTGACGTTTCAGACCCATAGCTATTTATTCACCTACTCAAAATGAGTAAATGCTAATTATCTGTAAAAGTATTGCGGATACCCAATTTTTATCAAATACTCATTCATCTACTTGTGGGAGAGCTTTCACATGGTGAAGTTTCAGACCCATAGCTAATTACTCACCTACTCAAAATGAGTAAATGCGAATTATCTCTAAAAGTATTGCAGATAGCCAATTTTTCTCAAATAACTCATTCACCTACTTTTGGGAGAGCTTTCACTCTGTGAAGTTTCAGACCCATAGCTAATTACTCACCTACTCAAAATGAGTAAATGCGAATTATCTCTAAAAGTATTGCAGATAGCCAATTTTTCTCAAATAACTCATTCACCTACTTTTGGCAGAGCTTTCACTTGGTGAAGTTTCAGACCCATAGCTAATTACTCACCTACTGAAAATGAGTAAATGTGAATTATCTCTAAAAGTATTGCAGATAGCCAATTTTTCTCAAATAACTCATTCACCTACTTTTGGGAGAGCTTTCACTTGGTGAAGTTTCAGACCCATAGCTAATTACTCACCTACTCAAAATGAGTAAATGCGAATTATCTCTAAAAGTATTGCAGATAGCCAGTTTTTCTCAAATAACTCATTCACCTACTTTTGGGAGAGCTTTCACTTGGTGAAGTTTCAGACCCATAGCTAATTACTCACCTACTCAAAATGAGTAAATGCGAATTATCTCTAAAAGTATTGCAGATAGCCAGTTTTTCTCAAATAACTCATTCACCTACTTTTGGGAGAGCTTTCACTTGGTGAAGTTTCAAACCCATAGATAATTATTCACCTACTCAAAATGAGTAAATGTGAATTATCTCTTAATAGTATTGCAGATAGCCAATTTTTCTCAAATAACTCATTCACCTACTTTTGGAAGACCTTTCACACACGAAAATGAAAAATTGTGAATATCTCAGAAAAGCTATTTCTTCTGCTTTAATGCTCGGCGGGAGATACACACCACGGCAGTGGTCTTGACAAAAAATTTTGTCTCCCCAAAAATGGTGGCCATTTTGAATTTTCAAAGTTTTTGCAAAACACAAAAATGCTTATATCTCGAAAACCGTGCTATATGGAGTGAACTCAACAAAATTTTGGACCTGCTGGGTATCTCTGCAGAGTAGCCATGCCAATTTTCAAAATATTTTTGTCTCGCCAAATATAGCGGACATTTTTAATTTTTTTATTTTTTGCAAAACACAAAAATGCTTATATCTTGAAAACCGTGCTAGATAGAGCAGACTGCACTGACTTTGGTTGCCACAACAGTATAAGGCTAGAAACGAAGCATTTTCTTAATACTTTAGCACTCACCTTTATATCCTTTTTGGGACGCTTTGTTTTTGCTATGCAAAAACATTATCTTTTTTTTGCTACGCAAAAACATTATCTTTTTTTTTGCGAGCTATCCTCTATTTTTATTTTTTATGGCTTAATGTAAAGTAGAAATAATTTACAACATATATACTACTTGGCCTAAATTTTTGTAACAACTGATAGCACAAATTTTTGCTTCAAGAGTACCTTACTTTGAGACAATTTTCAACAGAGTTTTCTGACTGCATAGCAACAAAGAAGTGGATCATGTGACATGAAAAATAAAAAACAGTTGACACAATTTTCTATTTATTTTTTATTTAAATGGACAGTATAATTTTTGTTAAGAATTAAAACACGAAAACTATTGATCTTTTAAAAAAATGTTGGATATATTTGCAAGTTTATGGTTTGTTTACATTGGAAAGACTTGAGACTGATTTCAGCTTGGTCTCAGCTGAGAACCTGTTTGTGAATACAAAGTTGAGACTTGGTCTCAGCTGAGACCAAATCTCAAGCTGAGACTATTTTTTGTCTCAGACTTAAGATCTCTGTATGAATACGGCCTCTGATGTTTTTTTCTCCAATTGCCTATTTTCCAGAATGCACATGCAGAGTATCATGTTATGCATGATCAAAATTGTTCTTTTTATTTTAGTATGTTGCATATGTGTGAAACTCAGATTTTTTTATGATCCTCAGTATCAAATTACGATGATGTCTAGTTAAAATATGAACTTTTTCAGATGTCATAAAAAGTCATTATTTTCTTTATAACTTTTGGGGTAATATACACCAAGTACACATGCATAAACATTAGTATTCAATAATATTTAAACATTGTTAAGTTTTGACCAAAGAAATTAGTCATATGGTTTCTTAATTTTGATCGATAAAGTTTATCCTGAAAAGAAGGAAAAACAAATGTTTTTATGTACATACATTGCATTTATCTGTAACACATTTAACAATTGAGGATTCATGGGCCCTATTTTATTTCTGCATTATTAACAATGTGCTATAACATACATCTAATATTGATGCCAGTGTACTGTTTTTCTATTTACTAAATCTTGGCAGGGGTTAATCATACATCGCAATCCCTGGTTATGGACAAGTTAGACTACATAACTCCATCATATGGTAAGTGCAACAGGGGGATCTTTCATTGAATATATTTTCGCAGAGAATAAAGTCAAAGGGAAAATTGTTATATAGGAATCTATTCTATGATTCTATGTTATAAACCATGAGAAACAGGAGTCACTGCTTGGTCTTCTAACGTATGTTAACGCAAAAGAGGTGTTAATTTAATACCTGATGGTGTATAATACATATAAATCAATACACACATACTATATATACAGCAGAAAGTTTATATATTTGGCAAAAAATCATAACACCATTGTGTAGAGAACAGCCTTATTTTAATGAGAATAATGTAACTCAAATCTTGGCTTGTTTAAAAGCTCGTTTGCTGTGGGTTGGAGTGAACTGAACTAATGCATTATTGTTTTAGATTCACAGTGCACGCATAGTCCCTGTACTAAATTGATAACTGGTTCACAGCTTTAATGAAAGCATTTATTTGCATCCAGCTAGATAGTTGAATAATTATTTAGATTTTAACACTTATGCTTTGCAGTTGCATGTCACTGAATTTTAACGTACGTTGTAATTGAACTCTACTCTTTTGATTTATAAATTTACACATTGTATTACATTTTTTGGTGATTTGCTTGAAATAAAAGTATTATTGAAGAGGTTTAATTATTGAGAAGAGATTTATGTATTCATGTTGCAAGAAATCTGTTAGAATTTTTGTAATATTTTAATACTATGTAGTTTTTAAATAGCAGCGCATGTCACTTTAACTTTTCAGCAAATTTCTAAGATAGAAAAATGTGTTGTTGTTTTCTCAAGAATGGTAAAGCGTTGTTGTATCTCTGGACTGCTATAACGGCGAAATGGAGCGATTTCAGCTTTCTGGTCAATTTCAGACCTATAAGATATGAGGGGATACTTAGGTTTTGGCATGGTCATGCTGTTGCCACAGAGATTTTTTTTCAGATGCAATACCTAAACAATATTTTAAAAAACTTTTCAAATCTGGCATGTAGGTATATTTGGCCAAGGCCTCAGAGCCTTTTAATTGTTTTGATGGCGTCAGCCTTCAACTGTAAGACCATTGGCCACCTGGTAGAGTTCATGTTTGGGGCATTTCTTCACATGTTCCTATATATTTGGATATTTACATTTATAATTCCTTGATTATTGGTTGTTGCAAGTTGGAATGTTAAATTAACCTATAGGAAATCATAGGCTTGGAATCTTCTAAAAGATTCAGATTTGACTTTAACCCTTGCTTCAAGGTCAGACTGTATTTGCATACTTAAAACTTTATATCTTCGTTATTATGGATTTTATGGGTATGGAATGTGAAAGTAACATGTATGAAAACTTGGGAATCTTTGTGAAACAAAATACAAACAGGATTAACTTGCAGTGAACAAAAATGTGAATAAACAGCGAATCCTTGAAAAGCCTCAAATTCATATCAGTATTACATGTACTTACAATTAGGTTATAAAATGTAACGTAGAAAAATAAACAAAACTTTATATCTCCCTTCTGATTGCTCCTAGACTTTCTGTACACTTCACTCTGAATCACAGTCTGTGATCTATCTGGAATATGATGGATTTGTTGTAGCAAAATGATTCTGGTATGTTCATCAAGGTAGAGACTTTATTTATTGTTTGCATTGTAATACAACTGTAAAGTGTAGAAACATAGCTGAAATAACCTACATTGTAGATCGTTGGTGTCAAAGTAATTTGAAGGTATGCTGACGGTAATTTGAGGCATTCCATAAAATGATGATTATCTCACAAATAGTGAGATGGAGCCATTTCAGCTTTCTGGTCAATTTCTGATCTATAACTTATGCTGACAGTAATTTGAGGCATTCCGTAAAGTCATGGTTATCTCACAAACAGCGAAATGGAGTGATTTCAGCTTTCAGGTCAATGTCAGATCTTTAAGGTATAAACATCTTCACAAGAGTAACTCTAAGAATATGAAATACAAAGGAAATGGAACTGGGCATGAACATCTTCTGGTTTGCTTATTAGTATATCTACTGATATTTTGCAAAGTATAATGTGTTCCAACTTTTAGATATAAAGTACCAAAGGCATCTTAAGCATAAATGTATGGACTCTGCTTGGTATTTTTATAGGTACAATCTATAATGCCCAGTTTGTAAAGGTTGGATATGTTAAATTCAGTGACAATAGATGTGTTAATTGTTTACCCATTGGTATTTTTTCAGTTTGTTCAAGTTGTTTGGGAAGGGTTTGGGACTGGCCTTATTTAGTGCAGATAAGTCACTGAAGTCTCTCCAGGTAAGGAGAGTGATGTCATCACACTCCGGGAGTGTGGAACTCCTCCTCCTCAGTGAACAACAGAACTTGGGGGCCAGTGTGAAGAATACCCAAGAGGACAAGCTATTGAGGTGACCACTCATTTTAACATGTAACTAAATGGAGAGTAAGAAATCTAAAATTCGCCACATATCTGAAATTCGCCACATGTGAAAATACTAATAAAATAAATGAATTATGGTGAGATTTGTTGAATGTATAGTAAATTAAGGCTTTTTGAACTGAAAAATACTAATTTTTAGACAAAAACTTCATTGTCTTCAAAAAATTAACTAAGGTTTTAGAGGTGGCGAATTTTAGATTCCTGGCGAATTTTAGATTTCTTACTCTATATTATAATAAAGCCTAAACAAACAGTCAAAAAGTTAAACTCTATAGTCAGGAAACCCCCTTCTATCCAGTTGACTAACTTGACTTGTAGAAAAGTCTTCATATATTTGTGATTTTTGTGATAACATTAAAACTCTTCCAATCTCCCTTGAGGCAATATTGGCACAAGTTTGATTATTCTAACCCTTTCAGGGGGTACTCCTGTCATACACTGGGACAAGCTTCACATTTTATATTCTTCATCAACTGGTAGGAATATAAAAATCGGGTGTTGTTAATTAAAAGTAAGGAGTGGTCCATGTCTCAGTGATCAGTAGACAATGTGGACCAGTATCAGAAATACCCCAGAGAACCAAGTTATTGAGGTGACTACTAACTCAGGCAGGCAAAAGAAGTTTCCAGGGCACATATTCAGGAACATTCTTATTCTTAGAAAGCCTTTAATGCTTAGAATTTTTCTTAGAAAATGGTTAAATGGTACTTTTCTGAGAAAATCTCAAGAACAAGAGTCTAAGAATATAAATATTAATAATGGATTTGGACCCAGATATATATCAGCACTGCTGAAACTTTAAACTTTCAGAAATTTCATTTTGGCTTAGTGGTTAAAACATCTATCTAGTAAATGACAGATCTAATCTATCTAATATAGACTTTTATAGAATCTTAATCTCCATTAAGATCATTTTTTTCTGGTCTCTTCAGATTTAACTATTACATTCCCAATTTTACCGAATATCGCCTAAAATTAGAAATTATTTGTAATAAATAAAGTTTAAAAATATGTGGAATAACTATGGAATTGTTTGGTAAGCAAAGGTAAGACAGGGGCCATGGAAACGCTGTGGTAACACACTCGCCTCTTACCTCTGAGATCTGCAGTTCAAACCCTGGACTCTATGTTGGAAAGTTGGTAGTTGCTTACTGATGGTCGGCAGTTTACAGTACAGAGCCTTGACCAACTAGTATGTACTGGTTTCCTCTGCCCATAAAACTATCCCTTATGATATGCCTAGTGTTGAAAGTGACATTAAAACCCAAATAAATAATATATGTAATTTAAAGCATTTATTCAATTTTATTAAAGTTTTAAATGGGACATCATTCCATGATGGTTGTTGTTGATTGGTTTTGTCATAAAACCAACAACCGCTTTTAAACTGTTAAAAACCACTTGTTGCTTTTAGCATTAAATGTGAATTTTTGCGTAATTGTTCTTTCACACTTTTAACAAAATGTAATTAGGGGTTGTAATAAGCTAGAAATTCTGGTGGAATAACATATTATTTTAACCCTCTTAGTATTTATTAGCAAAGGTTATAAATAGATTCACCAAATTAAAGAAGCTATATGTTTTGTTTGTAGTTTTGAAGAAGTTTTTCATACAATTTCCCACCTTAGTGCATAAACTACCCAATGTTTCCAATCAATTATTACCCAATTGTCAATAAAATAATTATGTTTAAAGTATGTGTGTATCTTTCCAGTGGTACTAAGGCACTGTACAGACTGAATCAGATGTTGGACTTTATGGTTAGCTTTCTTGCTGGGATGGAGTTGGCTTTTGTGGAAGAAAGGCAGTTCACTCCATTAGAAAGGGTTAAAATATACCAGGTAAAATGACTTTGTGAATAATAAACAAATTAACAAGAGGTCAGTTTGTCACACCTTTTCAATTTTCTTTGAAATATTAATATTTTGTAACCTGGATAATTATCTCCCACTAGGCTTTAGCCCAGGGAAGAGAGATTATGAAATGCATCCTGTGTGTGTGCATGCAGGCGTCCCTCCATCTGTTAGTGTGTCACGCAGATTTCTCTAAAAATACTCCATTTACACATTTTTTTGTAAATTACTTGTCCTAGTACATTTTTACACCCTTCAAAGTATTGGACCTGTTGGGCACTATAAACCTTGGAAATAATGCCCATGAAAACTTTTTATTTTTCAGAATTTTGGCCGGCATTGTAAATTTTGTTAGAAATAGAAAATGTCAATTACCCAGAGGTAGAACAATTTTAAGCAAATTTTGGAGCCTTTGTAAGTGTCAAATATGATCTTTGAACGCTGCTTCAAGGTTCAGTTGGGTCATTGTATTGAAAAGACCTTTTATATTCCTTATTATATTGCTCCTTGGGCTTTGAACCCTTTTTTGTGGTCAGACTACCTCCATTTCTGTTTAATACCTGGCGGGAGATAGACACCACGGCAGTGGTCTTGTTTTATGTTAAAAAGAGAACTGTCTCTTTAAGGAATAGAGCAATGGGAAAAATTAATCAAATACAAATATTATTCTTTCTACTGAATACAGAGTATCCACACTAAAACATGGAAACAGCAATTGCTTCTTAAAACAATTATCTTGTAGTTCAACCTTCTGAATTAGTCTTTGCTATAAAATTGAATAATTTGATAGATTTATTCTTATTATTAATTATTAATATACAGAAAAAAACAAGAAAAAAAACTTTAAAATAAAGATTATGCTTTGCAAAATAAATACATATTCTTACTCATAACACATTTACTTTGTAAATCAGGCTCCTGGTAAATTGTGTTGTAAATTGTAATGTATTTTTTTTCACAGAACACATGTTCAAGCATTCACCCAGCTATGCTCAAAGCTGCTATTAAAGTGATGCTGCTACAGTCACCACAGAAACAGAGACTACTTGATATCATTACACCGTACTGCCCTGCTGATAAAATACCCAGGACCTTCATTCAACACGTTATCAAGACGGTACGCCCAGTACAGGAAAAAGTAGCTAGGGCTTTAGACTGTTATGCAGTTGCTCAATAATGTTTCAAAACTAACCTTAAATTTTTATTTTTGTGTGAAAAGTTCGAACATGTTGAGCATTAGATTGCTACACAGTTTTTCACAAATCTTTAATATCATAGTAACATTAGTTTTTTTTTTAAAATGCAGATGAAGCCTGCTGTTTTTTTAATGGGGTTAATTATCTGTCAGAAGCATTACCTTCCTGCTTCAAGTTCTTATTTTGCATATTCTTGTAGTCACAAAATGGGATGTCGTGATTGGTTGGTGTTTGGAAATTGGATTTTTTTCTTCAAATTTGCATAACCAAAATGTTTGGCTAAAATGTAGGAATAAATATGGATTGTGAGGGCGTTTGTTACAGGATATACGCCCGGCAAAAATTCCAAATAATGCCTGAGCGCCATCATGCGCGAGGGCATTATTAAGGAATTTTTGCCCGGCGTATATACTGTAATGAACGCCTGAGCATGAGGTATTTATTACTATTGTAAAGACCGGCCTACCTGGTTTCAAGAAATATCCCTTTATATTTATGAGGTGATACTAACAAGGATGCCGCCATATTGTTTTGAATGGATGATCCCTCTCGTAAAAGCAGACGATTTTACTACCAACATACAATCGAGCAATTTGAAACAGCACTTCCGTTTTTCAGCGGGAGGTTATCGCATGTTTTACGCCCGCTGATTCTATGTGCAAAGAAGGGTTTTCGTTCACTGCGCACTTCCGGTCTTTATAATACAAAATAATTAAGGGGTTATTTTCTTTTCCCTTTTTAAGCAACATAAAAGTACTTACCTAGATTTCAGTGGAGGTTGTTAACTAGATACCCTTATTTACACTATTTTTGTGTAATTAGTGGGAAACTGATGAAAGTCAGAAGTTGTCCTGCATGAGATAATAGAAACAGTGATCTATAAAGGATATGTAATGCATCTTTTATATTAATAGCTGTTTCAGACTGGTTCAAATTGTCTGTTTTCAGTTACACAAAATGCCAAAAAAGCCACCAGAGTGACCATATGTGATCTGCCTGCCGGTAGAAGTATCCTCACCATTTTGGAATATTTATGTAATATTAATCAACTGATATAGGTATACTTTAACTTTTAACTATCAGCCCCATGTAGTGGCCACTTTCAGCATCAGCTGCTAAACCTCAGAATTATATTATAGGCTCAATAGTTTTCATGTTTCTTGGCAAATACACAACCAGACAGTCTCAACCTACAATAAGTTGTCTTTAAACTGATATAAATTTAAGGCTTTTATCATAAACAGTTACTTTATACAGTGTTAAACCATTTCACTTCAGTGAAAAATGTCAAATTCTAACATTTTAAAATTAAGTGAGTGAAAAAGTAGTTAGGGCTCTGTTGCCCACTTAATTTTTATTTGGTAATAGTGGAATCTTTTTATTTTGTAAAGTCTGTGTATTGCAGGAGTTGTTTTCATACAGCCATGTTACTACTCGTGAGAGTTTTTCTTCATCTGAGTCTTGTAACACTGTACATCCACCAAAAATGATATTCATGTGTCACTATCTCTGGGTGAAGCTACTGCCTTGGTACTTCTAGATCTTTCGGCTGCCTTTGATACTATTGATCATTCCACTCTCCTTGGCTGTCTTCTGGATTGGTTCGGTGTTGGCGGTTCAGCTTTGAAATGGTTCTCTTCTTATTTGACTGAATGCTATCAGTGTGTAAAGATTGGTTCCACATTGTCTAACTTAAAAAAACTCCTGTTCGGCGTACCTCAAGGTTCTGTTTTGGGTCCTCTCCTATTTTCTCTGTACACATCTCCCCTTGACACACTGATTGGTAGACACAAAGGTGTAAACTTCCATTTTTATGCAGAAAATACACAACTCTATGTCCATCTCTCACACAGGAATGCCTCTGCTGCCTTTGATAAGTTGAATAGATGCCTTCAAGATGTAAAAGAATGGATGTCGGCTAGCAAACTTAAACTCAATCCTGATAAAACTGAGTTCATACTGTTTGGCTCCAAGAAGCAGAGAAAGGTTAAGTGCATGTTTCCCAATTGATATCCTGGGCAACCCCTTTCACCCCACCGAGTCTGTCAGGAACCTGGGTGTGTGGTTCGACTCTGATTTTTCCTTCTCAAAACACATACAGAAAGTTTGTAAAGGCTGCTTTTGTCAACTGAGGGATTTTAGAAATATCAGGCAGTTCTTGACTCAGGATGCAGCTGTGTCGGTTGCCAATGCTTTTGTCAGTAGTCGGTTGGACTACTGTAACTCACTTTTCAGGAGTCTCTCTAAAGCTAGTCTCCGTAGATTACAGTCAATCCAAAATTGTGCTGCTAGAATTGTTGCAAATTCGTGTAGATACACTCGTATAACACCGGTACTCAGGAAACTCCATTGGCTCCCTATTCAGTTTCGCTCAGAGTTCAAACTGGCTACCCTGGTGTACAAGTTTATTCATACTGGTTTCCCTAAATATTTCGCTCCACATCTATCCACATACCGCACTACTTACAATACTAGACGCAGTCAGAGTGTTGCCAATTTCCTCAATGTACCAAAATTTCAACCCACAATTCACAAGTCCACTAAGCAGTTTGGCTTCAGTTTTGCCTTTGATGCCACCACTGTTTGGAATTCACTCCCTGAAGACATCCGTGCATCACCGACTATGGCCTCTTTTAGAAAGAAGCTCAAAACCTATCTACGCAAAGGCTTATCCTCCTTAGCTCACTTTTCTTATGGCTTCTCTGTGGAGGCGGCCTGTTTTTTGTCCCTGGACTTTGAATTTGCCTATTGCTATGGTCTTGTTGCGCCTTAGAGTCCACTACTCAGTGGAGATTAAGTGCTATAAAAGTCAAATTAGAATTACTCCAATCCTAAATAGTCTTGCCCATTCGATCCCGCTGTATGTTTGGGATGCTTACACTTGTCTACAAGTTTCTCAGTATTAGTGGTCACCCTAGTTCCTTCAGGCTATTTCTGCTCTACTGTAGCAGCAAATTCAAAAACGACCATGAAGACCAGATAGAAGGTTCCACAGTTAAGTCCATTTTTGTACAAATCTAAGAAGCAAGTTGGACATTATTGTCCTTTTGAAGCTCCTACAATCTGGGATTAATTGCCTGATGATGTTCATTCTGCTTCTTATGTCACATTTTTCAGGAAGAAATTCAAATCAACTCAAATTCCAAGACCTTTCCAATATAGTTTTCATTCAGCTGATGTCACTGCTATGCCCATGGACTAATGAATTTTGCAAAACTTATTATGGATGTTGCACCTTTGAGTCTGCTTGAATACAGAGGTTTAATTCATTATTGAGTAGAATACAACAGAATAGACAAAGGTTTTTCTTGAATAATATGTATTATATTAGAGGTCAGTATATGAAAAAGAGGTGGTAAAACATAAAAACTGGATGTTCAGATAATAGTAGTTTGAGTAATAGAGATTCTACTTTACCAGAAAAAAGTACTTTATACTGCAGAATTGATATCAGATGTACAATATTGCTATGCTTAAATTTGTCTCTACATTATAGATATTAGACTATCGTTTTATGTTGTGAAATGTGTTACTTGCCAGCTGCTAAGTACCTGATAAGTATATTGAAATGGATATCAATATAAAACTTCAATCTGGCTTGCCATTTATATATATATATATATATATATATATATATATATATATTATAGATATTGAAATATTGCTTTTGCCATTAAATGCATTATGTAAATAGCTGAACTCTTTGCTATATATGGCAATATGTTTTCTTATTTTGTATGTTTTACAATCATCATATTTTAGAGAAGATGGTAATAAGGTTTAATTTGATTGTTTTTAACCCTTTTATGCAGTGCATATGTTATTATGTCATTTTTTACACTTGTTGTTCAGTAATGTGTGAAATTTTTACAACAGTATATGAAATTCACTTGTGATGAAACCTACTTCTTATTTTGCTTGAAATTAAGAAACATTTTTATCAAATTTGTAACAGTTGTGACAATTTGTGTTAACCCCAGCCCATAAAGGCTAGGGTTATAGTCGTACCCTGCGCCAAATCTTTTGCAAGTATCAAATTTGACCGCTGTCCCCTGCTTCAAGTCAAGTTGGGTCATCATACACAAAAAAGACCTTCTATCTCCCTTATTATTGCTCCTACAATTTGAAAATGGAAAACTAACCTATAGGAAGTCATGGCCTGCAAATCTTTAGCAAGTGCCGAATTTGGTCTTTGACCCGTGTTTCAAGGTTAGTTTGTGTCATCACACTAGAAACTTTTAATATCTCCCGTATTATTGCTTCTAGACTCTAGAGCTTCCAAATAATTATAATAATAATAGAAGCATTTTATATAGTGCCAAATTGATGAACATCCTCTAATGCGCTGGAAACCAAAAAGGGACAGTCGTTAACCATAGCAAAGTTGTAACCTAGCAAGCGCCCGCCAGGGGAGGGGGCACTATGGTGGTGGGTAAGCTTGTCTAAACAGGTAAGTCTGAAGTTGGCTTCTAAAACTTGAAAAGGTCTGTTATGATCTGACACTAAGTGGGAATCTGTTCAAGTCCACCGGCGCCGCAGTTACAAAACCATGTCTGCCTATGACCTTTCTGGGACAGACTCAGGAAACTGATGATCGGTTTCCATGAGACTGCTAAATGTGAAGACAACTTACAGGAAATTGTGGCCTGCGAATCTTTTGCAAGTGTCAAATTTAACCTTTGACCTCTGCTTCAAGATCAAGTAGGGTCATCATACTAAAAAGGCCATATATCTTCCTTATAATTGGTCTTAGGGGTTCAAAATATGAAAATAACTTGTAAAAAATCATGGTCTGTGAATCTTTTTGCAAGTGTCAGCTTTTACCTTTGACCTCTGCTTCAAGGTCATCCAGAGTTATCACACTAAAATGTCCATATATCTCTTGTATGTTGGTCCTTGGAGTTTCAACTCATATCATGAATGAATAAAATATGCAAATTTTTCCCCTTCTTCAACTACATGAAAGTTCTTACATGTAACAACATCTCATGGGTTCTGTATACTTCTTACAACAAGTTGTTCCTTAGATTTTACAAATCTCAATGTTCTTGCCCATTTAGTTGTACCTGCAGGCTGGGGTTCTTGCCTGCTAAGGCTGACTATTTTTGCTCTAATCTGTTGCAGAATTTAGTCATTCTTACGTCAATTTAAGGGGGTGTCATCAGTGGAAAATTTCACATGATGAATTTCCAATTTCTGACTGTTTTTAGTGCAATATTTTATATTTATTACAAGACGTGTATTTGGTGATTTTGTTGATTGAATAAGTGGTATTTGATGTATTTTTTCTGTGTGGAAGAAATGAATTTTAGGTCCAAGTCAGTTGTTGAAAAAAGTAATTTTCAAATCAACACTTTGATTATTGATATTTAAATTGATAAAGCTCTATCAGTTGATAATGAAATATGTACATATAACCATTACCTCAGTGTTCATTTATATCAGTTGTTGTGTTTTTGCTTTTCCCTCAAAGTATTGTTTATATGCAATTGGGTGCATCTATTTTCCAGTTTGTTTGTTTTTTGTTTTTTTTTTGGGGGGGAAGGGTTTGTAGTGTATGTGATATATATTATTTCCACTTGCGATTGAATACATTTTAAAGTGAGTGAAAAGAGAGAGGAGTTTTAAAAATTCAGTATTGAATGAGATGTGTACGCATATTTTGGATGTTTTAGAAGTTATTGTAGCTTTTTAACATTGTTGTTACTTTAATTTGTAGAGATAGGAATTGCTGTAAAGGGATATTAGAACCCTTTTGAGTCCAGTTTTGAGAGACCAGAATAATATTTCTATTTTACCAAAAAAAATATTATAATAGAGTATATTTCAGGGTAAAAATTCCTCACACGCGTAATATTTTACTATTTGAAAGAGAATTTGCTTAAAGGAGTTTTATTTAAAAGGGTTGACCATATGACTGTGAAAAAATGTATATTTGCTTCAGCTACTTGTGTTATGTAAATATAGTCTGTAATGGACCACAAAGTCTATAAAAATCCATTGTGGATTAACTACACAAAAAGTCATATTTTGACTTCAGAATCCATATTTTTAATAATATTTTCAGTAAACAGAACAGTATTCATATAAGTGAGGAACCCTATATAATATATATCAACAAAAATTGTGCCGTGAATCATAAGAGTTTTTTTGACAGTGTATTTAATAGAGATCTGATTGTACAGTATCCATTAAGTTATTAAAAGCAGTGAGGTATTTGGCTTTCAAAAGTTTTACTTGTTTACATTGAATTTTGTATAATTATATCCATTGAAGAAAGTGGAGGATTAGAGGTTTTGAGCCCCTCATGCTGCAGTAGAGTTTGCTTTGAGATAACTCCAGAAGTATTTAAGCTAGAGCTATAAAATTTGGTCTGTGAGTATGTATAGACAAAAAGCATATTTCCATGTGACCTTGACCTTCAATTTAAATGTCATTGGCTGCCTTGAAAAGGTCAGTTTTGGCCATTAATTGCGGGACGCTTGTTTGTGTATGGGAGACCTTCAGGCTCCGCCGGCTCCTGCGGCTCTGCCGGCTCCGCATTTTGTTTTCCTTATAACTCTGTAACCGTTCTTTTCAAATTTGGCAGGTTTAGGCAGTAGCCTTGGGGAATTTTTTTGAATATGCTGCAGTGACATTTCAACCAATCAGAGAGGTCACATGACCAAAAATGTCTTTTTTCGATGGGGAAGCTTGTCCGGATGATAACTTTAAAGGAATTTTATCAATTCACCTGAAACTTGGCAAATACATTCAGTCTATTAAAATCTGGAAATCATTAGATTTTGGCATTGATTGGTTAAGAAATGGCCGAGTAATTAATGATTAATTAATCATTATGAATTTTCCAAATAAGGAAAACACAAAAATGCTTATATCTCGAAAACCGTGCTAGATAGAGCGATTTCGATGAAATTTTTGAACCACAGGGTATCTTTTTAGAGTATTTATCCCAATTTTCAAAAAAAATTTTGTCTCACCAAAAATGGCAGCCATTTTGAATTTTTTGCAAAAATTGCAAAACATAAAAATGCTTGTATCTCGAAAACCGTACTAGATAGAGCGATTTCCACGAAATTTTTGACCCGCAGGGTATGTCTGCAGAGTAGCCATACCAATTTTCAAAAAAATTTTGTCTCGCCAAAAATGGCGGCCATTTTGAATTTTCGAATTTTTCGCAAAAATTGCGAAACATAAAAATGCCTATATCTCGAAAACCCTGCTAGATAGACCAATTTCGACGAAATTTTTGACCCGCAGGGTATATTTGCAGAGTAGCCATGCCAATTTTCACAAAAAAATTTGTCTCGCCAAAAATGGCGGCCAGTTTGAATTTTTCGCAAAAATTGCAAAACATAAAAATGCTTATATCTCGAAAACCGTGCTAGATAGAGTGATTTCGACGAAATTTTTGACCCACAGGGTATGTCTGCAGAGTAGCCATGCCTATTTTCAAAAAAATTTTGTCTTGCCAAAGTTGGCGGCCATTTTGAATTTTCGAATTTTTCGCAAAAATTGCCAAACATAAAAATGCTTATATCTCAAAAGCCCTGCTAGATAGAGCGATTTCGACGAAATTTTTGACCCACAGGGTATCTTTGCAGAGTAGCCATGCCAGTTTTCAAAGAAAATTTGTCTCGCCAAAAATGGCGGCCAGTTTGAATTTTCAAATTTTTCGCAAAAATTGCAAAACATAAAAATGCTTATATCTCGAAAACCGTGCTAGATAGAGTGATTTTGATGAAATTTTTGACCCACAGGGTATGTCTGCAGAGTAGCCATGCCTATTTTCAAAAAAATTTTGTCTCGCCAAAGTTGGCGGCCATTTTTAATTTTGGCGCAAAAATTTCAGACCCATAGCTAATTACTCACCTACTCAAAATGAGTAAATGCTAAATATCTCAAAAACTATTGCAGATACCCAATTTTTATCAAATAACTCATTCATGTACTTTTGGGAGAGCTTTCACATGGTGAAGTTTCAGACCCGTAGATAATTACTGACCTACTCAAAATGAATAAATGCGAATTATCTCTTAAAAGTATTGCAGATAGCCAATTTTTCTCAAATAACTCATTCACCTACTTTTGGAAGAGCTTTCACATGGTTAAGTTTCAGACCCATGGCTAATTACTCACCTACTCAAAATGAGTAAATGCGAATTATCTCTTAAAAGTATTGCAGATAGCCAATTTTTCTCAAATAACTCAATCACCTACTTTTGGAAGAGCTTTCACATGGTGAAGTTTCAGACCCATAGCTAATTATTCACCTACTCAAAATGAGTAATTTGGATAAATTGGATGTTTCGTTGTTGGATGAAGATGATTCCTCTATTCAGAATTCAATTTTTTCTTCAAAAGGCTTGTGTTACATGAGGATGAGCCAAGTTCTTTTATTTTTATATTTTTTTTGTCCACTAGATTGAAGATTTACAACAATTTTCACTGAAACTGTCGGCAGTCTTACTAGCTCCGGCAGGGACAGTTTACAGGTTGCTAGGCAACCAAGGAAGTCGCCATGAAAAACAATTCGATTGTTATAAAACCTGATCACTCGTCGGGTTCATATAGCCAGGCGTTTGGTAGCAAATATCTCACCACGTCATTCTGTGCCGAATGGGTCACCGGATGGAATCCCCTATGGGGGCAGACATCAAGTTCCTCTTGGATGCTGCATCGTGGACAAGTTCCGAATGCAGATTTGATCTGTTTCTCCATTTATTTCTTCCGATGGAGTTCAGTCGGAACTTTTCATGGAGGAAACTACCTGAATGACGTCATCCGAACACAATCGAGTTTCCATACCTCCTCAAAGATCTGGAATCGGGTTGACAGATGACCGGAGTTGTGATTCATCTCAGCAATTGGCTTTTCATTCTGTGGGTGTTACCGGTTTTTCTGCTAGAAACCGGCACCGGTACATAAAACCTAGTTGTACCCATTGTCAGATTTATTCAAGAATACAGGTTCTCTGTGTTTCTTGCAGCATAATCATGTCAAATCTTAGAATAAGATAATTTTGGAGTTATTTAGCAGGACCTCTGTCAGGAGGTCTTCAAGAATTTAAGGATTAACAGAAATCTCCTAGAATATCCAGTTCTTCACTAGCACCTTGGACTGTGTACAGTATTTTCAATTACAGTCTGCAATAATTCTGGATGTTTTTTGGGCAGTGCGTTGACCAGTTCTTCAACTTGTTACTCATCAGGAGTGTTACAAGTCGTACTTTTTTCTATCTTATCTCTTAGATGATTTTGGTAGAATAAAAGTGAATTTTTCACTCTTAATGAGGTTTTCTCCTGCTGAGTTCTTGGTCAGATGTCCAGGGAAACTTCATTTTATGAATTCGGGAGTATAGTGTTTCTTCTGTCTGGGAATGGGAAGGAGCAAACTCCTACACATGGCTAGAAATGGGATGTGCCCCAGGGCAGTTTTTTGTTCCCATTATTAGTCCTCTAACACTGTTACAAAACTCACCTCCTCTGTAAGACTTAGAGGGGTTAGGAGTAATCTTTAGGAAGAATTTTTGTCCAATAGTGGCAGATAATCTACACCTTACATCTTAACATAGTAAGAGGATAATTTTAAATAAATGAATAAAATGCGGGAGACATCAGTTTGCATAAAAGCTGTGTATGAAATGATCGACAAAAGGGCGATAACACCAGTGAGATGGTGATATCGCTACAATTTTACAGTTTATCGGTTGTGATAAGCTGGGAAGAGATGGCTGCCACTAATAGTTGAGGTAAATAAGCCTAATTAAGTACCTTATTTTCATATTGTTGGGTTTTTCGCGAGTTGTTACTTGTAAGTGAATGGGTGTGTTAACTCGTTTCCTTACAGTTGCATTCTTCCATAGCCGGATTCACGCGAATTTTTATCTTCATTTCCCTGTTGATGACAGTTCACACCGGTTCACTGCCTGTTTGCTATGTTAGTTCATGGTGAGACTGTGGGATCTGTAAGAACGCATCATGCTTTACCAGTATATTGACCTTTTCATTGCCTTAATTGCTCTTGGAAATGGTTTATTTTCGACTTTACTATTGTATCAACGGATAGTGAACCTGATGGCTGCAGTAGAAGGCATTGGGTGTCACCAGGTTATATACATTTGGAACATAAAGCCAGAGTTGGATCATGATTTATTAGATCAGATTAAGTTCCAGCTCCAAGCCATGTCTTGGGTTGGCAGCATGGCTTCATAGGAGAAGACAGTACCATGGGGTTATTTGTTTATCAGGTGACCCCAAGGCTTTCTGATAATGTACAAAGGATATCTTCAGTCTTGTGATATCCCAGTTTTCTGTTCTCAGGTTCTCAGGGATCATCTTCAGTGGTGGACCAACTTTTCATGTTTGAAGGAGGGCCCTCTACTTCATCAGGAGGGGCACAATCTCCTTCTGTTCTTAGATGTTTTCTTTAAGGGTTGGGATGCCCAATTATGGCATCAAGCAGCCAGTGGTTTGTGGTATCATGAGGAGTCAAGTTTCCACATTAGCATGGTTGCTAGCTTTAGAATCTTTCGGAAGTCAGATTCGGATTCTAAAACTTGATTTCCTCAGACAGTTCATCAGTGGTTTCCTATCTGAACAAGCAGGGAGGTGCCCACTTTCAGGAATGTGTGCCCTTATCTGAAGAATCATACCTTGGACAAATGCCAGGGGGGTTCAGATTCAGGCAGATCACTTTCCAGGGGATCCAAATGTTCTAGCAGATTCCTTGTTCATAAGAGACAGGATGATTCAAAATTCTGTTCTGAATCAGGTGTTCAATCAAATCTGCCATTGATAGCATTTTCCAATGATGGATTTGTTTGCAATGAGTTGAACCCTAGGCTTCCAAGGTATATGCCTTTTTCAACATCTCTTGGGATGAGCTGGACAGTTAGTTTGGTCCTGTGTCCTTATTTCGATGCCTTCATAGCCAAAAATCATTTGGCTTCTGAGGATCCTTTGGCTTTTTCAACCTGTGGTCATTCTTGCTTTGAATCTTCTTTACTTCCTTCTTTGGTGCAAGATAAGTCTCTTTGTCCAGTGAGAGCCTTGAGATATTATCTTGATAAGGCAAAAGATCTCAGGAGAGGCAAGAATTTTTCTTTTGTAGCTATTAGGAGGGCTACTTCAAGATTTAGGTCAGAATCATCATCATCAGATTGCATCAGGGTGGCTTGGGATGTCTTAATTTTGGGATCTGGTGGATCTGTTCCACAAAAGTTCCTTTTAAGGCTTCCCTTGTAGGTGAATTCAGTCATTCTGCCATTGGTATCCAACAACCTGAATCTTAAAGCTTCCAGTGTATGTGTCTCCTTCTCTAGACTGTGGGGCTTGGGTAACAGATGCTTTACACATTTCTTGGGAGAATCTGGACTGCTTTGTGTTTGTTCCAGTGGCTCTCATTCCTCAGGTGATTCAAGATGATCACCTACAGGTGCAGAATCATCATGGTTGCACCAGGATAGCCAAGGATTCTTCAGGTGATTTAGAAGATGCCCACATTCAGGTGCAGATTCATCATGATTGAATCATAATGGTCATGGTGGATGTTCTTGGTTGTGGGACCTGGTAGATCTATGCACAAACCTTCATCTGAGGCTTCTTTGTGGTGAACATCTTAGATAGTACTAGATAGTACATTTTTGGATGTAGCAAATTTCCTCAATTATTTCTTTAAGGGAAAGAATCTGGTTACAGAATAACAATTATTGTAGATTGCTTTGCTTGAAGGGGAATAAGTCTCTACAACTCTTCGGCTGTATAGAGTGTTGACATATTTCTATAGAGACAATCCAGTAGCCAATAGGTTAAGCCTTCTTTACCTTTGGTCTTTGGGCTTGTTTGGTCTCACCAGACAGCCTTTTTCAGCCTTTGGGGAAGATTTCTTGGAGGTTATTAACTTTCAAGACGGTCTTTCTTTTGACTTTGGCATCAGGCAAAGGAAGAAGGGTGATTCTTGTTTGCATTGTCTTCCCTTACTTTAAAGGAGTATTGCTCAGAAGTGTCTCTGGCCATTTATTAGCCAAGAATCAGTTGGCTTCGGATAGGCCTACTTCAGTTAAGTTGGTCAATATGCCAGCTCTCAATCATTGGGACAGCAGTTTTACTCAAGCTAGATCTCTTTGTCTTGTGAGGTTTTGAAATATTTTTACTTGGGACAAAGGATTCAAGGAGGAATTATTGTCTTGTCTGTACCTATTTAGGAAGGCTTTACAGCAGATATTTTCAGGTCAACTATCTCATCTAGCTTTAGGCAGACTATCCTTTTGACTGAGGAGAAGTCAAATTCTGACTCTCACCAGCAGCGAGTCAAAGCAAGAATGAGTGCATCTTTAGGTTTTAGGATAGTGTTTCTGTATATGACTGTATATTACTGGAAACCATAACTTTTTTTTTACCAATTTTCAGTCTGACCTGCTTGGTTTGCTTGTGGTCAGACTTTGATATTGGTTCCTACAGTTTGTTATCTTATAAGTATATATGTAATACTTATATTGATACTTTAGTATGCATTTGCATCTGTATGTCTGTCATACTATCTGTTTTTATATTAGGCAGCTTTGTTGACTTCATTCAGATTTGGAGTTACACAATATGTTGATGACACTTCCAATTTTTGGTTCACCTGTGTGGGTGTTGCATGTTCGTCTATATACAGCATTCAACTGTGCCAATGACTGTCAGTTTTGTGAGATCTTCAGCTACATACTATGATTTAGGGGATCTGTATGGTATGTGGTGACTGCTGGAAGTTTATATGTTGTTGTATGCATGTACATTTCAATGTAAACTTCTCATAATGTTTTAGTTGTAGGCTAGTGAGTCTCGGTAAAGATTACTTCCTTCCTACAACAGCAACAACAACAAGGCTGTGTTGTTTTGTAGTCCTCAACAGTTCCACTGCCTCATCTGGGAGGTGACTTTGGATCTGTATGCCTATACGATTGTGCTGTGTACGATAGCTGTGCAGAGTGGTGTACTGGGTCTTTAAATTCTAGTACTGCCCTCCTTCCATGAAGGCTGCATTCAGCAATGGTCAGGAAATGGTAAGTGTATTTTTCGCAATAAAATTGAAAAATTTTGTTGTAATTTTAATTTTTATTAGATAAATACTTACCATTTCCTGACCAGGATAGTCCCCCCCACCTCCCCGCAGATTCAGTACTAGGGGAGTATTTCTGCAACAAAAATAATGAAGGTTGTTTACTAGCGTGGTCACATGACCACTAGGGGGACATGCTAGTTCACACTCACTCACTGGCCTCTTAAGGTATCTTAAAACGTTTCTCAACGTTGGCCAGTGAGTTGGATGGCACCAACATATAGCAATGGTCAGGAAATGGTAAGTATTTATCTAATAAATTGCAAATTTAATAAGTAAATTAAATTTTTATAAGTTAATACCCTATCCAATGGACAATTGCTAAACCGGTCGGCGCAGACCGGCCCGCCAAACGCCAGAAAAAGACGTCCTGTGTTTCCACCGGCTGGCCGGTCCCAGTACTGTGCATTCGCCAGGTGGTGCATGGTATTTACTTCCTGTCTAGACAACATGACGTCATAGCATCTTTTTCGTTGTCTAAAACTATTAGACCCCTAGTAAGCTGATAGCGGGGTCGGTGGGAGGGTCTTGTGTGTCCATTGGATAGGGTATTAACTTATAAAAATTTAATTTACTTATTAAATTTGCAATTTTATTGCGTTAATACATCCTATCCAATGGACAATTGCTGAATAACTACCGCTTGGTCGGCGGGTAAGTTACTAGGGACTTATGTGAACTCACAAGTAATAGCAAATTTTAACCTACGGTCTAGGCTGACTTCGTCAGGAGACCTATAGGTCCAGGCCTGGGTTGACTTTAAGGTCAGGAAACCCTGCAAGGCCATGGTCGGTTGCCAGCAGCCGGTTACCCGGGGCTATACCGCCGTCGCCCCCCCCCTTTTTTGCAGACCTGCTCTGAGGTAGGGGAAGAGAGGGATGAGTTCAGTCCCAGAATGCAAATAAACCTCCCAAAGGAAGCACGCCACACTTAATTCTTATGTACATGAAGAAACTGTTTATACATATATACAAATCTCCTCAATCTAAGGGCCACTTGTGGATCTGCTGAGCAGCCACTACCGAGCCCAATTGGTAAAGCTCTGAATCAGCCCAAGCCCCGCCCTTCATATAGAACTGTGTGAAGGTATTGTGACTTCAGTGGCAGGCTGACAAGATTGGATCTAAGGAGACTCCCGACTGGAAGGCCTTAGAAGCAGCAAAGGCCCTGACATCATGGGCTTTAACCTGATGTTAAATGTGGGCCTCCTGGTCAGAGAGCTCATAACATAGGATCACAGTCTGCTTGATCCAAGAGGAGATAGTGGCAGGTGAGATGTCTTTGTTGAAACCTTTCTTAAAGGAAGCAAAAACCACCCCCTTATTCTGCCTGATGTCTGAGGTCCTGTCCAAATAGTAGCATAATGCTCTGACCGGACAGAGGGACCTGTCAGACTTGAGGGATCTATCCAGAGTCGAGGCCAGGGCTGTTATAACCCCAGGGGCCACACTGGACACTCTATGGCCAGCTGATTCTAGGATAGAAAGCTGGGTGATGGATACAGGGACACCTTTGACCAATCGGATTGGTGTCCAATATATCAGTTTTGCCAGGCATGAATCTCACTTTTGCACTTGCCCGACCCGAGGGCCAAGAGGAATACCATCTTGAAGGTCAAATGCTTCAAGGGGGCCTCCTTGATTGGATCAAAAGGAGTCTTAGCTGGTGCACGGCCAGTGAGAAGTTCCAGGAAGGTATGCCACTCCTGCCTCTGGGTCTGTCTCTGAAGAAACTATCCAGGAGACGAGTGAGATTTTCGTCCATACTGATGTTGAAGGGTGAATTTCCAGTTTATCAACAATGGGTGACCTATAACCATCAATGGTGCTGGGCTGTTTGCCAAGCATGTATCTCACTTCTATGCTTGCCCGAACCCAGGGCCAAGAGGAAAACTGCCTTGAAGGTCAAATGCTTCAAGGAGGCCTTTAATTGGCTCAAAATGAACCTTGTCAGCTGGTGCAAAAACCAGGGAGAGGTTCCAGGAAGGGGTTACCCTCCGGCCTTTGGGTCTGTCTCAGTGGAAGCTATCCAGGAGACGAGTGAGATTTTCATCCTTACTAAAATTGATGGGCAAATTTCTAGACTATCAGCAATGGCTGACCTGTAACCATCAATGGTACTGGGCTGCAACTTCCTGTCCTGAAACAGGTACCTAAGGAAGTCAGCAACTGACTTTACATGTGGTGCCCGAAGTACACCTGATGAATGATACATCACTTGGTAAAAATGAACCATTTGCCTCATAGACTGATCTGATTGACCCCCCCCCCCCCTTTGAGGAGCCTCAATTCTTGCTGCCACTGCCTCAGACAAGTCCTGCTCCTCGATTGCTGAGGCTCTAGGAGCCCTGCATGGAGATTAAGATTTGTCAGATTTCTGTGAGAGATCTGATCGAATGGCTGTGAACAGGCTGGACAGATTGGGCAGGCTCAGCGGGATGTGGCTGGACATGGCCACTAGATCCCAAAACCAAGGCATGTTGGGCCACCCCGGAGCAATCAGAATGATTCTCTTGCATGGGGAGTCTTGCAACTTCTCCACCACTTGCCCAATATGGCTGATGGTGGGAAGGTGTATGCTTTCAGATCCTACCATGGCATACTGAGTGTATCCACTGCTGTGGCCAGGGGATCCGGTACCGGAGACACAAACAGAGGCAACTTGTTGTTGAACCTCATAGCAAATAAGTCTATCTGAGCCGGTGCCACCTGCTGCAGATTGAGTGGAAGACCTCTGGAAGGAGAGACCACTCTGTTTGAATGGTCTGGCCTAGCCTGGATAGCTTGTCTGCTACCACTTTCAGCCGGCCTGGAATGTGTCGGGCTTAGAGTCACTTGTTTCCTGGTACACCAGGTCAAGATTCTCCATAGTAGGGCACACGTGGGCCCGACCTCATGCCTCCTTCCTTGTCTATGTATGACACTACTGTGGTGTTGTCAGTTGCTACAAGTACTATCTTGTTTGAGCAAAGTTCTTGGAACTCTTTTAAAGCCAGGAAGCCTACTTTAAATTCTAGATAGTTATGTGCAGCTTGCTTCCCGGGAGGGACCTGGTTCCTCCTGCAGTGTGCTCGTTTAAGTGAGCGCCCCACCCTTTTATTGATGCGTCTGTAAATATTTGCAGAGCATGCTTTCTTGGGTATAATGGTTGGCCTGTAAGTACATCGTCTTCCTTCAGCCACCATTGTAAATGGGGGTGCAGGGACCTAGGGACTTGGATCACCTTTTCCAGTGATTCTGGTACCCTCCAGTTGTTTTGAGATGCCACTGTATGGGTCTCATATGAAGTCGACCTAGACTAACTTGCTTTCTGTAGCCGTCAGTAACCTATCAAGGACATGAATTCCCGGACCGGGCAAGCCGGTAGGGATAGCAGTTTTAACATAGTCTCTTGAAGGTTCTGTCACCGGTCCAGAGTCGGTCGGAACCGATCAGACCTGAAGTCGAACTGGTAGCCTACAAAATCAAAGTCTTGTTTGGGCTCCCGCTCTGATTTCTGTAAGTTCATCAGCCAACCCAGTGGCTGACACATTATTTACTAGTTCCTGTGAATGTTGGAGACAAGCCTGGGATCTGGCTCTCACCAACCAGTCGTCTAGGTACTGGTGGCTTCTTAAGTCCTTGTGTATGGTCACAAGTTTCACCTCCTTTGGTATCACAGTGAACTCCAAAGGTGCTGTGGACAAAACCGAATAGCAGGCATTACCTGGATTGTTTTTGTATAGGTATATGGGAGTAAGTATCCCTCCTTGAACGTTTGTAATACCTAGGGTCCAGCCCCCAAGGCTTCCTAAGTTCCCGAAAAAGGGCTTAGTCTGGACCCTACAGGCCGATTGTGTGCCACATTTGGGACATTTGGTATTTTGATAAACATTTTCTGTCCCTCCGGACACTGGTCCGGTCTGGTGACAATGATCCAGGTTAACAGTCTCTCTGTTCTTATTGTGGGCTGGTGGGACTGACACAACTTTTCATATTAATAGACTCTTCGCCCCGGGCCAGCATCCTGCAAGGTGCAGCATTTACAGAGCAATTGTCATTCGTGAGGTGTCTGACCCCTGGCCGGACATGACAAAATTTATTATCTCTCCCGCCAAGTCCAGCACTGATAACAGGTTGTTGAGAGATGTGATAAGGGAAGGTTGCCTGGCAGTAGGTTGGGACACTGGCACGTCACATCACCAAGACAACTGACCGGTCAAAGAATTCTCTGTAACCAAAATTAACCTTAGGCAACTCTGTCCGGTACCAGGACTCCATACCCGGTATTTAACTGTAACCAGCAATTCTCTGTAACCGGCAGAAAACTGGCAGGCTGGGGTCACCAATCAATTTTGACAGCTACTGGCCTATATTTAGCCAGCCTCTTTTTTTTTTTTTTTTTTTTTTTTTTTTTTGTTTGTAACCAGTTGGTTCGCAGCATTATTCAGTAAGGACTGTGTAGCCAGCACCCTGTTAGTAGACTTGTAACCCGTAGGTTGAAGCAAGTGTTCTAGGCTGTGTAGCCAATACCAGTCGGTACACTGTGTAACCATTTGTTGAAGCAAGTGTACTAGGCTGTGTAGCCAGTACCAGCCGGTACACTGTGTAATCAGTTGTTGAAGCAAGTGTACTAGACTGTGTAGCCAGTACCAGCCGGCACACTCTGTAACCAGTTGTTGAGGCAAGTGTACACAGCTGTGTAGCCAGTACCAGCCGGTACACTCTGTAACAGTTGTAGCCAGTAATAAAAAACTGTAACTGGCAAGAAACTGGCAGGCTGGGGTCAGCAACGAATTTTATAGCCGGTACCGGCCGGTACACTCTGTAACCAGTTGTTGAGGCAAGTGTACAAGGCTGTGTAGCCGGTACAGGTCGGTACACTCTGTAACTAGTTGTTGAGGCAAGGGTATAAGGGCTGTGTAGCCAGTATTAGTCGGTACACTCTGTAACCAGTTGATGAAGCAAGTGTACAAGGCTGTGTAGTCGGTGCACTCTGTAACCCATTGCTAAAGCAAGTGTACAAGGCTGTTCAGCCGGTAGGTACACTCTGTAACCAGTTGCTGAATGAAGTTTACAACTATCTTTGTGTTGAATTCAGTTTCCTCCATTAATTAAAATATTTCTTTTAAACACACGTCTTCTCCGTAGATTTGACAGTTGCTGGGAAAGCCCTTGTGAGCTATATTTAGAAACAATTGTTGGTCGGTGTGTCACGTGACCAGCTTGCTGGTCGGAGGGACAACGTGATTGGCTGATTGGAGATGACGATCTGCTTCGTGAACTGGTCGGTGTATCACGTGACCAAGTTCGGGGATATGCCCTCACTAGACGCGTTCTTTCCTTATATCACAGTAAACGTAAGCTTACTGGTCGACTGATGTCTGTAGCAGAGAAGTCTGTACTAGTACGCTGGAGGGATTACAGGAACCAAAAAACTGGAATCACAGTAGACGTGAGCGCAAAGAATGTACTTCCGACCTTCTTGTTTGGTGAATCACGTGATAAACTTCGTGACTGGTCGGTGAAAACACGTGACCAGCTTCGCGAAGACACACGATTGGCTGACTGGATATGACGTCAGAGGTCGCGTTCTTTTAGCTAGCCGGCCGGCTGATGCTTTAAAAGCAAAGAAGCCTGGACCAGTGCACTCTGTAGATGAAAATCCTGGCCGGTCTGAAGTCGGTTCTTCTTCTCAGCCGGCTGTACACTCAAACCAGTTTCCTGGCCATCCACTGCCCTTACTACCGACACAGGTGCCGGGTCCATAAGGGTGGAACTGAGAGTGACAAAAGTTCCTTCTATGTAGTAAATACTGGAGAGGTCGGTTGAAGAGATCTGAAGAATTCACCTCTTGCTTCTGATGAAAAAATACTCGAGCTAGGCTGGTGTGACTGATGCTTTACAGCAGAGAAGTCGGTACCAGTGCGCTCTGAAGAATTCATCTCATGCTTCTGATGAAAAAATACCAAATACGCGAGCTGGGCTGGTGTGACTGATGCTTTACAGCAGAGAAGTCGGTACCAGTGCGCTCTGATGAAGAATGCAGCTTGGAAGGGGAATTCCCTCTATATACAGTGTTGAAAACTACGTAGACTGAAGTTTTCCGTGATTTGCATTTGTAGTAGTAGAAGACGGTATGCCGTAGAAGACGTTTCTATGGTGACTGTAGCTGGAATGTTACAGATGGTACATTCAAACAAAAGACACGGATAAAAATACCTGTAAGTAGAAAATCCATAATTCCTCAATATTGTCGATCTGCCCCTAACAACACAATGGTTGAATGGGAGGAAACTAGAAAATGGCTGCATTTATATATATATACCGTCTTCATAACTGCCCTATCATCAACACTAAATTGAGTCAGCTAGGGAGCGTTTCCAGCAGATTTCTAAATGTATATCCGTGCTTGAGCAGAAGATAACACTTCTACACTGAAAATATCCACATATAAGGTTGAAAATCCGTCATAAAGCACACTTTTCCTTTAAAATTCTGGAGATGTTGAAAACACGTCTGCACAGTACACGCGCCAAACGAAAAAGATGCTATGACGTCATGTTGTCTAGACAGGAAGTAAATACCATGCGCCACCTGGCGAATGCACAGTACTGGGACCGGCCAGCCGGTGGAAACACAGGACGTCTTTTTCTGGCGTTTGGCGGGCCGGTCTGCGCCGACCGGTTTAGCAATTGTCCATTGGATAGGATGTATTAACGCAATAAAAAATTAAAATTACAACAAAATTTTTCAAATTGGTAGGCTTTATGTCTAAATTAGGCCTGTGGCTAAATTACTTACCTACTAAAAATGAGTAATTCTGCATTTTCTCTAGAAGTATTGCAGATAGCAAATTTTTCTACTTTCCAGACCTGTAGGTAATTACTCACCTACTCAAAATGAGTAAATGCAAATTATCTCTAAAAGTATTGCAGATAGCCAATTTTTGTCAAATAACTCCTTCACCTACTTTTGGGAGAGCTTTCACTTAGTGAAGTTTCAGACCCGTAGGTAACTATTCCCCTACTGAAAATGAGTAAATGCAAATTATCTCTAAAAGTATTCCCAATAGCCAATTTTTGTCAAATAACTCCTTCACCTACTTTTGGGAGACCTTTCACTTGGTGAAGTTTCAGACCTGTAGCTAATTATTCACCTACTCAAAATGAGTAAATGCTAATTATCTCTAAAAGTATTGCAGATATCCAATTCTTATCAAATAACTCATTCATCTACTTTTGGGAGAGCTTTTACATGGTGAAGTTCCAGACCCATAGGTAATTACTCACCTACTGAAAATGAGTAAATTCGAATTATCTCTAAAAGTATTGTAGATAGCCAATTTTTCTCAAATAACTCATTCGCCTACTTTTGAGAGAGCTTTCACATGGTGAAGTTTCAGACCCGTAGCTAATTATTCACCTACTCAAAATGAGTAAATGCGAATTATCTCTAGAAGTATTGCAGATAGCCAGTATTTCTCAAATACATGTAACTCATTAATATGAAAACAACTTATAGGAAGTCATGGGCTGCAAATCTTTTCATGTGGTGAGATTTGACCTTGGACCCCTCCTGCTTATTATTGGTCCTAGAGGTTTGCAACGTGAAAACGACTTATAGGAAATCATGGGATGCGAATCTTTTGCTGTGGTCAGACTTCACCTTGGGCCCCTGCTACAGGGTCAATTAAGGGTAGCCAAACTTAAAAGTGCTTTCAGCTTGCTTATTAACGAAAAATGCTGTTTATCTTCTAAACTATGTTAGTTGGCCTTTGTCGGTGGATACATCGAGCATCTGGCCACAGATGCGTCCTTAGTCTAGTTGGTACTAAGGATTTGGAATGTCACAACAATTTTCAAGAAATTGCGGGTTGTGATTCTGATCAGGTTGGACCTTTTTAAAATCCTTGTTTGAAGTCAAAGGGAATGTACTTGCTAAAATGCCTGTATCTTTTATTATTGGACCTCGGGGGGGGGGGGGGGGGGGGGGGGGGGGAACTTTTAGGTTCTCACTGTTGAGTTATATCTCCATCATTGTGGATCCAACATACCTAGGTGCCCTTGAACTTGGGGGAAATTTTCTGTGCATTGCATTGAATTCATTCCATCCAGGGATATGTTATGTCATGCAATGTCTATTGGTAGCTGAAAATTTAATAGTTCACATTTTGTAGATTTTCCATATCTTCACTGACGGCAAATTCATGCAGCACAATTTTTAATGTTAAAGTTAGGTATGTGAAATACATCACCTTATGTGGAATTTGTCAGTAAGGGAACCTCCTTTTTCCTTGATGTATGCAAAATGTTTTAAACATTTCAGATTTTTGGGATTTCAGTGGGTCTCTAATTTCCTTCAATGTAAAATTGCTACATATTTTGATTATTTTGTCTTATTTTGAAGGGTGCTCTATCAGATTTCATGTTGTAAAATTTCAGTTTTTGTATTGTATTGCTTTGATTGGATCTAATTAAAATGAGTTCATTGAGTTAAATTGTTCTATCTGAGATGTAATTAGATTGAAATTTGCATTTTTTACCATGAAGCAATAAACAGTAAAAACTTGATACTTCTGTATTTTTAACTCAAATTACAAAAAGTTTGTGGGGCCGTAATGGTTTTGAGTTAGAATTGAATAACTAGAGAAACCTTATTCACATGTGAATGCCCCACTCTGGAAATGTCAGGTTATTCCAACAGTTTACCAGATACAGTGCGCAAAAAAAAAAGATTATTATATGAAAGACACAATGACGAAGATTGTTGTACAACTTAAAATTTTAACTTTTGCAGCCATACCTAAATTAACCCAAAGATATTACTGCTATTGTAAACCTTGCAATGAAGATATTGCAGGACAATTTTCCTTTACATGAGTATGACCCTTGTTACATATACAGCTGTCAATCTTGTTTTTTTATATATCAGCTGACTTGTCAGTCTGCGGCATCACTCTGCGGCGTGGACGTACGCATATGCGTGAGCGACTTCTCCCCTAAAACTACAAGGCCCAGAGACATGCTGTTTTTGTAAAAGATAGCTTATCTATCTAGCATGAAAAATTGTTCAAGGCATGCAGATCTGTTTGTTCGTCTGTATGCTAGAGCCATTGTAAGTGAGGTACCCCACCCCACCCCCACCCTAAATATGAAAATTTTAACACTTTATCACAATTTTCTAAGTGACTATTGCAGGGATTTTTCTCATATCTTGCACATCTGTACTAGGCCACAAGTAGATTTCCCTTGTGTCAGTCCTGGATCTTTCTTAATTATTTTTTTATGAATTTTTAAAATAATTTTTAATGCATTAAAATTCATGAAATCATGCACTAAATCACTTATAACTTGAAAAGTAACATGGTGAGTAACATGGGTGTCTATCTCAATAGTTAAGTGAGTAATAGCTACTTTTGTACTTTTCAGTAACTTCCATCATGAGTAAATCACTTGTAACTTGAAAACTATTTCATTTAGAGAATTTTGTATAAATATGTTATTCAGCTACTTTTGGGTCAGCTATAACATAGTAAAATTTCAGACCTGTAGCTCATGGCATAGCTGAGTAATAGCTACTTTTAGGTTCTCACTGTTGAGTAAATCAGTTGTAACTTGAAAACTATTGCATTTAGAGTATTTAGTTTCAATATGTTATTCATCTATTTTGGGGTCAGCTATAACTTAGTGCAGTTACAGACCTGTGGCTCATTGCATAGCTGAGTAATAGCTACTTTGAGGTTCTCACTGTTGAGTAAATCCGTTTTAATTGGAAAACTATTGCATTTACAGAAATTTGTGTAAATATGTTATTCAGCTACTTTTGGGTCAGCTATAACATAGAAAAATTGCAGACCAGTAGCTCTTTCCATAGCTGAGTAATAGCTACTTTGATGTTCTCACTGTTGAGTAAATCAGTTGTAACTTCAAACTATTGCAGTTAGAGTATTTTCTTTAAATATGTTGTTCACCTACTTTTGGGTCAGCTTTAACATAGTAAACTTGCAGACCTGTAGCTCATTTCATAGCTGAGCAATAGCTACTTTGAGGTGTTTTTTTTTTTGTTGTTGTTGAGTAAATGAGTTGTAACTTGAAAACTATTGCATTTAGAGAATTTTGTTTAAATATCTTATTCATTTACTTTTGAATTAGCTATAACATAGTAAAATTGCAGATGTGTATTTCATGGCATAGCAGAGCAATAGCTATTCTCAGGTCTTCACTGTTGAGTAAATCAGTTTTAACTTGAAAAATATTGCATTTAGAGTATTTTCTTTAAATATGTTTTTCACCTACTTTTGAGTTAGCTATAACATAGTGAAATTGCAGATCTGTAGGTTATGGCGTAGCTGAGCAATAGCTACTTTCAGGTTCTTACTGTTGAGTAAATCAGTTGTAACTTGAAAACTATTGCATTTAGAGTATTTTCTTTAAATGCATTGTTCACCTACTTTTGGGTCAGCTATAACATAGTAAAGTTGCAGACCTGTATGTCATGGCAAAGCTGAGCAATATCTACTTTGAGGTTTTCTCTGTTGAGTTAATCAGTTGTAACTTGCAAACTATTGCATTTAGAGAATATTGTTTAAATATGTTTGTTATTCACCTACTTTTGAATTAGCTATAACATAGTCAAATTGCAGATGTGTAGCTCATGGCATAGCTGTGTAATAGCAATTCTCAGGTTCTCACTGTTGAGTAAATCAGTTGTAACTTGAAAAATATTGCATTTTAAGTATTTTCTATAAATATGTTGTTCACCTACTTTGGGGTCAGCTTTAACACAGTGAATTTGCAGACTTGTATGTCATGGCATAGCTGAGCAATAGCTACTTTCAAGTTTTCTCAGTGTTGAGTAAATCAAATGTAACTTGAAAACTATTGCATTTAGAGTAATCTGTTTAAATATTTGTTTACATACTTATGAGTCAGCTATAACATAGTGAAATTGTAGACCTGTAGCTCATGGCATAGCTGAGCAATAGTTACTTTTAGATTTTCACTATTCAGTTAATCAGTTGTAACTTGAAAACTATTTCATGTACAGTATTTTGTTTAAATAAGTTATTAACCTACTTTTGGGTCAGCTATAAAATAGTATAATTGCAGACCTGTAGCTCCTTGTATAGCTGACTAATAGCTACTTTGAGGTTCTCACTGTTGAGTAAATCAGTTGTAACTCGAAAACTATTGCATTTGCAGTATTTTCTTTAAATACGTTTTAACTTATTTTTTACACCTTAACAGTTACCTTGTTACTTTCCTTCTGAATACCATTTCCAGGGCACAACTTTTGTGACCTTTTCTTCAGTCACTTCTACTCTGAAACTCAAAACACACAGTCAGCTGACACAGAGCCCGTTCACTGGCACTGATTGCTTGTTTTTGAAACAGGGCCCAGAATAAACCTCCTTCAAGCTATTCCGATTATAAGACATGTATTTAAAAAGTAAAAACTAGACCTCGCATCCAAGAACCGATGCAAATTTGTATGCACCTGAAAGACAACTCACCAAAGCCAATGAACCATCCTTTGACCTTGAAGGAGGGGCCAAAGGTCAAATCTAACATCAGAAGATTCCTAGCCCAAGATTTCGTATGAGTTGGTTATGCATTGTAAACCTCTAGGATCAATAATAAGTGAGTTATAAGCACTTTTAAGTTTGGCTATCCTCGTTTGACATTGAAGGAGGGGCCCAAGGTCAAATCCAACCACACCAAAAGATTCCCAGCTCATGATTTCCAATAGGTTGGTTTACCATCCCAAACCTCTAGGACCAATAATAAGCAAGTGATAAGCAGTTTTAAGTTTGGCTATCCTCGTTTGACCTTGAAGGAGGGGCCCAAGGTCAAATCCCACCACACCAGAAGATTTCCAGCCCATGATTTCCTATATGTTGGTTTACCATCCCAAACCAATAATAGGCGAGTTATAAACACTTTTAAGTTTGGCTATCCTCTTTTGACCTTGAAGGAGGGGTACGAGGTTAAATCTGAACACACCAAAAGATTCCCAGCCCATGATCTCCTATAGGTTGGTTTACCATCCCAAACCTCTAGGACCAATAATAAGCGAGTTATAAGCACTTTTAAGTTTGGCTATACTCATTTGACCTTGAAGGAGGGGCCAAGATCAAATCCGACCACACCACAAGATTCCCAGCTCATGATTTCCTATGGGTTGGCTTACCATCCCAAACCTCTACGACCAATAATAAACGAGTTATAAACACTTTTAACTTTGGCTATCCTCATTTGACCTTGAAGGAGGGGCCCAAGGTCAAATCTGACCACACGAGATTTGACCCAGCCCATGATTTCCTATATGTTGCTTTACCATCCCAAACCTCTAGGACCAATAATAAGCAAGTTATAAGCAGTTTTAAGTTTTGCTATCCTCGTTTGACCTTGAAGGAGGGGCCCAAGGTCAAATCCGACCACACCAGAAGATTCCCAGCCCATGATTTCCTATATATGTTGGTTTACCATCCCAAACCTCTAGGACTGATAATAAGCGAGTTATAAGGACTTTTAAGTTTGGCTATCCCCATTTGACCTTGAAGGACGGGTCCAAGGTCAAATCTGACATCAGAAGATTCACAGCACAAGATTTCCTATAGGTTGGTTTTACATTGCAAACCTCTAGGACCAATAATAAGGGAGATATAGACACTTTTAAAGTCTGCTATGTGGGTTACTTCGCACTCTGTAGATGACCTTGAATTAAGAGCTTCAAGTTCAAATGTGTGCAAGGTTGTAGAGAACATGTATATCTGTTATACATATCACCTATGAAGAGATTGAACCTTCTACCTATGAGAAACGGCCAGTAGAAAAATATAGATTATTATCAAAGAAATGCCCGCAGTGGCCATCTTGTTTTTCAGAATGAGGCTATTTTCAGTCGCAGAGAAGCTATCCTACAAATTTGGTGAACCTAGGTGGTGTAGTTTTCCTCTTACAGCAAACGCTAAACCAAAGTACTCCGGTGGATACAATAAGCACAATTGATGTCCAAATTAGTTTCCCAATTGGTTTCCAAATTACATCCCAAGCAAGTTATATCCATGACAAACCTATATACCAATGGTCTAAATATTACTTTTAAATGAACAAAAACCATGCCATACCAGCTAAACCCATCAGAAAAACCTATGATTTAATCACCATTACTTTTTACCTCACAGACCTTAAGGGCTGGCTGTCAGGGTATTGTTTTCACCCATGGTGTCCGGATGGGTGGCCAGATGGCGGGAAAAAATTTGTCCGTACTGTTTCTTAGAAACCTTAAGATGTAGGAAGTTGATACTTGGTACGAACATTGGTTGGGGGTATAGGTGTGCAACATCATGGTGTGACCTTGATTTGACCTTGCCATATTGACCTTGAGTTTAAACATTTTGTCTGAGCTACATCTCAGTAGTTGTACGGTGTAGGAAATTGATATTTGGTAGGGACATTGGTTGTCGTGGTGTAGGTGTGCAATGTCATGGTGTAACCTTGATTTGACCTTTGACCTTGCTGTAGTGACCTTGACCTATAAAATCTTGTCCAGGCTATATCTCAGAGACCGTAAGGTGTATGAAGTTGATACATGGTAAGGACACAGGTTGGGAGTTGTATGTGTGCAATGTCATGGAATGATTTTGATTTAACCTTGCCGTAGTGACCTTGAGTTTAAAAAATGTGTCTGGGCTATATCTCAGAAATTGTAAGGTGTAGGAAGTTGATACTTGGTACGGACATTTGTTAGGGGTTGTATGTGGGCAAAGTCATGGTGTGACCATAATTTGACCCTTGACTTTGCTGTATTGACCTCGACATATAAAATATTGTCTGGGCTATATCTCAGAAACTGTAAGGTGTAGAAGTTCATACTTGGTAAGGACATTGGTTGGGGGGTTTAGGTGGGCAACGTCATGGTGTGATCTTGATTTGACATTTGACCTTGTAGTATCGACCATCAGTTTTAAAATTTTGTCAGGGCTTTTGAATTCTGTAAGGTGTAGAAGGTTGACACTTAGTAGGGACATTTGTTAGGGCTGTAGGTGTGCATCATGGTGTGACCTTTAGCTTTAGCTCTGCCAAAGTGTGTTCACCTGCCATATTTGAGACAGGTTTCTTTTATGACAAAGATATATGGATTGGTGCATCTGATTATTATATGTACTTTTACACAATTGTGCTATTTCCATTGACATCTATTCTCCAATTATTATACATGTAATTAATTTTACACCTTCATAATTTTTAGTTTACTGATTAATGCTGTCATCTTGCTATTGAATTGTCTTGTTTTAATACTTCATCTTTACATAAATTTTCTTTCTCTTGAACATTAATTTTCTTTACTTAAACATTATTTGGACCTTTATGTAACTGACACTGCTCCGAAAGTATCCCGACCTAAGTACTGTTTCACTACTTCTATATATCATGGTGTTGAAAAATATTTCCCCAGGCTGTGGGGTACGGGCATCTCTGATGCTATTTTTAAACTACAGAAATTATCATTCCTGTATGAAGATTTAAAGTTTGGTCACAATTTTACCTAAGTAGTTGTAGATTGGGAAGTTGAAAATTTTCAACAATTGAAGGTTCATTCTAAGTATATTAACACTGCAGGTTAATGCAGTGTATTTCTTCACAATTTATTTCAAATTATGAAGAAAACCGGGACGTGACCCTCTTTGATGATGAGAGTGAGGTATCAAGTGCAGGATTTAAAAGCAAAATATGAACCCAAGAAAAGATTTGGAACATTTGAACCTGAAGGAGAGAGTCATAGGCCAAATCTGACCTGTTAAAAGATTTACAAAGTTTTTGTGTTAGTGTGACCTCATTTGACCTTGAAAGAATCGCCAAAGGTTAAATCTGATGTGGAGAAGATCCACGGTGCATGATTTCACCAGATTCAAATCTTGAACTCCAAAGAGCAATAATGAATAAATAATAAGTTTTATGTATGGGGTCTGTGAAGGAGGGGAGAATGGTCATATCTACCTATGATTTCCTACAAGTTGTTTCTACATTCCAAAGGATAAAAGGGCTTTTAGGTTACTGTTATCATATTTGAGTTTGAAAGATCAATTATACATGTCCCCAGCAACGCCCATGATATCCAAGAAGTTGTTTTTACCTACCAAAGCTATAGGACCCATTATAAGGAAAATATGGTGACAGTTTTCAACCTTGAACGATTGACCAAAGCTCATATATGACCCTGCAAGACTTGCAGCCTGTAGCAGGGACTTAGAATATTGTCTTTTGTGATTAACCTGTTTCACACTGACTTCTAGATTATTTTCATATATACAGGCCTGATCTACAACACTGGACATAGGTTTTCAATTTTTTTTAACCTTAATTATCTTTTCAGAATAATTTATCTCAATTCAAGTACATTTGCACTACTGATTCTGTTTCACACCGTCTCCATTGTCATTAAACAAAGAAATAACATTGACCCAGAAAAATAACACTGAATATTTTTTTAACTTTTTTATTTAGCAAATAATAATAAAGCATTTTTGCTTAGTTTATTTTAGAAAGTGAATATACATCAACACTATTAACAAAACATTTGATTAATGTTTTACAATCAGATATCACTTTGTGTACTTTATTAGGGACTGTAAACTATAGTATTACTCATATTTACACAATACATTCACTCTCGGTCATTTTTTTGCAAAGGCTCAAATCTGAAAAATAAGCTTGAAGAAGCTAGCTTCACACAATCTTCATTAGTGTAAATGTAACTGTCACAACCAATTAAACATTACAAAGCAATAATATATCAAAGTCTTGCCACCTTAAACATCTGCACATTTAATTTAAACTAATGATCCATCAATGTTGATACCACACAAGTGAATTAGGTTGATATAACATTAGTTAACAAGCACTTGGAAGGCACATATCCTGGATCTAGAATTGGCTGTAGATCATTATCCAAATTAAATTGAGTCTGTCAGATCAAGACCCACTAACTGTGAAAATATGAATCTGTTAACCAGTTTTTATCATAATCTTTTTGCATACAAACGAACAAAATCTAAAGATTGGCTAAAACTCCTTGGAGGAAGTAATCATTTATTTTTTTAGGATAGGTGGTAATGTGGCAGAGATCAGGCAGATATATTAATGGTCCAGACAAAAGGTTCTTTAAATTTCCCAGTTTTGGTCTGTATCACTTTCACTGGCAGGTTTAGAGGATTCTAGGGGACATTTTATGGTTCTCAAAAGGGTAATTTTCTAAGTCAAAAAGAAATTACACCAACGCCCAATTGCAGGATTGCATTGTTCCCCATTGTAGGAGACCCATAATCCACACATCTTACACCATGGACAAGTATCAATCAATTTTGTAATTTCAGAAGATATCAAAAATGAAATTCTGTTATTCTCACAGAAAGATATATCAACTGTTTGTATTGATACCTTAAAAAGTTAACAACATTACTCACACTAAAAAGCTTCACTTTTTCCAAACTATTGCACATTTATTTATGACTTTTACCATATTGAAACATATGAAACTCAATAATTTACAGCATCACCTGGCTACAAAAAATAAATATAATTTTAATCGCAAGTACTCAAATTTTAAATCTATGTTTGGTCCAAATAAACATCTGGTCAGCTTGTGTTTGAAAATAATAAATACTCAAGTAATATTTTGAAGACATGAAAAGCAACAATAAAATCTCAATACTTAACAAATGACTGTGCCACTTTCTAGAGTGAGCATCATATTAAGTGATGCAATAATTCTTTTGTTAAAATCTGTACACCCAAATTCTTCAATAGCTAATATATATAGTTCATATCAAATGTACTAATACTATAGTAAATATACCATGGCATGTCATCAATTCATACAAGCTAATCTACTGTATCGGGGTGAAAACACAAGTGCACTTAAAGAATAATGAGAAAGAACTTTAGCAAAAAAAGAGAAAAAAAGAAACAACAGAATTTCAAACCATGTTTGAAACTTACTATATTAATTGCTCACATATATATTACATATATCTGCGTAGAAATAATATAAAACATGATATAATTTCTGTTGTGCATTATTTGTTTTATCTCAGCTAACTCTACAACATGTATAGGTCCGTAAGTCAGTAATTTATATCATATGTGTTTTACACAAAGCCTAATTTCTCGCAAGATCAAAAACTTCAACATGAAATATACCTTGTACAATTCTTCAAGTTTTTTGCAAAACCATTGCCATAAAAAGAAATCTCCCCCCCCCCCAAAAAAAAATAAAATTTAAAAAAACCATGTGCTACAGCAAAGACCCATGGTCAAGGTCAAGAAGGCGTTTCATATTAAAATTTAACACACTATCTAAAAATCCTAGCTTAGTAGTAGTATATCTCGGTTCAGTGGAGATTTCATTTATCAGGGTTCAAATATAGGTATATTTGCACTTCAAAAAGTATCATTGTTTCTTATACTAACTGGATATATGTAGCGTTTTTAATTCTCTTGGAAAATGAATATAAGTACACCAAAACTACTATTCATATGTATTCACTGTTTAACTATATGCTGAAATAAAGGTATGCTGGTACAGAAAACGTAAATTGCTATTTTTTTAAATATATTGAAAATAGCCACTAGATTTGCCAATCTATAAATCGCTTATGGCCACACTTTATGTCAAGAAAAATATGAAAGATTAAGAAATGCAAAATTCAAAATAAATTACATCAAACTTATCACCACAAGACAACTTAGTGTCTGTGACACTTTCTCCTTACACTAGAGCTGGTATTTAATCAAGGCTATAAATTTGACACAAAATTTGGGTTGGTCTGGTCAGCTTGAATGACCGCGATAAAATGATTTGAAGTTGCGAATTGTAAACTATGGTTACCTTGGTTATCGATCTCTGGGCCAGTGTTTTCATTATGTTTGCTGGCAAACCACCGTCACTGGGATGTCACAAGATTGTCCCAACCTTTCGGACATTACAAACCTGGAAGTTCGCCTCGGGAGGTGTTGTGGTTTTATTGTAACTGTACCAAGAGAACCAGTTTTGATTTTAAACATGGCTTAGCCACAGAGGCTCATTGAATGCATTCACATTAAAGAGACTAGCTACAAATGGCAGAACTGTTGCGCTTACACTAGACTAACTAGAACCCACGCCAATATTGTGACTTCAAATCCCAGGTTATTGCAGGCAGCCGAAGACTTGGCATGATGTACAAATATTTTCTTTCTGCATCACAATATTTAAGCAAATTTGTAACATTACATCTATTTTAAAGAAATCCAACCACTTTTGACGTTTTTAAAGCAAAAAAACCCTATTGCTTCTGCAACATCTGAGTCAAACTTGTATTTCACAGTTAAGAATAACCTAAATTATCAACCTATTATGAAGTATAATCTAGCTTGATGCTTATTAAATATAACTTGACTATAAAAAATCAACTGTAATCAAGAAAATTCACAGTGGACAAAAAAACGTTATTTGGTCAACAAAACTGCCACACCAATATTACATCCCAAATTGAATAGGCTCACTAACAGGGAGTGAAGCTTATGAAAACAAAACATGGCAGTTACATTCCTAGAAATAAAATAAAAGTCTGATAATCTACAAAAATATGGGATAAAAGTTCATAATATCTTTGGATTTAGGGTAAGATTCCAATATTTAACGTTTCACCACAATTACATGTAATGACAATCAAGATGGTGGTTGTAAAGTGTTGTCACGGTATTCTACTGAAATGGTCTCGATACCAAGATACCAGTGACACCAAGCCACTCCTATTAATTTCTCTGACGAACTGATATACAACATATTCCTTTCCTTGAACAGGGATCTTTTTTCCCACAGTTTTACTAAAATTAGGCTTTTAGTGTCTTGTTCATCTGCCATGGTCATACTGGAACAGGCTCTCACCACTGCTACATGTGGGAGTTGAACCCACACAAAGGTTGCAGCCTGGTAAGATTACAAATTGCTCACTATAGGCCATTGATGACTTCCAGTTTTACTGAAAGGCAATGGACCGTTTATCAATAAACTCCCTTTAAAATTATTTTGTTAAATAATTTAAAGAAAGGTACATATGTGAAAAAGTAAATATACACACTCAGAGAATATGTACATTCCCCGGAACTTTCAGTATATATGTATTCCCTGTTTACACATATTCACTATAACGTATAAACATATTTTATTAAATATGATTACCCTTGGGCAACGAGCTAATTCGATCAATAATATGTAGGTCCTTACAGATTCTTTGTGTATGTAATTTAAAAGATAATAAAACAAGCAATCAGTATCAGTGAACGGGCTCTGTGTCAGCTGACTTTGTGCTTTGAGCTTCAGAGTCTAAGTAGAAAAAGAGTAGTTCTCAAGTAGGTACTGTTCAGCTATGCAATGAGCAACAGGTCTGCAATTTTACTATGTTACAGCTGACCCAAAAGTAGGTGAATTAAAAATTTAAACAAACTAGACCTAGCGCATCAGAGAACCGATGCAAACTGTATCCACCAGAAAGAAAACTCACCAAAGCCAATCAACCATCGCTTAACCTTGTAAGAAGAGCCCAAGGTGAAATCTGTCCACATCAAAAGATTCTTAGCCCATGATTTCCTATAGGTTGGTGTGACAATGCAAACCTCAAGCAATATGAATATGCGATATATAAGCACTTTTAATTTTGGCTATCCTCATTTGACTTTGAAAGAGGGGCCAAAGGTCAAATCTGATCACATCAAAAGATTCCTGGCCCATGATTTCTTATAGGTTGGTTTCACATTGCAAACCTCTAGGACCAATAATAAGTGAGTTATAAGCACTTTCCGGTTTGGCTATCATCATTTGACCTTAAAGGAGGAGCCCAAGGTCAAATCCGACCACACCAAAGGATTCCCAGCCCATGATTTACTACATGTTGGTTTACCATCCCAAACCTCTAGGACCAATAATAAGCGAGTTATAAGCACTTCTAGGTTTGGTTATCCTTGTTTGACCTTGAAGGAGGGGTCCAAGGTCAAATCTAACCACACCAAAAGATTCCCAGCCCATGATTTCCTATAGCTTGGTTTTACCATCCCCAACCTGTATGACGAATAACAAGTGAGTAATAAGCACTTTTAGGTTTGGCTCTCCTCGTTTGACCTTGAAGGAGGGGTCCAAGGTCAAAGCTAACCACACCTAAAGATTCCCAGCCCATGATTTCCTATAGGTTGGTTTACCATCTCAAACCTCTAGGACCAATAATAAGAGAGATATAAGCACTTTTCATGACTGACAAACCTTGTACCTTTGATTGGGGTTACCTCTCTTCTAACGGCTCTGGAGAACAGACAAACAAACAGATCTGCATGCCTTGAACAATTTATAATCCTTGATAGATAATGTATCTTTTAAAAGTAACAGCATGTCTCTGGGTCCTGTAATTTTGGAGAAGTTGTTCACATGGCACAGATGCCACAGAGTGATGCCATAATGTCAGCTGACATAAAAATGTATCTCAAAAAGTAAAATTACAGTTTACTGGAAGCCTATAATTTGCCACTATTCTAAAATCACAGGAAGTAAACACGAAAGCTAGATTCATCCTAGATTCAAGCCAGAATGTACAGTGCACAGTGAAATGAGATAAGCATTGCTTTTACTATTCACAAACAATAAATTTACAAGTACAGTAGACTCTGTATAACTGGAGCCTAGTGCAGGAATTCAAATGCAATTTCAATATTGATATCAAACTCATATTCATCAATAACAAGACATCATTTTCACTGGGAAATGCATCATTTCACATCCATTAGTCTCTCATTTATTGGATAAGACAAAATACAAGATATACCAGAGAGATCACATTTTTACACAAGAGTTACAAAAGTAATCAAGTAACTTTGAAGATCTCAAAGTAAACCTTCATATGAATCACATATGAACCTTACTAATCAAAACAAAACATTGTCATAAAACAGAACAATATTTAGAAAATACTACCTCATGAACAGTCAGAAAAAAATTGAAACTAGAAAAAGGTTTTTGCTGACAAAAACGAGCAGCCCGGATGATGGAGACTTGGGTTAATAAAGCTGTAGTAGTTGCGGTATGAGACTGTAAGCAGAACGTAAGCTTTACTGTGTTTTGTATCTGATGAAAAAGTGGATTATTTAAAAACTGTAGCAGTTGCAGTATCAAACTGTAAGCAGAATGTGAGCTATTACTTCCAGAAGGATCCACTTGAACCTAAATATAAATGGCCTTGTTTGAATTGTTTACCCCCAAAAAGATTTACTGTAAGTATATCCCTTAATGAAAGGAAATAAATACATCTTGATATCCCTTATCAACCTTTTCACTCAGTGTGCAGAAGGGGATGAATAGCACAGCAGGCCATAAGTGAGTCAGTGGGACTTGCTATGAATGTGCTTCCAGATAGATATCACACAACAGCAAATACAGAGTTGGATGAGAAAGAAGAGACAACTCATTCCTTTTCAATTAGCTGGAGATACATAAAATACTGTACAAAAAAAACGGTTTATGAGGAAGTGTTTTTTTTGCCAGTCATCTTATCTTCTGAAAGAAGTCAAGTCTATCCATTGGACCAATTTAAATAGTCTATATGAATAAGTAGCTAGATCAATTCCCGCTGCAAAACAAAAGCTGAATTAAAGCCTTTTTCTCCCCAAAAAAGGAAAAGGCTTATCCACACAATTCCACAAGAATGGAATCAGAAGAATGTGAGATTTTTCTAATGTGCCTAAAATTGGGAACTTATATTGTATAAACATTGATCAGTTGCACTATATTAATAACCACATCAGTGCATGCTAAATACCTCATTTTTTTTTGAAGATTCCGTAACTTCATAAATAGGAGCTTAGCTTTGCCAGATAACAAAAATTTTGTTTTAAGTATACATGTGCCAGGTGTGGTTTTAAAAAGTCTTAAAATAAATGGGGTGGGAGCAAGAACTATATATTTATTATGTTAAGTTGGCCAAAGTCTCTGAAATACAAGAATTTTAAGCAAAAAGGTCATAAAAATCTTCCTTAAGCTTAATCAATGTGTTAAGTTAAACTGATGTTATTGAACAGTAAGCCAGTTCGCGGCTGAAAAACTCTCATTTTCACTTCAAGATGGCCATGACTGTACTTGTATTGGAACTTTCTTTTTCACTGTAAGGAGACCAGAACTTCATTCATATTGTGACTTTAAGGTGACCATAAAATCAAAACTTTCTTTTTCACTGTAAGTAGACCAGAACTTCAGTCATATTGAGACTTTAAGGTGACCATAAAATCAGAATGTTCCTTCTGACAAACTTTATAAATGTGCCCAGTTTTATTTTATAACTTTACACATTAACTGAGCTTAGGGCTGAAAAACCCTATATTTTATGATTAAGATGGCCATAACATTATTAAAATTTAAATCATTTGGTAGTGTCTTTAGATCTACGTTAACATCAATATACGTTAGATTTTTTAGAAAAATGAAAAAATAAAGGGGCCAGACAGGTTTATTCCAATTTATGATTTTAGGGGGGGGGGCCATAACTCCAATAATATTAATAGTTTAACGTTGCCATAAAGTCAAGAAAAATCCTTTGGTAAATATTAATATATATATTCCAAGTTTGGTTGAAAAAAGTGAAAAACTAAGTGAACTGGAGGGTTAAAAACCCCTTTTTTGACATTAAGGTGACCTAAAACTTCGGCATGTGAAAGATTATCAAAAAGTAGCTGAATAAGTTATTCCAACAAAAAGTCTGACCGTATTTGAGATACAAAGTATTTGAAAAAAATTTACGAAAATCAAACGCCTCCCATTCTGGCATCTGTGGTCTGATTGATGCAAAAATCCTTTTCGACCTGCGAAATTTTGTTTAGAATGTACCTGGTAAATTTTTTAGCACTGGTGTGTGTGTTTTATTCTGAAATGCGATGACGGGGTGTTTTTGAAAAATGCTTAAGGTCTCCTGAAAGTATTCCAAAAATTTTCCCGCCCCTATAGTTTTAAAGAAAGATAAGAAGGAAAGGAAAATTTGAAAGCCCAAGAAGTTATTCAAGGGAGACCATAATCCGGCTGCGGCGGTGGCGCTCAGTCGAACTTACGAGAAAACAAATAAGCGGCCCATCAGCTTAATTAACATTTTTAGTATTGATTTTGAAATCTAGGAAGATATTTACTGATCAATATTCAAGTACTGACAGATAATTCCTCCATTACTACAGTCCCCATCACCCATCAGCTTTAGTTTTTAGTAACTCCCACTTGTACCTTTCAAATGTAAAATATTTTTAGATGTTTTAAGTAGTTTCCATTTATCCCTTAAAAACGACTAACACTAGCTCTACATGTTACAGGGTCTACTGTACTGGACTGTTATAACATACCTTTTTTGTCATTTTACAACATGGTCAGACACAAAGGTTAACAGAATGCCAGTAGAAATATATAAAGTAACAAATCATGTCCATATAAGGCTCAAGTATGCACTTTTTTGAAAATCCATTATCCATTAATTATAGAATGTATTTGAAAGAGACAGTCCTAAATCTAGTAACTTTCATTCAGCTTCCATTATATGCAATTTTGCTTAAGGGGTTATAAAAGGGAGAGAGAGAGAATGAAATTGTAGTTTATTTGGTCACATTACCATCAGAGTAAATAAGAAATAGCTTTTACAGGTAACTACATATTGTGAAAGTTTTAGATAAAAAAGGTGAAATCTCTACATTTTGTGCACATTTTATGGTAAGCACAATTGATAGTTATACACTGTAAATTATAAGACTATCATTTGTGCTGAAAAAGGATAAGAAGTAACGGTAAGACAGGGTTCCCCTGTAATAAAAAAAACAGGCTGTCTATTTTCAGAAACAAAGTGCAAACTACTGAGCAAGGTTCTTATAAAACGATTAAATTATTGTCAATTAGTGGGTACATCGTTTATCGATATTAGCAATATTTATTGTTTTGGAACAGGGTTGCGGATATCAATGTATAAAGATGTATATCAGTATCGCAATTTTAAGTAAAACTGTTAACTACACTGCAAATGTTTGAAATAAAGGTTAATTCGAAGTAATTGTACACTTTCATCTCACGATTTGATAAATACTGTCATGTTTTGATTTGGGAAAGTGCACTTCCTGTTAGGGGTTGGGGATATGGTAAAGCAAAAACGTTTTCCTGGCTTCGAAGTATTTAGTAGGCAATCTCAGTCTCCCGATATCAGCCAATATTGAAATATTTTTGCAATCAATATCACTATCCACAAAGTCAAACGATTTACCCACAATTGTTTATTTTCATACATAACATGCATGAAACCCAATATTCAACTACTTTTTTTATGCAATATTTTTTTGTGTTTTTTTTTCACATTATTTTTCTTTACTTTCATAGAAGTTTGACAGTTTCATTTTTAATAAATTTGTTTACAAATCATCCTCCATATTTGTTTTACTGGTACTTTCAGTTACAACTTAAATGCGGGTACTCAGGATGAGGTCAGTTATTGCACAGCAGATACCTGGCCACACTTCTCATCTCGAGTCTAATAAGGTAATCAGGCAAAATCATCTCACAAATTGTAACAAATTTTATTGTAATTTAACTTTTTACAAGTTAAATACTTACCTTATCCTCACAAGTGCTTGTTTTGGTTTTGTGGAGCAAAACACATCGACCGACAAGAATTTTTTAAGGAATATTCTTGCCACGAGGTGACCCCTTGTCTGCGCATGTCCGCGCTTGCGCAGTAGTCGTTGTCGACAGACGAATGTCGAGAGTTTTTCATTGTATTTTTGGTCCCCAGAAAACAAATTATACGGGGAGGTAGGGTGGGTTTATCCTTGTGAGGATAAGGTAAGTATTTAACTTGTAAAAAGTTAAATTACAATAAAATTTGTTACATTTTATTGCGTAAAATAGCCTTACCTTATCCTCACAAGTGCTTGAATACAACCATAACAGGTGGAGGGTATTTGTTTTGGCCACACTGTTAGATGATTGTCAGACAAGGGGTCACCAAATAAAGCACTTGATAAGAGGATAAGATAAGCTTCCATATGCCACATCTTAGGTTGTATATTACTTCTTCATCACAGATAAGTGATTTGCTAACCTCAACAAGAGATCAATGATGTGGTCGTCATTGTGGCTGCTGTTGCTGTTGTACACAATTTTACAACAAATCATATAGCAGTATTAACCATCACCCAGTATTGGCCGGAGATGCCTGCATGACTCTCCAAACAAGATGTCATCATCTGACAATGAGAATATCTCCAAGCAGGCAAACTGAACTGCATAAACTGCAGATATGGGGCCATATGTAAGTTAAGAAAGACATATGTCAGTGACACAACACTTGTATAACTGGAGAGAATATAAATATGCGAGTCATATGAATAACATGTATAAATACACAGAAAATTGGCTACATGCTGAGGTGAATCCACAAGACCCAATTCGTTCATGGACTGGTCATGGGATTGCCAAGCTACATCTTCGAGTAGAATGTAGTAAAGAATTGTGGGTCTTCCAATAACAAGAGTTTGATATCTGTTCAGGTAAGACCCCACTCTTGAAAACTAAAGAGGCAGCCATGAATGTAATATGTGTCTCAATGTATAGACTCTGAGAACCAGAATTGAAGGACTGGCAATCTAATCATGCAGCCAGATTGATCCAGGAAGAGATAGCAGAACTCAAGATATCTCCATCAAGCCTTCCTTAAAAGATATGAGCAAGAGATTCTTCCCCTCCTTGAAGTACTTGTACTGTCTTGATAGTAACTAAGTACTGTAAGAGGGCAGAGCGTCACAACATCAGTCCAACGCCAGCTCAAGAAAGGTTTGTGAGCTGGAATGACTACTGGTTTGAGCCATCTGGGTCTTCAGAAGCCAACTGATTCTTGCTAAAAGGCAGGAGAAGGAGACTTTCCCTATTCTCCAAGCAGTAGTCCTGTCCAAGAAAGATCTAAGTGCTGTAAGAGGACAACGAATCATGTGTCCAGGCAATTTGAGTTCAGGAATGATCTAGAGCTGAAGGGACCACTGGAGCCAATCTAGACCAATTGAGGCTAATAGGTCCTTGCTGAAGAGGTAGGTAGGAGGGAGAAACTGTAAGCTCCTTCCTATGAGGCTTGTGTCTGAAGGAGCCAAAGTCCCAGAATACACTTTACCTTGTTTTGCCAGATGCCAATGCCATTGCAACAGTCTTGCAAGTCAAACTTTTTTAGACTGACCTCCTTTAAAGGTTAATAAGGAGCCTTTTGTGAAAACCAACAGAAGCAAAGGCAAATACCTTGATGCTACACCTCTGTTAGCAGTGGGCTTCTCTCTATAAACACTTGCAATAGGCCTATAAAGATCCAGGCTTTTGCTCAACTCCTGCACAAAAAATATAAATGATCAGCTATGGCTGCTGCAAAGCCAGCAATAGTGACAGGTTTCAGATTTTTGCAAGTAAGTGGATCAAAAAATCAGGTATATTTGAGACAGTAGGCTCTGAGATGGCCACCTATTCTGTTGGTCCAGAGCTCAAAATGGCCCATCATGACTCATACATTTCCAAGATAAGGGTCCTTGAGATGCCCTAAATCTCTCTACCCCTTGTTCAGAGAATGATATAAGAGATTCTGAGTGGTGTTAAGGTGCCAAACATGAAGGTGCCAATGCAACAGATTCTGATGGCATTTCTGGCTGAATGGCTGTTTCTGAGACCAGTGAAGTAGCCGTAATGGAGGTGTGGTTGATTGATTCACCAGATCCCAAAAGCAATACATCATGGGCCACCAAGGGGCCACTACAATCATTTTGCACCTGGTGCTCACTTGTTCAATGACTTTTTAGAATGGGAGGTACAGGACAAGAGGCCTAGCAGTCCAGACCCTCCAGCAAGATGTTTAATGCATCTATGGTCAGAGCATTTGCATCCGGGACTGGCCACATGGAATGGAAGATTGTGATTCATACCATTGGTATTTGCCAAACTATGCAAATCAAATGGAACATTTTAAGATGAAGAGACCACCGTGTCTGTATTATGTTTTCCTTTCTGGAGAGGCTGACTGTCATGACATTTAGACAACCCTGAATATCTCTGGTTCATATAAGAATATCTCGAGGATTGCAGTAGGCCAAGATGCAGCATACCTGCATTAAAAAACCTATTGTTGATTTGTGCCAAACTTGCATATTGTCTTGAACCAGAAAGGAAGAACCATTCTGTACGGATTACTCTGTCCCTTCTGTAGAGGTTATTGACTATGACATTTAAGCAACCCACAAAATGTCTATCTCTTATGAGAATATTTCAAGGATTGCAATAAGCCAGGATGCACCAAACCTTTATCCCTTCTGGAGATGATGTTGGCCATGACATTTAAGCAACCAAGAATATGTCTGTCTCTTTTGATTATATTTCAAGGATTGCAGTAGGCCAAGATGCGCCAAACTAGGAGGTACATGTGCCCCCCCCCCCCCCCCCCCTCTTTTGTTTGTTCAGATAACCGAACACAGTGGTGTTGTCTGATGCTACCAGAATTCTTTTGTGTAGAATTTGTCTTGAAGGCTTTTAAGGGCTGAACACACTGCCTTCAGTTGTTATGACATTGAAATGAAGTATTTCCATTTTAACTTGTCCAAAAGCCACTGACTGTGATGCTCTTAGATGGGATCATCAACCCTGGTTTAATGCATCTACGAAAATAAGGGAATTGTGCACCTGTGTATAGAAAAGGCATCCTATTTCCCATTTTTTGGCATTTTCCACCACTGAATATGCCTCTTCAGAAGGATTTGAAACAGGAATTCTCACAACTAGTGACTGGAGATATTGCCAGTTTGTTGTAGATACGGCTGAAAGGCACACATACTTAAGTAACCCATTGGTATAGTCTTTTCCAAAGATGCTCGTACCTCTACCTGGGATATAAGCAACCTTGTTGTCATTTGTGATGAGATCTCCATTTCCTGAAAAGATTTCTCAAGTTTTTAAAATTTATTTGTGTTAGAAAGACATTTCCTTGTACCAATATGCAGTGGTAACCTAGGAAATCGATCCTTGTGTGGACTCGAGCTTGGATTTTTATCAGAAACTAATCACAAAGCTGAGATGTTGAAGAATTTAGATGAATTCTTGGTTTGAAGCAAAAACTGGTGTCTTTTATGTACACTTAACAACAGTGGTCCAGGTATTGGTGAACTCATATTCTGCGAGACTGAAGAATGAGTTTTGCTTCTTTTACTACTGGTGTGAATACAAGAGGGGCGGTCGCTAATCTGAAGTTCAGTGCTTTTAACTGATAGGCTTGACCGTGTACATTAAACTGAAGTAGATGTTGAAAATCTTGGTGAGTCGGTACACAGAAGAACGCATCTTTTGTAACCGAATTTCTAATAATTTCTGCTGTCTCCAGCTTAAATGATGCGACAAGCAGGCATTTATTGACATAGTAAACGAACTTCACTCATGGGCAATGACCGTTGAAGCCGTAGTTAGAAATCAATTCAGGAACCTGAGATCTATCACAGGTCATCATTAGTCGAGTTTCTATACAAGAAATAAACTGCCATAGAAACCTGTAGTTCTGCAATTGTTGAGTGGATAAATCGCTTTCTTTTCAAGCATTTAAGCGGTATATTTAGTACTGTAGCCATGTTTTCCTGTCTGACGTCATCGCTTTGCATTGTGGGTAGTACAGGCATTGGCGAATTCGATTGGGGAGTAATTCGACAACTCCATCTGAAGATACGCACAACTCTGCAAGGAGAGCCTCCATTGTGACTTGCATTAATGCAGCCACGTTCCTCTGTATCCATCTCTCCTGGAAAACTAGGAAGAGTGATTATATGAAGATCTGTAAAATTACTGCTCGATGTTTTCCTTCTACATATCAGAGGGTAACAGGACAAATAATTACTGGACATAGCCCCTGTCCTGTGTATACTGTGCAAAATACACTCGTAAAGGTTGGAGGCAAGGACTTCAACACCATATCTCATCTAGCCAGTTTGATCTTCGTTGAGTTTGCAGAAGAATTAACTCAAAAGGCACAGTATTCTTTCCATTGGAGACATGGCCATAGGAAGATTTTATTATCTAGTAGTTATTGCAATTCTTCAACAGGGCTGAACAGACAAGCAGTGCACATACTGCCCCAAAGATGTCTGTTGGATCTTCATCCAAATTTACAGCAAATGAAGGTAATCTGTCCCTAGTTTCATGTCTGAGAAGCAGGAATTACACTGTACCTGCTGTGAAGCAATAATAACTGCAAGGATCAGTGGATGCACTTCTGTAGTCCTTCTTGTGGAGGGAGACCTGTTACTGTACCAGAGTGGCGCTCCACCCCCAGTAACGAATGTACAACCTACGGTAAGTTGCCAAGACAACTGCATTCTTTCTTCTTTGTTTTCCAGCACAAGTTAATACTCATGCTGTGCCCTCAAATAAGGGACAATAAAACAGTTTTCCACTGAAAACTTTACAGCAAAATCCTCTGTGCATACCTTTCATCGACAAGGAGGTAGTTCCAGTCGAATAATGGGCGAGTACAGCCGAAGATATATACGTCTTCCACTGAAGACTTTACAGCAACATCTTCTTGCACATCTTATTCTGACCCTTTTCAGGACAAGGGAGGCAGAATTAGTGGTAGTACTAGTCGAATAATGGATAACTACAGCTCGGTGCACGCTTGCACGCTTCAAAACTTCATAGATTTTCATCTGAAAATGGGCGATAATAAGAAAAAATATGTGTTGCTCCCATATCGACCAAAAATATAATGAAGAACTCTCGACATTCGTCTGTCGACAACGACTACTGCGCAAGCGCGGACATGCGCAGACAAGGGGTCACCTCGTGGCAAGAATATTCCTTAAAAAATTTTTGTCGGTCGATGTGTTTTGCTCCACAAAACCAAAACAAGCACTTGTGAGGATAAGGTAAGGCTATTTTACGCAATAAAAACTTTTTTTTACATCTGACTTAATGGTGCAATATATATAGATATATATTATGTACACTGATAGAAACTTAGCTTTACCATACACACACATGACTTCTGAGGATAGCTACGTAAACTTTTCACGCAATTGTTCATGCATACATACACAAGTCTGTACAATACACTGAAAAGTTTTTATTATTTAATAATAATAATAATCCAGTACTACATATGCACAAAGTAAGCAATTCAAAAGTGAATCTTTCTAGTATATAGAATATTAGTATATCCAAGATTCCACACATTACAAGGTTGGTAATCTGAAAACGCCTTCAGGATCTTTTCTACCGACAGACATTAAGTTCACCAATCATAAAGCAGGAAAAACATCAATTAGTTTATACTTCCTGTTTGCAACACCCTTATCATTTCTGTGATAATTTTTATGCAATTTCTCCAATCTGTTACAGTATTTTAGTGAATTCAGTTTTCCTATAATATTTTTAAATAGTGGTTCTAATAGTGAATTTCATTTCTGTGATTTGTCATCATTTTTATCAAGGTCAAGGTTGGTGGTTAATCCACTGGCTAAGCATCAAATATCTGTCAGAAGTCAAAAATTTACACAGAATTTTCAATAATGTGGTTCTCTAATAAAGTTGAAACAATTCAACAACAGATTGATGCAGTAATTTGATCACAGAGAAATTCAGTCAAAATGCTGGTTTGGAACTGAACCAAAATTTTCAAACTACAAATGTTTAAAGTGGCAATCATAAAATATCATAGAAAAACTATGTTAAATGATATGCGATGGCAGAGAAAATACATGTATTTTATTATGCGCAGCCACTGTGCCACCAATCATACAGTGTTAAAGAATTGTTGGACTAAGAAGAGCTTTCCTGCAGATTTCATTTGGAAATCATGTGACTTGAACAATGTCAATGAGTAGCACATACTTTGTATTTTTAATGCAAAATTTCTTAGGACAGTGTAACACTAACGACTTACCAAAACTCTCGACAGCATTACAAGAACTCCAGAAGTTTTCCAACCTTTACATTGTGCTTTAACTGAAACTAATTGGTCATATGTAGTATAGTAAGGAATCTAAAATTCGCCACATATGTGAAATTCGCCACATGTGATAACGAGGTGAGATTTGTTGCATGTATAGTACATTAAGGCCTTTAAAAAAAAAAATACCAAGTTTAAGACAAAACATCTTTTTTCATAGAATTAAGGTAGGATTTTAGACGTGGCGAAAATTCAGATTTCTGGTGAATTCTAGATTCCTTACTCTATATTAAATATTCCCCACGATTATAGTGCATATTTTGTAAATCTAAACAAACTTAACAATGCAATATGCATTTATAAAAAAACAAATGAAGGATTAAACAATAATAATACTACATACAATTAGTCACATATTTAAAAATTCAAGCAATTTTATTTGCTTTTTTGCAGTGAAACTAACTAATCATCATAAACAAGAGATAAAATCTATTTACACAGAAGTCATCCAGACAGTATCCAACAGATTTTCCATCAATTAACACTGGCATAAATACTGTAAATGTAATCTTGTGGTTGCATTCTTGAAACTTCAAGCCACAACATTTCTGCAGCAAAATATAACAAGTGTTCTGGTTAGTTTACATAGCCTTTGCTATCACTTGCCTTCTGAAACTTTTATTCGTGCACAGTGTACTCAAAATTGGTGACAGTATTCATTGTTACGAATCTGATGCAAGAAGTTTCAATACTTTTTAAAAAGTTATTAGGGACGAGATGTTAGGATACTTTCCGAACTGGCATCCACTATTGAGTTAAACACCAAACTGCTTTGACTCTATGGAAGATATGTTTTGTTTTAGTATAGAAACATCTGACTTGTACTACGTAGCATTGAAAAATAAAACATGATCTTAAAGTCACAAAGAAAAACTTTAAAAACCACACATCAGAAAAAAGTTTGAATTTCTGTAGGTTTGTCGTATATTTATATATAAAATAAATTTTCTTACAACTGTGCCGACTGTCAAGACGTCAGTTAAAAAATTAATAAAATAGGTTCATATAGTGTGATACTCGCTCAACCAACTTGTCTAAAAGTATTACAAATTTAGTATTTTTTTTTATTCAAAAAAATTGATGCACAATGAGTATCAAAACATCTGTAATTCTGAGATTCAAAGATTCATGTTGAATTCTTAACCATATTTTATCAATTAGAGACTTTTAAAACATATGTTATGTTCTGTGTCACCAAAATATCAACATTCTTTGGTTTTAGCTAATTTTAATTAAACCCAAAGAAATATACATGTACATCAATTTCTGATGTCATGACTTTTTTGAACAGATTCCACTAGGCTCTAACTTTTCAATCTATATCACTCATTCTTTTTTGACAGACAATTTGAATCTATTGGCTTCGGAACTTTCAAGCCTATAACCACACAAATACATCATGTATTCAAGATATAACCACAGAATTGTAATGCCAACACACAAACATTACCATAACTCTCATATAGAGACAGTCTTCAAACCAAACTTCACTTGCTTCAAGATTTACTTCCATACATATAGAGTAAGAAATCTAAAATTCCCCACATATCTGAAATTCACCACATGAGAAAATACTAATAAACTAAATGAATTGTAGTGAGATTTGTTGACGGTATAGTAAATTAAGGCTTTTCGAACGGAAAAATACCAATTTTTAGACAAAAACATAATTTTCTTCATAAAATTAACTAAGGTTTTAGAGGTGGCGAATTTTAGATTCCTGGCGAATTTTAGATTTCTTACTCTACATGCATACTTTTTTTTCTTTTCTTTTTTTTTTTTTTGTAAAAAAAAAGACATATGCACAATCAATAACAGAGTCACATTTTATACACAGCTTTGTAAATTTTTCTATTTATTACTTTTTTTTTTAAAATCAAAGGTTTTATTGGTTTTCCTCTTCTATATCATCTAAAAATTTCACGTGAGTAAAAGGAAAAAGTCCAGTGACCCCATTACATTCACCTTCCCACTGGCCATTTATGTTCATTTCTGTTACTGTCACAATATCACCAACCTGCCAAAATACACAACAAAAGTATTGGAAATGATATGAATTAATCAAACGTACACAGCATAGCTTGGCCCATACTCGTGCACATTTTTATTCTTGGAATTATTCTTATTCTAAGGAAATACAGTACAAACTCTATGATCCGACCCTCTTGGGGGAGAAACGGTTGGTTCGGATAATAGAAGGGCCAAAATAACACATTTATATAGAGTTGGGAGAGCCGTTTGAGGTCAGATAATTGAAAATTCAGATTATAGAAGGTCGGATAATAGAAGTTCTACTGTACTAAGACTTAATGGAAATTTTAAGTTTAAGATTATTTGAAGTCCTTTAAATTTGTTGAACATGAAAGACAACAAAGATTGTGGAAAGTGGAAATAATTACTATGCAGAAAACAAGTTTTTGTTTGGTTTTTTTTTTTGGTAGATACATACTCGGTGAAATATCTCTGTGTACTAAGGACTTAAAGCGCTATCTGACCATCCTGACTACACAAGTACAGCCCAAACTTTCAAGTTACTGACATTCCCCTAACTGAAAGACACAGGCTCAAGGATGACCATTTATCGTCCATTCGGTTCTTTAGCCTGCCACTGGGGATAGAACCCAATGACAGAGGACCGCCATTTTAAGTAGTCATCCAAGCCATTATGTATCTGCCTGTACCTGGGTTTGAACCCATGTCCTCTGTGTTCTAAGGTGAGAGTGTGACCCACTAGGCCACAGTGTACTAACTTGTTCATCCGCATGTATTATTTGTAGGTTTTATATATAAAACTGTTTCTAAAATCAGATTTTGTCATCTTTTGAAATATCCTTATTTCTTAGAATTTTTTCTTGAAATAAAAAAAAATATTATGCAGCAATGTATATCACAAGAATAAGAGTATGCCATGAATATCAGTGTTTGTGAATATGGGCCAAAAATACAGCTGTTACTTCAAATAGGAATTTCGGACCTACTCAGAAATTTTAGCATTGTAAAGGTAAGTAGATGATTTCAAGGTAACAACTCTCCAGTTAGTGGTAAAATTACCCCTTACGTTGTTTACAGACAGAAAATTATAGAAATGATGCCCTTTGTGAGTAGAAATAAAAATTAGCCATAATTTAATACTACTCAGAGAGTGCTGGAGGCTTTAGCTGGAGAGTCTGAATATATGTTACAAGGAAATTGTATGCTCCCTGATTCATTCAGCAATTTTTCAAATCCCTGGAAACTTTAGTCATTTAGGGAAATCCCAATGCAAATCAGGAATTATACAATCTAACTCAAATTTGCTGTACTTAATTACCCAACTTGCTTGAGGTATTTCAGGCAAACTGTGAAATAAAAATTATAAAAACTAGACCAAGGACGCATCTGTGTCAAGATGCAAGATATCCACTGGCAAAGGCAAAAGTAACTATTACTCAGCTATACCACGAGCTAGAGGTCTGAAATTTTACTATGTTATAGCTGACCCAAAAGTAGGTGAATAACAGATTTGCACAAAATTCTGTAAATGCAATAGTTTTCAAGTTACAAGTGATTTTACTCATGATGGAAGTTAGTGAAAAGTCCAAAAATAGCTATTACTCACTTAGCTATTGAGATAGACACTCAAGTTACTCACCATGTTGTAGCTATGGAAAAAGTAGCTGAATAACACATTTTAACAAAATGCTCTAAATGCAATACTTTTCAAGTTATAAATGATTTAGTGTTGAGTAAGAACCTCAAAGTAGCTATTACTCAGCTATGCAATGAGCTACAGGTCTGAAATTTTATTATGTAGTAGCTGACCCAAAAGTAGATGAATAACATATTTGCACAAAATTCTGTAAATGCAAGTTTTCAAGTTACAAGTGATTTTACTCATGAGTAAGTGAAAAATCCAAAAGTAGCTATTACTCACTTAGCTATTCAGATAGACAAGTTACTCACTATGTTGTAGCTATGGAAAAAGTAGCTGAATAACATATTTTAACAAAGTGCTCTAAATGCAATACTTTTCAAGTTATAATTGATTTAGTGCATGATTTCATTAATTTTAATGCATAAAAAAACATTAGCATGTGAACGCTCTCCAAAATGTAGGTGAATGAGTTATTTGAGAAATACTGGCTATCTGCAATACTTTCAGTTATAATAGGCATTTACTCATTTTGAGTAGGGGAGTAATTAGCTACGGATCTGAAAATTCACTAATTGAAAGCTCTCTAAAATGTAGGTGAATGAGTTATTTGAGAAATACTGGCTATCTGCAATACTTTTACAGATAATTCGCATTTACTCATTTTGAGTAGGTGAATAATTAGCTACGAGTCTGAAACTTCACCAAGTGAAAGCTCTCCCAAAAGTAGGTGAATGAGTTAGTTGAGAAAGATTGGCTATCTGCGATACTTTTAGACATAATTCGCATTTACTCATTTTGAGTAGGTGAGTAATTACCTACGGGTCTGGAACCTCACCATGTGAAAGCTCTCCCAAAAGTAGAAGAATAAGTTATTTGATAAAAAATGGGTATCCGCAATACTTTTAGAGATAATTAGCATTTACTCATTTTGAGTAGCTGAGTAATTAGCTACGGGTCTGAAACTTCACCAAGTAAAAGCTCTCCCAAAAGTACGTGAATGAGTTAAGAAAAATTGGCTATCTGCAATACTATTAAGAGATAATTCACATTTACTCATTTTGAGTAGGTGAATAATTATCTATGGGTCTGAAACTTCACCAAGTGAAAGCTCTCCCAAAAGTAGGTGAATGAGTTATTTGATAAAAATTGAATATGCGCAATACTTTTACAGATAATTAGCATTTACTCATTTTGAGTACGTGAGTAATTAGCTACGGGTCTGAAACTTCACCAAGTGAAAGCTCTCCCAAAAGTAGGTCAATGAGTCATTTGAGAAAAATTGGCTATCTGCAATACTTTTAGAGATAATTCACATTTACTCATTTTGAGTAGGTGAGTAATTACCTACGGGTCTGGAACTTCACCATGTGAAAGCTCTCCCAAAAGTAGATGAATGAGTTATTTGATGAAAATTTTCATGTTCCAACAGAATACTCTTCTAATACCCCACGGGTACCCCTGACGGTTTGAGAGATATATTTGCGATTTTTACTTTCTGCAAAAATTCAAGATGGCCTCCAAAAGTTGTAAAAATTGAAAACTTTCATGTTTCAACAGAATACTCTTCTACTACCCTGCGGGTCCAAAATTCGCTCGAAATCGCTCTATCTCTGACAGTTTCAGAGATATTTGCCATTTTTCATTTTCCGCAAAAATTCAAGATGGCCGCCAAAAGTTGTAAAATTTGAAATTTTTCATATTGCAACCGAATACTCCTGTACTACCCTGTGGGTCAAAAATTCACTCGAAATCGCTGTATCTCTTACGGTTTGAGATATTTGCACTTTTTGTATTTTGTAAAAATCGGTCAAAGAAACCCCCACGGCGGCCATCTTGTTTTTGTCCAGATATCCAGAATAATTCCCAAGGAAGCTTTGACCATGATGAACATATCCTGCAAATTTGGAAAGTGTACATTGCATGCCCTTTGATATACTGGGGCAGCAAAAGTCCCTAAAAATTTGAATGAAACTGCCGTGGCGGCCATCTTGTTTATGGAAATGAGGCCAAAAAAAATCGGAGGCAAGCTTTAGTACCATTGAACCTATCCTGCAAATTTGAGGCCTCTACTGCTAATATTTTTGGCTGCAGAGGGGTAAAGAGAAATCATCTACACACTGCGGCAGCGTACCCCCGCGAAAACCATGGTATCCACCGGATGCATCCGGTGGATACAATTAAAATTCTAACTCATGTACTGGCTAGTTTACTTCATTTTACATGTTACTTTTGGGTTTCATTTTTGATCAATAGTTATTCTGTAATGTTTCATTCAAAGACATGATGAAATAATGAATATTACTCATTCCTTGGCATTGTATCATTGATGTAATAGTGACATTGATGTCTTCACAAGTACATGTGATCCCGCATATGCATTTGCCTGGATGTGAAGTCAGCAAAAGGAAAGCAGTACTTAGTAACTAGGTTTTGGTGTAAATTCAGAGAGAAAGGAGTAATTCAAATTAGACAGATTCCAGTAATGCCCTTGTTCCACCAAAGGATTAAGCCCCGACCCTGTCGGCGACCCTTAATCGTGGACAGTCGGTGAAAAAAAAAAAAAAAATGGCCGGGAATACTGGGTCGGTTTCAAAGTCTGGGATTAAGTACAGATCGTCCTCAGGAAGCCTCAGGACGCCTCAGGCGGCCCCAGACAGTCCCTAACTGGTCTGGGACTAAGAGCCGACTAAGCCATTTTTCTGGTCGGTTTGAACCACGATCCTGTCGTAGACAAACCGACTGGGTCCCAGGACGCCTCAGCGTCCTGGGACTAAGCCCTGACTAACACAGGATTAAGTACTGACCCCACAAGGTGTCCTGAGGCGTCCCCAGGCGTCCCCAGACCAGGATCGCCGATTTTTGTTTGGCAATGGGACTAAGGGTCGCAGGAAGCCTGGGACTAAGTGATAGAGGTCTGGGACTAAGGGTCGGGGACTAAGGGTCGCAGGCGGCCTGGGACAACATAGGACTGTGTAAATTTGATCTGAGGAGGCCTGAGGACGCCTGGGACTGGACATTTTGTTTATGGCGGGAAAAAATAATCGGTTTGAGTCGGGAGAAATATCAAACATGTTTGATATTTCACACGGCCTCAACCGACCACAACCGACCCTTACAGGACGCCTGGGACTAAGCATATTTTTCAAACCGACCCCAAAAATCCCTTAATCGGGAGCCTTAGTCGTGTGGTGGAACACCCACATAAGGAATAGTTCTTAAATTTGCAGAAGTAAGGCTTTCTCTCGTCAACACATAGTAAATATGGGTATTTGGGCTTTTCTTTACCATAAATCACATGATTACAGTTGCAATAGTAATCTTCACAATGAACAGTCCATACCTTGAGCCTTAATGCTGTCTGGTCAAATGCAGATGGAGTTCGGGCTCTGATTACCTCTGCTTTTGCTGGAAGGGGCCGCTAAAATGCATAAAAAATAATGTAATATCCTTTTGTTATAGCAAAATCTCTAATAAACTAAATTGGACCAACACGATGCCAGACAAGTCATCCCTCATGCCATAGGCTTTGATTGGGTATTTTCTGTGTTACCCAGTTTCAGTAACATTGCTAACATAAAAATAACATAATCATTACTCATGCACTATTCTAAGAAGTTTAGCAGTTCAATGTACAAAATGTGTATTTTCCAAAATGAAAATTGTATCCCCAGACAAGTAAAACTATAATGAATTTTTTTGTACTTCATACATTACATTTTCAATCTGCCGCAATGATACATCTGATCCATTTTCTAAAGTATTCAAATGATTGACTGTCCCAACCAAACATGGAGATTTCCTATTGACGACATCACAATAAAAGTCCCCAAATACAAAAAATATGAGGTAAACGTGTTCAGCTTCTTCAGATGTAATGTTTGTTCCCAATTAAGTTTTCCTTCAATTATATGTGTTAACAAGTGATGTTGAGGTTGTAAAGTGTCATAACCAAAACATGCCAGTTCTGCTCAACGTATTCGCTGGTGTATAAAACTCTGCAAAATGCATGAAAATATGGGATAAAAGCTTGTAATTTCTTCAGATTTTGGGTATGTTTCCAATATTTTAACCCTTCCTGCTATTATATGTGCTGACAAATACGTGGCAGTTGTAAAAACTCACAGTATTTCAGTAAAATGCTCCCGATACCGAGAAACCAGGCCTACAGACCCACCCCTACTAAATACCACCCTAATCTATGTCTTTTCATTGTGTAAACAATGTAGGTGAGAGAGGTGAGCAAAGGTGAGAGAGCTTACAGAGGTGTGATGTGTTTAAAGACATTTTTAATGGGAAATTCTGTGTATATCGCCCATCACATTCGGCCATGTAGTGTGTAAAATGTTGGGGGACATGCTTTAAAGGGGAAATGCCAGAGGTTCGGTTATATGGCGGCATGATAAGTGGGGTTCTTCTGTACTTGTCTGCCTATGTGGTGTGGTTTGAAGCCCCCGTCTGATCACTGAAGTTAAGCAGCAATGGGCTTGGTTCGTACTTGGATAATTAGTACATAAATACACAGAAGTATATTGGTATTTCATCTTCAAGCAGCCTGTCTATTTTTATAAAAGATTACTGCAAAGCCCCACAGAATTCCATGACTTAATATGTGCTGTATCTGTGAGTACAGATGTGAATGGACAATATTAGAAAACGTCCAAAAAACATGCGGAATTTGACTTTGTCTGTCAAGGAATTTGATTTCATGAAAATATGTGACCTTTTGACAAAAAAATATGATGAATTTTTTTAGGAAAAGTTGACAGTGGCACAAGAAACAGACAATAAATTCTGATGGTGATCCAGATCATTGTCCAGATCCAGGATTTTTTAAAACAGACTTTTTTATCATGCACTCATAAGCAATATTGGAGGGGTTGAGTGTTTGTGGAGGGGATGTTTGTACTCTACGAATGCTTTGTAGTGTAAAAATATTTACGTTGGGCCTTAGCTAGATATGAAAATTTAAAGTCTATGTGGTGTAGCTTGACCTGTTCCCATTTTATGATCGAATATAAGCAGCACTGGGGTTGTTGAGTACTTGGTTGGGTGCCCATCAGAATTCTAGACCAAGAATGGGTGATGATAAATTAAATAAATCAAATTGTATTGTTTTGATTTTCAAGCAGCCTTTCTATTTTTATAAAATATTGCTAGAAAATTGCATGGAATTTTGTGACTTTATATTTTCTCTTTTAACATTAATGAGTTGGGTGTACAAGTATTTGATCTTAAAACATCCTTTATATTTTTAACAAATATTGCTTGAAAACCCCACAGAATTCTGTGACTTCAAACTTTATACATGTATGTAGGTACGAGTGATTGGGAAACTCCAATTACGTTATTACTGGAGAAACCTCTATATCACCCATCCACTGAAAAGTGTTTCTTTAACCATATTTAACACACGATTTCTTCCTATAAGGAATGTATAAAAAAAAGAAATTTGTTCCATAAAAGTTTTAATCAAATGGCAGATGAATAGTAAAGAGACTGAGAGATCCTTTAGTTAGAATTATTCAAAATGCAAATGAAAATGGCAATTAATGACCACTCGAAACTGCCACAATTTTCACTGTAAGGTCCACCAGTGGGCAGAATCTTGAGTTGGCACAGTTTTATTGAAAACAAGTTTTATTTACACATAGAACAATATATGAATGTGCTCTCAGGTGAAATTTTAGCTGGATGAGCAGTATAATTTGTGATTTAGAGGGCTGTTTATGTGTCCAAAGGTCCATTTGTGACCTAGAGGTGGCCAGTCCACAGTTAATTTGGTTAATTTTATTGTAATTGGAATTTTTATAAATAAAAATACTTACATAATCCCAACAAATGCTTACGTGACCTACCGTTCGGTCAAGGACACAGACAATGTGTCTCGCCATGTTTTTTCTACTGAAAGTACACACGTAAACCCCAGGGGGCACCTGCTGGAGGTTATATCTCCACTGTAAGTTGCCATTCTTAAAATTTTGACCCTACCCCTCAGAAGATGGTAGAGGGGAGGAGGGTGGGACTCTCCTTGTTGGGATTATGTAAGTATTTTTATTTATAAAAATTCCAATTACAATAAAATTAACCAATTTTATTGCATAAAAACGTACTTACATAATCCCAACAAATGCTTGAATACAGCCCTGAGGTCCATGGTGGGTAGACTTCTGAGGACTGTCAAGTGCTATAGGAGAGTTCTTGAGGTTATACAGATACAAAAAATGCATAGACACCATATGTTATACTACAAACAACTGTAACATAGTACATATAGTTAAAACTGTAATTATATTATTGTTATTACAAGTACTGATAAAGTGAAAAAGTAGTTGTAATAAAGTAACTGCAAAGTACTCACCCACTTTTGAAAGCAGCATGTTGTACTATACATAGTATGATATTTATGAATCCCGTCACTGTATCTGTACAAATGTGCAGGGGTCAAAGGTCAGCTGTGCCCAGTTGAATAAAACTCCAGCAGTCAGAATGCAGCTGTCCTTCAAGCCAAGCAGTCATAACATGAAATCTTATCCATAGTCGTGTTCAAAAATCAAAGTCCTACTACATTCCAGTCCAATTCCATATATCCTGAAAAAATAAAGACTGGTTAAACTATTAAGTCTCAATTGTTCACTATATGCTGTGCAGACACAATGGGACCTAACTTAAAGATATCATCATTTTCCCAGCAAATATCCTTCAAATAAAAGTTTGTAAAGGTATTGTGGGATTTCCAGTAACAGGAGCTCAAGACCTGCTCTAAAGAGATACCTCCTTTAAATGCAAGTGATGCAGCCATAGCTCTAACATCATGAGCTCTAACCTGAGTGACCTGTTGATCAGCCGTATCTGAAGACTGATAGCAAGTTTGAATGGTGTGTTTGATCCACTGGGAAATGGTTATTCTTGTGATATCCTTAGAATAACCCTCCCTAAGGGATACAAAGAGCAGGGCCTTGCCCTTTCTCATGGATTTGGTCTTCTCTAAATAGACCTTGAGGGCCCTAACTGGACAAAGTGACTTGTCCTCCACCAGTGAACTGTCCAACATGGTAGTAAGAGCTGGTATAACTACTGGTTTAATGGAATCAGGGCCATCCGAAGCCAACTGGTTTTTGGCCAGGAATGCTGGAGAAGGAGAAACAGTAACTTCTGACCAATTTCTCCTTGAAGAGACAGAAGAGTGAGTCCATGCATGGATCTCACTCCTTCTTTTACCTGAGGCTAAAGCCAACAGGAACACTGTCTTGTAAGTTAGCCACTTCAAAGGAGCCTCTGACAAAGGCTCAAAGGGAGGTTTTGTCAAACCTAAGAGGACCAATGAGAGGTCCCATGTAGGTATGGACCTATTTGGTTTAGGTCTATCCCTGGTGAAGCTGGCAATAAGTCTATTCAGTTCTAGACTTTTTGAAATGAATTCACCCTGTGAACCCAAAGCATCAGCAATTGCTGTTCTGTAACCAGTGATTGTAGCTGGTTTGAGATTTTTGACTGTGAACAGGTAGTTTAAAAATTCTGCTACCTGGGGAACAGCTGCTGAGGTGATGTCCACCTTATTCTCTGTGCACCATTGCCCATAAATGGTCCACCTTGATTGATAGACTTTTCTTGAGGATTCCCTCTGAGGTGCCTTAATTCTTTCTGCCACCTCAGATGAGAATCTTCCAGAATTGGATTCCTGGAATCCAGAAGCCACACATGTAGATTCAGGTACTCCACGTTGTTGTGGAACCTGTTGGAATGTGGCTGTTTCAGAAGTGTCTTCCAGTGAGGGAGCTGTAGGGGTACCCTGGTCGAGAGATCCACCAGATCCCAAAACCATGGCATCCCTGGCCACCCTGGAGCCAGTACTATCATCCTGCATGGGTATGTTATTATTTTTTGAATTACTTGTGGCAGGATGGCTACTGGACAGAAGACATAGCCGTCTAGGCCTTCCCAACAGATATTCAATGCATCTATTTTCCAAGCCTTTCTGTCTGGGACAGGAGATACATAAATTGGAAGTTTGTAATTTAGATGAGTTGCAAATAGATCTACCATTGGTGTGTGCCAAACTTTGCAAATTTGGTTGAATATCTGTTGGTGAAGTGACCACTCCGTCTGTATGACCTTGTCCCTTCGTGATAGAGAGTCTGCTATGACATTTAGGGATCCAGGTACGTGTCTTGCCCTTATCTGGATTCTTCTGGAATTTGTGAATGCAAGAATTCTCCAGATAAGAGCACACATTTCTATGGAATGTGTGCCTCCTTCTTTGTTCAGATAAGATACTACTGTACTGTTGTCTGAACAGATGAGCACGCTTTGACCTTGCAAGTGCTCCTGAAACCCCTTTAGGGCCAGAAGAACAGCTTTCAGCTCCAATACGTTGATGTGAAGCTGAGCCTCCTTGTTTGACCAGAGGCCACTGAGGACTATTTCGTTCAAGTGAGCTCCCCAGCCTTTTTGGGAGGCATCTGTGAACACCAAAGTGTTGTGAACATGAGGATGGAGGGGAGAACCTGCCATAAGATTTTGTAGATCCTCCCACCATTTGAGATAATTGAGGAAATTCCTTGTTACTGGAATGTTTTTGTCCAGTGACTGGGGAAACTTCCAGTTTGACCTTAGGTACCACTGAAAAGGTCTCATGTGCAACCTTCCTAGAGGTACTGTTTTTTCTAAGGAAGCTAATGTCCCTATGAGTGACATGAGCTTTCTTGGAGTCAAGACTAATGACTTTCTGATGGAAACAGTCTGAACTTTCAACCGATCGAGTTTCTTTTGGGTTGGAAAAACCAGACCCCTGTGAAGATCGAAGTGATAACCCAGAAAATCTAGATTTTGTGTGGGAACCAATTCCGATTTTTGGAAATTGATGAGCCAGCCTAGTTCTTGGACCAATTTCACTAATTTTTCCGAATCTTTGAGACATTGATCTTTTGTTGGTGACCGAAGAAGCCAGTCGTCCAGATATTGATGGATTCTGAGGTTCCTGGCTTGAGCTATGAGTTTTACCTCTTTCACAATGCGAGTAAACTCTAGGGGAGCTGTTGCGACACCAAAAGGGAGAGCCTGAAATTGGAAAACCCCTTTTTTCGTTTGAAATCTCAGATATTTTTGAGATTGTGGGTGAATTGGAACATGAAAATAAGCGTCTGTGAGGTCTATCGAGGTGACCCACTCCCCCTGTCGAATCGACTTCCTGATAGATTCGGCTGTTTCCATTTTGAATGTCGGTACATGTAAATGGTTGTTTAACATACTTAAATCTATCACTGGTCTCCACCTTTTCATGGGTTTGGGTACCAGAAACAGTCTGCTGTAATATCCCAGAGTAGAAGGTTTCCTGACATGAGTTATTGCCTTTTTTGCAAGCATGGCCTGAACTGCTTCGTGTAGAGCGCCATCTTTGTTTTTGTTGTGATATTTGCTCAAAATGAGCGGAATTTTCGATAATTTGGGTAGAATTTTGAAGTCTAGGCGATAACCATGTTGTAGTAAACTTACTACTCTGGGATGTGCTTGATTTTTTGCCCATACCTGCCAAAAATCCTGCAATCTTGTCCCTGGAAAGTCACTTCCTCTTTCCGCCTCTGCCTCCTCGCGATGCGCGCGCAGAGAAGTGGTTATAGGTGTTTGGCTGCGTTCGTTTGTCACGAAACGATCTGTTACCTTCCTGTGAGGGCTTTGGATGTGAAGACCTCCCGAAATCGAAATTCTTCACAGAGTCTCTGTATGACTTGGAATCAGATTCCTTCATTATTGACAATCTTTTGATCATGTTATCCTCAACCTGGGATAAAATATCCGAGTTGAAGACCTCCTGTTGGTCAAAATGGTCTGTACGCAAGCTTGCCAAATCTTTTGGACCTAATTTTGAGCTGCAGTCCTTCAATAAGCTATCCCTCCTTTGAAGGAGCATATTGCATGCCAGAGTCATGTTTTGTTTGAGGACCGTATCCAGGGCTATCTCCAGAGAGGAGGTAACTGAAGCCTGTAGCTGAGAATATTTTATCATGAGGTCTGCTGACTCCTTGACTGTATCCAGATCTTCAGACCCTCTAATTTCAGTAGCCAACTCCTGGATTCTGTTGTTGAGCTCCTCTATAGCCATTTTAAACCACACTACATGGCCCAAAATTTGAACATTTTCCCTGCAAACTGTCTCTTGAACAATATGTTGTTTGGAAGGTACAGTGATGGAATTTGACAATGATTTCACTCTAGCTATGTTGAAGTAGGAGTCAGGTAGTTTAGGAGCTTTCAAAGGCGTATTTTGTGGAGAGGTAGTGTAGTAGATCATGTCGGGCCTCTCAAAGGCCAAAAACTGTCCCTGGGACAATGATTCAGAGCTGGATTTGTCTTTGACTGAGGTTCCAGAGGCCTTCCTAAACCTGTAGTCCCACATGGACTGAATATCTTGGACAGGAGGTAAAGCCAAATTTTGTTTTCTCACCACCTGCTTGGAGGGTTTCTTGGAAAAAGCAGAAGGGGCCACAAGGCACTCCACTTGTGGTACCTCCAGATCCAGTAGACCTCTGATGGCATTGAGCATCTCAACATAAGAGGGATCTAACTCCTGTGAATGAGAGTCTGCATCCCCTTGAGGAGACTTAGATCTGTGTCTCTTGCTGGCAGGCAAAGAGGAGTCCTCATCAGATAGCTCTCCTTCTGAAGGCTGAGTTCTCGTCTGGGAGACAGGGGCACTCATACCCTGCTCCTGACAGAGAGGAAGACTGTTCTTAGAGGCTGAAGGTTTGTCACTGCGTTTGAACTCTTCAAACTGGGAAGCCAAGGAAGCCAACTGATTATTCATAGCTTTAATCATGTCTTGAAGCGAGGAATCAGGTTTGGAAGTAGAAGGCTGTGAAGATTTTGAAGGTGTTGGTTCATCCAAGAGAGAGTCATCAAACTTCTCAGAACTTTTGGACTTGGAAGCTTTTCTTTTGTGTGGAATTTTTAAGGCCCCAGCACAAATAGAGCAATCAGATTCTTTACTCACAACACACTTGTCTTTTCCCTTCTTGTCGTTTCTGCATTTTAAACAAGCTTGGTGATTATCCCATGGAAGCATATCACCCAAGCAAACTGAACATTTCCTTTGTTTTTCGGACATCTTGAATCGTACAAAAGAACGCGTGTGCACTTCACGGCGGTCAAAATTAGAATGGCAACTTACAGTGGAGATATAACCTCCAGCAGGTGCCCCCTGGGGTTTACGTGTGTACTTTCAGTAGAAAAAACATGGCGAGACACATTGTCTGTGTCCTTGACCGAACGGTAGGTCACGTAAGCATTTGTTGGGATTATGTAAGTACGTTTTTATGCAATAAAAATGACAGCTTAAGGTCACCTAAAAGTAGGGATCTTCCTTAGGCCATCCTTAATATGTTTACCAAGTTTGAAAAGAAAATGTTGACATATTTTTGAGTTAATGCATACACAAGTAAATTTCTAGTAGTGTCACAACGAACTTGAATCCAGAATATCCGCCGACTTTGATCCGGGATATAAATACCTGGGTTCTGGGTACAACTGGTTCCTGCTGTTGATGCAGATGTCTCTGGGAATCATGCAGGTGCATGCTTCTATGGGCATCATTGGATTGCTGTGTTACTGCTGGAGCATCTTCCGTTGAATCTTCAATCTAACATAGACAAAATATAAAATAACCCGACTTTTATATAGATCATAAAGTCTGTCCAATTATTATCTCAACTACATAGAAAGCATGCTTTCTACGTAGTTGAGGCAAGTTACAGAGCCCAGTGACAAAAACAGGTTATCAATCATGGCAACACTAGTCTAATCTACCTTGTTTTACCTTTTATGTAATATACACTTTGTGAAAACTAAAAAGGTTAATTATTCAATATTTCTTAGTGTTGTAAATAATAAAGAATAAGGAATATAAAATTTTACCAACAATGAAACCAAACCCCTTTCTATTTCCTTGACTTGTGGCAAATATTAAACACACTCATGACTTTTTTGAACATAGATGGCCCTTGATCTCCCCTCATACAAAGTTAAGACAAATTTTGAATATTTTTATTACTTTTAAAGGGTGAACACCATTGGCGAATTTTATATGCTGAGACAAGAATTGCATTATTAATCCTAAATGTCACTTTAATTGTGCTTAAAACAAAAATGGTACAAAAAAAATATTGGCAAAAAGCTTATTAGCATTTATAGAAAGTACATATTTTAATTGAGCTTATGTATCATGAAATCATCACAAAACCCACATGTATGATGACAAATTTATACTCTGATGTCTCAAACTGTGCTTAATAAACTATAATATCACAATCTCCTGAAAAAAAAATTTAAAAATGCAAATTAACACTTTCCCAAGACATGAGATGGTTGCTTATTAAAATTGTAAATCAAATATTACACTAAAGGAAAGCATGTATCCCTAATTAGCTGTATTATTTTTTTTTCATTTCTCTATGTTTACACTAACGTGTACTATGCCTACCTTCTTTAGGTAGGGGACAGGTACTTGACCAGATCTTCCCAAATAGTTTCGTGCAGTCCACCACTGCTCTTCATCTCTATGAAGAATTATTAATACTTCTCCCTTTTTAAATGGTAAGTCTTCTGGATCCTAAAACATAAATCCCAGACAAAAAAAAGTAGTAATAGGAATGTTTAAGTATCGATAGTGCTTTCAAAATGTTGTACAGGATAACTTAGTGGTTGAGTTCAGAGTTCAGGTGTGACTTATAGTGCCAGTTATCCACATTGTGATAAGCAAGTCAAATAAAGCCTTTATTATAAAGGGATGTGTGTTGTATTGTGAGTGAACTGGAACTACCAGTAAAGGTAAATTTTGCAGATGATGTAAACAAATATACATGTACTGAATACGAAATATTGAATATCTGTGAAAATATGGCGAAATTCTGTTATAACAAATATCTGAATGAAAAATAGTTAAATATGGGGTCTCACTCAGGCTATTAAGTATGGAGAGGTCGGTAGTCCTGGTTTCTCGTTATTAAGGGCATTTTACTGGAATAAGACAGTATCGAAAAATTCCATCTTTATTGTCACCACATATAATTGAAGAACAAGAAACTGGGGTCATAGAACCCAACAGGTGGGTATCGCAATCAGAATTAGGGATAGGGTGCCAGATGTATGGAACATGATAACTGTGCTGAAAATTTCAAAATAGTGTAGTGTGTTGTCCTTCAACTCTGTCAAGTTTGAAATCGTTGGAAGCATCCGGAAAGAAGACGAACAAACTGGTGCACAACCTAGCCCAGGAAGTGTCCTACAAGCCTGGTTTCAAATCGATTGGTGGAAGCGTCTTCAAGTTAGAGTCCAAAAAGCATAATATGGACAGATGCGTACACACATAAAAATAGGCAAATGGATGGACACTACCAGTGTCCTATCACCTAGTGATAAAGACAGCAAACCGGATAGTTGGTTTCTATTTGATTTATAAAAGAGTAAACGAAATCCGGTGATAAATTCCAAGAACCGGTTCCCGAAATGTCACATATTTCACATCAAAACGTATAAAATATTGCACAGAAACGTTTAAAATATTAACTTCTGTAATATTTTGCCAATATACACTGAAATAATATCCAAAACGTCTGTTTTATCATCAAATAAACCACATTTTAGTTGAAATTATTGTTCATGTACACGCAGAGAAAGTTTTACAGCTTGACTACAGCTTGGTTTATACTAATTCGAACTAATCCGGTTTCTGCCGAATTTTTGTTTTCGGGACCTGGTTTCCATATTTACATTCGATCGTAGCACTACTATCACCTGTTAAATTTCAAATCAACTAAACAGAGCGTCTTCAAGTTAGAGTTCAGAAACCAAAATATTTCGGATGAGCCCATGCCCAAAAAGGCTAACGGACAGATATACTGTTCATAAACAACAACCAAGCCCCAGTGGTGTCTAATCACCCTGTTAAGTTTCAAATTGATCGAGTTAGTGTCTGGAAAGCAAAGTATTTTGGATGAGTGCAAGCCCAAAATTGGCAAATAGAGCAATGCCAATTTTGAAAGCAACCAAGCCCTGGTGGTGTCTAGTCACCCTGTTAAGTATCAAATTGATTGAACAAACTGGACTCCCATTTCGCTTACTTGTACTCAAGTTTCTCAAAAGTAAAACAGTGAAAGTAACCAGATACCTGTCCATCCCTACTTTCAGCATGAAATCATATGGAGAATACATGGCTCCGAATGTTTCATGTCAGCTAATTGCAAAGTACTAACAGAGCTCAAATTTTCCATAAAGAAAGATCACATGTACAAGTTATATCCACTACAGTCCGAGTCTGGTCAGATTTTCCACTTATAAGGCATAAAATGTGAAAAGTGTAGAAAAAAAGTCCTCTGGATATATTGTTTATGGGCCTCATTACAGGGTAAATATCTACTTAAAGCCCTGATTTTTGGCACATGTAAAAAGAATATATTAATATATTCCCAGATGAGATTTCAGTTCTGCCAGTCACATAGTATGGCAACTATAGGGCTTAAAAAAAGTGAAAAGTCCATAAACTGTATCTTTGTGGGAATTGTAGAGACCTTAAGATGACCTTAAAATTAAAGGTACAGACTTCAAACTTTCCAAAGACAGAGATTACATATAGAAGTTCTATTTACCACAGTTTGAAAATTATCATTTCCAAGTTACAGGCAAAATATGAAAAAAAAATGTAGAAAAAAAAATTGTCGAAGAAGGGCCTCAAACACAATTTTAACCCAAATGTGAGATTACATGAGGGCAACAGTATTCTCAGGCAAGCTTTGGCAATAAAGAACATAAGCTTTAAACTTCAGAAGCATACATGTAAAACCTTTGCAAAGGGAGTGGTAATAAGAAAATCTCTACACATTGGGTGGGGTAACGAAGCATAATCAAATGATCAACCAAATGAATCTGTAGGATACAGCAATAGGTAATAAGGTTAACACATTACAAAAAGAAATATTAGCTAATACTTACCCTTCCTTCAAAATCATAAAGGGCTGTGTATTTATCTCGAGCATCCTAAATATTAAAAGAAAAACACAAGTTTTTTCAAACTATCAACGATACTCATTTTATAAGTAACTAATTTACAAAACTTAAAATTAATGGCTTCTCAAAACCTATCTAATACAAGTTGTAATATATAGCAAATATGAAATATACTAAGTAACAAAAAGTGGTTTAAAATATGAATGTGCATTTTCAGTTAAATTCTGACATCCATTTTACATAGTTTTCAGTTAGTTTAATAGAACGAAATCAAAGAGACACTTCATATGTGTTCACTTTTACAGATAACAGAGTTATATCTTTACAGGATATTTTTAATGGCCATGTTTGTTTGCCTTTTAGTAAAGTACAGTAAGTCTATGATCAAAATAAAAACTAAATGCCAACATATAGGTATTCCTTGAGGGCCTAATGAGGGGAGGTATATAATATCCAGGTCCCAATTTCACAAAGGTCTACTAAATATAGAAGAAAGTATGCCATTAAATCTAGATCTTAGTAGACCCTTAGTAGCCACTACAAAAGTGTTCCACTGAGCTGATATTTGAGATCTATCAAGTTCCAGAGATAGCAGGGCTTCTAGTGAGGACAGCCTACTAATTACCACTGTAAAGAATTATCTTAGTGACACAGAAAGTATAGGCTTAGTAGACTACTAGCAGTTAGCAGCCTACTAAAGAGATAGTAGGCCTTTGTGAAACCGGGCCCTGACATATATCATACTCACCATACTGACTGGTTTAACTAAATGTGTGGTGTCCAAGAAGTGTGTTTTGTAAAAGGCCAGCAGTGAAGGGAGATCCTGGAACTCTTGGTCACCTATCCGAAATTTTGGCATCCCATTTACCATGATCTTATTTATAATATAATGACTGTTCTTATTTTCTTCTCTACAAAGACACAAGTAAAACACAGGTTAAAGTAAGGTTGTAATAAGAGCCCACATACCCAAACAAGAGGAGAGTGCCCGTGAACGGCACTGTGTCAGCTGACTGAGTGTTTTTGATTTGTGAAGGTGATAATGAGAGGAAAGCATAATTATCAGGGAAAGTGCTGTACAGAAATACAGTAAATGGTAATTGAACAGCATGTTCGAAAGAAATTCCGAAGCTGACAGAAAGAAAGGACAAAAAAGTTGTGCCCTGCAAATGGTATTATGAAGGAAAGTAACAAGGTAATTGTCTAAGTGTAAAAAGTAGGCTAAAACATATTTAAAGAAATACTGCAAATGCAATATCCTCGCTCGACCCTGAAGAAGGGGTCCAAGGTCAAATCCAACCACGCAAAAACATTCCCAGCCCATGATTTCCTATAGGTTGGTTTACCATCCCAAACCTCTAGGACCAATAATAAGCGAGTTATAAGCACTTTTAAGTTTGGCTGTCCTTATTTGACCTTGAGGGAGGGGTCCAACGATCAAGTCTGACCACACCAAAAAATTCACAGCCCATGATTTCCTATAGGATGGTTTACCATCCCAAACCTCTAGGACCAATAATAAGCGAGTTATAAGCACTTTCAAGTTTTGCTATCCCTGTTTGACCTTGAAGGGGGGGTCCAAGGTCAAATCCGACAACACGAAAAGATTCCCAGCCCATGATTTCCTGTAGGTTGGTTACCATCCCAAACCTGTAGGACCAATAATAAGCGAGTTGGAAGCAATTTTAAGTTTGGCCATCTTCGTTTGACCTTGAAGGAGGGGTCCAAGGTCAAATCTGACCACACCAATAGATTCTCAGCCAATGATTTCCTATAGGTTGGTTTACCATCCCAAACTTCTAGGACCAATAATAAGCGAGTTATAAGCACTTTTAAGTTTGGCTATCCTCGTTTGACCTTGAAGGAGGGGTCCAAGGTCAAATCGGACCACATCAACAGATTCCCAGCCCATGATTTCCTATATGTGTGTTTACCATCGCAAACCCCTAGGACCAATAATAAGCGAGTTATAAGCACTTTCAAGTTTGGCTATCCTTGTTTGACCTTGAAGGAGCGGTCAAAGGTCAAATCTGACCACACCAAAAGATTCTCAGCCCATGATTTCCTACAGGTTGGTTTACCATCCCAAACCTGTAGGACCAATAATAAGGGAGATATAAGCACTTTTCATGACTGACAAAGAAACACCTGTGGCGGCAATCTTGTTTTTCAAAATGAGGCCAAAAATATTCCCAGTCAAGATTTTATAATGAGGAACATATCCTGCGAATCTGAGATCTCCACCTATAATACCCTTTGCTCTAGGGGGCCAACAAAAGTCCTTGTTTAAAGTCGCATAAACGTCCATGGCGGCCATCTTGTTTTTCAAAATGAGGCCAAAAATATTCCCAGGCAACATTTCATGGTTATTAATATATCCTGCAAACTTAAGAAGGCTAGCTATAATATTTTTTTTGTTAGACCGGTAATGGTGAAATCTCTCTACACAATGCGGCTATCCAGTGGATACAATGATTTACTCAACAGTGAGAACCTGAAAGTAGTTATTGCTCAGCTATGCCATGACATACAGGTCTGCAATTTCACTATGTTATAGCTGACCAAAAATTATGTGAATAACATATTTAAACAAAATACTCTAAATGTAATAGTTTTCAAGTTACAATTAATTTACTCAACAGTGATAACCTCAAAGTAGCTATTACTCAGCTATGCAATGAGCTACATGACTGAATTTTTACTCTGTTATAGCTGACCCAAAAGTAGATGAACAACATATTTAAGCAAATTACTGTAAATGCAATAGTTTTCAAATTACAACTGATTTACTCAATAGTGAGAACCTCAAAATAGCTATTGCTCAGCTATGCTATGAGCTATAGGGCTGTAATTTCACTATGTTATAGCTGACCCAAAAGTAGGTGAACAACATATTTTAGCAAAATACTCCAAATGCAATATTTTTCAAGTTACAGCTGATTTACTCAACAGTCAGCACCTGAAAATAGCTATTGCTCAGTTGTGCCATGAGCTACAGGTCTGTAATTTTACAATGTTATAGCTGACCCAAAAGTAGCTGAATAACATATTTACACAAATTTCTGTAAATGCAATAGTTTTCCAATTTCAACAGATTTACTCAACAGTGAGAACTTCAAAGTAGCTATTACTCAGCTATGCAATGAGCCACAGGTCTGGAACTTCACTATGTTATAGCTGACCCCAAAATAGGTGAATAACATATTGAAACAAAATACTCTAAATGCAATAGTTTGCAAGTTATAAGTGATTTACTCAACAGTGATAACCTAAAAGTAGCTATTACTCAGCTATGCCATGAGCTACAGGTCTGAAATTGTACTATGTTATAGCTGACCCAAAAGTAGCTGAATAACATATTTATATGAAATTCTCTAAATGCAATAGTTTTCCAATTACAACTGATTTACTCAACAGTGAGAACTTCAAAGTAGCTATTACTCAGCTGTGCAAGGAGTCACAGGTCTGGAACTTCACTATGTTATAGCTGACCCCAAAATAGGTGAATAACATATTGAAACAAATACTCTAAATGCAATAGTTTTCAAGTTATAAGTGATTTACTCAACAGTGATAACCTAAAAGTAGCTATTCCTCAGCTATGCCATGAGCTACAGGTCTGAAATTTTACTATGTTATAGCTGACCCAAAAGTAGCTGAATAACATATTTATACAAAATTCTCTAAATGCAATAGTTTTCAAGTTATAAGTGATTTTACTCATGATGGAAGTTACTGAAAAGCCAAAAAGTAGCTATAACTCACTTAGCTATTGAGACAGACACCCAAGTTACTCACCATGTTGTAGCTATGAAAAAAGTAGCTGAATAACATATTTTAACAAAATGCTCTAAATGCTATACTTTTCAAGTTATAAGTGATTTAGTGCATGATTTCATGAATTTTAATGCAAGAAAAATTATTTTAAAAATTTATTTTAAAAAAATTAAGACAGATCCAGGTCTTATACACAAGAGAATCTACCTCTGGCCTAGTACATATATGCAAGATATGAGAGAAATCCCTGCAATAGTCACTGAGAAAATTGTGATAAAGTGTTGAAATTTTCACACTTTTGATGGGGGTACCCCCCTTGTAATGTCTCTAGCAAACAGACGAACAGACAGATTTGCGTGCCTTGAACAATTTTTCATCCTCGATAGATCTATAAGGTATCTTTTAAAAAAAACAGCATGTCTCTAGGCCTTGTAGTTTTGGAGAAGTTGTTCACGCGGACGCGTACGCCCACGCCGCAGGGTAACGACATAATGTCAGCTGACTGACAAGTCAGCTGACATAAAAACTGGTTGTCTTTGAGTGCAAACTAGCGAAGTGACTACCTGTAAAACTATTACAATACAGCATATTTTCATAAACACTGCTGAAATCTGATAATCCCCCAAATCTGTTTACCTAGTATTAGTTTTTCACAGAATATTCCCTATTTCACATATATTTACAACTATATTTTCAAAAAAATTGCACAAATCATCCATCGTGTTTCCTTTATAGGTACTTCCAGCTGGTAACAACTAAAACATGTGTACCCAAATTTTGGCTGGTTACAGACACACAGATACCTGGCCATGTTTTTCTCCTGTTAAGACACCCTGGTAAAAGAAGTGTTATGACTTGTGATGTTAAAAGGCAATATTTTCCCTTGGGTCTAAGCCTTATGTTCTTTTAAATATATCAGCATCATCACCCTCAAGTAGGAGTACAACATAGTCATCCATTGAAGGTAATATTCCAAAGTATTTACAAATGGTGAAAAAATTGAAATACACATGTATGTAAGTTTGCTTTCTTCATGTCCATGTGATAATTTCAGTATTTCTTCAAACAAGCTGAACCTCGGAAACAGTTTAATTGGTTAGCTGATGTTTAATGCAAACAACTAGTACTCAGCTAGCAAATGTTGCTAATCGTTTTAGCCTTATATCCCTCTTATGACATCAGAACCTGTTCTCATAGAAAGAATAAACTCTATTAACAAAATATACTAGGAAAGATTCTATTTGGATAACTGAAGTTACATAATAAACAATAGAGTATTATTGTAACTCAGTAGGAGACGGGTAATTCAGCAGATTAGAACTGTGTTTATAAAATCAATGAATCAGATAACATAAGATCAGATAATAAAGATTTTACTGTAACAATGTTTACATATTTTTCAATTAATCATTGGTAGTAAACAAAAAAAAACAACCAGTACTCACTTCACACACAACACAAAATCTCCTCTTATAGTGGTACTGTCACGAACCATAAAAACGCCATTGTCTGCCATTTTATTCAGGGTCTTGTTGGCTTCTTCTCGATTTAGTGCACCAAAGTACCAACTGAAAATCCAGAAACACATTTTCATATGATTACTTAAAAGTGATTCAGTTATGGCCAAAAATCACCTACATGTACTAGTATTATGTATATGTGACATGTATATGTATATTTTCAGAATTTGTTTGATCTAATTTCCCTGATGTATAAATGTGGGCTTAATCGATTAACCATTAGGACATAAAGATTTAAATTTGCCACACATCAGGAAATGATACAGTATTGTCTCACTTTTGAGGTGAAATACCCTATCTAAAAATACATGAAACACCAAAAACATTGGTTAATCTTTTGAGCATTAAAGTTCTTCCAATGTTAATAGCAGTTGTGGACTGACTAACACCGGGGGACCATTTCCTTCTTCTTAAACAAATGGTCATGAAAATAATACCTCCTTGGCAGAGGTAAGGAATGATCGTCATCCTTCCAGTGCATGTGCAGGTAGGTGTCTGCATGAATTTCCAAGTTTTAACAGAGGAAATTAACTCCTTCGACATGTGACTCATAGATATGAAAAAAAATTATCTAAAAACAAGGGAATAAAAAAATACCAAATGCTGAGTTTGCTTTTAGAACTATTTATTAACTTACCTTGGACGTATCAGTTCACCTAGGTGCTCATGTTTAATGAATACAATTTCAACAAAACTACCAAACTAGAAAAATGTTTTGCTCATGTAAAAACAAAGCATCCCACAGCAAATAAAAGTGCTGAATGGTACAAAAGAAATAATGAAGATAACAGCTTGGAAAATACATAAACATTGTTAACAATCTTTTATACAGGCATTTTATATGTTTTAAAAAAAATCACAATCCTATTTGGACTTTCAGGGAAGGAACAAGGCATAATCTCAAGCTGTTGTTCAACTTGCGCCTAGATTTTATGAGAGAAAGCACTTGGCACATTTTGTTGATCTGTATGTTAAACCGGATGAAATGGAAGTAAAAGAAAAAAAATTGTTTTGATTATGGGACATAATAAAGGTCAAATTCACACCTGTCAAATAAATAACAAAGAAATAACAGTAACTACAATACAAAGACTTCAAAATAGTACAAACAATTTAGATAATAAAACCAAGTATAATGGCTTAATAAACAATGCAATAATTTAAGTGAAATAAACAGGTACACATATATAAACAATACTCTCAAATTTACAAGACACAAGGCGAATTTAGGATACCGGTGTCCCGTGAAATTTTTCTGCCGTGAAATTTTTCTTCTTCCTGTCTTTTTACCCGTTTCCACGCCATCGCGCATGCGCAGAAATGGTTATATTATAAACCGAAAACACTTTATTTCATAGAATATCCAACATATTGTTGAAAGTTATCGATATATGTACATTATATTTCTTAAACTGTCATTTAACAACCATAAAATACAATAATAAATGAGATCCGTGGTTTAGAAGGGACTTGGAAGAAAAATTTTACTTGAAACGTCATTATATTAGGCTTTCTACTGGTTAATATTTCATCAAAACAATAAAGAACATATATACTTGAGGTAATAACTTACATTTTCACTTTATATTCATGGTAAATGAAGTTTACAAACTTCAAAATATCTTGCGAATGCTTTTTATCAAATCTCTGTAAACTTTCGAAATCCTGGATTTCGTTCTGTTTGAAAGCCCTGAAAACCGTTTTTTATTTTCAGAACAGGTCCAACCAATATTAATATATAATGCATACATAAGATTTTAGATTTATATATTAAAGACAGGATCAATTTATTAACTTGGTGGGTATGAGTTTTAGAAGAAGCCGAGTTTGCAACAAAATGGGTCTTAGTTGGCGGGGGCTGAGTTGGTATATGAGCAAATCGCCAACAAGACAACTCGCAGACATCAACTCGCCGACAAATTTTAAATAAATTAATGACACATTATAACCCCATTTTTGTCATTTTTTCTCACTGAAGAGATGTTACAATATTCAAATAATCATTTATTATACACGTCTTCAAAGCAGGCAAATCACTTTTTTACTGTGCAAAAGATGAACTTCTCTGTAATTTTATTGCGAATGGTCCGTTAAGTTAACACATACTTAAACTTGAGAAGTTTCATCACATTTTCGTAGTATAACATGTTTTAATGATGGGAAATGAATGACAGTGTTTCCTGAGCCTCTTTTTTCTGGAGGTCAACTGACCCCTGCTTTTGAAAACCAGGGGTCAATGCAAATTTTTGAGGGTCAGTTAGGCTTGACCCCTTCTAGTTAAACTGCAGGGTAGAAAAATAATAGAAAAACAATGCTGAAATACCTTGCAAAGCCGGTGTTCGGATTAGAGTTATGAAATGTGGGGTACCATGTATCCCATGGGGTACTTAAAATGGGGTAAAAATAATATTCTGCCACATTTTCCTCAATAAATAATGTTTAGATCTTTAGATATGCCCAGTTACTAAAAAGCAATAAATTTGTTTTATTTATGATGTTGATAAAAAAATTACAGTACATTGTACATGGCTGTATATTCATAAAGATATCTGATCAGTTCAACTGTGTACATCAGGGTAAAGAAAATAGTCAAAAAATAAACTTGACTGAATTTTTTTTATTTACCCCACAAATATAATATTTATACTGGTTGAAAGACAAATTATTGTAGTTTATTTTGCTTTTTATTTGACAAAAATCCATTGAGTGGTTCCAAAGTTATAGTGTTTTTGCGAATATTTTTGAATTTCACAGCTAGTATTTTCCGGGGTTAAAAATTCAAGAGTTTCCGAGATTTAGTAGAACGTGTCTCCTAATGCACAAGGTACTTGTCATCATTCGGAGACGTTGTTTCCAATTGTTTCCTTGCAGAGATCACGTTTTCCTTCGATGTATGACGTTTCGAATAAGATTTGCTAGGGTACATTCTAACACTGGTCGTTTAAGATGGATTTCATCTGCATAGCTCTCGCCTTACAAGAAATTTTATTTTAAACTATACAGCTTACTTTCAGTGCTGTTTTATTGCATGTATATCTACGCTTTCAGTAAAAAATCTTGCGTCTAACTGAATAACCCGAATGCACATGCGTGACCTCGTAACCTCGCGAACTCTTCACCTCTCGACCTTTTGATACCATGCATGCGCAGTGACAAGTAAACAGCAGGAAATCGGCCATTTTTGTTTTGAAATTGGAATAAATAAAGAATTGCTTCATATATAGACGAAATATCGATGTTTCTTTTTACAAATACTTCTGTGTCAGTCTGACCCCCTGGTAAATAATATGTGCGTAAATCTCTCGATTTCGGCGTAAATTTACGCACGTTTATGCGTAAACGGAAACACTGTGAATGATTGCAGATACATAATACATTTTAAAACAATTTATGGCAATATTTTAGTGTTATAAAAGCTGCAAGGGTCATTTTTGTATTTAAATAATCTGTCGGCGAGTTGCTGTCGGCGAGTTAACTTGTTGGCAACTTGCAGGTAATTCGCTGAGTTGACATAGGTCCGAGTTGTCCATGACTCGTCTATATCCTGTTCAATGACATCAGCATATCAAGAGGTACTCATCACAATCAATACATGCAACTGTCTGCAAAATACGCAAGACAGCCACATCATACATATATTCAGTGATGGACAAACCTGTCTCGATCCTGTGGGTCAAAATAGCTTTGCGTGTTGTAACCACCATCATTTGGGTCATAAGTGTTTGCCATGTTGCATACACCTTTATCAGCCAGAGCAGATATCACAAGAGCACAAATAAATTCAAAGATAATGACAAGATAGCACAATACACCAATATATCACTGTGTGAAAAAGTCTACTGTAGTACTGTACAGCTAGAAGTCAGTACTGTGGGCGATGCCGCTGGAACATGATCATGTGCATATTCTCATATTTTTATTTCCATATTCAATGTCAGTTGTATAAGATCATTTCAGCAAAAAATCCTTTGTTACATATGATCAAATCTATGCACCTTCGAAGTAATATAAAGCAATTTTAGTAAAATCTGTCTTTTCACCAGGAAGTTGACCTCAACTTTTAAGTTTACTTCCTTTTAACCGACACTAAGGCTGAAACAAGAAAAAAATATTCAGTCGGAATTTTTAACAACTCCTTTTTCTCTTGCTAAAATTGTGACACCTTTAAAGGTGGGGACTGTTATAACATTATGAACGTCAAATTTTATTAAATATAATTATACAAAACCATATCACTTTGAAACAAGGTTGTGGAGTTTGGATAAATTTTGCTCAGGTCACAGGCGCAGGAGGATATCCAACAGCAATGATATGTATACAGGTAACATGATGTTTGTGCAAATAGGGAATTCATGAATTCCCTAAATTTTCATGAAATTTATTAACTTTCTTGATGAACAAAGGGATTTGCAAATTCCAAGAAAAACATTGCATAGGGATTTTTCAAAATGATATTACACATAACATTTTCTCTGCTAACATTTATTGAACACAAAACATTCATGCATAAACTCTTAAAACTATCCCCATCTAATGCTATATGTTCAAAACTATAAAATAAAATGATCTGTAAAAGATATATTCATTCATAAAAATAGATTATGAAAATTCATTTGGAATGGATTTGGAAATTCATGTGACAAAAGCAAAATTTTACTTTTCATTGAATTAAGACACTTCATTTATCAAATGCAAGACAGTACTTGAATTAAATGCTGGTGACACATTTTACATATTAAATATACTAATTTGGTGTTGAAATGGGACACAATAATAAGGGTGTGCCATTAAAATGGCCTTGCAAAGTAAAATCTGATGTGTGGTGTCAGGATAACGCACACAACCAGAACAAAATAGCGCATGGTGTTGAAATGGCCTGTAACATATGCTATATTCTCCTTCTTAAGGATATACATATATTAACTCACAAAAATTTTTAGACTTATGATTATTTCTATCAATATTAAGCAGGGTTCTATTGTGTATACCACACATAAAAGCATTTTTAAAAAGGAGAAAGATTAGCTAAAAATTCACAACAATCAGAACAAAGCCTAACCTAACTGAAAAATTGCAATGTTCAATAAATATCATTTCACTAATTTCCTAAAATAAATTCAGTGACTTTGTGAAAAAAAATCAACTGTATTGAGGACTTTGTGGATTACCTTATCTCACAAATTGACTATATACATAATGTTCTGGGGCACTGATGTCAAGTTGACATGGCAACATGAGCCATTTCAAAACCCAAGTAATATAACTGCTATGGGTGTTCAAACAGTGTAGCCATTTCAACACCCAGTTAATAATTTGTATAATTTACAAGTTTAAATATCAAAAAAGACAAACTGTGGTTCATTCGCATTAAATTAAGTGAATCTAAAACATACAACATTAATATACAAGGGATAAATAGAAACTGAACAGAAACACATTCTAAATAAGGACAAGAAAGTCCACCCAATGCTGCACTGTCACATGTTCATAAAATAATGAATCAATTGGCAAAAAGTTGTAGTATTTTATATTGAAATTTGTATATCAGAAATATTAATATTCTCTACAATATTGTATAGTAAGTGACATTTTCTGTTGTGTAGGTCTGAACATTTATTTGAACAAAATTCTTTTCTACATCATATGCATATGAAATAAATATTTTGAATTGATCAATATTTAAGGTCTTCTCTCTGCATTTGGTTAAAAATTAACACTAAATATTATACATGTGGTTCAAAATTTTATCATTATTACCTCTGTATCCTTAAATGACCAATTTAGGGTAATAAAATTCATTGGCAGCTGACAATGATTAAACAGAAACACCGTGTCAGACATTGAGTTGGTTGAATTCTTAAAATATGTCTTAATATTTTCTTTTTTACCATAACAAGGTGGCCAAGTACAAGGTCAAAATGCTATAATCCACATTTGGACAAATGATCTAGATTAGGCGGACAGGGTTAATTGTGCCATGTTTAAAAAATAAACTTATCACATGGCTGTACAAAAAAACCCTGACCGGAAATGGAGGCCCAACAACATTTCCAGTAAGGTCAATGTACTAGCTGCAATATAGCACTCAAGGTGGAACCACCCAGCTTTTTAATCCCATCATCATTCATTGCAGCAATAACAAAACAGCCCAGAGGCTTTGGAAACCTAAGATTAAACAGAATATGCAGTAACCTAGCAAGTAGCAGAAAATATGGTAACAAGAGCAAAAACTGGAAAGCCAGGAAATCATGTGTGAATAGCAAAGTTTGGGTTTTACGTCCTGTGTATATTTTATTATAACAGATATAGGTCATACTGGGACAGGTCATCATGCAGCATTGCCACTCGTGGGAGTTTAACCCAGAATTTTTGTATAAGATTGCTATGCCTTTTTCCATTTCTGGATCCAAAGTTGCTTTATAAAAGGTTAAAATAATTTTTTCTCTTCATCTTTACAAAAATGATACTATGGCAATGGTAGCTAGCATAACAGCTCTTGTTGCTTGGTGACCAAAGCATGTTTGCCATCAAAACTAGTATGCTTAATACATTCACTACCATTCTTCCCAATGTAGAAATTTTGTTGTTGGACAAGTTTTGATTATTTTCCCTTCCCTGAGAGGGTTTATGAGACATTTGTTTAGTGCAAAAACATCAACCCCTGGAATAATTAGTTATTTAGGTGAAAGAGTGCAGGAAAATTATAGCTCTCTATTTTTGTCTTTCAACTCTGACTGGTTTTGTGCAAATTCTTTTAATTTGAAGGGTGCTATTACCAAATCTTTTAAGCCATATAATTTTTGCTAATAAAACATGTTTTATAAACACGATTTTAAAGCTACCAATCAGCGTTGGGGTCAATGTACTTGGTACTTAAGTACATATGTACTTAAGTACATTTTTGAAAGTATTAAAATGTACTTAAGTACATTTTTAAATTTCAAGTACATGTACTTGAATTGTACTTGAGTATAATTTAATTTTGATGTGCTTACAAGTACATTTAAGTCCTTTTTAAGTACTTTTAGTTTTAAGTAAATTTTTACTAATTTTCAAAAGTTTGTGTTATCATAACACTTTATACTATGATTACATAATCATTACAATTGAATTAGGCCTTTTCCATATCTTTATTGATAAACATTCGTTTAGATTAAATTTTCATAAAAGTTTCACTGATATTTCTGATTCAATTTAATAACACTGTTTCTTTAAAAAGTTTACTATAATTGATAATATCATGAATCAAATTATTATAGTTTCAATTCAATGAACCAATCATATCTTAAAAGAGGGACAATTGTTTCAAAATTCAATATTACTCCCCCTTTTTAATTATATTATAACTGTCTACTTTGAACTTGCCTGATCTCAGTTAACAATATCTACCCAAGTATAAGTATTCTTGGTAAATTTTACTTGGGCATTTAAGATCTTGCAATAGGTCAAGTTAATCATAAGGACCAGATTAACAGTAATTGCTCAGGAATGAATAGAGATCAGAAAATTGTTGGAATAGGTAAGACTGTTGATTACAGAAAAAGAGATAATTTCTTTCACTGGCCATGATCTTCTCTGACCACTATAACTACTGGGAGAGGGGGGGATTGACAAACCACTCACTTTTATGGTATTCACATTGTGTTACCACAATGGCTGCTGTTTTAAAGCATTTTGAGATTTGAGCTAATACTGAAGGGAGTGTCAGAGCAAAGTGTAAACAGTGTACTCAGGTTATGGCAGGCAACAAAAAAAATCACTTCACATTTTGTCAAACATTTGACAGCGAGGATTAGTTCATTGTTTCCTTATCACTTTTATTGAATATTGGGTGATAACATTGTATTCCAAAGAAAGACATATATTTCATAAAGGAGAATGTAATACATCGCAAGATTTCTGCTTTCTCTCTAATATTTTCAATTTACAAAAACTAGTTAACATAAAACTTTTTTTTTTATATTTTTATTTCTTTTTGACTTGTACAATTTAATAGTCTTTTTACAAGAAGTGCACATATACAATGATTAATTTCAATTGAAAGTAAAGAACAAAATTAAAACTTTTAGACAAAGAAATTGAACAAATGCTTAACATATTATTAACATTCACTGTACTGCTATTATTTTGATAACCATTTTTCCCTTTTGGCATCTGACAAAATATTAATTATATACATATCAATAAATCTAAGACCATAAAGAAGCCAAATTTTAACATACAGTTACAAAACAGATCAATATATATTATTTTATTTTAAATGTTTTATTTACTGTATGGTATGTTGTTAACATTTAGTGGTCATTAATAATTTTCTTAAAACACTGCTTTTTACTTTTATGTATCAGACAAAATATCAATCCTCTAAATACCAACAAATAGGTTTTTCCAGGTGTGCCAAATTTTGTTAAATTTTTCAGAAAAATTTAAGTTAACATAAAACTTATTATATAAAGTATTATTGTATTAGGTTAACTGGATACATGTATTTACTTATTTGTCAGTTATTAACTATAATGTTCTATAAAAGTTTCCATCATCACAACACTTAATTAACTTCTAACTTAAAGCTTTTCATGCCTTGCAATCCTTGCTGACAAATATCTGTCCTTCCCTGCAAGAAAGGTGATTCAACCAGACAAGTGTTTACTGAAGGACAAGACATTTGAGGATTTGATGTTTGTGAGGTGTAATACCAGATGTAATAACTTTAAAAAACTTTGTGGATAACTATATGTAAGTGTGGTTATGTTTCTGTTTTAAATGTTTGAATAAACTTGGTGGTGTATTTTTTTAATTTACTTTGTAATTTACGGGTGATAAGTACTTGTACTGAAGTACTTAGAAAAGTACCTGTACTTAAGAACTTTGATGAAAAAGGACTTGTACTTTTGCTTGAAAATTAACAAAGTACTTGTACTTGTACTAAAGTACATTTCAATGTACTTGACCCCAAACCTGCTACCATTACCAAATTCTAGCCATGTATTAAATTATTTTAGACACACATAGTTTTCATCTATTATTCAAGATAAAACTTAAGAACAATATATCTAGCTCACGGTATCAGTTTGTCACTAAATGATACAACTGATGCTATTTGCAGAATATGAGGTATAATTAAAGAACTTATATTTATTTATTTGGGGTTTTACCTCACTTTCAACACTGTACAGGTCATATCACGGCAGGTAGTTTTGTGCACACGTGAAACCAGTACATACTAGTTGGTCAAGGTTCTGTAATGTAAACTGTTGACTTTTGGTAAGCAGCTACAAACTTTGCCACATAACGTCTGGGTTTTGAACCCCTCTCCTCAGAGGTGGGGGGCAAATGTGTTACCACTGCGCCATGGTGGCCCTTTAAAGACTTTATAGCTGTGATTTTACCTTTTAATGTAAGACATCTGGGCTGTCATAGCTTAAAATATTTTGGATAATTTTTTGTTTTCTGTTTTATTTAGAGTTTGTGTTTCAGTAGCATTTGCAACAAACCTAATTGTCCCTAATATCTTAAATGGTTTTTAATCCAAACTATACTACTGCTATTATCTGGATTACCTTTTGTGTCATTTCTTTTCATGAAGGCCTGTATCTTACTTTTGTTTCATTTAAATCCTGCATATCAATAAAAGTAGTATAAGGACAACGACAAACTGATACTCCTCCTCATTTTTGAGCGATCTGATTGGTCGAGAGGGGTCACGTGACATCATGGTGACCATGGCGACGGAAATGACGTCATCATGTTTACCATGGCACCGGAAGTGACGTCATCAGGATTACCATGGTAATGGAAGTGACATCATCATGATTACCATGGTGATGGAAGTGACATCATCATGCAGCAATCTGATTGGTCGAGACATAGGTGACATCATCATAGTGATTGGCTAGCTAGTAATATATATCTCTATATATATCCCTAGCTAGCTATTAGCTAGCTAGTAATATATATCCCTATATATATCCCTAGCTAGCTATTAGTTAGCTAGTAATATATATCCCTATATATATCCCTAGCTAGCTATTAGCTAAGGTGCGCATGCATGCGATAAAATTTAGAGTGTACATGCGCACGCTAGATTTTTATTCGCGCATGCACACTTCCTCTAAATATTTATTCGCGCATGCGCAGTGATGTGTAGCCATCTGATTGGTAGATGACGCCACGTGAATACATGGTGCAATCTGATTGGTTGATGACATCATATCACGTGACTACATACTGCAATTTGATTGGTTGATGACTAAATGCTGCAATCTGATTGGTTGATGACATCACATCAACCAGGATGCAGGCATCTGATTGGTTAATGATGTCATATTGATTGGTTAATGGAGTGATGGTGATTGTTTATTAGGTTGTGCATGCGTACATTGTCGATTATAGTTTGGTACAGTATGTATGTGTAATTTTATATATTTAGCCATAACTTCCATAGCCATATGGATGGATTTTAATGAAATGAAGACCAAAAGAAGTGATGTGGAGTACTCTTTTCAGTAATATATAGTTTTCTATATGCATCTTTTATAGTTTTGAAGTTATTGATGACAAAGCAAAAAGTAAGCATTGTGTAATATTCAGACCTTTGAAACCATATTTACGCTCTACAAGATGCGAATAAAGCCTGTGGAATTAAATTTTGTGATTCTGTTTGATTTGAACCGATTTCCAAGGTTAAACTGCAATAACTCGCTTATTTCTGGATGGATTTTGATGAAATAAAGACCAAAAGAAGCGTTGTGAAGTACACTTTCCAGTAATGTATAGTTTTTCATATGTATCTGCTATAATGAAAAAATTACCGAATTCAAAAAACAGAAAGTAAAATAAAATTTAGAGTGGTGCAGAGTGCGTATGCACACGTTAAAAAGTAGAGTTGAAGTTTTGAAGAGGCTTAAATTATTACGTGGGTATGTGAATTTGAGGTTGAATTTTTTTAAGAGCAGAGAACAAAAATTGGTGGTATTAAGAAAGAAAAGAGTAGAAGAGGAAGTGACGAATTTTGATGCAACACTAATTTTTTGAAGTTGAATATTAAATAATATTTCAAAGAGAATAATTAATAGAGAAAAATTATCGGGAGTACATGGGTGACAAGCATCATTTAAAGGTGGAGTTAGACAGTTTGATGTATATAGGGGATTTTTATTTAATATTTTCTCAATGGAAGAGAATTAAGGAATGCTTTGTTTTGATTTGCAAAAGAACAAGGTGATATTTTGCAAAGGGAATCAAAAAATAAGTTTTGCAGGTGAAAATTATAAAAAGTTGTATAAGATATTAAGTAAAATAAGTCAATATTTTAAAATTGAGAGTCATTATTTGTATGGCGTAACATGGGGTGGATGGTCGATAAAATTGGGGAAGATATTAAAGATAGGTGAATTAACCTTAACGTGTGCACATTGGTTAAAGGTGGTGACAATTTGGCATAAATCAGAGAAAGGAGTTTATTACCTTGGATGAGTTTAAAGGAAAGTCTTTCCGAAAAAAGTTTGAGAGTGATGATGAATTCAGCAACTTGACGAAATAAGGATCAGAAGGACTTGACAAAGAATTCTCTGCGCTCTCTGGAGTTGAGAATGTTTTAGCAGACATGAGCAGTTTCCAAATGATGTGCACTGTGTGTTACCAGTTATCAAACGAAGGAATATCATTGCCATAAAATGAGGTGTGAACGATGTTTTGGTTTGTAAAAGGTAAGAAAATGATTTTTAAAAACCCGCTAAAATACTTGTAAAAATAGTGTCTACATTTTAAAACTGCTCAAAATCATGAAAAAATGATAAGCAAAACAATGTTTATTTAAAAAGTGTTATGACGTTATAAACCACAAAAAATATTGTTTTTTATAGTAACATTCCGTTGATATGTAAATATGTTGTTTATGAAACATTATTAAAATATATTTATAAAGCGCTGTATTTATTTTTTATTTTAAAACCATGAAAAAGACGAAAAATAAAATTATTTTATATATCCAGACAATATGAGTAAGCAATAATAATAAAAATAAACGTAATTTTAAAAAAGTAAGAAAACTATGCATATTTTGTTGATTTTCAACTCCTGAAGACCAAGTGATGTCATGACTGAAATGTTCTTGTGAAGTCATTTAACTTTGAGGTAGTGAAGGATTAGGACATCTTTGAACATTTGCAATGTGTAACTTAACTTGTAACAAGTGTTTGAAATTTCTACATCCAGTAAAAAAACTAAAAGGACCCTTTTATCCATACTGTTATTGGTGCCACAAGTGTCTCAGTCCAATTACTGAAGAAGTGTACTTGCATGTGTTTAGGTGCCACTACCATCCACTCATCTGAACACAAGATATCATGACTGCACTAGATTGGGGGCGCATCCGATGTCACTGTAGTATCCATCAAGAAATTCAAGACCATCTTGAGGGTCAAAGTCAATATCGCTTTCCTTTGCATTCAGTGAGCTCCAGTGTTCAGACAGAGTCAAGGAATCAAGATGCAAGTGTACAAACCGGAGAAATGAGTTCTGATGCAGAAGCTGATACAGAAGCTGATGTAGAATCTGATGCAGAATCTATGGTAGTCAATGTGGGTTCGCCTGTGGAATTTAAAGTAAAATCCGAAGTGAAATCTGAAGACCCGTTCCAACCAATTTTAGTGGTCCCAGAAAAGATCTCAGATGAGGATACAATGGAGGTTGCAGACATGGTTCGAGACTTGGCTCCAGACTTGGTTCCAGAGACGGTTTCAGAGGTTCCAATTGTTAACCAATCCACATTGTCTTTTCTGTTTTCCAACGTGCAAATTCAAATGTCAGTGCGCACAGGGGGAAGGTGTACTGCTACATTCAAAGACCTTGAATTTGAACTTTTGTAAGTCCAGTTCGCTGAATGTTAATTCCAAGAACTGAGGGATGACATTGATATAATGTTTCCCGTATTTCGACCCAAGAACTGAAGGAAGAAACGTAACTGTGTAACTTTTTTTTTAAAGGTGAGATTTTTTTTCGATTCTCGTTTATTGTCACGTTTTGAGATACTGTAATTTTTTTAACTTATTTTAAAATTGAAAAATAAACCTAGTTAAAAAGAATACAGTCTTAAACATAGGGTTTTATAAAAATAATGTAACATGTCTTAAAATGACGTGCTACTTGAAAAAAAAGTGTTAAAAGAGTCAGTAACGTGTCTTAAAATAATGTGTAAAGGAAAAAGTAGTAAAAGTCAGTAATGTGTCTTAAAATGACGTGTAAAGAAACAAGTGTTGTAACGTGTGTTAAAATAACATGTTACATGTAAATTAAAAGTATTAAAAGTCAGTGTTTTATAACCCTCATTCAAATATAAGATAGTCAAAAAAGTATCTATGTTGTATCAGTATTTTTTTTTAAAAAGTTAAATTTAAAAGTATGATTTTACTGTGATTCTAGTTATGTTAAATGAGTATATCTAGTCATTGATGAAAAAATGTGTTTTCATTGTTTTCTGGTTAAAAGAGTTTATTGATAAAAAGTTTCTCTAGTCATAATACTTGTTAATGGTTGTTCTAATGTATGATAAAAAATTATTTTTTTTTAAAGTTTATTTCATTGTTAATTGGGTATCCTAAAAGTCGTATGTAAAAAAAAAGTAAGTTTTAAAATCTTTAACAATTTGCCTCACAAATAACGTCTCTGGACTTAGTTTTACTATCAATCTTAATTCTTGTGTTGATTGCTCAAAAAGCACTATGAAAGAATAAGGTTCAGACAAGAAATCAAAACAATCTTTCCAATTGAAACAAATGAACAAGATTTTCAGACATGTTGACAGTTGCAATTTCACGATGTCAATATGAATGATGTTATGACGTCATACCTGACCCTTACAAACATTTTATGAAAATGTGGTGGAATGTGGTGGTGGTGGTGGCCGTGGAATGTGGTGGTGGTGGAATGTGGTGGTGGTGGTAGAATGTGGTGGTGGTAGAATGTAGTGGTGGTGGTGGAATGTGGTGGTGGTGGAGGAGGAGTGAAAATGAGTGTCAAGGGTAATATTAGGAGGAGGAGGAGGAGGAGGAGGAAGAAAGAGAAGGAGGAGGAGGAAGAAAGAGGAGGAAAGAGGTGGAGGAGGAGGAAAGAGGAGGAGGAGGAGGAGAACAAAATAAAGATATCAACAATATGTATTTTATTAACAATATTAACATTTAACAACAACATATGTATAACAACAAAACTTTACAACAAGTTTATGTACAACCATATACATTTTATTTTAATAAACACATTCAAGTTTATGTACAACTTTTTACAATTTTATTTAAACAATATCCCCACATATTGGCACCAGGATAGTCTTCACTCGTGTTATACTGCTTATGGGTTTGCCCACAACCCCCAAAATGGATGCATGTTTACAAACACAAAATTGAAATCTTTCAAGGCATGTAAGGCTTGGTCGAAATCATAATCATGCAAACGTCTTTTTTTGATATAAGCTATGGCAATCTCTTCTCTTTCGTTAATTGTGCAATTTTCCAAAGTGAGTAAATATTCAAAGATGGAGGGATGAGATTGATTGCTGACAGGGGATAAAATATGCTTCTCATCAAAACTAAATGCTTCTTTGGAAGGCCATGGAGTTAACACTAAATCTAAGGGTTTGGTATGGATGTTGTCCACCAGTTCACGTTTACAATAAAATTGGCTAAATCCTGTCTTTTCTTGTTCATAGGTAAAAATCGTGTTATTGTGCACCCTGAAGCTTTTATTGGTAGATGTGGATGGAATTCCAGTTTCTAACACTTTTTGGCTGGTGGCAAGAGCATTCTGTACAAAGTTTTTGTTGATACCTTTCAGTGCAGTCTTTTCTTCCCCTTTCGCATCCTTTAGGATGTAGGTTTTGGAACACAAGGTTACCATCACTGTCCCTTCTTTTTCCAACTTAAAAAGTCCAGCTTGTCTCCTGTCATAGGCTTTATGCTTGGCGCAACACTCTCTCGGGAACCAAAAAGGATTAGGTTGCACTCGATCTAGATGACAACTGTGGAATAACTTGTTTTCAAAATCTTGTCGTTTATCAGGCTTGATCACATCTCTCAGGGTAGGGGCAGTAATAGCAAAGTAGGCCGAATCTGTGTCCATTTCTATGTATTCAAAATCGGACTTGTTAACGTATTCCAATAAAAAGTCATAATACCATTCTAGCATTTTTAATTTAGCGTATTGTAAGATGGCAAATCCAATCTGAATAGGGAGATTTAATTTTTGGTGGGATTTCATCAATTCTATTTCTGCAAAATCGTCTCCAAGATCTTCTATTTTCTTGAAGGTGGGCAGGTTCACTTTCAGTGCAATATCTCTGTTTCCTTTGATGTATTCTACTTTTTGATGTTTTTCCTGGTCCATGATCATGGACCAATAAGCAGAGTTGCCCAGTAATTTCATAGTGTCCCCCAAAAGCAAGTGGTCTGGTGAGACGTCTCCTTTGCGTCTGGCTTTGCGGACTTTCTCTCTGAACTCTTTAAAAGAGGCTTGGGGAGAAAACTCAATGACTTGATAGACTTCTGTCACTTCCAAACCGTGGTCTATGTACCATTTGAGCAGTGGGGTCAACAGCAAGATCTTTTTCGCTTTCATGCCTCCTATCAACAATCTCCTAGGCTTGGTGGACATGTTGTATTTGGTGATGTGGTCTTGCATCAGGGAACCCATGGCACTGACTGGCACATCACAAGTACAAAAGATGGGACTCATTTCTTCGAAATAACTTTCAAATATTCTGGGACTTGAATATTGACTTCTACCATGCCAAACAATTTTCCATCAACTACATCCTTTAGCATTTGGTCTTGTGTTAATGCTTTCTTATGGCTTTGATAATAAGGCGGTAAATATTTATTCAGTGGTAAAGGCTGGTACTGACATTCTTTCGTCTTTACTACTTTAAAACCTTGTTCTTTCAAATATGTCTCTTTATCCTGTGTCATCTTTTGCCTCTTGGTCATCAATTTTGAAAATTTTTCCCAGGCTTTGTTAGTGAGTCTACATTTGTGACCATGGTACCAGCACCCATCAAATTCATACACAGTTTTGTTGACGTGGTCATACCCATTACAAAAATAGGGACCTATGCGGTATTCTTGGCCTGTATTCACCAGGTGTTGAATTTGAATGCCTTTGGATTCAGCCTCTTTGTCCATCCAGGCAAACATGTGCAGATACTTTTTGTTGACTTTGGGTTTGAAGTCTGGACCTTGTCTTCTGACAAAATAACCCCCTGGCATATCTTCTCCTATGGCCCACAGATACAAAGCATTACAGTCATACCCCACAATATTCTGACACAGTTTGTTTTTTCTGATTCGAGTTTTCCCAGCCTCGTGGTATCTGGTGAAAATGATGCTGGGTCCACCCACAATATATTTCTTGATGGTCTTGTAAAGATCAACATCTTCCAGTCCAAATAAGGAAAAGGTGGGTCTGTCTTGAAATAAAAATTTTCTGGCTACACCCGGGATACTCAAACATTCTTTTAAAAAATCGATTCCAATGTCTTTATAAAACACTTGCATTTTTTCTACTGCTTCCACAAAAGGTTTCACGTCTAAATTGTTATAGTATTCCAAAAAATCTTGAAAGGTTTCCACGCCCTGCCTTTTGCACACTTGTTGCAACATTTCATAATTTTGTACAAGGCCCTCTCCTTCTTCCAGGGTGTTCTTTTGATTTAACATAGAGTAAAAAGCTTCTGGAGGAGGTAAGCTGGTGGCTTCCAATTTTCTTTCATCATCAAACCATTCATAAGGGAAATAAAATTTAGATTCTTCAGTCTGATAGGCTTTCAAAAATTTCGTATAACTATAACCAGGAGCCAAATAGTTTGAAATGTCCAGGAACCTAAATTCTGGATTGGCAACGCACATGCATTGATTGTTTTTCTTGACCACAAAATAATCGTTGGTTTCGTGCAGCTTTAATGTTTTAGCGAGCTCCATTTTGATGAGGTTGTTGTCGTATTTGGCACTATTGAAACCTAACACTGGTACTTCTCGCTTATATTTTTTGAGCTTCTTTTCTAGATCAGCTTCTAAGGGTGCATCAAACTTCTCACTAGCCAAGTCATAAATGTGAGCGGCTATTTCCGTCATGTAGTCCACCATGTCCTTTAACAAGACTTTGAGGTCAGGACTCACAAAACAGGTGGGTGAGTCATAGCCAGGTACATTGCTGCAGACACTGACACTGATGGGGTGGTGTTTGGTTTTCCAATGAATGGTTTGCTGGGTTGTATTCACAGGCAAGAGCAGAGATTCAAAATCATACATGATAAACCAGGGGAAAAATGGCCGTTCTCCTGTCCTCTGGTACATTTCTTCAGAAAAACTGCAAGGTTGGAGTATAGATACCTCCCACATATTGAAGCTTTTTGATTACTGTGCAATTCTTTTGGTGTTGTTTCCAATTTGCTCTGTGATCAAACAGTTTTTGGCAGTGCTGGCAGGTATATTTCTTGGCATAGCATTGAAAATCTGTAATGAGGCTCAAATGGTGGTTGTGTAGATTTAATTTTAATTCCTCTTCACAATGGTTGAAACTTTGATAGATGGCCACCACAGTTCCATTTTCTTGCAACTCATACACATAAATATTCTTCTAAAAGCATTGTTCTAAGTCGGGCATTACTTGTAAATTGACTGGGGTGACTTCTCCTATGAATTGTTCCCACAGTCTTAAGGCTGCTTTGGTTTTCTTCAAGTTGGGGTAAACTAAACAACGGAAGAAACATAAGTTGTCTTGATACAGATGCCTCTTGGTGTTTTTATGCATGGTTAACAATCCCTTGCAGTTGACCACATAATCAGGCAGCTCCCCATATCCCAGGGGAAATTGAGTGGGAGTAACATCGAATACCACGTTAGTCACCAGAAATGGTTTCCACTGGCTGTTGGGTTTGGAAGCCTGCAAATGTTTTCCACCATGTTCAGTGACTGGCGCGAGCTGATTAAGTGGGGAGTGTCCACATGGTTTGGTTCGTGTAGGGGGCAAAGTATCTATATTCTCCAGTCTCAATGTTTCTCAGTATAAATCCCAGTGAAATATTGAGTTTAAATGCTGTTGTTTGCTGCTCATAAATATCTCTAATTCTTTCAATCATTGTGTTTATTCCTTCTCTCAATCCATCTGTTGGTACATTGTAAAGAATGTGTCTCCCTCTATCCACTCTTTCAGGGGCTAAAATTATACTGCTATTTCCCTCTATCACCTCCCTCAAAGCTGTATCTCCAATATCTGTCCATGGAGCTTGTTGTAGCCCACCTCTGTGCTGTAGGTTTCTATGGTAATGCAGTTGTCGTCTACTAGCACAAATTTGTCCACAATGTCTGCAGCAATAACCGTGTAACCACTGAGGCTGACTGTGTGTCTCTAGTCTTGGTCTCTTTTCTGGTGGGGGTTGGCTGCCTCTTAGTTTACAAATCTTTTGATGACGTTGACAATTGTCTTTGCGTGAGAAGATTTTGAAGCAAAAAGGGCACTTTCAGTCATCCATTTCTTTTAAATAAACAGTAGACATGTATGTGTTATATGTTTACATAGTTTGCATCAAAATTATGGCTAGGATAGTTTGAATATTGTGAATACAAAGAATATCAATGCTGTGTTTGAAGCTGTTATATTTTTATATGGATGGAATGACCTTTTCAAGACGAATCCAGCGATATCTTACTTAAAAATCTGCCCAATATTTGCAGTGAAATGGCCGAAAAACCAAACCGCTTACAAAAAACAGTACTCAACTCTTTGCCTGGCATGAGCGAATAAACATGTAGCATGCGCATGTGCGTGAATAAAAATGTAGAGTGCGCATGCGTGTGCAAAAGATTAGGGGAGTGCGCATGTGCGTGCAAAAGATTAGGGCAGAGCGCATGCGCGTGCAAAAGATTAGGGCGGAGTTAAAATTTTAGAGTGTGCACATGCGCGGGATAAAATCTAGCATGCGCATGCACATGTAAAAAAATTGGAAATGAAGTGACGTCACTTCCATTGCTATGGCGACGTTGGCAACATAAGCTACGTCATGTGACCCCTCTCGACCAATCAAATCGCTCAATGGGAATATATAAGTTTTTCTTTAAAGGAGGAGGAATATAAACTTCTATTAAACTAAAACTGTAGTCATGTATGTGTTATATATGTTTACATAGTTGGCAAATTATGGGTAGGATTGTTTGAATATTGTGAGCACAATAGCAATGCTGTGTTTAAGGTTGCTACACATATATCATTAAAATTTAAGTGCAAAAACACTTATGTGTTATACAGCTCTGAAATATAAAATAATAAAATACAATAACTAATATTTACAAGAAAAGCAAATATATACACAAATACATGATTGGCAAAAGGCCAACTCACAAATTCATAGAAATTGACTAGAAATATACATAAAAATGTAAAACACAAATTAGTATGTATATAGATTAAAAATAAATGTCAATAAATCAATATGATCTAATCAGAAAAAAAGAATGACAAAATAAAATATAGATTAAATCTAAAGGACTGCAAAAGAAATATCACCACAACAAGATGTACACTACTAGAAACTAAAATTATTAAAACAAAACACATTCTTTCAGATAACTGTAAACATTATAAATATTTCCATATAATAAATCTTAAATTTTGGCTGAAAAATGACATTTCTTAAAAGCAAAACCTACAAATATTTATATGGTTGGAAAGATCTTTTCAAGACAAATCCAACGATATCTTACTTTTAAAAATCTGCCCAATATTTGCAGAGAGGTGGCCGAAAAATCCAAATTACAGTACTCACCTCTTTTGCCTAAAAATTAGCGTGCGCATGCGCGAATAAAAATTGTCCGTGCGCATGCGCGAATAAAAATTGTCCGTGCGCATGCGCGAATAAAAATTTAGTGTGCGCATGCGCGGAATAAAATCTAGCTCGCGTATGCGCATGATGACGTCACGTGACCCCTCTCGACCAATCAAATTGCTCAAAAATGAGGAGTATCAGTTTGTCGTTGTCCTTATACTACTAATAAAATTCTTTAAACATTAACATGGTGCATTTAACTGAAATAGTGTCTTTCAAAAACCTTTTCATATCATCTACAAGTTGACACAATTTAATTCATGATATATTAACATTTATGCCTTTAACATTTTTAGCTTAACATAATACAATTGCCACTACTTCTGCTACTAATAAAACAATAATGCACTGACAAGACAACCCGTTTTCAGCTATCTTTTGTCATTTTACTGCAATACAGCTATAATAATGAATGTGTAATTTATGTTGACAGAATTCTTAAACATAAAGTACATAAAATACATAATGAAGATACCCATTCCATCCGAGAAAACTCAAAGCAAAAAGTAGGTTTTCAAAACACCAACCACTCAAAATCTTAAAATCTAAGGATATGGGCCCGTATTCACTAAACCTCCTTTATTCCAAGGAACCCTTAAAAAGTAAGGATTTCCTTTATTTCTTGCCCCTTCCTTTGTTTTTATATTCATTAATCTCCCCTCAAACAAAGGAGCCTAACTTTATTTCCTTGAATTTCAAAGAAACCTTGAAACTCTAGGATATCCTTAACTTTCAATGGAATCTTGAATTTTGATATTCACTAACCTTCCTTTAATGAGGAATCCTTCGTTTTTTTTCCTTAATTTTCAAGGTAAGTGTATGGCTACCTTTGTGATAAAGGGGAGTTTTAGTGGTTTGACTTTGTGCGTATCACGAGTATTACATTGTTTTTCTTCTTGAGTGATATATATTTTTTTCTGTATATGTCTGATGAGGGATGTTTTAGTTTTATTAACCACCATTTTGTACGATTTATGGGTAAGATAATATGAATATGTAATGAGAGGATATGAAGAAGCAAATCAAAAAGCATCGGCACCAGTAAATATAAAAACTGCAATCTTTAACCTGCAATATCTCAGTCATTTCTGCATGGATTTTAATGTAACAAACATGAGCAGAAGCACTATAAAACAACCGTTCTAATGATATATAAATAAAATATATCTCCCTCTGTATGTCCTTCTATATGGGACAAATAGTATTTGCGCATGGTGGATAATAAAATGTAGTATGCAATACAAAGATCTTTAAGAGTTAGATATTTATTTCTTAAAATAAGAAATATCATCTTTTATTTATTTATTTGGGGTTTTACGTTGCTTTCAACACTGTACAGGTCATATCACGACGGGTAGTTCGAAGGGCAAAGGAAACCAGTACATACAGTTCACTAGGGTTCTGTACTGTAAACTGCTGACCAACGGCAAGCAACTACCAGCTTTCCCACTTGAGGCCGTGCCGGGAATCAAACCCCGGCCTCAGAGGTGGGAGGCGAGAGTGTTACCACTATGCCACCATGGCCCCTAGAAATATCATCTAAACGGGAATTGAAAACACATCATAACACTAATATTATACTGAAAAATAAACATGGAAAGAAGAAAAAACAAAAGTATACATATATATATATATAAGGGAAAGATAAAGGAGCCTTTATGAACAAACATTTTTAACCAATCAGATGACTGGATGCACTCCTTTAATAAAGGATCCTTTATTTAAGGTCTCCTTTGGTAAGGAAACCTTAAAGGAGGTTTAGTGAATAGCAATTTAAAGGTCACCTTACCAAAGGAGATTTTTCACCTTCCTTTAATAAAGGGACCTTAAAAATATAGGAGGTTTAGTGAATACGGCCGATGGTGTAATCTTAATGTATGTGTTTCATGATCATCAAAAAAAGTAATGAAGACAGTTTCAGATTATAATTTTACTTGTTCAGAATAATGCAAAGGATGTTTAATATTTTGAGAAATGAAACTTCTATGTTATATAAAGAAAAATTAATCCATGCACAGACGTAGTAAGTTCTTCCACTAGTGAACATTTCTCCTATCAATCAAAGTCTCTGCATGGGGGAAACTAAAGTGCACAGAATCACAGTTTTAAACCACTGTGATTTATTCATAAAAACTAAGGATATTATTTCAATGTTATTTAGAATTTTGAGCTTCTAACTGAGAAATGAAATAAAACATGCTGTGATAAAAAAGTGAAATAGAAATTTGTTGAAATAACACATATTTCAATGTTGGACCCAATTTAAGACATTTTACAAAATCAAAACATGTGTCAACATCATTTTAACCTGATTTCAACGGTTGAGTTTATTTTCAAATGGCTTGCAAAATATCCATGTATTTCAATCACATTTCACCCACCATTCAACCTGATTTTACCGAATAGTCATCTAGGTGATCACCAATTAGTAACTGTAGTGTTGAATGATTCCAAAAGTCATTTTCTGTAGTGTTGAATAGGCATATTTCACAACCGTAATCCGTCGAATCTAGATTCCTCAGATCAACAGATTTGCTTGTGTTGTGACTTGAATCTGAATCAGGATTATGAATTCGTTGATCTACCTCGAGTAGATCAACAGATTCAGAATCATTGGATTACCCAAAATTCTTTGTAAAATAATGGTGGCAACATGTGGCTGGAAATTTTAATGCTTGGGAAATTTTTATTATACTGTAATATGATAATATTATGTTACTGCATATTAATTTATATTAATATATGATATTTATGTTGGTTTATGTTATGTTTTCATTTTGGATTTAGATCTGCAGAAAATTGTATTTCACAAATCTAGCTAATCCAAAGAATCCAAATCTGAATCTAGATTCGATGGATTACGGTTGTGAAATACGCCTAATGATTCGAAAAGTCAATTTCCGATAAATCGTCTGATTAGTATGCCCCATAATTTTTCTTGGGATGAAAAAAAAAAATCCCTGTGTAAAAGACTAAAAGGTAATGTTTTTCCATATAAAGTACATTTAAAATATCTTAACTGGAATTGTTTATTGTTTTACTAAAGCATGAGGTGTTGAATATGGAAGTCCTTTGAGATCGTTCGATCATTGTTAAAATCTTGTATAATCGCTCACTGTTGGGTAGACCGAGTTTCTGTCCCGTCGCCAATAAGCCTAATCAGCATTTCGAGTACGCATGCGTGAAGTCATTGTCCCGACTTCCGTTTCGGGATAAACAAATCTACGTAGATCTGAACCAGGAAGTGATTTTTATATGAATAAAAGAGTAAATGATACATAATTTCCTCCATAAATACACAAAACTTATTTTTTTATAAAAATATACCTAACGACCTATAAATTAAAGATTTGTCACCAGGAAAAGATATTTTAAAATATAGTTTTTAGTCTTCTAAGATGGGCGAAAATAGGGTTTCTTAACATGTACAGATATTTCTCAAGATGATTCTTCATTGATTATTTAATTAAATTTATATGTTAAAATTATTGTTGTTTGAGATATTTTTTAATTTGAAATAAACGTTAAAATATTAGCTAATAAATTTGGAAATTGGTTGAGAACATCAGCAATTGATACTTAAACATTAATTAGTTGAAAATACTTGTGTATTTGCCAAAAAAAAATCAGCAAAATTTTAAGAAAATTTTAGATAAAATAATATCTACACTACACACGCTGAGTTTAATTTTTTTTATAAAAATATACATATAGATAGATATACAGAATAGTATTTTTGGGCCAAGAAAAGGTACTTTAAAATATTGTTTTTATTCTTCTAAGGTGGGGGAAATGGGGTTTCTTAACCTGTATAGTTATTTTAGAGATGATTTTTATGGATTATTTAAAAACGTTTTTAAAATTATTGTGGTTTCAGATATTTTTTATGTGAAGTAAAGTATTAACTAATAAATTAGGAAAATTGTTGAGAACACCAGCAGTTACATATGTTAATTACTTGAAAATAGTTGTGTACATATTTGCTCAAAATTTTTTGATAAAATGCATGTTGTCCTCACTAGAGATATGCAGTTGAAAAAAATTAGTTTCAATAATTTTATTATTTTTTTATTTATGGGCAGATTTTAATGGAATGAATATGAGGAGAACCGATGTTGGGGTGTGTGTAAATAAAAATATAAAAAAATGTGGGCAAAAGATGGGTATGTTTGTACATGCATGATCCACTTTCTTAAAAATTGGACAAAAATTAAAAATAGGGATTACAATTCCTTAAAAGTGAAATAATTACTCTTACTTTGATGTTTATTATCAGTGCAGCTTGTCATAAATGAATATTTTCTGTATCGTAAAATTAAAAAAAAAACAAAAAAAAAACAAGCAACTAAAGGTCACATAATGCTCTTCAGATTAATGCATAATAAAGCAAATAAATGAGGCAGAAAAAAATAATAGGAAAATAGTACAAAAATATTCAAAAATATTAGGAAATAAGTACATAAATATACGAAGCAATTTAATGAGTGCTTTATTTATTATCCACCAGTTTGTTTAAATAATTAGTAAAATAAGTCCATCAATAAAGAAATGGGAAAAATTTGGAATGAAATTCCGAAAAAAAATTTTTTTTTTAAAATAAAAATTAACTTATGATTCCTTCTCCAGTTCTTCATGGATTTTAATGTAATAAATCGAGCAGAAGCTGTCTAAAATTCCTTTCCAATGATGTATATTGCATATTTTTAAGTTAAATAATTTTTTTTGGAAATAATCAAAGAAAAAAGACGAATTTGTAACACCAGTTAGATCTTGGCTGCAACTGGGCGAAAATAGAGGATTCATGTTAAAACTGCTACAAATATCTCACAAAAAATCCACATTCTTCACGGAACTAATTTATATAATTTATTACACGATTTCCATTATATCTTTTATAAGATAAAAGCTTATATAGAGAGAAATCACATAAATTAAATATTCGCTACTTCCTGTTCTTCTGTCACAGACGTTTTTTGTTTATCCCGATACCTTCCCATGATGCATTGCGCGAATCGAAATGCTGATTAGGCTTATTGTTTTTGAAAAGCTGATGGACACAATGGCGAGGGACAGAGTTCACATGTACCTGTTTTCTGTGTAAATTTGAACGGTTGGATATTATTGCATTAACCTTAGAAATTCTTTGATACCTCTACATAGCTATCAACCTTTTCACATAAATTCTGAGTTGTATCCTTCATGAACCTGAATTCGGTCCATTCCACTTTCCGGTCTAAATGGTTTTAAAATCAGACTTGTGCATGTTTTGTACCAATATATAAACAGAAGTTATATATTCTTAAAATAGAATTGTTTTTGGGTATACACACGATTTTGTGGAACAAGAAAAGTGCGGTGAAATGTTTCAAATGTTACAGTGAAAAAAGCCTGCAAAATTTTGTTAATAGACTGGAAATAGGTACAAGAATCATATACTGAAATTTATGGTTTATGATTTCAGTGTAAAATATTTATTAAATGTATGCATGTATACCTATACAGAATAGAAATAAATATTATTATTGTTATTATTATAGCTGTACTGCTTCCCTGCATAAGTTGGCAGCGGGTCGTAAGTTGGCCGTCATCATCATATTTTGAAATTTCTATAAATCTAAAGGCCTGTATCATTCTTGAATGGTCTATTATAATAAGATTTATTATAACTACCACTTTTAAAACCTGTGCAACCACACATTTGTCTGTTTGATACATTTAAATGAGTGGTGGCCAACTTACGACCCGCGGCCAACTTATGCAGGGAAGCAGTATCTAGGTTAAAATACATATGTTGGTACACTAAACGTCTTTTACAAACCAGGAATTTCTTTTTTGCAGATAGCAGTGCACTGTTAAAGGTTTGTTTACATTTTAAAAATAGGTTGAACTATACACATACCAGTATGATACTGCTTCTAGGCATAAGTTGGCCGCTGTCATAAGTTGGCCGCCATCACCAAATCTTGAAATTGCTACAAATTTAAAAGCTCATTGCAATCGTAAATGGTCCATATTATTACATTTATGCTTTTTATTCGTTTTAGACACTGTACAAAGACTTATTTGTCTGTTTGGCCCAATTAAATTAGTGGCGGCCAACTTATGACCGCGGCCAACTTATGCCTAGAAGCAGTAGGCATTAAATATGAGTGAACGGCACCTATACATAACTCAAAGAATGTGAATAACACTTTATACTTGAGAAATTATGTGTACAAATATGCCGTTCAAAATTTACACAGAAAACAGGTACATGTGAGCTCTGTCCCTCGCCATTGTGTCCATCAGTAGTGGTGGTGGACCAGTTCACGCCCATGTACCCATTCACGCCCACCCCTAAATATCTCCAAAACAATCACAGTTACACAATAAATTACGAATGTACATGATAAATTTGATAATTATCTATGATGTGGTAAACATCTTTTCTATGAAAAACTATGAATCTTTAAGAAAATTGAGGGTGGGCATGAATAGGTACACAGGCGTGAATTGGTCCACAACCACTATATCAATAGCAATTGGCGACGGGACAGAAACTCGGTCTAACTGTTGGGTTGAGCCTCTACGGTACTGCCTTGCTACCAATTATCGCCGGATACCAATTAGCGCTACAAAACAATAAAATGTTCAGTAATGGCATTTAAGTACGTAATGACCACATATTTTGAAAGCTTTTTGTTGTGTATTCTATTCACTGTGTAAATGGTTTTACCTTAGTGACTAGGTATACCAGACGTTTCGACCCTCCGGACATTTCGACCAGCTTTTTCCCAGATATTTCGACTTACTTTTGCCTGACAATTCGACCCAGTTTAGAATCTATTTCATAAATATTGCAAAGAAATACCAGGGGAAATCCGTGTCCTACTATCTTCTCGTGAATATTTATGACTTGGGTGCTATGGTCATGAGTTCTCGAGTTTGAAGTATTTGATCATTGTCTATGGTTCCATTTTATAAAATATTGCAAGGAAATCCCAGGGGAAATCTGTGTCCTCATATCTTCTCATGAATATTAATGACATGGGCAGACTTGGGGTCAAATACTTTTAAAAGTATTTCAATGCAAATGCATATACTTTTCAATTTTTCAAATGGAAATGTAAATACTTTAATTTTCTTCAAAGTCAAAGTTACAAAGTTGGGGTTTTACGTCCCGTTCAACAGCCAGGGTCATATTGGGACAGGTCCTCAGAATTGCCACTTGTGGGACTCGAACCCACAGAGGTGACAGCCTATGATTAGATGCCAAACTTGCTAACCACTAGGCCACTGAGGACCTCATTAATTTTCTTCAAATGCAAATGTAAATACTTTTCAACAGTATTTCAAATACTTTTTCAAATATTTTCAAGTACTTAAAAAATTGATGTTTTAGCTAGTGCTGTCACTCGCTGTTGCAAATTAACATCGAATATCGCCCACGTTGGCCGACCGAGTACCGACATATGTCGACTTCATAAACTCACCTCAAAACGAAACTATTTAATTAAAATGTAAAATAATATATTGTTTCTCACCCGAATACATCATTTTAGGGTCATAGATGCCCTTTTATTTCTTTTGTTTATGCATTGTCAAACCTAGGAACACTTTGAAAACCGTCAGTATATTAAAACAATTATATAATTCCGACCTTATAAAGTGCTGCATAATGGCATTATAATATAATGTATGCCTCAAATAAATAGAACTACAGTGTTTTTAAAGATTATTTGAAAGCTTTACGTCAATTAAATTGATTTACCAAGTGTGAAAAAAATAAAGATGCAATTCCGAAACTACATTCGAGCAATGGTTTCATGCTGCATTCAGACGGAAGTTCACGAGTGGTGCACACCACCTGTGAGTACAGCGGACAGTTTTGACTGTTCTTAACAATTCACCGTCTGTGTGTTTATGTGTGTATGTAAACAGACACAAATCATAAAAGAGAAAGAAATAAAAGAAATCACATTATTTCGCTATCTGCCATGCAAATGATGCATATTTCATTTGGTAAACCTTTTCCAATATTATTTATCAAAATCCTGAGTACCGAAACACTTTATTTAACATGTTTTTATAACGAAAGCACGTGTATTCTGCATCTTTGTTGTCATTAAAGGTGAAGGTCAAAGTTTGGAAAGTCCCTGGCGGTACCCAACTCACGAGTGGTATATACCACCTGTGAGACCGTTCTTGACCAATTTACAGGCTGTGAAGTCGGGTTTACGGCCGGTAAGAATGCTGCATAATGCTTTCCTGATAGGTCATGTGACTAGATTTGTACAGACTGTGTTGTCAAAAGGCCGAAAATATTTTTTAAAATGCTGAATAATCCTTCACTTTTAAAAGATATTCTATCTTTATTATATAAATATTCTAATATCTTTGCAATCGGATTTGAAAAACGCATCCGATTATCGTTCATAATAGACCTAGCAAACGATAATATCGCAAGTAGCAAGTGTCGCGACAGCACTAGTTTTAGCATACCTTTCTATATGAAATGTGAAAATTGTAATGCAAATTAATACAGTGGGAATGAGCTACAACAAGTAAGTACAGTAGGTATTATATATTAAAAAATATCTGTAGAAAAAAATGAATTCATTAACAACGTTCAAAAAGGCTGTATTTTAAAATTATTTCATCAACTTCTGAGATATTTATTTTCAAATTACACAACTTCTTCATGAAGGACTGAACTTTTTACCTTAAAATAACATTAATTGGAAATGCTTAAAATTGTAACCTTCAAGTGAGGGGATTAGTGGTTGTAAATGCTTAAAATAACATTAATTGGAAATGCTTAAAATTGTAACCTTCAAGTGAAGGGATTAGTGGCTGCTTTTGTTAAGTCCCAGTGTTTCCTGTGGGGTACCATGTACCATGGGGCATCAAAAATGGGGTATAAGTAATATTCTGTCACATTTTCCTCAATAAAGAATGTTTAGATACACCCAGTTACTAAAAAGCAATAAATTAGAGTTAAATTTATTTATCACTTTGTCAGTAAATTATAGTACATTGTACATGGTTGTACATTCATAAAAATAACTGAAGTACACCTGTGTACATCAGAGTAAAGAAAACAGTCAAAACATAAACTTGACTTTTTTTCCTCTTATGTTTGGGTGATTTTTAAGGTGGCAAAAATGAACAGAAGCACTACTCAATTTTCAATGACATATAGCATATGTTGATAGTTTTTAAAAAATCATTTTATTTACCCTACAAATAAGATATTTATGCTGTTTGAAAGACAAATTATTGTAGTTTATGTTTCTTTTTATTTGACAAAAATCCATTGAGTGGTTCCAAAGTTACAGTGTTTTTGCTACAACCCCTGTAAATATTTTCGAATTTCAGAGGTAATACTTTCTGGGGAGGTTTCCGGGGTTAAAAATTCAAGAATTTCCGAGATTTAGTAGTAAGTATCTCCCACTGTACAAGGTATTTGTCATCGTTCGGAGACATTGTTTCCAATTGTGTTCTTGAAGAGATCACATTTTCTTTCGATGTGAAACGTTTCGAATAGGATTTGTTAGGGTACATTGTGACACTGTCCATTTAAGATGTATCTCATCTGCATAGCTCTCGTCTCACATGAAATTTTAAAATATACAGCTTATATTCAGTGCTGTTTTTTATTGCATGTTCATCTGTGCTTTCAGTAAAAAAATATTGCATCCTTTGTTATTGAATAAAGCGAATGCACATGCGTCGTTAACTCTTCACCTCTCGACCTTTTGATCTCACGCAGGCGCAGTGACAGGTAAACAAACAGGAAATTGGCCATTTTTGTTTTGAAATTGGAATAAGTAAAGAATTGTGGCATATACAGATGAAATATCAATATTTCTTTTTACAAATACTTCTGCGTCAGTCTGACCCCCAGGTAAATATTTTGTGCGTAAATCGCTTGATTTTGACGTAAATTTAAAACGGAAACACTGAGCCCCCGAGTTCACTAGAACAATGCTAAATGTGCCTCCCACAATACTTTTCTTTTTCATCATTGACATCAAAACAGAAAAGAGTTGTCTAACATTAGGCTGACTCTTTCCTGACATCTTGAATCTTTCCAATAATCTATTACTGAATGTTTGTTTTTGAGCTTATGTATTTCTACACAAATCCACAAGGATGGGCTGCAGGGGCCATGGTGGCAGAGTGGTAACATTCTCGCCTCCCACCTCTGAGGCCGGGGTTTGATTCCCGTCACAGCCTCAAGTGGGAAAGCTGGTAGTTGCTTGCCGTTGGTCGGCAGTTTACAGTACAGAACCCCAACGAACTGTATGTACTGGTTTCCTCTGCCCTTCCAACTACCCATCGTGATATGACCTGTACAGTGTCGAAAGCGACGTACAGTCCCAAATAAATAAAACAAGGATGGGCTGTCACTTGTAAGCTGATTTTATATTAGCAGGACAATGGATTGTTTTGGACTTGATGATGTTAATTGCAATATCCTTTTAAGAGATCAATCAATCTTTAACAGAATGTTTCTTCATTAGCTAAATATCATATTAATATTAGTAATATCTAGTAAGTCAACAAGCTCAAATATTTTTAACCTATTACTTTTTATGTCAGCTGACTTGTCAGTCAGCTGACATTATGTCATCACTCTGCGGCATGGGCGTACGCGTCCGCGTACGCGTGAACAACTTCTTCTCCAAAACTACAAGGCCTAGAGACATGCTGTTTTTTTTAAAAGATACCTTATCTATCGAGGATGAAAAATTGTTCAAGGCATGCAAATCTGTCTGTTCGTCTGTTTGCTAGAGACATTACAAGGGGGGTACCCCCACCAAAAGTGTGAAAATTTCAACTTTTTATCACAATTTTCTCAGTGACTATTGCAGGGATTTCTCTCATATCTTGCATATATGTACTAGGCCAGAGGTAGATTCTCTTGTGTGAGTATGAGACCTGGATCTGTCTTACTTTTTTTTAAATAAATTTTTTTAATAATTTTTAATGCATTAAAATTCATGAAATCATGCACTAAATCACTTATAACTTCAAAAGTGTTGCATTTACAGCATTTTGTGAAAATATGTTGTTCAGCTACTTTTTTCATAGCTACAATATGGTGAGTAAGTTGGGTGTCTGTCTCAATAGCTAAGTGAGTAATAGCTACTTTTGGGCTTTTCAGTAACTTCCATTATGAGTAAAATCACTTGTAACTTAAAAACTATTGCATTTAGAGAATTTCGTATAAATATGTTATTCAGCTACTTTTGGGCCAGCTATAACATAGTGAAATTTCAGACCTGTAGCTCATGGCATAGCTGAGTAATAGCTACTTTTAGGTTATCACTGTTGAGTAAATCACTGATAACTTGAAAACTATTGCATTTAGAGAATTTCGTATAAATATGTTATTCAGCTACTTTTGGGTCAGCTGTAACATAGTAAAATTTCAGACCTGTAGCTCATGGCATAGATGAGTAATAGCTACATTTAGGTTATCACTGTTGAGTAAATCACTTGTAACTTGAAAAGTGTTGCATTTAGAGCATTTTGTTAAAATATGTTATTCAGCTACTTTTTTCATAGCTACAATATGGTGAGTAAGTTGGGTGTCTGTCTCAATAGCTAAGTGAGTAATAGCTACTTTTGGGCTTTTCAGTAACTTCCATCATGAGTAAAATCACTTGTAACTTAAAAACTATTGCATTTAGAGAATTTCGTATAAATATGTTATTCAGCTACTTTTGGGCCAGCTATAACATAGTAAAATTTCAGACCTGTAGCTCATGGCATAGCTGAGTAATAGCTACTTTTAGGTTATCACTGTTGAGTAAATCACTTATAACTTGAAAACTATTGCATTTAGAGTATTTTGTTTCAATATGTTATTCACCTATTTTGGGGTCAGCTATAACATAGTGAAGTTTCAGACCTGTGGCTCATTTCATAGCTGAGTAATAGCTACTTTGAAGTTCTCACTGTTGAGTAAATCAGTTATAATTGGAAAACTATTGCATTTACAGAAATTTGTGCAAATATGTTATTCAGCTACTTTTGGGTCAGCTATAACATAGTGAAATTATAGACCTATAGCTCATGGCACAACTGAGCAATAGCTATTCTCAGGTACTGACTGTTGAGTAAATCAGCTATAACTTGAAAAATATTGCATTTGGAGTATTTTGTTAAAATATATTGTTCACCTACTTTTGGGTCAGCTATAACATAGTGAAATTACAGACCTATAGCTCATGGCATAGCGGAGCAATAGCTATTTTCAGGTTCTCACTGTTGAGTAAATCAGTTGTAGCTTGAAAACTATTGCATTTACAGTAGTTTGCTTAAATATGTTGTTCACCTACTTTTGGGTTAGCTATAACATAGTAAAATTTCAGACATGTAGCTCATTGCATAGCTGAGTAATAGTTCCTTTGAGGTTCTCACTGTTGAGTAAATCAGTTGTAACTTGAAAACTATTACATTTAGAGTAATTTGTTAAATATGTTATTCACAGAATTTTTGGTCAGCTATAACATAGTGAAATTGCAGACCTCTATGTCATGGCATAGCTGAGCAATAGCTACTTTCAGGTTCTCACTGTTGAGTAAATCATTGTATCCACTGGATAGCCGCAGTGTCTAGAGAGAGATTTCACCATTACTGCTCTGATGAAAAAAAATATTATAGCTAGCTTTCTTAAGTTTGCAGTATATATTAATAACCATAAAATGTTGTCTGGGAATATTTTTGGTCTCATTTTGAGAAACAAGATGGCCGCCACAGGTGTTTTTTGTCACTCATGAAAAGTGCTTATATCTCCCTTATTATTGATCCTAGAGGTTTGGGATGATAAACCAACCTGTAGGAAATCATGGGGTGGGAATCTTTTGGTGTGGTCAGATTTGACCTTCAATGACCCCTCCTTCAAGGTCAAACAAGGATAGCCAAACTTAAAAGTGCTTATAACTCGCTTATTATTGGTCCCAGAGGTTTGGGATGGTAAACAGACAGGAAATCATGGGCTGTGAATCTGTTGATATGGTCCGATTTGACCTTGGAACCCTCCTTCAAGGTCAAATGAGGATAGCGAAAATTGAAAGTGCCTACAACTCGCTTATTATTGGTGACAGAGCAAATCATTGGCTCGGAATCTTTTGGTATGGTCAGATTTGACCTTTGGACCCCTCCTTCAAGGTCAAATGAGGACAGCCAAGCTTAAAAGTGCTTATAACTCATTTATAATTGGTCCTAGAGGTTTGGAATGGTAAACCATAGGAAATCATGGGCTGGGAATGTATTTGTGTGGTTAGATTTGACCTTGGACCCCTTCTTCAAGGTCGAACGAGGATATTGCATTTGTAGTATTTCTTTAAATATGTTTTAACCTATTTTTTACACTTAAACAATTACCTTGTTATTTTCCTTCATAATACCATTTACAGGGCACAACTTTTTTATCCTTTTCTTCTGTCAGCTTCGGAATTTCTTTCGAACTTGCTGTTCAGTTACCATTTACTGTATTTCTGTACAGCCTTTTTTCCTGATAATTATTCTGTCCTCTAATCACCTTCACAAATCAAAAACACTCAGTCAGCTGACACAGTGCCCGTTCACGGGCACTCTCCTCTTGTTTAAAAGTACTTATGAAAAGCCTAAATTAAATTGACCTCACAGGTACTTGACATTAAAAGTAATAAAAGAATAACTTAAATTATATACTAAAGAAAGAAAAAAGACCAAATTTATTCACTTGCAGATTTAATTGTATTTGCAAAATGTATTTGAAAGTATTTGAATCTTTTTTCAAATGCAAATGCAAAGACTTTTGATTTGAAAATCTCAAATGCAAATACTTTCGAAAAGTATTTAAAATGCATTTAAATGCAAATTGACCCCATGTCTGGACCTGGGTGCTACTGGTATGACCGTGAGTTCTCGAGTTTGAAGTATTTGATCTTTGTCGAGACGTCCATTTTGCAGGGAAATATGTGTCCTTGTTTCTTCTCATGAATATTAATGACTTGGGTGCTATGGCCTGGAGTTCTCAAGTTTGAAGTATTTGATGTCTATGCTTCCATTTTATAAAATATCGGAAGGAAATGCCAGGGATAAAAGTAGGTGGAAACGTCTGAAAAAAACATGGTCGAAGCATCTGGTTGGTCAAAACATCTTGATACCTTAAGTGCTACAGTACTGCTTTGCTACCAATTATCACCAGACAGTATTCATATGGACATAACTGGCCCAAAAGTACATCCCAAGTCTAGTAGATAAGTTAGAACTGCTTCCAAAGTGAACAAAACAATTACACACCAAGAGGCTTTCAATACATGTGGCCATTACTGAAATGTGAACAATTAATTTACTGGTGGCGATAATTAAGCGTCCCTGAAAGAGCGCTTATTTGTTTTCGCCTCAGTTTCCTCGCCGCCGCGTTGAATATCTCTATTATTATTAGAAGGTTTCAAACCATATTTGACAGTTATATACCTTAGGCGTGGGAAAATTTTTCTGCATGCTTAACTTTGATCTTTGACCTTTATGAAGGTCACATGATCAAAAACAATTTTTTTTTGAAGTACACCCCCCCCCCCCCCTTCCCCCCCGTCATTGCAGTTCAGGAAAAACTACTTGCTACACAGCCTTATAATATGACACACCTGTTCATACTATCGAAAACGCAAGCTGATTAGATTTTGGGAGCAATCCCTTGAAAAATGTCTCATTTATGATTGATTTTCTGACACCTTCCAATCTGAAAGCCTTAAATTTAGGTCAACCCCCCTATTATCTTCTTAAGTATTGCATTTAGAGCCATAAAATGTACTGCGAGGTAATAGGAAACCATATGTGGAGAGTCTAAATAGCCGGGCAGTTTTACCCCACGCCCCTCCCCCCCTTATGGGTCAAACTGGGGTCATAAAATAGCTGATTTTGAGTTTTTGCCTTATATCTCCTTTATTGTTGCTTTTATAGCTTCAGAATGTATTAAGAGGTATTGGGAAAGCATATGTGGAGAGTCTAAATAGCCGGTCAGTTTTACCCCCCGACTCTCCCTTATGGGCCAAACTGGGGTCATAAATGGCTGCAGCTTTGGAGTTTTTGCCTTATATCTCCTTTATCGTTGCTTTTATAGCTTCAGAATGTATTAAGATGTATTATGAAAGCATACGGTGCAGCTTTGTGCATTCTTAGCTTTACAACATGCTTATTAAAACCACAAAGCATTTTAAACTTTCAGGGACGCTTTGCTTTTGTTAGCAAAAGCATTCCTCTAGTTGGAACCTGGCAATAATTGGTAAGAAGGCAGTATACTTGGAATGTCACTGCTTCCTCTCATAACTTGCCACAACTTGGAAACCAAAACCATATCTTTGCTACTTTTAAGTGCACTTATACAGATTTTTTTTTTTAAATTTCATATTTTGGTGGCAAACCATGAAGATATATTTTTTAAAAGTTTTTGTTATTTTTGTTGAACTTGCAAATATTAATCATGCATATCTAGGTAAATACTGAAGCCAGGAATATAATATTTACACAATTTTGAAGGTAAACGGTAGTACTTTCTGACCATGTTTAGTGGAGAAAGCTTGTATTCATCAGAGACAAGTAAATAGTTAGTTTGAAAAGAAAACTGAACTCTTGGTATTTTCATGTCCCTTATTCTAGAAAACTCTATTTTGTATCATATATGTCAAATATTTTATGAGTTACTGCAGTTTCCGGCTACTGAAAGTTCAGGTTGACAATTACACTTAAACACATGAACCACTCGATTTCAATTGCTGTAATTCAATTGCAAATTTACCTTTCTGGCTTTAATAGCTAACTTCTTGGATCTTGGAAGTTTGTGTAATTATTTTTTCATCCCAGTTAACATTTTTGGGTTTTGCAAATGTTTGATGGGTACACAAACCGTTTATAATAGAATGTTTTTAAAACGTTTTGTCAACACCATTTATTAAAGGTTTAATGATAAATGTTTGGAAAATGTTACAAATGAACATAATAATGTCTGAATAATAATTGCGTCAGAGGTCAAATTCAATAATTTTGTAACGTTGCTCACAAATGAAATATTATTTTAATGTCTAAAATTGTAGGATAATGGCTTAGAAATTGTGCCCCCATTCAATTCCTACTATTCGGGATTACATGTGGGGCAATTTTTGACAAAGTCCTTTATAATCCCCTATTATTGCTTACCATCATCTTTGTTTGCATATGTTTAAAGGTGAAGGTTAATAAGCATTCTGAAAACAGGGCTTTAAAAATTTTTTTTGATAGAATGTTTTTAAAACATTTTATCAACAATGTTGTTTAAATATTTCTTGTGTACTGTTTATCAACCATTTCATGATGAATGTTTGAACAGCATTTCCAGCATAACCTTCATTTCTTCAGCTATTTTATAAATGTTTAAAAACATTTTCAGTCAAACCTAGATCTTGAGTGATTTTTTTTATAAAGCCAAAAATCGAAACTGGTGATTTTTCCCAAAAGTCGTTTTCCCGCATTTTTTATGGCCATCTTGAATTTCTCTGTAAAATGTAAAAACACATTTATCTCGGAAATGGTGCGAGATAGAGCGATTGCGACGAAATTTGTAGGGACAGCGTCATAGCTGGCGATGTCGTGGATCTTTCAAGGTGTATTATTAACGGAAGATATCAAGAAGTTCCGTTGAAGGGTGATAATATCATTATTGAAATTAATTAACAAACATGCAATATACTACCAAGTTGTATCTAAAACCCCATATTGCAACAAATATTTGTTATCCCAAACAAAATATAACAAAAAACTTCACAATTTTTCATTTTGTTATGTCACCAGGAAGTACTAGACTGCTTTATTTCTTTATAAACAAAATGTGCTGTCTTTTACAATATTTTGTGTTAGTTTCTGTTTTATTTGTGAAAACAAAGTAACTACCAGTATATGTACATTTTCATGAACCGTTCACAATATCGTCACAAAAACAGTTGCTATGTATCGACAGAAGACATCCCTCACGATGCCATCTCTGCCACAGGGTAGCTGCAGAGTCTACTGGCGACTTTTCCCAAAAATTATTTTAAATCCATTTCTGATGGCCATCTTGAATTTCTGCATAAAATCCAAAAATGCATTTTCCTTGATAACGGTATGATTTTGACAAAATTTTTGATCCGCAAGGTATCTGCAGTGTCTATTGGCGACTCTTCTCAAAATCAACTTCTAGCCATTTTTGGTGGCCATCTGAAATTTGTGCGTAAAACGATAAAAAAAAAAAATTTAAAAAAATGCACATTCAGCTATGAAACCTTGCATTTTGGCACAAATACCTGTATTAACTAAGTAAAGGGGGCATTAACTAAGTATAGGGAGGCCTTTCAAAATCTACCCCTGGGGTAATCTGGGAGGGTAAGGTAGATTGTGGGAGGCCACAGGTAGATTCTGGATTCTTTCAGAGTGTACACCGGGATATCAAACTCTAAACATTCTTTTGAAGCAATTATTTCATTATTAACATGTGTGTATCATTGTAGAAAGTCCAATCTGGTAGAATTTCAGATTTTATACTTAGAAAATCAAATTATAGTTTCTGCCAAGTTAATCTTTGAAGAAAGTCCTATCAACAAATGAACTAAAATATCATTTATATCACTTAAGCACAGTCATGGATACAGTATAGATGTACAGGGCAGTAAGAAATGCCTCTTGCCAAGTACACCAGATGGTTGTACATTTATCTCTGGTTCACCATTCTTATGTGACTGTAACAATACAGATGTACACACAACACAGACAGGTAGTAGTAATACATTTCTTTTATTGCTTTTTGTGCAGTCTTTTGAAATTATGATTAGTGTTATATATTCCAGGTAAATGTTTCTGCTTTACCTGTTATTTTGGTTTTAAAATCTTGGATCAACCCCAGGCTGCAAATTAAGCCATCACATATTCATCAAAGTATATAATTATAAAAATTTGGTCTCTCTCAAAACAATGCTATGTACAACAAATATTTTATAAGATTTTCTTGACAGTCTGGTATTTAAATCTCCCATTCATAGAACTAAATGACACAAATCCAGTACTGTTTCTGAAGTTAAATAACCATAACTTCTAAATATGGCTGTCATGTCTCAACCTTTATGCATAGTTCCAGGATTTCCCTTGCTGTGTTTACTAACATAAACTCAGATATAGTTGCAGGGTTGCAAGTTTGTTATAAGAGATAATTGATGAAATGATATGCCTCTTTGTTTTGGTGTTAGATTTATGTAGACACTAGTGTGGTATGTGTTAAATAAGGACAATGTTTTTGCCCAATTCTTTTGTTGGTTTCGTACACTGAGTTTGATGTATGAGGAAGATATTATGCCTGCAAAGATTAGATTGGATATAAACAGTTCATTAGATATAAAGAATGTAGTATTCTGACATTCATTGTCAACTTCACTTGTAAAAAAAATTTTTAAAAAAATGCCGAACACCCCCCCCCCCCCCAAAAAAAAAAAAAAAAAAAAAAAAAATTGTATCAAACTATGTAATTGTATCAAACTTTGTTATGCTGCTGCAGTGTGTGGAGAGATTTCAGTTTGGAGGTGTGTCACAATAGCTAAGTGGCTTATAGCTACCTTCTCACTTTACAGTGGTCACCACAATGTGTACTTGATATTTATCTCAAGAAGTGATCCAGGCACACAATTTCTCTCAAAGTTGTTGTTCGCCTATTTTTTTTTTGTGAAAAAGTATGCATTTTTATGATTTTTACCCCACAGTCTTGAAGGGCTGTGCAGGTATTCTTTTTGCCCACTATGTCCAGATGGATGGGTGGGTGGGCGGTGGGAAAATGCTTGTCCAGGCTGTATCTCAGAGACCCTGAAGTGTAAGATATTGATACTTGGTAGGGATATTAGTATGGGTGTGTAGGTGTGCAGCATTATATGTGACCTTGATTCGACCTTGACCTTTCCCTAGTGACCTGAGTTTGAAAATGATTGTCCAGGCTATATCTTGGAAACTGCAATGTTTAGGAAGCTGATGCTTGGTAGGGACATTGGTTAGGGGGTGTAAGTGTGCAATATCATAGTGTGACCGTGATTTGACCTTTGACCTTGTTGTAGTGACCTTGATCTTAAAAATCTTGTCCAGACTATATCTCAGAAACCTTAAGGTATAGGAAGTTTGAAAATGGTAGGGACATTGGTCAGGGGATGTAGGTGTGCAATATCATGGTGTGGTTTTGATTTAATGTTTGACCTTGCTGTAGTGACCTTGACTTTTAAAATCCTGTCATGACTATCTCTTGGAAACAGTAAGGTAAAGGAAGTTGATACTTGGTAGGGACATTGGTTGGGAGGTGTAGGTGAGCAAAACCATGGTGGGACCTTGATTTGACCTTTGACCTTGCTGTAGTGACCTTGAGTTTAAAAATCTTGTCTGGTCTATTTCTCAGAAACTGTAAGGTATAGGAAGTTGATATGTGGTAGGCACATTGGTTTAGGGGTGTAGGTATGCAACATCATGTCACACTGTTTGTACTGAAAGTCCCCCGAACTTTTCACTGTGTCATTTTTATGTCAGCTGACTTGTCAACAAGAGACATGCTGTTTTTTTTAAAAGATACCTTATCTATCGAGGATGAAAAATTGTTCAAGGCATGCAAATCTGTCTGTTCGTCTGTTTGCTAGAGACATTACAAGGGGGGTACCCCCACCAAAAGTGTGAAAATTTCAACTTTTTGCATATATGTACTAGGCCAGAAGTAGATTCTCTTGTCTTTTAATAAATTTTTTTAATAATTTTTAATGCATTAAAATTCATGAAATCATGCACTAAATCACTTATAACTTCAAAAGTGTTGCATTTACAGCATTTTGTGAAAATATGTTGTTCAGCTACTTTTTTCATAGCTACAATATGGTGAGTAAGTTGGGTGTCTGTCTCAATAGCTAAGTGAGTAATAGCTACTTTTGGGCTTTTCAGTAACTTCCATTATGAGTAAAATCACTTGTAACTTAAAAACTATTGCATTTAGAGAATTTCGTATAAATATGTTATTCAGCTACTTTTGGGCCAGCTATAACATAGTGAAATTTCAGACCTGTAGCTCATGGCATAGCTGAGTAATAGCTACTTTTAGGTTATCACTGTTGAGTAAATCGCTTATAACTTGAAAACTATTGCATTTAGAGAATTTCGTATAAATATGTTATCGAGCTACTTTTGGGTCAGCTATAACATAGTAAAATTTCAGACCTGTAGCTCATGGCATAGCTGAGTAATAGCTACTTTTAGGTTATCACTGTTGAGTAAATCACTTATAACTTGAAAAGTGTTGCATTTAGAGTATTTTGTTAAAATATGTTATTCAGCTACTTTTTTCATAGCTACAATATGGTGAGTAAGTTGGGTGTCTGTCTCAATAGCTAAGTGAGTAATAGCTACTTTTGGGCTTTTCAGTAACTTCCATCATGAGTAAAATCACTTGTAACTTAAAAACTATTGCATTTAGAGAATTTCGTATAGATATGTTATTCAGCTACTTTTGGGCCAGCTATAACATAGTGAAATTTCAGACTTGTAGCTCATGGCATAGCTGAGTAATAGCTACTTTTAGGTTATCACTGTTGAGTAAATCGCTTATAACTTGAAAACTATTGCATTTAGAGAATTTCGTATAAATATGTTATCCAGCTACTTTTGGGTCAGCTATAACATAGTAAAATTTCAGACCTGTAGCTCATGGCATAGCTGAGTAATAGCTACTTTTAGGTTATCACTGTTGAGTAAATCACTTATAACTTGAAAACTATTGCATGTAGAGTATTTTGTTTCAATATGTTATTCACCTATTTTGGGGTCAGCTATAACATAGTGAAGTTTCAGATCTGTGGCTCATTTCATAGCTGAGTAATAGCTACTTCGAAGTTCTCACTGTTGAGTAAATCAGTTATAATTGGAAAACTATTGCATTTACAGAAATTTGTGCAAATATGTTATTCAGCTACTTTTGGGTGAGCTATAACATAGTGAAATTATAGACCTATAGTTCATGGCACAACTGAGCAATAGCTATTCTCAGGTACTGACTGTTGAGTAAATCAGCTATAACTTGAAAAATATTGCATTTGGAGTATTTTGTTAAAGTATATTGTTCACCTACTTTTGGGTCAGCTATAACATAGTGAAATTACAGACCTATAGCTCATGGCATAGCGGAGCAATAGCTATTTTCAGGTTCTCACTATTGAGTAAATCAGTTGTAGCTTGAAAACTATTGCATTTACAGTAGTTTGCTTAAATATGTTGTTCACCTACTTTTGGGTTAGCTATAACATAGTAAAATTTCAGACATGTAGCTCATTGCATAGCTGAGTAATAGTTCCTTTGAGGTTCTCACTGTTGAGTAAATCAGTTGTAACTTGAAAACTATTACATTTAGAGTAATTTGTTAAATATGTTATTCACAGAATTTTTGGTCAGCTATAACATAGTGAAATTGCAGACCTCTATGTCATGGCATAGCTGAGCAATAGCTACTTTCGGGTTCTCACTGTTGAGTAAATCATTGTATCCACTGGATAGCAGCAGTGTGTAGAGAGAGATTTCACCATTACTGCTCTGATGAAAAAAAATATTATAGCTAGCTTTCTTAAGTTTGCAGTATATATTAATAACCATAAAATGTTGTCTGGGAATATTTTTGGCCTCATTTTGAGAAACAAGATGGCCGCCACAGGTGTTTTTTGTCACTCATGAAAAGTGCTTATATCTCCCTTATTATTGATCCTAGAGGTTTGGGATGATAAACCAACCTGTAGGAAATCATGGGGTGGGAATCTTTTGGTGTGGTCAGATTTGACCTTCAATGACCCCTCCTTCAAGGTCAAACAAGGATAGCCAAACTTAAAAGTGCTTATAACTCGCTTATTATTGGTCCCAGAGGTTTGGGATAGTAAACAGACAGGAAATCATGGGCTGTGAATCTGTTGATATGGTCCGATTTGACCTTGGAACCCTCCTTCAAGGTCAAATGAGGATAGCGAAAATTGAAAGTGCCTACAACTCGCTTATTATTGGTGACAGAGATAGGAAATCATTGGCTCGGAATCTTTTGGTATGGTCAGATTTGACCTTTGGACCCCTCCTTCAAGGTCAAATGAGGACAGCCAAGCTTAAAAGTGCTTATAACTCATTTATAATTGATCCTAGAGGTTTGGAATGGTAAACCATAGGAAATCATGGGCTGGGAATGTATTTGTGTGGTTAGATTTGACCTTGGACCCCTTCTTCAAGGTCGAACGAGGATATTGCATTTGTAGTATTTCTTTAAATATGTTTTAACCTATTTTTTACACTTAAACAATTACCTGTTATTTTCCTTCATAATACCATTTACAGGGCACAACTTTTTTATCCTTTTCTTCTGTCAGCTTCGGAATTTCTTTCGAACTTGCTGTTCAGTTACCATTTACTGTATTTCTGTACAGCCCTTTTCCTGATAATTATTCTGTCCTCTAATCACCTTCACAAACCAAAAACACTCAGTCAGCTGACACAGTGCCCGTTCACGGGCACTCTCCTCTTGTTTCTATATCTCATGATGTTGTAAACTATTTCCCTGGACTGTGAGGTATGAAATTCATTTGAAGCTACTTTATCTTTAGCTAAAACTTAATAAACCTTAGAGCAGTTAGCATATACCTCAATGGCTTCTATCTTTAAGGAAGAATAACTGTTACACTTTTTCTTTTTAAATTTTCTTAAACCACTGTTTGTACTAAATTATATTAAAGGTTGAGATTGGTTGTTCAGTGTATAAGTGAAAATCACAATAGCTAAATGAGTTATAGCAACTTTCTCACTTTTCACTTTCTATTGTTATGTTAATGAGTAAATGGCTTGTATCTTCTTCATCTTGAAAACTGTTAGAGATAGAGTAATTCCAAGCAAATTTTGGATCCTTTGGGTGTGGTAAGGGTTAATTGTTTAAAGCCTCTGAAAGTTTCGAATTTTGGCAACCATCTTGAATTTTGGCAGTTATTGAAATGTCGTTCATCTCAAAAAACCATTATTATTATGTCCACCCCCCTGGGGGGTGGATATATTATTTTTGCTTTTTTCGCCGTCCGATGTCCGATGTCCGGCGTCCGGCGTCCGGCGTCCGGCGTCCGATGTCCGGCGTCACGCATGGTTTCCGCTCATTTAAAGGAAAAGTATTAGAGCTATTGTCACCAAATTTGGTATGCAGGCTTATTGGGTCAGTAGCTTGCTTGGGATTGCTTTTGGCTGTTGTACCTCTTTTGCTTACTGAGTAATACTTAAGTACAGCTATTTTCAGTACCCATTGGTTTCCGTGCATTTAAGCCAAAATAATTAAAGATATTTTACTACAATTTTGAATACACGATTGTTATGTCCATAGCTCGCTTGGTATTGCATTTGGGACTGATAGCTTTGTCAGTACATGAGTAATAGCCATTTAGGTACTTCATTGTGTATTTTCAGTACTACTTTTGAGTAATTTGCTAATATCTCAGAAACCGTGTGAGATAGAGCGATTTCGTCGAAATTTTCGACCCACAGGGTATTTAAGGAATGTAATATTTGCAATTTTCAAAAAATTTTCCCCTCCCCAAAAATGGCGGCCATTTTGAATTTTCGAATTTTTGCCAAAAATGGCAAAACACAAATTTGCTTCTATCTCCTTAACCGTGCGAGATAGAGCGATTTCGTCGAAATTTTCGACCCACAGGGTATCTAAGGAATGCAATCTTTGCAATTTTCAAAAAAATTTTCCCCTCCCCAAAAATGGCGGCCATTTTGAATTTTCGAATTTTTGCCAAAAATGGCAAAACACCAATCTGCTTCTATCTCCTTAACCGTGCGAGATAGAGCGATTTCGTCAAAATTTTCGACCCACAGGGTATCTGAGCATTGTACTCTTGGTAATTTTAAAAAAATTTTCCCCTCCCCAAAAATGGCGGCCATTTTGAATTTTCGAATTTTTGCCAAAAATGGCAAAACACAAATTTGCTTCTATCTCCTTAACCGTGCCAGATAGAGCGATTTCGTCAAAATTTTTGACCCACAGGGTATCTGAGCATTGTGCTCTTGGTAATTTTTCCAAAAATTTTCCCCTCCCCAAAAATGGCGGCCATTTTGAATTTTCGAATTTTTGCCAAAAATGGCAAAACACTAATTTGCTTCTATCTCCTTAACCGTGCGAGATAGAGTGATTTCGTCGAAATTTTCAACCCACAGGGTATATAAGGAATGCAATTTTTGCAATTTTCCAAAAATTTTCCCCTCCCCAAAAATGGCGGCCATTTTGAATTTTCGAATTTTTGCCAAAAATGGCAAAACACAAATTTGCTTCTATCTCCTTAACCGTGCGAGATAGAGCGATTTCGTCGAAATTTTCGACCCACAGGGTATCTAAGGAATGCAATCTTTGCAATTTTCAAAAAATTTTCCCCTCCCCAAAAATGGCGGCCATTTTGAATTTTCGAATTTTTGCCAAAAATGGCAAAACACCAATCTGCTTCTATCTCCTTAACCGTGCCAGATAGAGCGATTTCGTCAAAATTTTCGACCCACAGGGCATCTGAGCATTGTACTCTTGGTAATTTTTAAAAAATTTTCCCCTCCCCAAAAATGGCGGCCATTTTGAATTTTCGAATTTTTGCCAAAAATGGCAAAACACAAATTTGCTTCTATCTCCTTAACCGTGCCAGATAGAGCGATTTTGTCAAAATTTTCGACCCACAGGGTATCTGAGCATTGTGCTCTTGGTAATTTTTACAAAATTTTCCCCTCCCCAAAAATGGCGGCCATTTTGAATTTTCGAATTTTTGCCAAAAATGACAAAACACTAATTTGCTTCTATCTCCTTAACCGTGCGAGATAGAGCGATTTCGTCGAAATTTTCGACCCACAGGGTATCTGAGCATTGTGCTTTTGGTAATTTTCCAAAAATTTTCCCCTCCCCAAAAATGGCGGCCATTTTGAATTTTCGAATTTTTGCCAAAAATGGCAAAACACAAATTTGCTTCTATCTCCTTAACCGTGCGAGATAGAGCGATTTCGTCGAAATTTTCGACCCACAGGGTATCTAAGGAATGCAATCTTTGCAATTTTCCAAAAATTTTCCCCTCCCCAAAAATGGCGGCCATTTTGAATTTTCGAATTTTTGCCAAAAATGGCAAAACACAAATTTCCTTCTATCTCCTTAACCGTGCCAGATAGAGCGATTTCGTCAAAATTTTCGACCCACAGGGTATCTGAGCATTGTACTCTTGGTAATTTAAAAAAAATTTTCCCCTCCCCAAAAATGGTGGCCATTTTGAATTTTCGAATTTTTGCCAAAAATGGCAAAACACAAATTTGCTTCTATCTCCTTAACCGTGCCAGATAGAGCGATTTCGTCAAAATTTTCGACCCACAGGGTATCTAAGGAATGCAATCTTTGCAATTTTCCAAAAATTTTCCCCTCCCCAAAAATGGCGGCCATTTTGAATTTTCGAATTTTTGCCAAAAATGGCAAAACACAAATTTCCTCCTATCTCCTTAACCGTGCCAGATAGAGCGATTTCGTCGAAATTTTCGACCCACAGGGTATCTAAGGAATGCAATCTTTGCAATTTTCCAAAAATTTTCCCCTCCCCAAAAAATGGCGGCCATTTTGAATTTTCGAATTTTTGCCAAAAATGGCAAAACACAAATTTCCTTCTATCTCCTTAACCGTGCGAGATAGAGCGATTTCGTCGAAATTTTCGACCCACAGGGTATCTAAGGAATGCAATCTTTGCAATTTTCAAAAAATTTTCCCCTCCCCAAAAATGGCGGCCATTTTGAATTTTCGAATTTTTGCCAAAAATGGCAAAACACCAATCTGCTTCTATCTCCTTAACCGTGCGAGATAGAGCGATTTCGTCAAAATTTTCGACCCACAGGGCATCTGAGCATTGTACTCTTGGTAATTTTTAAAAAATTTTCCCCTCCCCAAAAATGGCGGCCATTTTGAATTTTCGAATTTTTGCCAAAAATGGCAAAACACAAATTTCCTCCTATCTCCTTAACCGTGCCAGATAGAGCGATTTCGTCAAAATTTTCGACCCACAGGGTATCTGAGCATTGTGCTCTTGGTAATTTTTACAAAATTTTCCCCTCCCCAAAAATGGCGGCCATTTTGAATTTTCGAATTTTTGCCAAAAATGGCAAAACTCAAATTTGCTTCTATCTCCTTAACCGTGCCAGATAGAGCGATTTCGTCAAAATTTTCGACTCACAGGGTATCTGAGCATTGTACTCTTGGTAATTTAAAAAAAATTTTCCCCTCCCCAAAAATGGCGGCCATTTTGAATTTTCGAATTTTTGCCAAAAATGGCAAAACACAAATTTCCTCCTATCTCCTTAACCGTGCCAGATAGAGCGATTTCGTCAAAATTTTCGACCCACAGGGTATCTGAGCATTGTACTCTTGGTAATTTTTAAAAAATTTTCCCCTCCCCAAAAATGGCGGCCATTTGAATTTTCGAATTGTTGCCAAAAATGGCAAAACACTAATTTGCTTCTATCTCCTTAACCGTGCGAGATAGAGTGATTTCGTCGAAATTTTCGACCCACAGGGTATCTAAGGAATGCAATCTTTGCAATTTTCAAAAAATTTTCCCCTCCCCAAAAATGGCGGCCATTTTGAATTTTCGAATTTTTGCCAAAAATGGTAAAACACAAATTTGCTTCTATCTCCTTAACCGTGCGAGATAGAGCGATTTCGTCGAAATTTTCGACCCACAGGGTATCTAAGGAATGCAATCTTTGCAATTTTCCAACAAATTTTCCCCTCCCCAAAAATGGCAGCCATTTTGAATTTTCGAATTTTTGCCAAAAATGGCAAAACACAAATTTGCTTCTATCTCCTTAACCGTGCGAGATAGAGCGATTTCGTCGAAATTTTCGACCCACAGGGTATCTAAGGAATGCAATCTTTGCAATTTTCCAAAAAATTTTCCCCTCCCCAAAAATGGCAGCCATTTTGAATTTTCGAATTTTTGCCAAAAATGGCAAAACACAAATTTGCTTCTATCTCCTTAACCGTGCGAGATAGAGCGATTTCGTCGAAATTTTCGACCCACAGGGTATCGAAGAAATGCAATCTTTGCAATTTTCCGAAAAATTTTCCCCTCCCCAAAAATGGCGGCCATTTTGAATTTTCGAATTTTTGCCAAAAATGGCAAAACACAAATTTGCTTCTATCTCCTTAACCGTGCGAGATAGATCGATTTCATCAAAATTTTCGACCCACAGGTATTTCAGCATTGTATTCTTGGCAATTTAAAAAAAAATTTCCCGTCCCCTAAAATGGCGGCCATTTTGAATTTTCAAATTTTTGTCAAAAATGGCAAAACACAAATTTGCTTCTATCTCCTTAACCATGCGAGATAGAGCGATTTCGTCGAAATTTTCAACCCACAGGGTATCTAAGGAATGTAATCTTTGCAATTTTCAAAAAATTTTCCCCTCCCCAAAAATGGCAGCCATTTTGAATTTTCGAATTTTTGCCCAAAATGGAAAAACACAAACTGGCCTTAACCGTGCAAAATAGAGTTATTTCGTTGAAATGTTCGACCCATAGGGTATCTAAAAAATGTACTCTTGGCAATTTTCAAAAAAATTTCCTTTTCCCAAAAATGGCGGCCATTTTGAATTTTCAAATTTTTGCCAAAAATAGAAAAACAGGAATTTGCTTCTATCTTCTTAACCGTGCCAGATAGAGTGATTTCGTCAAAATTTTCAACCCAACCAATGCAAAAAGGCATGAAGCTGAAATAATTTACATCTACACTAACAAATATTTAAGCATCATTGATATATTTTACAAATGAAACAGGGTCTTGTAAGACTACTGTACAATTTGGGCAAAAGGTTCATGGGTGGACATTACACATGATAATGTGTGTTCTTCTATGCTATCCTGTTTCTATTCGCATCTACTATCAACAGGGCGGCCGATTTCTAGTTTTTTTTATTATTATTGTGTATTTATACTCAGTGCAATATCTCCATATACTACAGGACTCAAAGCGCTATTTAACCAATCCGACTGTACAGGTACAGCCCCAACTCACAAGTAACTGACATTCCCCGAACTTGAAGATAGAGGCTCAAGGATGACCATTTATCAACGTCCTTGAGGTTCTTTAACCTGCCACTGGGGATAGGACCCAATGACAGAGGACCGCCATTTTAAGTGGTCATCCGAGCCACTATGTATCTGCCTGTACCTGGGATTGAACCCACATCCTCTGAGTTCCTAGACAAGTGTGTTACCCGCTAGGCCACAGTGGCAGATAAACCATTACAGATCGAGTGATGTCGAGCACTTTCAGACAATGTCTTTGAGCAGTAAGGACTCTTACACACATATTTTGCGGTGTTTTCCAGTGGAAACATTTTGCATCTGACTACAGATTTATCCTTGGTCTAGTTTGTAATTAAACTCGTACCAATTGTATATTTGTGCAAAGACCAATACATGTAGGTTGACAGGGGTGGATCCAGCTTTTATGTAAGGTGGGGGTTCACATCGAGTATGGTGGGGGTTCACATTGAGTAAGGTGGGGGTTCACATCAGACATATTATAACTAAGGGGGTCGGGGGGCATGCCCCCCTGGAAAAAAATTAATTTTTGGTAAAAATTGAGTGCATTTCCTGTAAATTTAACACCACTGTCAAGAAATAATTTTGTACTTTGGGTTGAACCCCTTTACATTATTTTTCAGGGGGGGGGGGGGGGGGGGTGTGTGTGTTCGAACCCCCTGAACCCCCCCCCCTGGATCCGCTAGTGGGTTGTGTAATATTTAAACTGTGGTCATCATTTGATTGTCAGATTACACCTTTGCTCTTCCACGTGAACTGCCTGTGTTAATTAAGGTGTGGACAAAGGTTCTGTCACTGTCCTTACCCTTCTGGATCTGTCTGCTGCTTTCGATACCATTGACCACACCATTCTGGACAGACTCAATGTTTATTATGGAATCAGTGAGCTAGCACTTGGCTGGTTCAAATCATACCTGTCGGGAAGGACACCCTGAGTCAAGGTAGGTAGTACACTCTCGCATCCTGCTGCGCTCCATTATGGAGTACCCCAGGGCTCTGTCCTTGGACCAATCCTGTTCTCTCTCTACACTAACCCAATCGGCTCAATCATTCATTCCCACAGTAGCATCAACTACCACTTTTACGTTGATGATATCCAGTTATACATAACACTTTCACCAAAAAATTTCTCTCCCCCCTATGCAAAAACTAAAAAACTGCCTAAACGACATTCAAAATTTCATGTTTGCAAATAAATTAAAACTTAACCCAGACAAAACCGAGTTCATTCTCATAGGCTCCCAAGAAAATCGTAACCAACTCCTCCCTCACTTCCCTATCAATATTCTGGGAAATCAGGTCTCGCCAGCACAAAGTGTCAGGAACCTCGGAGTGGTGTTTGACGCGAATTTCAATTTCTCAAACCACGTGTCACAGGTCATTAAGTCCACTAGAGTACATGCGAGAGACCTCTACAGAAGTCGTCCCCTTCTAGACCTGAATACATCAGTGCTGTTAGCGAATGCTTTGGTGAGCAGCAGGCTGGACTACTGCAATTCACTCTTCTTATCCCTCACTGATTTTGAGTTAAGGAGATTGCAGCTAGTCCAAAACTCACTCTGCAGGGTTGTCACCCGTTCCTCTAAATTCTCTCACATTACCCCTCAACTAAAAAACTCCAAGTTATTACATATAAAATTCTCAATCAGGGTCAACCAGTTTACCTAAGAGAATTAATCCACCCCTACTCCTCTTCCAGAGTTCTCAAATCAATTGAACACTTTTCTAATTCCTTCGGTCACTATGCCCCTGCCCTTTGGAACTTTTCGCCTTTCCATGTAAGAAATAGTCCCTCTGTTGCATCTTTTAGGAAGCACCTCAAAACTCACGTCTTCAGCTCTAGCTTCCCAACTTTGTTTTTCTTCCCTCCCAGTCACACCCACAATCCTGGATTACCGACCTTGAACGCCCCTCGACTTCCCTACGATAATGATTTTGTTTAATTAGCGCACTGAGTTCCCCTTTGTGGGGAAGATATTGCGCTTGCAAAGCAGTAGATTAGATTTAGATTCGACATGACCAGCAACTCCAGAATTAGGTGAGGGATAAGCAAGCATGCATCTGTTATCTTGAGACTATCCAAAGAGTTTTAAAATGTAAAATAATATGAAGAAATGATCCTGCATATCTTCTAATCTGGCTTAAATGAATCTCTATACATGTATATGAAAGGTGTGACAGATGGATATCTTCACAAATTATTTTCATCCCATATGTTCCTGTATTATCTGACCTTTATCGATCCATTTATTCATTTTATGAAGTAATTTCCACCCTTCTAGTTTGTATTTCCTTGCTGTTTTATACTTAAATGCCTCTTTTATTTCACAAATCTTCAGTTATCCAAAGTCAATGTTACTCCCCAGCATGTTTGAATAATAAAAGTTGACCTGTTTGAAGTTCATCCAAAATGACATCATTCAAATGGACAGAAGTGATAGTCAAGGGATGTTCTAAGTCAGTAATGAAGGGAAGATGCTAACTGGAGAAGCTTTATGTAAAGATGTGGGTCTTAAGCTGTTTCCTGAAGGATATTACTGAGGTACTAGCTGGTTCTTATATGAAAAATGAAGAGAGTACCAAAGAGTTGGTGCTGAGACAGAAGGACTAAGAAAAGTTTGTAGGGTTTGTGGAGCTTAAGAAAGAAAGGAGGGATTTGCAGGAACTTAAATTTTTGACAGCGGCATCTGTTATTTCCAGAGTATTTCATATTATATTGCAAAATATTAAAAAGGTAAAAGTGTCATCTATTGTGTAGAACTTACTGCGCAAACAGTCATTAATTTGACCCAGGCAATATTTCAGGAATTTACGGTAGAGGGAATAAAGATGATGTGGTGTTATACAGCTGTATTATAATGGCATGTAGGTTATAGTGAGTGTGAATGTATGTGAACACAGATTTGGTCTACAAGTATTATATTGCGTCCTTATAGTTGGCATTGTCCCCTTGTTACATTGTGGCATGAACTGAACCAAGATTATTGTCATCTTCACAAAGAACTTGTTTATTGCACCTCTAATAAAATATACACTAAAAGATAGCAATCTTATTCAGCTGCATTGCTTCTGCATTTGTCTGCACATATTTGTGTCTTTATAGAAAATTCCAAGACTAATGCCTTGATATTTATCTAGGTGAACATTATTCTGGAAAGTTTCACGAGTTTATTAAGTTTCAAACCATAACCTTTTGGCTGTTACATATTGTTTCTGGAGCAAGGAATAATATTATGGTTGATTATTTAATATTAAAACTTTACATTTGCAGTATTGTATAACATATACTGGGTTGTGAATCTCATTCAGACTTTATTACCTTTCAGATAACTCCAAACTCCAAATTTTTGAAACAGTAATACTCCTTTTCTGTGCCATTCTTTTGTTGTAGTAAAGGATGATTTTCTCCAAACGAAAATGTTGTCAAGTTTCTAACTTGATAGCACTCCTAGGGTGCAGACCTCTGCAAAGCAGCCAAGAATGTACATATTGTAATTTTACCCCAATACTGCATTTTTATTTTAACCCTCATAATCGGATAGTGTGAACATGAAAAGGTTTGGAGTAATCTCCACGACAAACCTTGTATCATTGAAAATGGGACTATAGAAAATTGTGGGTTTTTTTGTATCCAGTGTATGACCCAGATCTTTCTCAAAAATATAATCACTTTTTCCTTTGTTCAGGCTATACCCACATAAAAGATTTCATTAGTGTTGGAGTAATTCCAAACCCAGGCAAATAAATGAATGCAACCGAAATATATCACCTCCATGGCAAAGGTAAATATCCAAGGGGTATAGCACATTGGATGTGCTTACAGCAAGTGTTTCAGTGAAGCTGTAAGAATTCCAGTTATTGCTTGATCAGACTGATTGTTGAGTCTTTAATTTTCCAAAGGAAAAACTGTTTCATGTATCATTTAAAATGACTGAAACAGAGAATTTGTACTGGGATCATTGGGAATTCTAGAGATTAAGCATCACTTTTTAAAAGAGAGTTGAACTTGAGCAAATGAAAGAAATTAAAAGTAAAATATGATAATGTTCCAATTTTACCAACATTAGTATTACCTAATCAAAAAAGAAGCACAAGTTTTACAAGAATAAGTTAGAATATATGTTGCATGTCTTTTTTGCTAAGTATATGAAGTACCATTATGTTGCAAATAAAAATATTTTTTTTGTCTGTTAAATTGTACAGGTATGTACGTGCACTTACTTGAAGTGCCACATTGGTAAGGTAAATATAAAACAACTATGAATTAATTTGTTTTAAGTATGAAATATTTAATAAGTTCCTACAGTGACATTTCCTAACACGGAAAGTATATCAGAATTTATTTTTTACAAAAACTTAGGTTTAAAGTATACAGATTGATTTGATCTCCAAATAACACCCACCAAATAAAGACTTGAGTTATGGCAAACTGTTCCAGCACTATGAAGAGTGACACACATGGCTACACATCACTACTGGCACCTGTACTAGTAGTTTATTTTTCACACAGCTATAAGTTGAACATTAGTGCAGTGGATTAATATTTATAGTAAGTGGAGGCAAAAATAGAAAAATAAATTGATTCGTTTTTAAGCTCAGGTCATTTATTAGAAATAAGTGTGTAGCAAACTCTCAAATGAGCATATCAGAGTGAATCGTGCAAAGCCTTTATGAGGTTGCAACATAATCAATATCACCTTTGTGCAAGCTTGTGGCATGTGTGAATCAGATTTATTGGAAATTCTACCATGGAAAGCATTTGCAGTTTAATAATTTTAAATTACAGTAAACTGTTCAGTTCCCATGGATGTTGCTGAGTTGAATAAAAGTGATTGCATGCTGCAGAGTAGCCTTTTGAAATGTTTTGGTACTAAGTATCTGGATGGTATAAAAGCTGAAATAAACTTTGGACACGGACTGTCTAGTGTGTATGTTTTTGGATATTATCATTTAAATTCATTTATAAATTCACAGTCATGGATATAAATGTCACAGTGAATGATTGGATAGCTAATAACTTGTATAATGGACTAGAAGATAGTGCAAAGTCACATGAATATATTTTAGGTTTTGGTGACAATATACATAATACCTTCAGATAACACTTTATGGGTGCTTGTTCTTGGTCAGATTACAATTATACAAATCAGTGTGTATTTAAGTATTTGAAGTTCATTTTTCTGTTTGTGTTGTACATTGTTAATTGCTCCGTTTAGTTGTTAGTTTCTGTAGATTGAGAGTTTATATTGAGAAAATTTCAAATTGTAATCCGATTGAGTTTCCTCTTGCAACATACATAAAAAACATGGATATCTTATTTTCACATTTGTGTATCACAGCTACATAAAACATTCAGGAATAACTATTGAGGGGAAATGTTAATACATGCAGCAGACCTTGGATAAATACTCTGTAATTAAACGAATTCATGTAAACTGAGCCCAGTTGATTGCTATGCAAGGTATAATTGAACAGTGACTGGTGAAAGCTGTATATGCTTAACTTGATTCTGTTTAATTGATTGAACAGTCTTGCATGAGAGTGAATCACACAGTTTGCAGAATCTATGTTTCTCTGAAATTCCTAGGATTGCGACTGTCAGTGAAAATTTGTTATTGTGTTTCTCCTCAGCTTAAAGATGAACATCTTTGACAATTCATTTTGCACATTTATACAAAAATAGAGAAGTTTTGTTTCACATTTGATGTAGCTCTTGATTCATCAAACATATAATTTAAAATTTATTATGGTGACTATAATTATATAGATCATTATGGTGTCAAATTGGTTTTATATTGTGTTAATTAATTTAACAGATTAAATTTTTTCCTCATTTCAGATTGCTTTGATGCAAATACAGTAAAACTTCTTGAAAACTAACTTCGCTGCCAGACTGGGAATTGAATTTTTGATGAATTTTCACTGAAACTTGTAGAAACAAAAAATATTTGTTTCACAAATGGAAGAGAGAAATATAATACAGTGTTTTGCATGAAATGTTTCCAAATCTTCTTCAGGAAAATTATCCTTCAAATGAAAGATATCAAGGATAAATGTAAAATATATATATACTTGAGAAGAAAATCCTGTCGTATCAGTCAGTTGTATCTATGTTATAAAATGTGATACAGTTCAATGGATACCACTAACTAGTTGATCTAGTGAAAGTAATTGCTTGACATTCGAACATTAGATTACTATGGATGCACTATTCTTAATATAGGGACTGCCTCAAAGTATTTGACAATGTCTCTGAAACAGAAGTCTCCTTCCAAACAGGATATTAACAAGCCAGCTGGAAGCTCCTTAAAACGGAGCTTTTCTTTTGGTGGATTTCTGAATTCCAAAACCCTGAGCACCCCAACATCCCCTCTGGGGGCCCCACTCTTGGGGGAAAGCTTCAAGACACCCACACGACCAAGGCGTAAAGGAACCAGTGCGGGATATGGCATCAGCTTTTCAGCGAAAAAGGCAAAAGTGCCTAAAGTTCCAAGACCCCAGAGAGCACTGATGATCTTCGAACATGTGAAAAGTGGAGTACAGTAAGTTAAGTTTCACATTTCTGTCTCTTAAACAGTGTAGGGATTGAAATGTAATTTCAATTTTGATATTAAACAGCAATTTGGTATTATATATGTGTTGATATTGAAATATTGTTTCATGCTGTATAATACATTATTTTGCACTTATTGATCATTAGTTATCGAAAATAGTTTTGCTAACTTATAAGATATACAAAACTGACCATGAATTCAATACAAGCTGCCTATAAAAGAAATTAAATTTCGTGAAAAATGAGTAAGTCTTGTAATATATGAATATTAATGATCAAACTGCAGGGAACTGGTAAACTGCACCACTATTTTGAAAAATCTTCCTGGCAGATGCTGGAAACAAAATTGAAATTAACACTTTTAGTATCCATATTGAAATTTAGAAAGATGTATTGATTAATATTGAAATGTTGATAAATGATCCTTTCACTAGCATGACACCCTTATAAGTAGAGTACTGGGTCATGGCCAAGTTTGAAGTTTCACAAATCCTCCTTAAGATAAAGGTCACCTTAACTTTGAAGATTTCCTTCAATTTCTCCCTCTTTTAATGATACTCAGCTATACAAAGCCTCCTTCCCTAAAGGAGACCTTGAAATTAAAACAAAACTCCTTGAAATTTTAAGGTCCTCAGTGGCCTAGTGGTTAGCAAGTTTGGCATCTAATCATAGGCTGTCTCCGCTGTGGGTTCGAGTCCCACAAGTGGCAATTCTGAGGACCTGTCCCAATATGACCCTGGCTGTTGAACGGGACGTAAAACCCCAACTTTGACCTTTGACCTTGAAATTTTGAGGAAACAAAGGACACTACCTTAAATGTAAGGAAGTGTCCTGTATGGAATGTTTAATAATTGTGAAGAACATTTGCTCCCTTGAGGTTCAAGGAAGACCATTTGTAAGAAGAATTAAAAGAGACTTTGTGAAACTGACTTTACGGTGGCCCTCCCAAAGGAAAAATATTGACTTTTCTTTACATAAACTCGCCCCAGTTCAGTGGAATTTAATGTAAGTGCAGTAGAACCTTAATTATCTGATCCTTGTTGGGGAGTGATAATTAGATCAAATAATAGGTTGGTAATAGAAAGCCTGAAATAACAGGTTTAAATGAAGTTGGGAGAGTGGGATTGAGGTTGGATAATTGAAAATTCGGATAATAGAGGTTCTACTGTTATAAGTGACATGAGCTCCTTGGAGGGCTTTTCCCATCATTATTTATATTGTCAGCAGGAATTCCTGGTTATTTATAATTATATTACTCTTTCTTGGTCATGTGATCATTCTTATGTATATTTCTTATGGATTTTAGAATAGTTTCTAATAGTGTTATATTTCAATAACATTTGCATTAACTCAGAAGACAGTATTTTGACACAGTGTTGTAGATTACAACAGCTTTATATTTTAACCATCAATATTCGGGTTGTTGAACTACAAATTCAAAGATATGTTAAGAAATTTAATTGCATTTATAGTGCGGTAGGGTCTGATTTCTGACATGTTTGCTATTTTACCTCTTGTTCTTAAATTAACAGTCGGTCCATAAGGTAACAAAAGACTTCCTATATATGACAAAATGCTCAGTTAATGCCATGAGGTCTGCAATTAACATCGGGAACATTCAAAGACAACCCGTTCAACAGCCAGGGTCATATTAGGACAGGCCCTCAGCATTGTCACTGGAGTCAAACCCAGACAGAGCCGATAGCCTGTGATGCTAAACTTGTAGCCACTAGGCTACTGAGGATCTCTTGCTGGTTGTTTAATATTTTTAGACATACACACAGTTTTATTGGTAATTAGGTTCAAATATATCAGGAGTCTCTAATGCTCCATATCTGTGAAAAATTAAAATCTAATCACGATTGACAGCTTTTTGAGTCCGTGACATTTGAAGTCTTTGGACTATCTGATTCATTTTATTTTATTTTTACAGTCAGTGTATATCTGTGACCAATGAAGACTTGGATAAAATGAGGGTTTCTGAGGATCTCTTAGCTTCTTCCACAGGACAGGTAAGATTAAGTGGTGGACTCAGTTATACTTTTTGCACCCTAACACTGTTTCACCATTACTCTGCTTTTAAGGAGTACTCTCTTCTAGCATTATTTTCAAGTAAAAGTAAAGTAAATGGCTAGTTGTATTCAAGCATGTATGATTAAACTCAAATCTTTGGATGATTGAAGGTTGGGTAATAGAGGTTCTGCGGTCTCTGGTATGTTTTATGCAGCAAAAATGATACAAGCAGATAAGAAGCTATTTTTAGTTTGAAGCATCCAATGACAAACTGCACATAGCATAGACCTCCAGTTTAAAAGCGACCAGAAATTCTTTCAAGTCTGATTTTGATTTTTTCCCCCAATTTTTTCAGTTTAAATAGGCAATGTGTCTGAGCATAGCATATTGGTTTGGAATGGTTTGGTTGTGGTGTCTTTTTGGTCACGTACTATTTGATATTTAGTGCATTACTTAACTCTTATGGAAATGACATTTAAAGTGGTATCATTAGGCATATTTCACAAACAAAAATCTGTATGATCTGTGCAATCCAGATTCGGATTTGGATTCTTTGGAGTAGCTAAAATTGTGAAATGCAATTTTTTCACAAATGTTAAAATTTTCTGCAACATTTTGCCGCCATTATTTTACAAAGAATTATAAAATGAATCTGATAATCCAGTGAATCTGAATCCGTTGATCTACCTTGAGAGGTAGATCAATGGATTCATATTCCAGATTAAGATTCAAATCACATCACAAGCGAATCTGTTAATCTGAAGAATCTAGATTCAACGGATTATGGTTGTGAAATATGCCTAGTGACTCGTGCTTGTAAACCTTTTTTTGCTACATTTTCTTCTTCATCTGGATAGTATACAAGGCAATTAATTAAGGCAACATATATGAACCAGTTGGTTTCCATGGAAACTTCCTAACATATCTGATGAAAAAGCCAAGACTGAACTCAAACAGTAACAGCTGAAAGGTCTGGTATTTACAGAAAAAAGGGAAACACAGGTCTCTAAACCTTTATACCCAAACAAGCAACTGATGTGTTCAGTTCTTTAATGAATAATAGGGCCTTCAGGGGAGCTTGGAGATATTTATATAAGTTGGACATCCTGTAGCATTTGGATTGTTTGTTTTGTTGTTTTGTGGGAGAATTAACTTGGTTTAATTAACTTCCTGAGTACTGAGTTACACTTGACTACACATTCCGGCCACTGCTTTTGCATCAAATTAGAGCTTTTATATATGGAATGGAGGAGGTGGGGAAGGGGGAGTGAGTAAACTCACTGTAACTGTACTGTAAATGTCAGTTTGTGTATTTATGTAAAAGCCTATGGGGGGGGGGGGGGGGGGGCATTTGTATGTTCTATTCAGTGAGATCTCTTTTCTCAAAACTTCTGCTATCCAAACTAGAACAGTAAATATTCCCAAGTACTCATTAACCCATAAAACAATTACCATTCGCTGAGCTTCCTGCTTTTAGGACAAACACAATACATTTATTTAATAACATGGGTTTGTAGTATTGTGCAGTGATAACTCTGACAAAGAGCCACAGAACACAATAATCCTGAATTGTCTTTTAATATTTTCTTGATGGTTGATCAAGGTTTAGGATGTGATGGCATTTAATAGCTTTCCTCTCATCTTTGTGGCTATGGCTTCAAATCCAGTTCATTGTAGCACAGCACTGAGGGCCAGTCCTGATCTAATCTTAGCTGTTAGGAGTTATGTGAACTTTTACTTTCATCAAGGTTAAATTCATGCAATTATTTTTTTTTTCAATTTTGCTCTGATTGTATTTCATGAGATTTAAAAGTACTGTATTTCTTATATGTTTTGTTTTTAGGCCAAGATCTTAGAAATGGAGAAAGTAAGTAAATTTCATAAACGTTTACTACATAGGTTCATAAATTTGTTTATACAGTTATTTTTATATTAATTTTACACAAAATTAGACAACAACATCTCTCAAGTCATAGTTTGAAACCTGATCTTGACTTGAAGTGGGATAGTTTGTAGTTGCTTACCAGTGGCTGATGGTTTGCAGCGCAGAATGTTGACCAAATAATATGCATTGCTCCCCATCCATGCTGGGCCACCGTGGTGCATTGGTAACACACTCGCCTCCCACCTCTGAGGTCTGCGGTTCAAACCCCGGACTCTGTGTAGGAAAGTTGGTTAGTTGCTTACTGATGGTCGGCAATTTACAGTACAGAAACCTGACAAACTGTATCTACTGGTTTCCTCTGCCCTTAAAACTACCCGTCATGATATGAGCTATAGTGTTGACAGTGACGTTAAAACTCAAATAAATAAATCAATCCCCTCCATGCCTTTGCATATATCATGTTAAAAGTATGTTGTAGAAATAACACACGGCTAGCGTGGGGTTATGCAGGGTTTTACAAGGAATAGCGATATTAGTAACACTAAGGTGAAGCCTGAGTCTTTTCTAATGAGCTATGAGTTGTAAAACTGTGCATAACCCCATGCTAGGAGTGTGTTATTGTGATTCTAACATGACATTTAACATTTATTCCTTGTTTCTTATTGTTTTAATGAAGATTTTAAAAAGTGAAGTGGGATTATCACCCACATATGAAAAACTGGCTTGGTTTTACAACGGTGATTAACCAATCAGAATCGCGGACACAAGTGTGTCATGTTAGAATAAACTATTAAACCAAATTAGTTGGACAATTTTCATTTGATTAAGTTTGCAGATAGTAACAAATAAAGACATAGTTTGATCGCTGATTAAATCTTATTAAGAAATAGAAATAATATTGTGTTTACTAAAGCTGAATTATGGTAGCAAATAATTCAGTAAAATCTTATTGTCCCAACTTCTACTCTCAGTGTGTAATCTTCATTTCCAGTTTACTCAACACTCCTTGTTTTTTATAGTGAATTATCACTTCTGTTTGACTAACGTTGTATTATCACCCATACATTTTCCACTCTTGACATGTTCAGTTAGAAGAGAGTCTACTATTACTCAAACTTATTATTGACAAGAGTTAAGTTTAGAAGCCAATCAAGCCATCTATTTACATACATTGACTGTGTTGTTTCTTTTTTTTCATTCTTTTAACAGCAATACAAGGCAGCTGAAAGGTACAAAAAGAAATTGGAGTTTCATCTTTCAAAGGTATATCTTTAATTTTATAATTTTATTCAAATACATTGAGGATTATGTCGTAATGACATCTTCTTGAATTTAAAAAAAATTTTTTTTTTTGCTCTGTTACTAACCATTTGATGGAAAACTGGGGATGGAGGAAATTGGAGGGTTGTTATACTGTTGAATTGATACAAATTGATACAGAAACATGCATCATCAGATTGTATGTAGGGTGTATCCAGTCATGGAATTCCATTTTTGTTTTCCAGGCTGGAAAAGTCATGGAAATTGACTCCAGGGTTTGGAAAATTCATAAAAAGTCATGGAAATTAAAATGCAACCTCTTGTGAAACGGTGTTCTTCCTTTCTTTCATCCAGTATTTCAATACAAGGATACGTTTATGTAATCAGATCAAATTTTGGTGTCTTCCACATCTTCCTGTACTGTGACTTAAACCTTGTGCGTGGTTCTCAAAGGCAAAAGCTGCGGGAGCTACTTGTAGTTCCTGTCATGTTCAACAGTCACATCTTACCTCGTGGCCTCAGTACATGTCTCTTTTATGCCACAAAGCATGTAAAAGGTCCTTGATTTTAAAGCTTTGGTCATGGAGAAGTCATAGAAAAGTCTGGAAAAAATATTTAGAAATTTAGTAGATACACCTTGAGTATGCCATGTGTTGATTTCTCTGTTTTTCTACAACTTTTTATCTTTAACATGGCATATCACAACATTTACCATTTAAATACAAGCGCTTTGTTCTCTTCCAGATTGAAGAGTTAGAAGAAAAGTATAAACTACAGCAACAGATGAGAGAAGGTGAGGCCCTTTTAGTGTTTTGTGTTTAATCACCTCAGAACAGAGAAAAATTGAACCCTTTAAAGTTCAATCTTAGGATCTGTTAGCAGTCTTAGAAATATCAATTGTATTGTATATTTATTCTGTATGCAATATCTCCTTTACTGCACAAGTACAGCCCAAGCTCTGAATTAACTGACATTTTCCTAACTAAACAAGGCCGAAAAGTCCTTTGATCTACATGTGTGAGCTGAAATGCCATTAGACGTGAGTAGTGCACTAGAGTTTATGAAAGTCTAGTGGCAAAAATAAAGTCTGTGTCAGTTACATCCCGTGCCCATCTAGGTACTAAAGTTAGCCCTTTTGCTGCTTAACTTCATTGATGAGACAGTTATTTATCATATGCCATAGTTCATGAAATCCCTGTGACCAAAAAAAAGGATACACGCATAAAAAAGTGATCTTTAGGAGTATGAGCCTTGCGAGAGCTTGGGCCTAAAAACAGATTCTCAGAAATAACTGTATATCAACGTCTGGGGTTCTTACCCTGGTTCTGGTTACCCACTAGGTCATAGGGGCAGAGAAATAAATAAGTTTACCCATATATTGTTGAGTTATAAATCATAAGGATATAAATATTGCTGCCAAAGAATACTCAAGTACTTCTGGGGTAATGAGTATTCTAAATATCGCTGTGACCGGGTGGTCGGTATTTCGCGATTGGGGTCAATTTGGGAAGATCTCGAGTGCTTTCTTGTCCACTCGAAAGTCATTGGCTACTTCAACATATTATATTATCACCCACTTGGTCATGGTTTTTGGGATGACTAAACATGACAACACTGCAAAAAGTCGGAATTCTTTGTATATTGGGACGTTTTATATAATACTCCTCATTTTATAACAATATAATAAGTTTTGATTACCTTTCACCACTATTTTTCATACGAAGACACCATTTGTTTCTGGAGAGGAAGAAATGTGCATACTAAAACTGTTACATGCGAATACCAAACTGCGAGCCAAATTTGGGTAGCTCAGGTACCAGGGTGGATTTTAACCACTTGTCACAGCCTTAATTGTAAATAAGTACCAATTTGAGGAAGGATTGCTTTTTTTTTCTGCTTATATATTCCCATGTTTGCAGTTATCACCTGCAAATAGTGTAACATAAGTCAATATCTTTTTCATGTGAAACAAAAAAAAAAAAAAAAAAAATAATAATAATTTCTGTTTGGCCTATCACTGAAAAGTGTACTCATTAGAAAGTAATAGTCAAACAGTATTAGTCAAAGAATACTCATAGTGCCTTATAATGAATTATTCCGGGTATAGATTACTTTTTTCCACTGACAATATTGTCACAAAAAGTGACATAAATTGCGTCAATTTTTGTTACACTTCAGGGACATATTATGGCATCTTTGTTTTCTTTTATCACTGAAAAACTGAAAAAACTACTTCATGAAGAAAGTACAATGTATGAAAACTTCACACATGACCCTGTGCTCCACAAGTTACCCTGTGTATATTTTCCACTAAATTAAATAAAATAAAAAAACACACTAGTGTACTAAGCCTTGATGGACAATCTCTATTTACTGTTTACTATCATGTATCACTTAGTCACCACCCTGCCCAGTCAATGCTCTGCACAGCTGTTACCACTGCATTTTCACTGACGTAAAATTTGCCTAGTATCTATGTAAATCAGAGGACATTGTGAGACAACATAAAGAATTTTCAATAAATTGTATTGATTTTAAACTGCAAGGTCAGTTTTATTATTTCTAGGTTAGAGACTAACATTTTGTTTCATGAAATCAGAGTTTCAGTTATTTAGTAATTGCTCAGGTAATTGATTTGTTAAATATAAAGATTTTTAAGATATTTTGAAATTTAATAAGTGTATTACATTTAGTATCATTGTTGCATTTTAGTGTCACACAATGCAAAATCTGTATAAAATTTTTCTTAGTGATGTCAGCTCTGACTCTGTAAAACTAGAATTCCATAAATCAACAGGATTTGCTTTAATTTCTGATGGTAGAACTTTCAAAGTAATTCCATGTGTACCAAAGTTTGAATTAAATTTGTTCTACTTATTCAGAATGTGACTGTAAGTGCTGTGAAATTGTTCACAAGTGCTGTGAAATTGTTTAAAATTTTAGGTTCAATGTTTGGTATCTTTTATAGATTAGCATACCTGTGTCTGGTTTGATCATTTGGCAGTCCTCTGTCATTGGGTCCTATCCCCAGTGGCAGGTTAAAGACCCTCAAGGACGTTGATAAATGGTCATCCTTGAGCCTCTATCTTCCAGTTAGGGGAATGTCAGTTACTTGTGAGTTGGGGCTGTACGTGTACAGTCGGATTGGTTAAATAGCCCTAGATATTGCGCTGAGTATAAATGCATAATAATAATAATAATAATCATGTCTAACTTACATTTTCCACACTGGATAAAAGGACAGAAACCCACCATAAAATCTTGTAATTTTGTTAAAATATTCAAACCTATCATCCATAGATATTTAGGATAAATCTCACTGTATTCTCAATAGAACCTAAGTTTTACACTTGGGTAAAAATAAATTTTTTTGTCACCATGTAACTTGTTGGAAATGTTTTTAGGTTTTTCCCGAGTCTGAATCTTGAATGTTTGAATCAATCTTCATTTTAGCGATGGAGATTGAGTGAACTGCTGAACTTTTACAAACATTGTTGCAACACTGATAACTGTATTAAATCATATTTTGCCCAAGAATTACGGCTGCAGTTTAGTATACTGAAATAAATGGTTGTCTTGGGCTGTAGAAGCAGTCTACAGTTTAATATTCAATGTTTTAAATGCTGAAGCAAAGATTCTGCAACGATTGTTCACTGCTTGAAACCGTGTCATTCCAAGGAATCTAAGGACTTCATTTTATGAATACTTAAAGTTTTGAGCCAGGGTTTATTTTTATTAAAGGTGGTAGGGGCTGTGACTGTAAGCTTTAGTGAAGGAGTGGTTAATAATAGTTTTTAGTATTTATCACTTTATTATTGTCATACAAACTTAATTTGTAGCTTTGTTTTTGCCAGAAGGAAATAGATAAATATAGGTTAATATAGAATTTCAACATTTTTCTTACTTTGATGATACACTTTAGTCACTAGAGTTTAAAGATTTTCTTCATTTACCTTGGTGTTTGATAAGTTTTAAATCAAAAGCGTTCAATCAGTCACTTGTCTCTCACCTCTGTGATGGTGGGTTCAAATTTGTTTTATGGCAACATGATCATCTTTCTTGATATAACCTTAACATTTGATAAAAAATCCCATGCTTTAAATCCTCCACTTAGGACTGGTGAAGTAGTCACTAAATTAAATATTGTTTTAAGAGGGATTTTAAATTTGTCACTTAATAAGTTAATAATGCAGAATTTGAGTTGCATAAAAGATTTGGGGTAGTATTCATCAAACTAATCAAAGTCAACCTTAAATTTTGACATGAAGTCTTCCACTGAAAGTCAGTTGTACAGGCATACAAAGTGAGATTTTAATGTTATCAAAAAAGTCTTACCCAAAGTATATTCTTAAACTAGTATTTGAGTCTTAACTCAAGTATGTGGTTTAAATCCTGAATTATACATTGTCTTGTATTTGAGTTTTGTGTCTGAGTTTTTTTAAAAAACTTTTTTACAATTACAATCCCTGATGTCTGTAACGTGAATCACTAAAAAATGTGGTGAACTGTATTGATTGAAGAGAGGAAACCTCTAAGACTGGCAAAACAAAGAATAATAGTATAAAGGGTAAAAATACTTGTGAAGAGCCAAAAAAGAAAAACTTGTGTCCAAAGGGCAACAGACAACTGGCCAAATACATAGATTTCCTCTTATTCCTTGAAAAATATATTAGAATTACAACAGTGAACTTAGGACTAATGTAACTAAAGGCATGTGAAGTAACATTGCGAAAAAAATGGTCAAAATTTAGAAATAGAAGAGTAAGAAATGTAAAATTTACTACAGTATGTGAAATGTGGCACTGGTGTGCACTTTTAAAAATTAAAATTAAGACAAAATTCCCCTGATTTTTGCCAAATTTGCTTCAGGAGGTCAGAGGGCCAATTTAGTCATAAATAAAACATCACAAATACATGTATATAAAGAATTTCCCACAATTCAAAATAATTACTGGGTGGGGAGTGTAGGGTTCCTCACTGGCGAATATCACATACTGTGGATAACCCCACCTTTCACACTCTGACTTACATTTATGAGAAAGAAAAAGACCAATTGAACTCAGTGAAACCATTAAAACAGAAAGACTGTCTCGTACATCTTAAGACCATTAAATAAATGCTTGACAGAGTGCAGCTTAAACTTTAGAAATAGAATAAACATTGCAGTGCTTTTAGATATATGTTTGATAACTTGTGCGACTAAGGACATTTATGTTCATTGTGACTTAATCTGTTCCTTTTTATTACCCCACAGCCCTTAATGGCTGTTGGGGTATTGTTTTTACCCATGGTGTCCGGATGGTCGGGCGGGCGGGCGTCCGGGCGGGCGGTCGGGTGGGCGGGCGGCGGGAAATAGTTTGTCCGGGCTGTATCTCAGAAACCGTAAGGTGTAGGAAGTTGATACTTGGTAGGGACATTGGTTAGGGGGTGTAGCTGTGCAACGTCATGGTCTGACCTTGATTTGACCTTGCCGTAGTGACCTTGAGTTTGAAAATCTTGTCCGGGCTATATCTCGGAAACTCTAAGGTGTAGGAAGTTGATACTTGGTAGGGAAATTGGTTTGGGGGTGTAGTTGTGCAACGTCATAGTCTGACCTTGATTTGACCTTTGACCTTGCTGTAGTGACCTTGACCTATAAAATCTAGTCCGGGCTATATCTCGGAAACCGTAAGGTGTAGGAAGTTGATACTTGGTAGGGACATTGGTTAGGGGGTGTAGTTGTGCAACGTCATAGTCTGACCTTGATTTGACCTTTGACCTTGCTGTAGTGACCTTGACCTATAAAATCTTGTCCGGGCTATATCTCGGAAACCGTAAGGTGTAGGAAGTTGATACTTGGTAGGGATATTGGTTAGGTGGTGTAGGTGTGCAGCGTCATGGTGTGACCTTGATTTGACCTTTGACCTTGCCGTAGTGACCTTGACCTATAAAATGTTGTCCGGGCTATATCTCAGAAACTGTAAGGCTTGGGAAGTTGATATTTGGTAGGTACATTGGTTAGGGGGTGTAGGTGTGCAACGTCATGGTGTGACCTTGATTTGACCTTTGACCTTGCCGTAGTAACCTTGACCTATAAAATGTTGTCCGGGCTATATCTCAGAAACCGTAAGGTGTAGGAAGTTGATACGTGGTACGGATATTGGTTAGGGGGTGTAGGTGTGCAATGTCATGGTGTGACCTTGATTTGACCTGTGACCTTGCCGTAGTGGCCTTGACCTATAAAATCTTGTCCAGGCTATATCTCAGAAACCGTAAGGTGTAGGACGTTGATACTTGGTAGGGATATTGCATAGGGGGTGTAGGTGTGCAGCGTCATGGTCTGACCTTGATTTGACCTTTGACCTTGCCGTAGTGACCTTGACCTATAAAATGTTGTCTGGGCTATATCTCAGAAACCGTAAGGTGTAGGAAGTTGATACTTGGTAGGGATATTGATTAGGGGGTGTAGGTGTGCAACGTCATGGTCTGACCTTGATTTGACCTTTAACCTTGCTGTAGTGACCTTGACCTATAAAATATTGTCCGGGCTTTATCTCGGAAACTGTTAGGTGTAGGAAGTTGATACTTGGTAGGGATATTGCTTAGGGGGTGTAGGTGTGCAGCGTCATGGTCTGACCTTGATTTGACCTTTGACCTTGCCGTAGTGACCTTGACCTATAAAATGTTGTCTGGGCTATATCTCAGAAACCGTAAGGTGTAGGAAGTTGATACTTGGTAGGGATATTGATTAGGGGGTGTAGGTGTGCAACGTCATGGTCTGACCTTGATTTGACCTTTAACCTTGCTGTAGTGACCTTGACCTATAAAATATTGTCCGGGCTTTATCTCGGAAACTGTTAGGTGTAGGAAGTTGATATTTGGTAGAGACATTGGCTAGGGGGTGTAGGTGTGCAGCATCATGGTGTGACCTTGATTTGACCTTTAACCTTGCCATAGTGACCTTGACCTATAAAATCGTCAGGGCTGTATCTCGGAAACCGTAAGGTGTAGGAAGTTGATACTTGGTAGGGACATTGGTTATTGGCTATAGGTGTGTATTATCATGGTGTGACCTTAATTTGACCTTGACCTTTAAAATCTTGTTACACCTTTGGGTCTGTCTGTTGATGCAGATTAAGCAAAAGTCATATTAGAATTTATTAAGAATTTTACTTTCATAACTTCCCATTGTAAGAGATAGAATTTCATCAAGTGAGCCGCAGATTTTACTCCAACACCACACATAAGCATTCATTAAATGTATTACCACTTCTGTATGCATGGTAATATTCAAACCATCTAAACCATAATTCGGAAATGCAGATGTATATAAAGAGTGTTGAATTTTAGCTTACTGATTAATGCCATTGAATTATCTTGTTTTAATACTTCATCTTTATACGCATTATCTTTCTTTTAAACATTATTTCTCCATTTAAACATTGTTTGGACCTTTATATAACTGACAGTGCTCTGAAAGTATCCAGAAGTTTGTACTGGTACAGTACTTCTATATCTCATGGTGTTGAAAATATTTCCCAAGGCTGTGGGGTACGGGCATCTCTGATGCTATTTTTATGAATTGTTTTAAACTTCATTTGTTCATAGAGTTGGTTAGGGTCAGTTATAGTTTCCTGGCTTGACCTGGTGTGCCGGCAAATTATCAAACATATTTGATATTTCACCAACTCTCCATGACTCTTGATCTTAACCATGGCTTAGCCCACCTGGAAACCGTCTTGTCTTGTCACCACTTCCAAACCTATACTGTCCTATATTGTTACCATCTTGTCAGGATACACTTGTCGGTTTGTCGTTTTCAAGTTCCTGGACATTACTCCATGACAAGACTTAGAACAACACTAAATGTACTTGAAAGGAAACAGGCAGATGGCAATTTTCAAGTCTTTGATCATAGAGTTGGTTTCATCACAGCAGGACAAGCCGAAAACACAGTAGGACAAGACGTAACAAGAAACAGACAAGATGGTTACAGCAACAGACAAGCTGGAAAATCTGTAGGACAGACTGGCTTCATATCACCAAACTCATGGCTTATCGTTTATGGTATCTGTGTAAAAGGTGAATTGGAGCACGGAACGCATCATTTGAAATTTTAACATTGACGTAAGGTTAAACTTTTAAGTGGGATACAGAGCAGGACAGAGGAAAGGAACTGTCAGCCACAGCAACCTACACTTTCTCGGAGTTTTGAGTTTTCACCTTTGAGAAACTTTCAAAGTTATAAAGAGATATTAACACTTCAGAAACTTTCAAAGTTATAAATATTTTGAAAAATTCCCCCCCCCCCCCCCCCCTGCATAAAAAAAAAATTTTTTTTTAAAAGGTAAAAAAAAGTTAAACAGAAAAATTGAAAGATGCCAGTTTTTCTGTCCCCAGGTTAGTTACTTGTCAGATTTCAGATCTTCTCCTGCCAAGCCAGTGCACCAATTAATGCTTTGCCTCCTTCAAGGGATTCCTGCAGTTTTCATCCACTACTACAGGTTCATTTGCTATGGCTGCTACATCATCTGCTGGGGGGATGCCCTGGCTACTCTGCCTTGGTTTTGTCCTCAGTATGTTGTGCAACACAACACATGTCAAAACAATGTCACTGACAACCTTTGGGCTTTGACCCATTGTACCTAAGTATGGCCTAGAATCTCCTGGATCTGAAGATCTTGTAGTTTGCTATTCTCACATCCCTAGCAGGGTTCGCGATTACGCCGTCCGAGTATATTAAACACGCGGTATTTCAGATTTGGACGCAAATTTCGGTTGTCAGTGCGTCCATCGGGACGCGATTTTTATGAAGGAAATATTTCTGCTTTAGAAGCGAATTTCGGTGGCACGAAGCGTAGATATGCAAGCAATATATATATAACACTGAAAATAAGCTTTATATTTTAAAATTAAATGGTTTCGAGCGATTTCCTGGCAAGTTGTTTACGTCTACCATTGTAAAGTGAGATATTTCGTACACTAGCATATCTACTCAAAACGTTATATATCGAAAGAAAGGCTGATCTCTGCACGGAAACAGTCGAAACGACAAGCCAGAACGGTGAATTTCGTGGGAGACAAACTATTTTACCAAACCTCGGAAACTCCTGATATTTAACCCCGGAAAGTTGCCCGGAAAATAAAAGCTGTAAAATTCAAAAATATTTACAGAGGATGTAACAAAAAAAACTATATCTCTGGGACTACTCAATGAATTTTTGTCAAACAAAAAGCAATGAACCCTACAAATTTTTATATTTCAAACAGTATCAATGCCATATTTGTAGCTTAAATACAAAATAAATTTCAATCTAATTGCACTAAAATGAAGTTTGTTGACTGGGGTTCAGCTTTTTAAAATATTTTTAGCATTTATTTATGTACAGATGCATATTATTTATCAGTATAAAGGAAATTGGATAGTGCTTATATATATTTAAATGTACCTGAATTACGGGAGAAAAATTATTACTTGCACCCAATTTTCATACAGTGGTACCCCTTTTTGATGAGCTATAAAGTACAAGGTACCCGACGTTTCATAACACTAACGCAAACACTGGACTCAGGAAAAAATGATTGGGACTCCATTTTTCGGAGGACATGTAGTCCGTTGGACTCCATATTTTAGAGGTACTTCGCTAACCCTGCCTAGTGAGTTGTGTTCTTCTGTAGGGTTTAACAAGCCATGGCAACAAGGTGAAGGTGTTGTCACCAAGCAAAAAAAAAATAGTACCAATCAGGCCCTCCCTCCCCAAGGGGTTCAGCCTTCAGGTGGCGAAAACCCCAAGGTGCCATCCTCGATCTTTTTCTGCAACTTGCAGCAGTTAAATATTTCTGCATCTGATGAAGATCCACTTGATCCAGCATCTATCCAGTTAAATCTGTGGTCTGCATCAACCAGGGATAGCAGCACCAGGGAAAAGAAGCCCTTACATTTGTAAAATTCACTCTTAGATTTCTTTGGCTTCTTCATGGTGATATGTTTCCTGTCTGGTGCCCCAAGGCCCCCAAGAGAGTGGGGGACGTTCCATCTGGTCCCAAACTTCTCCTTTATCTGTTTCCAGTCTTCTGGAGTGGTGGGGCAGATCAAATACTCTTTCTGGAATTCACTTGGGATGGCCCTGCAGACAGTTCGGGCGAATTTGTGGTTCAGCCTGAACCAGTCAGTGATACTGTAATGACTGATATGTTTCTCCAGTTACCAGGTCTCAGTAATATTGCCAGTTTCAATCCAACTTGTAGGGCTTCCTAAAATTGGTGACTTCCATCTTGATGCGATGGTGTATGGTTTCTTACATTAAAAACTGCAAGGGGCATCCTGACAAAATTCTGGTAATCAGGGGTATCAATCTGTATTAAGTTGGCCAGGAGGTTGTTATAGTATCCTTTTTCTTCCCTTTTGAGGATCCATATCATGACCCAGGGGTGTAGTGGCTTTCTTCTTTGGCTGGTGGTGGGGGCTGTGGTGAAGGTGCTGGCTGTATGACAAGTACTGGTGCTGGGTTTAGGTGTGTCCTTTTTAGTCTGTAAACCAGAATGAAAATCAAAATATTAAACTCAATAAAAAAGAAAAGGGCCCCAAGCTTTTGAAGAAAATGTCTCTGATGTAGAACTGGGATCTTTGCAGTGATAGATGATCATTAACAGTAGCAACAAGGTGTTTATATAGTGTTGCATGGATCCGGACTTGCGATCCTGGTTCCAGAAATTAATCAGTCTGGTTGGGGTGGATCAGGACACTGCTACAGTCTTGTTGGTTTGTCACTACGGCTTGTCGTGACCTGATATGACTTGTCAATTAGGGCTTTACTTCTTGCCCTGATAGTTCCTGTCTAAGTGTGAAGAAAAACATCCTGATCCCAGGTCAGGATCTGGATCCAGATGAGCTGGCATGCACTACGTCCTGTCAGGGAGGTGAAACCGACCCAGATTCAATACTTTTTTCTTGGTTTTCTGATCCCAGACACAGCTAACCGATGGACCCTGTCCTGATATGACCAGGGCGATTGAAACAGATACGAAACTCAAGCTTTGACCTTCACAAACAAGTGAACACCTAGTCCTTAAAGGGTCTTTCAATTGAGTTTTACCCTGCTATCTGGTAATCCTTGATAAGTAGTAGAAGTACTTTAAATTTATTAGTCCCTGGAAAATTCCACTTAATTGGGTTTAATTGTATAATTAGTATTTCATGGAATAATAGAAGTGTTATATTGATACAAGTACTATTTATATCATCATAATGAATAGTATAACTGTTATGAGATCTTCAACTGTACAGAATATTATGTCACATGTACTGACAGGCAAACTTGCATGACCTTAACACATGTTCATATAAACTGCACATGTTATCTTGTGGAGGCATCTTACGGGTCTGTCTATTGTGAGCTTGATTCAATTAATTACATAATATGATGCAAATATCTGTAATTTTTAAAATAATCTTCAATATTTATTGGCAAAAATATAAGACCTAAATTATGCTTAAGGAATTTGTAGCTCCTCAAGCAAGAGAAAAAAATTGTAATTGTCTTCAGCTTTTTTTTATTCATTATCATTTCGTCAGGAGACATTTAATCAATCATAAAATATATACATAGACAAATGCACATTGTTACCAAATGAAAATGTGAACACAGAATATTATTAATAATAGAAAATACACATTGTAATCCGCATCACATTTACCTAAAATGTGCTATATATTTGCAACTATTTTTTACAATACAACATTTGAAATGCCATAAAATTGAAATTGTGCACATTTATATTATAAGTAATTATCTTTTTTATACCACTTTTAGCTAATATTTTGTGGATTGTACAAATTTCATGCACTGGTACATTTCGTTAAATTAATCTTTTGCACGTTTAAATCTCTTTTGGGCTTTCTGTCAATATTTTCTTTATCCACCAATTTCAGACAGTTCATTTCACATCTGCCATCTACGTGTAGCATGCACTTAGATCTAGTTTCGAGATCATATCCATTCAGTCATGAGCATGACTCCCAAAATTAACTTAAACATGAATGAAGAGTAAAACACACAAAAAATATACTGTAAGAGAGTGAAGAAAAATGGAAAGTTTATGGGTGAATCAGGGGCCGATTTCACAAAGGGACTTAAGTCCAGATTTAGGCTTAAATCTAAGACTTTTGTCTTAAATTTTGTCAAAAAACTGCTAAGTCTGTCAGGTCTTAGACTTAGCGGATTTCACAAAGCAGCTAAGTCCATGAAATTGCTAAGTCAGTGGACTTAACTTTTAAGTCTGGGAGGTAGTGGGCTTAAATTTTGTAAAGAGGACTTAAATATGGCTGTCATAAACTTTTCTCCACTTCAAAATTTGAAATGGCTGTAAATAAATTATAATGATGCAGAACACCTCACTAAAGTAGTGTTTGGGAAGTTTATACATGTATGTGCTAACAAGGTTTTCAATTTCAAAACAGCACTTATCCTTAGATAAAATACATTAAATGAAGAATATGTGGCACCAATATTATATTTTGAATAGATACAAAAGGTCACATGACACAGAAAACCACTGTGGTTATATGATAAGCCTGGACTTAGCTAAGTCACCTTTGTGAAATCCATTTTTCTAGCTAAGACCAAAGTCTTAGATTTAAGTCCAAGACTTAGCCAAAAAAGGGACTTAGTTTAAGTCCTTTAGTGAAATCGGCCCCTGGTGTTTCAAGATGGCTAATTCTGCAATGATTAGTGAGAGAGGGTGTAGAACAGTGAATCATCCTTTGCATTATGTTACTCCAGTCTTTTATTACCAAATATATATGGGGGTTATATTCTGTAAATATTGAAAAAAAAAAGTAAAAAAATCATATATTGATAAAATAACTAACATTGATCAGAAATAAATACATGTACTTATACAGTTGGATATTGGATATTTGTGCAAAGACGTTTTATTGTGAATTGTTTATATAATATACTTTGTTGATGAAAAATAGCAAAAAATAAATTTCTCTGAGTTTCTTATTTTTTTCACAAATTTATAAAAGATATTAATTGTACAGTAAAAAAAACTGCACTTTCAAGTGGGAAATCCAAAAATATATAGCTGAAATTTATATGTGTACACAAACTCATCCAAGTCCCAGTGTGCTATAAATGATGCAGGTTACATTGTCAGATTGGCCCTTTCCGCTAATAGTGTTTAATTAATGCCATCTAAAAGGGAATAACATGCAGCTAAATTTATTACCGGGGAAGTATTGTTGTGCTGCAGCCATTTAAGGCTGTGTGGGTACTGTTTTCAGATATCACCCATAGTGTCAAGTTGGTTGGGTGGGTGGCAGGAAAAATCTTGCCTGGGCTAGATCTCAGAAATGGCCAGGTATAGGAAGTTGTTACTTGGAGACATTGGTTGCAACTTCATGGTGCGAACATGAAATGACCCTTGTCTGGGCCCTATTGTGGAAACTGTAAGGTGTTGGAAGTTGGTATATGGTAGGTATATTGGTAGGAGGGTGGAAGTGTGCAGCGTCATTGTGTGACCTTGAACCTGGCCACAGTGATCTTGACTTGAAAAATCTTGTCTGGACTAGATCTCAGGAAACCATGAGGTATAAGAAGTGATACTGAGCAGGAATATTGGTTGGTGGGTGTAGGTTTGCAGTGTTATGGGGTAACCTTGATTTGAACTTTGACCTTGCTGTTGTGACATTAACCTTTTAAAAAATTTTGTCCAGGCTTCACAAGTTTAGTGTAGGAATTAATACCATCATCTTGCAATTTAGTTGTCTTGTTTTGAGACTTTTTTTTTACATACATTTTCTTCTAAGTGTTATTTATCCTGCACCTTAACATAACTCACACCGTCTGTTCAGAAACACTCCCAATCTTTGTGTTTTTTCATCTCTTCTATATCTTAAAGTGTCTAATGCTATTTTCCCAGGCTGTTGGCCACAGGCATCTCTAATTAAAAATAGAAATAATACATAATAAAGTTTTCCTGATTATATACTTTATTTCTTTGTTAAAAAGAATCAGCCTTTATTGTATTCAATAATTTTTAGCATAATATTGTTGAAAGTTTTAAGTATAGAGTGTTTAAAAGCTTAAAAGAAAATTATATAATGAAAAAAAAATCATTTTTTTTGATCGAGTATTTCCAGGTTGAAAGTACAAAAAATCATACTTCAAAATATAATTTTTCTTTCTTAACCCCCCCCCCCCCCCCCCCCCAAAAAAAAAAAAAAAAAAAAATAAAAAAAAAAAAAAAAAAAAAAAAAAAAAAAAAAAAAATATTAAATTTAAGAAAACAACATAAATTAATAAAGATTCTTTGGGAATATGCCCTGTATTAGAATGTCTTAAGGCTTGATCTCAGAATATATTTCTTTTCATGTGCATATTTATCATGTTATTTGACATTAGGTTAGAGTAAATAATGTTATTACCACAGTAAATAGTGGTTACATTTTAGTTACGAATAAATGTTAATTGTAATTTGTACTAGTAACCAGTATAATAATATAATTTTTTATAAGGAAATCAACTCAACAACCCTATAAACACATGTTCATTCAAGGTAAATATTAATAAACAAATACAAGTGTTATGTTTTGGCTGTGCCAAGGGTATAGAAAAGAAATTGTCAGCAACATCAGCAATTTACCCCACACAATTGAGGTGCAATAAAGCCTTTTAGTTAAATAAAAGATTAAAAAACAAAACAAAAAAAAAAACAAAAAAAAGCAGGATCACCAGGATCAATCCGGAATTATTCTAAATTTTTGCAGGGTTTTTCTATCATACAAACATTTTCAAGCATTATGCCCTTCATAGTAGATTTACTTTTAAGTAAATATGTTCAAGCCCTGAGTAAACATTTATCTTCACTTGGTCTAGTACTGTCAAAAAAAATCTTTACCATGGACAAAATTCAGCTGTATCACTACTGGCACTTCTGTGAGGAATGCAACTGACACTGTCATTTATTTTCTGTATCATGTTTATCTTGTCTTTATCTAAACCTGTTAAATATTTTGCCCAATCATATAACAACGTAACTTTGTTTTTCTGAACTCTTTAATGTCTTTATTGTGTTTCATTATCATTGGAATGTTCTTGGAATTATTATGATGTTATTGATTTAAATTAACAATATAAAAATATACAAACAAATAAAATTCTAAAATTGGCCAAATTATTTGATTATATTCATAAACAACTTAAATATTTAAGGCATTTACTTGAAGTAAGCGTAATTGTGTTCGTTTGAAATTCAAAATTGTGTTGAAAATTATTTTAAAGTTTTCGGATTTCATGGTGAAAATTTTACTGTGCCGGTATAGGATCTGGCATATTAGATAATTACATGTCAGAAATTGTCGAAATTTGAAATGAAATCAATAGAGTCATCAATGCGGGGAACAGGCCACCAGTCCAAAAAAAGTTTGCACGACTGTGTTTATTGTGATAAATTAAAAAAGATAAAAATAGTGTAAAAACATATTAATCATTATGTTATTGCCCAAAACACCTTGTACCAGTAAAGTAAAAACAAGCCAAAAGATAAATTATGCATCTAATAAGATTATTTAGGGATTAGTTGGGGGGTAAATCATGACGGTGGAACAGTGGTTTAACTGTTACTCATTTCTTTAAGGAGTACTTGGCCATTCTGTGACTAGATTGAAACCTGGGGCCATATTCTGCAACAATACTTTGATAAGGCGACCTTAGATCTAAGTAAGGGATGGTTTTTCAGTTAAAATTTTCTTGCACTTTGTATTCACAAAACAAAAGTTAGGAAGGTTTAGTTTCATTATTTCTTACTTAAATTCTAAGAAATACTAGTACTTGAAATCTTAGTTGGAAATGATCTAAGTATTGATGTAAACTACGGCGCAGGAAATTATTTTGAAACATTAAGATTGTTGTCAATGTATTGATTTTTACCCCACAGCCCTTAAGGGCTGTCCTGGCGGGCTGGCGGGCGGGCGGGCGGCGGTAAAAAGTTTGTCGGGACTGTATCTCAGAAACCGTAAGGTGTAGGAAGTTGATACTTGGTAGGGACATTGGTTAGGGGGTGTAGGTGTGCAACGTCATGGTGTGACCTTGATTTGACCTTTGACCTTGTCGTAGTGACCTTGAGTTTGAAAATCTTGTCCGGGCTATGTCTCAGAAACCGTAAGGTGTAGGAAGTTGATACTTGGTAGGGACATTGGTTAGGGGGTGTAGTTGTGCAACGTCATGGTCTGACCTTGATTTGACCTTTGACCTTGCCGTAGTGACCTTGACCTATAAAATCTAGTCCGTGCTATATCTCGGAAACTGTAAGGTGTAGGAAGTTGATACTTGGTAGGGATATTGGTTAGGGGGTGTAGGTGTGCAACGTGATGGTGTGACCTTGATTTGACCTTTGACCTTGGCGTAGTGACCCATAAAATCTTGTCTGGGCTATATCTCAGAAATCGTAAGGCGTAGGAAGTTGATACTTGGTAGGGATATTGGTTAGGGGGTGTAGGTGTGCAACGTCATGGTGTGACCTTGATTTGACCTTTGACCTTGCTGTAGTGACCTTGACCTATAAAATCTTGTCCGGGCTATATCTCGGAAACCGTAAGGTGTAGGAAGTTGATATTTGATAGGTACATTGGTTAGGCGTGTAGGTGTACAACGTCATGGTGTGACCTTGATTTGACCTTTGACCTTGCCGTAGTGACCTTGACCTATAAAATCTTGTCCGGGCTATATCTCAAAAACCGTAAGGTGTAGGAAGTTGATACTTGGTAGGGACATTGGTTAGGGGGTGTAGGTGTGCAGCATCATGGTCTGACCTTGATTTGACCTTTGACCTTGCCATAGTGACCCTGACCTATAAAATCTTGTCTGGTCTATATCGCAGAAACCGTAAGGTGTAGGAAGTTGATACTTGGTAGGGACATTGGTTATCGGCTATAGGTGTGTATTATCATGGTGTGACCTTAATATGACCTTTGACCTTGTCGTAGTGACCTTGACCTTTAAAATCTTGTTGCACCTTGGGGTCTGTCTTTTGATGCAGATTAAGTACTGTTAATTCATATTAGAATTTATTAAGAATTTTACTTTCATAACTTCCCATTGTAAGAGATAGAATTTCATCAAGTGAGCCACAGATTTTGTTCCAACACGGTACCGCACATAAGCATTCATTAAATGTATTACCACTTCTGTATGCATGGTAATATTCAAAACATCTAAACCATAATTTGGCCATGCAGATGTAGATAAAGAGTGTTGAATTTTAGTTTGCTGATTAATGCTGTCATCTTGTTATTAAATTGTCTTGCTTTAATACTTCATCTTTACATGCATTATCTTTCTTTTAAACATTATTTTCTCCATTTAAACTTGTTTGGAACTTTATATAACTGACAGTGCTCTGAAAGTATCCTGAACTTTGTACTGGTACAGTACTTCTATATCTCATGGTGTTGAAAATATTTCCCTAGGCTATGGGGTATGGGCATCTCTGATGCTATTTTTTATATTTGGCAGGTGCAAAGAACATGGCAAGAGCTTTTACAAATCAGCAGGATGCGCACAAGAAGTCTTCCATTTTCAGCGTGAAAGCTGGTTACAAAGAATGCACACAGGTTTAAATACATTCTATTTCCCCCTTTGAAAACTAACAGGTTTTAAATCATATTTGACTTTGAGTGAGCAAGAAAAAGTTATATTTATAATTGTTACTGACCATGGTGTGACCTTGATTTTTGCAACTTACATAACTATTTTAACTAGTGATTTAGCGCTGACACTGTGTCCATTGTCTAACTTTGAAAGGTATTATTAAGGTCTAGGATGTATATAATGCACATATTGGTGTTAGAGTGCAGGTGTTTAGTATGATTATCCCAATTTGAGTCTTGACTTTGAAACCATGACTGTTTATGTTTTATCACTTACTCATTTTGGCCACAAATATGGGATCAAATTTGTCGAAGTTACTTCTTGTTAAAACTTTAAAAAATACTTTGAAAATTTTTAATTAAGAGCAAACAGTTAATTGCAAGTTTATGTTTTCATCTGCAACATTTGACTTTACCATATTCATGTTCTGCTCAAAAGCATCCTTGTCAAGACCAGGGTGTTTTTAACTAAAACTTATCAGATGTAATTAAAGTAAAATCAGTGTTTCCTGGGTCTCTCTTTATTGGAGGGGAATTGACTCCCTCCTTTGAAAACCGGGTGTCAATGTAAATTTTTTGGGGTCAGTTAAAATGAGCCAATTCATAGTTCCATTTACTATAATATATAAAAAAACAATGCTGAAATAACTCCCATTGCGCATGTGTACCACATATCCTCGTGAAGCCTTCCCTTCTTGGCCTTTTGATCCTGTGCATATACAGTGAAAAAATAGCAAATCTGTCATTTTTATTTTGAAATTGGAAAAAATAAAGAATTGCTTCATATACAGATTAAATATCGCTATTTGTTTTATAAATAATTCTGCATCAGTCTGACCCTCATAAAAATAATATGTGCATAAATTGCTTGGTTTTTGAAGTAAATTTATGCATGTTTGTATGTAAATGGATACACTGAAAATATACATAAATTGGTTTTAACTTCCACGAATTTTCAATCAACAAGACAACGTGAAAGTTTTGAAACACTATCCATTTCAAGTAAATCAGCAATTTAAATGAATCCTTGATGTAGAAGATGGTAAATAATTTTTTTACCACGGCATTTGCATTTGAAATTATGAATACTCTGTGAGGTGATATTTAAAGACAACTTGTAGCCAGGTCTTATTTGGCAAAAATACAATGGAAAGCTTAAATGATCTGGTCAAATTGTAAAAGATATAGACTCTTACAGGTTAAGGACCGAATGCACCCCTTTGGTATTATCCAACATGATAGAATCAGATATGAGGCTTCCTGAAACTGAAGAATATGATGAAAATTTTTTCAAAAATTGAACCAAAAATAACAATGTTCTATTTATTTTAATAGAGGAGATGTGCTATTGGTGTCAATACCTACCAATTCTGTAAACATGTATTGTTTTTGATGTGTATAGACAAGGCATGCTATACCAGTTCCAACTTACCGGTATATTATTAACGGATTAAATTGTTGGTGTAGGGACTCCTACAAGTAGCAAATGCTGAGGGCATGTACCAAAATGACCTGGTTGTTGAACGGGACATAAAACCCGATCTTTGATCACACTAGGGATTGTCAATGATATACAGTGATTAATCAGATGAAATTCAATCATTTGTAGTTCCCAATGAGTTTGGTTCATAACAGTTAGTCTGTGAGCAAAATATAAATTATAAAGATATTGTTGGTCACTTAATATTAAATGTAACCAAATGTGCAAGATAGAAATTTGGTGGAATAATAAATATTTTATTTATTTGTTTATTTTTTTATTTATCTTTTTAAACAATATATATTGCACAGAAATGATTTCGTGATTTGGGAAACTTGCTTAAGACTAAATGATAAATGAAGATGACAAATTACAGACATGCCTGAAGATTGTTTCACCAGGAAATGTCTAGTTTCATGTTTCCTACTTTCAAAGCATATTCCATTTGGAACTGGTGACACTCGTAAAAGTTAAGTAAAAGGAAGAAGCAAAACTCGAGGAAATTCAGAAATAGATTATATAAATAACCTAAAATTATGAGTATGATAAGGATATCCGATAATTTTAAGTAAAGAAAGCAGTTTTCCCTCAGTGGTAGGTGTCATTATCACGTGGCTTGGCAAATTGTTTCACATAATCAAATTCTGCTTTTCGTACACTTCTTTTATGCTTACACATTAAAATTTTAGAATGTTTAATTGATTGCCACAGGATTTTAATATGGTTTTGACCTATCAAGTATAGCCAAGTTTGTTTGTTTGTTTTTTTTTGTTTAATTGTCACTGTCTACAGTTTTCTTCTTATTCTTCAAGCTCAAAAAACTTTAAACTGAAACTAAAACTCAGTTATGCTTGGTATTTTTATTATCATTATCAAGGTTACACCAAATTTGTCACACAACATATTTAAGTTTTAGCAAATAAATACTCAGTGGAAACAGTGTTAAAAAGTCTCCTGATAGCATTCCTTTATATTTGTGTGTTAGTCTAAAGCCACCAGGAAATTGGATAGTTGCTCTGGTGTAAAATATTCTAATGTTTATAGCTTTACGGTCACATCATGACAAGCTGTTGCCAGTAGGTGACATCAAAGTATTTGTGTGCACTGCTTGAGTGTGGAGAGAAAGTCAATACCCATCATTTTATTGTATGTACCGTAAATGGCTAAAAAAAATCTCCAATTAGAATAGACACCCCGATGTTTTGACTTTTCATAAATATAAACAGAGCAGTAAACCGGAGAAGTCACCTTGATGCAGAGACAGCATCATGATGTCACCTTATTTTCATGGTGAAATACTTGTGATGTATTGCAACAATATACAATACATTATAAAATGATTATATAAAGACCGGAAGTACGCAGACAACCCCAAATCCTGCAGTGTACAAGTCATGTTTTTGTTGTACATTATCTGATACGATAATATACAGCCAAAGTATAGTAGAACAAAAATGTACATAAGAAATTGTAAAAATTTTATTATAATTTAACTTTTTATATGTCAAATACTTACCTTACCCTCACTTATGCTACTTATAATGCACAGTAGTACATGTACCGACAAGAAAATTTTTTTAAAAAATATCCTTGTTTCGTCATCCATGTTTGCTTCTGCCATCAAATAGCATTAATGAGGATTAGGTAAGGGTATTTTACGCAATAAAAAATACTTTATTGCAATGAAATATATCCCAAAATGCGACCATTCTTTGTAATAGAAATAAAGTCCTTAATTTCTTACTTTATGTGTGTTTTAAAGGACAGAACATCAAGCATAATTGATTTATGTTACAGCTCTCATCTATTAATCTGCCATCTTTTATAGCACACATAAAGTACTCCACCTTAAAGTTTATAGTAATAATAAATTTATATACAAATCTGTAAAACTATTAAAACAGTTTTAAGCAGACCTCAGTTGTTTGGAAGAAACCACTTTTTTCAGTAGAACCTCAGTTATTTAACCGTTCTATTATCTGGATAATCCAATTTTGTATTTCATTACCTCATTTGTATTTCCATATTGTTTTATACTAGACTACCTCTGCTATTTTAAGATATCTATTATTTGACCAAAAACCTCTTCTCCCAACACAATCAGATTATTGTAGTTCTACTGTAGAAGTAAGTAGTTTAGAAGTCCCAATAATCATCATTTCAATGACATTTTTCTTGAAAATATAAGTTGATTGTGAATAAAATTTTGTCTTTGAAAAATTGATCATATTATCTAGAAATCATGGTCAAGTAGAGCTGTTTTATGGTTCACATTGACAAACATTCTCATTCTTCGACATAAGTTTTTAAAAAATTTCTGTCCAAGTTAGCGTTTTAAGACCTGTTCAACAGCTAGTATCATATTGGGAAAGGCCCTTAGTGCTGCCCCTTATGTAGATTAGAATAAGAACCCGCTCAGACTGAACAGCCAGTGATAAGATGCTAAACTTGCTAACCCAAAGAGGATGTAGAATATTTAGAATTTTGAAGGTAATAGTGACAATTTGGATATATTTGCTGTTTAAAAGGCATTGGTTTAATACTAAATTAGTAGTATGAGCATTTTACTTGTTGATCAGCATGAAGGTTTATTGGTAAAGAACACATTTTTATTGTAAGCTTGAAAAATTTATATTCTAATAAATTTTTCTTATTTTCAGAATTATGCCTTAGAAAGTCTTTATTTCTAACTTAATGAAAATTCCTACATTAAGAATATTTAGAGAATAAAAATGTGAATAACTACTGATCCTGGTCAATTAAGTTTCAACACAATACCAGGGTTCAAACTAATCATAAGACCTGTTTTATTAACTCGGTGTCCTGTAGAGTAACAACTGGTCTTGTCAGAAGAAGGGTAAGAAAACTGCAAACCATCTGATTTCTCTTGAGTGAAAAGATCTGTTGTACAGCGAAAAGGTTTGGCCTTACAAGTAGCTCAATGCTTGTTATACAAAGATCATTTATAACACTAACAAAATTTTGAATAACGTGGCAAATTCTTGTTACGGCTCCTAATAAGGTGTTGAGAAAAAAATCATTTATAACATAAGGCCTCAATAACACTTGCTCGGTAAGCGAAGCACTCAGTGTAACTAATCTTCTAGAGATAAAACTCATGTGGCTACATTTTGAACAAGATAGGTTGTAACCACTGAAATATCAGTTGTGCTGCCATGTAGATAAGTCATAGCACCCTAAAGATCAGTTCAAACTGACTTGTAATGGAAAAGATTTGTTCTGAGCACTCTGGAGAGGTATACCCACTAAGGTTTTAAAACATGTTTAACATTTTTGAAGAGCATTGATGATTGCCACGATTAATGTCCGTCTTATCATACCATGAAAGATAAGTTGCATGACCAATAAGCTTTATTGGGGTGGTAGAGAGGCAAACTGCCAACAGTGGAACAGCCTGATATTATAGGGTTTACCTATGTTTCACAATTATGCCAAAGTTATTTTTTGTCATGATTATAAGTTGTAGTTGCAGCCATATTACTCCCAGCAAGACACACCAGGGAATATCATGAAAAAAAAACCCTTTTACCAAGGACATTTTGTGTGTGTTTGTGTGTTAAACTGGCAAATGAAAGTTGATTATGAAAGTTATTGCCTTGACATCCATATGATTGATGTTTCATAATACTTCAGGTGGGTGCGTCTGTGTTGGTAATCTGGAAATAAATCAGAATCCTTGAAAATAACGTGGGATCAAAGCAACATTAGACACCAAAGCATTAAAGGGAAAAATTTCTGTCTGGGTCAAAAATTGTGTTAGATTTCTGTGTTGGGGTATTTAGAAATGTTATCTACTCTAAAAAAATGAAGGAAACAAAATTGATGGCCGAGGTTTATGGCTTATCACCTATATAGCAGTGAAATTTATTATAAACCTTAATATTCATAGCAGTTACTACCTCATATACTTATACACCAACATCCCACTGTTCAATGCTGGCTGAAATGGAGGAGCTTCAAATTGGCTGGCCACCAATTATGATCAAATGCTTACGAATTGTCAACTTAATACACCACTTACTTATGTATTGTTTCTACTGTAAAGTGTAGGGGATGAAAATTGGTCAGTCAGATATTGTTGTCCCTTTCATGTAATTGTCAGTCTTGGCTGTTTGCTTGTATTCAGTTAAAAAGATTCTAACATGCACAATACAAGGGACACTTACAATGCTTGTGGTGACATGGTTGTGAATGTTCAGATAATAAGGGTTCTGGTGTATCTCTCACTCAATAATTCACAGAGTTTTGCCCTGCATTAAGTTGGCCTCTGTGGGTGACTATAATGGAGATCCAAAAAGCAGACATATACATCCACTTTTATAGCCGAGGTTTATTTTCCCTTGGGCAAAATATATATCACAAGTTATGTGACCTGTGGCAGACATCTTTACATTTTGGGAATTACGGTCATAACGAAAGTTTTTTTCATCATAAACTCACTGCCAACCTTATCATATGAAGAGTAAATCTGGGTCCATGTTAAGTGAGATACTTATTCTTGGAAGATCTTGTTGTAATAATTTTAATGTTATAATGTTTAATTTTAGCCCCATGTTGCCAATCTAATAATGCCTACTCCTCATTCTTGATAATATATTGTAAAGGACTTAAACGAGGGTATGAACATTTAACGCAAAAGATACATGCATAATTCAATTATTTGTGCTGATCTACTCACCAGTTACATTGTAAACCAGTAGCAATTGAGATTGTGGCCTGGTCTTTGAAAGCTTATTTACATTGGAGTATTCAGAGAGCAAAAGCCTCCCACCTCCATGGTTCTAGTAGTAACCTTTCTTGTAATAATCATGCTTGCTGTACAAATAAAATAAGTGTAATTATAACACAGTTTTTAACACAGTGACATCAAAATTTAATTCGCTTTACCTTTCTTGGATTAAACTTCACAATCATGCATTAAAAAAGTTAATTCTTGTTGAGAGGAAGTCAAATTTATACATGTGGTTGATATGTGTAAAACATGGAGTAAGAAATGTGAAATTCTCCATAGCATGTTAAATTCACCACTGGGTCAAAGGTCTAAGTTCATATTTTATATCCTGTTCAAACAGCCAGGGTCATGTTGGAACAGGCCTTCAGCATTGCCACTTGCGGGAGTTGAACTCACAAAATAAGGTGATAGTGTAGGATCATTCACCACTGTGGAAATATTCTTTAAAAGGATTACAAAATAATAATAATTTTTTTGGCAGTTTTTGATCATGGGAGATCAGAAGCCTGATGTTGTCACAAAAGTCGCGAGTGCTTAAAGAATTCCCCCACAAATGAAGGAAATGGAAGTTAGTTTCCGCACTTGCAAATTCTGCATTCTGTGTTGAATTTTTCTTCTTTTTTTACTCTTATTGTGCAGCACATTTATGTTTTACAGGTGATGTGTGGTATTGAAGGACAGCTAGAAGGCATGCTTGGAACTTTTCACTGTGAACTACAAGGTAAGAGCTGTTAGATTGGATTGTGATAAATCATATGTGATCTCTGTATAACTCAGAGGCTATATGCCCAAATAATTGCAACAGTTTGCTGGGGACAGGTAATAAGACATGAAAAAGAAAGAAACTGGTACTGAAGTGAATAAATTTTTAGTATACACAAAGGATTAATTTAAAAAAAAATCTATTGCAAATCAAACATGAAATAAGAAGGATGTTGATCAAAAAGATAATAAATTTCAAATTTGATCTAAAAATACTTTCAATTAAATTAGTTTGATGGAAAGGACATTTTAGCAATTTGTAGACTATAATGCAAGATTGTTGGTGGGTTTTACACTTATTTTATGCCGAATCTATACTAATGTGTATATGCGACTTACCTCCAAACCCTTAACTATCTTTATGATATGCATAGTGTGTCAATGGCAGTTGTAAAACCCAAATCAGTCAGGCTATCTATTGTGTGGGAGTCACCACAAAAGTAGTATAAACTGACATGTTTATAGTGATTTTGCATGACAATCTACTCTCTCATGTGCCATACTTAATAGATTTACTGCAATATTAAAATCCCCAGTAACAGATTTCTGTCACAAGAAGCAAAATACTTGCTCACAGTATTAATTTGCGATTTGTGCATCAAACATATACGGTTGATAGTTACAATAGGTTTAACATGCACATGGTAAATTTCTTTGGGTGGAAGCTTAGGTGTTGTTTTTTAATTTTTGCTCATGTTCATTTGTCAAATTTATTGTACAATTTGTAATTTCACAAAGGGAATGTTACCAGTAAAGCAATTTTATCCTAGTCTGTTTACTTTGATGTAAATAGTTTTATTCCTGTGACTTTTGGTGAGTTAAACTCAAATAAATTGTGTTGGGAGTCACTAAACACAAACAGGACAGGTTTATGGCACTTTTGCATGATAATTTGGTGTGTCATACTGCTAGATTTACTGCAAGACTGAAACCTTCAGCAATGTATTTCCAATAATAGGAAGAGCATAGTTGGAGCTTCACGTTTTTTGTGATTTTAAGCCCAAGTTCTCCCCAAGGCTCATGCTTCCAGAATTTCCAGACTTTTATGAATTATACACTACTCTATTGCACTATTTTATGTTTTTATTGCGTTAGTACATCCTATCCAATGGACAGTTGCTTTACCGGTTGGCGTGACCGGTCCCACCAAACGCCAGAAAAAGACGTCCTGTATATACTTTTGGCAGGACCGGTCACAGAGTGTTCATTCGCTAGGTGGCGCATCGTAGTTCCTTCCTGTCTAGACATTGTGACGTCATATCATCTTTTCTGTTTGGCGCGTGGAGTATGCAGACATGTTTTCTACAGAGAAACATTTTTGAAGTTTTACACAAACTCATCTATTTTGGTTACGTTTAACCGGTCAATCTCCCAAGCCATGGTCAGAACAATGCAGGACTTGTCTGAGGGCGTTTTTATCAGCGTAGCAAACTTCACCCTTGCGCATAGAGACAGCTACCTGGAATAGCGGGAGTAAAACAGGACACACTCACTGCACTGCGTACAGCTCCCGTCCATTTACAGTCACTTTTCCCACACCGGCATCTCAGTAAGGCTGAAGAGGAAGTGGCCAGAATTGAATTGAAGAGAGGCGTTCTTCTAGCCAGTCACAGGAAACCCGGTCGTTTGCATCCATATGCTTCTCATCTACAGGACTGGAAGTTGTCTATCTCAGCTTGGAAGCAAATACGAGAATGCGAAAAGGGAAAGAAAAGTCGTGGCAAGACTAACCTCTTTCTCACAGAAACCGGCCAAGGGTTCGAAGCAACGTAAATGACAATTACTGTGTAAATTTTGTTACCGGGCTGAAGGACTTTGCTTGTGTGCCCGGCCAGGAGTGTTTGAACCCTTCAGTAGTGATGGCCAGAAACAGGGACTTGACCAACAAGAGCGAGACTGTAAATTTACTTGTAAACTCTTGTGTTGCAAATGTTCATTTTGTCACCAGGTTGCCACTAAAGAAAGGCTTAAATCCCAATTACTGTCACAATTACACAAACTGGAGCTCTGCAAATCTTGCCACAAATGTCTCAACTGTTGCTATAGATCCACCTGTAAGGGCAAGACTGCACCAGTTTTGGGAGAAATGAGAAGCCCTGGGTTCGAGTCCAAAGGTAGTAACAGCACTCAGAGAGGGCTACACCCTCCCAATTTAACGAGATCACCAACTGTCATGAGCAACTATGTCAACCCACAAAAACACTCCCACCTTTTGGAGGCACTGTATCAGCTGGTGAACAAGAATGCAGTAGAACCGGTAGCAAACCAAAAATCCCTGGGGCTTTACAACTGGCTATTTTTAGTACTCAAACCCAACAACCGGTGGAGACCTATCTTGGACCTGAGTACCTTCCTAAACACAGGGTCGTTCAAAATGGAGACACCAGAGACAATAAGAACCTCCTTATAGACAGGGGAGTGGGTTACCTCCATAGATTTCAAGGATGCATACTTCCACATACCAATTCACAGTCAGTCAAGGAAGTACATGCGTTTTCACATCCAGGGTCGGTCCTACCAGTTCAAAGCCCTACCCTTTGGCCTGTCCACAGCACCAATGGAGTTCACAGTGGTGGCCAAAGAGGTCAAACTGATGGCTTTACAGAGGGGTATAAGAATCCACCAGTACCTAGACGACTGATTGGTGAGTGCCACATCCCACCAAACTTGTCTCCAGCATACACCGACCTTGGTAGCCCTTTGTCCAGAATTAGGCTGGCTGGTGAACAAGAATGCAGTAGAACTGGTAGCAAACCAAAAATCCCTGGGGCTTTACAACTGGCTATTTTTAGTACTCAAACCCAACAACCGGTGGAGACCTATCTTGGACCTGAGTACCTTCCTAAACACAGGGTCGTTCAAAATGGAGACACCAGAGACAATAAGAACCTCCTTATAGACAGGGGAGTGGGTTACCTCCATAGATTTCAAGGATGCATACTTCCACATACCAATTCACAGTCAGTCAAGGAAGTACATGCGTTTTCACATCCAGGGTCGGTCCTACCAGTTCAAAGCCCTACCCTTTGGCCTGTCCACAGCACCAATGGAGTTCACAGTGGTGGCCAAAGAGGTCAAACTGATGGCTTTACAGAGGGGTATAAGAATCCACCAGTACCTAGACGACTGATTGGTGAGTGCCACATCCCACCAAACTTGTCTCCAGCATACACCGACCTTGGTAGCCCTTTGTCCAGAATTAGGCTGGCTGGTGAACAAGAATGCAGTAGAACCGGTAGCAAACCAAAAATCCCTGGGGCTTTACAACTGGCTATTTTTAGTACTCAAACCCAACAACCGGTGGAGACCTATCTTGGACCTGAGTACCTTCCTAAACACAGGGTCGTTCAAAATGGAGACACCAGAGACAATAAGAACCTCCTTATAGACAGGGGAGTGGGTTACCTCCATAGATTTCAAGGATGCATACTTCCACATACCAATTCACAGTCAGTCAAGGAAGTACATGCGTTTTCACATCCAGGGTCGATCCTACCAGTTCAAAGCCCTACCCTTTGGCCTGTCCACAGCACCAATGGAGTTCACAGTGGTGGCCAAAGAGGTCAAACTGATGGCTTTACAGAGGGGTATAAGAATCCACCAGTACCTAGACGACTGATTGGTGAGTGCCACATCCCACCAAACTTGTCTCCAGCATACACCGACCTTGGTAGCCCTTTGTCCAGAATTAGGCTGGCTGGTGAACAAGGAAAAGTCAGAACTGGTCCCAAAACAGGTTTTCAACTTCGTAGGTTACCAGTTCGACCTGAGAGAGGGCAAGGTCAGACCCACACCAGAGCGTTGGCAGGCCCTAACAGACAAGATTCAGTCAATCCTGTCCGGTCCGGTTTGTCCAGTCCAGCAGTTCATGTCCCTCCTAGGTCTACTCACAGCAACAGAAAAGCAGGTCCACCTACGGCGACTCCATATGAGACCCATACAGTGGAACCTGAAAAACAACTAGAGGGTTCCAGAATCACTAGAAAAGGTGATACCAGTTCCCAGGTTGCTTCAACCTCACTTAAAATGGTGGCTGGAGGAAAGCAATGTTCTACCAGGTCAACCATTACACCCTCTAAAGCATGCTCTGCAGATCTTTACAGACACATCAAAAGAAGGGTGGGGCTCTCACTTAAATGAACTTACTGCAAGGGGAACCTGGTCCATTCCAGAAAGCAAGTTGCACATAAACCATCTAGAACTAAAGGTGGTCCTTCTGGCCTTAAAAAGGTTCAAAGACCTCGTTTTGAACAACATAGTTCTAGTGGCCACAGACAACACAACAGTGATTGCCTATATAAACAAAGAAGGGGGGGATGAAGTTGGGCCCTCTGTGTGTCTCCCAGGGCCAGGAGAAAAACAGTCTTGAAAGTCAAGTGTTTTAGTGAGGCCTTTTTTAAGGGTTCAAAGGGAGTCTTTGTCAGCTGGTGCAGAACCAGTGAGAGGTTTCAGGACGGAATGCCCCTACTGCCCTTGGGTCTGTCTCTGTGGAAACTATCCAGGAGACGAGTGAGATTCTCATCTTTGCTGTCATTAATGGGGGAGTTGCCCAAGTTGTCAGCAATGGCTGATCTGTAGCCATCAATGGTACCTGGCCGTAACTTTCTGTCCTGAAACAAGTACAGAAGGAAGTCTGCTATGGCTTTCAGAGGTGGTGCCCTGAAGTTCACCTGATTACTGAGGCACCACCTTGTAAAAATGGTCCACTTTGCCTCAAAGACGGATCTGGTTGATTCTCTTTGAAGAGCCTCAGTTTGTGCTGCCACTGCCTCAGAGAAGCCCTGCTCCTTGATTGCTGTGGCTCTGGGAGCCAGGGATGTAGGTTCAGGTTGGACAGATTCCTGTGCAGGGTCTGGTTGAATGGGTGGGTCACCGGATTGGGTAGACTGGGCAAGCACAGAGAGATTTGATTGGACATGGCCACTAGATCCCAAAACCAGGGCATGTTGGGCCACCCTGGTGCAATAAGTATAATTTTGTTGCATGGGTAGTCCTGCAACTTTTCCACCACTTTGCCCAAGATGGCTGCTGGTGGGAATGCATATGGGTCCAGATCATCCCAGGACAGACTGAGTGCATCTACTGCCCAAGCCTGGGGGTCTGGAAGCTATGACACAAACTGTGGTAGTTGGCAAACAGGTCCACTTGAGGCTGGTGCCACCAGCAGCATATGGCCTGGAAGACTTCTTTGTTGGAGAGATCACTCTGTCTGGATGGTTTGACCTAGCCTGGATAGCTTGTCTGCTATCACATTCAGCCGGCCTGGGATGTGTCGAGTTTTGAGAGTTACTTGTCACCTGGTGCACCAATTCAGGATTCTCCACAGAAGGGCACACAGAGGGCCCAACTTCATCCACCTCCCAACTTCATCTAATGGAACAAACTATACTGGCATCTTCTCACCCTAGGTCAAGCCGTGCCTTCTCAGTTTTGTTCTGTTTATGAGTTCACTTTAGTCCCTAGTACCTTACCCGCCTACCAAGCAATAGTTATTCAGCAATTGTGCATTAGACAGGACGTATTAACGCAATAAAATTGCAAAGTTAATAAGTAAATAAATTTTTATAAGTTAATACCCTATCAAATGGACAGGCATGGCCCACCCATCCAGCCCCGCTATCAGCTTACTAGGGGTCTTAGTAGGACTAGACACGAAAAAGATGATATGACGTCATGATGTCTAGACAGGAAGGAAGTACGATGCACCACCTAGCGAATGCGCACTCCATGACAGGTCCTGCCGGTAGTATATATAGGACATCTCTTTCTGGCATCTCTTTCACGCCAACCAGTCAAACAATTGTCCATTAGATAGGGTATTAACTTATAAAAATTTAATTACTTATTAAATTTGTAATTTTGATTGCTTTGCAACTCATACATGTAGACTGTGGATTTTCATTTTTGTAAGTTTATAACATGAGCAAAATTGCATATATTCATGTTTTTTGTGAAGCACCTGTGTGCTAAAATAAGCTCAGGTGTATCATTTATGCTCAGCCAATATCTCTTTACTACATGACTCAAAGCACTGACCAGTCTTGTCTAAACGAGAAGATATGTATATGGCTGTACTTAGGATTGAACCCAGGCCCTCCATATTTTCCTGGACAGTATGTTACCTGCTAGGCCACAATGGCAGCTGATAAGTTACCAGTCTGTTTGTAATGAGCAGATGTTAGCAAATCTGAATCTTATTCAGGACAGCAAAAAAAAAAAGAAAAAAAAAAAATTTTCAGAAATGACCCTGGTGGTGGTTTGCAAACTACAACTGCTTTCTAGTATTCACCTTTTTACACAAAACTTTACTTTATGCAGATATTGTCAACAAACGTTTGATATTTACTTATGTTTTGATTAATTTATCATACTAAGACTCTGTGAAAAGTCAAGTTCATGGTTGAATTTCATTCATCATCTCAAGTAAACCTTTACCTTGTATTTAGATGGTAAACTCTCAGTACCACAACAAACTGCTTTTATCAGTATCTTTCATCTTCTCTATATTGCTATAGGTTTGGTTGGGTTTGCACGTATGATGCCCGGTGATATCTATGAAGTTATTCTCAGGCATGGCCATCAGAAGTGGAAGTCTAAAGGCAAGATTGGCATCAATACTCAGACCTGGGATCATAACTCATTTGTGTTCAAAGTTTTACTGGGGGATGTCCTTAATGTGAAGGTAAGTGCTGGTGTAGGCATTTCTCAGTATATTGAAAAGGAAGTAAAGTCATAAAAAATTGATAAAATTCATATATGACACCCTACATTAGGTCATTGTGATTTCAAAAAGCATGACTGTGTACTCCTATGGAAAAGAAGCCAAACTATGTACTCTTTTATATTAAATTAAAGTTACCAATATTCCTTGTTTTGTTACCTACTTTCAGCAATTTGTAATCAATTTACAGGCAAACCCTAATTAATGCACCAAGTAGTTTTTTTTTTCTATTGATATTTTAGGCATCAGAGCTGAAGACTATTAAGAGCATCACTTTGGGCCACAAGAACTGTGAAGTGAAGAACTTGTTCTCTTCTCATCCTCAGATGATGACCATCAGCCTTAATACCAACGGGTCAATCAAACTCAACCTGGTGGTCAGCTGGAAGTAAGTACAAATGCATTCTTGTGTTCAGGTGGAAGAAAGGGTATCAAACATGTGGTCAGTTTAATGTAAGCGCAAACTCAACCTTGTTGGTCAGTTGGAAACACATACAAACAATCAGCCTGAGAGCACCAATGGGTCAGTCATGCATAGCACATGAAAAGTGGTTATATTTTCTTAATAATAATGAAAATTAAAAGTAAAAACATGTCAATGTAAAAAAAAAAATCATATAATGATTTTATTTAAGCTAAGGTAAAGTTACGTAGTTTATTTTGTTTCTATTTCTAATTTCTTCAGAAGAACTGGTTCACTTCCTTTGACTCAAGTTTTTAACTGAATCACTTCATTAACCATTAAGTACAAACAGGTCAGTCAGATGTAACATTCTGTGGATGCATGAAGCTTGTAATCATAAAGGTTTTAGTATACAATGGAAGCTGTTTTAATTCCATTTCAGTCCACTAGAGGGAGTGGACGAGTCATATTTTGTGGAAACGCTACCTTCAGCTGCCCCACGCAGGAGAGTACAGTCCATGTATGTCACCACTGTAAGTATAGGCAGGTTTCTTTTGTATTTTTCAGATAAATACAGTTAAGAGTGGTGTGAGTAAAGCAAAACTTAAATTGCCTTATAATCCAGTCTGTTTATGACTGATTATTTCAATTATCTTAATTACTTTATGGCAATTCTGAACTGTCTCTCTTACCCAGATGCCATATTACCCATTAAACATAAATACATTCATTCACATCAACAGAATTATTCCTCCTGTTGGATCACAATATCTTAATATCATCACAAGTCATTGCAAATCAAATCGTTATGAATGCAACTTCAAACCTATGATAAGATGGATGCAGAAAAAATCCTATACATGTGTTTCAGAACATTTCCCAATGAGACAAATAAATACACAGAAACTTAAATGTTTGGAAAAGTGTATGAAATCTCATTGCAATCTGTGTACATATTTTGGCATAGGATGTTTTAGATTTCATGACTACTACTGTGTTGTACAGGCAATTAATCAGCATTTTGTAGATGTATACTTTATTATATCCCCAGACGAAAGTCGGGGATATATTGGATTCAGGTCCGTCGCGCCGCCGCCACCGCCGCCGCCGCCGCCGCCGCCGCTGTAGAAATTTCCTTGTGGACGCGATAACTCAAAAACAAATTAATATTTTTTTTTCAAACTTGGTACACATGTTAAGGGTGCCCAAAGGAAGATCCCTATTTTAAGGTGACCTTAAACTCCCAGTAAAAAAGAACTTATGACCACCTTAAGGTCAGAAATTGCACTTTTGGCCACTTAGAGCCCTGTAGGTCACAAACTATGATGCTCAGCTGGCTGAAATTTTACCTGACAACACAATAATATGTTCTTAGTACATGTGCCGAAAATCATGACTTTAAGTTGAGGAGAAAATTGTGTTTCAGGCCCATAAATACCCCCACTTAGGGATTTTTTGCTATACTTTACACATATTTTGCCCTATAATTTGGAAGTGATAATTCTGATGAGTCTCAACTGCGCTAGGTATAACTTTGATATGTAATCCTTGTCTGTAGAAAATTTTAGGGCTGTAGGTTTACCCAAAGGGGTCGACTTAAGGTCTCAAAAGTGCCCACAGAGACCCAATTTATGCACTTTTTGCCACTTTCAAGCACTGTAGCTTTCAAACTATGTCTCTCATCTAAGTTAAATATCATCTGGGAATATATCTATGTGTTTTCTTATATGTGCCCCAACATTTAGGCCTTTAATAGACAGTTAACCTGTGTATCAGGACCATAAACACCCACCCGAGTGACCCTTATAAGACATTTTTCACATCTTTTTCCCTGTAACTTGGAAATGGTAAGTCTGAGAAGTTTCAAACTGTATTAGATATATATTCTGAGTGTAATCTTAGTATGTAACAGATTTTAAGTCTGAAGCTTTAATTTTGAAGGTCAAATTGAGGTCTCTAAAAGGCTCCCAAAGACCCAATATTTGGACTTTTTGCTACTTTTAAGCCCTGTGACTGTCAAACTATGTGACTGATAGAGCTCAAATCCTATCTGAGAAGATATTAGTATGTTATTTTTATATGTGCCAAAAATTAAGGCTTTAAGAAGACATTTAACCTGTGTATGAGGACCATAAATCCCCACCCAAGTGACCATTTTTCACATATTTTTCCCTGTAACTTGGAAATGGTAAGTCTAAGAAGTTTCAAACTGTATTAGATGCATATTCTATGTGTAATCTTAGTATGTGACAAATTTTAAGTCTGAAGCTTTAATTTGAAGGCTACATTTAGGTCTCTAGAAGGCCCCATAAAGACCCAGTATTTGGACTTTTTGCCAATTTTAAGGCCTGTGACTGTTAAACTATGTGACTGATAGAGCTGAAATCTCATCTGGGAATACATTATTATGTTCTTTTTACATGTGCCAAAAATCAAGGCTTCAAGTAGACATTTAACCTGTGTATGAGGACCTTTAACACCCACCTGAGTGACCCTTTTAAGACATTTTTCACATATTTTGCTCTGTAACTTGGAAATGGTAAGTCTGAGAAGTTTCAAACTTTATTAGATACATATTCTATGTGTAATCTTAGTATGTAACAAATTTTAAGTCTGAAGCTTTAATTTGAAAGCCACATCGAGATCTCTAAAAGGCCCACAATGACCCAATATTTGGACTTTTTACCACCTTTAAGCCCTGTAACTGTTAAACTATGTGATTGATGGAGCTGAAATCCCATCTGGGAATGCATTATTATGTCCTTTTTACATATGCCGAAAATCAAGGTTTTTAGTAGACATTTAACCTGTGTATGAGGGCCATAGACACTCGCCCAAGTGCCTTTTTTGACATTTTTTCCGTATTTTGCCCTGTTATTTGGAAATGCTTAGTGTGACAAGTCTTAAACTGTATTATATATGATTTTTGTTTGTTATGTATGTCCCCCAAAAAAGTTTCAGATCTGTAGTTTAATTGCTAAGGTCTCTTTAACAATTGTAAAATGCCCACAGAAACCCAATTTATGGATATTATGCCACTTTAAAGCCCAGTAACTGTCAAACTATGTGGGTTATAGAGCTGAAATCTTTGAATTTTTTAAAGGAAATGCCTGTCTATTTAAATTTTGAATATTAATAATGTTATGGCTATCTTAGTCTTTTAAGAACTTATTTTTGTGTGTTATACCTCTGCTTGCTGAGTTTTTCACTTTTTAAAATGAAACTGGTGAAACATATTGAAGTAGACAAAATGGACACTTTAAGTGAGCTTTAAGTCCCAATATTAGTGAAATTATATCCTTATGTAGTAAAACTAGGGGATTTTTAACCCTCAACTAGCCCAGTTTTATTCAACTTGCCTCAGTTAATTTTGGCACAGCTCCTACAGTTATGAACTCATTTCAGTTGATTATCACATACTTAAAATTCTCAATTCTTTTTGTATTTGAGTACCCCTTTTATATAGATTGTTTGTTTACCATTTATGCTCAACCCACATCCCCCACCCGGATTCCCCCCACCCACCTCTGGGACCTCCAGCTATATTGAGTGACACTAAATAAACAAAGGTATTTAATGATATCAGATGAGAAACAAAGAACTCAATGGGGTTGCAGATCTTGTGTAATAGTGAGAGAGGTGTGGAGAAGGGGAGAGGGGTGGGGGTGGGAGGTGGTGGGCTTCATTACATATAACACAAAGGGGAGTCAGAACTGAGATTGTGTCACATATTTAGGTTGCATATATATGGACCACATATATAGGTATAGAGGAAATGAATAACTGAAAACAATTTGCAAATTCTAAAAATAATATAATAAAATAATAATATAAATAATTTTTTTTTAAATAATATTTTATTTGTGAACAAATATAGAAACAGATATGCGCTTTTGGGATTATGAATTTTAGAATGGACATTGAATCATCAATCATTTAAATACTTTGAAGGAAGATTGAAAAATATGATGAGTTGAGTTAAAAATAATATTTTATTTGTCAACAAATATAGAAACAGATATGCTCTTTTGGGATTATTATTTTAGAATGGACATTCAATCATCAATCATTTAAATACTTTGAAAATAGGTTTAGAGTTATCATTGCAGGAAGATTGAAAATATAATTTGAGTTATGTATTCGGCGTCTGGGGATACACCATCTTCCTTGGGGAGATATAAACAGAGTAGATTGATGTGCTGAAGTTCATATAATAATGGGTAATTATGTTTTAAAAAATTCCCGATCAAAACCTGTGGCGTGAGTGATGACCTGTCTGGGGATATGTTGGCGCCGAGTTGGCCCAATCTAGTTTTTTAACGGATATAAAATTGTAATATTTTTCTGCAACTATTTTTGATGTTGTGAAACTACTTTCAAATTGATAACCAGTAAGAATATTTGAAATTTTTTTTCTTTTGGTATGAAGCTTTATTGTCAGTTGTAATATGTTGTATTCTCATCGTTGTATGATATTAAAACAGTAATTTTGAAAAGGTCGCCTACTGCCCCACTTAACAAAGCTAATTATTTACTTAATGTATCCCTGTGAAGTTATGTAATTACCCGTAACACATTTATTCCCCATTATGGTGTATATTTAAGTTGAGGACCACAGTGGTCCATTCTAGCAATGACCGTATTCGTCTCAAACCTCTCTGTTCAACAATTGAAAACCCCCTCCTGAAGGATGTCCTGAGCACTTGTCCCGATATGACATTAGCCATATATTTATATTGATATGCCATTAGCTGTATATTTATATTGATAAGGCATTAGCCATATATTTATATTGAGGACAGTATTTGCCAAATATAGCCAATGGTCACTTTTACCTGTTTTACCTTTAATGGTTGTGGGGTTTGACTCGAGCTCATGACAACATATGGGATATACGGAGGACATGACCTTATATGACCTTAAAGGGGGCACGGTGGTGCTGTGGTAACAGACTCGCCTCCCACCTCTGAGGTCGGTGGTTCAAACCCAGAACCTTGTGTGGGAAAATTGGCAGTTGCTTACTGATGGTCGGCAGTTTACTGTACACAACCTTGACCTGTACATAACTGTACACAACTGTATGTACTGGTTTCCTCTGCCCACAAAACTACCTGTCGTCATATGACCTGTACAGTGTTGAAGATGACGTAAAACCCCAAGTAAATGAATATATGACCGTATCTGTTTATTTATACAGAGGACTACATTGTGGCCTGATTTTTATCAAATTTGACAAATGATCACTTGAAACTCAATTCTTTGGTTTGGATTTGAGTACAAATCATGACAGCTTTTGGGAAATCTCAATTGCTCATCCCAATGTGACCCCATCCTGTTACAACCAATGTGAAAAACCAATATTTGACTGTATTGATGTCATTTTAAAAAGGATACTGAATGGTTAGATTTTGGATCATTGTTAAATTGGGTAACTCATTTTTATTTAGAGTAAGAAATCTAAAATTTGCCAGGAATCTCAAATTCGCCACCTCTAAAACCTTAGTTAATTTTATGAAGAAAATGATGTTTTTGTCTAAAAATTGGTATTTTTCAGTTCAAAAAGCCTTAATTTGCTATACATTCAACAAATCTCACCACAATTCATTTATTATATCCCCAGACGAAAGTCGGGGATATATTGGATTCAGGTCCGTCGCGCCGCCGCCGCCGCCGCCGCCGCCGTAGAAATTTCCTTGTGGACGCGATAACTCAAAAACAAATTAATATTTTTTTTTCAAACTTGGTACACATGTTAAGGGTGCCCAAAGGAAGATCCCTATTTTAAGGTGACCTTAAACTCCCAGTGAAAAAGAACTTATGGCCACCTTAAGGTCAGAAATTGCACTTTTGGCCACTTAGAGCCCTGTAGGTCACAAACTATGATGCTCAGCTGGCTGAAATTTTACCTGACAACACATTAATATGTTCTTAGTACATGTGCCGAAAATCATGACTTTAAGTTGAGGAGAAAATTGTGTTTGAGGCCCATAAATACCCCCACTTAGGGATTTTTTGCTATACTTTTCACATATTTTGCCCTATAATTTGGAAGTGATAATTCTGATGAGTCTCAAACTGCGCTAGGTATAACTTTGATATGTAATCCTTGTCTGTAGAAAATTTTAGGGCTGTAGGTTTACCCAAAGGGGTCGACTTAAGGTCTCAAAAGTGCCCACAGAGACCCAATTTATGCACTTTTTGCCACTTTCAAGCACTGTAGCTTTCAAACTATGTCTCTCATCTAAGTTAAATATCATCTGGGAATATATATATGTGTTTTCTTATATGTGCCCCAACATTTAGGCCTTTAATAGACAGTTAACCTGTGTATCAGGACCATAAACACCCACCCGAGTGACCCTTATAAGACATTTTTCACATCTTTTTCCCTGTAACTTGGAAATGGTAAGTCTGAGAAATTTCAAACTGTATTAGATATATATTCTGAGTGTAATCTTAGTATGTAACAGATTTTAAGTCTGAAGCTTTAATTTTGAAGGTCAAATTGAGGTCTCTAAAAGGCTCCCAAAGACCCAATATTTGGACTTTTTGCTACTTTTAAGCCCTGTGACTGTCAAACTATGTGACTGATAGAGCTCAAATCCTATCTGAGAAGATATTAGTATGTTATTTTTATATGTGCCAAAAATTAAGGCTTTAAGAAGACATTTAACCTGTGTATGAGGACCATAAATCCCCACCCGAGTGACCATTTTTAGACATTTTTCACATATTTTTCCCTGTAACTTGGAAATGGTAAGTCTAAGAAGTTTCAAACTGTATTAGATGCATATTCTATGTGTAATCTTAGTATGTGACAAATTTTAAGTCTGAAGCTTTAATTTGAAGGCCACATTTAGGTCTCTAGAAGGCCCCATAAAGACCCAGTATTTGGACTTTTTGCCAATTTTAAGGCCTGTGACTGTTAAACTATGTGACTGATAGAGCTGAAATCTCATCTGGGAATACATTATTATGTTCTTTTTACATGTGCCAAAAATCAAGGCTTCAAGTAGACATTTAACCTGTGTATGAGGACCTTAAACACCCACCTGAGTGACCCTTTTAAGACATTTTTCACATATTTTGCTCTGTAACTTGGAAATGGTAAGTCTGAGAAGTTTCAAACTTTATTAGATACATATTCTATGTGTAATCTTAGTATGTAACAAATTTTAAGTCTGAAGCTTTAATTTGAAAGCCACATCGAGATCTCTAAAAGGCCCACAATGACCCAATATTTGGACTTTTTACCACCTTTAAGCCCTGTAACTGTTAAACTATGTGATTGATGGAGCTGAAATCCCATTTGGGAATGCATTATTATGTCCTTTTTACATATGCCGAAAATCAAGGTTTTTAGTAGACATTTAACCTGTGTATGAGGGCCATAGACACTCGCCCAAGTGCCTTTTTTGACATTTTTTCCGTATTTTGCCCTGTTATTTGGAAATGCTTAGTGTGACAAGTCTTAAACTGTATTATATATAATTTTTGTTTGTTATGTATGTCCCCCAAAAAGCTTCAGATCTGTAGTTTAATTGCTAAGGTCTCTTTAACAATTGTAAAATGCCCACAGAAACCCAATTTATGGATATTATGCCACTTTAAAGCCCAGTAACTGTCAAACTATGTGGGTTATAGAGCTGAAATCTTTGAATTTTTAAAAGGAAATGCCTGTCTATTTAAATTTTGAATATTAATAATGTTATGGCTATCTTAGTCTTTTAAGAACTTATTTTTGTGTGTTATACCTCTGCTTGCTGAGTTTTTCACTTTTTAAAATGAAACTGGTTAAACATATTCAAGTAGACAAAATGGACACTTTAAGTGAGCTTTAAGTCCCAATATTAATGAAATTATATCCTTATGTAGTAAAACTAGGGGATTTTTAACCCTCAACTAGCCCAGTTTTATTCAACTTGCCTCAGTTAATTTTGGCACAGCTCCTACAGTTATGAACTCATTTCAGTTGATAATCACATACTTAAAATTCTCAATTCTTTTTGTATTTGAGTACCCCTTTTATATAGATTGTTTGTTTACCATTTATGCTCAACCCACATCCCCCACCCGGATTTCCCCACCCACCTCTGGGACCTCCAGCTATATTGAGTGACACTAAATAAACAAAGGTATTTAATGATATCAGATGAGAAACAAAGAACTCAATGGGGTTGCAGATCTTGTGTAATAGTGAGAGAGGTGTGGAGAAGGGGAGAGGGGTGGGGTGGGAGGTGGTGGGCTTCATTACATATAACACAAAGGGGAGTCAGAACTGAGATTGTGTCACATATTTAGGTTGCATATATATGGACCACATATATAGGTATAGAGGAAATGAATAACTGAAAACAATTTGCAAATTCTAAAAATAATATAATAAAATAATAATATAAATATTTTTTTTTTAAGTAATATTTTATTTGTGAACAAATATAGAAACAGATATGCGATTTTGGGATTATGAATTTTAGAATGGACATTGAATCATCAATCATTTAAATACTTTGAAGGAAGATTGAAAAATATGATGAGTTGAGTTAAAAATAATATTTTATTTGTCAACAAATATAGAAACAGATATGCTCTTTTGGGATTATTAAGCGTCCCGCAAGGGACGCTTGTTTGTGTATGGGAGAGCTTCCGGCTCCGCCGGCTCCGCCGGCTCCGGCGGCTCCGCCGGCTCCGCCGGCTCCGCCGGCTCCGCATTTTGTTTTCCTTATAACTCTGTAACCGTTAGGCGGATTCTTTTCAAATTTGGCAGGTTTAGGCAGTAGCCTTGGGGAATTTTTTTGAATATGCTGCAGTGACATTTCAACCAATCAGAGAGGTCACATGACCAAAAATGTCTTTTTTCGATGGGGAAGCTTGTCCGGATGATAACTTGAAAGGAATTTTATCAATTCACCTGAAACTTGGCAAATACATTCATTCTATTAAAATCTGGAAATCATTAGATTTTGGCATTGATTGGTCAAGAAATGGCCGAGTAATTAATGATTAATTAATCATTACGAATTTTCCAAATAAGGAAAACACAAAAATGCTTATATCTCGAAAACCGTGCTAGATAGAGCGATTTCGACGAAATTTTTGACCCGCAGGGTATCTCTGCGGAGTAGTTTTCCCAATTTTCAAAAAATTTTTGTCTCGCCCAAAATGGCGGCCATTTTGAATTTTCGAAATTTTCGCAAAAATTGTAAAACACAAAAATGCTTATATCTCAAAAACCGTGCTAGATAGAGCAATTTCGACAAAATTTTTGACCCGCAGGATATCTCTGCGGGGTACTTTTCCCAATTTTCAAAAAAATTTGTCTCGCCAAAAATGGCGGCCATTTTGAATTTTCAAAATTTTCGCAAAAATTGCAAAACACAAAAATGCTTATATCTCGAAAACCGTGCTAGATAGAGCGATTTCGACGAAATTTTTGACCCACAGGGTATCTCTGCAGAGTAGTTATCCCAATTATGAAAAAATTTTTGTCTCACCAAAAATGGCGGCCATTTTGAATTTTCGAATTTTTCGCAAAAATTTCAAAACATAAAAATGCTTATATCTCAAAAACCCTGCTAGATAGAGCGATTTCGACGAAATTTTTGACCCGCAGGGTATCTCTGCAGAGTAGCCATGCCAATTTTCAAACAAAAAATTTCTCGCAAAAAATGGCGGCCATTATGAATTTTCGAATTTTTCGCAAAATTGCAAAACACAAAAATGCTTATATCTCGAAAACCGTGCTAGATAGAGCGATTTCGACGAAATTTTTGACCCACAGGGTATCTCTGCAGAGTAGCCATGCCAATTTTCAAAAAAATTTTGTCTTGCCAAAAATGGCGGCCATTTTGAATTTTCGAATTTTTGCTCAAAAATTGCAAAACACAAAAATGCTAATATTTCGAAAACCGTGCTACATAGAGCGATTTCGACGAAATTTTTTATCTTCAGGGTATCTCTGCAGAGCAGCTATCCCAAAGAGCTTTCACATGGTGAAGTTTCAGACCCATAGCTAATTACTCACCTACTCAAAATGAGTAAATGCGAATTATCTCTAAAAGTATTGCAGATAGCCAATTTTTCTCAAATAACTCATTCACCTACTTTTGGGAGAGCTTTCACTTGGTGAAGTTTCAGACCCATAGCTAATTACTCACCTACTCAAAATGAGTAAATGCGAATTATCTCTAAAAGTATTGCAGATAGCCAATTTTTGTCAAATTAATCATTCACCTACTTTTGGGAGAGCTTTCACTTGGTGAAGTTTCAGACCCATAGCTAATTACTCACCTACTCAAAATGAGTAAATGCGAATTATCTCTAAAAGTATTGCAGATAGCCAATTTTTCTCAAATAACTCATTCACCTACTTTTGGCAGAGCTTTCACTTGGTGAAGTTTCAGACCCATAGCTAATTACTCACCTACTCAAAATGAGTAAATGTGAATTATCTCTAAAAGTATTGCAGATAGCCAATTTTTCTCAAATAACTCATTCACCTACTTTTGAAAGAGCTTTCACTTGGTGAAGTTTCAGACCCATAGCTAATTACTCACCTACTGAAAATGAGTAAATGCGAATTATCTCTAAAAGTATTGCAGATAGCCAATTTTTCTCAAATAACTCATTCACCTACTTTTGGCAGAGCTTTCACTTGGTGAAGTTTCAGACCCATAGCTAATTACTCACCTACTGAAAATGAGTAAATGCGAATTATCTCTAAAAGTATTGCAGATAGCCAATTTTTCTCAAATAACTCATTCACCTACTTTTGGGAGAGCTTTCACTTGGTGAAGTTTCAGACCCATAGCTAATTACTCACCTACTCAAAATGAGTAAATGCGAATTATCTCTAAAAGTATTGCAGATAGCCAATTTTTCTCAAATAACTCATTCACCTACTTTTGGGAGAGCTTTCACTTGGTGAAGTTTCAGACCCATAGCTAATTACTCACCTACTCAAAATGAGTAAATGCGAATTATCTCTAAAAGTATTGCAGATAGCCAATTTTTCTCAAATAACTCATTCACCTACTTTTGGGAGAGCTTTCACTTGGTGAAGTTTCAGGCCCATAGCTAATTACTCACCTACTCAAAATGAGTAAATGCGAATTATCTCTAAAAGTATTGCAGATAGCCAGTTTTTCTCAAATTAATCATTCACCTACTTTTGGGAGAGCTTTCACTTGGTCAAGTTTCAGACCCATAGCTAATTACTCACCTACTCAAAATGAGTAAATGCGAATTATCTCTAAAAGTATTGCAGATAGCCAATTTTTCTCAAATAACTCATTCACCTACTTTTGGGAGAGCTTTCACTTGGTGAAGTTTCAGACCCATAGCTAATTACTCACCTACTGAAAATGAGTAAATGCGAATTATCTCTAAAAGTATTGCAGATAGCCAATTTTTCTCAAATAACTCATTCACCTACTTTTGGCAGAGCTTTCACTTGGTGAAGTTTCAGACCCATAGCTAATTACTCGTCTACTCAAAATGAGTAAATGCGAATTATCTCTAAAAGTATTGCAGATAGCCAATTTTTCTCAAATAACTCATTCACCTACTTTTGGGAGAGCTTTCACTTGGTGAAGTTTCAGACCCATAGCAAATTACTCACCTACTCAAAATGAGTAAATGCAAATTATCTCTAAAAGTATTGCAGATAGCCAATTTTTCTCAAATAACTCATTCACCTACTTTTGGGAGAGCTTTCACTTGGTGAAGTTTCAGACCCATAGCTAATTACTCACCTACTCAAAATGAGTAAATGCGAATTATCTCTAAAAGTATTGCAGATAGCCAATTTTTGTCAAATTAATCATTCACCTACTTTTGGGAGAGCTTTCACTCGGTGAAGTTTCAGACCCATAGCTAATTACTCACCTACTGAAAATGAGTAAATGCGAATTATCTCTAAAAGTATTGCAGATAGCCAATTTTTCTCAAATAACTCATTCACCTACTTTTGGGAGAGCTTTCACTCGGTGAAGTTTCAGACCCATAGCTAATTACTCACCTACTGAAAATGAGTAAATGCGAATTATCTCTAAAAGTATTGCAGATAGCCAATTTTTCTCAAATAACTCATTCACCTACTTTTGGGAGAGCTTTCACTTGGTGAAGTTTCAGACCCATAGATAATTATTCACCTACTCAAAATGAGTAAATGTGAATTATCTCTTAATAGTATTGCAGATAGCCAATTTTTCTCAAATAACTCATTCACCTACTTTTGGAAGACCTTTCACACACGAAAATGAAAAATTGTGAAATTATCTCGGAAAAGCTATTTCTTCTGCTTTAATGCTCGGCGGGAGATACACACCATGGCAGTGGTCTTGACAAAAATTTTTGTCTCCCCAAAATGGTGGCCATTTTGAATTTTCAAAGTTTTTGCAAAACACAAAAATGCTTATATCTCGAAAACCGTGCTATATGGAGTGAACTCAACAAAATTTTGGACCTGCTGGGTATCTCTGCAGAGTAGCCATGCCAATTTTCAAAATATTTTTGTCTCGCCAAATATAGCGGACATTTTTAATTTCTTTATTTTTTGCAAAACACAAAAATGCTTATATCTTGAAAACCGTGCTAGATAGAGCAGACTGCGCTGACTTTGGTTGCCACAACAGTATAAGGCTAGAAACAAAGCATTTTCTTAATACTTTAGCACTCACCTTTATATCCTTTTCGGGACGCTTTGTTTTTGCTATGCAAAAACATTATCTTTTTTTTTTGCGAGCGATCCTCTAGTTATTTTAGAATGGACATTCAATCATCAATCATTTAAATACTTTGAAAATAGGTTTAGAGTTATCATTGCAGGAAGATTGAAAATATAATTTGAGTTATGTATTCGGCGTCTGGGGATACACCATCTTCCTTGGGGAGATATAAACAGAGTAGATTGATGTGCTGAAGTTCATATAATAATGGGTAATTATGTTTTAAAAAATTCCCGATCAAAACCTGTGGCGTGAGTGATGACCTGTCTGGGGATATGTTGGCGCCGAGTTGGCCCAATCTAGTTTTATTAGTATTTTCACATGTGGCGAATTTCAGATATGTGGCGAATTTTAGATTTCTTACTCTATATTTTGCATGTTTTGAAGTTTTCAATTCACTAGTTCATAATATTTATATGATTTTGTGGATTCGATTCCCTGAACTAAATCTTTGTTGTGTCGAGTATAGTTGAACTGTATATTCATCCCGTGTGTGTGGCTGAAACTAAATTAGAACTGGTCCCTTATTCACTAACATTTTTATCCTTGGAATTATTCTTAAGTTTAGAATTTTCTACAAAAACAACCAATTTTCTAAGAAAAATTTTCCAAACATGAAAGATACATATATTAAGATAGATGCAAACAGATTAAGAGTTAGAAGTATTAATGTATGCAAAATTTTATACTTCTGAATGTAATGCGTGTAAGGACAAATTATATGCCTTAACTGTGTAGAAATGAAGTAGTATTAGTATTTCAGATATTGATAAAGTTTAACATGAATTCAAGGTAATATTTGCTGGAAAAAGTATATTACATTATACATTTTCTTGTGGAAATTTAAAAAAATTCTTATTCTTAAATTTTTTTTTCTAATTTGTAGAATTTTTTCTAAGAAAATACCTGTATTCCAAAAAAAATTATTAATCTAAGATCAACAATGTAGAAGAATATGTTCCAAGAAAATCCCCATAGTCTGAGAAAATTCTTAATCTTAGAATAAGAATGGTAGTGGATATGGGCACTGGTCTGTTTTTGGCATCCCAGTGGGTACTGTTAGTGACAGATTTATATCTCTCTGTCTTTCCTGTAGGTAGCAAATGGATCAATTTTGAAAGAATATATAGAAAAATCTGTGCGATTTCCTTTTAAAACTGGATTTTTAATCTATTTCCTCTTTGAAACCACTCTTATTTCAGTTGGTTTGACCATGCTTAAATATGTGATATACAGTAATTAGTGATAAAATTAATTGACACTATACTAGGTCAAAGCTGATCTCATTGAACTGATTTCATTAAACTTTCTGTGCATGTGAAAATTTTCACTTGACATCATTTCATCTCTTTCTAGCTGATGAACTTAGATAAGAGTAAATTATTCACAGGAAAATTTTAAACCTGTATTAATAGCCAGAGTAGTAACTGACCGATAATGAAAACTGTATCAAGTAAATTTCTGTATATGTAAAATTGTAGATTCTTTTACAAGTAAAATGTCAATTATTCTAAAATGGTATGCTGCGCAGTGACCTTGGACACGTCTTTTGCGCAATGCTTGAACGGCGAATATAGAACGGTAAATAAAGCACGCTGTTGAAATCTCGTACATCGTCCCTTCGCGTACAAATGTAAACAAACAACTCGCGGTTAAAATATTCATAAAATTGTTATTTTTTGCTTGATTTTAATAAATAGCATATCGTTTTAAAGCTTACAACAAAGTGAAAGCATCTACAGTGACAATCTCCCAATATTTCTTTACAGATTCTGTGAAAATAGAGTAACAAATATCCTATATTTTTACAATAGATATCACTATGTATGTGGTATTGATGGAACAGCCAACATGGCGTTGGATTTGTTTTGATTTTTGCGCAAGATTTACCACTTATTTTGACCAAATTATTAATATAACCATTTTAGAATAGGAATAAAAGACAAATTCTCGTGCTTTATGATGGTTTTAAACTATCGATCGGCTGTATTAAAGCACTCAGCCCTTCGGGCTTCGTGGCTTTAATATTCAGCCGCTCGATAGTTTAAAACCATCATAAAGCACTCGAATATGTCTTTTATTCCTATAATAAAATGAGATGTGCATGATAGTATTATCAGAAGTAACAGTTTTCATGTCTGATTTGTTCCCAACAGCCGCCATACTATGTACCTTCTGCAACAAATGTTGAAGAACCTAACTTTCTACTAAAGGTATTAAACTGACAATGTATAACATGTTAGCATATTCTCAAAAATTTTCAAAGTTATAATTTTTTGCCATCAATTATCCTTGGATTTGTTCACTAGAAGCATGATTGCAAGTGTGAAATTTTTTTTTAAATTGACCGGGTTATTTTAGTGTATCCATATTTTTAAAATACAGTAGAACCTTTGTTATCCAAACTTACTGGGGCAGTAAACTTTTGTTCAGATTATAGAAAGTTTGTAAACTAGAAGAGTCGTCTTAGGATAAATCAAATCTGAGTGGAGATAAGATCTGGGGGCCATATTCTACAACAATACTTAGATAAGGTGACCTTAGATCTAAGTAAGGGAAGGTTTTTCTTGCACTTTGTATTCACAAATCAAAGGAATGTTCACTTTCATAATTTCTTACTTGAAATCTAAGAAAATACTTTAAATCTAAGTTAGAAATGATCTAAGTATTGTTGTAGAATACAGCCCCAGAACCTGGAATATTTATAATAGGCCTGTTTCATTATGGAGATCCAGTCATAAACCTGCCTCCTGGTGGGAAAAAATAAAACCATTCACAATCCATGGGGATAGGTTTCCGATGCACCGCTTTTTTACCCGATAGTTTTCTGATTGGCATTGCAGTTGGTTCAAGAAGTCTTCCGATAGCCACCTAAAAAGTTTGCGATAGTTTTCTGATCCTTGCAATTTGTTTTAGGAACCTTAAGGATCGATTAAGATTATGATTGTTAAGATAGGTTCAAAATCACTGTGAAATCAAAAAGATGACTTTAAGAACATTACAGTAATTCAACTAGGAGTTGCAATTTATTCCTGAATGCCTGATCTAATGAGAATCATGAACAGTTTGCGATAAATTCAGAAAGTTTAAATTTATGTGGAAGTGGTACAATCACTTCCCTATTGACTCCCAATGCATCCATTTAGGAACCAATCAGGAAGTACTGGAACTTCCATGCACAATCATTCCAGTTGTAGTTTGTGATGGTTCTTAGATCGTTCTGAATGAAAAGACTGACTTCCCAAACAGCAAAAACGAGGGATTGTAATCCAATCTGGGACATGATTGCCATAGTGGAACAGTCCAATAAGATGATTGATTAACATGGGTTTTGGAACTTCTGCTATAGTATAAAAGCTATATCTTTGTATCAGATTACTTTACTGAGAACTTTGAGAATGTGCTTTGTATATTGTATCCTTCAGCTTTTATATGATAGAAAAATTGCATTAACCTTTTCATTAACTTTTTAAAGCTTTATTGTTTTATGTTGCCATATACTCTTGAAAGTCACAATCCAGATATCTCACTGGTTTGAAATTTTTAAATTTTCTCTGTCAGTTTTGTGTGCACTTCCTTTTGACAGCGTTTTTATTGACTCATCTCAGCCAAAGTTTTCAGTTGTTATGTATCATTTTAAAATGTTTCCTATGAACAGATTTCTGCCAGATCCAATCAGATATTGGCTGGTATCTATTGTAACACTGAATCCATCTTGCATAATAAAGTAGAAGGGGAAAAAAGGCAAAATTTCAACTTATAATCAAAGATCTGTTAAGATTGTGAGAAGTAGCCTTAAGTATTATATTCTATATAAAAGTTGGAGCTATAATTGAATTTATGGTGACATGAAAATATTGCTTAATCCCACCCTGCTGTTAACCTTGTATTTTGAGTTCATGATAAACATAAAATAGCTTTGTGCCTTCTCTTTGGCATAGTAATTTTTTTATATTTTGTTTATTTTTTTTTAAATTTTTTTATTTTGGGGGGGGGGGCGGAGAGGGAAAGAAGTTTGGGGAGGAATATTTTATTTTCTCATATACTTTATAAATCACTGTAGATGAGATGAGGAGGTTTATATGTATTGTCGCATTATTTAATCCTTACTTTGAAAAGTTCAAACTCAAGGCTGTTTTACGTGATGTTATAAAGACCGAAAGTGTGTAGACTACACAAAACAATGCAGTGCACATCTTTTTATCTACAATTTGTCTGAAGTAATAAATGGACAATCGAGGAACAAACAATAGAGACAAAATATAGTGCACTAGAAATGTAAGGAAAAATTATGATATTATGATAAAATTAAATGAAACCGGTCTTTATAATAGAAATAAATTCCTCAGATTCTTACTTTATGACCTCCATAACAAGTCGAACTTTGGCATAATGGAAGAATTTTGTGCTGGAAGTACCATCCTTTCATAGAGGTCATAGAGTACTCACCCTTGGTCTTTATTTCTACTAGGGGTGTTGCGGTAGCAATTTTTTCCTTCCGGTTTCACGTCTTGTGCGTCCCGGTCGGTTACCGGTTAACCGTCTCTTATTTAACAAAACATGAGAACCAAATAGTTTTTCATACTGTAAAACAGGAATTCTAACATGACACAGATGTATCCTCGATTCTGATTGGCTAAACGATGAAATATATGGTTGCTATGAATTATCACTTATTATGGCTGTTGTTTTATAGTAAAACACAAATAAAAGTGGATTATGACATTTATTTTGTATGAAAGGTTACTAAAGTTGCTTTACATTGAAGTGTAAGGCTAGCGGAAAACCGGTACCTGAACTTTATGACGGTTTGCAATAATTTATTACTGTACCAATGATACCGGTACTACCGCAACACCCCTAATTTCTACAGCGAAATAATTTTGAAGAAGTTTGAAGTATGTCAATAAAATTGAATAATCGGATGCTAGATAATTGATGTTTGAATAATAATAATATTTAATAATAATAATGATAATAATAATGAAATTGTACTGTTAACAATACTTTAATTAATCATATTTGTATTTCTTTTTGTAAATTTTTTAACAACTGAAATGGAGTTTTTATTGATTGTAGCCATTTGGTTTGATTATTTCTTTGGTTTTATTATATATTGAAAATCTATTTACTCCTGACTTTTTTTTCCAATTATCTTGTAGTAACATTATACTTAGAATAGTTTGTGTGTTTTACATGAAATACTGACATATTTCACATATACTGTCAATTAGTATTTTGTTGGTATTTCATCTCATAAAATTTTGTGTGTCCTATTGTTTTCCAATCTATTTAAAAGGTGCAATAATATAGGGGATCTTAGAGTAAGAAATCTAAAATTCGCCACATATCTGAAATTCGCCACATGTGAAAATACTAATAAAATAAATTAATTGTGGTGAGATTTGTTGATTGTATAGTAAATTAAGGCTTTTTGAACTGAAAAATACCAATTTTTAGACAAAAACATCATTTTCTTCATAAATTAACTAAGGTTTTAGAGGTGGCGAATTTTAGATTCCTGGCGAATTCTAGATTTCTTACTCTACAATAGATTCTGTGTTTGTTTAACTTTGAATTAGTTTTAATTCAAATAATGAGGAAAGAACTTGGTGGAATTAGAGCCAGCATAAATTAAAGATACAGTAGTCTGGCCTTCCAGGCTGTCTCAACCATAATACAAACGTGACATAATTTTGCTGTAATGCACACTGTATCAGAGGCCTTTCTTGTCTGGGAGTTCTCTTCAGCTAGCTAAGCTAAATAATAATAAAAAAAACATTATAAAAAAAAAAATTATAAAGCAAACGGTTGTTTCTGTACTTTACATATTAATACCTGTGGCAAGGTTAAAGATACACATTACCTGAACCAGTTATTAAGGCCCTAGAAAATAAAGAAATTTTGTTGGTACAAGTGAAGTCTTTGTATTAAATTGGTATTCACAAAGTTAAACTGATTTTTTTTATTAAGTGCAATAGATTAAACTATATTTAATCCCAAATTTAATTCATTTTCTTGGGTGGAGTAAAGTTAATCCAAAAACTAGCCTAACTTCTCTGTGAATGTTACCCTTAATCCCAGTCCAGTTTTTGGATTAACTTAAGCTAATTTTTTTCACTGATCTTTCAGTGAAATTGCTTTTGTAAAAATATGATCCCAGAGAAATATTACTACTTTATCAGGGTTTTCCAGATAACCAGGTTTTTAATGGAGTCTTCCAAAGGACATGATATATACTTCTACTCAGAGTTGCATGTGGTTTCAGTATACCAGAACTGTTGTTGATTGCAAAATGCAATCAATGACTGGTTACAAGTTGATTTTATAAATATATTAAAAACATCAAAAAGTATCAGTAAACATCATAGCTGGGTAATTCAGTTATAGTTCTTGTCTATAAAGGTTTTTTATGCAAAAATAATGTGTTAACTCATCAAAAACCCTGTCTTTTAGAATATTTATTAATAATTTATTCAAATATAGAAATAAATTGAATTTTCTCTATAAAAATAATTATATTTAATACAAAATGTAACCACCTCTTTTAAAATTTATTACTTAGTCCAGTTGTTGGTTTTTATGGCCATAGCAACCAATGAACCCGAAAGCCCATGGGCCGTATCCTTGAACAATACCTTAAACATTCCTAACGTAGACATCACATATTACTTAGACTTCAAGTAAGAACTTAATATGGAACTGTGTTTCTAACTCTTGTTGTTTGAATAGTGATTTGAAGAAAAAACTGAATTGAAAAACCATCTCTTTCATCTAAGGTCATCTTATGTAATGTATTGTTCATGAATAAGGCCCCAGTTTTCCATTTACAACTTTATTTCTATTTGAATGGAATTTACAGTTCTATTAAAGTGTTTTTGACTGAATATATGTGCATTTATTTCTCTTTCAGCCCGGAGATTCTGCCTCAGACTTGACGTCCGATCTCTCTAATGACTCAGGTGGTGCTTTCTCAATGCCAAGCTACAGTTTTCATGCATATTCAGGAGGTGCTCAAACTGCTGCTACTACATCACCTGAAAACATGCATCAACATAAAGACATTTCTCCCAGCAACAAAAGCCACACAGCACCAGCTACAAGACCAAAATCTATCGCTGTCATGGGAACCATCAATGAGTCATCAACAGACTCATCAGGAACCAGCCGGCGGAATACCGAGTCACATAATTACACTACGTCTTTGTCTACGGGTGAAGATGATGCCATTATGAGACTGAGTACTCCAGACTTAGGAGGGGTCAATTTTAGCCATGCACACATGAACTCTGATTTAACTGGACGAGTAGCGAGTGCCCAAAGCTGTGGCCCAGAGTTTACAGGGAGTAGTAATATCGGTAATAGCCCTAGTCCCCAGCATACCAGTCCCGTATTAACCCAGGTCATAAAGCGTCCCCTGGTGAGAACCTCCAGCAAATACATCGAACTCGGGCGTAAGCCCACAAAAAGTAGCTTTAGTAACGACATATCCATGTACACACCGAAGTCATTAAGTGGATATCACCCCAGTAGTTCTTCTGCTCAGACAAAAAGTAGGGAGGATTATAATAACTCACCAGATGTATTGGATAGAACCACTGGACAACTGGCAACAGAAAGTAAAGTCTATGTATACTCACCCAAGTCCTATCACCTTAGTCCTACCTCACCTGTATTACAAACTGGGGGTCAACAGTATAGTAATAATAATAGTCCCCAAGTATCGAGTGGTGGTAGGGCTTATAAACCCAATAGTAGTAATACAAATCGGTCACCAAGAGGCATGAGACCAAAGACTAATCCTTATAGTATGAGGCAAGTGTCTGACGCATTGCCTGGCAACAAGGTTTTAACCAGTGGGAATATACAGGATGCTCTCGTGAGTCTGAGAGCAACGTTAGAGGATTACCAAGGACAGTATCCGGAAATACAGAAGCTAGAGGAACAGGTGCATTACCTGGACAGGTTACTCAAGGTAAGACAATTGTTTTACCTGGATTGGTTATTAAAGATAATGACGGGTGTTTTCTGATCTAATATATTCTACTGCTTTGCAGACAAATGGTGAAGTCAATGTGCTAGGTTAACAAAAGTATTGTTCAAAGGGATAGTAAAGAGTCCTGATCTCGGTCAGTAATCTATGGTTGTCGGTATGACCAAAGGGAAGATTACTAAGTGGGGAAGCTTGAGTTAAAAAGGTGAGTCTCAAGATGTTTCCTAAAGGCTTTAACAGAGAGAGAGCTATTTCTTATGTGGAGAGGAAGAGGGCCGGGGCATAATGACTAAAGGAGTTAGAAAAGTGTTTGTGTGATTTGTAAACTTTATAGTCAAAAGAAGGGATATGAAGGAAGTTAAATTTTGCTCTACTATGTCTAGTCTTTCTGGATGAGGTGTATGAGTGGATTATTTCACTAAGATGTGCTGGTTAGCCGTGTTTAATAATTTTTGTAAGTGATAAGGCCGATTTTAAATTGTACCAGGATAACAGAGATTTTAAATGAACAAGTTGTTACAGGTAATGACAGGTGTTTAAAATGAGTGGTTATTGAAGGTGAAGACTGGTAAATTTACATGTATATGGAAAGGTTATTTAAGGTGAGGAAATCCACTTGGCAATTGGTATTGTTGTGTAATTGATAAAAATGAGACTAAAGTTACAGATTTTGATTCAGTGTTATTTTCTATTTCAACAGAAAAGTCTTCCACAGAGTCCAAATTCCGAGGATGTGGGCATTTCTATAGAAGATGCATTGAATGCCTTTGACTTTTTAGAGACAGAGTATTATATTGATGGATACGGCAGCAGTGGGTAAGTTACACTTGGATACAAATCTCTGTTATTTTAACTGAATAAAATAAAAATTAAAAATAGAATACATATTTTGTTCTTTACACTTTTTATCAATAAGAATGTAGATTTCCACTAAATCAGAAGTAAATTGAGGTTGAAACTGAAATTGAGATCTGATATAAATCATTTAAGTGTTTTAATACATGTCTGAACTTGTGTTGTTAAAATGTGCCTTAAATTTGAAGCAACTCCGTGTTTAATTGCTTATCTATCTAACCAGGAATCTATGTTATGCAAATTAATTGTCGATTAATTAAGGTGATGTTTATGATTCCAGCAGTATCGTAAAAATTGACTCTAATTTACTGAATACAAGCCAATTTTACCACACATTGATATTAGATATTTTAGAAAATGCAAGTAAAATACTGAAAATTAATTCATTGTCAAATATTAATTCAGCTTTGATACCTTTAAGTGGAGATCGAGACTAAGGAATAATTGATTTCAATAATTTCTATAAACTGAAAAATTAGTTTTCTTCCTACTTTAAATCTTTACTTCTACATTGCGTGATTTTGTAGCCACAGCTGTCGATTTTCCTAAATTATGAATTGAGGCAGTGTCATTTTGTGAATCCTGAATACTTATTTTCAAACAACTTAATTTCATCAAATTGTCACTTGAGAAACTGGTTGATAATATTCAAGGTCATGGATTCTATTTTCTTTTTCCTTTTCAGCCACAGTGGCAGATCTCTGTATGAATAATTAAGTGACACTTTTTGAATCCCGAGTGTAATTTTCTACACCAGATCATTTTGTCTAAATGATATTTTAAAGCTTTTGAATTCTATTTCTTTTTCAGCCACAGTCGCAGATCTTCCTATGAACAATTAGAGACCAAATGTAACTCTCTGAGTCCTGAATCTACAGCCAAAACCTCAGACTCAGGGATAGAATGTCTGGCCACTCGACTCACTGAGGATCATGTGTCGTTAAGTAATGAGGTACAGAGTACAGGAAATGAACAGGTGGATAGGGTGCTAGTCTGGCATCTGGGATACTGTGAAAGACTGCTAGAGGTAAGTTTGATATTTATCTCAATTAAATACTTCTTAAGTGAAAAAATCTGTCAAGTCAAGTACAATGAGTTAACAGGGTTCATGGGTATCAGGTTTATTCCATAGAGAATTCTGTTTTAATATGTTATTAATGTACTTTGGGGTCAGCTATAATATAGTAACATTGCAGATGTGTAGGTCATGACATAGCTAAGCAATAGCTACTTTCAGGTTCTCACTGTTTAGTAAATCAGTGGAACTTGAAAACTATTGCATTGATAGTATTTTGAAATTTTTTAAATAAGTTATTCAGGTACTTTTGGGTCAGCTATAACATAGTGAAATTGCACAAATGTAGTTCATTGAGCAATAGCTACTTTCAGGTTATCACTGTTGAGCAAATCAGTTTGAACTTGAAACTATTGCATTTACAGTATTTTTTATGTTATTCACCTGCTTTGGGGGTCATCTATAACATAGTAAAATTGCAGGCCTTTAGCTCATTGCAAAGCTGAGCAAAAGCTACTGTGAGGTTATCACTGTTGAGTCAATCAGTTGTAATTGATTATTAAACTTATCACATTTTATAGAATTTTATTTAAATGTTATTCACCTACTTTTGGGTCAGCTATAACATAATGAAATTATAGACCTGTAGCTCATGGCATGGCTGAGCAATAGCTACTTTCAGGTTGTTACTGTTGAGTAAACCACTTGTAACTTAAAAACTATTGCATTTAGAGAATTGTGTTTAAATATATTGTTCACTTATGAGCCAGCTATGAATAGTGAAATTGTAGACCTGAAGACACAGGGGTGGCAAGGTGGCTATGGCAGATAGACTTTTCATTGCAAACGGGTAAGTTTTGAGCTTTTTCTTTGAAAACTATATCCAAAGTATGATAGAATGCAGTTGCTTTCTTTGTCACAGAATCTGGGTCAGTTTGGACCACTGAGATGCAAAGAGATTTATGCGTTGGACAAGTTGTCAAGACAAGCAAATGTGATAGAACACTTGATAAAGACAGCAAGGATGTTCCCTGGTCAGATCAGAGACTTACAAGCTGGTATGTACTGGTTAGAACTGCATAAACCTGCTTTATCCTGGGGCCGGATTCACGAAAGGTCTCAAGTCTCAAATCTAAGATTTTTCTTAGATTTGAGACCTTTTGCTCAGCTGGGATTCACAAAAGATCTCAGGCTGAGATTTTTCTCAGATTTGGTCTCAAATCTAAGACTGCCTAGGGGGTGACTTAAGTTTTCATGAAATAGTATATGTAATAAAAAGTCACAAAACAAAATGAAAATAGTGAAGTATGACATATTATTTAACTTGTAACACAAAATATGAATATATATTAAGGGTTTGTACAAAAACAACAGTAAACATTTACATTACAAATTTACATGAGTGGCTTGTTTTGCTGTTATAATCAGTTCTTTTGAATGTCAGTACAAATTATAGTAAAAAGACGTTTTGCTTGATTGAAAATATTCTAAAATGTGAGTATATATGGTAGAGTGGTAAAATATAAATGTGTATACTTTCCACTAATCTCAACAAAATGTTACATCAGTTTTGATTGGTCCAGACTCAAAACTTGGCTGAGATTTTTGTCTCAGCTGAGATTCCTTTCTTGAATCTCAACTTAAGCAGAATCTCAGCTGAGACAAAAATCTCAGATTTGAGCAAAATCTCAGCTGAGATTTGGCCAAGACTCGAGACCTTTCATGAATCCGGCCCCAGACTAAAAATATGTCTGAGATTTTGGTCTCAGCTAATATTCCTTTCATGAATCTCATCTTAAGCAGAATCTCAGCTGAGACAAAAATCTCAGATTTGAGCAAAGTCTCAGCTGAGATTTGGCTTAGACTTGAGACCTTTCGTGAATTCGGCCCCTGGTTTTGGTAAAGGAAAAGAATTAAAATGAGTAAGTGTAAGATAAAGTGTGGCCTGGTTAGAATTTATTCTTACTGAATAAATTTAGTTTAAACTTGTTATTCTGGTTGTATTTTTGTTTTCATGAATTTACCTTCATGTTAATGGGTCTATTTGATTAGGGATATGCTAGATTCTAACATGACTTGGTTGTGACATTGAATGTGATTGGTCGAGCTTTATGGTAAAATCCCTGTATACATGTTGGCTGTTCCGATAATAACCCTGTGCAAATAATAATGGACAAAACAGCTTTAATAAAAATTGTTTTATCAAATTTATATTAATAATGCTAAAATATTTTGTCATTTTCGAATAGGAATAACACCCTCCAAACCATTGTATACGCAGAATTTTACCATGGTTTGAGGTAGAGATGGGTCAGTAGGCTTGGTATCGAGAATATTTTAGTGAAATACTGTGACCAGATTTTAAAACCGTCAACACATGTAATGGAAGGAAGAGTTAAAATTTTAGAAACATACTCAAAATCTGAAGAAATTATCAGCTTTTATCCCCATATTTTCATCCATTTGCAGACTTATAGCGATACATTGAGCAGAACTGCCATGTTTTGGTTACGACACATTATAACCTCAATCTCGCTTGTCAACTCATATAAATGAAGGAAAGTTTAAAGTTTTGGACAGAAACCAGAAATATGAAGATGTACTGCGCTTTTATTACATATTTTGTGCATTTGGGGACTTTTACTGGATGTCGTTATGAGGAACGTCCATGTTTGTTTGGGATGTACTAAAACACAGAGTCCCGAAATTTATACAGTTTTGCAGTGGTGACATCCCGATGTACATATTTTTCATACTGACTCATCCCTAGTTTGAGGCAATTAATCCATCAGGTTTCACCTTCGGGTATATAACCTCAGACCATCATAAAACTCTGTGCATACTGTGGTTTGTCAGGTGTTATTCCTACAAACAAATTTTTTTTGGTATCCGGGAAAGGAAGCAATTTTGCATTGTTGCTACACCAAGTGACAATAGGAAACCTGGTATCTAATTACTGACTATGACCTCTGTTTGACAATGCTTTTGTTCCCAGTTCCAATATCACCCTGGCTGTTGAACGGGATGTTAAAACCCAAATTTGATGTGGACTTATGGCTGGTTGTTACACAATACTTTCAGTGATGACAGACTTAACTAAGGACATGGAGATGAAGAAGTTCTGGGTTCGCTGTACTGACCACAATGTGCTGTTCACCAGTCCGGAGAGATTCCTGGCTCAGCTAGAGAGAAGCTACGGGGAGTTTGTCAGGCAGAAGTATGAAATCACCTCCATAGTGGGTAAGTAGCACAAAGTAAAGACCTCCAAAGTGGGTAAATAACATAAAGTACAGACCTCCAAAGTGGGTAAATAGCATAAAGTACAGACCTCCAAAGTGGGTAAGTAGCATAAAGTACAGACCTCCAAAGTGGGTAAGTAGCATAAAGTACAGACCTCCAAAGTGGGTAAGTAGCATAAAGTACAGACCTCCAAAGTGGGTAAGTAGCATAAAGTACAGACCTCCATAGTGGGTAAGTAGCATAAAGTACAGACCTCCAAAGTGGGTAAGTAGCATAAAGTACAGACCTCCAAAGTGGGTAAGTAGCATAAAGTACAGACCTCCAAAGTGGGTAAGTAGCATAAAGTACAGACCTCCAAAGTGGGTAGGTAGCGTAAAGTACAGACCTCCAAAGTGGGTAAGTAGCATAAAGTACAGACCTCCAAAGTGGGTAAGTAGCATAAAGTACAGACCTCCAAAGTGGGTAGGTAGCGTAAAGTACAAACAGTAAGGGAAATATGCAGAGTAGGTAAGGGATCGTGTGTCAGTATTTCAATATCAATCCATTTAGCTCCTTACATTTCAGTATTTATGAAGGGAAACTGGGACCGAGTATTCATTCTGCAATAACTGACCCCAGTACAGATACACATGTTTTAGTTGTAACAAACTCGAAGTACCTTGAGTGTGGATGATGTAAACAAATTTATTGAAAATAAAAAATCATCTAGTATGAAAATTGTGTTAAAAATGAATATTGGATAGACAAATCTGGTTGAATGTTGGGTTTCACTGATGTTATTAAAGAAACTAAACAATAGTTTAACAGTGTTACAGGTCCCCTTGTTACAAAATTTTGTATTTGGTTTCTCAACATACATTGCCGGCTTTCAAATTACCCAGAGACCTTGTCATAGTTTCAGTATCCTTTCCAATAAGTGATCATCAATTTACAATTATCTTATATTCGGATCATCATTGTATCATTTATGTACGAAAATCTGGTCAATTCCATGGTACGGTCTGAACGATTTTAGTGTTATATTTATTTGTATTTGTACAAAAATATTAACAGATAAATATTGCAGTATATCCTTAAAATTGAAGTGTTGCTTGTTATAAACACAAATATGTGGGGCAAGATGGGTGTGCTAAAATCTTTTTAATGTCCAAACAAAGACTGGGCAGCTTTTGAATATATTGGAAATTGGTATAGCAATTCTACATGCTATATAAGTTTTTTTTTGAGATATTTTATTAAAGTTTGTAGTTTTAAAGCGGTCTGGTCTTAAATTTTTGATGATGTTTTGCACATTAACACATTTTACAAAATATAGTCTTGTATATAAAATATATTGTCACAAGTAGTGGTATCATCATGAGCGACAATATCGTGAATTCACCGGTGATGAAAGAAATGGAGAAAATCGAGGATACATGATCATCCGTGATGCATCTTATAAACATATTCCACCATTAACTTTAGCCTATTTTCGAAGGGATTTAATAAAACTATGATGAAATATTTATATAATTTCCACTTTTATGCAGTTTTGATCAGCGCTGTCAATGAGTACTCGAGCCTCGGTAGACGAGTCGATGTTTGCTAGTACTCGAGTCCATTTGAAATCCTCGGTTACTCGCGAGGTATTGTATTATCGTCCACGTAATGAAACACTTGTGTAAAATATGCCACATTTCAGCATTTCCATCACATGATATCAATTAAAGTTGTTATTTTTGCTTGAAAACGTATAAGTTACTCCATATTCTATAATATCTGGTCAAATAGAAGACGTTTTTCTTCAAAAGTTTCGTTTCCAGAACCGACTATTTGTTTACCGAAGACTTCTAATGGTAGCTACTAAATCTCCCGGTTACTCAAATTCGGGCCAGTTGTGAGAGGGCGAGTACTCGATGCCGTTTTTCAGCACCCGTCCCAGCCCTAGTTTTGATTTGTGACGTAACTATCATGATGACAACTTCCACTTACTAGAAGAAGTGCAAAAACGTAAGTTTTGTTTAATTTTTACTGCTTCAAATATTCACCATTTTAACAACTGTCAGCACAAATGAAACATAAATTTCATTGCGTTAATACATCTTACCTACCAGACGATAGCTATAGCCCGGCGCCAGCCGGTCCCGCCAAACGAAAGAAAAAGACGTCCCGGGTTTCACCCCCGGCAGGACCGGCACACTACAATCCACTCGCCAGGTGGCCTAGTTCCTGCCTCACTCGCCAGAGGGACGTGACGTCATAGCATCTTTTTCGTTTGGCGCGATATTTAAAGTTGTGGATTTTTATCTGTGAACTCTTTAGTTTTTATATTGTGTTATTTCTGTTTAATTTGTGTCGGAAGTGTTGCCATTAGTTAACTGTTCTATCATGGCATCTCCAGGACAGAAAAAGGGTGCGTGTGGCCATATTATGGCTTCATTTGACAAACATAGTAGGTGTGCGCGTTGTCGCGAGAAAGGACAGGGTGATGACCCTTGTGTTCAGAATCTGCAGTGTGACTTTTGCAGTGTCCTTACCCCGGAGCAAGTGCTCAAGTTAAGTACTCCTACCTATAAACTCAGAAAGGAAAAGGCCAAAGCAAAGGAAGTGTTAGTCGATCCGTCTTCTGTGGTAATACTTGATGCCCAGCCAGAACAAGAACCTGCTGTATCTGTTTCTTCTGCTCCGGATTTGTCCCTTCCTGTGCCTCAGTTTAAGAAAGATCTTCAGGAACTGGACGAAAAGTGGGCCACTCGTATGGCCAGGCTTGAGGCGCTTATCACTTTAGGACATCGCTCCTCACCTTCTGTACAAAATCCAACATTTTCTCCGGTCAAAGTACCGGTCTCTCATGCTGCTCCAGCAGGTGCTCTTTCCCAGACACCCTTTTTTGTCTCTACTTCGGCTTCTTCCGGCCCAGCCGGTCCGGCTGTTGGCCCGGATGAGCCTAGAGATCAGGATTTTTCAATTGCTGACAGACAATCTCCACTTCAAAACCTCTACCCGGAAGCAGAACCTATGTTTAAACACCCTGCTCCGGTAGCTACTGTGTCGTCAGCTGCTATGTCTGCTTCCTCTCAAGCTGCATTTCAACAACCTTCTTCCGGCTCCGGGCCGGTCACCTTCCGCGATGTCAATCCTCAGGAAACATTTGAAGAGGGTGAGTTATCTGACGCAGAGGAATCCCCAGACTTAGAAACCTCAGACCCGGACCGGGTCCTCAGTGAAGATCAAAATTACCGCGAGACTGTGAGAGGCGTCCGCGCGTTCATGGGATGGACACACATTCCTGACCTGGAGTTTTCTCCTCAATCCCGCACTGATAATCCTTGGGCAGGTCACCGTTCTCAACCTGTGGGCAAGATTTCTGTGGATCTTCCTCCGGAAGATTGGTTGTGCCGAAAACTAGAGACTCTAAACCTTGTACTGATAGAAGGTTATCCTTCAAAATCTAGCGATCCAGGTGGCCTGCATGTGGACCAATTCCTCAGACCCCCCAAATCCCAGAGCAGATGGTATGGGATACACCCGGCGGAGCCTACAGATCCAACTAGGCCGGGTAAATCAGTGAATTCTTGGCCAAATGATGCGGCGAAGATAAATAGTTCATTCCCCAGGATTTCAACCATATCTTCTGCATCTCCTCAGCCTCCATCCCGCCCACTATCACAAGACACTATGCGTAAGTGGGAGAAAGCAGCAAAAGAGTCTTCATATATTTGCAACCAGTCAGCGGGGTTTAATCGCTGTATTACCAAAATACAGGATGCCTTTCAAGAACAATTGCATATCTTACAAAGTGAACTTAAGAAAGGCAAGTCTTCTGTCAAAGCTCAAGGTGCATTGGATGAACTTTTGTATTTATCTTCATTTAACCAGAATGTCAGTTTTGCCATGGGTAAATCTCTACAACATTTGGCAGACTTTACATTTGTACAGATGGCAAATTTGACCCTACTCCGTAGGGATTCATACTTGGAAGCTGTGAAACCGGGGATTAAACCAGATACTTTCAATTCCTTGAGAAATTGCCCCCTGAATGGATATGGGCTATTTCCAGATGCTGCTATTAGAAAAGCTGAGGATGAAATAAACCAATTAGAAGCTTCCCGACGTACTTCCCAGCCCGGCCCGGGCCGCGGGGGGTTTGCCGGTAGAGGCAGAAAACAGAGATACCAACCCTACAGTACTGGTTGGAAACCTCAAGACACTGCTAAAACAACTTCTCAAGCCGGAAAGGAACTACCAGCTTGGAAAGCGTTTGGTTCCCGCAATAGAGGCCGGGGCAGAGGCCGGGGTGGTCAACCCGGACGTGGTACCAAGATGGCTCATGAGAAGACACAGTATAAATGACAATTACTGCAAGTCAAGTCCGGTGCCGGTGGCCCGGCCAGTCAGTTCTGTACAAAGTGTCATAACAAGAAACTCTTTTGTATCTGTTCCAACAAATGTTTCTTATCATGTTGTATGTCGTGTACCTACTGTAACAAGGTGGCAGTCGCAAAAGAAAGACGTAAGACCAAAATTAAAGATCAAAAGTCAAATAAAGTGTGTGAAAAGTGCTTCTTTTGTCGGTCACTTTGTTTCTGCTCCAAATGTTCCAAATGTCCCCAATGTTGCAAGTGTCCAACCAGTGGGGGGACGTCTTCAGAGTTTTTGGGAAATATGGGCTCACAAGGGTGCAAACCCAAAAGTAGTGTCCATATTAAAGGAGGGTTATGTTCTTCCCTTCAAAGTAAGACCTCCCTTAGTAAGGGATCCCCTGATAGTAAGTGGCTATGCAAACCCCATCAGAGACTCCCACTTGCAAGCAGCTGTACAAGCTCTGATCGAGAAAAAGGCAGTAGAGAGGGTCAGGGTTCAAACCTCACTAGCCTTTTTCAACAGACTGTTCATTGTCCCAAAGCCGAACCACAAGTGGCGGCCAATCTTGGATCTCAGTACTCTAAATCAGTTTTTATGCGTAAAAACATTCAAAATGGAGACTCCAGAGACAATCCGGACCTCTCTACAACAAGAGGAGTGGGTGACATCGCTAGACTTCAGCGACGCCTACTTCCACATCCCAATTCACTACACATCCCGAAAATTCCTCAGGTTCCACTTTCAGAACCAGTCGTACCAGTTTCGGGCACTTCCCTTTGGCCTGTCAACAGCTCCCATGGAGTTCACTGGTGTGGTCAAAGAGGTCAAGTTAATGGCTCAGTCACAGGGTATAAGAATCCACCAGTACCTAGACGACTGGTTGATTCGAGCCCCTACCAAAGAATCTTGCCACCAGGGAACCCAATCCCTCCTAGCCCTCTGCCAGGAGTTGGGCTGGATGGTAAACATGCAAAAATCAGAACTGGAACCCCAACAAGTCTTCGACTTCGTAGGCTACCAGTACGACCTACTCAACGGAGTAGTCAGGCCTACTCAAAATCGTTGGGAAACCCTTCAACAGAAAATAACAGTGCTTTTACAGAACAGATCTTGCCGAGTGAGAACTTTCATGTCTCTTATAGGTCTTCTCACTGCGACAGAAAAACAGGTGACCCTAGGCAGACTGCACATGAGACCTATTCAGTGGCACCTCAAGAAACACTGGAGAGTCCCAGAATCTCTGGAAAAGGAGATCCCAATTCCGAGGTCTCTCCATCAGTACCTGCAGTGGTGGACCCAAGAGGAAAATGTCCTAAAGGGTCAGCCCTTACACCCCCTGCGACACGCAGTTCAAATCTTTACAGACGCCTCAAAAGAAGGCTGGGGTGCTCACTTAGGCGACTTCACAGCAAGCGGTACTTGGTCAGTGCCCGAAAGCAAGTTGCACATAAACTTCTTAGAACTAAAAGCCGTGGTGTTAGCACTAAAAAGATTCCAACATTTAGTGCAAGGAAAGGTCGTCCTGATTGCCACAGACAACACCACGGTTGTGGCATACATCAACAAGGAAGGAGGTATGAGGTCAGGCTCACTCTGTGCCCTTCTTTGGCGGCTCCTATGTTGGTGCAGCCTCAATCAAATAGTACTGAAGGCCAGACACATTCCAGGCCGTCTGAATGTAATTGCAGACAAATTGTCTCGCCAAAGGCAGGTCATTCAGACGGAGTGGTCCCTCCATCAAGAGACCTTCGACCTCCTTTGTCAAACCTGGCATTATCCCCGAGTGGACATGTTTGCAACAAGGTACAACTGCAAGCTAGTTCAATTTGTGTCCCCAATTCCAGACCCAAAGGCCTGGTCAGTGGATGCTCTGACATTGTCCTGGGAGGACCTGGACATGTACCTCTTCCCCCCAGTGTCTCTGATGGGGAAGGTGGTCAGCAAGCTGTCAGATCACTGGTATCGCAGAGCAATCCTGATTGCCCCGGGATGGCCCAACATGCCTTGGTTTTGGGACCTAGTGGACCTATCTGCGAGGGTTCCTCTTTGTCTTCCACACCACCCAGATCTAGTGACCCAACCTTTCAACAAGGCACGTCACAGGGATCTGAGAAACCTAAATCTCCATGCCTGGCTCCTAGAGCCCAGACAATCAAGGAGCAGGGGTTCTCTAGCCCAGTGGCGTCAAGAATTGAGGCGCCTCAAAGACGTTCAACCAGAACAGTCTACGAAGCGAAGTGGGCCGTTTTTGTCAGATGGTGTGAAACAAGTCAGGTGGACTTCAGGAACCCATCTATAAAACAAATAGCAGATTTCCTCCTGCACCTTTTCCAGGAGAAGAATCTCCAGCCCAGCACTATTGATGGTTACAGGTCAGCTATTGCAGACAAACTGGGAAATACCTCGGTTAATGTCGGCAAGGATGAAAATTTGACTAGACTGTTAGACAGTTTTCACAGAGATAGACCCAAAGGGCGCCGGGGGGTTCCTGCTTGGAACCTCTCCCTGGTTTTACACCAGCTTACAAAAGCGCCTTTTGAACCACTCAGAAAGGCTTCTCTGAAGCACCTTACTTTCAAAACTGTTTTTCTCCTAGCCCTGGCTTCAGGAAAACGCAGGAGTGAGATTCACGCTTGGTTAAACAAAAATATCAGACACCAGGCTGACTGGTCCAAAGTTTCCCTCTACCCTTCACCAAGCTTCTTGGCGAAAAATCACTTGGCAAAAGAGGGACCAGAGTGCGTGGCCCCTGTGGTCATTCCAGCCTTAGCCCCCACTCTGGATAAGTCTTTAAAGGAAGACAGATCCCTTTGCCCCGTTCGGGCTCTTCGCTACTACCTGGACAAAATGCAGGACCTAAGAACGGGAAAGGAGTTAGTTTTTGTCTCATTCAAACAGGGTTTTAACAAGGACATCTCTCCTGCCACTATCTCGTCCTGGATCAAACAAACAGTAGTGTTGTGTTATGATCTCTCTGACCAAGATTCCTTGACCTTACATCAGGTTAAGGCCCATGATGTTAGGGCCTTTGCGGCCTCCAAAGCCTTTCAAGGTGGCATATCTCTGGACCAGATCCTAGCAGCATGCCACTGGAAGTCCCACAACACCTTTACACAGTTTTACCTTAAGGATGTTGCCTGGGCAGATAAGGAGCTTTTTCACTTGGGTCCTGTGGTGGCTGCCCAACAAATCCACCACTAGTCCCCTAAGCTTCTTTGTATATAATTATATATAGTGTACATACTAGTTAGTTTTAGGTGTAGGCTCACTTTTAGCCTAGGCCTTGGCTTCTCAAAGTCTTTTACTTCAGAGTAATCCTCTGGGTATAGGACTTTCCCTACTCTTCCAGGTTAACCGTGGGAATCATTGACTTGAACTCTTACTCTCTTCCTCCCCTCAGAGCAGTCAAAAGGGGGGGGGGGGGGGGGGGGGGGCAGGTGGGTCTAGTTACCCTTGAGACTAACATGTCTCCTCAAAGGACTAGAACCTCACACCTAGGTATAATATAAGAGTTTCCCCAATCCTCAGAAGGCTGCCCTCCTTCCACTGGGTAGTTATTCTAGCTATCGTCTGGTAGGTAAGATGTATTAACGCAATGAAATTGCAAATTTTAATTAGTAAATTAAATTTTTATTAGTTAATACCTTACCTACCAGACGGGAAATTCCCACCCGGCCTTCCCCGCTTCCAGCCTTCATCATTCAATCTTAGGGACGAAAAAGATGCTATGACGTCACGTCCCTCTGGCGAGTGAGGCAGGAACTAGGCCACCTGGCGAGTGGATTGTAGTGTGCCGGTCCTGCCGGGGGTGAAACCCGGGACGTCTTTTTCTTTCGTTTGGCGGGACCGGCTGGCGCCGGGCTATAGCTATCGTCTGGTAGGTAAGGTATTAACTAATAAAAATTTAATTTACTAATTAAAATTTGCAAATCTATTTTATTTCAATATAAGTGTTTTGCCAATGCACATTATTTTAATAGCAAATTTAGGTTTAATTTGTGAAATGATGGCACCGCGATATCTCTCATGGTTTTGATCACGGTATCAAGACCTCATAAATCCAGATGATGAAACCACTAGTCACAAGAGTAGATACCCACCACCAACCCAAGCCAACCCAAGCCAACCCAAGATGGTGGGTAACATAGTGCACTTTGAGCATTTGTATAAAATCACCTTCATAGTATAACTGTGGATTACTGATTGTTATTATTTTCAGTGTTCAAGACACTGGTTGCACGTATCATAGATGAGCCGTACTTTGAGCCAGGCATGTTACGCCCAAGTCCTATTGTGACGTTACACCAGGTGATGGGTTACTTCCACCAGGCTGACCAGAAGTCACTGCCAAATAACATACAACAGCTAGCCGGAGAATGTAAGAATTTTCCTTTGTAAAATAATATTCAATATACAGTCTAGAGCAAGATTTTTACAGCAAAAATGATTATTTCTAAAGAGTATGTTGTTCTTATAATTTTATTGTAAGTTGGGCCTCTTCTCTGTAAAGTTTGCTTTAATTTTTCTGATGTTAATATACATAATATATTTTATCCCAGTGTGTTAGCTAGATTTTTTTTTAATGTTTGTGTTTTTAGATTTTTTAACCCTGTATATAGGCTACAATCAACTGAGGTCATTTATTATTATTATAAATAATTAATACCAATAGGTATTATTTAGGATTGGCAAGATGCCAACCCTGGAGACTGAAATGATTAATATTTTCCCAAAATGGGAAATCTGTGACCACCATCTATCATCCCTAGATTTGCAGTAGCTCTAGGGACGTCACGACTCCAAAAATTTTGTCTTGGCTAATCGCAAAGTAGTATTCGTGTCGACACCGAATAACCATCAAATTTATAATATAACCAAAAACTTAAGTTTCATATTGTAAAAAGCAATAAAACAATAAATATGTGAAATAAAATGAAAATATATGTCTGTAGTCTGTAAAATTTAATAAATCTGCTGTTTTACTGTGACTTATGCTTCATTTATTTCAGACAGGAAGTGGGTGATATAAGAGGTATATGCTACTTCCGGTTTTGTGGGAATGCATAAACAATACAGAAAATGTGGCTGTTTTTGGATTTTAAATAATTTATTTTATGTGACAATTTTGACATAGTTTACAGATTCAGACCTGCCATCTGTTGCTACATTGAGCAATTATTCCTTCTTTAAAATATGAAAGCATTTTTCTAACCGTTGTCGATTAGTTGGCTAGTCGTGACGGCCCTAATAGCTTCATCCCCTGCTGATATCTTATTGTTATTGGGTCCTATCCCCAGTGGCAGGTTAAAGAACCTCAAGGACGTTGATAAATGGTCATCCTTGAGCCTCTATCTTCCAGTTAGGGGAATGTCAGTTACTTGTGAATTGGGGCTGTACCTGTACAGTCGGATTAGTTAAATAGTGCTTTGAGTCCTGTAGTATATGGAGATATTGCGCTGAGTATAAATACATAATAATAATAATAATATTTCAGTGTGGCTGCTGAACAGATTACAATCGGGTAACACGGAGGTGGTGGTTCAGACTCTCCTCACATTCAGACATGCTCTGCCACCACAGCAATGTCTGAGAACTGTAGCCGTACTCCTCATCTGTAATGACATGGATGTGAGGAACGCTGCGGGTTTGTAGCATTATGTATTTTTCCAATAAACATCTATCTCATCAATTTAACACCTGCTACTAAATTCAGAAACATGCTTATTCACAGAATTATACTGACTCTTTGAATTTCCTTGGGAAAAATAGCATTTTCCGAGAAAAATCCTGTAAATATAAAAAAAAAATAGAATTACCTAATTTCTGAAAATTTCTTTAGAATTTATAACCTCATGTTTTCTACTGTATTATTTTTAATATAAAATATGTTTATTTCTGTCTCTCTCTTTATTGTTTTTAATTGCGCAATGCTATTGGAGTGTGCTCTTGTAAATATAACCCATCAGTAATAATTAGGGATGGGTCGGCCTTGTGTCATGGTATCAAGGGCATTTTACTGAAATACCATGATGAGATTTTACAACTGCCACTTCGCTTATCAACACATGTAATGGAAGGAAGAGTTAAAATATTAGTTACCTACCCAAAATCTGAAGAAATTAAAAGCTTTTATCCCCAATTTTCATACATTTGCAGACTACACAGTACTATCAATCACGTTGAGCAGAACTGCCATGTTTTGGTTATGACATTTTATTACCTCTATCTCGCTTGTCAACAATATAAAATTGAAGGAAGTATTACGAGTTTATCTCATCTTTTGTGCTTTTGGGGACTTTTATTGTGATTTTTTGGAGAGGAAATACCATGTTTGATTGGGGTGTACTACAACACAGAGTCCCGGAATCGGTACGGTTTTGCATTGGCGACCTCCCAATGTACCCATTCTTTGAAACCAACCCATCCCTAGTAATAATTAACTCAGTGTGTGTAACTTCAGTGAAAAGCTAACTACTTTGCCATTTCTTTGCACATGTTATAATAAAAGACGGCTTATATAATTGTTTTATCAATTATAGGCAATTTCTGTCCCACTTGTGTATAAATGTGCTTTAAGTGATGTCCATAAATTCTCTGTACCCTTGTAACTGACACAGCTAATCAATCTTGGTGATCAGTTGAAATATATATGGTGTGCAAATTGTATCAGAGTGTGAAAAAAGTGAAGCATAAATTATATATTTTTGAGTCCTTGTCATCTGAAGTCTTTCACGTACTTGAAATTAATTAATTTCCATTACAAGCAGTGAGAGTTTCACCTAGTAGTACCTCTGATTGTCCTAGGAGAAACTCTGATTGGAGTTTGTCCTAGGATATTTCCGAAATTGTCCTGAAGCAGAGTTCCTACTGTGATCTATCATTGCAATATTTAACATTTTCTTTTCACAAACTGCAGAGATCTTGTCCTTCGTAATTCACTAATATTGTTTGAAATGCACACATAACCTTTCAAAAGTAGAATTTTATAGCCCTAGCTTTTCTTTGTATACCCTCTGTATACCCTTTGTAAAGTTTTCAGTGGTTTCTCTACAGTTTATCAGTTTCTGAAGCTTCTGCAGTAATGTCTTTGCTATAACCATCTAAAAATCTTCGAAAAAGTCTTGTTCATGGTTTTTTAAAAGCAAAATAAAATTATATGTTAAAAGTATACAACATTTTCCAAGTTGAATTACAGTGTACATCACTTTATCATTTATGTTTCCAAAATTAATATAGCAAGTGATCTTACCAAAACAATTCTTGGAACAAATCCTTGTCAGTATGTGATACCGTGTTTGAATTTGATCTGTTGACTTGTCAAAAATATGTCAATCAAAAACTTTGAAATGAAAGAAATACTTATAAAAAAAAAATATTGAAATACCAAGTGAAAACTCCAAAACAAAAAAGTTGGAAAACAAAAGTATTTTGGGGGAAATTAGTATATTAATTTTGTTGTTTTGGAAGTGACATTTTTGACTGTACAAATATCACTTTGGAAAGTTACTTAGCCATGCGCAAGACTTTTTAAATATATCTGATGATGCTATTGATAATCATCACTAATTTACTACTGTCTGCTAACTCCTGTGCTCTCTCGTATCTTGCTTTTTACAGCCAGTTATTTGCAAAGTTTGTGTGCCAAAGAAGGACTGCGGAAACAGGTATGGGTTTGCCATAGTAACTCTTATTGCTTATTTATTTTTAAAAATTTTACACAATATATGCTCTCTTTAAAGGAATTGGGTAATTGTCTCCATCGGATAGCATCCAGTGGATACTGTGGATTATGCATGAGTACCCCTCTAGAGGCCAGGGTATTATGAGTAGACTTTTCAAATTTGCAAGATAAATTCATAACCATAAAATCTTGCCTGGGAATATTTTTTGGCCTCATTTTGAAAAACAAGATGGCCGCCACGGGCATTTTTCGACTTTCCGCAAGCAATTTTGTTGGCCCTCTAAAGCAAAGAGTATTATAAATAGAGATCTCAAATTCGCAGAGTATCTTCATCTTTACCAAATCTTGACTGGAAATATTTTTGGCGTCATTTTGAAAAACAAGATGGCTGCCATGGGTGTTTCTTTTCAGTCATGAAAAGTGCTTATATCTCCTGTGTTATTTGTCCTAGAGGTTTGGCATGTGAAACTAACCTATAGGAAATCATGGGCTGGGAATCTTCTGATATGGTTAGATTTGACCTTGGGCCCCTCCTTCAAGGTCAAACGAGGATAGCCAAACTTAAAAGTGCTTATAACTCGCTTATTATTGGTCCTAGAGGTTTACAGTGCGAAACCAACTCATACAAAATCTTGGGCTAGGAATCTTCTGATGTTAGATTTGACCTTTGGCCCCTCCTTCAAGATCAAACAATGGTTCACTGGCTTTGGTGAGTTGTCTTTCCGGTGGATACAAATTTGCATCAGTTCTCCGATGCGTAGGTCTAGTTGTAAATTCTTTTTTATTGAATAATTTAAAGTCAGTTATATTATTCATGTAAGTTAGCCATATAGAAATAAAAGACAAATTTACCTTTATCTTTTGTGTCAGAAATCTACTTATATTATTGATACTGAGAACTATGATTTATAGCTCACCCACCATGTCTCATATAATCTTATTTTACAAATTTGAAGCTTACTTCACAACCTTCAGCTTTTCACCTGCAATGTCTCATCCTTAATAATTGTTGATCTCTGATTTTTCTTGTTTGATGTTCCTCGGAATCTGTTTAATATGTCTTGGAATCTGGGGTCCAGTCTATCCATACTTCAACCCAGTAACTGTGTTTAGATATAGATTAAATGCTATAGAAATACTATTAGAGTTAGAAGTACCTAGTGTAGATTGCTCTGCAAATAGACGCAACAGAAACTGAGCCAACTATATGTCTTGAAAGTGTCATGTATACATACAAATCTTAACTAACTGTATGTAACATGTGTCAACGAAATCTCATGCATACAGCATCAATTTCTACCATAAATGAGGCAGAAATTAAAACACATGATTCAAATATTTTTGGCTCATAGTGAATCAAAAGTTAGCATGAAACAGTGTTGTCTGGTGTATTAATTACAGACACTCTCATTATAAATTTGGTATTAAAATAAAGGGGCATTAATTAGAAAATATATGGTGTATGTAATGATCAGTATTTATCTTCATTTATAAGTCACTCTTTAAAATGTATAATGAAAAAACCATGCATGGGGATTACATGTTTTTATAATGAGATACAGTTTATTTTGGATCACAAAAAAGTATTCATCTGGTGGCTCTACATGGTTTCACCCCGGTTTTCAGACAGCTGCTGTCAGAGTATTTTCTAAGTTGAACACCTCCCTTTATATAAGGCCTATCAAAATGATTTTTGGCAGTTATAATCTATAACCATACAAAATTTATTTAACAGGCCAAAAGTTGACCTTTGACCTTTATCAAGGTCACATGATCAAAAACAATTTTTCCCCGACAGCTCTTGCCATAGGGACTTTAGTGACCAATAAAATCTTGCCTTGGCTTTATCTCAGAAACTGTAAGGTGTCTGAATATAGTCAGTAGGGACATGGGTTGGGGGTGTAGGTGTGCAACGTCATGGTGTGACCTTCATTTGACCTTTGACCTTGTCGTAGTGACCTTATAATATCTTGTCTGGGCTATATTTCGGAAACCGTAAAGTGTAGGAACTTGATACTTGGTAGGGACATTGCTTTGTGATTGTAGGTTTGCAACATCATAGTATGATCTTGATCTGATCTTTGACCTTATCATATTGACCATGAGTTTTAAAATCTTGTCCGGACTATTTCTTGGATTCCATAAGGTGTAGAAGGTTGACACTTGGTAGGGACATTGGTTATGGGGTGTAGGTGTGCATCATGGTGTGACCTTTAACTTTGGCTCTGCAAATTGGTCTACAGGCATAAAATTTGGCACAGATGTATATTAGGACATAATGATTCCATTTTTTGAGGGCGCTGAATATGGTAAGTGGTCAGTACTGAACATGGAACAGAAAATGCATTGTGCAAATTAGTCTACAGGCATGGAATTAGATACAGATGTACATTAGGATATTTTGATCCCTTTTTTGAGGGTGTGGTTATTTGTAATGGCATATTGGTCAGTCCATTGTTGACACTGGACAGCGCTGAATATACCACCAAGGAAGGATTTTGCAAATTGGTCTACAGGCATGAAACTTGGCTCAGTTGTAGTTAAGCATATAGTGATTCCATTTTGTTAGGGTACTAAAGCCAGTGGTCATTTGTAAAGGCATACTGGTCAGTATGGCAAGTGGTCAGTATTGAACATGCAACAGAGAAAGGATTGTGCAAGTTGGCGTACAGGCATGAAATTTGGCTAACATGTAGATTAAGATATAATTGTTCTATTTTTGAGGGCTCCAAAGGCAATAGCCATTTTTAATGGCACACCGGTCAGTCCATTGTGAACACTGGACAGTACTGAACATGGCATAGAGAAGGGCCTGTGCAAATTAGTCTACAGATATGAAATTTGGCACAGATTTATATTAGGGTGTTGTGATCACATTCCTGTAGGATTCCAAAGTCAATGATTATTGCTTATAATACCGATAAATCTCCCTTAGTTCAATCTTCATTTCTGTTTCTTCATTTCATAGAAGTTCATAGCCATGGAGACTGAAGAGAAAACATAAATGCTAGGGTTTGTTACCTTGTTTTTTGTATGCTGGAAAAGTGTACTTCAAATATGGAAGAAATTCTACAAGCTTAGAGAGAATTCCTGGGACGATTCCTTCAAGAGAGAGTTTGAAGATCTACACAGCTTTCTTCATATCCAATACTCCTGCCTCACTCAGTAGACAAGGTGTTAGGAAATAACACTGATTCCTCAATGACAATGGCTTGTAATCTCCATTTGGCCAGAAGGGAAAGAATTTAACGCTATGTTCCCACCATATTTGCATGAACATAAAAACAATAGGTTGAGAAGGTCAGGTTTCATGCCCACAGACTTATTTTTTTATTGCGTTAATACATCCTATCCAATGGACAATTGCTTTACCGGTCGGCGCGACCGGTCCTGCCAAACGCCAGAAAAAGACGTCCTGTATATAATACCGGCAGGACCGGTCAGTAGTGTGCATTCGCTAGGTGGCGCATCATACTTGCTTCCTGTCCAGACAGAGTGACGTCAGTTCATCTTTTTCGTTTGGCGCGTGTAGTGTGCAGACGCGTTTTGAAATTATCTCCAAGTTTGAAGGAAACGCGGTTTATTCTACAAATTTAAAGCTTATTTTCATCTGCCAATATATTTATTGTGTTACTTACATATCATGGCCTCTCCAGGATTAAACGAGGCATTATCCAGCACTTTATAACCAGTTTTGAAGAATTTCTGTGTACTTGTCGTCGAGACGAAGTCGTGGGTGAGAGCTCGTGTGTCGTCCCTGCAGCATTCTTCTTCTGATCAGAAGTCTTTATGTCCACGGTTCACCCTCCATTTACTTCTTACTTAGTCGAGTAACACTGCATGTATGTCGACGAGAAGATATTAGAAGGAAAGAAGAATGCATCGTCTGACGTCATCACTTCCAGCTTATGCTTATCATGTGACAGGGACCTGGTCACGTGATACGCATTCAACAATGGAGGAATCGTGTTTTCAACAGAAGTTTTAGAAGAAAAGACGAGCTTTTACTACTCAACACCCACATTTTAACTGCCAAGAAGAAATCGAGCAACTCGTCTGTTGGCCTGAAGAAGTTAGATGACAAATGGTCATTGAACTCTGCGAATTTTTGCCGGTGCCGGTCATGTGACTTCACAGATCTCAACACAACTACCGGCAATCAAATCCCCAAGCGTGACTGGTTCAGCTGACAAGAAGTGATGAGTTTTACCGGTACCAGTTCTGGTCAGACTACCGGTGGGGAGCACTAGTGATGAGTTTTACCGGTTCCAGTCTGTACAGACCACCGGTGGGTGCTGTTCCTGTGAAGAAACCCCTTCAGTGGTTGCCAGTGATCAGCCCTGTTGATCCTGGAACCTCCACCAGAGGCCTTTCCACTGGTGGGACTGTTGGGGTACCTGTTCCAGTCATGTTCCTGTGAAGCTGTCAAGAAACCCCCCTTCAGTGGTTCCAGTGATCAGCCCTGTGTTGATACTGGAACCTTCCCCAGAGGCCTTTCCACTGGTGGGACTGTTGGGGGTACCGGTTCCGGTCTGTACAGACTACCAGTGGGTGCTGTTCCTGTGAAGAAACCCCTTCAGTGGTTGCCAGTGATCACCCCTTTTTGATCCTGGAACCTCCACCAGAGGCCTCCCCACTGGTGGGACTGTTGGGGTACCGGTTCCAGTCATGTTCCTGTGAAGCTGTCAAGGAACCCCCCTTCAGTGGTTACCAGTGATCAGCCCTGTTTTGATACTGGAACCTCCACCAGAGGCCTTTCCACTGGTGTGACTGTTGGGGGTACCGGTTCCAGTCTTGTTCAGACCACCGGTGCGGCTGCTCAGAGGGTTCACCTACCAGTCGCGGTGACCATTGAGACCCTTATCTTCCCTGTGCAGAATTTTGGACCGGTCCTGTTCAGGCTACCGGTAGGGTCACTAGCCAGCCAGTGATGAGGGATACCGGCACCAGTTCTGTTCAGACTGCCGGTTGTGGTCACAGAAATCCAGCAAGGGCTACCGGTTAAACAGGATTACCGGTTACACAGAGTTGCTGGTGACATACAGCAGGGCTACTGGTTCAGAGAATTACCGGCTCCTGAGTGTTGCCGGTTCCGGAGTGTTACCGGTTCTGGAGTGTTGCCGGTTACAGAGGAATCTGTACCCATCCTTAAGGGCAAGAAACCAGCTTCAAATCCAGTGCTGACAACAGGTTTTCCGGTTACAGAGAATTGCCGGTTCCGGAGTGTTGCTGGTTCCGGAACCGTAGTGCTGCTGGTTACAAGAAATCTGCTGTTCCCATCCTTACTGGCAAGGAACCAGCTTCAAATTCAGTGCTGAGAACAGGTTCAACAGTTAGCCTTCTCTCAGAGCCTACCGGTTTGACCGGTTACAGAGCTTGTTTGATTGCAATTCCACCATTAATGTCAGCAAAGATGAGAATCTCACTCGTCTCCTGGATAGTTTCCATAGAGACAGACCTAAGGGCAGGAGGGGCATCCCCTCCTGGAGCCTTTCACTGGTTTTACATCAGCTCACAAAGGCTCCCTTTGATTCCCTGAAAGAGGCCTCCTTGAAACATCTAACTTTCAAGACTGTTTTCTTGCTGGCTTTGGGTTCAGGTAAACGCAGGAGTGAGATCCATGCTTGGTTACATAAGAACATCAGACACCAGTCGGACTGGTCTAAGGTGTCTTTGTACCCCTCACCCAGCTTCCTATCCAAGAACCAGCTGGCTAAGGAAGGTTCAGATAGTGTGGCACCAGTGGTCATCCCAGCCCTGGCACCATCTCTGGATAGGTCACTCAAGGGTGACAGGTCCCTATGTCCAGTTAGAGCCCTGCGCTACTACTTGGACAGGACTGCAGACCTCAGGCAGAATAAGCAGTTAGTCTTTGTCTCCTTCAAGAAGGGTTTTGATAAAGACATCTCACCTGCCACCATCTCCTCTTGGATCAAACAGACTGTGGTTCTGTGCTATGAGCTCTCTGACCAGGAGGCCCTCACCTTACATCAGGTTAAAGCCCATGATGTTAGGGCCTTTGCTGCCTCTAAGGCTTTCCAATCAGGGATTTCCTTAGATCAGATCTTGTCAGCCTGCCACTGGAAATCTCACAACATCTTCACCCAATTCTATTTGAAGGATGTTGCCTGGGCTGACTCGGAGCTTTTCCACCTGGGACCTGTAGTGGCTGCCCAGCAGGTGCACCACCAGGCCCAGAAGTGAGGGGATGTTGTATATAAATATGTACATATTGTAAAAAAAAAAAAAAAAAAAACAACTGTGACTTGCTTCCCTTGGGAAGTTTATTTCTTCTGGGACTGAACTCAGCCCCTCTCTCTCTATCTTTCCCTTCTCAAACCGACTCTGGAAGGAAAGAAAAAAGGGGGGGGGCAACGTCTGTAGACTCCCGGTTAACCGGTGAGTTGGTGGCCGACCTTGACCTGTCAGGTTTCTCTGACCCTAAGTCAAATGGGCCTGTACTATTTTGTTTTATGAGTTCACAGAAGTCCCTAGCTGCTTACCCGCCTACCAAGCGGTAGTTATTCAGCAATTGTCCATTGGATAGGATGTATTAACGCAATAAAATTGCAAATTTAATAAGTAAATTAAATTTTTATAAGTTAATACCCTATCCAATGGACAGGCAAGGCCCTCCCAACCGACCCCGCTACCAGCTTACTAGGGGTCTAAATCTGTTTAGACAACGAAAAAGATGAACTGACATCACTCTGTCTGGACAGGAAGCAAGTATGATGCGCCACCTAGCGAATGCACACTACTGACCAGTCCTGCCGGTATTATATACAGGACGTCTTTTTCTGGCGTTTGGCGGGACCGGTCGCGCCGACCGGTAAAGCAATTGTCCATTGGATAGGGTATTAACTTATAAAAATTTAATTTACTTATTAAATTTGCAATTTCCTAGGTTTCTCAACCCTTTGAAAAAAAATTGAAAGGGAAAAGACATAAGATGAACCAATATCAATCTTCTAATCAAAGAAATCTCAGAATACCAATTTTTCACAACCTCAAACTTCCTCATGCAACCAAAATAAAACTAACGTAAAAATTCCACAAATTATAAGTGTAACATCTACCTTAGCTTATGTTTGATAGTGAAGCTATAACAACCAAAATATTTTTAAAAAATAAGCAACCACTATATAAAAGGAAGTCCCACACTTTAGTGAGTGAGGTAGGTGGTAGGAAGAAAACTGGCCACCACACTGGACATGTCAAGAAGATGCCAGCATAGTTTGTTCCATTCTTGTGTGATGTGGGTGTGAGATGTCAAGCACAAGCAACTGTACATGTGGTAGAGCAGACACCACTGCACAAGGGGATGCATAAATAATGAAAATGTATCCTAGAGTAGACACTATAGATATCTTATCATTACACATCCCGATAAGACCTCAGTATTTATTATGTTAGGACTAAAATTATTTTAGATGTATCGTGGTAAAATGTTCTGACTAACCGGTCACTCGTGTCCTAATATGCTGGTTTTAGTGAAATATTAAGAAATATTAAACCAGAATAAGTTGCACATGTCACTTTTGTATTACTTTTTGTGTTAAACTTTTCATCATCTGCAGTACTGACCATTGGCCATATTTGACTGACTGGTATGACATCACCAATGACCATTGACTCTGTGGTCCTAACGAAATAGAAACACAATACTCTGTCACACCTCTCAGTCAGATTTCATGCCTGTTCATAAATTTGCATAATTCCTTTTCTATTGTGCTTATTGCATGTACCCAACTGACCTGTGGCCATATTTGACTAACCGACCACTGCCATCAGCAATAACCATCAGCTTTAGTGTCCTAAAGAAATGGAATCACAGTACCCTAAAATACATGTGCCCTCACAAAATGGATTCACTTTGTCCTAGTATACATCTGCACCAAATTTTATGCCTGTAGACCAATTTGCACAATCCTATGTCTCTTAAGTTTATTCCACAATCAATACTGACCAGTTGCCATATTGAACTGACCAGTATGCCATTACAAATGACCAATGGCCTTGGCATCCTCACAAATATGTCCTAAATAAATGTAGATTTGTGCCAAATTTTATGCCTTTAGACCAGTTTGCACAGTCCCCTGTCTCTTAAGTTTATTCCCTAGAATCAATTGACCAGTTGCTATATTGAACTGACCAGTATGCCATTATAAATGACCAATGGCTTTGGTGCTCCCACAAAATAGATTCACTGTCCTAATATACATTTGTGCCAAATTTTATGCCTGTAGACCAATATTGCACAATATCCCATCTCTTAAGTTTAATCCATGATCATTACTAACCATTTGTCATATTGAACTGACCTGTATGCCATTACAAATAACCATCGTCTTCGGCACCCTCAAAAAATGGAATCACTATATTCTAATCTGCGTCCATGGCAAATTTCATGCTTGTAGACCAATCTGCGTGATTGTTTTAATACTTTATCCTACATGCATTTTCTCTACTTAAACATTATTTGGACCTTTATATAACTGAGACTGCTGTGAAAGTATCCTGATCTTTGTACTGTTTCACTACTTCTGTATGTCATGGTGTTGAAAACTATTTCGCAGCCTGTGGGGTACGAGTATCTCTGATGCTGTTTTTAGGTTGGTCGCGTGTAACCAACCTGCCTATTAGATTGATGTGTCGGACATCCATCTGTCTGGCCGTCAACATTTTTGTTGCTGGACTCTGAAAATGCTTTGTCCAATCTAATTCAAACTTTATGGGAGATAGATCACCATCATAGCTAAGTTGCTTTTGAAATTGGTGTAATTCTGTCCGTTCGTTGTCCGTTTGTCTGTCCATCAACATTTCTGTTTCGAGACTCGAAAACGCTTTGTCCAATCGAATTCAAACTTTAGAGGGAGTTGGTCAGATTTTCACTTGTTGCTTTATACCCCTTTAATTATTGAAATTAGAGCTTTTTGTGTATTTGGAGATAATAGGAAACCAAGGCTTTTGATTCCAAATCTGCCCCCAAGCTGTCCGCCCCTCAAGGTCAGACTAGGCTCATAAAGTTGAATTTCTTGCATTTCGCAATGTATCTTCAAAATATTTGCCTGAAATCCTATATAACTTAATTGAATTATTCTTTGTGACTATTCAAACCTAGTGAGATTGTTTTTTGCCCCCCTTCTTACCTTTCAAGGTCAGTTTCATGACCCTTTGATCTTCACTTGTTGCTTAACTTTGTAAACCTTTTAATAGTACTGGTAGTTATGTATTACTGCTAACAAATCATATATTTTACAAGCCATTATCTTTACCATTTTTACCATTATTCACTTTCTGCTTTGGGACGCTCGTTTTGCCTTAACAAAAACTTTTCTCTAGTTCAAGTGACTTCTACTAATTACTACACAAATTATTACTATCACTATTACAGTCAGCTAGTTGTCTTAGTATTATCAATTTATTTTTATATAAATGGTTACATCTCAATTTCAGTCAACTATTTGTCTTAACATTATCAATACTTTCAAGTGACTTGCACTTAGTACAAGTATTATTTTATTACAGTTATACAGTCAACTGTTTACCGTAGAATTATCAATTACCTTAGAATTATCAATTAATTATACAAATTATTATATCATTTTTACGGGGCCACGGTGGCAGAGTGGTAACACTCTCGCCTCCCACCTCTGAGGCCGGGGTTCGATTCCCGGTACAGCCTCAAGTGGGAAAGCTGGTAGTTGCTTGCCGTTGGCCGGCAGTTTACAGTACAGAACCCTAGCGAACTGTATGTACTGGTTTCCTCTGCCCTTCCAACTACCCGTCGTGATATGACCTGTACAGTGTTGAAAGCGACGTAAAACCCCAAATAAATAAATATATCATTTTTACACATTCAACTATTTGTCTAAGCATAATCAACTGATTCAAGTGACTTCAAGTTACTACACAAATTTTTACATCACTATTACACAGTCATCTTTTTGTCTTAGCATTATCAATTAATTCAAGTGACTTCTAGTTACCACACAAGTTGTTACATCACTATTACACAGTCAACTATTTGTCTTAGCATTATCAACTAATTCCAATGACTTCTAGTTACCACATAAATTATTACATCACTTTTCACAGTCAACTATTTGTCTCAGCATTATCAATTAATTCAAGTGATTTTTAGTTACTACACAAATTATTACATTGCTATTACACAGTCAACTATTTGTCTTAGCATTTTCCATTAATTTGCATTTCTCAAAAGTTTATAAAAGAGCAGATCACGATAACCCTGTCGAATGCCTTTTCAAGATCAACAAAAGCTGCATAAACAGATTTTTGAGTTTGTAGAGACATTTTAATTAAACTGTTCAGTGTAAAAATGCGGTCATTGCATGATCTATTTTTTCGGAACCCATTTTGCTCATCAGCAAAGAAATTTGTTTCATCGAGATATTTGACAAGTCTGTTATTAAGTATGCCGGAATATGTTTTTGCAACACAACTCAATCAACTTATACCACGGTAATTAAGTGGGATACAGGGATCAACAGTGGCCCCTTTTGGAATTGGGGTAATGATTGCTTTTAACCAAATTATTGGCATGAAACCAGTGTCAAATAAAATCTTAAAAAGTTTCCATAGGTATAAAACCACATGCTTATCTTTTATTACTTCATTTGGAATACCATCAAATCCACACGATTTGTTTGGCTTCAGATTTTTAATTAATTTTTCTACTTCTTTGAAAGTAATTGGGTTATTCAAATATTAATTAGTAATTTCACTATTCTCAAGAATTGTTTTCTCACCAATTTTATCAGCATAAAATTCAGTATCAAATTCATTGGCTTCTGGTGCATCATAAAGATTAGAAAAATCATGTTCCCATTTTTCCAAAACAGCAGACTTTTCAACAACAATACTGTCATTGGTTTTTATCTGCATGGGTATTTTATTAGCTTTTCCTGGACCTAACTTTTTAATAAATATATAACTGGAATGTGTCAAGTAATTCAAGTAAGTCAGATGAACTCACTTAGTATCCAATGAATCATCTAACAAAGGCATTGTAAGTGAGTTGTTTTTATCGTAACAAGGATTACAGTATCTAAAACATCCACAGTAATCCTCTCCGTAGATTGCCTTCTCCACTTTAGTCCAGAAGAGTTCCTGTTTCCTCTTCTCGCTCCTTGTTGGTCGTATTCCAGTTTCAGGCCATTCGATATACACTTTGGAGTTAAGTAGGTCAGTCACTAAGTCAGATAGATCTTCATCTTTTGGGATTTTGCCAAGTTTCACAATGATCAGCCTTTTGCCCTGATTGAGATGTTGAGCGTGGGCTGATTTTAACTCAAACTCGCACCAGGGCCGTCTCACTGAATTGTCGCTGAGTATTACCACAATACTGTGGCTTCTTCTGATGAAGTTCACAATGACATCAGCAATGTCTCCACATGATGGAAAGTCTCTGTAGTGAAGGCAAAGACGGAAGCCATATTTGTCTTCAAGCTGAGTCCTCAACACATCGTGAACCCAGAAACGATCTTCTGCAGCATAGGAGATGAAGGCATCATAGGCTATGTCTGATGAAGGGTCACTTTTAGTATTATGATGCATCCTGTGACAGATGCGGAAGTAGAAGGTGTTGATTCTGTACCGACATTTGTAGCAACAAAAGACGCAGAAGAAGAGACTCAGAACTGATGTAGTTGATATCACGGTTAAAACAATGAGCTCAAGATGGGATGGGAAGCAGCTCCTGTGTAAGTCATCCAAATTGATGTCAACCAGGAATGAATAGCCACGTTGCCCGTAGCACTCATATGTTTCCAACTTGAGAAATGTGATGTTAGATGCTGCAGCAGACTGAAGGAATATCAGATTATCTAGACCACTGCAGCCACAATCTAAAGGGTTATTTGACAGGTCAATTCTCAGTTGACTTTTTGAACCAAGCTTCTTTATGTTGTTAATTGCCTCCTGACTAAGTGATTTTATTGCATTATTGCTTGCATTTATGCATTGAATCTTGTAAGTGGCACTAAAATGTGTTAACATGTCAGTGAGAGCATTTAGAGAAATGTCCAAAACATTCAGATTGTCACAATGGTCTACAAAATGGCCCGGTATGGTAGTCAGGTTGTTGTTACTTAGATCCAAGACTTTCAAGCCCCTGATGCCATGGCATATATCAGCATTTTGCAAGGTTATAAAGTTACCACTTAGGTAAAGGTACTTCAGAGATCCAAATGACTGAAAAAAACTGTTATATAAGGATGTGGGTAGGGCATTGTTACTCATGTCCAAGTGTGATACTTGATCCAGTCCTTTGACAGTTATTTTATTCATGGATTCCTGAAAATATGTGTCCATTGTTATCTTTGCATTGTTGCTGAAAGTGAGTGTTTGTATTTTAGTCGAACGACGAAAGCATAGTGTCAAATTTTTCAAAATTGGATCATTGGAAGAAATGGCCAGTAGAGAATCCATATATAACTCTTTAAGGTGTATGCCCAGTGGAAATTGAATTCTAAAGGAGCATGAAGAATCAATAAGGTTAATCACTTCACTGTAGGATGGCAGAACTGCACAAGGTATGCCTGCAAAGTATTGTGGATTAAGACAATAAATTATCTGACAAAAGTATTTTTTCACATGCAGTTCTTTGGCACTAATGTTGAGCTTGTGCATACACTGTTCGATGTTTTCCAAGACATTTGTTTGCAAATTAGAGACACTATGTCCTGTTTTATAAAGACTCCTTGTCAGTTGCCCTGGGTAACCTTGGTTGTTTATATGTAGAATTTCTATCATTGGGTGAAGCAACAGCTCCAACCACATGGCCGTGTTAGTGTCGGCCACCATGTTATTGTGAGACACATCCAAGATACGGAGGTTTTTGGTCACAGAGTAGATCCCAGGTATCATAAAAACCAGGCCATTGTGACTGAGATCTAGATACTGCAAGGGACAATTTCTTAGTGGCCAGAGCAGCTGTGTGACATTCAGAATATCCGAGAAGCCTTTAAGCACCAATGATACTTGCTGGAAGCCTTTGAGAGACAATGCAATGAGCTGCTTTCCTTCCAGGCCTTCTATTACCTTGCTCAGTAAGGTTTTGCTGTTCATCTCTGCTGTAAATCCAAGGTCTAACACATTCAGTGTGTTGAGGGATTGAATGAATGGGAACAGGCTTTTTGTGTGTTCTGACTTTATTGGCACATTGATATGCAACTTAGTCAAAGTAGCATTATTTGTGGTATTCTCGGGAAAATGGATTTTCACTGGATAAAAACGGATTGTATTGATGACCTTCTCAGGAATGATCCAGAGGCTTTCCAATGATGTCAAGTTGCTCAGTGGTGTCAGAACGATTTCTCTTTCATCATACACAGGCTTGATTTTGAGGCACAACCTTTCTACACTCTGATTTACTTCCCTTGTTAAGTAAGTTTGTACTCCATTTGGGGAAACAGCCTTGCAAACTGTACGAGTATCCAAGCAATTTGGAGGATCAAATACCTTTTGCAAGTTTTCTGTTGTCATCCAGCTGTTAACCTTTGGAGATAGAGTGTAAAATTCTGCTGTATATGCGGTAACTAAGGTGGATATTACAGTAACCAGTCTTAGAAGCTGCATACTTCTGTTATTAATGTAAAACAAGTTATCCATGTTTCAGCACTTCTCGATAAATATGTTAACTCTAGCACACGTTTTTCACTTAAGTGAACAGTCCTCAGCCTTTGTTTTATGTCATCAAAAGGTCTTATTTAAAAATGTTTACATAATGTATATAATTTATATGTATATATTAATAGACAAATACCCTTTTCTGAAAATGAATTAAAGTAGTTTTCTCAGGTCATGTTACTTGTGTCAGGTGTCAAACATCTTATCCATAAATTGCACAGTAATATGTTTGGCTGGTTCCTCTGATTTTTGTATTGATTCTTATTTTATATATAATCAAATTTTTATGTCAACTGACTTGTCAGTCAGTGGACAATAAGGCATTAGTCTGCAGTGTCTGTCTGCGTTGGCGACCACGTGAACAAGTTCTCCTCCAAAAGTACAAGGCCCAGAGACCTGCTGTTTTTTTTAAAGATATTTTATCTATCGGGGTGAAAAATTGTTCAAGGCATGCAGATCTATTCATTCGTTTGTTCAACAGAGTCATTACAAGAAAGGCACCCCCACCCTAAGTGTGAAAATTTCAACACTTTATCACGATTTTCTCATTGACTATTTCAGGGATTTCTCTCTTATCTTGCATATATGTACTAGATCACAAATAGATTCCCTTTGGAATATCAGGGCTCATTCTCATTGACTATTGCAGGGATATCTTTATTATCTTGCATGTATATACTAGGCCACAAGTAGATTCCCTTGGGAGTATCAGGGCTGGATCTTTCTTTATTATTATATCCCCAGACGAAATTCGGGGATATATTGGATTCAGGTCCGTCGCGCTGCCACCGCCGCCGCCGTAGAAATTTCCTTGTGGACGCGATAACTCAAAAACGGATTAATATTTTTTTTTCAAACTTGGTACACCTGTTAAGGATGCCCAAAGGAAGATCCCTATTTTAAGGTGACCTTAAACTCCCAATAATAAAGAACTTATGGCCACCTTAAGGTCAGAAATTGCACTGTTGGCCACTTAGAGCCCTCTATGTCACAAACTATGAGGCTTATCTGCCTCAAATTTTACCTGAGAACACATTAATATATTCTTAGTACATGTGCTGAAAATCAAGACTTTAAGTTGAGGAGAAAATTTTCTTTGAGGCCCATAAAGACCCCACTTAGGACTTTTTTCCTATATTTTTAACTTATTTTGCCCTATAATTTGGAAGTGCTAGTTCTGATGAGTCTCAAACTGCACTAGATGTAACTCTTATATGTAATCCTTGTCTGTGAAAAATTTAAAGGCTGTAGGTTTACCTGTTAGGCCGACTTAAGATCTCAAAATTGCCCACAGAGACCCAATTTATGGACTTTTTGCCATCTTCAAGCACTGTAGCTTTCAAACTATGTCTCTCATCTAAGTGAAATATCATCTGAGAATATATCAATATGTTTTTCTTGTATGTACTCCGAAATTTAGGCCTTTAATAGACATTTAACCCATGTATGAGGACCATAAACACCCACCCGAGTGACCCTTTTAAGACATTTTTCACATATTTTGCTCTGTAACTTGGAAATGGTAAGTCTGAGAAGTTTCAAACTGTATTAGATATATATTCTATGTGTAATGTTAGTATGTAACAGATTTTAAGTCTGAAGCTTTAATTTGAAGGTCAAATTGAGGTCTCTGACGGGCTCCCAAAGACCCAATATATGGACTTTTTGCCACCTTTAAGCCCTGTGACTGTTAAACTATGTTATTGATGGAGCTGAAATCCCATCTGGAAATGCATTATTATGTCCTTTTTACATGTGCCGAAAATCAAGGCTTTAAGTAGACATTTAACCTGTGTTTGAGGACCATAAATCCCCACCCGAGTGACCCTTTTTAGACATTTTTCACATATTTTGCCCTGTAACTTGGAAATGGTAAGTCTGAGAAGTTTCAAACTGTATTAGATACATATTCTATGTGTAATCTTAGTATGTGACAAATTTTAAGTCTGAAGCTTTAATTTGAAGGCCACATTGAGGTCTCTAAAAGGCCCCATAGAGACCAGCTATTTGGACTTTTTGCCAGTTTTAAGGCCCATGACTGTTAAACTATGTGACTGATAGAGCTGAAATCTCATCTGGGAATACATTATTATGTTCTTTTTACATGTGCCAAAAATCAAGGCTTCAAGTAGACATTTAAACTGTGTAGGAGGACCATTAACACCCACCCGAGTGACCGTTTTAAGATATTTTTCACATATTTTGCTCTGTAACTTGGAAATGGTGAGTCTGAGAAGTTTCAAACTTTATTATTAGATACATATTCTATGTGTAGTCTTAGTATGTAGCAGATTTTAAGTCTGATGCTTTAATTATATCCCCAGACGAAAGTCGGGGATATATTGGATTCAGGTCTGTCGCGCCGCCGCCGCCGCCGCCGCCGCCGCCGCCGCCGCCGCCGTAGAAATTTCCTTGTGGACGCGATAACTCAAAAACAAAATAATATTTTTTTTTCAAACTTGGTACACATGTTAAGGGTGCCCAAAGGAAGATCCCTATTTTAAGGTGACCTTAAACTCCCAGTAAAAAAGAACTTATGGCCACCTTAAGGTCAGAAATTGCACTTTTGGCCACTTAGAGCCCTGTAGGTCACAAACTATGATGCTCAGCTGGCTGAAATTTTACCTGACAACACATTAATTTGTTCTTAGTACATGTGCCGAAAATCATGACTTTAAGTTGAGGAGAAAATTGTGTTTGAGGCCCATAAATACCCCCACTTAGGGATTTTTTGCTATACTTTACACATATTTTGCCCTATAATTTGGAAGTGATAATTCTGATGAGTCTCAAACTGCGCTAGGTATAACTTTGATATGTAATCCTTGTCTGTAGAAAATTTTAGGGCTGTAGGTTTACCCAAAGGGGTCGACTTAAGGTCTCAAAAGTGCCCACAGAGACCCAATTTATGCACTTTTTGCCACTTTCAAGCACTGTAGCTTTCAAACAATGTCTCTCATCTAAGTTAAATATCATCTGGGAATATATCTATGTGTTTTCTTATATGTGCCCCAACATTTAGGCCTTTAATAGACAGTTAACCTGTGTATCAGGACCATAAACACCCACCCGAGTGACCCTTATAAGACATTTTTCACATCTTTTTCCCTGTAACTTGGAAATGGTAAGTCTGAGAAGTTTCAAACTGTATTAGATATATATTCTGTGTGTAATCTTAGTATGTAACAGATTTTAAGTCTGAAGCTTTAATTTTGAAGGTCAAATTGAGGTCTCTAAAAGGCTCCCAAAGACCCAATATTTGGACTTTTTGCTACTTTTAAGCCCTGTGACTGTCAAACTATGTGACTGATAGAGCTCAAATCCTATCTGAGAAGATATTAGTATGTTATTTTTATATGTGCCAAAAATTAAGGCTTTAAGAAGACATTTAACCTGTGTATGAGGACCATAAATCCCCACCCGAGTGACCATTTTTAGACATTTTTCACATATTTTTCCCTGTAACTTGGAAATGGTAAGTCTAAGAAGTTTCAAACTGTGTTAGATGCATATTCTATGTGTAATCTTAGTATGTGACAAATTTTAAGTCTGAAGCTTTAATTTGAAGGCTACATTTAGGTCTCTAGAAGGCCCCATAAAGACCCAGTATTTGGACTTTTTGCCAATTTTAAGGCCTGTGACTGTTAAACTATGTGACTGATAGAGCTGAAATCTCATCTGGGAATACATTATTATGTTCTTTTTACATGTGCCAAAAATCAAGGCTTCAAGTAGACATTTAACCTGTGTATGAGGACCTTAAACACCCACCTGAGTGACCCTTTTAAGACATTTTTCACATATTTTGCTCTGTAACTTGGAAATGGTAAGTCTGAGAAGTTTCAAACTTTATTAGATACATATTCTATGTGTAATCTTAGTATGTAACAAATTTTAAGTCTGAAGCTTTAATTTGAAAGCCACATCGAGATCTCTAAAAGGCCCACAATGACCCAATATTTGGACTTTTTACCACCTTTAAGCCCTGTAACTGTTAAACTATGTGATTGATGGAGCTGAAATCCCATCTGGGAATGCATTATTATGTCCTTTTTACATATGCCGAAAATCAAGGTTTTTAGTAGACATTTAACCTGTGTATGAGGGCCATAGACACTCGCCCAAGTGCCTTTTTTGACATTTTTTCCATATTTTGCCCTGTTATTTGGAAATGCTTAGTGTGACAAGTCTTAAACTGTATTATATATAATTTTTGTTTGTTATGTATGTCCCCCAAAAAGTTTCAGATCTGTAGTTTAATTGCTAAGGTCTCTTTAACAATTGTAAAATGCCCACAGAAACCCAATTTATGGATATTATGCCACTTTAAAGCCCAGTAACTGTCAAACTATGTGGGTTATAGAGCTGAAATCTTTGAATTTTTAAAAGGAAATGCCTGTCTACTTAAATTTTGAATATTAATAATGTTATGGCTATCTTAGTCTTTTAAGAACTTATTTTTGTGTGTTATACCTCTGCTTGCTGAGTTTTTCACTTTTTAAAATGAAACTGGTTAAACATATTCAAGTAGACAAAATGGACACTTTAAGTGAGCTTGAAGTCCCAATATTAATGAAATTATATCCTTATGTAGTAAAACTAGGGGATTTTTAACCCTCAACTAGCCCAGTTTTATTCAACTTGCCTCAGTTAATTTTGGCACAGCTCCTACAGTTATGAACTCATTTCAGTTGATAATCACATACTTAAAATTCTCAATTCTTTTTGTATTTGAGTACCCCTTTTATATAGATTGTTTGTTTACCATTTATGCTCAACCCACATCCCCCACCCGGATTCCCCCCACCCACCTCTGGGACCTCCAGCTATATTGAGTGACACTAAATAAACAAAGGTATTTAATGATATCAGATGAGAAACAAAGAACTCAATGGGGTTGCAGATCTTGTGTAATAGTGAGAGAGGTGTGGAGAAGGGGTGGGGGTGGGAGGTGGTGGGCTTCATTACATATAACACAAAGGGGAGTCAGAACTGAGATTGTGTCACATATTTAGGTTGCATATATATGGACCACATATATAGGTATAGAGGAAATGAATAACTGAAAACAATTTGCAAATTCTAAAAATAATATAATAAAATAATAATATAAATAATTTTTTTTTAAATAATATTTTATTTGTGAACAAATATAGAAACAGATATGCGCTTTTGGGATTATGAATTTTAGAATGGACATTGAATCATCAATCATTTAAATACTTTGAAGGAAGATTGAAAAATATGATGAGTTGAGTTAAAAATAATATTTTATTTGTCAACAAATATAGAAACAGATATGCTCTTTTGGGATTATTATTTTAGAATGGACATTCAATCATCAATCATTTAAATACTTTGAAAATAGGTTTAGAGTTATCATTGCAGGAAGATTGAAAATATAATTTGAGTTATGTATTCGGCGTCTGGGGATACACCATCTTCCTTGGGGAGATATAAACAGAGTAGATTGATGTGCTGAAGTTCATATAATAATGGGTAATTATGTTTTAAAAAATTCCCGATCAAAACCTGTGGCGTGAGTGATGACCTGTCTGGGGATATGTTGGCGCCGGGTTGGCCCAATCTAGTTTGAAGGCCACATCGAGATCTCTAAAAGGCCCACAGAGACCCAATATTTGGACTTTTTGCCACCTTTAAGCCCTGTGACTGTTAAACTATATGATTGATTGAGCTGAAATCCCATCTGGGAATGCATTATTATGTCCTTTTCACATGTGCCGAAGATCAAGGCTTTTAGTAGACATTTAACCTGTGTATGAGGGCCATAGACACTTGCCCAAGTGACCTTTTTGACATTTTTTTCTGTTATTTGCCCTGTTATTTGGAAATGCTTAGTGTGACAAGTCTTAAACTGTATTATATATAATTAAGCGTCCCGCAAGGGACGCTTGTTTGTGTATGGGAGAGCTTCAGGCTCCGCCGGCTCCGCATTTTGTTTTCCTTATAACTCTGTAACCGTTAGGCGGATTCTTTTCAAATTTGGCAGGTTTAGGCAGTAGCCTTGGGGAATTTTTTTGAATATGCTGCAGTGACATTTCAACCAATCAGAGAGGTCACATGACCAAAAATGTCTTTTTTCGATGGGGAAGCTTGTCCGGATGATAACTTGAAAGGAATTTTATCAATTCACCTGAAACTTGGCAAATACATTCATTCTATTAAAATCTGGAAATCATTAGATTTTGGCATTGATTGGTCAAGAAATGGCCGAGTAATTAATGATTAATTAATCATTACGAATTTTCCAAATAAGGAAAACACAAAAATGCTTATATCTCAAAAACCGTGCTAGATAGAGCAATTTCGACAAAGTTTTTCACCCGCAGGATATCTCTGCGGAGTACTTTTCCCAATTTTCAAAAAATTTTTGTCTCGCCCAAAATGGCGGCCATTTTGAATTTTCGAAATTTTCGCAAAAATTGCAAAACACAAAAATGCTTATATCTCAAAAACCGTGCTAGATAGAGCATTTTATTGCGAAAAATACACTTACCATTTCCTGACCATTGCTATATGTTGGTGCCATCCAACTCACTGGCCAACGTTGAGAAACGTTTTAAGAAACCTTAAGAGGCCAGTGAGTGAGTGTGAACTAGCATGTCCCCCTAGTGGTCATGTGACCACGCTAGTAAACAACCTTCATTATTTTTGTTGGCCATCCTAGAGTGTGGATGTGTTATTTTAATTTGGATTTTTTTTTAAAGTTTTTGGAGTTTTTGTGGGAATTTGAGTTCTGTGGTAAGGCATCTGTGTTGACAATGTCTTCTCAGGACGAATTTAAGACAAAAGGACAGAGAAAAAGACTTTTGTGGCCATTTTTTGGTGGATGTTTGACCACTATTTTAAGATGGCGGCATGGATGTATCGTCGTTGGATGAAGACTTTCTTCTTCTCAGAATTCTTCAAAAGGCTCGTGTTTCTTGAGACCAGTTCTTTATTTTTCACTTGATTGAAGATTTACAACTTTTTAATTCTGAAACTGTTGGCAGTCATTCTAGCTCCGACAGGGACAGTTTATATGTTTATATGTTGCTAGGCGACTAATGGAGGCAACCTGAAGAGAGGAGACAATTCGATTGTCATTGGCTATTCTCACGTCGGGTTCTAAAAGCCAGGCGTTTTGTGGTAGTCAACATCTCACCGCGACGATCTCACTCGAATGGGTGTCCGGTGGGATTCCCTGGTGAGAGCAGACATCTTAGTTTCTCATTGGTTGCTGCATCGTGGACAAGTTCCGGATGCAGAAGCGATCGTCACAGCTTCTAATTCTTCCGTCAGGTTCAGTCGGAACTTTTCACGGAGGAAAATACCTGCATGACGTCATCCGAAGACAATCGAGTTTCCATACCTCCCAAAAGGTCAGAAATCGGTTTGTCAGTTTCCCGGAGCTGTGATTCATCTCAGAAATTGGCTTTTGTTTCTGTGATTTTTTACCGGTTTTTCAGCTGGTCTGAAACCGTCACCGGTACATATGAACTTGTAACCATTGTCAATTTATTATTCAGGAGTACAGGTTCTCTGGTTTCTGCTACAGAGAGCATGTTAAGGCCTGGATAATTTTTTGAAGTGGTCTAGCAGGACCTCTGGCAGGACGTCTTCAAGGAGCTAAGGATTAACAGGAGCTCACAGAGTTTCTTTTTTGCCTTGGGCTGTGTGCAGAGTTTTTTGCAATTACAGTCCTCAGTGATCAGGAATTTTTTGTTGGGCAGTGCTGGGATCAGTTCTCCAACTTGTTATTCAACAGGAGTGTTACAAGTCGTACTGTTCTCTATCTTATCTCTTAGATGAGTTTGGTAGAATTAAGAGTGCATTTTTCACTTTTAATGAGGTTTTCTCCTGCTGAACTTTTGGTCAGATGTCCAGGAAAACTTCATTTTGTGATCTCAGGTGTATAGTGTTTCTTCTGTTTGGGAAGGAGCAAACTCCTACACATGGCTAGAAAGGGGATTAGTGCCCAGGGCACTTTTCTTCCCATTATGATACTTTATCCTCCAACTCTGTTACAAAACTCTCCTCTGAAGATTTAGAGGGGTTAGGAGTAATCTTTAGGAGTAGTGTTTGTCCACTAGTGCAGATATACTACACCTTACATCTCAACATAGTAAGAGGATAATCTTCAACCATTCTTTACCTTTCACAGAGGCAACAGTACTTATTCATGTTCCTAAAGCAGTTGTGGACATGTGTTTTAAGAATAAATGAATAAAATGCGGGAGACATCAGTTTGCATAAAAGCTGTGTATGAAATGATCGACAAAAGGGCGATAACACCAGTAAGATGGTGATATCGCTACAATTTTACAGTTTATCGGTTGTGATAAGCTGGGAAGAGATGGCTACCAACTTCTTGGCTAATACACCAGGATTTTTAGTTTGGATTGCAGATTACACCTTAGGGTACATCTTTACTCATAGCAAAGCATCTTCTCCGGCTAATGGTTTCTAAGGAAATAAGGAAAACACAAAAATGCTTATATCTCAAAAACCGTGCTAGATAGAGCAATTTCGACAAAGTTTTTCACCCGCAGGATATCTCTGCGGAGTACTTTTCCCAATTTTCAAAAAAATTTTCTCTCGCCCAAAATGGCGGCCATTTTGAATTTTCGAAATTTTCGCAAAAATTGCAAAACACAAAAATGCTTATATCTCAAAAACTGTGCTAGATAGAGCAATTTCGACAAAATTTTTCGTCCGCAGGATATCTCTGCGGAGTACTTTTCCCAATTTTCAAAAAATTTTTGTCTCGCCAAAAATGGCGGCCATTTTGAATTTTCGAAATTTTCGCAAAAATTGCAAAACACAAAAATGCTTATATCTCGAAAACCGTGCTAGATAGAGCGATTTCGACGAAATTTTTGACCCACAGGGTATCTCTGCAGAGTAGCCATGCCAATTTTCAAAAAAATTTTATCTTGCCAAAAATGGCGGCCATTTTGAATTTTCGAATTTTTGCCCAAAAATTGCAAAACACAAAAATGCTAATATTTCGAAAACCGTGCTACATAGAGCGATTTCGACGAAATTTTTTATCTTCAGGGTATCTCTGCAGAGCAGCTATCCCAAAGAGCTTTCACTTGGTGAAGTTTCAGACCCATAGCTAATTGCTCACCTACTCAAAAAGAGTAAATGCGAATCACCTCTAAAAGTATTGCAGATGGCCAATTTTTCTCAAATAACTCATTCACCTACTTTTGGAAGAGCTTTCACTTGGTGAAGTTTCAGACCCATAGCTAATTGCTCACCTACTCAAAAAGAGTAAATGCGAATCACCTCTAAAAGTATTGCAGATGGCCAATTTTTCTCAAATAACTCATTCACCTACTTTTGGAAGAGCTTTCACTTGGTGAAGTTTCAGACCCGTAGCTAATTACTCACCTACTCAAAATGAGTAAATGCTAATTATCTCAAAAACTATTGCGGATACCCAATTTTTATCAAATAACTCATTCATGTACTTTTGGGAGAGCTTTCACTTGGTGAAGTTTCACACCCATAGCTAATTATTTACCTACTCAAAATGAGTAAGTGCTAATTATCTGTAAAAGTATTGCGGATACCCAATTTTTATCAAATAACTCATTCATCTACTTGTGGGAGAGCTTTCACATGGTGAAGTTTCAGACCCATAGCTAATTACTCACCTACTCAAAATGAGTAAATGCGAATTATCTCTAAAAGTATTGCAGATAGCCAATTTTTCTCAAATAAATCATTCACCTACTTTTGGGAGAGCTTTCACTTGGTGAAGTTTCAGACCCATAGCTAATTACTCACCTACTCAAAATGAGTAAATGCGAATTATCTCTAAAAGTATTGCAGATAGCCAATTTTTGTCAAATTAATCATTCACCTACTTTTGGGAGAGCTTTCACTTGGTAAAGTTTTAGACCCATAGCTAATTACTCACCTACTCAAAATGAGTAAATGCGAATTATCTCTAAAAGTATTGCAGATAGCCAATTTTTCTCAAATAACTCATTCACCTACTTTTGGGAGAGCTTTCACTTGGTGAAGTTTCAGACCCATAGCTAATTACTCACCTACTCAAAATGAGTAAATGCGAATTATCTCTAAAAGTATTGCAGATAGCCAATTTTTCTCAAATAACTCATTCACCTACTTTTGGGAGAGCTTTCACTTGGTGAAGTTTCAGACCCATAGCTAATTACTCACCTACTCAAAATGAGTAAATGTGAATTATCTCTAAAAGTATTGCAGATAGCCAATTTTTCTCAAATTAATCATTCACCTACTTTTGGGAGAGCTTTCACTTGGTGAAGTTTCAGACCCATAGCTAATTACTCACCTACTCAAAATGAGTAAATGCGAATTATCTCTAAAAGTATTGCAGATAGCCAATTTTTCTCAAATAACTCATTCACCTACTTTTGGGAGAGCTTTCACTTGGTGAAGTTTCAGACCCATAGCTAATTACTCACCTACTCAAAATGAGTAAATGCGAATTATCTCTAAAAGTATTGCAGATAGCCAATTTTTCTCAAATAACTCATTCACCTACTTTTGGCAGAGCTTTCACTTGGTGAAGTTTCAGACCCATAGCTAATTATTCACCTACTCAAAATCAGTAAATGTGAATTATCTCTAAAAGTATTGCAGATAGCCAATTTTTCTCAAATAACTCATTCACCTACTTTTGGGAGAGCTTTCACTCTGTGAAGTTTCAGACCCATAGCTATTTGTTCACCTACTCAAAATGAGTAAATGCTAATTATCTGTAAAAGTATTGTGGATACCCAATTTTTATCAAATACTCATTACTTGTGGGAGAGCTTTCACATGGTCAAGTTTCAGACCCATAGCTAATTACTCATCTACTCAAAATGAGTAAATGCGAATTATCTCTAAAAGTATTGCAGATAGCCAATTTTTCTCAAATAACTCATTCACCTACTTTTGGGAGAGCTTTCACTTGGTGAAGTTTCAGACCCATAGCTAATTACTCACCTACTCAAAATGAGTAAATGCGAATTATCTCTAAAAGTATTGCAGATAGCCAATTTTTCTCAAATAACTCATTCACCTACTTTTGGGAGAGCTTTCACTTGGTGAAGTTTCAGACCCATAGCTAATTACTCACCTACTCAAAATGAGTAAATGCGAATTATCTCTAAAAGTATTGCAGATAGCCAATTTTTCTCAAATAACTCATTCACCTACTTTTGGGAGAGCTTTCACTTGGTGAAGTTTCAGACCCATAGCTAATTACTCACCTACTCAAAATGAGTAAATGTGAATTATCTCTAAAAGTATTGCAGATAGCCAATTTTTCTCAAATAACTCATTCACCTACTTTTGGGAGAGCTTTCACTCTGTGAAGTTTCAGACCCATAGCTATTTGTTCACCTACTCAAAATGAGTAAATGCTAATTATCTGTAAAAGTATTGTGGATACCCAATTTTTATCAAATACTCATTACTTGTGGGAGAGCTTTCACATGGTCAAGTTTCAGACCCATAGCTAATTACTCATCTACTCAAAATGAGTAAATGCGAATTATCTCTAAAAGTATTGCAGATAGCCAATTTTTCTCAAATAACTCATTCACCTACTTTTGGGAGAGCTTTCACTTGGTGAAGTTTCAGACCCATAGCTAATTACTCACCTACTCAAAATGAGTAAATGCGAATTATCTCTAAAAGTATTGCAGATAGCCAATTTTTCTCAAATAACTCATTCACCTACTTTTGGGAGAGCTTTCACTTGGTGAAGTTTCAGACCCATAGCTAATTACTCACCTACTCAAAATTAGTAAATGTGAATTATCTCTAAAAGTATTGCAGATAGCCAATTTTTCTCAAATAACTCATTCACCTACTTTTGGGAGAGCTTTCACTTGGTGAAGTTTCAGACCCATAGCTAATTACTCACCTACTCAAAATGAGTAAATGCGAATTATCTCTAAAAGTATTGCAGATAGCCAATTTTTCTCAAATAACTCATTCACCTACTTTTGGGAGAGCTTTCACTTGGTGAAGTTTCAGACCCATAGCTAATTACTCACCTACTCAAAATGAGTAAATGCGAATTATCTCTAAAAGTATTGCAGATAGCCAATTTTTCTCAAATAACTCATTCACCTACTTTTGGGAGAGCTTTCACTCTGTGAAGTTTCAGACCCATAGCTATTTGTTCACCTACTCAAAATGAGTAAATGCTAATTATCTGTAAAAGTATTGTGGATACCCAATTTTTATCAAATACTCATTCATCTACTTGTGGGAGAGCTTTCACATGGTGAAGTTTCAGACCCATAGCTAATTACTCACCTACTCAAAATGAGTAAATGCGAATTATCTCTAAAAGTATTGCAGATAGCCAATTTTTCTCAAATAACTCATTCACCTACTTTTGGGAGAGCTTTCACTTGGTGAAGTTTCAGACCCATAGATAATTATTCACCTACTCAAAATTGAGTAGATGTGAATTATCTCTTAATAGTATTGCAGATAGCCAATTTTTCCCAAATAACTCATTCACCTACTTTTGGAAGAGCTTTCACACACGAAAATGAAAAATTGTGAATATCTCGGAAAAGCTATTTCTTCTGCTTTAATGCTCGGCGGGAGATACACACCGCGGCAGTGCTCTTGACAAAAATTTTTGTCTCCCCAAAAATGGTGGCCATTTTGAATTTTCAAAGTTTTTGCAAAACACAAAAATGCTTATATCTCGAAAACCGTGCTATATGGAGCGAACTCAACAAAATTTTGGACCTGCTGGGTATCTCTGCAGAGTAGCCATGCCAATTCTCAAAATATTTTTGTCTCGCCAAATATAGCGGACATTTTTAATTTTTTTATTTTTTGCAAAACACAAAAATGCTTATATCTTGAAAACCGTGCTAGATAGAGCAGACTGCGCTGACTTTGGTTGCCACAACAGTATAAGGCTAGAAACGAAGCATTTTCTTAATACTTTAGCACTCACCTTTATATCCTTTTCGGGACGCTTTGTTTTTGCTATGCAAAAACATTATCTTTTTTCTTTGCGAGCGATCCTCTAGTTTTTGTTTGTTGTGTATGTCCCCCAAAAAGTTTCAGTTCTGTAGTTTAATTGCTAAGATCTCTTTAACAATTGTAAAATGCCCACAGAAACCCAATTTATGGATATTATGCCACTTTAAAGCCCTGTAACTGTCATACTATGTGGCTCATAGAGCTGAAATCTTTGAATTTTTCAAAGGAAGTGCCTGTCTATTTAAATTTTGAATATTAATAATGTTATGGCTATCTTAGGCTTTTAAGAACTTATTTTTGTGTGTTATCTCTCTGCTTGCTGAGTTTTTAACTTTTTAATATGAAACTGGTTAAACATATTCAAGTAGGCAAAATGGACACTGTTATTTTCTGGTGAGCTTTAAGTCCCAAATATTAATGAAATTATAGCCTTATGTAGTAAAACTAGGGGATTTTTAACCCTCAACTAGCCCAGTTTTATTCAACTTGCCTTAATTTTGACACAGCTCCTACAGTTACGAACTCATTTCAATTGATAATCACATACTTAAAATTCTCAATTCTGAATTATTATTATAAATCTGTTCTTGTCGTTTGATAATTTATATTTAATTCTGGAGGTATATAATCTTCCTGTTGGACATTCCTTATTTATATATTTGATTTGATTTTAGTGATAAGATTAACTGAGCTTTTTGTATTTGATTACCCCTTTTATATTATAAGTGTTTGTTTACCATTTGTGCTGCAGCACTCCATCTCTTTGTAGTCCCACCCCCAATCCCCCACCCACCTCTGGGACCTCCAGCTATTGAGTGACACTAAATAAACAAAGGTATACAGATCTTCTGTAATAGTGAGAGAGGTGTGGAGAAGGGGAGAAAGGTGGGGTGGGGGTGGGAGGTGGTGTTTGCTTCATTATCTAATTATCTAAGACAAAGGGAGTCAGAACTGAGATTGTGTCACATATTTAGGTTGCATATATATGGACCACATATATAGGAATTGAAGAAATGAATAACTGAAAAACAATGCAAATTCTAAAAATAATATAATAAAATAATAATATAAATAATATATGATTTTTAAATAATATTTTATTTGTGAACAAATATAGAAACAGAGATACGCTTTTGGAATTATGAATTTAGAATGGACATTCAATCATCAATCATTTAAATACTTTGAAAATAGGTTCAGAGTTACCCTTTGCAGGAAGATTGAAAAGTATGATGAGTTGAGTTTAAAATAATATTTTATTTGTCAACAAATATAGAAACAGATATGCTCTTTTGAGATTATTAATTTAGAATGGACATTCAATCACAAAACCTGTAGCGTGAGTGATGACCTGTCTGGGGATATGTTGGCGCCGAGTTGGCCCAATCTAGTTTTTTTATGAATTTTTAAAATATTTTAATGCATTAAAATTAATGAAATTCATGCACTAAATCACTTACAACTTGAAAAGTGTTGCATTTAGAGCATTTTGTTTAGATATGTTATTCAGCTACTTTTTCCATAGCTGCAATATGTTGAGAAACTTGGGAGTCTATCCCAATAGCTAAGTGAGTAATAGGTAGTTTTTTTACTTAGCAGTAACTTCCATAATCAGTGAAATCACGTGTAACTAAAAAAACTATTGCATTTAGAGAATTTTGTATAAAGTCAGCTGGTTTTTCTTTATTATTTTTTTATGAATTTTTAAAATATTTTAATGCATTAAAATTAATGAAATGCATGCACTAAATCACTTGCAACTTGAAAAGTGTTGCATTTAGAGCATTTTGTTTAGATATGTTATTCAGCTACTTTTTCCATAGCTACAATATGGTGAGAAGCTTGGGAGTCTATCCCAATAGCTAAGTGAGTAATAGGTACTTTTTTACTTTGCAGTAACTTCCATAATCAGTGAAATCACTTGTAACTAAAAAAACTATTGCATTTAGAGAATTTTGTATAAATATGTTGTCGACATACTTTTAGGTCAGCTGTGACATAGTAAAATTGCAGACTTGTAAATCATGGCATAGCTGATCAATAGCTACTTTGAAGTTCTCACTGTTGAGTAAATCGGTTATAACTTGAAAGCTATTGCATTAGAGTATTTTCTTAAAGTATGTTATTCACCTCATTTTCGTTGGCTATAACATAGTGAAATTGCAGACCTGTAGCTCATTGCATAGCTAAGTAATAGCTACTTTGAGGTTCTCACTGTTGAGCAAATCAGTTATAACTTGAAAGCTATTGCATTTAGAGTATTTTCTTGAAGTATGTTATTCATCTCATTTTTGTTGGCTATAACATAGTGAAATTGCAGACCTGTAGCTCATTGCATAGCTGAGTAATAGCTACTTTGAGGTTCTCACTGTTGAGTAATTTGATAACTGTTGCATTAAGAGTATTTTCTTTAAATATATTATTCACCTACTTTTCAGTCAGTTTTAAAATGATAAAATTGCAGACCTGTAGCTCGTGGCATAGCTGAGCAATAGCTTAACTTTCAGGTTTTCACTGTTAAGTAAATCAGTTGTATTTTGAACATATTGAACATATTGGACATATTATTTTTGCTTTTTCCAGCGTCCGCCGTCTGTCGTCTGTTGTCACACTTGGTTTCCGATCATTTCAAGGAAAAGTGTTTATCCTATCTTTACCAAATTTAGTATGGGTGTTTATTGGGTTAATGGCTTGCATGGGATTGCTTTTGGTGAAGGTAGCTGTATAGCTAACTGAGTAATAGTTACTTAGCTACTTTTGTGTACTTCTTTTGTTTCTTTTTAGTTACTTTTTGCATTTTCAGGAAAAATATTTGACATATCTTTACCAAATTTGGTATGAGCAATAGTTAGGTCGATAACTTGCTTGGGATTGCTTTTAGTGATGATAGCTGTATAACTCACTCAGTAATAGCTACTTTGAGTAGCTTTTTTATTTTAAGCATTCTAAAGGAAAAGTATTTCACCTATGTTCACAAAATTTGGGATGGAGGATTATTGGATCAGTAGCTTGCTTGGGATCGCTTTTGGTTTATAGCTGACTGAGTAATAACTAGTATGCTATATAGCTATTAATATGTTATTTTGAGTTGACTGTTTTTCTGGACATTTTAATAAAACAATGTTTTCTATCTTCACAAAAATTTATATGAAGGATAATTGGGTCAATAGTATGGCCAGGAAAACTTTTGGTCGATGGTAGCTTGTAGCTATCTGAGTAATAGCTGCTTTGGTACTTTGAGCCTACTTTGAATTGCATTTCAGTTTTCATTCTTTTAAAGGAAACCCATTTAACTCATCCTTGTAAAGTTCGGTGTGAAGGTTTATAGGGTCAATTGCTTGCTTGGTGTTGTTGTTGATGGTATTAGCTTTAATCTCATCAGTAATAGAGTAATAGCTAGATAGTAAAAAAACATAAATATGTCTATCTCCTTAACCATGTGAGATAGAGTGATTTCGTCGAAGTTTTCAACCCACAGGGCATCTAAGCAATGTACTCCTGGCAATTTTCAAAAAAAATTTCCTCTCCCCAAAAATGGCAATCATTTTGAATTTTCACCTAAAATGCAAAAACACTAATTTGCTTCTATCTCCTTAACCGTGCGAGATTTTTGTTGAAATTTTCGACCCACAGGGTATCTCAGTAATCTACTCTTGCCCATTTTCAAAAGATTTTCCTCTCCCTAAAAATGACGGCCATTTTGAATTTTTGCTGAAAATGGAAAAATACAAATTGGCTTCTATCTCCTTAACCATGCGAGACAGAGGGATTTCATTGAAATTTTTGACCCCCAGGGTGTCCAGCGTCTACTGGCAACTTTTCACAAAAACCACTTTCCCGCCATTTTTGGCGGCCATCTTGAATTTCCTGCATAAACCGCAAAAACGCACTTATCTTGGAAATGAGATTTTGGCTGCCATCTTGAATTTTGCCAGAAATTGAAAATGTCGTTTATCTTGAAATCCGCAAGGGATAGACCAATTTCAAACTAATTTTTGACCATTTGGATATTAGAAATCTTTGGTATAATGCGTCTGAAAAATGTCAAATTTCTCAAATTTTGCCCACCATCTTCAATTTTATCGAAAATTGAAAATGTTGGTTATCTCAAAAACATTTAGAGATCAGATTTTGAGCAAATTTTGAACCATTGCAAAAAGGCATGAACCTGAAATAATTTACATGTATACTAATAAATATTTGAGCGTCATTGATATATTTTACAAATGAGACAGGATCTTGTAAGACTACTGTACAACTGATGCAAAACGTTCATGGGGTGGACATTACACATGATAATGGGTGTTCTTCTATGCTATCCCGTTTCTTTTCATATGTTGCATGTAATCTTAACAGGGCATCCTATTTCTAGTTTTGTTTAAATATGTTTTCCATCTACTTTTTACACTTCAACAGCTAACTTTGAAATTTACTTCTGAATACAATTTGCAGGGCACAACTTTTGTGTTCTTTTCTTCTTTCACTTCTACTCTGAAACTCTAAACACACAGTCAGCTGACACAAAGCCCGTTCACGGGCACTGATTGCTTCTTATTCAGTACTTGTACAGTGGTCCCTTGCTCCCCCTGCCATACAAGTTAGAACAGGAGGTATACATAATCTATATCTCTAACAAACAAGAATATAATCATGGACTGGTATATCTAGGGCTAGGCATTATTACATACTTTTGTGGATTTAATAAGAAAAACCTGTACAAACTTCAACACATAGGAAACTGTCTTCTCTTTCCTTGACTTGTGGGATATTCTTTTCAAATTTAATTCTTTTCCCAATACTTTAGGCCTTCTATCTCGCTGATACAAAACTTCCTCACATTTTGGTTATTAATATTAACTCAATTTTAAAGGATAACACATCCCCCTCCCCCCACCCCTATCATCCTGTCAAGTGATGAATTTCATATACTGTAGAAGTAGTAATTTTAGCTAGAAATTAACTGATTCTTCATGTTTAAAAAATTCACTAGAATTAATTTTCACAAATGGCTAGTTTCCACTTAAGATATTAATGCTGATTTAAAATTTCCCTGGGAATTGATTTTTTACAATCCAAGCTCATTGGCTAAAATAGCTAAAATTAATGCCTATTGAAAATTTCAACTTAATAATATACAGGACTGTGTGGAATTTCACAATTCTAACTCTATAACCCTGACTGTAATTCTGTTGTGGCTTTGGCACTTTTTTCCCATATTTTTAAAAAGGGTAATTGCATGAAGTTGTCTGGAATTAAATAAAATTGTCATACCAACAGTTTCAAAATATCCCAAAATTATAATTCTAACATAAATTAGAGCATGTTTCAGTAATGTCAAAATCATCCATTAAGTGCCAAAAAGACTTTCAGATAAGAATTTATTGTTCAAATTTTTCTGTTTTGCTAAACCTCACAAACCAGTTTTCACAATTGAGTCATGATTATGAAAACGATTTTAATATCCTGAAAATTAGAACATTTTATTTAAATAATAGCATATCTTTGCATAAATAAATATTTTGTGAGTAGCCAGAATGACAGTCAAGTGTTTCCATTGAATGTAAACATGCTCCCTGGAATGTAAACATGCTCTATTTTCATGCAAACATATTTTTGAGACCTAATGGACATGTTACACCTTGTCTGTACACGAGTGAGATACCTCATAGATTACAGTTAAAAATGTGAAAATTTGCCATGTGTGAAATTCGCCGCTTGGTGGGCACCCAGTTACAGTAAGACCCAACAATGTCTGCCAATTTTGCATCAGGGGAGATCAGATTCCCAATATTGTCACAAAACTCAATAATATGTGAAGTATTTGAACAAGTCAAAGAAATAAAAGGGTGTTTCACATTCAGTTTCAAATTTTACATTTCTTTCACTATGTGGATTTAAATAAACACTCCGTGACTTGGCTATAAAAAATGTTTGTGTTTTTTTTATATGTTATTGGATATACTATTGACAATTGAGTTACTTATTGACCTACTTAGGTAAAGAACCATTCAACATCTAATTTTATGGCTTGGTGAATGTTAAATATATTTTGGAGTAATCTTGAAAAAATTCTTGTCAATAAATTCTCATCCAAGAGGATTATGGCCTGTTCGGTGTTCACACCCTTACTTACTGTATTTTCTGTTCATATTTGCTTTCCCCTTGATGATCTCATCCTCAGGACACAAAAAAAAACCTTTTGTATCTTATGCCCCTGTCACACTACAGGTGATACGTCCCGCGGTTATAAGTTTTACTCAATAACAGTAGGATGACAGTACTACAAACGCTGGTCACCGAGAAGCAACCTCCATTAACCTCAACTCACCTTCAGTAGCCCTTGGATGAACTCGTGGCGAAATGACCAATACCTTAACTCCCCTGTGTCGGTGTATTACACCAAAAGACGACCGAATCACAACCTTATGTGCACTGTGGACCACACCTTTGGTTACCGTAGAAAGAAATTCATATGCGCATGTGCAAAATCGTCTGCGCATGCCCACGGTACTGAATTCAGAGGCGTAAATTTTAAATGATTTAAAACTTCAGTAAGACGTGCAAGGCAATGGATGGTTCGCCACTGACTCACAAGGTCACAAATGGATGTCAGGTGGTGATCCAAGGACAGGGATGTTTCACTAAACGCAGGTTACTGCAGGTGAATACCACCTGTAATGTGAAAGGGGTATTAAATACAAGCTTTCCCAAATACCCATCATGCCTCCCTTTTACTCCTGTAAGGCATATATTTCTGCACAGCTCATAAAGCTTATGACAGGTACTTCAAATATTTTTAGTCTGGGCCTGGTTTCACAGAGCCTCTTTTGGAAAGCATCAGTTCCAGTAAGGGAAGGTTAGTTTCTTTCCTTTTGGCAGGGCAACTTAAATTTAATTTTCACAAAGCCTCTTTTAACTATCCTCATAAAAGGTTTTCTTTGAAACTTGAGGGAGCAAAAATTATTAAACGTTTCTTGGAGGACATTTGTTTAAATTTAAGGTCCTTTGCTTCCTTAAAATTCCAGGTAGTTTCCTTGAAATTACAAGGCCTAATTTAAGGAAGGAGGCTTTTTTGTATTGTATTGTATTGTGTATTTATACTCAGCGCAATATCTCCATATACTACAGGACTCAAAGCGCTATTTAACCAATCCAACTGTACAGGTACAGCCCCAACTCACAAGTAACTGACATTCCCCTAACTGGAAGATAGAGGCTCAAGGATGACCATTTATCAACGTCCTTGAGGTTCTTTAACCTGCCACTGGGGATAGGACCCAATGACAGAGGACCGCCATTTTAAGTGGTCACCCGAGCCACTATGTATCTGCCTGTACCTGGGATTGAACCCACGTCCTCTGAGTTCCTAGACAAGTGTGTTACCCGCTAGGCCACGGTGGCAGATAAATGTGAAATTTGAGTTTCATTAAAGGAGGGAGACCTTTAAATTTAAGGGGGTGACCTTTATCTTAAGGGGCTTTGTGAAACCTGGCCCTGAACAAAAAATGTTTTCTGAGTTGTGTTGAATACCAACGGAGATATCCTTACCCAGTTGTGAATCCCAGTTAAGTAGTCCTGTATGAAATATGAAGTGGCTCAAACCAAAGTCAAAAGTAGACGAGCCTGTTTCAATTGGTTTATTAGCTCATGACTCCAATATGGGGAAGTGTGAACTAGACATATTTGTGTAGACAAGTGTTTTTATGCCAACTATATGGCTAAGTATATGTAAGCAGTTTTTATTCAGAATACAATATCTACAGTGATTATGGTTTTTTCTTTTTTTTTCAGTCTGGTAACTTATTAACATGGCATGTATAAGTGCCTGTGGTATATGGATCTGTCCATTTGTTTTATGTAGATAAAATATTTCAACACAAATTGAAAATTTTTTTTCTCTGATATTGTGTATTTGAAAAGAAACCCTATATAAGTTACAGATATCAATCTTGCATAGTTAAACTTAGGGATTTAAAAAAAATAGTACAATTTGCTCAAAATTTTAACATTTTTGGCCATTTTGTCCCCCCCCCCAAACAATTATACAGATCTCCCTAATATCTTATACATGCACAGTTGCTTTAGATAAAATCAGTTTTTTTTTATGATTTTACCCTTATTTATGGTTGGATTTTAAAGCAAAGAAAGTGAGATGTACTGGGAAAAAGCTGTTCAGTTCAATTAAATGCTTGATAGTTGAAGAGTTTTGGGATATGTGAATTTAACAAGGTGCAACTCCTACAAAATTTAGTTTGTTTTCAACCAGAAAGGTCACACTTAGCTATAAGTCCTGGATGTCTTGTGATCAATAGCCCACAACTTGCTTCCTTGTATATTTTTGTTCCAGTATTTTATCCAAATATTTTATTCATTTTGTTCAGTATTTTGTGTTCTTTGTTCAATATTGTGTGTCTATTGTACAGTATTTTGTGTCCATTTGTTCACTTTCTGGCCAATTTGTTCACTATTTTGTGTCTGTTCAGTATTTGTTGTGTCCATTCATGTGTTCAGCATTTTGTGTCCATTTGTTGAGTATTTTATGTCCATTTGTTCACTATTTTGTGTCTATTTATTCACTATTTTTGTGTTCATTTTCATGTGTTCAGTATTTTATTGCATTAATACATCTTGTCCAATGGACAATTGCTTTACCGGTTGGCATGACCGGTCCCGCCAAACGCCAGAAAAAGACGTCCTGCATGTAATACCGGCAGGACCGGTCAGTAGTGTGCATTCACTAGGTGGCGCATCATACTTGCTTCCTGTCTAGATAGAGTGACGTCAGTTCATCTTTTTGTTTGGTGCGTGTTGTGTGCAGACGTGTTTTTGAAGTGATCTCGAAGTTTGAAGAAAAGATGGATTATTCTACGAATTTAAAGCTTATTTTCATCTGAAAATATATATGTTGTGTTTCTTACATAATATCATGGCCTCTCCAGGACTTAAACGAGGCAGTATCCAGCATTTTATGGCCAGTTTTTGAAGATTTACTTTGTAGTTGGCGTCAAGACGAAGCCGTGGGTGAGACTTCATGTGTCGTCTCTGCAGCATTCCTTCTTCTGAACAGAAGTGTATATTCACCACGATTCACCCTCCAATTAATTCTACATAGTCGAGTAACACTGTGTGTATGTCGACGAGAAGAAATTAGAAGAAAAGAAGAATGCATCGTCTGACGTCATCACTTCCAGCTTATGCTTGTCACCTGACACAGACCTGTTCATGTGACATGCATTCAACAATGGAGGTATCGTGTTTTCAACAGAAGTTTTCACCAGAAGAAGGTGACCATTTATTACTCAACACCCACTTTTAACTGGCAAGAAGAAATCCAGCAACTCGTCTGTTGGCCTGAAGAATTAGATGACAAGTGGTCACAGAAATCTGCGAGTTTTTGAAGTGCCAGTCATGTGACTTCACAGATCTCAACACAACTTCCGGCAAGCAGATCCCCAAGTGTGACTGGTTCAGCTGACAAGAAGTGATGAGTTTTACCGGTACCAGTTCTGTTCAGACTACCGGTGGGGATCCCTAGTGATGAGTTTTACCGGTACCAGTCTGTTCAGACTACCGGTGGAGTCACCTGCTAGCTAGCAAGAATTTATGGCTGTTTTACCGGTACCAGTTCTGTTCAGCCTACCGGTGGCTGCTGTTCCTGTGGAGCCTGTGAAGAACCCCCCTTCAGTGGTTACCAGTGATCAGCCCTTTTTGACCTGGAACGTCCACCAGTGGCCTGTCTTCTGGTGTTGGGGGTACCGGTTCCAGTCTTGTTCTTCCTTCGGTGGTTACCAGTGATCAGCCCTTTTTTACCCCACAGCCCTTAAGGGCTGTTGGGGTATTGTTTTCACCCATGGTGTCCGGATGGGCAGGCGGGCGGGCGGGCGGGTGGGTGGGCGGTCGGCGGGAAATAGTTTGTCCGGGCTGTATCTCAGAAACCGTAAGGTGTAGGAAGTTCATACTTGGCAGGGACATTGATTGGGGGGTGTAGGTGTGCAACGTCATGGTCTGACCTTGATTTGACCTTTGACCTTGCTGTAGTGACCTTGACCTTTAAAATCTTGTCCGGACTATATCTCGGAAACCGTAAGGTGTAGGAAGTTGATACTTGGTAGGAACATTGGTTAGGAGTTGTAGGTATGCAACGTCTTTGTGTGACCTTGATTTGACCTTTGACCCTTGCCGTAGTGACCTTGACCTATAAAATCTTGTCTGGGCTATATTTCAGAAACTGTAAGGTGTAGGAAGCTGATACTTAGTGAGGACATTGGTTGGGGGTAGTAGGTGTGCAACATCATGGTGTGACCTTGATTTGACCTTTGTACTTGCAGTAGTGAACTTGACTTATAATACCTGGTGTGGGCTATATCTTGGAAACCGTAAGAGGTGTAGGAAGTTGATACTTGTTAGGGACATTGGTTAGGGGGTGTAGGTGTGCTACGTCATGTGACCTTGATTTGACCTTTGACCTTGCTGTAGCAACCTTGACCTGTAAAATCTTGTCCAGGTTATATCTCAGAGACTGTAAGGTGTAGGAAGTTTATACTTGGTAGGGACATTGGTTGAGGGTTTTAGGTGTGCCACGTCATGGTGTAACACTGATTGACCTTTGACCTTGCTGTATTGACCTTTAAAATCTTGTTGCACCTTTGGCTCTGTCTGTTGATGCAGATTAAGCACTGTTAAAGTCATATTAGAATTCATTAAGAATTTCCTTTTGCAAGTTCCCATTGTAACAGATGGAATTTCATCAAGTGAGCCACAGGCTTTTCTCCAACACCACACATAAGCATTCATTGAATGTATTGCCACTTCTGTATGCATGGGTAATATTCAAAACATCCAAACCATAATTCGGCCATTTTTGGTTTACTGATAATGATAAATGCTGTCATTTTATTATTGAATTGTCTTGTTTTAATACTTCATCTTTATATACATTTCTTTTCCTTAGATATTATTTTCTCTACTTAAGCATTATTTGGACCTTAATATAACTGACACTGCTCTGAAAGTATCTTGAACTTTGTACTGTTACACTACTTCTATATCTCATGGTGTTGAAAAATATTTCCCCAGGCTGTGGGGTACGGGCATCTCTGATGCTATTTTTGATCCTGGAACCTCCACCAGTGGCCTGTCGTCTGGTGTGATTGTTGGGGGTACCAGTTCCAGTCTTGTTCAGACCACCGGTGAGGCTGCTCAGAGGGTTCACCTACCAGAAGTTGCTGTGACCATTGAGACCCTTATCTCCCCAGTGCATATTTTTGGACCGGTACCAGTCCTGTTCAGGCTACCGGTAGGGTCTCTAGCCCGCCAGTGATGAGGGATACCGGCACCAGTTCTGCTCAGACTGCCGTTTGTGGTCACATAGAGATCCAGCAACGGCTACCGGTTAAACAGGATTACAGGTTACAGGGAGTTGCTGGTGACACAGGAATCCGTTGACCCCATATTTCTGGCAATAGAGAATTACTGGTTACAGAGAAATCTGCTGTTCCCATCCTTACTGGAAAGAAACCAGCTTCGCATCCAGTGCTTACAACATGTTCACCGGTTACAGAGGTTTCCCAGTTACAGAGAATTGATGGTGACAAGTTAGTTGGACAGGTAGTTTCTTCAGAAAAAATTCCTTTAACCAACCGGTTACAGAGCCTACCGACCGGGTGCGGGCTTACACAACCTTCAGTGACCATTGCTTCACAAGAACTGAGAGATACTGGTGAAGTAACCAGCTGAGCCTGGAACACCAGGTTACTGGACCGGCATATCTACCAAGGGATTAACTAATGGTACAGACCTGTGCTGTCCCAATTCTTTGGTTACAGAACTTTCTCCCAGAAAACTTTGGTTACAGAGAGACACCAGCCCACTGTTTTTGACTGGTTACAGAGATTGTTGGTTGCAGAGAAAAACTGCTGAATCCACCACTGTGGACAGGAAGAAGGCAGCTTCATATGAGCCTATCCCTGCTAAGAAGCAGTTCAACTCACCCAGTTCTGTCAACTCCAGTGAGTTTATGCAGAACTGTGGAGCCACCAGGAATTGGTTACAGAGCATTGTTTCACCTATAAACGTTTGGGCCTGGTACTGGGCAGGTCTCCAGGACTGGCTGCCCAAGGAAACTGGTTACTGAGGAATTCTTGGACATGTCACTGGTCCCAGTGAAATGACTGTCAATCTACTGGACCAGTCAGTCTGCCTACCCTTTCAGGACCTAGCTGGTCAGACAGTGGCTTTAGATAAGAGGAAGACTGTCAAGCAAGAGTTGTCCAACAACTACCAGTCAACTTCTTATCAGACCTCACACCTATTAGACTGGCCATCCAGTTTCCCTTTTTTTTACCCAGCCTGTGACCAGTGTCAGCTGACACAAGGGGGCCTGAGTTTGCAAGCTCAGTGTTCCCCTCAATATTATAACCTGTTTTGCCAGTTTTCAAAACTCAAGCAATGGGGAAAAATATCTCTTAATCAGACCAGGGGTCCCCGATGTTATAAATGGCTATTAGTGTTTCTTCCTATGTGGATCAGCGAGGTCTAGCCTGTCACCAGTGTTAACACTGTTTTTGGCTCAACCTGCCTGCTCAAAACTAGGGGCCAGCCCAAGTTCATAAGAAATCTCCCAGGAAGTCTACACCCTCACCTTCGGGAAACAACCGGCTTGACCAGGTCTCCAGGCAGAAGTGGCCCAGTACCCTGAATAGATTGGGAAACATCGGCTACCATATTAACCTCTCTTCAGCAAGGGGAGTGGATAACTTCAAGGTTGTCTACTCCCTCACCCCATTCTACCAACAAGGAAGTACTGGAGTTTTTCATGTCCAGGGTCTTCCCCACCAGTTGAATCACTCCCCTTTGGTCTGTTCACAGTACAATGGGAGTCTTCTCTTGGTGGTGGCGAAGGAGATCTAACTATGGCATTACCAAGTACCATAATCCACCAGTATGACTGGTTGGTCAAAGCCAGTTCCCACCAAGCCTGTCTCCAACATACTCAGTCTCTAGGAGCTCAGTGTCAGGAGTAAGTTTGAATGGTAAATATGAAAAATTAAAACTGGACCTCGAGCAAGTCTTCGACTTAGTAGGCTTCCAGTTAGCTTGGAAGAGGGTAAGGTCAGACCCCCCTAGAGCATTGGTAGACCTTGAATGCTTGTCCAGAAACTTTTCCCCGGACCTACAGGCCCGTTCTGGCAGCTGATGCCCCTGATAGGGTTACTGACAGCCATGGAGAAGCAAGTGCACCTAGGTCGCCTCCACATGAGGCCAATAAAGTGGCACTAGAAGAACATCTGGAGGGTACCAGAATCACTAGAAAAGGTGACCCCGGCTCCCTCCACCCCCATCTTAAATGGTGGCTGCAGGAAGACAATGTGCTTCAAGGTCAACCATTATACCCGTTAAATATGCTCTTCAATCCTTGGATGCATCAAAGAAGGGTGGGGTGTTCACTTAGGCGAACACACTGCAAGGGGAACCTGGTCCCTTCCAGAAGCAAGTTACACAACTATCTGGAACTAAGGCGGTCGTTTGGCTCTTAAAGAATTCCAAGACCTCTGGTTGAACAATATTGCTGTCATAGCTACAGACAACACAATGGTGGTTGCCTGTATTAAGGAAGAAGGGGGGATGAAGTCGGGCCCTCTTTGTGTCCTACTATGGAGAATCCTGACCTGGTATTCCAGGAAACAGGTGACACTAGCCCAACACATTCCAGGCGGCTGAATGTCATAGCAGACAAGCTATCCAGTCTCAGCCAAACCGGACAGAGCAGACAGTAGGGTCCCTCCTGTCAGTTTTTCCAAGGAATATACTTCTGGTGGCACCAGCCCTAAGTGGGCCTGTTTTTGCCACCTGGCTCAAAAACAAACTGCCTCAACTTGTATCACCGGGGCCAGACCCCCAATATGGACAATGATTTAATCAGTCTGCCATGGGAGGATCTGGACCCATATGCCTTCACACTGGTAGCCATCTTGGGGAAGTGGTGAAGTAGCAGAACTACCCATGCGGGGGAATCACTGATTGCTCCAAGTTGGCCCAACATGCCTGGTTCTGGGATCTCTTGATCATGTCAAGTCAGATTCCTTGGTACCTGCCCAACCTGCTCTCTCAACCATCCAATCAGACTCCTCACAGGAATCTGTCAAAATTAGATCTGCGTGCATGGCTCCTAGAGCCTCAGCAATCAAGGAGCAGGGCTTCTCCGAGGCAGTGGCAGCAGGAATTGAGGCTCCTCAAGAGGATCAACCAGATCAGTCATTGCTGACAAATGGGTAATTCACAAATAAATTTCAGCACGATGAGAATCTTGCTCGTTTCTTGGACAGTTTACAGAGACAGACCTAAGGGTCGGAGGGGCATCCCCTCCTGGAACCTCCCCCTGGTGTTGCACCAATTGGCAAGGCTCCATTCGAACCCCTTAAAGAGGCCTCTTTGAAGCATTGACCTTCAAGACTGTTTTCCTCTTGACCCTGGGTTCTGGCAAACACAGGAGTGAGATCCATGCTTGGCAAAACAAAAACATCAGACACCAGTCAGACTGGTCAAAGGTGTCTGTACCCAGCACCCAGCCTTTTTTCCAAGAACCAGCTGGCCAAGGAGAGTCCAGACAGTGTGGCCCCAGTGTGGCCCCAGTGGTTATGCCAGCCCTGGCCCCAACTCTGGATAAGTCCCTCATGTCTGATAGGTCCTGTGTCTGTTCAGAGCACTGTGCTACTTATTGGGACAGGATCTCAAACAGAGCAATGAGTTAGTCTGTCTCCCTTTAGAAAGGTTTAGACAAGACATCTCACCTACCACTATCTACTCATGGATCAAGCAACTGTGATCCTATGTTATAAGCTCTCTGGTCAGGAGACCCTCAACCTACATCAGGTTAAAGCCCATGTTGGCAGGGCCCCTTGCTGCTTCTAAGGCATTCCAGTTGGAAGTCTCCTTAGAACAATTTTTCAGCCGGCCACTCGAAGTAACACAACACCTTCACACAGTTCTATTTGAAGGATGTGGCTTGAGCTGGTTCAGAACCCCTTCAATTGGGCCCAGTAGTGGCTGCTCAGCAGATCCATAATTAGCCCTTATATTGAGATTTGTATTTATGTAGTGTTAATAGTTCAGGGAACTGATTGACTTGCTTTCCTTCGGGAGGTTATTGCCTTCTGGGACTGAACTCATCGCTCTCTTCCCCTACCTCAGAGCAGGTCTGTTAAAAAGGGGGGGGCAGTGTTGGTATACGCCCCAGCAACCGGGCACTGGTATCCGACCATAGGCCTACAGGTTTCCTGACTTAAAGTCAACCTAGGCCAGAGGGAATTTTCTTATCATTTATGAGTTCACCTAAGTCCCTAGTAACTTACCCTCCGACCAAGCGGTAGTTATTCAGCAATTGTCCATTGGATAGGATGTATTAACGCAATAAAATTGCAAATTTAATAAGTAAATTAAATTTTTATAAGTTAATACCCTATCCAATGGACAGGCAAGGCCCTCCCAACCGACCCCGCTACTAGCTTACTAGGGGTCTAAATCTGTTTAGACAACGAAAAAGATGAACTGACGTCACTCTGTCTAGACAGAAATCAAGTATGATGTGCCACCTAGCGAATGCACACTACTGACTGGTCCTGGTGGTATTATATACAGGACGTCTTTTTCTGGCGTTTGGCGGGACCGGTCGCGCCGACCGGTAAAGCAATTGTCCATTAGATAGGGTATTAACTTATAAAAATTTAATTTACTTATTAAATTTGCAATTTTGTGTCAATTTGTTGAGTGTATTGTGTCGGTTTATTCAGTGTTTTGTAGAGTAAGAAATCTAAAATTCGCCACATATCTGAAATTCGCCACATGTGAAAATACTAATAAAATAAATGAATTATGGTGAGATTTGTTGAATGTATAGTAAATTTAGGCTTTTTGAACTGAAAATACTAATTTTTAGACAAAAACATCATTGCCTTCATTAAATTAACTAAGGTTTTAGAGGTGGCAAATTTTAGATTCCTGGCGAATTTTAGATTTCTTACTCTATATTTGTTATTCAGGCAATCATTGTGTACGTGGAAGGGCTTGAGGCTAAGAATGTGGACTTGAGGAGTGGGTCGTGTGTGGCTCTCAAACTACTACAGGTACAATGATACAACACGGCCTCTATTTATAAAGATTGTTAAACTCACACTTTAACTCAGACACATATTCTCAGTTTTTGTCTCACCTGAGATTGCATTAGTATAATTTCAAAAGTAATCTCACATGAGCTTAAACTTAACTTCTGAGTTTATGCTTAAACTCCAGCGTTTGTTTGTCGATAGCAGAGTCTATACATTTTGTTTATTTTTGGATGTAAAGTTATCCATTTTTTTGTGTTATCGTTTGCAAACATTCACACATGGAGAACCAAAAGAAAGGAAAGAAGGTAGCCAACCATATAAAATCAGAGGAGGCAGTTCTCACTCTTTCTTAAATACAATTCTCTTGTAGTTTAAGCAGAAACCCAGAAAATGAGTTTATGTATGACTTTTTGGACGAGTTTAAGACAAATTTTCTATATTTTAACAAATTTTAGTTTAAGCATAAATTCATAAAAACAAGTTTTTCGAGTGAGTTTTTAACATGAGTTTACATTTAAGAATCTTTGTAAATACAGGCCCAGAAAATTAACAAAAAGAAGTAAACTTTAAACAAATTCGGTATCAAGAAATTGAAAAATAATTGTATCAAAACAGACATAAAAATCACAAATTTAATGAGATTTTGCCATAATTTAGAAAAAAACTATGGGTATTTCCCCAATGGCAAAATTCACTTGCTGAGGCATATGTCACAGGTTAATCATCAGAATCATACACTAAAATTCGCTGTGCGTTATTTGTTTGTAAAAACTTCTAAACAGAGCTGTTCAAAAGGAACTCGTGCTCATTATAGCATGAAGAAATATAAGTACTTTAGAAGGCAAAATACAGAAAGAAAACTTTTTTCAATATTGTTAAGTTTACATGTATTTACGTACAACTAGGAAACACTTTCTGATGTATGAAACTAGGCAATGTCACCATATATTTGCAAAAGTGGATGGGCATTCACAGCAATGAAAACCGGCTGGGCGTTCAAAATAAATAACCTGAATCTGGACTAACTGCGTTTTAGTACACACCAACTGGAAGTAAAATTTGTGGTTGATAAACAAATCTCTGCGCAATAAAATATAGGAATAAGTAATCAGAATCAGCCGAGTCATGTTAGAATGTGAAATTAGAGCTAAAATAAGAACAAATTTGTTGAAAATGGATATAAAATAAGCAAATTAAACCAATAAATAAAAATATTTGGTTTTACTGAAGAGTGTTTACATTGAAATGATATATTAGCAATTTATTGGCAATAACGTAAGATCGTGGAGGGGTGCTTATGAAAGCATGGGCGATATAGAGAGCAGCACTGGTACGTTTCTACTTTAAAGAAAATTCTAAATATCAGAGTTTTAAATAAAAGGATTAGCTGTACACCTAATCTAATCTAATCTAATCTAATCTAATCAAAGGGATAGTACACCAAGGATTTTAATTACATAGTGCTAAAATAAAGTGAAATAACCATACAGGGGTGATCACTGCTAGCTAACGGACATGCCATTGATGAATAAACTTTGCTATGTCAGTTGCTAGGTTACAGATGAGATCGTTCAAGGGCTTAAACACAAAATTTTTAATTAATCCATAAAATGAAGCCAAAATTAATATAATTTTACAATACTTGCAGGCTGTAGAGAGTGTACAGCAGTTAGTGTATGTGTGCAGTACTGACGCTTCTCTCATGGTTCAGCGGCGCGCTAAAGAGGCTCTGTTTGCACTTGGTGAGTTAAACCTGGGTATATTTTAAACCTTTTGGGGTAAATTGAATGTTACCATCAGTTTTTGATGACATCTTCTAGTTAGTTGAATTAAAATGTTTAAAATTGTAAATATAAGAGAACTGTAGGGACCGAACTTACTTTTTTTGCACAGATATCTTTTATTTCTACTTATTGGGTTCAAATATAAGAGTAAGTACAACTGGCCTGATACCTGCATTACACCACCCAGATGGAGTTGACATAATGGCTGAGTATGCAAGTCTGAATCTCTCATAAAGGGCAGTACATGCATGCAGTTATGTCATATTTTGGTATTTGCCATTCTGTACCCAGCAGGCATCAGAAAGTGTGTCAGGATATGCCTTCACATTTGACCTTGATCCCCACCTTCAAGGTCAATTGAGGATACAACCCTGTTATTGCTCTTGTAGGTTTGGGATGTGAAACCAACCAATAGGGCATCATGGGTTGGGAGTCTTTTGACGTAGTCAGCTTAGACCTTGGGCTCCTAGTTGAAGGTTAAAAGGGTGTGCTTGTATATAGCCCTTATTATCTCTCCAAGCATGGATGCTTGGTAATGGGTTCAGTTGAAGTTTAATTTACACAAAAAAAATCTCTTTCTTTTTCCAACTCTTGTAATATGTAATCACAGTGTTACTTGCTGAGGCTTGTTGTAGTTGCCTTAAGATTGTCATAGGAATATTTTACAACATATAATAAAATGGGGATGTTTCTCAGTGAAGAATTCTGTATACTTCTTGAATTTTACATATCTGAGGTTAACAGTTTAATCTAAAACATTACTGGTTAATACCAACAGGCTTACAACAGTGTAAGACCTAAAACTAGAGCTGTTAAAAAAACTACCCATGCAACATATATACAGAAAAATAGGCTATTACATCTAGTATTTTATAGATAGATGTGGTCAGGATTACAAATATTAATATACATATGTGGAAATTTTGAATTTATTATAGCATTTCATTATATCTTTTAATGTTCAAGGTGACGAGGGAAGAAAGGTCTACCAGGACAATCAGCTGGCAAGTCATGGCTTCCAAGGAGTCAATGTCAAATTGTGAAGCTGTTAAAAAAAACCTTCTCCAGATGCCTTTGCTGAGCCCGACGCTCAATTGTTTATGCCAGTTAAGGCAAACACCAGAATATATTCTATGATCGATGATGACCTGGAAATCTTTGACCACAGCACCCAGGGAGTCATTTTCAAACTGTGAGGCCTTAGGCTAACTCACACGCTTTTGCTGAGCCTGAGGCCCAATTGTGAAAGCAAAAAATAAAAATTGATAAAGATGATACCAGGACAGAGAATACTTTCTAGTATTGGTGACCTGGAAATCTTTGATCACAGCACCCAAGGATTCAGTCTCACATTGTGAGGCCTTCAGATTTTGTCCTATATGTAAAGCTCTGACAGCTATTGTTAAGTCAACAATTTTTTTATTTATTGATGCAAATGAATATATCACTTGCAAAGATAAGCATTATGAATGAAAGAAAGGCTTGATCTGCACTGTATTAGCAATGTACCATGGTACAAATATGTTTAGCAATATTTATATTTAAATTACTTTCTTACATGAAGCAATAGTTGTATTAGTGCTTCTAATTGGCTAAGCAAGTGGTTCAAATGCAATATCAACATGATGTTTAAAAAAGTGATAATAGACTAAGTGTAGATTTGAAGAAATTTCATGTGAACAATTATTTGAGCTCTTGTGAATTGGACCCTTAATTCCAGTTGTGATAATATTGTAGATATTTAGATAGAGTTATATATATGAAATATGCCATATTATTTGAAATTTGTCACAGAGGAAGTAACACACATTTCGCCTTTGTATTCTTATCATCTTTTTTTTTGGAAATTTTTCAGGGAATTTTTTTTATTTTCAGCTATTAATTGTATGAATTTCAGACTTTCAGTAAATTTTGTTTTCTGTTAGTCAATTGTATAGGGGTAACTGCAGTGAGGAATTTCACATAAATTGGTGACTTTCATACATCTTACTCCATACTTGTGTAAATACAACCAGTAGTTAACTTATCCTCAAAAAGTGCTTAATATTGGGTCTTTGTCCAACAGGACCAACACTTACACAAACGTTATTTGTTTATTTGTCTAGTCAGGGGTTTTCATTCTTTGTAAGTTTTTTTTTCATCTTTTCTTTCTTGTTCACTCATTGCATAAAAGGTTTTTTTTACACTAATGCACTGAAACTCATACCATATATATGTACCAATGGATGGATTTTTTTTTTTAAATTATAAAACGCATTCCGTGCTTGTGTGCATGTGTTATTATTGAGTGTGTGTCACGCTTTTATAAAGGGCTGTACATCACACTGGTTGTTTCTCCTTGGCCTTTTCAATGTTTTTGATGACCTTATTGCTTATGTCCTTTCATTTGATGCTGTTATTTCACACCTAGGACCATAGCTAAGTGAGTAATAGCAATGGTGTCTACTTTGAGTAAAGTGCTCATAACTCCAAAACGACTGCATTTAGAGTGTTTCTGTAAAATGCGTTGTTCAGCTATTTTCTCCATGCCTACAAGATGGTACCATTTTTAGGGTTCTATCTTCATAGCTAAGTGAGTAATAGCTATTTTATTACGCTACAATAGCTTACCATGTGGGACTTAATGCTGTTCTCGGGTTGCCACACCCGGGGCCAACATCTTAGAAAAAAAGATCGTTCTTGTTAGCCACCGGATATACTGGTAGTTGTCATCACGTGATATCTTCTGACCAATCGCCCTACTTTCTCGTTGGCCACGAAGACTGGTAGCAGTTTGTAAATATACAGACATTTTCATTTATTTCTCAGTATTCACGTATTGTTGGAGGCTAATATTTGGACATTTCCTTAAATATATCTCATAGATTATACTGTAAAATTTTTAATTTCACAACTTAAGTAGTTTCCTTACAATCCGCGTGTTTTGAGTTTTCTCGGTTCAGGCAATCTTAATTGTACGTCTTTTTATTGCGTTAAAATGTCCCTTCATCAAGCAAACAAAGACAAACCGAGAGCTCAGAAATGCCGCCATTTTTGCTTCAGTTTTGATACTCATAATTACTGCCATACCTGTAGGGAGGCTGGCAAGGGAGATGACCCCTGTGTCACTTTTGAAGCACCCTGCCATATTTGCACGTCTCTCTCTGATGAACAATTGCAAAAAATTCAAAACAGGAAGCGGTACTTAAAAAAGCAAAAAGCGGAAACTAGTTCCAAAGATGAACTAGATCTCTTGGGTGAAGGCGATGGGGACTCTTTTACTGGTTCTAATGCAGACCTTGAGAGTGCTGCCGATAACCTCTTTCCCCCCCCCCCCCCCCCCCCCCCCCGTCCCCGTCCTCAACCTCTCGCCTTCAGTTCTTTATCACTAAAGACCCCAGCAAAAGCTGTTCCACCCACCCCAGGTACTGTTTTGCAAAACAAAATTCAAAGAAATCTAGAGAAATCCCTGGGTGATTCCTTAAATATACATATACAGCAGCAAATGGGTTCCTTCCAGGCATCCATGTTAGAAGCATTTCAATCACTCCGAGAGGAGTTGGCAGTTAAAAAGCCTGCCGAGGTTGATCCCTCGCCTCATGCTTCAAAAGCTGGTCCATCCAGCAAGTCTGCTGCTAATCTCGACCTACCCCCTCCGAGGTCAAGTACTAATGCACAGTCCGAGGCAATGGATGTGGACGTTGGTCCAGCACTCCCTCCTCGACTAGTACTTAACCAAACTTTCTCGGATCAGTACGTTGCCCCTTCTGAAGCCATACCGAAGGATTCCTCGTACTCACACAAAAAACAAAGCCACAGGCAAACAGTAACACCGAGCTCTGCCTCGGATCAACTGGATGAGGATTCCGACGAACCTTGGATCCATCCTAGACCTAAGAAACACTCTGACAAGAGCAAGCATAAATCTAGGTCCAGATATGTGTCATCTTCAGAGGAAGATCACTCCCCTGTGGCCAGACACAGGTCTTCTAAGCCCTCTAGGGCTCAGCCCTCAGGCGCAGCTTCTGATCAAGACCTCCCACAACATGATCCAGACCCCCCTTATTATAGGGAAGTAGCCCTGTCTGACATTCCCTCCCAATACTCTGAAGAGGTAGACACCTTCAGGCGCATTCTTTCTCTCCCTGACCCCAGGGACTCTATGCCTAGGTCGTCAACTTCAGTGTTGGGTCTGGATGACGAAAAAGGCCATCAAGAGCTCAGACCTAGAGGTCCTTCCTCTATCTTACCACTTAGCTCAGTTATCAAGGACGCCTTTGATAAATTTCAACATGATTTCAAAGCTGCCAATTTATCTGAGGGAAAATATGTCAAGCCTCCTCCATCCACTTCTAAGTGGTATAAGGTTGGACAGCCCACTTTTCAAGACAAAATCCAGGAGTTGAATACGGACTTTGCTAAGATCTGTATTACTCCTAGACCTCCTGGGGCACCAGTAGCCAAAGTCCCTATGCCAGTCCTTAAGGAGCTGGAACATCAGGCTAGACAGAATATTTCAACCCTCAATTTCACCGCTGCCTTTGCCAAAACCTCTTCTTCTTGCAATGCTTCTTTGGAAAAGTGCCAACATAGCATCAAGTCAACTGTCAAGAAGATAAAGTCTCAGATCCAGAAAGGTGCCAATCCTGAGAAAGCAGCAAAGCGCGGATATGAGGAAGTTGCTGAGTACTTGGATTTTTGGAACAAGACGGTTCTTGTCCAACATAGAGCTCTTACCTGTCTCAGCAAATCGCTAGCCCATATTCTCCAGAGGGAATTATATTCTATGGCTAATACCGGCTTGCTTAGGCGCGAAGCCGAAATGACTCTTTTGCATCCCCAGCTAGGGGAAACGAGACGCCAAGAACTTAGGAACTCGTCCTTCTGGGACTCCTCCTTGTTCGAGTCTCAACTTGTTAAGGAAGGTGAGGACTTCCTTCTCAAAAAAGGCACCTCAAAAGATTCTCAGGGTTTTGCACCCTACCAGAATAAGCCCTTTCGTGGCCCCCACAAGAAAAGAGGCTCCTACAGGAAACGCCCCTATGGGGGCAATTCCTCTCAAAGCAGTAACCAATCCTTTCCCTCGGGAAGAGGAAAATCCAACTTCAGAGGCTCCAGGGGTCGTTTTCGACCCCACAATAGGGGAAGGGGGCGTGGAAACCCCCCTTCACAATGACTCCTCCAAAGCCTCATTCAGTCCACCAGTAGGAAGTCGCCTCCGTTCTTTCAAGAGAGACTGGCTAAAAAACAAATGTTCTCAAAACGTGTTAAACATTATCACCAATGGCTACGTTCTGCCATTCCGTTCAAAGCCAAACTTGATCAGATTTCCTCTGATTCTATCAAAGTACAAGGCCCAACAAAAAGACCAAGCCTTGGCCACTTGTATCCAGTCTCTCTTGTCAAAGAACGCCATCGAAAGGGTGGAAAACGTAAAATCTCTCGGGTTTTACAGTCGCCTGTTCCTAGTACCCAAGCCTCACCAAAGGTGGAGGCCAGTCATAGACTTAAGCAGACTCAACACTTTTCTACATGTAGAAAAGTTCAAAATGGAAACCCCGGAGTCCATCAGGACTTCCCTGGTCCCAGGGGAGTGGGTATCGTCGATAGACCTGTCGGACGCATACCTTCACATCCCCATCCATCCAAACTCAAGGAAGTACCTAAGGTTTTGCTACAAGGCCCAGGTGTTCCAGTTCACCTCCCTACCTTTCGGACTGGCCACAGCCCCCCAGGTCTTTACGATGATCGTAAAGGAAGTGAAACTAATGGCCCTCTCAAGAGGACTCAGAATTCACCAATACCTGGACGACTGGCTGATCAGGTCCCAGTCCCAGGAGGAATCTCAAAGGGACACACAGGCAGTGGTAGACCTAACCCAATCCTTGGGTTGGATAATCAACCAGGAAAAATCAGAACTGAAACCTACTCAGGTGTTTTCGTTCGTGGGCTACGAATACCACCTAGATTCAGCCTTTGTAAGACCCACTCACGAGTGATGGCTCAAACTTCAGGATTTGATCCTACGACTCAAGTCAAAACGTGTTTTGACTGCAAGATGTTTGATGTCTCTAATTGGGTTGCTAGCCTCAACGGAGAAAATGGTCCCGGAGGGACGCCTTCACATCAGGCCCTTTCAGTTTCATCTCAAGGAGCACTGGAGATATCCTCAGTCGCTGGACAACCTCCTTCCTTGGACAGAAACCATTGTAGCCCACCTAGATTGGTGGCAAAACCCCTCAAATGTGATGAAAGGCGCAGACCTTCATCCCAAGGACCACAGTATCCAACTCTTTACCGACGCCTCAAACGAAGGTTGGGGCGCTCACTTAGATCAAAATTCTACAAAAGGGCTGTGGTCAGAGCGGGAAAAAAGGCTACACATAAATGTCCTAGAATTGAAGGCGGTCTCCCTGGCCCTTCGAGACTTCAAGGACCAGTGCCAGAATCAAACAGTGTTAGTTGCGACGGACAACTCAACAGTGGTAGCCTACATCAACAAGCAAGGGGGAACTCACTCAGCAGAGATGTGCGCTCTCCTGTGGAAAATCATGACCTGGTGCCATCACTACCATATAACATTGAAAGCCAGGCACATTCCAGGGTGTCTGAATGTGATGGCCGACCTCCTATCCAGGTCCAACCAAGTGCAGTCAACAGAATGGTCTCTGCACCCTCAGGTCTTCAAGCAAATCTGCCGAAAGTGGTTCACCCCTCATGTAGACTTATTCGCCACTCACCTGAATCACAAACTCCCTCTATATGTGTCTCCTATCCCAGACCCAAGGGCCTGGAACATAGATGCTCTGAACATAAACTGGACCAACCTCACGGCCTACGCCTACCCTCCTACGGCTCTCCTTCACAAGGTGATCCAAAAGATCAAGCAATGCCATTGCCTGATCATCGTGATAGCCCCAGGCTGGCCAGGGATGCCCTGGTTTTGGGACCTAGTGCAGCTCTCAACAGAGATCCCACTACAACTCCCAGTGTCAACGACCCTACTCAAACAGTCCCACAACTATGTGTTCCACAACAATCCACAACAGCTGAACCTCCACGCCTGGTGTCTAGGAGCGGACAAATCCAAGAACAAGGCTTCTCTGTGGAGGTGGCAGAGAGAATTGCTGCCCCTCAGCAGTCATCAACAAGGACCATCTACAGGTCAAAGTGGGCCCTATTTGAAAAATGGTGCAGAGAAAATTCGGTGGATTTCTCCCCTCCATCTGTGAAACAAATCTCAGATTTTTTCATGTACCTGTACCAAGACCTAAACAGGCGCCCCTCGACCATTGATGGCTACAGGACTGCTATCGTTGACACTCTGGGCCCAATGGCCCAACACATTGCGCACAATGCAGACCTTCATAGGTTACTCTCCAGTTTTCACAGGGATCGTCCTAAAAGTTCCAGAAATTTACCCAAGTGGAACCTTTCTGTTGTCCTTAACGAGCTCACCAAAGCACCATTTGAGCCCATGAAAGACTCAGACCTCAAACATCTTACTCTTAAACCTGCTTTCTTGCTAGCCTTGGCCTCCGGCAAGCGCCGCAGCGAAATCCATGCCTGGGTCGCTAACAAAGTAGCTAATTTAGGCCAATGGGAAAAGGTAGCCTTGTTCCCTTCTTCTGATTTCATAGCCAAAAACCAACTAGCAAGAGAAGGTTCTCAAAGTGTGTCACCAGTGACTATCCCTGCTTTGACTACCATTGTAGATAGACAGTTTAAGGAAGACAGGACCCTGTGTCCCGTGCGGGCCCTGAGGTTCTATTTGGACCGAACTAAAGACCTGAGAGGGTCTCGTTCTCTCCTTTTCATCTCCTTTAAGAAAGGACATACCTCAGACATCAGATCCGCTACACTCTCCTCATGGTTGAAACAAACCATTCTACTTTGTTACAAACAAGCAGATCAACAAGCCTTGGACTTGGTCCAAGTCAAAGCGCATGACATCCGGGCCTTCGCGGCCTCTAAGGCCTTTTACGGTGGAGTATCGGTGGACCAAATCATGCAAGCCTGTCACTGGAAAGCTCACAACACATTCACAAATTTTTACCTAAAAGACCTTACTTGGTCGGACTCCGACAACAATATGTATCTGGGACCCGTAGTGGTGGCACAACAAGTCCTAGATCCTTCCCCTCAGACCAGTTGTCCTCGGAAAGAAAAAAAGGGGGGGGGGGGGGGGGGGGGGGGGGCACATCCGCTACAACCAAGTCTTCAGGAGTCTCTCCCGGATCTAGGTATTCCTTTACCTTCAAGATGTTACGGGTAAGGTCATTTTATTTTTTAATTATTAGGTAATTTCTATTAAGCACTTAGTCAGTTGTCGTTAATCTCATATTTCAGGTTAAAAATTTCATGAGATGCCCAACCACTGGGTTGGTCAGTCACACGTGAAGGTCTAATAGGGACCCTCAGACCTCGAAGTGAGCACCGCTGCACTTCCGTCCTACTACCAAACATCTGGACAGTTTTAGCACTGTCCCTTTTTTACTCAGGTTTTTGGCTCGTTACAGGCCCGCCCTTCGGGATCGGGGCTCTGTAAAAGGGACTCAGACTGGCATTTCTGGCACTATTCTGTATTTATATTAATTCAAATCTTAGAAAAAAAAAAAATTACATATCTTCCAGTCTCAGCTGTAATCCCGCCACCGGGCGGTTGAATTCAGCATTAAGTCCCACATGGTAAGCTATTGTAGCGTAATAAAATTGAAAATTTTAATTACTTAAATGTAGCTTTTATAAGCTACAAGCTTACCATGTGGGACTTAGAAGAGTCCCACCCTGCCTCCCCGCTGTTTACAGCTGAGGGGTAGGTTTAATAAAAAATTTCAATGAGAAAGTAGGGCGATTGGTCAGAAGATATCACGTGACGACAACTACCAGTATATCCGGTGGCTAACAAGAACGATCTTTTTTTCTAAGACGTTGGCCCCGGGTGTGGCAACCCGAGAACAGCATTAAGTCCCACATGGTAAGCTTGTAGGTTATAAAAGCTACATTTAAGTAATTAAAATTTTCAATTTTCTGTTATTAACAATGAGCAAAATGAGTAAATTGATTTTGTCTTTGTAACTGTTACTTACAATATTGGCCTGAAATATGTTGTTCAACAACTCCTTCATGTACTATATCATGGTGAGGTGTCCAAGGTGTAGCACCATAGCTAACTGAGTAATAGCTATACTAAGTTTAACATTTGACCATTGAGCAAGTCACTTATAACTCAAAAGCTATTGAATATAGAGGATTTTTGTCGAATATGTTGTTCACCTATCTTTTGGATATACTGTATTGTGAATTTTCACAGCTGTAACTCCATAGCTAACTGAGTAATAGCTACTTTGATGATAACCATAATGAGTAAATGGCTTATATCTTCAAAAGTATTGCAGCTACACAATTTTATTCCAATATGTTGTTCAGCTACTATCTCCACAGCTACAACATGGTCACTAGTTTGGAAGTGTATCTCCATGGCTAAGTGAGTAATAGCTACTTTGTCAATTTTTAATGATAACCATAATGAGTAAATGCCTTATATCTTCAAAAGTATTGCAGCTACACAATTTCTCTCAAATAAGTTGTTCATCTATTTTTTGTGAACTGTAACATATTTAAGTTTCACAATTGTTGCTCAATGTACAAGTGAGTAATGGCTACTTTATTGCTACTTTTGGTGAAAATGTGAAAAATGACAAATATCTCGCAAACCGTAATAGCTACTTTGTCAATTTTTAATGATAACCATAATGAGTAAATGCCTTATATCTTCAAAGGTATTGCAGCTACACAATTTCTCTCAAATAAGTTGTTCATCTACTTTTTAAGTCATTCATCTACTTTTGGGAGAGCTTTCACCTGGTGAAGTTTCAGACTCGTAGCTAATTACTCACCTACTGAAAATGAGTAAATGCTATTGAGTGTGTGTCACGCTTTTATAAAGGGCTGTACATCACACTGGTTGTTTCTCCTTGGCCTTTTCAATGTTTTTGATGACCTTATTGCTTATGTCCTTTCATTTGATGCTGTTATTTCACACCTAGGACCATAGCTAAGTGAGTAATAGCAATGGCGGCTACTTTGAGTAAAGTGCTCATAACTCCAAAACGACTGCATTTAGAGTGTTTCTGTAAAATACGTTGTTCAGCTACTTTCTCCATGCCTACAAGATGGTACCATTTTTAGGGTTCTATCTTCATAGCTAAGTGAGTAATAGCTATTTTCTGTTATTAACAATGAGCAAAATGAGTAAATTGATTTTGTCTTTGTAACTGTTACGTACAATATTGGCCTGAAATATGTTGTTCAACACCTCCTTCATGTACTATATCATGGTGAGGTGTCCAAGGTGTAGCACCATAGCTAACTGAGTAATAGCTATACTAAGTTTAACATTTGACCATTGAGCAAGTCACTTATAACTCAAAAACTATTGAATATAGAGGATTTTTGTCGAATATGTTGTTCACCTATCTTTTGGATATACTGTATTGTGAATTTTCACAGCTGTAACTCCATAGCTAACTGAGTAATAGCTACTTTGATGATAACCATAATGAGTAAATGGCTTATATCTTCAAAAGTATTGCAGCTACACAATTTTGTTCCAATATGTTGTTCAGCTACTATCTCCACAGCTACAACATGGTCACTAGTTTGGAAGTGTATCTCCATAGCTAAGTGAGTAATAGCTACTTTGTCAATTTTTAATGATAACCATAATGAGTAAATGCCTTATATCTTCAAAAGTATTGCAGCTACACAATTTCTCTCAAATAAGTTGTTCATCTACTTTTTTGTGAACTGTAACATATTTAAGTTTCACAACTGTTGCTCAATGTACAAGTGAGTAATGGCTACTTTATTGCTACTTTTGGTGAAAATGTGAAAAATGACAAATATCTCGCAAACCGTAATAGCTACTTTGTCAATTTTTAATGATAACCATAATGAGTAAATGCCTTATATCTTCAAAAGTATTGCAGCTACACAATTTCTCTCAAATAAGTTGTTCATCTACTTTTTAAGTCATTCATCTACTTTTGGGAGAGCTTTCACATGGTGAAGTTTCAGACTCGTAGCTAATTACTCACCTACTGAAAATGAGTAAATGCAAATTATCTGTAAAAGTATTGCAGATAGCCAAATTTCTCAAATAACTCATTCACCTAGTTTTGGGAGAGCTTTCACTTGGTGAAGTTTCAGACCCATAGCTAATTACTCACCTACTGAAAATGAGTAAATGCGAATTATCGCTAAAAGTATTGCAAATAGCCAATTTTTCTCAAATAACTCATTCACCTACTTTTGGGAGAGCTTTCACTTGGTGAAGTTTCAGACCCATAGCTAATTACTCACCTACTCAAAATGAGTAAATGCGAATTATCTCTAAAAGTATTGCAGATAGCCAATTTTTCTCAAATAACTCATTCACCTACTTTTGGGAGAGCTTTCACTTGGTGAAGTTTCACACCCATAGCTAATTACTCACCTACTCAAAATGAGTAAATGCGAAGTATTGCTAAAACTATTGCAGATAGCCAATTTTTCTCAAATAACTCATTCACCTACTTTTGGGAGAGCTTTCACTTGATGAAGTTTCAGACCCATAGCTAATTACTCACCTACTCAAAATGAGTAAATGCGAATTATCTGTAAAAGTATTGCAGATAGCCAATTTTTCTCAAATAACTCCTTCATCTACTTTTGGGAGAGCTTTCACATGGTGAAGTTTCAGACCCATAGATAATTACTCACCTATTGAAAATGAGTAAATGCGAATTATCTCTAAAAGTATTGCAGATGGCCAATTTTTCTCAAATAACTCATTCACCTACTTTTGGGAGAACTTTCACTTGGTGAAGTTTCACACCCATAGCTAATTACTCGCCTATTCAAAATGAGTAAATGCAAATTATCGCTAAAAGTATTGCAGATAGCCAATTTTTCGCAAATAACTCATTCACCTACTTTTGGGAGAACTTTCACTTGGTGAAATTTCACACCCATAGCTAATTACACACCTACTCAAAATGAGTAAATGCGAATTATCGCTAAAAGTATTGCAGATAGCCAATTTTTCTCAAATAATTCATTCACCTACTTTTGGGAGAGCTTTCACTTGGTGAAGTTTCAGACCCATAGCTAATTACTCACCTACTCAAAATGAGTAAATGCGAATTATCTCTAAAAGTATTGCAGATAGCCAATTTTTTCTCAAATAACTCATTCATCTACTTTTGGGAGAGCTTTCACATGGTGAAGTTTCAGACCCGTAGATAATTACTCACCTACTCAAAATGAGTAAATGCGAATTATCTCTTAAAAGTATTGTACTTAGCCAATTTTTCTCAAATAACTCATTCACCTACTTTTGGGAGACCTTTCACATGGTGAAGTTTCAGACCCATAGCTAATTACTCACCTACTGAAAATGAGTAAATGCGAATTATCTCTAAAAGTATTGCAGATAGCCAATTTTTCTGAAATAACTCATTCACCTACTTTTGGAAGAGCTTTCACATGGTGAAGTTTCACACCCATAGCTAATTACTCACCTACTCAAAATGAGTAAATGCGAATTATCTCTAAAAGTATTGCAGATAGCCAATTTTTCTCAAATAACTCATTCACCTACTTTTGGGAGACCTTTCACTTGGTGAAGTTTCACACTCATAGCTAATTACTCGCCTACTCAAAATGAGTAAATGCGAATTATCGCTAAAAGTATTGCAGATAGCCAATTTTTCTCAAATAACTCATTCACCTACTTTTGGGAGAGCTTTCACTTGGTGAAGTTTCACACCCATAGCTAATTACTCACCTACTCAAAATGAGTAAATGCCAATTATCTCTGAAAAGTATTGCAGATAGCCAATTTTTTCTCAAATAACTCATTCACCTACTTTTGCAAGGGCCTTCACATAGTGAAGTTTCAGACCCATAGCTAATTACTCGCCTACTGAAAATGAGTATATGCGAATTATCTCTAGAAGTATTGCAGATGGCCAATTTCACCTACTATTTGGGAGAGCTTCAAACCAACCTGTGGAAAAGCACAGGGTAAGGGTAAGATCTTGGGCCCCTTCTTTGAGGTGGAATGAAGATATCCAAACCTTTTTAGTGCATATCTTACATGTACATAACTGCGGAATATGTACATTCAGTGGCTCTAACTGTCGAATGTGGCCATTCGATGGCCAAACTCAGTAATAGCTACTTTGACTTTTTTGATTTAAATAATTTATAACAGCAAAACTATTCAATTTAAAGGAGTTTTGTCAAATATGTTGTTCACCTACTTTTTGATGTAGTGCGGTGGGAGATCATACCACAGCAGTGGTCTTGTTTTTTATTATTTTTGTCATTTAAATAAGACTGTGATCATTTTGGTTGCAATGAAAGTGAAAGTAATATACTTTCTGAGTCACACCATTTTGTCATTGCAATTAGAGATACAGTAGATAAACTCCATTCAACTAGAACCGGATGAGTGTAAGTTGGACTTAAAGTTTATGAATAAATGAAGGTAATTTTAAGCTCCCAAAATCAGAAACTCCTGTGTGCTTGCGGAAGTTGGAAATTAGCCACAACTAGTAGCAAATCCTTTGGATATTGGATGTTCTAGTTATACAGAGTCTAAATGTGTATGTGATGTGTAAAGTCACAAACACTTTTAAACTTAAGGGGGGATTTAAAAGTGATATGTATAGAGATGTGGTTCATGGCTTTAGAAGGTGTTGTATTACAAACAATGCTCTGTCCTTCATTAAGTTAATTACTTGAATCTATTTTACAAAAGTTTGGTATTAAAATGTGAATATTAAATAGAAAAAAAAATATCATTCATTGTAAGTATTTTATCTTTTCTCCTGTGTCTTTTGTTATTGTATTTCATGTTTGACAAGAGAACTTGTCAATATTTCTCCTTCTTGTTTCTATGGAATTATATATTTATTACATCTGTGACCTGGGAACTATATTTCGACTTCATGTTACCACAGAACTATATTTGTATTACTTGTTACTATGGAACTACATTTATCGAATGTGTGGAATTATATTTCTCTGATGTGTTACATGCATGTCTCACAATTAACACAGGGTCAATTGTTATATTAATTTTTGGTGTAGTTTTTTTTTTAGTACAAAATACTTCCAAAGCTTGATATAATACTCGATATAAACCTAATGTATATTTTTGCAAGCCGTTTTACTTTATTTCTGGTAATTATTTACACATATTAGTATTATTTGCAGTAGTCAGAAAAGTCAGCCTGTTATTATTTTTCTGTCTCTCAAAGTATCAATGTGCTCTTTAAAAAGAATGCTTTTGACTCAGATATTTTCAGCAGCTATATTGCTGTACATTTTGTGCAAGTTATTTTTATATAAGTGGTTGGTTTTGTTTTTGTGTATGTGATCAGTGATTGGTAATTTACAAATACAATTTTCAGATGGATGTAGTTCCCAAATACTAGTTACACAAAGTTTAGTAATAGATAGGAATACCTCTCAAATTAGGGTTGGGTCGGTAGGCCCGGTATCTCGGTATCAAAAGCATTTTACTGAAACACTGTGATGACATTTTAAAACCGCCACTTCGCTTACCAACATACATAATGGAAGGAATAGTTAAAATATTAGAAGCATATCCTAAATCTGAAGAAATTATAAGCTTTTATCCCCATATTTGTCTCCATTTGCAGACTATTATAGCAAATTAACGATACATTAAGCAGAACTGCCATGTTTTGGTTACGACACTTTATAACCTAAATCTCACTCGAAAACACATATAATAGAAGGAAAACTTAAAATATTGGGAACAAACAAGAAATCTGAAGAAATTATACAAGCATCTCTCATATTTTGTGCATTTGCGTACTTTTATTACGACGTCCATGTTTGATTGGGGTGTACTAAAACTCGGAGTCCTGGAATCGGTAGGGATTTGCATGTGGCGACCTCCCGATGTACACATTTTTGATACCCAAACCATCCCTATCTTAAATCAATAAATTCGAAGAAATGCATGCAAGGGATTAAAAAATACAGCTATTCTCTGCTGGTGGGACCATTTACAAAATCAAGTTCAGTTTTTTGGAAAACTGATTTGTTGAAAGTTAATCTCAAGTGTGTATGAGCCATAATGTACAAGTAGGAGTGGCCTTCACAAGATATTATCAAGTGAGCAAGCATTATTTTATACCAAGTATTAATTAAAAATGTTACATATTTTGCCAAGTTTGCTTAGTTTTTGTTGTTTTCATGAAGTAGAGCCCATCAACCATAAGAAAGCCGAATATATAATGATGTTTTTCAATAACAAGTTACCAATTATTCTTTACAGATTTTGTTGTTTCTCCCACAAAACAAAAAGCTGAAAACTGGTTTACATTTCATAGTGCTATGCCCACACAATTTCTTGACTTCTGAAGTGAAAAATTTACTTATTTTCTTGTAGATAATCATTGTGTTAAATTTCCCCCATTGGTGTATAAAATGTATCATTTACATCTGATTCAGTTATAGTTCCAAGACTTGCTGTATGACCGCCACAATTAACGAACAAATTTATATCTCCTAATTGTACTAATGTACCTTACTAATTACTTTATATTTAAGTCGATACTTTAGTGAGGATAAAATTGATACACAGTTCTATCACTTTAAGTAAAAGTCCCTGTTAAGTTGCTTGCAAAAATAGGTCCAGTGTTCTGTTAAAATTTCAATTAATAATATGAGTGAAACACAATATTCAAAACATCATTTATAATCTTCTATTTGTTTTAAACCTAATGTCCCTTATTCGTCCAGATATTAAAATGATATTTTCATCAATTTTTTTTTACACAGAACTTAACATAGATAGGATAATGTGTGATTTCATGTCAATAAAAAATTAGCATGTCTTTTTTAAAAATAAATTTATAGCAGTAAAAACCTGTGTAAGCTCACATTCTGTATGTTTTGAAGACACCTCAGCACATAGCAATACAAATAGAAAGTATTTATTACTGTGACATAGCATGAAACTACTAATACCAGTTAAAGATATATAAATTGAATGGAGTTTGATTCATGAAGAAACAATAAAACAGATTTATATTAACATAGTGAATCTTCTTAAAATATTTAAACCCCTGTTGCCCAATTGGTCCACTCATATTATTGTATTCAGTACATTTCACCTTAATGTATCTTCAAGGTCAGAGAACACTTGTCACTTACACCAATAACATACAGGGCATCACTATTGAAATTGGTTTTATATGAAATGTAAAGTCTTCCCGTGGCTAAACCTGGCTAGACATATGACTTTTCAAAATGTTTATGTTTAGTTAATCCTTTGAGTATGTTTTATGATTGAGATTAAGTGCTATAAAAGTCCTTATTAGATTACATTCAATTATTCTGAATTTTTCACTTGATACTCGCTAACATTTTTATTCTTTAAGTAAGAATTTTTATAGAATATGTAGGCATTGTCTTTGAAAAAAATCATAGAAGAAAGTAAGAAAATTTTTTAAGAGTAACAAATTTTCAAAATTTCCATATAAAGTGTATTTGCAATAATTTTTTTTTCCACAAATAATACCTTTACATTGATGAGCAAGTAAAATATATATGCCATGTATTTTCTACAAATTAATTGCATCGCAATTGTCATTATTAACTAATTTGTCATTAATCTTATTTTTAGACAGTTTTCCTATTTTTGTAAGAATTGTTTTCTTAGAAAATGGTTGTTTTCTCAGAAAAGTCTAAGCACAGGAATAGTTGTAAGAATGTAGGTGAATATGAGCCCAGCTGAATGGGGTAGGGAAGTACATCCACTTGACTCAGGAATTCTGAAAAAAGGGAAATTTTCAAAAGAAAATTCCGTCTTCAGATTTGAAATTTGAATTTAATTTAACAGTGAAAGCTACTGATTAGAGTGACCGTAAGCTAGTGGAATCTGTTTTACGATCCCACCATGAAAAATACACGGATCTGTTTTACTCTCTCAGCATAAAAATGCAGGATTTTTGTAGGTATTATTGGAAGTTAGACATAGTTAGAACAAAATCTTGTGGATATTCAAGGTGCTAGTTATACATAGTCTAGTAATTGATAAGCTTGTTTCTATGGGTTTAATTGACACTGCCAAATACTGTTTTATGCTGTGGTAATGGTAAAAATCAATCCTCAGTAAGCCTACTTATTGTATCCCTGGATGAAAGTCGGGGATACTTAGGATTCAGTACGGTCACACTACTGCCGCCACCGCAGAGATTTCCTTTCGGACGTGATAACTTAAAAATATTTTAGCTAGACCTTTCAAATTTGGTATGTGGGTATATATGGGCAATACCACGAATGCTATTGTTTTGTGACCTTGACCTTCAATTTAAAGGTCACTGGTGGCCTCTTAAAGGTCAAATTTTGGTCAGTTTTCACATTTTGGCCCAGTTCTCATAAACAGAAAGTTAGATAATCCTATGGCTGGTATATAGAATACATATATATGTCCTCTGTAAGCATGCAGAAATATGACCTTGAAGCTCTTCATTGAAGGTCATCCACAAGACCACCAAAGTACCTCACCGAGGCCATTTTTGGCCTTTTTGGAGATATTTTCACACTTAATGCTGATGATATTGCATGGAAACTAATGGTTTTGAGGGTTGAGTACATGATGGAGTATCAGCATCAAGTTTGTTGACCTTGGCTATTGTTTTCAAGTTCACCTTAGGCCTGCTAAAATGACTCAAAATGGTACCTTAGACTGTGCTATATACCTCCTTTATTATTGGCTGTTACCACTCTAACAAAAAAAAAATTATAGCTAGCCTTCTCAAATTTGCAGAATATATTCATAACCATAAAATCTTGCCTGGGAATATTTTTGGCCTCATTTTGAAAAACAAGATGGCCGCCAGGGATGTTTATTCGACTTAAAGCAAGGACTTTGGTTGGCCCTCCAGAGCAAAGGGTATTATAGGTAGAGATCTCAAATTCCCAGAATATGTTCTGCATTACAAAATCTTGACTGGAAATATTTTTGGCCTCATTTTCAAAAACAAGATGGCCACCACAGGCGTTTTTTTTGTCAGTCATGAAAAGTGCTTATATCTCTCTTATTATTGGTCCTAGACGTTTGGGATGGTAAACCAGCATATAGGAAATCATGGGCTGGAAATCTTTTGGGGTGGTCAGATTTGACCTTGGACCCTCCTTCAAGGTCAAACGAGGATAGCCAAACTTAAAAGTGTTTATAACTCCTTATAACTCGCTTATTATTGGTCCTAGAAGTTTGCAATGTTAAACCAACTTCTAGGAAATCATGGGCTGGGAATCTTTTTGTGGTCAGATTTGACATTGGGCCCCTCCTTCAAGGTCAAACAAGGATAGCCAAACTTAAAAGTGCTTATATCTCGCTTATTATTGGCCCTAGAGGTTTGCGATGTGAAACCAATCTATAGGAAATCATGGGCTGGGAATCTTTTGATGTGGTCAGATTTGACCTTGGCCCCTTCCTTCGAGGTCAAACGAGGATAGCAAAATCTAAAAGTGCTTATAAATTGCTTTATCTTGGTCCTAGAGGTTTGTAATGTGATACCATCCTATAGGAAATCATGCGCTAGGAATCTTTTGATGTGATCAGATTTGACCTTTGGCCCCTCTTTCAAGGTCAATGGAGGATAGCCAAAAGTAAAAGTACTTATAACTCGCTTATTCATGTTCCTAGAGGTTTGCAATGTCGCGCCAACCTATTGGAAATATGGGCTAAAAATCTTTTGATGTGGACAGATTTCACCTTGGGCTCTACGTGCTACGTCTAGTTACATTTGTATCTTTCATTAAGCAAACATTTTGTTTACTTAGTGTCAGTACAAGTTGCTCCCATAAACACTTAGGCCCCTCCCCACAGGGGTATATTTGTGTCAACCATAATAGTCTGTATGTCACGCTTCAACCATGTCCCGTCTGGGGATACACTGCATCAAGACGCAATATCTAGTTTCACATTAAATTATTGGTCAATTTGGTCAAATGAATGGTTTATGTAACAATTTTAACTATTTATTCAACATGTTGTAGATTTGTGTGAAGAACAAATCTTGATAATTTAAACAAATGGCCCCAATACTTTGATTTAACATACAGTGATAATTTTTATTTTTTCTGTCAGTTCAAGAAAGTATGTACCTTACTTTATGCCAGACTTCTGTATTGCTGTAATTTCTGTAATATTCTCCCCAGGGTGATGAATTTTTGCAAACGGAGGGCATTTTTAAAAACACCAAAAATATCATAGTTCAGATTTTTTTTTTTTTTTTTTTGATCAAAGCTAAGCATCCATCTTAAAATATTTCTCAGGTAACAAACCCTGGCTGACAAATTAAGAATGCAAGGTATTTTACTTCATGTGCGTAATAGTAATGATTATATACATCTACTGTGTAAAACATATGCCAAACTCTGAGACAGCCAAAGGAACTTCACGTTCATTTGTAACTTGAAAAGGTATTTACTGCATATCTGTATGTTGTCATAAATCTGTAGTTTTGTGTTTGTGCAGGAAATATTATTATGATTTGTACCAATAATCTGCATAGTATGTATTATAACATTGCAGAATACTTATTATGTGCTAAGTAGTGCACAAATATTCTTGTCCTCATCAGTTAATTAAGTCGTGCCCACCACGTAATTATTTTGTCAGTCACAGGACCGTGTGGTGTACACAAGATATTTATCTTTTTATAACGAGAACATCTCACAAGTACAAGATCATTACTTTGTGTGCGCACCACTTAATTTACTGGTAAACACAAACAGATTTTTTGTGTATGAGATCTTCTAGAATAGATGACTTGGCACATGATATATGTCCTAATGTGGGCTCTGTAACAATCAACCCGTGATTATGCACTGTGAACCAAACTTAACATGGCGACAATTTAAAGTAAATTTCAGTGTATGGCATTTGGCAATAATACAAACGTAGTTAAGAAAAAAGTTGAACTCATGACCAGAGATTGTTGGGGAAAGGTTGAGAAAGAGATGTTAAACTCAATTATATTATAATTATTTAACTGTGGAAAACTCTATTTTGTGACCATGTTGGGAAAGTAGGATTTTGGAAGTTAATAGATACTAAATTGCAAATTTAATAAGTAAATTAAATTTTTATAAGTTAATACCCTATCCAATGGACAATTGCTTTACCGGTCGGCGCGACCGGTCCCGCCAAACGCCAGAAAAAGACGTCCTGTATATAATACCGGCAGGACCGGTCAGTAGTGTGCATTCGCTAGGTGGCGCATCATACTTGCTTCCTGTCCAGACAGAGTGACGTCAGTTCATCTTTTTCGTTGTCTAAACAGATTTAGACCCCTAGTAAGCTGGTAGCGGGGTCGGTTGGGAGGGCCTTGCCTGTCCATTGGATAGGGTATTAACTTATAAAAATTTAATTTACTTATTAAATTTGCAATTTTATTGCGTTAATACATCCTATCCAATGGACAATTGCTGAATAACTACCGCTTGGTAGGCGGGTAAGCAGCTAGGGACTTCTGTGAACTCATAACAAAACAAAATAGTACAGGCCCATTTGACCTAGGGTCAGAGAACCCTGACAGGTCAAGGTCGGCCACCAACTCACCGGTTAACCGGGAGTCTACCGACGTTGCCCCCCCCCTTTTTTCTTTCCTTCCAGAGTCGGTTTGAGAAGGGAAAGATAGAGAGAGAGGGGCTGAGTTCAGTCCCAGAAGAAATAAACTTCCCAAGGGAAGCAAGTCACAGTTTTTTTTTTTGTTTTTTTTTTTTTTTATAATATGTACATATTTACATATATACAACATCCCCTCACTTCTGGGCCTGGTGGTGCACCTGCTGGGCAGCCACTACAGGACCCAGGTGGAAAAGCTCCGAGTCAGCCCAGGCAACATCCTTCAAATAGAATTGGGTGAAGGTGTTGTGTGATTTCCAGTGGCAGGCTGACAAGATCTGATCTAAGGAAATCCCTGATTGGAAGGCCTTAGAGGCAGCAAAGGCCCTGACAACATGGGCTTTAACCTGATGAAAGGTGAGGGCCTCCTGGTCAGAGAGCTCATAGCACAGAACCACAGTCTGTTTGATCCATGAGGAGATGGTGGCAGGTGAGATCAAAACCCTTCTTGAAGGAGACAAAGACTAACTCCTTATTCTGCCTGAGGTCTGCAGTCCTGTCCAAGTAGTAGCGCAGGGCTCTAACTGGACATAGGGACCTGTCACCTTTGAGTGACCTATCCAGAGATGGTGCCAGGGCTGGGATGACCACTGGAGCCACACTATCTGGACCTTCCTTAGCCAGCTGGTTCTTGGATAGGAAGCTGGGTGAGGGGTACAAAGACACCTTAGACCAGTCTGACTGGTGTCTGATGTTCTTATGTAACCAAGCATGGATCTCACTCCTGCGTTTACCTGAACCCAAAGCCAGCAAGAAAACAGTCTTGAAAGTTAAATGTTTCAAGGAGGCCTCTTTCAGGGGTTCAAAGGGAGCCTTTGTGAGCTGATGTAAAACCAGTGAAAGGTTCCAGGAGGGGATGCCCCTCCTGCCCTTAGGTCTGTCTCTATGGAAACTATCCAGGAGACGAGTGAGATTCTCATCTTTGCTGACATTAATGGTGGAATTGCCCAGTTTGTCAGCAATGGCGGATCTGTAGCCATCAATAGTGCCTGGTTGTAACTTCTTCTCCTGAAACAAGTGCAGGAGGAAGTCAGCAATGGCCTTCAAAGGTGGTGCCCTGAAGTCCACCTGATTACTGAGGCACCACTTTGTAAAAATGGTCCACTTTGCCTCATAGACAGATCTGGTTGATCTTCTTTGAGGAGCCTCAATTCGTGCTGCCACTGCCTCAGAGAAGCCTTGCTCCTTGATTGCTGAGGCTCTAGGAGCCAGGCATGTAGGTTCAGATTCGACAGGTTCCTGTGAAGGACCTGGTTGAATGGCTGAGACACTAGGTTGGGTATGCTAGGCAGACACAGTGGGATCTGGCTTGACATTGCTACCAGGTCCCAAAAACCAGGGCATGTTGGGCCACCCTGGAGCAATCAGAATTATTCTGTTGCAGGGGTAGTCCTGGAGCTTCTCCACCACTTTGCCCAAGATGGCTACCGGTGGGAAGGCGTATGGGTCCAGGTCCTCCCAGGAGAGGCTGAGTGCATCCACTGCCCAAGCCTGGGGGTCTGGTACCGGTGATACAAACTGTGGTAGTTTGTTGTTGAACCTGGTGGCAAACAGGTCCACTTGTGGCTGATGCCACCTCGAACATACAGCTTGGAACACTTCTGGATGAAGTGACCACTCTGTTTGAATGGTCTGGCCAAGCCTGGATAGCTTGTCTGCTATCACGTTCAGCCGGCCGGGGATGTGACGTGCCCTGAGGGTTACTTGCTGCCTGGTGCACCAGGACAGAATTCTCCACAGTAGGGCACACAGAGAGCCCGATTTCATCCCCCCTTCTTTGTTGATATAGGCAACCACTGTTGTTTTGTCTGTAGCTACCAACACTGTCTTGTTGAAGACTAGGGTTTGAAACTCTTTTAGAGCTAGAAATACTGCTTTCAGCTCCAAGTGGTTTATGTGTAACTTGCTCTCTGGTAGGGACCACTGTCCCCTTGCAGTGTGCTCGTCTAAGTGAGCCGTTAACTCTAGGTAGTTTATGTGCAGTTTGCTTTCTGGAAGTGACCAGTTTCCCCTTGCTATGTACTCGTTTAAGTGAGTGCCCCACCCTTCTTTTGATGCATCCGTAAAGATTTGCAGAGCATGTTTTAGAGGGTGTAATGGTTGACCTAGAAGCACATTGCTTTCCTCCAGCCACCACCTTAGATGGTGGTGGAGGGATTTGGAGACCGGGATCACCTTTTCCAGTGACTCTGGGACCCTCCAGTTGTTTTTTTCAAGTGCCACTGTATGGGTCTCATGTTAGTCACCCTAAGTGGACTTGCTTTCCTGTTGCTGTGAGTAGACCTATGAGGGACATGAATTGTCGGACCGGGCAAAGCGGATCCGACAATATTGATCTAATCTTGTGTGTCAAGGCCTGCCAACGTTCTTCTGTTGGTCTGACCTTGCCCTCTTTCAGGTCGAACTGGTAACCTACGAAGTTGAAGACCTGTTTGGGAACCAGCTCTGACTTTTCCTTGTTCACCAGCCCCCCTAATTCCTGACAAAGTGTGACTAGGGTTTGAGTATGGTGGAGACAGGTGTGGTGGGTAGAGGCTCTCACCAGCCAGTCGTCTAGGTACTGGTGGATCCTTATACCCTTCTGAAAAGCCACGATTTTGACCTCTTTGGCCACCACTGTGAACTCCATGGGAGCTGTGGACAGGCCAAAGGGAAGGGCTTTGAACTGGTAGGACCGACCCTGGAGGTGAAAGCGCATGTACTTCCTGGACTGACTGTGAATTGGTATGTGGAAGTATGCTTCTTTGAAATCTATGGATGTGACCCACTCCCCTGCTTGGAGGGAGGTTCTTATTGTCTCTGGGGTTTCCATCTTGAACGTCCCTGTGTTTAAAAAGGTGTTCAAGGTGCTCAGGTCTAGGATCGGTCTCCACCGGTTGTTGGGTTTGGGTACCAAAAAGCCGGTTGTAAAACCCCAGTGAGTTTTGATTTTCCACCGGTTCGACTGCATTCTTGTTTATCAGCTGATACAGTGCCTCTAAAAGGAAGGACTGTTTGGTTGGATTGTGGTAGTTGCTTATTACAGTCGGTGACCTCGTCAAGTGGGGTCTGAACCGGAAGGGGAGAGTGTAACCCTCCCTCAATCTCTAGCCACTGTCTGACCAGCTGGGACCCGAAAGGGTAGGCTGGCTGACTGGTCAGGTAGCTTGACAGGCATTTCACCGGCACCACTGACTGATCAAGAATTCCTCTGTAACCAGTTCCTTAGGCTGCCACTGGTTGGCCTAAACAGTTGTTTTGGCCTTTAAGGAACTTCTGCCGGTCTGTCAGTCAGTCCTGGAGACCTGCCCAGTACCAGGCCTTAAACGGTTATATGCGAGGCAATGCTCTGTAACCGGTTCCTGGTGGCTCCACAGTTCTGCATAAACTCACCGGAGTTGGCAGAACTGGGTGAACTACTTCTTAGCAAGGATAGGCTCATATGAAGTTGCCTTCTTCCTGTCCACAGCGGTGGTTCAGCAGCTTTTCTCTGCAATCAAACAGGCTCTGTAACCGGTCAAACCGGTAGGCTCTGAGAGAAGGCTAACTGTTGAACCTGTTCTCAGCACTGAATTTGAAGCTGCTTCCTTGCCAGTAAGGATGGGAACAGCAGATTTCTTGTAACCAGCAGCACTACGGTTCCGGAACCAGCAACACTCCGGAACCGGCAAGTCTCTGTAACCGGCAAACCTGTTGTCAGCACTGGATTTGGAGCTGGTTTCTTGCCCTTAAGGATGGGTACAGATTCCTCTGTAACCGGTAACACTCCGGAACCGGTAACACTCCGGAACCGGCAACACTCCGGAACCGGCAACACTCAGGAGCCGGTAATTCTCTGAACCAGTAGCCCTGCTGTAGGTCACCAGCAACTCTGTGTAACCGGTAATCCTGTTTAACCAGTAGCCCTTGCTGGATTTCTGTGACCACAACCGGCAGTCTGAACAGAACTGGTGCCGGTATCCCTCATCACTGGCTGGCTAGTGACCCTACCGGTAGCCTGAACAGGACCGGTACCGGTCCAAACTTCTGCACAGGGAAGATAAGGGTCTCAATGGTCACCGCAACTTCTGGTAGGTGAACCCTCTGAGCAGCCGCACCGGTGGTCTGAACAAGACTGGAACCGGTACCCCCAACAGTCACACCAGTGGAAAGGCCTCTGGTGGAGGTTCCAGTATCAAAACAGGGCTGATCACTGGTAACCACTGAAGGGGGGTTCCTTGACAGCTTCACAGGAACATGACTGGAACCGGTACCCCAACAGTCCCACCAGTGGGGAGGCCTCTGGTGGAGGTTCCAGGATCAACAAGGGGTGATCACTGGCAACCACTGAAGGGGTTTCTTCACAGGAACAGCACCCACCGGTAGTCTGTACAGACCGGAACCGGTACCCCCAACAGTCCCACCAGTGGAAAGGCCTCTGGTGAAGGTTCCAGTATCAACACAGGGCTGATCACTGGAACCACTGAAGGGGGGTTTTCACAGCTTCACAGGAACATGATTGGAACAGGTACCCCAACAGTCCCACCAGTGGAAAGGCCTCTGGTAGAGGTTCCAGGATCAACAGGGCTGATCACTGGTAACCACTGAAGGGGTTTCTTCACAGGAACATGACCCACCGGTAGTCTGTACAGACTGGAACCGGTAAAACCCATCACTAGTGCTCCCCACCGGTAGTCTGACCAGAACTGGTACCGGTAAAACTCATCACTTCTTGTCAGCTGAACCAGTCACGCTTGGGGATTTGCTTGCCGGTAGTTGTGTTGAGATCTGTGAAGTCACATGACCGGCACCGGCAAAATTTGCAGAATTCAAAGACTATTTGACATCTAACTTCTTCAGGTCAACAGACGAGTTGCTGGATTTCTTCTTGCCAGTTAAAAAGTGGTTGTAGAGTGACAAATACTCGTCTTTTCTTCTAAAACTTCTGTTGAAAACACGATTCCTCCATTGTTAAATGCGTATCACGTGACCTCCATTGTTGAATGCGTATCACGTGACCAGGTCCGTGTCACGTGACAAGCATAAGCTGAAAGTGATGACGTCAGACGATGCATTCTTCTTTCCTTCTAATTTCTTCTCGTCGACATACACGCAGTGTTACTCGACAATGTAGAATTAAATGGAGGGTGAATCGTGGAGATTACACGCTTCTGACCAGCAGAAGGAATGCTGCAGGGACGACACACGACCTCTCACCCACGATTCCTCTCGACGACAAGTACACAGAAATTCTTCAAAACTGGCTATAAAACACTGGATAATGCCTCGTTTAAGTCCTGGAGAGGCCATAAAATGTATGTAACACAATAAATATATTTTCAGATGAAAATAAGCTTTAATTTCGTAGAATAAACCGCGTTTTCTTCAAACTTGGAAATAAATTCAAAACGCGTCTGCACACTACACGCGCCAAACGAAAAAGATGAACTGACGTCACTCTGTCTGGACAGGAAGCAAGTATGATGCGCCACCTAGCGAATGCACACTACTGACCGGTCCTGCCGGTATTATATACAGGACGTCTTTTTCTGGCGTTTGGCGGGACCGGTCGCGCCGACCGGTAAAGCAATTGTCCATTGGATAGGATGTATTAACGCAATAAAAGTATAAAATTACATGAAAATGCTAATTCGGCAGTGAAAATAAAATCAGAAAGTTCATGAAAGCAAATATGTGAATAGAAGGTATACACAAGATAATAGAGATTTTACTGTGATTACTGCCTTACAATGCCACTAAAGATAACAAAGGGAAGCTAAAACGTCTAAATGAATCTGTGAAAGTCTAAGTAAGCAAAGAAGTACAGGGTCTGTATTCACAAAGATTCTTAGAATTTTTCTAAGAATTACATTCAAGTCTAAGAAACATTCTGAGCTAAGAATTTTCTTATTCTTAGAATAAAAACTTATTCACAAAACAATTCTTAGCCAAGAATAATTCCAAGAATAGAAGTAAAAAGAAATGTATGCAATTATTAGAATTTTTCTCAGACTAAATGTAATTCTAAGAAAAATAGTAAGAATCTTTAAGAATACAGACCTCGGCATATGTGAACAGAAAGTTAGAAAGTTTTGAAATAATATAAAGAGGCTGCATTTCAGTACAGTACACACAGTGGACAACTTAATATGTAACACTCTGTTCTGGATGTTGATTTGCAATCAGTTGCTGCAATTTAATCACCAAAGTACCTATTTTTCTGACGCATGCCATGTGCCAGTCTTAGATTTAAATCACTTTGATTTCTTAAAATATTGTAAGAATAAGAGTTTCGTGAATAGAAATTCTTATTCTTAGAAAAATTCTAAGAATAAGAATCATCGTGAATAGGAAAAAATTCTAAGAATAAGTGATTCTAAGAATAAGAATCATTGTGAATAGGAAAATTAGAATTTTTCTAAGAAAAGCGACAATTCTAAGAAAAAATTCAAAGAATAAAAATCTTTGTGAATACAGGCCCGGTATAGTGCCAAATTTTGACAAACCTCTTCTTTGGCACTGGCTGTCCAAAAGAATTGACAGAAACTTGTGAAATGAAGCTTAATTGTGTAAGAGTATTTGTATGTCTTCACATTGGATTTTTTTTTTTTTTAAGGTATTGTTACTGTATATTTATACTCGTTGCAATAAATGCCTCATTACAGAAGTCAGGATGTTATTTGATTATTCCAACTTCACAAGTAGACCATGGGATCTCTAAATGGATACAATTGTGTAAAATCTTGCTTAGCCTAGAAGTCTAATAATGCAAACACTGAATGCAGATGTTTTCTTTTAATAACAATAATTTGTAATTGATGAATACTCCTGTGGCAGATAGATCTGCAGTATGTTGTGTTATTTTATAATAAATAATCATGAAGTGAATACGTTGTATTGTTTCTTGTATTAAATGTATGTACCATCAACTGGAGCACATGCATGTTGTTATTAACAAGTAGACCAAGGATGAGTTGACGCCAGATGATGGAAGTGTAGATGAACCCTATTAAGTTAAATGTAAAAGCAATGGAAAAGGAGATTGTAATAGAAATTAAAATATGATTGAAAATGGTAATCAGTATGTCTTGCACTTGACATTAATTGGACCTGGATTTTATATGGTTATCAAAGTCAGACAACATTTATAGCAGGATGATCATTATTGAAACAGATAAAGGCTGACAATACTTGGTTATTTAAAAAGAATTTTCAAGCTTTTGAAAAAAAAATGAGTCAAGGCCACAGATTGTAGTAAAGAATACTTTTAAAATAAAGAATGCTTTATTCTTAGTTCAAATTGTAATTCTTTATGTTAAGACTTGCTTTAAAAACTATTCATCTTATTCAAGATAAATTAACTAGCTTCTAACACCAGCTATAGTTTCTAAATTAAATTGCAACTTTTATAATTTCCTTTAAACAGTAGGATCACATTTGAACAAACTGTCAGTACTTCTTGCATTTTGTCATAATAATATGGAAGCCTTGTAGACATCCCGTAAGGTCCCGATGTACAAAAAGGGAAAGCCCAATTACCAGAATGGGTCCCTCCTTGTTAGAATCCGATATGGGGATTGACTAGTGTGTATAGTTATGTGCGGAGTTTCAACCTTAAAGAATTACAATAAAAACCAAAGTAATTACTTCCCAAAATGACAACCATCACGGCATTGAAACATCTTGAACAAATGAGTTCCCCGACAAATAAAGGGATATAAGTAAAGATCATCAAGAAATAAAAAACATATTTTACAAAAATAAAACTGCTTTATTTGCACTTTGCTCTTACACTAAATCCTGAACAGCTGTAAATGTAAGAGACAATACAAATTATTATGCATTAAAATAATTCTATGTACAAAACATAAGACGTTATTGTATATATGCATGTATCACTATGTGTAAAGAAATTCAAATTGATAATGACCAAAGACAGCAATTAGACACGAGTTAAAATTCGCTGCTTGATAGTTGCTTTATATTGTCAACACTTATTGCCTAAATTCTTGCACACTAACACAAATGTTGCAATTGAATACTGGACAAATCTGTTTTACACTTCTTCACAATATTAATGCTTTAAATCAATTTCCATCAGAACCTTAAAGGATAAACGCTCCTAAATATTGTCAAAAGCTGCCTTTGAACTCTAATTAACAGAGGCAAGAGTCTAGTGCTCATTTTGACAAAATTCAATTCAATGGCTTGTATTCAACACAACTTTTGTTTTTGAGAAACTTTTCACTTTGTTCTTACACACTCCCAACACTGAGCTACAATGAAATGAAAGTGGCCGACTTTCTGATAGATTATGACTATCATATTGATTCCATAGCTTGATGTTTGAAGTTCTTTCAAATTAGAGTAGAATCTCTATTATCTGACCACATTAGGAGAGAAAGGTTTTTATCAGATGACAGACTCATAACGTAGAAGAGGTAGCCAAATATAAAACAAGTTACAAAAAAAAATTTTTTTTGGAAGAGTGGAGACAAGGTCAGAAAATGGAATATTTGGATAACAGAAGGTCAGGTAAGAGAGGTTCCACTGTACTGTATATGGCCACTGCCATTTCACAGATAATGGATGTTTTGCTGTGCATGTTTTCTGAAGTAGATGAGCTGATTAGTCACAAACGACTATTTTTATTTTTAAAGAAAACTTAAAGACAAATTAACATAAAAAGCTTACATATTCCCTATTTGGGAAACTAAAACAGTATATATTGTATATAGTAAACGGAAAGAAAATATTGATACATTCCATATCTATTATTAATCAAATATTAAAGCAAGAATTTCAAAATTTTAACACATTAAAAGTTCTTATTTCATTTATGTACTGTACATGAAAAAAATGTACAAGACACCAACACATTCTAATAAATGTAACCAGATACATTTTCAATTAAGAATGTCTTTGGCAAACAAAAATTTGCTTATATATGAAGAAACTTAAGTTGGGGTTTTACGGCTCTTTCAACAGTTGAGGTAAGACAAGTCCTCTGCTGATCCCACAGATTAGAGTAAGAAATCTAAAATTCGCCAGGAATCTAAAATTTGCCACCTCTAAAACCTTAGTTAATTTTATGAAGAAAATGATGTTTTTGTCCAAAAATTGGTATTTTTCAGTTCAAAAAGCCTTAATTTACTATACAGTCAACAAATCTCACCACAATTCATTTATTAGTATTTTCACATGTGGCGAATTTCAGATATGTGGCGAATTTTAGATTTCTTACTCTACTAGGGATGATGGGATGGTGGTATTGAGAGTATTTTTACTGAAATACCTTGATGACATTTTGCAAATGCCATCAATAGGGTTCCCACAGACTTTTGATAACTGGATTCAAGGTCTTTTCAAGGTTATCTCCTTTACCTCCCCTTCTAGCCATCCATTCCTCACACAAAATTCTTTATTATCACATGATGTTAAAATTTTATAAACTCATTACAACAATGCTAGTTAACACATCTAATAATATTTTAATATAAACTTTGTTCAGACTAGATCATATTTGCTTTTCTGAGTCCGCCACAGCCGTAAAACTAGATTATGCAGATGCAGAAATTGAGCATTAACAAATTCAAGGACTTTTCAAGGATTTTATTCAATTTTGGTCAAATTCAAGGACTTCAAGGCCTTGAAAATGAAGCAATTTTATTCAAGGATTTTCAAGGATGTGGGAACCCTGATCAATACACATAAATGAAGGAAAACGTAAAACAGTAGAAACAAACCCTAATTTTTAAGAAATTTCCACATTTCTGCAATATTTCTGTATATTTGGGAACTTTTATTATGATTTCTTTGCAAGAAAACTGCCATGTTTTGGTTTCATGAGTTTCACTTTCTGTCGGTGGCTTATTGGTTTGGGGGGGGGGGGGGTGTACTAAAATGCATCTTTTTGCAATCCCAGAATCTGAATGGGTTTGTATGGCTGACTTGCTGATGTACACATATTTTATATCGAACCATCCCTGCATGTTGCCATGAACTACATTTGAACCCATGACCACTAAGCTGATAACCTCACTGTGAGAAGTCACAGATTACTACAAAATTTATAGGTAATTCAACAACCACAATAAGAAAGTTTAAAAAGAAAACAGAAAACAAGAACTGTAAAACTCTTAAAAATGTACAAAATATTCCAGAAATTATCAAAATCAAACTTGGTCATGAAACAATATTCTTACATTAATAAATCAACCCAGTTTGAGGAATGTAGCAAGCAAAGAACTTATTTTATTCTTATCTTCTAAATAGAACTCCTTATTTTATTCTTACCTTCTAAGTTTCTATATTGTCCATTTTTATTTAAAACCCCACAAGCTTTTCATCGCAAAAAATGTTCCTTCACTCAAAAAGAACCAGTCTAGATCTTCAATTAGTTTGAAATTTTGACTACAAATCTGAAAATGAATATACTATCACCAGAGAACAATGATCTTATGCTACTACACTTAAAAGTTAGCGGTTCCAAAATAACTTAAGTCTGATTTTATTCCAGCATACTGAGAATATTCAAGCAAATTATATGCAAGCATAAATATATGAACGGACATTCTCATTACATCTACAGCATTTCTGCTTTTAGGCAGGCAAAAAAACAACAACAAAACAATGTTCAATACAAAAGACAAAATTGAAGTCAGAAAGCAGTAGATGAATATATGTTAGGTGTGTATATGTTACAGGCAAACTGTGTAATCAGGCATTTCACGAAATGCCTAAAAATTCCAGGCATTACGCGAAATGCCTGGAATTTGTCTTTCTTTATTACACAATTTGCCTGGTGCATTTTAGGCAAATTGTGAAATACAATAATTTTATACAATGCAAAGCTTTGATGACTATTTAGCCATATTTAGATAAACTAGAAATAGGACGCCCTGTTGATAGTAGCTGCGACATATGAATAGAAAGAGGATAGCATAGAAGAACACACATTATCATGTGTAATGTCCACCCCATGAACCTTTTGCAAAAATTGTACAGTAGTCTTACAAGACCCTGTTTCATTTGTAAAATATATCAATGATGCTTAAATATTTATTGGTATACATGTAAATCATTTCAGCTTCATGCCTTTTTGCATTGGTTGGGTCGAAAATTTTGACAAAATCGCTCTATCTTGCACAGTTAAGGAGATAGAAGCAAATTTGTGTTTTTTAATTTTTGGCAAAAATCCGAAAATTCAAAATGGCCGCCATTTTTGGGAAGAGGAAACTTTTTTGAAAATTGCGAAGAGTACATTCCTTAGATACCCTGTGGGTCGAAAATTTCGACGAAATCGCTCTATCTCGCACGGTTAAGGAGATAGAAGCAAATTTGCGTTTTGCCATTTTTGGTAAAAATTGGAAAATTCAAAATGGCCACCAATTTTGGGAAGAGGAAAATTTTTTTTGAAAATTGCCAAGAGTACATTTCTCAGATACCCTGTGGGTCGAAAATTTCGACGAAATCGCTCTATCTCGCACGGTTAAGGAGATAGTAGCAAATTTGTGTTTTTCCATTTTTTTGGCAAAAATTGGAAAATACAAAATGGCCGCTATTTTTGGGGAGAGGAAAATTTTTTGAAAATTGCCGAGAGTACATTGCTCAGATACCCTGTGGTTCGAAAATTTCGACGAAATCGCTCTATCTCGCACGGTTAAGGAGATAGAAGCAAATTTGTATTTTGCCATTTTTGGCAAAAATTCAAAATGGCCGCCATTTTTGGGGATGGGAAAATTTTTTGAAAATTGCCAAGAGTACATAGCTCAGATACCCTGTGGGTCGAAAATTCTATCTCGCACGGTTAAGGAAATAGAAGCAACTTTGCAAATTTAATAAGTAAATTAAATTTTTATAAGTTAATACCCTATCCAATGGACAATTGCTAAACCGGTCGGCGCAGACCGGCCCGCCAAATGCCAGAAAACGACGTCCTGTGTTTCCACCGGCTGGCCGGTCCCAGTACTGTGCATTCGCCAGGTGGCGCATGGTATTTACTTCCTGTCTAGACAACATGACGTCATATCATCTTTGACATCTTTTAGCAATTCTCCATTGGATAGGATGGATGTATTAACGCAATAAAATTGTGTTTTTCCAATTTTGGCAAAGTAGCTATTACTCAGTCAGTTATATAGCTATTATCACTAAAAGCAATCCCAAGCTATCGACCTAAGTAATGCTCATACTAAATTTGGTAAAGATATGTCAAATATTTTTCCTTAAAATGCCCAGAAACAAAAGAAGTACACAAAAGCAGCTAAGTAGCTATTACTCAGCTATAGACCTATCTTCACCAAAAGCAATCCCATGCAACCCAATAAACACCCATACCAAATTTGGTAAAGATAGGATAAATACTTTTCCTTCAAATGAGCGGAAACCAAGCATCTGGACGGTGGACGGTGGACGCCGGAAAAAGCAGTGGGGTGGACATAATGAGAAGAATTATAAAGCTCTTGTAAACAGGTAGCATTCATATAATTGCAATTGCCTAGCATTGGACTGGGTTGGGGTGGGGGTCAGAACTTTCAGTATCTTTGTACAATGAGGGTTTATTGTTTAATCTTTTAAACCAGAGAAGCCATGTACACTTTCAAATAAGCTTGTCTTTGATGAACATCAAAGCATCTGTTCTAAATAAAATAATCTCCTGCTGTATGTACTAGAGAATTTGTGTTTACATGTTGTCAAGTATATTGAATAAATAACTTTTGAATTAACAAGTAGTCCAGTAGAAATTTGAAAAAGCGTGAAATTTAGTATGAACAAGGTTTTTTTGCTGAAATCATTTCTTTAGGGGGTGTAGATCAATAATCTGATGGGTGCCGCTCTGGCATTGTTGAGCAATTTTTTTTATTTAGCAAAATTCAAGATGGCCGCCTTATCAATATTGTTGTATTGAAAATGGCCATTAAATCGTTATTTTTTAATCAATTTTCATGTGTAATATATCAAATTTTTCAGACTTTTGTAATCACTGTTGCCGTAAAGCTGGACTATCATACACATTTTACTGTCACTGTGAGGCAGAATCGAACTGTGGAAATAAAAGTAACTGTAACTGTGTAAGCATTGTGTTTCACTAATGACTCAGATGAAGAATAGAATATTTATTTTGATTTCTATGAAGCTCTTTTAAATATATCAGTTCAGTATGTTGATGGTTTTCACTTTTTGACGTGAAATGATTTGAGCGAAGACTTACTTTATTTGTAATATAAACATTATGATTTAAGTCTTCTAATATATGCTAATAAATATGTTTATATTAAATCTATGCATTTGCTATTTTGTGTCTACGTAAACTTAGTAACAGACTGCATCAACAATTTATTGCCACTTTGCAAAATGACTGTATAATTGTAATTTTGTGAAGGTCTATCACTGTGGCCACTTTAAATTTTGAGGAAAACTAACATCTGTTTTGACCATGTGATAGAGTACAAAAGTCTGAAAAAAATGATATATTACACATGAAAATTGATTAAGAAATAACGATTTAATGGCCATTTTTGATACAGCAGATTCGATATGGCGACCATCTTGAATTTTGCTAAATTTAAAAAATTGCTCAACAATGCCAGAGTGGCACCCATCAGATTATTGATCTACTCCCCATTAAGAATTGATTTCAGCAAAAAAACGTTGTTCATACTGATTTTCACGCTTCAGCTAATTTTGGGGGTTTGTCTACTGGACTAAAGAACAAGAAATGTTATTGATACATTAGATGAAAGTGTTGGTAAATCTGTAATAAGTGTTTACATGTTGTCAAGTTTATTGAATAAATAAGTTTTGTATCATCACCAATAAACTATTGGTGAAATAAATTTGTCTTCTTAAACCAAATGATCAAACAGAAAAATCTGAGAAAAATAAAATAGACTGGAGAATCATACTCAGGGATTTCGTGAAATGCCTGGAATTTTTAGGCATTTCGCGAAATGCCCGATTACACAGTTCGCCTGTAACATATACATACTACAGTGAAAAGTATACAAATTTGACAAAATAATACAGCAATATATACATATATATGTATATGGTTGTATATGTGTGTGTGTCGTATCCACAAGTTACAACTTGTACAGCCCACTTTGTGTAAATTATAATTTCATTCAGACTTCTTGTACCAGTTGCAACTTGAAGAAAATCTCAACTTATATAAGACATATACACATGATATAGTAGTGAAAAAATAAAAAAAATAAACAATCTTAGCTATCAACACTTACACAATACATATGCTATACATAATTGTAAAATATTACAAATCAATAAAAACATCTAAACTATAGGCACTTAATATGTACAATTATATTACAATATATTATTCCTACATTTTATAAATACAACAAACCCTAGGCTTTTCATTCATCGTTTTTACAAACAAATTTGAGTCTCATCGAGACCAAACTCAGGAACCTTAAAAAAGTTCTATAAAACCAATATGTACAATATGGAGTAAAAAAGGTAAAAAATACCACTGGCAGACGGGCATCCTTTAAAAGTACAACAAATTAAAAATTTGTGCCAATTTGGCATCAGAGGCGATTTGATGTCTTATGTCACAAAAATCAAAAATGTGTAAAAACTTTCCGATGTGTCAAGGAAATAGAAGATAGTTTCCTTACTAGTAAATTTCTTGTACTCTTCCATCTTAAATTTCTAACTCTAACCAGAATATAACAATTAGGGCTGTACATTGTGAATCAAATATCATGAGAAACCTGTGTATTAGGTTTATTTACAAAGAGAAGAGTTTAAGTACTAAAAGTGGAAAACTCAACTTTTAACTAACAATAAATTCAACTGAAAGTTTGTGCATTACTTTTAATGAGAGCAAATTTTACCTAATTGTAATTTACGGCTGCCACATAGTAAACTGTTATTATTACCAATACTATAAGTAAATAAAAAAAAAAAAAATGTGCCACTATGAAAAGTAACAGATACTGACCAATTTGATATCCATTTTATGTAAATATTTTGAATATTTTGTTTGATCGGAAAATACAACACTAGAACACTCAATTCTTTTACAAACACTTTGCAACCCTTTAAACAGCCATAGTGTAATTGAAAAGAAATGAACGTATGGAATTACCAATTATCAGAAAGTACTTTTCCTCCTTTTTCAAAAGCATTCTTTCAGAGTGGTTAATGCTTCTATTATTACTTTATTTCACTTTTAATTATGAACCACTCTTATCAAGTAAAAGTCACACTACAAGGTCAGTTATTCATCCGGCGGCAAAAAAATGAAGAAAAATTCACAGTATGCTACACAATATAGGATAATTGGTCTAAAATAATCCCAAGGATTCCCCTAATTCAACGTAAAATAATAACTGGAGTTTCACTCAGTCCAAATTCTCATATACTGGGGGACTTTTTATACAGTATCATAAACCTTGAAATGAATAGTAAAATCATTATTTATATATGTTGTCATGGTACTGGGTGAATACTAGAATATCTGGTATCAGTTTCTAAGTTTATGTAACTCAGCTTGTGTCCTATGCCAAACCAACAACTTTCACTATTCTTCAGAAAATTTGTCACAAAATATGAAACTTTTTATGCACATTTTACCATTTACACAGAGAACAGCTCAGCTTTATTTCCACCTGCAATCAATATTTTTGCTTGAAAATGAAAAGAAGCCAAAGTTGGTGCCAAAGAAACATTTAGAAATTCAAAGTTTGCATTTTAATAAAAAAAATATATATATTAGAGGAAAGGCATCTTAGACATTAAAATTTTACAGGTACATAACATTTTTTAAAATTTATGCTGTTGTCAAATGATATTTGAACAGTGCTGCTGTGGAGGAATAACATATACCTGGTTATTTACTAGTCAGAATTACTTCACCACAAAGTACTTTTCCTCTTTTTTAAAACCATTCTACCTGAATGGTCTCCACTCAGCTTGCGCTTCAGTTCTAAAAACTTAGGAATCGTGCTGTTCTGGTAATTGAACGTGATTTCCTCGTCGGCTTTTTGGTCAAATAAACGCAGTCCCTTTGCAACCTGAGATGCACTAGATGCTGGAGTAGTGGAGGTCTTGTTGACATTTCCCTCTGCTACTTGTGGGTTTGAGATCGCTGGAGGTCGTTGGGTGTAAAACAGGATGTAAGCCTGAGAACTCATCACTTTGTCTATAGATGTCGTCTCCATCTTGGCGTCGTTACAATGGACCCAGGAACCTGTGAACAATATTACCCGACACATTCTAACTTACGGACTCTAAAGGTAAAATTTATAAAAACAAAAAGAACAAACAATTTATACCTCCATCAAGTTATGTGATCAATGGATTCAGCTTGTCTGTTTGAACGACTATGAAAATACTACAGCACAGATTTACATCAAATTTTCACAGTGGATGTGTCTTTGACCCAGAACTGACCCAATTCTGAGAATAATCTGTAACCAATTCGGGACCCAGGAATTTTTGAAGGATTTGTTGAGCCTTGGTGGGTGCCGAGTACCCTTTCTTTATATATTGTTTTCATCTATTTCTGTATTTATCTATGTCCTGTTTATCAAAAATTTGAATATAGAGTAAGAAATCTAAAATTCGCCAGGAATCTAAAATTCGCCACCTCTAAAACCTTAGTTAATTTTATGAAGAAAAGATGTTTTTTCTCAAAATTGGTATTTTTCAGTTCAAAAAGCCTTAATTTACTATACATTCAACAAATCTCACCACAATTCATTTATTTTATTAGTATTTTCACATGTGGCGAATTTCAGATATGTGGCCAATTTTACATTTCTTACTCTAAGTCCATCTGGGCATTATTTTACTTGAGGTCTACCTTATTTATTTTACACTTACCCGCTTCCTCATTCCAACAAAATGCTGTGTAATGACCCGACCCAAATCCACGCCCGTGGTGCATGACAATTGCATTCAACCTGTACATGTAAGAGGTTGCCTGGCAACTGGGATGAGAATAGGGACGCATATCCAACTCCTCACTGAAGTCCACATGGATTGAGATCTTCCCACGATGGTTTCGGCCACTCCACCTGTAAATATAGATTATAAAATACTGATAAACAATATTGTCACACACAGAGTTTTAAGACTACCACTGTAGTCACATGAACCTCCTCAGCTGTTGATTCATTGATTTTTGACTACTTGGTACAATGTATATTGATTTATCTTCCATTGATTTTTGTACTTGCATTTTTGAACCTAGCACACTGGGAAGTGTCAATAATCAGTAATATTCTTATATTCTCGAAATATAGGCATTTGTTAGAAATATTCTTAGAAAATCAAATTTTTTATGAATAAGAATTTTTCAAAATTTCCATAAAAATTGCAAATTTAATAAGTAAATTAAATTTTTATAAGTTAATACCCTATCCAATGGACAATTGCTAATCCGGTCGGCGCAGACCGGCCCGCCAAACGCCAGAAAAAGACGTCCTGTGTTGCCACCGGCTGGCCGGTCCGTAGTACTGTGCACTCCCCAGATGGCGCCTCGTACTTCCTTCCTGTCTAGACAACCTGACGTCATAGCATCTTTTTCGTTGTCTAAACCTCTTAGACCCCTAGTAAGCTGATAGCGGGGTCGGTGGGAGGGTCTTGTGTGTCCATTGGATAGGGTATTAACTTATAAAAATTTAATTTACTTATTAAATTTGCAATTTTATTGCGTTAATACATCCTATCCAATGGACAATTGCTGAATAACTACCGCTTGGTCGGCGGGTAAGTTACTAGGGACTTATATGAACTCACAAGTAATAGCAAATTTTAACCTATGGTCTAGGCTGACTTTGTCAGGAGACCTATAGGTCCAGGCCTGGGTTGACTTTAAGGTCAGGAAGCCCTGCAAGGCCATGGTCGGTTGCCAGCAGCCGGTTACCCGGGGCTATACCGCCGTCGCCCCCCCCCCTTTTTGCAGACCTGCTCTGAGGTAGGGGAAGAGAGGGATGAGTTCAGTCCCAGAATGCAATAAACCTCCCGAAGGAAGCACGCCACACTTAATTCTTATGTACATGAAGAACTGTTATGCACATATACAAATCTCCTCAATCTAAGGGCCACTTGTGGATCTGCTGAGCAGCCACTACCTAGCCCAATGGTAAAGTTCTGAATCAGCCCAAGCCCCGCCCTTCATATAGAACTGTGTGAAGGTATTGTGACTTCAGTGGCGGGCTGACAAGATTGGATCTAAGGAGACTCCCAACTGGAAGACCTTAGAAGCAGCAAAGGCCCTGACATCATGGGCTTTAACCTGATGTTAAAAGTGGGCCTCCTGGTCAGAGAGCTCATAACATAGGATCACAGTCTGCTTGATCCAAGAGGAGATAGTGGCAGGTGAGCTGTCTTTGTTGAAACCTTTCTTAAAGGAGACAAAAACCACCTCCTTATTCTGCCTGATGTCTGAGGTCCTGTCCAAATAGTAGCACAATGCTCTGACCGGACAGAGGGACCTGTCAGACTTGAGGGATCTATCCAGAGTCGGGGCCAGGGCTGTTATAACCCCAGGGGCCACACTGGATACTCTATGGCCAGCTGATTCTAGGATAGAAAGCTGGGTGATGGATACAGGGACACCTTTGACCAATCGGATTGGTGTCCAATATATCAGTTTTGCTAAGCATGAATCTCACTTTTGCACTTGCCCGACCCAAGGGCCAAGAGGAATACCGTCTTGAAGGTCAATGCTTCAAGGGGGCCTCCTTAATTGGATCAAAGGGAGTCTTAGCTGGTGCACGGCCAGTAAGAAGTTCCAGGAGGGTATGCCACTCCTGCCTTTGGGTCTGTCTCTGAGGAATCTATCCAGGAGACGAGCGAGATTTCCGTCCTTACTGATGTTGAAGGGTGAATTTCCCAGTTTATCAACAATGGGCGACCTATAACCATCAATGGTGCTGGGTTGTTTGCCAAGCATGTATCTCACTTCTACGCTTGCCCGACCCCAGGGCCAAGAGGAAAATTGCCTTGAAGGTCAAATGCTTCAAGAAGGCCTATAATTGGTTCAAAATGAACCTTGTCAGCTGGTGCAAAAACCAGGGAGAGGTTCCAGGAGGGGGTTCCCCTCCGGCCTTTGGGTCTGTCTCAGTGGAAGCTATCCAGGAGACGAGTGAGATTTTCATCCTTACTAACATTGATGGGCAAATTTTCCAGACTATCAGCAATGGCTGACCTGTAACCATCAATGGTACTGGGCTGCAACTTCCTGTCCTGAAGCAGGTACCTAAGGAAGTCAGCAACTGACTTAACAGGTGGTGCCCGAAGTCCACCTGATGAATGATACATCACTTGGTAAAAATGACCCATTTGCCTCATAGACTGATCTGATTGACTCCCCCTTTGAGGGGCCTCAATTCTTGCTGCCACTGCCTCAGACAAGTCCTGCTCCTCGATTGCTGAGGCTCTAGGAGCCCTGCATGGAGATTAAGATTTGTCAGATTTCTGTGAGGGATCTGATCGAATGGCTATGAACAGGCTGGGCAGATTGGGCAGGCTCAGCGGGATGTGGCTGGACATGGCCACTAGATCCCAAAACCAAGGCATGTTGGGCCACCCCGGAGCAATCAGAATGATTCTCTTACATGGGGAGTCTTGCAACTTCTCCACCACTTTGCCCAATATGGCTGATGGTGAGAGGGTGTATCCTTTTAGATCCTACCATGGCCGACTGAGCACATCCACTGCTGTGGCCAGGGGATCCGGTACCAGTGACACAAAACAGGTGACTTGTTGTTGAACCTCGTGGCAAATAAGTCTATTTTGGGCCGGTGCCACCTACTGCATAGAGTGGAAGACCTCTGGAAGGAGAAACCACTGTTTGGATGGTCTGGCCTAGCCTGGACAGCCTGTCTGCTACCACATTAGGCCAGCCTGGAATGTGTCGTGCTTTAGAGTCACTTGTTTCCTGGTACACCAGGTCAAGATTCTCCATAGTAGGGCACAAAGTGGGCCCAACCATATTCCTCCTTCCTTTATGTATGACACTACTGTGGTGTTGTCAGTTGCTACAAGTACTATCTTGTTTGAGCAAAGGTCTTAGAACTCTTAAAGTTCTAGATAGTTTATATACAACTTGCTTCCCGGAGGGGACCAGGTTGCTCTTGCAAAGTGCTCAGCTAAGTGAGCGCCCCACCTTTCTATTGATGCGTCTGTAAATATTTGCAGAGCATGTTTCATTGGGTGTAATGGTTGGCCTGTAAGTGCATTGTCTTCCTTCAGCCACCATTGTAAATGGGGGTGCAGGGACCTGGGGACTTGGATCACCTTTTCCAGTGATTCTGGTACCCTCCAGTTGTTTTTGAGATGCCACTGTATGGGTCTCATATGAAGTCTGCCTAGATTAACATGCTTTTCTGTAGATGTTAGTAACCTATCAAGGACATGAATTCCTGGACCGGGCAAGCCGGTAGGGATAGCAGTTTTAACAGTCTCTTGAAGGCTCTGTCACCAGTCCATAGTCGGTCGGAACCGATCAGACCCGAAGACAAACTGGTAGCCTACAAAATCGAAGTCTTGTTTGGGCTCCAGCTCTGATTTCTCTAAGTTCATCAGCCAACCCAGTTGCTGACACATTATTTACTAGTTCCTGTGTATGTTGGAGACAACCTGGTGGGATCTGGCTCTCACAAACCAGTCGTCTAGGTACTGGTGGCTTCTTAAATCCTTGTGTACGGCCATCAATTTCACCTGCTTAGGTATCACGGTGAACTGGGCCTGCTGTGGACAAACCGAATGGCAGGGCCTTGAACTGGTATGCCCGACCTTGGATGTGAAATCTCAGTCATTTCCTGGATTGTTCTTGTATAGGTATATGGACATAGGTATCCCTCCTTCAACAGTTGTACTACCTAGGGTCCAGCCCCCAAGGCTTCCTACGTTCCCAAAAGGGCTTAGTCTGGATCCTATAGGCAGATAGTGTGCCACATTTGGGACATTTCGTATTCTGACAAACATTTTCTGTCCCTCCGGACACTGGTCCGGTCTGGTGACAATGATCCAGGTTAACAGTCTCCCTGCTCTTATTGCGGTCCGGTGGGGCTGACACAACTTTTCACATTAATAGACTCTTCGCCCCGGGCCAGCAGTCTGCAAGGTGTAGCATTTACAGAGCAACTGTCATTTGTGAGATGTCTGATCCCTGGCCGGACATGATGACAAAATTTATTATCTCTCCAGTCAAGTCCAGCACCGATAACAGGTTGTTGAGAGGTGTGATAAGGGAAGGTTGCCTGGCAGTAGCTTGGGACACTGTCATATCCCTGTCATATCACCAAGACCACTGACCGGTCTAAGAATTCTCTGTAACCAAATTTGCATTAGGCAACTCTGTCCGGTACCAAGACCCCATAACCGGTAACTCGCTGTAAACAGTAAGTCTCTGTAACCGGCACAAAAAACTGGCAGGCTGGGGTCACCAATGAATTTAGACGGCTACTGGGCTACATTTAGCCAGCTTTTTTTTTTTTTTTTTTTTTTATGCTGGGGTGAAGCACTGTACAGTAAGGACTGTGTAGCCAGCACCCTGTTAGTAGACTTTGTAACCGGTAGGTTGAAGCAAGTGTACAAGGCTGTGTAGCCAGTACCAGTCGGCACACTCTGTAACCAGTTATTGAAGCATTGTTACAACTATCTTGTGTGTCGAATTCAGCTTGCTGTAGGTTTCCTCCATTAATTAAAGTATTTCTTAAATCGCACGTCTTGTTTGTAGATTTGACAGTTGCTGGGAAAGCCCTTGTAATCTATTTTTAGAAACACTTGGTGTTCGGTGTGTCACGTGACCAGCCTGCTGGTCGGAAAGACACGCGATTGGCTGATTGGAGTTCGTCAGTTGCCGCGTTCTTTTGTGATAATTAAACATGCAAATGCGCAGTATACTGCTCATCCACAAACCCCACTACCGACAACGAAGGTCGGTTCATGAGAGAAGGACTGATATCGCAGAAGATGTAAGTTGTGAAGAACGCAGTTCCGACCTTCCTGGTCGGTGAAAACACGTGACCTGCTTCGTGATTGTCCGGAAGGACACGCGATTGGCTGACTGGAGATGACGTCAGTATTCGCGTTCTTTGTGTGATGCTTTACCGGCAACTTTACAGTCAACAAAAACCCCACTACCGACAACCAGGCCGGGTCTGCAAAGCAGGGACTGTAGTCACAGTAGACGTGAGTTCTGAAGAACGCACTTCCGACCTTCCTGGTCGGTGAAAAGACGTGACCTGCTTCGTGATTGGTCGGAAGGACACGCGATTGGATGACTGGATATGATGTCAGAGGTCGCGTTCTTTAGCTGGCCGGCCGGCTGTTGCTTTAAAAGCAGAGAAGCCTGGGCCAGTGCGCTCTGAAGATGATATTCCTGGCCGGTCTGAAGTCGGTTCATCTTCTCAGCCGGCTGTACACTCAAACCAGTTTCCTGGCCATCCACTGCCCTTACTACCGACACAAGTGCCGGGTCCATAAGGGTGGGACTGAGAGTGTTCTGAAGAAATCTGCAGAATTCATCTCTTGCTTCTGATGAAAAAAAACTCGAGCTAGGCTGGTGTGACTGATGCTTTACAGCAGAGAAGTCGGTACCAGTGCGCTCTGAAGAAATGCACCTGTGATGGGGAATTCCTTCCATTCACAGTTTTCAACTACGTAGACTGAAGCTCTCGTGTAGTACTAGGAGACGTTTCTATGGTGACTGTAGCTGGAAGGTTATAGATGAAACATTCAAACAAAAAAGACACGGATAAAAATACCTGTTAGAAGTATATCCATAATTCCTCAAAATTGTTGATCTGCCCCTAACAACACAAAGGTTGAATGGGAGGAAACTAGCAAAATGGCTGCCTTCATATAACTCGTCGATTACTGCCCTATCATCAAAAGTAAATTGAGTCAGCTAGGGAGCGTTTCCAGCAGATTTCTAAATGTATATCCGTGCTTGACCAGTTGGTAACACTTTACAAAGAAACTCTCCACATATAAGGTTCAAAATCCGTCATAAAGCACACTTTTCCTTTAATAATCTGGAGATGTTGAAAACACGTCTGCACAGTACACGCGCCAAACGAAAAAGATGCTATGACGTCAGGTTGTCTAGACAGGAAGGAAGTACGAGGCGCCATCTGGGGAGTGCACAGTACTACGGACCGGCCAGCCGGTGGCAACACAGGACGTCTTTTTCTGGCGTTTGGCGGGCCGGTCTGCGCCGACCGGATTAGCAATTGTCCATTGGATAGGATGTATTAACGCAATAAAATAATATATTTGCAGATTTCATAATCATTACCTTCATGTGGATCAACAGCTGAAATACTAACGCTACCTGTTCCCTACAAAGTTTTTCCATCCAAATTCTTACCATTACTTTTAAAAATCCAAATATTTCTACGAATTTAGAAATACGAGGAACTCTTTTCTTATTCTAAGAAATTTTATTAGAAAACTGCTGTTTACTTAGAAATTATATGGATAACAATTCTTGCAATAAGAATGTTAATCATTATGGACACAGCTTCTGTATTGATTATTGAGGACTATGTGGAATGTTTATTGATTTTGTCAATTGAATTCTATACTCACATAAATCTCTTTAGATGAAGACGTAATACACTCGGCAGGTTCTGTATGGTGAACTGTTTCTCAACTTCAGTGTACGTTGTGGATTTACCCTTAGATTGCCGTCTTTTACCTGCATTTAAAAATATTCCTTTAAACACCATACATAACAGAACCAGTGGGAGTAGAACCTGGGTGCAACTGGAACCAGTTTTGAGGTCTAAAACAAGAAAATGTTATATTTTTGTTATGGCTGCAATGACTTTTTGGTTACATACTGACAAAGTAAGACATTTAATTAAAACCCTGAGCCAAAAAAAGTGAACTGATAAATCTAAAGTAACTCAAAATAAATGTTTTTTTTTTGTTTTTTTTGGTGGCAAAATAATTTCATTCTAAGACTTTATAGATGTTTACAAGCATCAATTGCAGTACCAATACAATAAAGTATAAATAAAGAAACACACAGTACTCTGACTTTACCTTTCTACAAAACCCAAATGAACAAATAGCATTTCCTGATAATGTATTATAGTGTAGAAATCATATTGAACTATTACCATCGAAAAATACCTTTAGTGGATTCCATTTGCTCTTTAATTTTTTATTATTTATAGACTTTCTAATAACGGTGTTCTTCTCAATATCATATACTTCTCTTATACTATTATGCACTGCCAAGATATCGAGTTTAGATGGCCCAAATTTACTAATATAAATATACCTTTTAACAATAATAAGGAAATGATTAATTAAATGCATGTTGTCTCCACTGGTAACCCCTAAAAGAATGCACTTTTCATTTATTACAGAACTGAGATTGATACATGGTGAAAGATTATGGGCAATTTGATTCCAAAATGTTTTTACAAAGTGACATTTCCAAAAGAGGTGCTCTATAGTTTCAATTTCTTTTAATAAATAAATGTTAAATAACCTACTTTATTTGATTTTAGCTGACATCAATGATATGATTATTTTTTTCTAACTTGATATGTTTATCTGATATTTTAATGAAACATATTTCAAAGACCCCTCAAATCTCACAATGTATAAAAATAGCACAGGAGTTGCCTATACCCCACAGGCTGGGGAAATAGTTTTCAACACCATGTGGTACAGAAGAAGTGAAACAGTACAAAGATCAGGAGACTTTCAAAGTAAACAGTGTCAGCTTTTTAAAGGACCAAATAATTTTTAATTAAAGAAATAATGTCTAAGAGAGACCAAATGTAGGTAAAGATAAAGTATTTAAATAACAATTCAAAATGTAAATGAATTTTTATCTCACAAATGAATTATTATTAATATTCTTTCATGCTTTATGCAGTTTAGCCATTTATAACGTCTTTTATGGACCAAAAAACAGAAGATGGGTCTTTGTCCAACTTAGATCCCATTAAATTTTGAGAGAGATCTGGACCACTGTCTGTATACAAAAAAAACAAAAAAAATCCGGATTTTCTCATTTGCTTATTATTGCATGCCTAAGCGGAGGTTTACACTCTTTGAGTGCTCTTGCTACTTACTGTTGCATTGCTCACACGCATATATCTTGCCTTCTAACTTCTCCTTTTCAGTAAAAAGTGCCAACATTTCTGTGAAAAATGAGAAAAGTTCATGGAACATTTCAATAAAAGCTATAATAAATTCAAAAGAAGTGCTAGGTAACATATCTTTCTTGGGTGATATTCTTTTGATAACTGACATTTAACCCCTTCGCCAGCAAGAGAGCAGTATTCCACTATACTGAAGGAAAATCCGGGATGAAGAGCTTACAGACAGTTTAAGTTGCTAAAACACTCACCACAAGTGATTTACGTTGTCCATAACATCCTCGGACATAATATTTTAAATAACGTACTTCAGTATATTCAGTATACCAAGATGTTTAATTCTACAGTACTGAAGGAAAGCTAGCATATCATATGCTGGTGTCGACTGCTAGCCAACAGACATGGTAGTGTAGAATACACATTGCTGTCGACTGCTAGTCAACAGATAAGGTCTTTAAGAGGTTAAGACAAAATCGCTCATTCTAAACCATTTGCTGAAACACTCTATCTGTTAAAGCCGTTATCTTTCTTTTGAGACTTGAATAAATTCACAACTTTTAACAACTCCAATCTGTTGCAATTGTTAGGAAATGAGAAATACTGGTGTGTATTTATAGCAATTAAAACTTTAACTTTTAATGAAGGTCTTTAACAATATGGTCAACTGCTTTCGAGTCACAGAGACAAATCCTCCCAGTTTAGCAGGACAAAGAAAAATTCAAAGCATTTTGAAAGAGATCAGATATATGGTCTAATATTGTCACAAAAACTACAAGATGCAATCGGAGAGAGCATAATGCTCTACTCGAAGTGACCAATTTTTTGTAATTACTGCAGAATATGAATATAAAAACTCTGTTGTTGAGAAAGGTATCATTACAGCACTTCTGTCATTTTTATTGTATAAAAATCCATGCAGATATGGCAGAGAAATTATCGTAAGTTAAAAATTATATCTTTTATTGTCTACAGATAATTAAAGAAATCACAAATTAAAGCATGGCTTTCAGAAGCTTCTGCAAATATACTTACATCTAAATAACAAGAGGAGAGTGCCCGTGAACGGGCACTGTGTCAGCTGACTGAATGTTTTTGATTTGTGATGGTGATAATGAGAGGAAAGCATAATTATCAGGGAAAGGGCTGTACAGAAATACAGTAAATGGTAACTGAACAGCATGTTCGAAAGATATTCCGAAGCTGACAGAAAAAAAGGACAAAAAAGTTGTGCCCTGCAAATGGTATTATGAAATAAAGTAACAAGGTAATTGTTTAAGTGTAAAAAGTAGGTTAAAAATATTTAAAGAAATACTATAAATGCAATATCCTCGTTCGACCATGAAGAAGGGGTCCAAAGGTCAAATCTGACCATACCAAAAGATTCCCAGCCAAAGAATTTAGGATGGTTTACCATCCCAAACCTCTCGGACCAATAATAAGTGAGTCATAGGCACTTTTTAAGTTTGGCTATCCTTGTTTGACCTTGACGGAGGGGTCCAAGGTCAAATCCGACCACACAAAAAAATTCCCAGCCCATGATTTCCTGTAGCTTGTTTACCATCCCAAACCTGTAGGACCAATAATAAGGGAGTTCTAAGCAATTGTAAGTTTGGCTATCCTCAATTGACCTTGAAGGAGGGGTCCCAGGTCAAATCTGACCACACCAAAAGAATCCCAGCCCATGATTTCCTATATGTTGGTTTACCATCCCAAACCTCCAAGACCAATAATACGCGAGTTATAAGCACTTTAAGTTTGGCTATCTTCGTTTGACCTGGAAGGAGGGGTCTAAGGTGAAATCTGACCACACCAAAAGATTCCCAGCACATGATTTTCTATAGGTTAGTTTTCCATTCCAAACCTCTAGGACCAATAATAAGCGAGTTATAAGCACTTTTAAGTTTGGCTATCCTCATTTGACCTTGAAGGAGGGGTCCAAGGTGAAATCCGACCACACCAAAAAATTCCCAGCTCATGATTTTCTATAGGTTGGTTTTCATTCCAAACCTCTAGGACCAATAATAAGCGAGTTATAAGCACTTTTATGTTTGGCTATCCTCATTTGACCTTGAAGGAGGGTTCCAAGGTCAAATCGGACCATATTAACAGATTCCCAGCCCATGATTTCCTACAGGTTGGATACAATGATTTACTCAACAGTGAGAACCTGAAAGAAGCTATTGCTCAGCTATGCCATGACATAGAGGTCTGCAATTTCACTATGTTATAGCTGACCAAAACGTCTGTGAAAAACATATTTAACAAAATACTCTAAATGTAATAGTTTTCAAGTTACTACTGATTTACTCAAGAGTGAGAACCTCAAAGTAACTATTACACAGCTATGCAATGAGCTACATGTCTGCATTTTTGCTCTGTTATAGCTGACCTAAAAGTAGGTGAACAACATATTTAAGCAAAATACTGTAAATGCAATAGTTTTCAAGTTACAACTGATTTACTCAATAGTGAGAACCTGAAAATAGCTATTGCTCCGCTATGCCATGAGCTATAGGTCTGTAATTTCACTATGTTATAGCTAACCCAAAAGTAGGTGAACAATATATTTTAACAAAATACTCCAAATGCAATATTTTTCAAGTTATAGCCGATTTACTCAACAGTCAGTGCCTGAGAATAGCTATTGCTCAGTTGTGCCATGAGCTACAGGTCTGTAATTTCACTATGTTATAGCTGACCCAAAAGTAGCTGAATAACATATTTGCACAAATTTCTGTAAAGGCAATAGTTTTCCAATTACAACTGATTTACTCAACAGTGAGAACTTCAAAGTAGCTATTACTCAGCTATGCAATGAGCCACAGGTCTGGAACTTCACTATGTTATAGCTGACCCCAAAATAGGTGAATAACATATTGCAACAAAATACTCTAAATGCAATAGTTTCCAAGTTATAAGTGATTTACTCAACAGTGATAACCTAAAAGTAGCTATTAATCAGCTATGCAATGAGCTACAGGTCTGAAATTTTACTATGTTATAGCTGACCCAAAAGTAGCTGAATAACATATTTATACTAAATTCTCTAAATGCAATAGTTTTCAAATTATAAGTGATTTGCTCAACATTGAGAACTTCAAAGTAGCTATTACTCAGCTATGCAATGAGTCACAGGTCTGGAACTTCACTATGTTATAGCTGACCCCAAAATAGGTGAATAACATATTGAAACAAAATACTCTAAATGCAATAATTTCCAAGTTATAAGCGATTTACTCAACAGTGAGAACCTCAAAGTAGCTATTACTCAGCTATGCCATGAGCTACAGGTCTGAAATTTTACTATGTTATAGCTGACCCAAAAGTAGGTGAACAACATATTTAAGCAAAATACTGTACATGCAATAGTTTTCAAGTTACAACTGATTTACTCAATAGTGATGACCTAAAAGTAGCTATTACTCAGCTATGCCATGAGCTACAGGTCTGAAATTTTACTATGTTATAGCTGACCCAAAAGTAGCTGAATAACATATTTATACTAAATTCTCTAAATGCAATAGTTTTGCAATTACAACTGATTTACTCAATAGTGAGAACCTCAAAGTAGTTATTACTCAGCTATGCAATGAGCTACAGGTCTGAAATTTTACTATGTTATAGCTGACCCAAAAGTAGGTGAACAACATATTTAAGCAAAATACTGTAAATGCAATAGTTTTGAAGTTACAACTGATTTACTCAATAGTGATGACCTAAAAGTAGCTATTACTCAGCTATGCCATGAGCTACAGGTCTGAAATTTTACTATGTTATAGCTGACCCAAAAGTAGCTGAATAACATATTTATACGAAATTCTGTAAATGCAATAGTTTTCCAATTACAACTGATTTACTCAATAGTGAGAACTTCAAAGTAGCTATTACTCAGCTGTGCCATGACCTACAGATCTAAAATTTCACTATGTTATAGCTGGCCCAAACGTAGCTGAATAACATATTTATACTAAATTCTGTAAATGCAATAGTTTTCCAATTACAACTGATTTACTCAATAGTGAGAACCTCAAAGTAGTTATTACTCAGCTATGCAATGAGCTACAGGTCTGAAATTTTACTATGTTATAGCTGACCCAAAAGTAGGTGAACAACATATTTAACCAAAATACTGTAAATGCAATAGTTTTGAAGTTACAACTGATTTACTCAATAGTGATGACCTAAAAGTAGCTATTACTCAGCTATGCCATGAGCTACAGGTCTGAAATTTTACTATGTTATAGCTGACCCAAAAGTAGCTGAATAACATATTTATACGAAATTCTGTAAATGCAATAGTTTTCCAATTACAACTGATTTACTCAATAGTGAGAACTTCAAAGTAGCTATTACTCAGCTGTGCCATGACCTACAGATCTAAAATTTCACTATGTTATAGCTGGCCCAAAAGTAGCTGAATAACATATTTATACGAAATTCTCTAAATGCAATAGTTTTGCAATTACAACTGATTTACTCAATAGTGAGAACCTCAAAGTAGTTATTACTCAGCTATGCAATGAGCTACAGGTCTGAAATTTTACTATGTTATAGCTGACCCAAAAGTAGGTGAACAACATATTTAAGCAAAATACTGTTAAAGCAATAGTTTTCAAGTTACAACTGATTTACTCAATAGTGATGACCTAAAAGTAGCTATTACTCAGCTATGCCATGAGCTACAGGTCTGAAATTTTACTATGTTATAGCTGACCCAAAAGTAGCTGAATAACATATTTATACGAAATTCTCTAAATGCAATAGGTTTTAAGTTACAAGTGATTTACTCAATAGTGAGAACTTCAAAGTAGCTATTACTCAGCTATGAAATGAGCCACAGATCTGAAACTTCACTATGTTATAGCTGATCCCAAAATAGGTGAATAACATATTGAAACAAAATACTCTAAATGCAATAGTTTCCAAGTTATAAGCGATTTACTCAACAGTGATAACCTAAAAGTAGCTATTACTCAGCTATGCCATGAGCTACAGGTCTGAAATTTTACTATGTTATAGCTGACCCAAAAGTAGCTGAATAACATATTTATACGAAATTCTCTAAATGCAATAGTTTTCAAGTTATAAGCGATTTACTCAACAGTGATAACCTAAAAGTAGCTATTACTCAGCTATGCCATGAGCTACAGGTCTAAAATTTTACTATGTTATAGCTGACCCAAAAGTAGCTGAATAACATATTTATACGAAATTCTCTAAATGCAATAGTTTTTAAGTTACAAGTGATTTTACTCATGATGGAAGTTACTGAAAAGCCCAAAAGTAGCTATTACTCACTTAGCTATTGAGACAGGCACCCAACTTACTCACCATATTGTAGCTATGAAAAAAGTAGCTGAATAACATATTTTAACAAAATGCTCTAAATGCAACACTTTTCAAGTTATAAATGATTTTGTGCATGATTTCATGAATTTTAATGCATTAAAAATTATTAAAAAAATTTATTAAAAAAAAAGTAAGACAGATCCAGGTCTCATACTCACACAAGAGAATCTACCTGTGGCCTAGTACATATATGCAAGATATGAGAGAAATCCCTGCAATAGTCACTGAGAAAATTGTGATTAAGTGTTGAAATTTTCACACTTTTGGTGGGGGTACCCCCCTTGTAATGTCTCTAGCAAACAGACGAACAGACAGATTTGCATGCCTTGAACAATTTTTCATCCTCGATAGATAAGGTATCTTTTAAAAAAAACAGCACGTCTCTAGGCCTTGTAGTTTTGGAGGAGAAGTTGTTCACGCGGACGCGTACGCGGACGCGTACGCGGACGCGTACGCCCACGCCGCAGAGTGACGACATAATGTCAGCTGACTGACAAGTCAGCTGACATAAAAATCTACCCTATCTAAGTTGTGTTTTGTTTTTGAAGTATTATTGGACAAAATGTCTCCCTACATAGCTATATTCCTTTGACAAATATCTCTGCAAAGAATTAGTAAATGAATGGAGTGATGTAATAGAGTTTGTAAATATTGCTGACATCACAAATGTCTTCATAGTCGCAGATTTTTGGCATGGAATTTGATTGGACAAAAATTTGTGGAGGAGAAATATGAACAAAATATTTATTTATGTGAGTGATGAAGAGAAGTAGACTTCTCTATGTATGCCCAATTAAAAATAAGAAAAATAGCATCAGACATGCCCGTACCCCACAGCCTAGGGAAATATTTTCAACACCATGAGATACAGAAGTACTGTATCAGTACAAACTTCAGGATACTTTCAGAGCACTGTCAGTTATATAAAGGTCCAAACAATGTTTAAATGGAGAAATAATGTTTAAAAGAAAGATCATGCATATATAGATGAAGTATTAAAACAATATAATTCAATAACAAGATGACAGCATTAATCTGCAAACTAAAATTCAACCCTCTTTATCTACATCTGCTAGGCCCGAATTATGGTTTAGATGGTTTGAATATTACCATGCATAAAGAAGTGGTAATACATTTAATGAATGCTTATGTGTGGTGTTGGAGCAAATTCTGTGGCTCACTTGATGAAATTCTATCTCTTACAATGGGAAGTTATGAAAGTAAAATTCTTAATAAATTCTAATATGACTTTAACAGTGTTTAATCTGCATCAAAAGAGAGACCCAAAGGTGCAACAAGATTTTATAGGTTAAGGTCACTACGACAAGGTCAAAGGTCAAATTAAGGTGACACCATGATAATACACACCTATAGCCCCTAACCAATGTCCCTAGCAAGTATCAACTTCCTCAACCTTACGGTTTCCAAGATATAGCCCGGACAAGATTTTATAGGTCAAGGTCACTACGCCAAGGTCAAAGTTCAAATCAAGGTCAGATCATGACGTTGCACAACTACATCCCCTAACCAATGTCCCTACCAAGTATCAACTTCCTACACCTTACGGTTTCCGAGATACAGCCCAGACATGATTTTTGAACTCAGGGTCACTACGGCAAGGGTCAAATCCTGGTCAGACCATGACGTTGCACACCTACGCATCCTAACCAATGTCCCTACCAAGTACCAACTTCCTACATTTTACGGTTTCCGAGATATAGCCCGGACAACATTTTATAGGTCAAGGTCACTACGGCAAGGTCAAAGGTCAAATCAAGGTCAGACCATGACATTGCACACCTACACCCCCTAACCAATATCCCTACCAATTATCAACTTCCTACACCTTACGGTTTCTGAGATATAGCCAAGACAAGATTTTATAGGTTAAGGCCACTACGACAAGGTCAAAGGTCAAATCAAAGTCAGACCATGACACTGCACACCTACACCCCCTAGCAAATGTCCCTACCAAATATCAACTTCCTACACCTTACAGTTTCCGAGATATAGCCCGGACAAGATTTTATAGGTCAAGGCCACTACGGCAAGGTCAAAGGTCAAATCAAGGTCAGACCATGACGTTGCAGACCTACATCCCCTAACCAATATCCCTACCAAGTATCAACTTCCTACACCTTACGGTTTCTGAGATATAGCCTGGACAAGATTTTATAGGTCAAGGTCACTACGGCAAGGTCAAAGGTCAGATCATGACGTTGCACAACTACATCCCCTAACCAATGTCCCTACCAAGTATCAACTTCCTACACCTTACGGTTTCCGAGATATAGCCCGGACATGATTTTTGAACTCAAGGTCACTACGGCAAGGTCAAAGGTCAAATCCTGGTCAGACCATGACGTTGCACACCTATGCATCTTAACCAATGTCCCTACCAAGTACCAACTTCCTACACCTTACGGTTTCCGAGATATAGCCCGGACAACATTTTATAGGTCAAGGTCACTACGGCAAGGTCAAAGGTCAAATCAAGGTCAGACCATGACATTGCACACCTACACCCCCTAACCAATATCCCTACCAATTATCAACTTCCTACACCTTACGGTTTCTGAGATATAGCCCGGACAAGATTTTATACGTTAAGGCCACTACGACAAGGTCAAAGGTCAAATCAAAGTCAGACCATGACACTGCACACCTACACCCCCTAGCAAATGTCCCTACCAAATATCAACTTCCTACACCTTACGGTTTCCGAGATATAGCCCGGACAAGATTTTATAGGTCAAGGCCACTACGGCAAGGTCAAAGGTCAAATCAAGGTCAGACCATGACGTTGCAGACCTACATCCCCTAACCAATATCCCTACCAAGTATCAACTTCCTACACCTTACGGTTTCTGAGATATAGCCCGGACAAGATTTTATAGGTCAAGGTTACTACGGCAAGGTCAAAGGTCAAATCAAGGTCACACCATGACGTTGCACACCTACACCCCCTAACCAATGTCCCTGCCAAATATCAACTTCCTACACCTTACAGTTTCCGAGATATAGCCTGGACAAGATTTTATAGGTCAAGGTCACTACGGCAAGGTCAAAGGTCAAATCAAGGTCAGACCATGACATTGCACACCTACACCCCCTAACCAATACCCCTACCAAGTACCAACTTCCTACACCTTACGGTTTCCGAGATATAGCCCGGACAAGATTTTATAGGTCAAGATCACTACGCCAAGGTCAAAGGTCAAATCAAGGTCAGACTATGACGTTGCACAACTACACCCCCTAACCAATGTCCCTACCAAGTATCAACTTCCTACACCTTACGGTTTCCGAGATATAGCCCGGACAAGATTTTCAAACTCAAGGTCACTACGGCAAGGTCAAAGGTCAAATCAAGGTCACACCATGACGTTGCACACCTACACCCCCTAAGCAATGTCCCTACCAAGTATCAACTTCCTACACCTTACGGTTTCTGAGATACAGCCCGGACAAACTATTTCCCGCCGCCCGCCCGCCCATCCGGACACCATGGGTGAAAACAATACCCCGACAGCCCTTAAGGGCTGTGGGGTAAAAACTGTCTCCTGACTTTAATTTTCACTCATATTTCATGAAAGTTTGAGGAATGCCAGTGTACCCCAGGAAGTATCTGCCCACTAAATTTGAACTAAATTGATGCTATAGATTTTTCAAAATGGTATACAGACAGAAAGACAGCATCGAGCATTTATAAACTTGATCAATCTGTGTCCTGACTAAAACTAAAACACAATGTCAAGTGGTTGTACACTGTGGCTAGTTACACACATTGCAGATCATGTGAGATTTGTAGGCTGTACCTACCCTCCACATGACAGCTCTCATAACATATCGGTACACCAGGTCCCTGGTAGTGATACCTCGGTGGAAACTCCAAAGACAAATCGGTGAAAGGCTCCTTTGTTCTAGATTTCTGCCCACATTTCTGGCAAGTCACCTGCAGATCCATGAAGTGTATCGCCATGGTTACCAAAACACCAGTATTATTAGTGAAATCAAACAGACCTAGTGTTGCTCAACTTTCTATTTTATATGAATATTTACTATTATGAACTCATTTCTATTCTCACATATTTTTATTTTAAACTCAACCTACATATTTTATTCAACAGATCTTCTATGGAAAAAAACAGAATCTTACTCTGCCAAATTGTTGAGAAAATACATGGTCAAAAGCTATAGCTAAAGTAATTCTAATTGGACTTTTACAGTGCTTAATCTCCATCTTTAGTTATTAAGAGAACTCTGAGGTGCAATAGCACAAAAATATTCAAACAATTCCAGTATTTAGGGACGGAATAAAAAAAGGATCAATCACCATGGAGAATGTCAGCTAAACCAAATTAAGAATGACTTTTAGTATCACTAAGTTAATTCATTGTAAAAGTTTATAGATTTTTAGGACTATGTGCCACAAATATGAGTTAAAATATGACACCAAAACAAGCAGGAGTTTGAAGCATTCACTAACCATCTTGTCAGTTCTTAAATTTTAGAACTATGCCTTAAAATGAAAGTTAGAAGATGAGTAAGAGTACTCCATGACTCATCCACTTATTAATCAAAAACATTTACAAATCTCCACATTTTGTGCCATATCATTTGAGACATTATTAATTTTTTTATACATTTTACAGATCTTTTGAGCTATGTGCCAAAAATGTGTAATGACTTTTTCATATTGTGTCTTAAAATGGGAGTTAAGAATTAGAGCAGTGATGGACTCACCTCGCTGACCAGTTCCCCATGAAACATGTTGCTGACCAGATCTTTGAAACGTGCTGCTACTCCCACAGAAGAAAGCTGCCTTTGTAGAGACTAAACACATAAAACCCAGTCAGAACAGGTCAAATACCAGTATTGGTATGATAAAGTATTATTGCTACAAAATCAAAGCGCCCCATAAAACAACTAAAGTCTATAAATGTATGTGTGTTATAATGCCAAAGAAAAAGAGAAATTTATGACCAGTTTATATCCAGTTCTGCCTGTGCTGGAGGGGGGGGGGGGGGGGGGGGGGAAGGGTCAATTATTGCCCGTTCACAAAATTAATGTTATGCCTAGATTTCATGTGAGGTAAGTGCTTGCAAAATTTGGTTGATCTACATTTTTTTTTTTTTTTTTTTGAAAATCTGATGAACAGGAAATACCAGGGCAAAAAAAATTTTTTTTTTTTTTTTTTTGATTATTCGAACTTAATAAAGGTCAAAGTTACACCTGTCAAGACAATTTTTCCCATGTCTATTGATCATAACTGGCTTAAATCATAGTCCATACACAAAAGGAGATATTTTATACCGCAGCAGCATATACTGTCTGAAAACATGGGGGGGGGGGGGGGGGGGGGGGACCCAAGATATATCCACTTTTGTAAGGACGCTTAATGAGGGAAGTCACAATTTGTAAGTTTTTGTGTCATTCTTCACTGAAAATTTACAGAAGTTGCCTCATTTTATGATAATTTGTTTGTTAAAATTTGTTAAAATGCTAAATAGGTTCATTATTTGGAATAACTGGACAAAAGAAAGGGACATAATGGCGGTTTCAATGGAGATGGTTGGGTTAAGATGTAGCGGGACATTCTCATACCTGTATATTGGTTCCACTGCATAAAGTTTTGACAACAAAATTTTTCCTAGCATACTTGGGTCAAAGGTGAAAATTTAGCATTTATACCCCATTCAACAACCAGGGTCATGTTAGAACTGACCCTCAGTATTGTCACTTTTGATAATCAAACCCACAGAGAGATAAAATCCTGTGGTGTAATGCCCAAGGTGCTAACCATTATGTCACTGATGATTTCTTTCAAACATGGAAGGCAGATAGCTGGGTAAGACATTGACCGATTTTGTTTCACCTGTAGATGTCAGTGTACACAGCAGTTTGCATATTAGTATGGAGGGTCTAATCTGGTAACAAGTGTTTGCAATTTTTTTTTTTTTGGTCCAAAAATAACAGCTAGTCTATTCATTACTCAATAACTTTTGCAGTGTAACTATGCTGTTAGGTACTAAAGTGTTTTACATACCTGTATTAAACTCTATGTGATGATAGATATCTTATATAACCCAGAGAAGGCAGATATTTAAGTATATTGGATACCTCTTTTAAGTTTGGTGTTTTATACAGCGGTATAGAGATAGATGTCTATTTCACACACCAATTGTAACAAATTTTATTGTAATTTAACTTTTTGTAAGTTAAATACTTACCTTATCCTCACAAGGACAGACCCACCCTTCCTCCCCTAACAAGTTTGTTTTACAGGGGGGGATCAAAAATTAAATGAATACGTCTCGACAAAGTCCAACCGACAATGTGTTGTGCGCATGCGCACCTATCACTAACTACGGGGTTCACCTCTCGAACAAGAATAATTTTTAAATATTCTTGTTGGTCGCCGCGTTTTGCCTCCACAAAACCAAGTAAGCATTTGTGAGGATAAGGTAAGGCTATTTTACGCAATAAAAAATAAATTCTATGTTTACATATCTGTATGAAGGTAGATGTTTGAGAATTTTACATACCTGTAGAAGCTTTTGTGCTTACACAACTGTTTGGAGGTAGATATTCAGGTAGTACTTTACATACCTGTATTAAATTCTGTGTTTTACACTCCTGCATTTGAGGTAGATGTATTATTTTACACAGTGTCTCTATTATTTTTGGGGAGTTTTTCTCACCTGTATGGAGGTAGATGTCTGGCTGGCCGGCTGACTAGAAGGGGCAGGTGTGCATTGGTTTAACAGGCTCACTTCCAACTCTGAGGAAAGCTTGTCCAGAAACTCACTGTGCAAGCATATTACAGCAAATATACAACAAAGTGCTCTGGATAGGATGGGAGTTTGTCCACAGATTCACAATAAAAACCAATCCGGCCCCTTATGGAAAAATTCTTATCAGTAGAATTTTAAAGTACATCTCAGGCCTGTTTTAGTACTTTTTTTTAACCAGATTTCATATTTAGATTGTACTTGAAAGAACATATTATGTATAAAAACATGCAATACGGTTTTCTGTATGATAATAGAAAATACATAAAATGAAAATTGTCACCAATTTCCATTTGTAAAATTAGTGAGACAGCCTTTTAGTAGAAGCCTAAACCCTAGATTAGAACCCTAAAAGGCAACCTTCTATTGATATCCCAAAAATCCAGATACTGCTTTCTATGAGATATATCTTTGGAAGTTTTAATGGCAGATGTTTTGCTATGGGATGTTTTTACTCTAAAATTTCACTTTTGGTGATTTAAAATTGTTGTCAATAAGAAATAACACACCCAACTGGGTCATGAGATATTGTATATCAACCATACCATATACTTCTTCAGATAATAGAGGTCTGGATATCAATATTTTATTGTAGTTACCACAGAAACTCCTGAGCATCCTGCTGAGTATATCCCTTGAAGAAAGGAATGAGCTGCCAGACGGCTGATAACATCTTGTGTGGGCTCACTAACGCTGCTTTGCCAGACCACATGACTCGCAGTAATGTGTGTAGCTCTCCACACAGGCTTCTGTCATAAAATAAACATGTACAAACTGTTACACATAGATGAATATTTACCTTATAATACTGACAGTATTTTAGTGGTACACAATTAGATATCCACTTGATTAATCTGCATAACAGTGCAGCATCATGGTTGGTCATTAAACTGTTCCAAATTTCCCCTTACCATGGGCAGTATCTAGTTCTGTAATGGCAGGGTGTCCCATCATTTATATGTAACTCTTCCTCCGCCTTTCCTCCCTATTCAGTAATTTGACATATACCAAAAAAATAAATATATATCACTCTTGAAAAAACACAACACTTATGTTACACACAAAAATATTGTGATTTTCATTTATGATATATGCAGTAGAACCTCTAATATTGGACCCTCTATTATCCGAGTTTTCAATTATCCCAACTCAAACCCACTCTATTTAATCCTGTTATTTTAACCCTTCTATTTTTCAGTTATTCTATTGTCTGACCAAATTGTTACTCCCCTAAGAGAGTCGGATAATAGTGGTTCTACTGTATATATTTTTGAATATGTCATTCAAGAGGTTCTCTTACAGTAATGTTCAAGTTAGAGTCTGGAATTTCAAATTGGCGGCCATGGCGGCCATCTTGTTTTTCAAGATAGCAACACTTTCGAAAGCAACCTAGCCTGTGTGGTGCCCTACCACCCTGTTAAGTTTAAAATCGATCAGCAGAAGCATCTCTGAGTTGGCGTCCGGAAACCAAAATGTTGATGGACAGATGGACAGAAAGACAAACTTTGGACACATCAATCTAATAAGCAGGTTGGTTAAAGGAAATATAATCCAGCTCTGCATATCTATATATGGGTCAAATAGGGCTTGCAGTGGATAATAAAATATAATTTGAACAAATATGAAACAATTTAATAATATGTTTTCTAGAATTCTCCAAATTGTTGATGGATCCTAAGGTATCATCAACATATAACACAAACCTCCAGCTAAAATTAACCATAATTATTTTATTTTTGGGCCCACTTTTGCAAAGCCTCTTTAAAAAGCTTAAATTAAGGTTTTCCTTCAGTTTCTCCCTCCTTCTATGAAATCCGTTTCACAGAGCCTCCATCTTAAAGGGGGCCTTGAAATTTCAAGGACACTCCCTTAAATTTTTAGGAAGCTTAGGAAATGTTGTTCAATGGATGTACAACAATACATGGTCCCTCCTCAAGTTTCAAAGAACACTTTTATAAAGATAGTTAAAGGAAGCTTTTTGAAGCTTAAATTTAAGGTGGCCTTCTTAAAGGAAAAAAGAATGATCTTCCTTCACGCAAGGAGAATCTTTCCAAAGGAGGCTTTGTGAAACTGGGCTCAGGTCCAATTATGAAAATATTTTCACCACATTCTTCAGCTTAATTAAAGAGGACTTGTATCAAAGTGAATTAGATTGGTGCATATCAACCTTAAATAAGTTTATAAAAGTAATTATATGACTAATAGAAGTTCTACTCACAGAGATTCTACTGTACTATATACAGTCAATAATAGTTCAGCCCATGACATATAAAAGTTTAAACTACTCTTGACAATGTTTGCCTCTCTTACTAGACTAAGTCTTCACACAAAGGTTGATAAAGAGCAGAATGTATAAAATTTGATACAATAAGTTGAGTCTTCCATTGAAGAAATCCCTTCTAAAAGGGTTTCCTTTACCTGTTGCAAAACTGTTTAAGCTTACAGTTATAATTTTTGTGACTACCATATATTAGGCCTCTGATCTCCCTTAACGCAAAATTGGCACAAATCTGAGTAACTTTATCCTCAAGTGGCCAAATCCACACACTGTGGTGACTTTCACAGAAGTATCCTACTATATTTGTGCCACATAAAAGAACAAATACTGGTTAGTGGTTAGTGGATAAAATAAAAGAAATATGATGCTATTATACATGGAAACAATTGTAAATAATAAACTTTACAAAGTCTACAATCTAACAAATTGCAAATTTAATAAGTAAATTAAATTTTTATAAGTTAATACCCTATCCAATGGACAATTGCTAATCCGGTCGGCGCAGGCCGCCCCCCCCCCCCAAGCGTCAGAAAAAGACGTCCTGTGTCGCCACTGGCCAGCCGGTCCCAGTAGTGTGCATTCCCCAGATGGCGCCTCGTACTTCCTTCCTGTCTAGACAAGCTGACGTCATAGCATCTTTTTCGTTGTCTAAACCTCTTAGACCCCTAGTAAGCCGATAGTGGGGTTGGTTGGAAGGGTCTTGTGTGTCCATTGGATAGGGTACTAACTTATAAAAATTTAATTATTAAATTTGCAATTTTATTGCATTAATACATCCTATCCAATTGACAGTTCCTGAATAACTACTGCTTGGTTGGTGGGTAAGTTACTAGGGAACTCACTGAACTCATAACAACAAAATTTTTACAGGCCTGGGCTGACTTAAAGTCAGGAAACCCTTTGAGGCCATGGTCGGTTAGCAGCCTCCAGTTATCTGGGGATATACCGACGTTGTCCCCCCCCCCCATGTTTTAACAGACCTGCTCTGAGGTAGGGGAAGAGAGGGATGAGTTCAGTCCCAGTAGCAGAAATAAACCTCCCAAAGGAAGCATGTCACTGCTGGACCGGGCAGGCCAGTCGGGAAAGTAGTTCAGTATTCTCTGTTGAAGAATCTGTCACCAGTCCATTGTGAGCTGGACCCGGCCAGATCTATGTTCTTGAGAAGAAGTTAGATGGCCACTTATGAAGGTCAGTGATCTGATCAATTTGGTCAGATCTGAAAGGTAAGAATGTGGCCTTCCATGAAGATTCTTCTGACCTTGGGGCTGGCCCCTAGGGCTTCTCATATCTCCCAAAACTGGTGCAATCTGGCCCATCTAGGCAGATCTGAACCAGCCACTCGGACATTGATGAGCCTGGGCAGAAAATGATTTGTCCTATAATTAAAGTCTGGAAACTATACTACACTGTCTTTGCTCCCAGTGTATCCCCTTGTATCCCACACACTGGTCTATAGAGTAAGTGTCATTCTAAAAATGACGAATTGATCCATGGCCGGTCTTGAGGTGTAAATAACCTTTCTCATGACCATAGCTTAAATGCTGGTCCCTCATAAGGGTGTCCAAGACCCTTGTAATGAGACCACAATCCTGACTAGCCTTAGCTTTCAGAGTGTGGCAAGACCTTCTGTTCCATTAAGAACACTTCCCTGGGGGTGTAGCCAGGCTAATGGGAGCAGTTCTGTGTGCATCCAGTGTATTCAATTTAATGATGGCCCCTACGTGATACACAGTTGCTGGAAAAACTTGCTTTCTCTGGCCACCTTAAAGAGTTTCAGCTGTCACACTAGGACTGGTGTTCCTCTGTAAACCAAGTATTCAGAGGTTAATGGGCCAGGCTGACAAGTTACTTTATTGTTGATTATCTGGCAGTCTGGTGGGTTTGTGTTTATCTATAACCAAAATTTTTAGGGAGCAATGGTAACTCCTTATTGCTCATCTGTTATTTCTCTGTAACCAATGAAATCAGACAGCAGTTGGTCTGTAGCATTGCTAATCAACTCCATAATAGACCTGCTCTGGTGGGATTTTATTTTATTTATTTAATTATTTTAATCTCCTGCCGTCCTGCAGCTGGTCCGGCGAATTTCTCTGTAACCATGAAGCCACCTGACAGCAGTTGCCAATCAATTGTGTAGGTGATACCGGGATGGTAGGCTCTGGCACGTGGCACCCTCGAGGACATGAAGTTCTTGTGACCAGTGTGTAACTGGCACAAGGTCAGTAGTCTCTGTAGATGCTTGGAGCCACTTTTTGAAGGGAACATGTAGATACTTCCTGTCCCTCTACCCTAGAATCAACCCAGTTTGAATGGACTAGGTTGGTAGGCTCTGTAACCAGATTGGGTGAAGTAAACTTTCCAATGAAAGCTGTGTAGCCGATATCCAGTCTCTGTAACCGGTTGGTTGAAGCAATTTCTTTATAGATACTTCCCATCTACCTACCCCAGAATCAACATATAGTTGAATGGACTAGGTTGGTAGACCTGTAACCAGTTTGAGTGAACCACTGTACAATAAGGGCTGTGTAGCCCGGTACGCAGTCGGTAGACTATGTAACCAATTGGTTGAAACAATTTCTTTGTAGATGCTTCCAGATCTACCTGCCCCAGAATCAACACTAGTTCAATGGACTAGGTCGGTAGGCTCTGTAACCGGTTTTGGTGAAGCAAGGCTGTATAGCCGGTACCTGGTCGGTAGGCTCTGTAACCAGTCGGTAGGCTCTGTAACCAGTTGTTGGGGCAATCACTCCGTAACCGGCTTTGTGAAAAACAAGGCTGTATAGCCGGTAAACTGGTCTGAAAGCAATTTTAATAACTGTCTCTTAAGTGCACGTCTTTATTGTGGATATTTAACAGTTACGGGGAAAGCCCCTTGTGAACTATATTTAGAAACAATTGCTGGTCGGTGAATCACAGGACTAGCTTGCTAGGGAAGATCCACAAACCCCACCACCGACAAGGTCGGTACATGAGGAAGGACTGGTGTCACAGTAGAACGTGAATTCTGAAGAACGTGTTATTAAAGTAATTTTGATAACCATTTCTTAAGTACCCGTCTTATTGTGAAGTTTGACAGAAGGTGGGATAGCCCTCCCGAGCTATATTTACAAACAATTGCCAGTCAGTAGTCACATGACAAGCTTTTCGGAGATGACGTCATTGGTGGGATTCTTTTGTGACACTTAAACAAGGTAACTGTGCAGTATGCTGGCCATCCACAAACACGACTACCGACAACAAGGCCAGGTCCATGAGGTAGGGACTGGTGTCACAGTAGTGCGTGAATTCTGAAGAACGCACTGTTGAAGTGATTGCCAGTCAGTAGTCACATGGCCAGCTGTGGAGAAGATGACTTCATTGGAGTTCTTTCGTGATACTTCACCAGGAGACTTACACAGTGACCTGGCCATCCACAATCCTCACTACCAATAATAAAGCCGGGTCCATAAGGGAGGGACTGGTATCACAGTAGATGTTAGTGCTGGGAGATCGCTTGGATTTTACCTGTCGATGTTCATATCGGAAATTTGTAAACAAACTTCGAACATTTACGATTATGGATTTGTAAATGTAAACCAGACAGAAAAGACAAATATTAAATTATAAACAAGCAAAATACACACAAATTACCACTGTAGTGGGAAGGGAGAAATTATTGATTGGTTCTGCTGTGTCTCGAACTCACAGCCTTCTCATTACACACAGAAATAAACACAAGTCTAGCTCTTTAACCAGCTGAGCTAAAGGGGAATCCCCGGAAGCCCAGGTATTAATAGAACTGATAAATGTGAGGATATTACATACCACCCCTCCAAGGAAAGACCTGTCCTCAGGTCTTACATGACGACATTATTACACTTTACTTGCTTGGCTTTGAGAGGGAAGGATCTTTAGGCATCTCGCCATGTAGTGGGAAGGGAGAAATTATTGATTGGTTCTACTGTGTCTCGAACTCAAAGCCTTCTCATTACACACAGAAATAAACACAAGTCTAGCTCTTTAACCAGCTGAGCTAAAGGGGGATCCCCAGAAGCCCAGGTATTAATAGAACTGATATACGTGAGGATATTACACCATAAATATAACCAATATATAAAATATAGAACCTAAAACCGTCTCCCTCACTTACAGACCATGCTATATGTATCCCCACTTGTGATTGGCTGATTTTATGATTACCTTGACAACAATGGGAAAACCCCAAGGTGTTTTTTGGTTTATGTTATCTTTTTTTGCATTTACGGCTAGTTTTGTGATTCTGACCAATGAATGTTACAGATTTTCACAAAATATTATTCCAGTTAGTGTTTTACTGTGAAAAAAGGCTACATAGAAATGAGTTTAGCAAATATCGGTTGCACTTAAATTTTACCGATCATTGACCGGCAATGAGTCAGTGAGCGATAATACCGAAGTTTGCAAACATTGTCCCAGCATTAGTAGACATGAGTTTGAAGAATGCATCAGTGGTCAAATTCTTTGGTGGGTCATAAGCTTTATGGTAGACTGATGCTTTGCAGCAGAGAAGTCGGCACCAGTGTGCTCTGAAGTATTTCTAACTGTTCCTTGTCTCCTGTTGATTTCACATCTTCATAGAAGTGATGATGTCAGTTGTGTTTATTTGTTGAGGCTGGTAGTGAAGAATTATTGATCTCTAGTAAGCGGCTGGCCACTTACAGCAATGCTGGTTATAAACAGTGAAGAGGGGAATTCTATTTATAGATCTTGCAAGCGACTTGCCACTTACCCCAATTGCTGGAGATGAAGAATTCTAATGAAGACAATGCATTCTTTGTAGAAGGTAAGGAGACTCTTTTACAACCATTTATCCAGCAAATTTCATTGTGGTCTATCTTCTATTGCCCCTATCATCAACACATGGTCCAGTCAGCTAGGGAGGAAACTTGCAACGTGGCCGTCTGCATATTTTCTTGTTGCTTACTGCCCTAGTCGACTAGGGAGCGTTTCCAGCAGATTTCTTAATGTATATCTGTGGTGAATATGTAGATAAAACCTCTAAATTAAAATATTGGTTGAAAATTTGACATAATCCACAATTTTTTATCAAAAACTTCTGGAGATGTTGAAAACACGTCTGCACACTACACACACCAAACAAAAAAGATGCTATGACGTCAGATTGTCTAGACAGGAAGGAAGCACAAGGCGCCATCTGGGGAAGGCATACTACTGGGACTGGCCAGCTGGTGGCGACACAGGACGTCTTTTTCTTTGGCGGGCCGGTCTGCGCTGACCGGATTAGCAATTGTCCATTGGATAGGATGTATTAATGCAATAAAATGTTGTCTTTATACTACTATAAAGCATAGATTAATGCTTTATAAACTAATGTATCTTCTCTGAAAGAAAACTAAAATGCAAACAAATACAGTTTAAACTGAAAAAAAGAATACATGGAAAGAAGTGATGTTTCTACAGCTAAGGGAAGTAGAGATATGACTTCAAGTTACTGACATGTACATTTGACCACAACTAACTGACAACAAAATAGATAAAATATTATAAATACCAAGAACTGAACTGACAAAATTGCCTATAATTAACTTACATGATTATGTCTAGACAATTACTTGTGCAATTACTGCCCAGCCTGAATTAATTAGAAGCTTGATTAAAAAGTGTTGCTATTTTTTAAGTAATACAAAAAAAAACCTACAGAGACACTTAGTCTAAAAGAATAAAAGCGGTGTAATGATCATATTAAGGAAGGCAAAATGTTATAAAATCAGTGAACAAGATAACAATCAGAATTGATTCTAAATCCTTCAATGGTTTAATTACCAAAAAAAATAAATGACAAATTGCCACTCAAGCACTGACAGAGAACTCCAGGGAAATTCCCAAGTGGTAATTCATTACATTAATTTCACCAAGCTTAATAAGAATTAGGGTTATTTTTGAAAACTTGTCTGCATACACAACAGGTTCAAACGAGAATGTCACAGTAGTTTTTTGGTCATATATCCGATCAGGAAATGAACAGTTAGTTTCTGTTGTAAAAATACCTGCAATAGACAATGAAAATTTTACAGTTCTGTTGAAAGCAACATCATATGAAACCTAATAAGAAAAACTCTGCATCAAATATTGGTGAATTTTTTTAAATATACCATAATACTAAATCAAAGAAAAAAAACCAAAGACTGCTTTATATTTCCAGCCTGAACATTCACTTTTGAATCTTGTATTGCAGGCAAGAGAGAAAATCTAGAATTTGATTCTATGGATGATAAAAATTCTTCAGACAGAGAAGAAAAATATGAGATCGCTACATTACAGAAACAGCCAGGACAAATTGAAAGGTCTGGTTTACTGATATCGCCTGAATATTTAGACTTTTGTACCAGTTTGATGAAAGGTTTAGAAAATATATACACAACAGAGCCCAGGCAGGTGCGCGGTGAAAAAATGCTTGGTTTTATACACAGAGGTTTTGAACCAAAATATATATCTAGTTGTAGTAGTGTGTGTCAAAAAGACAAACTGTACTGTCAGCTAGTACAAGGTTGTCAGATGTTAACTCTCTATGGTGGCTGGGATTATCAAATGCTGGAACAATCAGCTCAAAATCTACTGAAAATATTACAAATGGATCAAGTAGCCAATAGCAACTTCTATGAACTGGGATTAATGGATGTCCTTTGCTACTTTAATATTAAACTTGGAAAATTAAATAAAGCATCCCAGTTGTTTGAGGATGTACAACAGCGTGTGTCTTACCTAGAGACCTGTGATTTCACTGCTAATGTTTATCGCATACTGGGAATCTGGCACACCAAAATGGCCTATTATCACTCAGTTTCAAACTTTTCCATCCAAGACAAACATTTTCAAAAGGCTTTACAGTTCTTTGAGAAAAACAGGGCACACCTTATTGCTTTCCATGAAAGTGGTGGTTCCTACAAAACTTACGACATACCTTTATCAAATATTTGGATAATACGCTGCAAATTGAAGTTGCCATGGCTACTGCTACAGCCGAATCAAGACAGGGTTAGCATACACCAATCCTGTTACAACACAGACAAACTGAGCCAATTTCTACTAACATCAAGAGTCTCTTCTAAAAATTTGCTCGAAGCTGAGAAGAGGATATCTTCATCAAAGGCAGAAATACAAGGACTATTAGATTCAGTTCCAGTGTTCATGCAAAATCAGATTCAAGCTATAGAGGTTGCTCTTTATTTCCGCAAAGCTCAAGGGCAAAGAAGCAAGTTGGACCTCATGCATGCGTTATACTTGAGCAAACTCTACAAACTGGAACAGTTTGAGTATGGTTCTGGTTGGATATCTGCAATCCCTCATGTGCTTAAGTCACTTTCAGCTGTTTTGTTAAAGTGCCAGCCCTTCCAAGCACATGTCAAGTGTAGCAGTAGTGCTAACTCAGAATCCTGTGATAGTGATACTGTTTAGGGTTATATAATCAAACACTTTTAATACCCCAGTTCCATTTCTAAGATTTCTTGTAAGACCTTCCCGATTTATATAACATAAAAGGTTATGATGACTAGTCCTGTTAAAAACAGTTAACTGTTCTTGACTGTTACAGTGAACTCACAAAACTAAAAGTAACTACCATTGAAAAGATCAGCAATGAGCACTGGGTACAGAGATACGCACTGACAAAGGGTTTTAAACATGCTTAAATATGGAATAAATATCTCTGTGACTATATTGTAAAACCAAAAGAGACAATTAAACGACCATTATGATTATTATATGCAGTTCAGACAACATCACTGGGATGGTTAGGAGACAAACTCTAAACACTGGCACTGATGTAAAAGTGAAACTCACTTTAGTAATTTTATCTTTGAATAAGACTAAATGACAGCAAACTGGATACTTGCTTAGCATTCAATTCATACTAAAATGAACAAAATTTGGTCTAAGATATAAAAGACTGCTATTAAAAAAAAATCTGTGGATGTAAAATGTCTAACACTACTTATAAATAAACTGCACTTTTTGTAATGTCTCAAGTACAATCATTGGGCACTTTATGGCCAGCATAATATTTAAACAAGTCAGAAATTTGTTAAATTTCCAGGTATGTTTCTAGGACCCAGCCTTGAAAAAAATGTCTAATTTTACTCACAAACAAAGCAATTTTGTGTTTGGGAACCAATATTGAAACTTTCGTAACACTACTTTGAATAAAAATAAATACCATATCAGGTTTGGTATTCACTAACATGAATCAGTGAAGATCAGACCAAATTTGAACAGAAAAGATCAGCTTTTGGTCAAATTTTTGGATCAGTTCAGATTGATCTTCACAAAACACTTGGTCTGATCTTTATATCAAATTTTCGATCACATTTATCCATGTACATTAATGGATTTACTTTTGGATTACAATGAATCAAAAATAGCTGAGGAGATTTCTGAGGGAATATTTTAATTACAGAGACAGAGGGTATTTCACAATTGAATCAAGTCCTTAGATTTCCTCTTAGAATTGTTAAAAACCGTGTTTGACATTGGCGGTTACCCAGAGGTCCGAGTCCACAAATCTCATCTCCAGACTGAAAACGTTGTGTACTGCATCGGTCCTCATGTCCAGAAACTTTTAAAATAAGATATATCCATGTATATTGCTACGTTTTTCAACATATTATGGGTTTTTAATGTGGTAGCCATTATTGTAAACAAATATTGTCATCACATTTCTTATCTCTCTTATGATTGGCTAACGTCCTCTACTGTCGACCAATCATACGATTGCTTTCTATATGATAGATTCGTGGTTAATAATACTTTTAAGATGAAAACTACAAGCATATTTCCTGTTAGCGGACCTGCCTCATTAATGTTAATGAGCAAATATGATGTCACAGAATTTCTTTGAGTGGTTTCCTAACAATATTTTATACATAGAAAGGCTGGTTTTAGATGAAAACTATAAGCATATTTCCTGTTCATAGACCTGCCTCATTACTATTAATGAGCAAATATGCGAGGTCACATAATTCCCAAAATAAGACTGTTTGGTATCATTTTTATCAGTTTTTATCAGGTCCATGAACTGGCAATTGATCTTCAACCAGCCAATCTATTAATAAAGTATTGTTAGGAAACCCCCCTCAAAGAAATTCCATGACCTCATATTTGCTGATTCAGTGAACAAATAGTACACTAGATTTATGCACTGTTTCCACTGGAACCGACAGGCCAGTAACTATGCATTTTTGGAGAGTCTGGACCATTCTTTACATGGTTGGTTAGGGTTGGTTGCAAGTTACCAGCCTGTCAGGGAGAGTCGGTGAAATATCAAACATGTTTGATGTGTACAACGACCGTTGCAGACCCTTGTATCCGACCCTAATTTCAGCCCCCTAGCAACAGGCCTGTCGGTTAACTTAACGGCCTGTCGGTTACACTTCCCAGCTTGTCGGTTAATCAAACAGGCCTGTCTGTAGCAAGTGTCCGGCTTGTCCCAAATGTGGACTTCCAGACTGTACGTGATGATTCACTGACTGTGCGGGAAGTGTTACAGTACAGTCAGTAACTTAAGCCGGCCTGTCTGTAACTGTTCCCGACAGGCCTGTAAAGTTTACAGGTCGGTTGGTAACTTTAACAGACTGGGTCCTAGAGTCGGGAAAAATTGTAAGCAACAGGCCGTGAACTGAAACAGACAAGTCGTAAACAACAACCGATAAACAAAGATTGAAGGACCAACTGGAGACACTCAACCACAGATTGAGTTAGGAGATACAGCCGAGGATATAGAGAGAAGGAGGAGGGAGAGAGAGAAGGATGAGAGAGAGAGGAGAGAACAGGAGGAGAGGGACAGTGAGAGGAGGGAGAGAGAGAGGAGGAAAGAGAGCCAGGAAAGAGGAGAGAAGAGAGTGCAAACTGATATGTATACTGATGTAGAATCAACTCAATCCAGACAGAAGGGCCAGATGAAGTCCATTTTTCTGAGTGATTCAGACGAAGAAGCCATCGTGGAGTTCGTTAAAAAGCACGAGGAACTGTATGACAAGACCAACGACTGATTCAAAGACAAACAGAGGAAGGAAGGACTTTGGGAGCAGCTGGCAGAAATTAGCCTGTCAAGACTGTGTACAAGTAGTTTGATACTCAACGTACCAGATACTGCATACTCACTCAGACGAAGTCAGGACATGCAGTGGAGAAGAGCACAGAACAACAGACCTGGCTGAAGGACAGTTTCAGTTTTCTACGAGGTAACATCAGAAGGGAGTTTCCAAGTCTTCTGCATTCAAGTCACCCCAGGGGCCCTCTGCAGCCACAGCTTCAGTTCCAGATACATCCAGGGACACAGAATCTGAGATGGAAATCAGCATTGCATCAAATGTTACTCATCAGCCTTCCAGCACCAGTCCCAAGTGACAACAGCCTCCAGTCGAAACTGCCACCATGTCTGCAGATAGTGTTGGTATCAAATACAAATATGTATATCGATATCAAACCATATTTTTAATTTCCGTATCGATCGATATTGAAATATCGGAGCATGAGATGCTTTCCTGTGTGAGACGTTCCAAACTCTTTTGTGAGTTTTAGTAGTCTCCTTAAACATAAACAAATATGGCAGTTCTGTATTTGCGGTAAGTAAAAGTTACAAAATATGACATGAAAAGTCATAAAATCTTCAAAGTTTGTTCTTTATTTTAATGGAAGACAGCAAAGGTGGATCTATGCTGTAGTATGTTTCGATATTGATACTGTACCTACATTATCGATATTGTTATATAAAGCATGAATTGATAAATATTTCAATATCGATAAACAACTAGAGGATCGCTCGCAAAAAAAAAGATAATGTTTTTGCATAGCAAAAACAAAGCGTCCCGAAAAGGATATAAAGGTGAGTGCTAAAGTATTAAGAAAATGCTTCGTTTCTAGCCTTATACTGTTGTGGCAACCAAAGTCAGCGCAGTTTGCTCTATCTAGCACGGTTTTCAAGATATAAGCATTTTTGTGTTTTGCAAAAAATTCGAAAATTCAAAATGTCCGCTATATTTGGCGAGACAAAAGTATTTTGAAAATTGGCATGGCTACTCTGCAGAGATACCCAGCAGGTCAAAAATTTTGTTGAGTTCGCTCCATGTAGCACGGTTTTCCAGATATAAGCATTTTTGTGTTTTGCAAAAACTTTGAAAATTCAAAATGGCCACCATTTTTGGGGAGACAAAAATTTTTGACAAGACCACTGCCGCGGTGTGTATCTCCCGCCAAGCAGAGAAGAAATAGCTTTTCCGAGATATTCAAAATTTTTCATTTTTGTGTGTGAAAGCTCTTCCAAAAGTAGGTGAATGAGTTATTTGAGAAAAATTGGCTATCTGCAATACTATTAAGAGATAATTCACATTTACTCCTTTTGAGTAGGTGAGTAATTACCTACGGGTCTGGAACTTCACAAAGTGAAAGTTCTCCCAAAAGTAGATAAATGAGTTATTTGATAAAAATTGGGTATCCGCAATACTTTTAGAGATAATTCGCATTTACTCATTTTGAGTAGGTGAATAATTAGCTATGGGTCTGAAACTTCACCAAGTGAAAGCTCTCCCAAAAGTAGGTGAATGAGATATTTGAGAAAAAGTGGCTATCTGCAATACTTTTAGAGATAATTCGCATTTACTCATTTTGAGTAGGTGAGTAATTAGCTATGGGTCTGAAACTTCACCATGTGAAAGCTCTCCCACAAGTAGATGAATGAGTATTTGAGAAAAATTGGGTATCCGCAATACTTTTACAGATAATTAGCATTTACTCATTTTGAGTTGGTGAATAATTAGCTATGGGTCTGAAACTTCACGGAGTGAAAGCTCTCCCAAAAGTAGGTGAATGAGTTATTTGAGAAAAATTGGCTATCTGCAATACTTTTAGAGATAATTCGCATTTACTCATTTTGAGTAGGTGAGTAATTAGCTATGGGTCTGAAACTTCACCATGTGAAAGCTCTTCCAAAAGTACATGAATGAGTTATTTGATAAAAATTGGGTATCCACAATAGTTTTTGAGATAATTAGCATTTACCCATTTTGAGTAGGCGAGTAATTAGCTATGGGTCTGAAACTTCACCGAGTGAAAGCTCTTCCAAAAGTAGATGAATGAGTTATTTGAGAAAAATTGGCTATCTGCAATACTTTTAAGAGATAATTAGCATTTACTCATTTTGAGTAGGTGAGTAATTAGCTATGGGTCTGAAACTTCACCGAGTGAAAGCTCTTCCAAAAGTAGATGAATGAGTTATTTGAGAAAAATTGGCTATCTGCAATACTTTTAAGAGATAATTAGCATTTACTCATTTTGAGTAGGTGAATAATTAGCTACGGGTCTGAAACTTCACTTGGGATAGCTGCTCTGCAGAGATACCCTGAAGATCAAAAATTTCGTCGAAATCGCTCTATGTAGCACGGTTTTCGAGATATTAGCATTTTTGTGTTTTGCAATTTTTGCGCAAAAATTCGAAAATTCAAATTGGCCGCCATTTTTTGCGAGAAAATTTGTTTTGAAAATTGACATGGCTACTCTGCAGAGATACCCTGTGGGTCAAAAATTTCGTCGAAATCGCTCTATCTAGCACGGTTTTCAAGATATAAGCATTTTTATGTTTTGCAATTTTGCGAAAAAAATCGAACATTCAAAAAAGAAAAAAGTTTTTTGAAAAGTTTTTTGAAAATTGGCATGGCTACTCTGCAGAGATACCCTGTAGGTCAAAAATGGCCAAAAATTCAAAATGGCCGCCATTTTCGGCGAGACAAAATTTTTTTGAAAATTGGCATGGCTACTCTGCAGATACCCTGTAGATCAAAAATTTTGTCGAAATCGCTCTATCTAGCACGGTTTTCGAGATATAAGCATTTTTATGTTTTGCAATTTTTGCGAAAAATTCAAAATGGCCGCCATTTTTGGCGAGAAAATAGTTTTTTCAAAATTGGATAACTACTCTGCAGATACCCTGCGGGTCAAAAATTCCGTCGAAATCGCTCTATCTAGCACGGTTTTCGAGATATAAGCATTTTTGTGTTTTCCTTATTTGGAAAATTCATAATGATTAATTAATCATTAATTACTCGGCCATTTCTTAACCAATCAATGCCAAAATCTAATGATTTCCAGATTTTAATAGAATGAATGTATTTGCCAAGTTTCAGGTGAATTGATAAAATTTCTTTCAAGTTATCATCCGGACAAACTTCCCCATCGAAAAAAGACATTTTTGGTCATGTGACTTCTCTGATTGGTTGAAATGTCACTGCAGCATATTCAAAAAAATTACCCAAGGCTACTGCCTAAACCTGCCAAATTTGAAAAGAATCCGCCTAACGGTTACAAAGTTATAAGGAAAACAAAATGCGAAGCCGACGGAGCCGCCGGAGCCGCCGGAGCCTGAAGGTCTCTCATACACAAACAAGCAACCTTTGCAGGACGCTTAATACCAGCACTATCTGTAGATCCAGTCTTAGATCAGTTCCAGCAGATGAGGTCGATGATTTCCACATGCTGGGCCATGGGTGCACATCAGGACCCGACTTCAAGTCCTTCAAGTCATTCTAAAACTAGATTGGGCCAACTCAGCGCCAACATATCCCCAGACAGGTCATCACTCACGCCACAGGTTTTGATCGGGAATTTTTTATTTAATCCATTTGTTGTATGCCATAAATATTGGGAAAAGTTATATGAACTTCAGCACATCAATCTACTAAGTTTATATCTTCCCAAGGAAGATGGTGTATCCCCAGACGTCGAATACATAACTCAACAGATCATATTTTCAATCTTCCTGCAATGATAACTCTGAACCTATTTTCAAAGTATTTAAATGATTGATGATTGAATGTCCATTCTAAATTAATAATCTCAAAAGAGCATATCTGTTTCTATATTTGTTGACAAATAAAATATTATTTTTAACTCAACTCATCATACTTTTCAATCTTCCTGCAAAGGGTAACTCTGAACCTATTTTCAAAGTATTTAAATGATTGATGATTGAATGTCCATTCTAAATTCATAATTCCAAAAGCGTATCTCTGTTTCTATATTTGTTCACAAATAAAATATTATTTAAAAATCATATATTATTTATATTATTATTTTATTATATTATTTTTAGAATTTGCATTGTTTTTCAGTTATTCATTTCCTCAATTCCTATATATGTGGTCCATATATATGCAACCTAAATATGTGACACAATCTCAGTTCTGACTCCCTTTGTCTTAGATAATTAGATAATGAAGCAAACACCACCTCCCACCCCCACCTCACCTCTCTCCCCTTCTCCACACCTCTCTCACTATTACAGAAGATCTGTATACCTTTGTTTATTTAGTGTCACTCAATAGCTGGAGGTCCCAGAAGTGGGTGGGGGATTGGGGGTGGGACTACAAAGAGATGGAGTGCTGCAGCACAAATGGTAAACAAACACTTATAATATAAAAGGGGTAATCAAATACAAAAAGCTCAGTTAATCTCATCACTAAAATAAAATCAAATATATAAATAAGGAATGTCTATTAAAGGCCTAAATTTTGGAGTACATACAAGAAAAACATATTGATATATTCTCAGATGATATTTCACTTAGATGAGAGACATAGTTTGAAAGCTACAGTGCTTGAAGATGGCAAAAAGTCCATAAATTGGGTCTCTGTGGGCAATTTTGAGATCTTAAGTCGGCCTAACAGGTAAACCTACAGCCTTTAAATTTTTCACAGACAAGGATTACATATAAGAGTTACATCTAGTGCAGTTTGAGACTCATCAGAATTACCACTTCCAAATTATAGGGCAAAATAAGTTAAAACTAGATTGGGCCAACTCGGCGCCAACATATCCCCAGACAGGTCATCACTCACGCCACAGGTTTTGATCGGGAATTTTTTAAAACATAATTACCCATTATTATATGAACTTCAGCACATCAATCTACTCTGTTTATATCTTCCCAAGGAAGATGGTGTATCCCCAGACGCCGAATACATAACTCAAATTATATTTTCAATCTTCCTGCAATGATAACTCTAAACCTATTTTCAAAGTATTTAAATGATTGATGATTGAATGTCCATTCTAAAATAATAATCCCAAAAGAGCATATCTGTTTCTATATTTGTTGACAAATAAAATATTATTTTTAACTCAACTCATCATACTTTTCAATCTTCCTTCAAAGTATTTAAATGATTGATGATTCAATGTCCATTTTAAAATTCATAATCCCAAAAGCGTATATCTGTTTCTATATTTGTTCACAACTAAAATATTATTTAAAAAAAAATTATTTATATTATTATTTTATTATATTATTTTTAGAATTTGCAAATTGTTTTCAGTTATTCATTTCCTCTATACCTATATATGTGGTCCATATATATGCAACCTAAATATGTGATACAATCAGTTCTGACTCCCCTTTGTGTTATATGTAATGAAGCCCACCACCTCCCACCCCCACCTCCCTTCTCCACACCTCTCTCACTATTACAAAAGATCTGCAACCCCATTGAGTTCTTTGTTTCTCATCTGATATCATTAAATACCTTTGTTTATTTAGTGTCACTCAATATAGCTGGAGGTCCCAGAGGTGGGTGGGGGGAATCTGGGTGGGGGATGTGGGTTGGGACTACAAAGAGATGGTATAGCATAAATGGTAAACAAACAATCTATATAAAAGGGGTACTCAAATACAAAAAGAATTGAGAATTTTAAGTATGTGATTATCAACTGAAATGAGTTCATAACTGTAGGAGCTGTGTCAAAATTAACTGAGGCAAGTTGAATAAAACTGGGCTAGTTGAGGGTTAAAAATCCCCTAGTTTTACTACATAAGGATATAATTTCATTAATATTGGGACTTAAAGCTCACTAAAGTGTCCATTTTGTCTACTTGAATATGTTTAACCAGTTTCATTTTAAAAAGTTAAAAACTCAGCAAGCAGAGGTATAACACACAAAAATAAGTTCTTAAAAGACTAAGATAGCCATAACATTATTAATATTCAAAATTTAAATAGACAGGCATTTCCTTTTAAAAATTCAAAGATTTCAGCTCTATAACCCACATAGTTTGACAGTTACTGGGCTTTAAAGTGGCATAATGTCCATAAATTGGGTTTCTGTGGGCATTTTACAATTGTTAAAGAGACCTTAGCAATTAAACTACAGATCTGAAACTTTTGGGGGGGACATACATAACAAACAAAAATTATATATAATACAGTTTAAGACTTGTCACACTAAGCATTTCCAAATAACAGGGCAAAATACGGAAAAAATGTCAAAAAAGGCACTTGGGTGAGTGTCTATGGCCCTCATACACAGGTTAAATGTCTACTAAAAACCTTGATTTTCGGCATATGTAAAAAGGACATAATAATGCATTCCCAGATGGGATTTCAGCTCCATCAATCACATAGTTTAACAGTCACAGGGCTTAAAGGTGGTAAAAAGTCCAAATATTGGGTCTTTGTGGGCCTTTTAGAGATCTCGATGTGGCTTTGAAATTAAAGCTTCAGACTTAAAATTTGTTACATACTAAGATTACACATAGAATATGTATCTAATAAAGTTTGAAACTTCTCAGACTTACCATTTCCAAGTTACAGAGCAAAATATGTGAAAAATGTCTTAAAAGGGTCACTCAGGTGGGTGTTTAAGGTCCTCATACACAGGTTAAATGTCTACTTGAAGCCTTGATTTTTGGCACATGTAAAAAGAACATAATAATGTATTCCCAGATGAGATTTCAGCTCTATCAGTCACATAGTTTAACAGTCACAGGCCTTAAAATTGGCAAAAAGTCCAAATACTGGGTCTTTATGGGGCCTTCTAGAGACCTAAATGTGGCCTTCAAATTAAAGCTTCAGACTTAAAATTTGTCACATACTAAGATTACACATAGAATATGCATCTAATACAGTTTGAAACTTCTTAGACTTACCATTTCCAAGTTACAGGGAAAAATATGTGAAAAATGTCTAAAAATGGTCACTCGGGTGGGGATTTATGGTCCTCATACACAGGTTAAATGTCTTCTTAAAGCCTTAATTTTTGGCACATATAAAAATAACATACTAATATCTTCCCAGATAGGATTTGAGCTCTATCAGTCACATAGTTTGACAGTCACAGGGCTTAAAAGTAGCAAAAAGTCCAAATATTGGGTCTTTGGGAGCCTTTTAGAGACCTCAATTTGACCTTCAAAATTAAAGCTTCAGACTTAAAATCTGTTACATACTAAGATTACACACAGAATATATATCTAATACAGTTTGAAACTTCTCAGACTTACCATTTCCAAGTTACAGGGAAAAAGATGTGAAAAATGTCTTATAAGGGTCACTCTGGTGGGTGTTTATGGTCCTGATACACAGGTTAACTGTCTATTAAAGGCCTAAATGTTGGGGCACATATAAGAAAACACATAGATATATTCCCAGATGATATTTAACTTACCGGTAGAGGAGAGACATAGTTTGAAAGCTACAGTGCTTGAAAGTGGCAAAAAGTGCATAAATTGGGTCTCTGTGGGCACTTTTGAGACCTTAAGTCGACCCCTTTGGGTAAACCTACAGCCCTAAAATTTTCTACAGACAAGGATTACATATCAAAGTTATACCTAGCGCAGTTTGAGACTCATCAGAATTACCACTTCCAAATTATAGGGCAAAATATGTGAAAAGTATAGCAAAAAATCCCTAAGTGGGGGTATTTATGGGTATTTATTTATATAATTTTCTCCTCAACTTAAAGTCGTGATTTTCGGCACATGTACTAAGAACATATTAATGTGTTGTCAGGTAAAATTTCAGCCAGCTGAGCATCATAGTTTGTGACCTACAGGGCTCTAAGTGGCCAAAAGTCCAATTTCTGACCTTAAGGTGGCCATAAGTTCTTTTTTACTGGGAGTTTAAGGTCACCTTAAAATAGGGATCTTCCTTTGGGCACCCTTAACATGTGTACCAAGTTTGAAAAAAAAATATTAATTTGTTTTTGAGTTATCGCGTCCACAAGGAAATTTCTACGGCGGCGGCGGCGCGACGGACCTGAATCCAATATATCCCCGACTTTCGTCTGGGGATATAACTATCTCCACTCTGAGATTGAACATCTTGAAGAAAGGGACTTTTTAACCTTCAGGAACGAGACAGTGAAGCTTCTCAGTGAAATATAGCACAAGGCCAAAGAACACAAGAGACAGGTCACCACAAGTCAAGAGGTCATCACATATCAACATCCAGAAGCATCACTCATTCTCATTCTCTTGCCATGTTATGAAGGTCTGCAAGGCTTGTTTTGCTCATGTCCGGGATCTTAAGCGACTCTGAGGACATCTGACACATGAAGCTGCTCTTATGGCTGCCAATGCTCTGGTCAAGCCATCTTGATTACTGTAACCCTCTGTTCAGAGGTCTCTCAGCTCTGGATCTGCGCAAACTTCAATGTGTTCAGAACAGCCTTGCCAGAATTGTTGCAACACCACGAAGTATTCACACATCACTCCAGTTAGAAAAGCACTACATTGGTTGCCAATTAAGTACCGTTCTATCTTTAAGACTGCCATGCTTGTATATAAGTTTCCTACACAGTGGTAACCCCAAATACTTTGAACCCTTCCTCATTCCCAGACATAGTGCATATAACACTCGTCGAAGTCAATCTGATGGCATATTTCTTGAGGTTCCCCACTTTGCTTCAGTTTTCAAGTCTCGAAAGCATTTTTGACTCAGTTTTGCATATGACGCACCTATGATTTGGAATGACCTTACTGATGAGGTCCGCTCTGCAAACTCACTTGCCTCTTTCAGGTCAAAGTTGAAGTCATACCTCTTTGGAAAAGCATATCCACACTAAATTTCCAATCTCCTCCTGCATTTTCCGCGGTGCTGACCCCTGCAATGTCTCTGGTTTATGAATATTGAACAATGTTTTTGTGTGATGCACCTTAGAATCTGTCTTTCGACAGAGATTAAGCGCTATAAAAGTGCTATTAGAATTAGAATCACAGTCCACAGCAGGATCGGAATACGTACTCACCATCTTGGAAACTCAACCAGTCTCCATTCCAGTTGTGCAGCCTCAACAGACTACCAGAGGACTGTTACAGTGATTGCGAAAGCACAGCAACCATCGGGGCCTTCATCATCGTCACCACAGCCTACTTCATACGTTGTTGTGGATGACCAACAGCCGGGGACTACCAGACAGATGATTTTGAACCCAACTTCAGTTGCACCTTCACATCAGGAGAGTCAGGACAACACTACTGGATTATCCAGTCTCTTCGCAGCTATTCCCAGTGTGCTTACGTATCAACAGATGGACACACCACAGCCATTTTCACCCTCTCAACTTCAACCAGCACCGTCACCAGTGTCATCTTCCACTCATCATGAACATTCAAGACCTCCCAGCCAGTCCAGCAAGCAGCGTCAAAGTCAGCCCAAATAAGTGGATTTGTCCGCAAAAGTCGCACCAAACCCGGCCCTTCTCAGGTCCACCCGAAATGTCCAAAAACAATTTACAACCTACATGTTTGTGCCCAAAAACATAAAAAACACACCGTCCAACACTTACACCTCCCAGCAGGAAGTAGTGTAGATTTGACGCCCCCAGTTCCAAGTGGTTCTGGTGGTGGTAGTCCTAAGGTTCCATTTTCAATTCTTTTCAGTTTGCTGACCTGAAGCTTTGCAGACCTGGGGCATAAATTTGCAGATGGTCGATCTTCCAAACCCCTGTGGATAAGTGTCTGTAAGTAACTGCCAGTTTCAAGCCGACTTCCAGTGACTGCCTGAAGTTGGTGCTTTACTTCCTGAGGTGGGGGGTGATTCTTTCTTCAATCAAATAAAAAAATGCTGGCTCCATCCTAGTGAAATTTCTGTAGCCTGGTATGTCACCAGTGATCAGTTCGTCCAAGAGTGTTCTGTAGCAACCTCTCTCCTCTCTCTGCAGTATCCAGCGCAGGACCCATGGATTCTGTGGCTTCCTTCTCCTTCTGGGTGGTGGGGGTGATGGTGATGCTGGCTGGGCAGGTGCTAGGTTTGGCTGTCTTCTGTGTGTTGTAATCACAACATATAAAAATAAATTCAACTCAATAAAAAACAGAAAAGACCCTCAAGTGATCTATCAGTTGCTCTTGATGTGTTCCTGTCATCTTTGAAGTGTGAAATGAATGGCACATCACAGGGGAGGGGGGTTTATATAGTGTGATATAAATCCCGATTCTGGATCCCGTCTATAGATACCGACCCATAAAAACAATCAGTCCTGTCGGGAAGGGTTGAAAAGATGCTCCAGGCTTGTCTGTTTGTCTTTACGGCTTGTCTGTTAGGGGTTTAGGGCTTGTCATAGAAGTTCTACAACAGGCTGTGCAAAAAAGCTTGCCGACCCTACGGCTTGTCGGGATGGTCATTATGACCTGTCTGTAACTTTACCGTCCTGTCGGGGATTTCATAGTGACTGGCTGTGCACACCAAAAGATTCCCAGCCCATGATTTTCTATAGGTTGGTTACCATCCCAAACCTCTTCGACCAATAATAAGCGAGTTATAAGCATTTTAAGTTTGGCTATCCTTGTTTGACCTTGAAGGAGACCTCCAAGGTTAAATCTGACAATATCAAAAGATTCCTGGCCCATGATTTCCTATAAGTTGGTTTCACATTGCAAACCTCTAGGACCAATAATAAGCGAATTATGAGCACTTTTAGGTTTGGCTATCCTTGTTTGACCTTGAAGGAGGAGCCCAAGGTCAAATCCGACCACACCAAAAGATTCCAAGCCCATGATTTCCTATATAGATTGGTTTTCCATCCCAAACCTCTAGGACCAATAATAAGGGAGATATAAGCACTTTTCATGACTGACAAAAAAAACGCCCGTGGCAGCCATCTTGTTTCTCAAAATGAGGCCGAAAATATTTTCAGTCAAGATTTTGTAATGCAGAACATATTCTGCGAATTTGAGATCTCTACCTATAATACCCTTTGCTCTAGAGGGCCAACAAAAGTCCTTGCTTTAAGTCGAATAAACGTCCCTGGCGGTCATCTTGTTTTTCAAAATGAGGCCAAAAATATTCCTAAAATAAGATGATTTTGTGTCAGTGAAAAATGAGTCAAGACTTTAAATCTCTGCCTTATATTCACAGTATACTAGTTGTGAATATTTCGATCTGATTTTGTCAGTTCTCATCAGAGGCTGTGAGTGGGGTTGGGGGGATCACCTGAAGTACAAATATGAGATCCTCTCTGATCCTGAGGATCAGATCCGGTGGCCGGCGGATCGGATCAGATTTTTTGTATCTGATTGCTAAAAATGCAAATTTACATTAATAAGTGACCAAATATCTTTAAATGTGAATTTTAGTCCAAATTATCAGTAAGTAATTGTACTGTGCTCATTGTAGAGATTATTATTATAAATCTCCTATGTACGGTCCAGTAAGTAGCTGGAAATAATAGATTCAAACTTCAGATTAATTTGAACGCAATGGTGATATGTAATAAATAATAAAACTAGATAATTTGTTTTATTCTTGTGTTTGGTGTATTATACTCATGTCCAAAGATGAAATTGTCATGAATATACACAACTGAAAACCCTTTTTCCCAATGAGAGTCGAGTTGCACTCTCTAAAGCATTGTCTCAGTGTGTATTATTTGGGTTCAAAGTAGACCTATTTCAGTCACCTCTTGCAATACCCGCCTAGGTTAGGAGGATAAGGGGGTGAATATACCAAACTCAGTCTTGTGGCACTGAATCAGATCTCAAGACCCAATAGCATTGATTTTATGAATGGAAGTTAGTGGTGATTATTCATACTTATTCACCCATAATCCGTACTTCCATTAAAGTATTTATACCGGAATAATTGTCGGATAAAATAATAAAATAATGGAAAGCTGGGTGGCAATCCAACATATTTTGTGGATGCCTTTAGTTTGATTTTTATACAATAATGTTAAAAAATATATATTGGAGACAAATAAAGCCCAGATTTTTTTGTTTGAGCTCTATAATGGATGTCAGTAAGGATTATTTTATAGTAAAAATAACCGTGATTCACAACAATAACCTTTTAATGCAAGTTAAGTAGTGATTAATATTTATACAATATTAAAAATAAGCATTATATTTATATTAAAATCAAATAAAATAGTAAAATTAATGATTTTAACTATTTATAAAGTTTAAGACTATTATGTAGTCTTCAGTCCGTTAATTACACAAAAATGCCGGTAAATAATCCGTGAATAAAATATAAATAAACTGTCTGTTTAGATATACACCCAACCTTTCAATTACTGGTATGTGGTGGTGTGATGTTCTGACACAGATTGTTCATGTATTCCAATAAATCAAAGTCCACTGGTGGTTCACTTTGTGGGATAACTCCCCAATTTGGAATTTCAGCTGACATGTATGGGGGGAGGGGGTCCTCTGAGACTGATTCCCCCATTGGACCTTGATAGGCAGTGCATCTGGGCAGTCCTTGTTGCTCCCTATTCAGTTGGAATTCCTCAGTGAAATAGCTGGGGATGTCCATATCAGGGGTTCCCGGTGGTGATGAGTCATCTTCCCAGTTATTCATGGGTGGTTCATCAAGGAACAAGCAATGTGGTGATATTCCCTTGGAAACCAGAGAAGGTGCATGTTGAGTGGTCTTGTCCCTCACAAACTTGGGGGTGGTGTTGCATCCCGTGTGTGTAACTGTTTTTATGGGGGGTAAGTCACAAATATCAGTTTGTGTGCTGATGGATATCTGAGTCCTGCTGTGCATGGTCATTGTGGTGACTGTGCATGTCTTTGGTGCAGGGTCCCTTCTATGAATTGATTCATCATCATCAGGCCACATATCAGTGAAGAAGGTACTCAGATCCGGTTGAGTGTCCTTTCCTCCAGTTGTCTTATCCTCAGGACAACTTGGCTGATTTTCTGTGAAATCCCTTGATTCAGTTTCAATACAGTCTCTTATTCTGGAGAAAGTATCCATATCAGTGTGGTAGTGTGTCATATGTCTATCCAGGTATTCTTTTCTCCTGAATTCCTGATCACACATGTTACATTTGATCCTAAAGTTCAAGTGAGCACTTTTTATATGCCTCCTGAGATTTGATCTGTGTAAATAAATCTTATGGCATGTACTGCATGTGAACCACATTTTCTTGAATTGTGCACTCAAAATAAGTACATCAAAATCATAAAAAATATTTTTGTCACACAAAAAATCAATTATGAACTAGTGTAAATGCTATCTTCACAGCTTTTGAATTCAAAGTCAAGATTGTAACTTAGTGACCTAATATGTTACTAAGTAATTTTACGTGACTAGTATTGATCACAGAATGACGTCATGAGTCATTCTGCGTCATTTGTGACGTGGATATGTCACTGACCAATTATGATGGATTTTTGTGCCCTTTGGTGAGGTGCCCAATATATAACAATATTAACAGGTAGGCACCTGGGTTAGGGGTGCAATAAGAGGGCATAAACTCACACAAATATGTTGATACCCGTGGGATGGAGGCCCAGATATAGAATAGTTCCTGTCTTTTACGTTTAGTGGAAGAATCTGGGTTGTTTTCCTCCCCCATCCATTGCACAATGCTGAACTCCATATTCCTGACACTATGCTTGGGTTGTGTAAAGTGTCTTGAGACAGGGGTAGAATTTAGATCATTGAATTTCTGAACACTTCTGTAGTGTTCATACATTCTCTGTCTAATTGGTCTTTTGGTCTCTCCTATATATTGGAGACCACATTCAGTGCAATTAATAATGTATATTACATTACTTAATTCACAAGTGTATCTATGCCTTGGTGGTAGGTTAATACATTTGAAGGTCTTTTTGGTGTGGAAACTGGTTATTTGGTCCACTTTGGTCAGTTTAGGACAATATGTACATTTACCTAATCTAGTACATACTGTATTGAAAGCTATTTTCTGTTTAGTTTCATTAGTTGGTGGGAATGTGATAGCGGCTCTTGTAAGCAGATCTTTGAGATTTGGTAGTCTCTTGTACCCTATGAGTGGTTTGTCCTTGAAGATTTGTTTGAGTTCATCAGTATTCTGGATTATGTTCCAGTTGTCTCTGATGAGAGATTTAATGGGTGGGTTCCTGGGGTTAAATTGAGTCACCATGACCGGTGTGTCTATGGTTTCTCTTGGGTTGTCCTCCAGTAGGTCTGACTGTTTAAACTGGTTGGCTCTATTGAAATGTTTCTTGAGGCTACTTGCTGGGTAACCCCTCTTAAGGTAATAGCCAGTCAGTTTAAAGGCATTGGTTTTGAAGTCTTTATCCAATGTGCATATTCTGCGTAACCTTAGATATTGTCCAAAAGGTCCTTTTTCCAGTACAGTGCTAGGGTGGGCTGAGCTGTACTCTAAATACAGGTGGGTGTCTGTAGGTTTATTGTATAGGGTTGTGATTAGTTCCCTATGTTCATTGAATTTCACTGTTGTGTCTAGGAAATTAATTTCAGAAAAGCTAAATTCATGAGTGAATTTAATTGATTCATGGAGAGAGTTCAAATACTCAATGAAGTGGTTGAGTGACTCTTCACCATGTGTCCAGACCATAAAAATATCGTCAATGAACCTTTTCCAGACTAGTGGTTTTAGGGGATAACCATCTAAGGCTCTGGTTTCGAACCTATCCATAAATAAATTAGCATAATTTGGTGCTAATGATGTCCCCATGGCTGTCCCTCCTATCTGCAGATAGTGCTCACCATTGAATTCAAAATTCATATTGTGGAGGACTAAAGTTAACAGGTCTAATATGAACTGGGTGATAGGGGTTTTGGTAGGGTCACTCCTTAGTTTATTCGCCACAGCTAATATTCCCTCATGGTTAGGGATATTAGTGTATAAACTAGACACATCAAGGGTGCATAGTATTGCTCCTTCTGGGATTTGACCCAGATTCCTAAGTTTCTTGATGAAATCCTGTGTATCTCTAATGTGAGATTTTGTATGAGGAACATATTGTTTTATATGTTGATCAACAAATTTGCTAATTCTGCTGGTGGGGTGATTCACAGAACTGCAAATGGGTCTCCCTGGGACATTTTTCTTATGTATTTTGGGTAACATATAGAATTTTGCTTCTGTGCAAGATTTTGGTGTTAAGTGTTCTAGGTTTTTCTCACTGATTAAACCTTTATTGTACATCTTTGTCAGTGTATCTGTGATTTTTTGACCAATACTTTGGGTGGGATCATGGTCAAGTTTGGTATAGAATTTGGTGTCATTCAGTTGTCGGTAGCCCTCTCTGAGGTAGTCAGTTGTATTCATTACTACAACTGCTGACCCCTTATCTGCTTTTTTGATGATAATTCTAGGGTTTGAGGATAGTTCCTTAAGGGGCTATCAACGTATACCGTATATTTAGTTGGTGTAGTCCACGCTAGGTGGCTTGCGTAGAAGCGTATATTTGTTGCTACGCACGGACTTTTTGGCAGTATTTACAAACATGTTTAACTACGTCACACAGCAAGGCTAGTACGTTTACTACGCTTGTCCTTTTATATTTAGAGTACTGTGTATCTACATTTTAATCAACAGGCAAGAAAACACACTCATATTTGCTTTGCAAAGCTGCAGTGATAGGACAGGTATTGTTTTTATACTGTGCAATATAACAGCTACAGAGTGAAGAATGAGGCAATTTATAAATTTACTGTAAACTGAAAGCCACGTGTACTTATTTACGTACCTTCAAAGAACAAGGGATTTTTTTTACACGTAATTGGACTGTTTTGCTTGCATCAGTTATATTATCAAGCTTTGTTTCCTATTTTTCATTTATCTTATAATTCACTTCTAAAGTTTCTCTTCAAGATACATCTACCAGTGATTTTCAAAAATAAAATTATAAATTAATACGCTCTCCCACAGCCATTAGTACTGGCAGATATTGCTCCCTTAGCAACAGAAGTACACCAGTCTATCGGGACATAAAATAAATACTTAGAAGTTGTATATGAGGACACTGTGGATGCCAAAGTCGTAGAAATACATGAGCATTGTTTTGAATAAATTACATTTTTAAAAAGTACTTCCACTAGCATTTAACTAACAAATATGTACCAGTGATTCAAACCCATAGTCTTTGTGTATTAAACAAGAGGAGAGTGCCCGTGAACGGGCACTGTGTCAGCTGACTGAATGTTTTTGATTTGTGATGGTGATAATGAGAGGAAAGCATAATTATCAGGGAAAGGGCTGTACAGAAATACAGTAAATGGTAACTGAACAGCATGTTCGAAAGATATTCCGAAGCTGACAGAAGAAAAGGACAAAAAAGTTGTGCCCTGCAAATGGTATTATGAAATAAAGTAACAAGGTAATTGTTTAAGTGTAAAAAGTAGGTTAAAAATATTTAAAGAAATACTATAAATGCAATATCCTCGTTCGACCATGAAGAAGGGGTCCAAAGGTCAAATCTGACCATACCAAAAGATTCCCAGCCAAAGAATTTAGGATGGTTTACCATCCCAAACCTCTCGGACCAATAATAAGTGAGTCATAGGCACTTTTTAAGTTTGGCTATCCTTGTTTGACCTTGAAGGAGGGGGTCCAAGGTCAAATCCGACCACACAAAAAAATTCCCAGCCCATGATTTCCTGTAGCTTGTTTACCATCCCAAACTTGTAGGACCAATAATAAGCGAGTTCTAAGCAATTGTAAGTTTGGCTATCCTCAATTGACCTTGAAGGAGGGGTCCCAGGTCAAATCTGACCACACCAAAAGAATCCCAGCCCATGATTTCCTATATGTTGGTTTACCATCCCAAACCTCCAAGACCAATAATACGCGAGTTATAAGCACTTTAAGTTTGGCTATCTTCGTTTGACCTGGAAGGAGGGGTCTAAGGTCAAATCCGACCACACCAAAAGATTCCCAGCCCATGATTTTCTATAGGTTGGTTTTCCATTCGAAACCTCTAGGACCAATAATAAGCGAGTTATAAGCACTTTTAAGTTTGGCTATCCTCATTTGACCTTGAAGGAGGGGTCCAAGGTGAAATCCGACCACACCAAAAAATTCCCAGCTCATGATTTTCTATAGGTTGGTTTTCATTCCAACCTCTAGGACCAATAATAAGCGAGTTATAAGCACTTTTATGTTTGGCTATCCTCATTTGACCTTGAAGGAGGGTTCCAAGGTCAAATCGGACCATATTAATAGATTCCCAGCCCATGATTTCCTACAGGTTGGATACAATGATTTACTCAACAGTGAGAACCTGAAAGAAGCTATTGCTCAGCTATGCCATGACATAGAGGTCTGCAATTTCACTATGTTATAGCTGACCAAAAATTATGTGAATAACATATTTAAACAAAATACTCTAAATGTAATAATTTTCAAGTTACAACTGATTTACTCAAGAGTGAGAACCTCAAAGTAACTATTACTCAGCTATGCAATGAGCTACATGTCTGAATTTTTGCACTGTTATAGCTGACCTAAAAGTAGGTGAACAACATATTTAAGCAAAATACTGTAAATGCAATAGTTTTCAAGTTACAACTGATTTACTCAATAGTGAGAACCTGAAAATAGCTATTGCTCCACTATGCCATGAGCTATAGGTCTGTAATTTCACTATGTTATAGCTAACCCCAAAGTAGGTGAACAATGTATTTTAACAAAATACTCCAAATGCAATATTTTTCAAGTTATAGCTGATTTACTCAACAGTCAGTGCCTGAGAATAGCTATTGCTCAGTTGTGCCATGAGCTACAGGTCTGTAATTTCACTATGTTATAGCTGACCCAAAAGTAGCTGAATAACATATTTGCACAAATTTCTGTAAAGGCAATAGTTTTCCAATTACAACTGATTTACTCAACAGTGAGAACTTCAAAGTAGCTATTACTCAGCTATGCAATGAGCCACAGGTCTGGAACTTCACTATGTTATAGCTGACCCCAAAATAGGTGAATAACATATCGCAACAAAATACTCTAAATGCAATAGTTTTCAAGTTATAAGTGATTTACTCAACATTGAGAACGTCAAAGTAGCTATTACTCAGCTATGCAATGAGTCACAGGTCTGGAACTTCACTATGTTATAGCTGACCCCAAAATAGGTGAATAACATATTGAAACAAAATACTCTAAATGCAATAGTTTTGAAGTTATAAGCGATTTACTCAACAGTGATAACCTAAAAGTAGCTATTACTCAGCTATGCCATGAGCTACAGGTCTGAAATTTTACTATGTTATAGCTGACCCAAAAGTAGCTGAATAACATATTTATACTAAATTCTCTAAATGCAATAGTTTTGCAATTACAACTGATTTACTCAATAGTGAGAACCTCAAAGTAGTTATTACTCAGCTATGCAATGAGCTACAGGTCTGAAATTTTACTATGTTATAGCTGACCCAAAAGTAGGTGAACAACATATTTAAGCAAAATACTGTAAATGCAATAGTTTTCAAGTTACAACTGATTTACTCAATAGTGATGACCTAAAAGTAGCTATTACTCAGCTATGCCATGAGCTACAGGTCTGAAATTTTACTATGTTATAGCTGACCCAAAAGTAGCTGAATAACATATTTATACGAAATTCTCTAAATGCAATAGTTTTCCAATTACAACCGATTTACTCAATAGTGAGAACTTCAAAGTAGCTATTACTCAGCTATGCAATGAGCCACAGATCTGAAACTTCACTATGTTATAGCTGATCCCAAAATAGGTGAATAACATATTGAAACAAAATACTCTAAATGCAATAGTTTCCAAGTTATAAGCGATTTACTCAACAGTGATAACCTAAAAGTAGCTATTACTCAGCTATGCCATGAGCTACAGGTCTGAAATTTTACTATGTTATAGCTGACCCAAAAGTAGCTGAATAACATATTTATACGAAATTCTCTAAATGCAATAGTTTTCCAATTACAACCGATTTACTCAATAGTGAGAACTTCAAAGTAGCTATTACTCAGCTATGCAATGAGCCACAGATCTGAAACTTCACTATGTTATAGCTGATCCCAAAATAGGTGAATAACATATTGAAACAAAATACTCTAAATGCAATAGTTTCCAAGTTATAAGCGATTTACTCAACAGTGATAACCTAAAAGTAGCTATTACTCAGCTATGCCATGAGCTACAGGTCTGAAATTTTACTATGTTATAGCTGACCCAAAAGTAGCTGAATAACATATTTATACGAAATTCTCTAAATGCAATAGTTTTGAAGTTATAAGCGATTTACTCAACAGTGATAACCTAAAAGTAGCTATTACTCAGCTATGCCATGAGCTACAGGTCTAAAATTTTACTATGTTATAGCTGACCCAAAAGTAGCTGAATAACATATTTATACGAAATTCTCTAAATGCAATAGTTTTTAAGTTACAAGTGATTCTACTCATGATGGAAGTTACTGAAAAGCCCAAAAGTAGCTATTACTCACTTAGCTATTGAGACAGGCACCCAACTTACTCACCATATTGTAGCTATGAAAAAAGTAGCTGAATAACATATTTTAACAAAATGCTCTAGATGCAACAGTTTTCAAGTTATAAATGATTTTGTGCATGATTTCATGAATTTTAATGCATTAAAAATTATTAAAAAAATTTATTTAAAAAAAAGTAAGACAGATCCAGGTCTCATACTCACACAAGAGAATCTACCTCTGGCCTAGTACATATATGCAAGATATGAGAGAAATCCCTGCAATAGTCACTGAGAAAATTGTGATTAAGTGTTGAAATTTTCACACTTTTGGTGGGGGTACCCCCCTTGTAATGTCTCTAGCAAACAGACGAACAGACAGATTTGCATGCCTTGAACAATTTTTCATCCTCGATAGATAAGGTATCTTTTAAAAAAAACAGCACGTCTCTAGGCCTTGTAGTTTTGGAGGAGAAGTTGTTCACGCGGACGCGTACGCGGACGCGTACGCCCACGCCGCAGAGTGACGACATAATGTCAGCTGACTGACATAAAAATTACAAAAATATAAAAATGCCACTTTTAATGTAAAAACAAATTCATTCAAAAGTTAGCCTAGAAAACTACCGGCACATACATACGTTAAACATAAGTATTGATCTTCTCTTGCCTGCATTTTTTGTCACGTTTATAATGCATGCCTCTTTTTGAGGTGACCAAAATTAGAGCACTTTCACTGCCTTTCAGAAAATTTTTATTGCACCATTTTTTGCATATAATAAAAATAATTTAAAAGAAACTACTCTTTTAGTAGTTAGTTTGGGTTTTTTTTAAACAATTTGTCAACAGCCAAAAAAGCAAGAGTTATTAAATTCAATAAGTTTAAGTTTATAAACTGTCACACCACGGAAAATAGATGACTGTCTGTGAGGAAATGTTTCTGCACTGCATGAAATACGTCGTTACGTTGATAGCCCCTTAAGGCCTGTCCACTGTTCTTTGGTCAGGTTTGGTTGTCCCTTATTTTTGAGTCTGCTTTTCAGCAAGCCATCTTTGAATGCTCTCTGGAACACTTCCAAGGATTGATGTATCCTAGGTGGTTTCCAGGAGCTTTTATCTACAAATTTCTTGTGAATATCTTTATATGGATCTTCACTTTCTTCTAGGTTCATAGCCATAAAATCTACTATTGCCATTTCATCTTCATTAAGATCCTGAAGATGTTTATTGTCATAGTAGAAGTGATATTTAAGGCTTAGCCTACGGTGGAATTCTTTGAAGTCCAACCAGATCTGAGCCTTATTTGGTGGTCCTGGTGTGGTCACTTACATATACAAAATTTGAATGAAATTTCTCAGGTTTCTTTCAGTATACTCTATGGAAAAATAACAAACTTAAATTCAACATAATTCTTTTAAGCATGGAGTTTAAGGTCACCTTAAAATAGGGCACACCTTGAAACCCAGTTACAACCACATGCCAAATTTGAATTGAATCAATCAACCCATTTTTGAAATACTGTCCGGAAACAAAAAAACTTAAAATCAATATTAGTATGTTACTACTGGAAGTTTAAAGTCACCTCACAATTGATACTATCTGGAAACAGAGTATGCCTATACTGACCATAATGTCCTCCATTATAGCTGCTAGTGACACAAAACTGTTGCAAAATTAAACTCATAATTGACTTTTACAAAAGAGACCTTTTTTGGGTCTAGATATATGCACATGATGAATATCAATGAAAATCAATATAAATATGTTACTACTGGGAGTTTAAGGTCACGTTACAATAGGGCATACCTTGAGGACCAGTTACAGCAACATGCCAAATTTGAATTTAACCTGTCAAGCCATTTTTGAGGCACTGTCCAGAAATGAAGTTTGATCATGATGACAGAAGCCACAGGAGAGAGGACAATGCAATTCCTATATGCCCTATATGCTGGTGACACAATAACTACTAGGGATGGGTCGGTAGTTCCGATATCTCGGTATCGAGAGCAATTTTATGAAATACCGTGATGAGATTTTAAAACCGCCACTTCACTTATCAGCACATATAATGGAAGAAAGAGTTAAAATATTGTAACAAACCCACAATCTGAAGAAATTATAAGCTTTTATTCCCACATTTTCGTGCATTTTGGAGACTTTATACAGTACTAGCGATTACGTTGAGCAGAACTGCCATGTTTTCGTTACGGTTATTTATACCCTTAATCTCCCTGGTCAAAACATATAATTGAAGGAAAACTTAAAATATTGGAAACAAACCAGAAATCTGAAGAAATTCTGCACTTTTATCTCATATTTTGTGTATTTATGGACTTTTATTGCAATGTCGTTTAGAGGAACGTCCACGTTTGGTTGGGGTGTACTAAAGTGCAGAATCACAGAATCGGTACAGTTTTGCATTGGCGACCTCCCGATGTACACATTTTTGATACCGACCCATCCCAAATAACTACTTCTGAACATCCCTGAGGTTCTTTAGCTTGCACCTGGGGATAGGACCACCTGGAGAAGAAGAGGACAACCATTCTAAGTGTTCATCTGAGCCAACATGTAACGGAGACTGAAACCAGTTTCTCTGTGTTCTAAGACAAGGATGAAAATGACTAGGCCAAGTGTTAATAAAATCAAACATTTGGACAACAGGTCACATGATGGAGGTTCTACTGTATTTGGTACTTACATCACATTGTTATCCTCGCTGTTCGAGGAGATTTTCACTTTTTTTGAGGGAGATTTGCTGCTGCCTCCATTCAGTCCTGTCCTTTTCTTCCCTGATTCACTCACATACTAAGAACACAAAATTTGTATATTAGATAATGATGTCAATGTCAATTAAGATGCTGTCATATATCACCATGGAGCAATTGAAGTAGAGTTACTGTAAGTTCCACCTATTCTATATTTTAGGCAAATATCATATTAAGGACATCGGCAATTAAAGCTTTTGCAAAAATGTACACATAATCTTACCGCAACCTTTGTACATTTTCAGTGAAAATGTATTAAATTTCTTTAGTTCTACTTAATTTTCTGGTCAAAATGAAACTAAATAAACATATTTCAGTCCAAATTACTTAAAAAAAAAATGAAATAACATCTGTTTTTTAATTGTGGTGATAGCTTTTGATTTTGGTAATATACATAGGTATTATGATCCCAACTTTGAAAGGTGGTGAATTCTCTAGTCGTCACAGACAAGGATATTACCAACCTGAATACACTCCATTGTGGTTTGTCTGGAAAAAAGTGCGTTTTGATGTCCTGTATACTGTGCAGAAGCTTTGGGCTTCCTTCCTGGTGAGTTGCTATGACTACTGGTTGTTGGGACATCGTGATCATTTGTTTGCAGGAAGAATGTTCTGAATTCACCAAGATGACTGTAAGAGAGCAAATACCTATAAAAGGAAGAGAAAATAAGAGGCCAGAGCCCCATAGGGGCACAGTGTTAGCTGATTTTTGTTGCAAACAGACAGACCAGAGTAGAACTCCTTTTAGGGTTATTTCATTTTAAGAAAAGTAAACACAAGTTTCTTTGAAGGATATTTCCACTAAAATTGCAAATTTAATAAGTAAATTAAATTTTTATAAGTTAATACCCTATCCAATGGACAATTGCTTTACCGGTCGGCGCGACCGGTCCAACCAAACGTCAGAAAAAGACGTCCTGTATATACTACCGGCAGGACCGGTCACAGAGTGTGCATTCGCCAGGTGGCGCAAGGTACTTCATTTCCTGTTTATCTATTGACGTCATACCATCTTTTTCGTGTCTAATCCTAGTAAGACCCCTAGTAAGCTGATAGCGGGGCCGGTTGGGTGGGCCTTGCCTGTCCATTGGATAGGGTATTAACTTATAAAAATTTAATTTACTTATTAAATTTGCAATTTTATTGCGTTAATACATCCTATCCAATGGACAATTGCTGAATAACTACCGCTTGGTAGGCGGGTAAGCAGCTAGGGACTTATGTGAACTCATAACAACAATTTTGAACAAGCCCATTTGACCTAGGGTCAGAGAACCCTGAAAAGTCAGGGTCGGCCACTAACTCACCGGTTAACCGGGAGCCTACCGACGTTGCCCCCCCCCTTTTTCTTTCCTTCCAGAGATGGTCTGAGGAGGGAAAGACAGAGAGAGAGAGGGGCTGAGTTCAGTCCCAGAAGAAATAAACTTCCCAAAGGAAGCAAGTCACAGTTTTTTTTGTTTTTTTTTTGTTTTTTTTTTTGAAAATATATGTACACTCAACATATTTACATTATGTACATATCTAACATATTTACAATATGTACATATTTACATATATACAACATCCCCTCACTTCTGGGCCTGGTGGTGCACCTGCTGGGCAGCCACTACAGGTCCCAGGTGGAAAAGCTCTGAGTCAGCCCAGGCAACATCCTTCAAATAGAATTGGGTGAAGGTGTTGTGAGATTTCCAGTGGCAGGCTGACAAGATCTGATCTAAGGAGATCCCTGATTGGAAGGCCTTAGAAGCAGCAAAGGCCCTAACATCATGGGCTTTAACCTGATGTAAGGTGAGGGCCTCCTGGTCAGAGAGCTCATAGCACAGAACCACAGTCTGTTTGATCCATGAGGAGATGGTGGCAGGTGAGATGTCTTTATCAAAACCCTTCTTGAAGGAGACAAAGACTAACTCCTTATTCTGCCTGAGGTCTGCAGTCCTGTCCAAGTAGTAGCGCAGGGCTCTAACTGGACATAGGGACCTGTCACCCTTGAGTGACCTATCCAGAGATGGTGCCAGGGCTGGGATGACCACTGGCGCCACACTATCTGGACCTTCCTCAGCCAGCTGGTTCTTAGATAGGAAGCTGGGTGAGGGGTACAAAGACACCTTAGACCAGTCTGACTCGTGTCTGATGTTCTTATGTAACCAAGCATGGATCTCACTCCTGCGTTTACCTGAACCCAAGGCCAGCAAGAAAACAGTCTTGAAAGTCAAATGTTTCAAGGAGGACTCTTTCAGGGGTTCAAAAGGAGCCTTTGTGAGCTGATGCCCCTCCTGCCTTTAGGTCTGTCTCTATGGAAACTATCCAGGAGACGAGTGAGATTCTCATCTTTGCCGACATTAATGGTGGAATTGCCCAGTTTGTCAGCAATGGCGGATCTGTAGCCATCAATAGTGCCTGGTTGTAACTTCTTGTCCTGAAACAAGTGCAGGAGGAAGTTAGCAATGGCTTTCAGAGGTGGTGCCCTGAAGTCCACCTGATTACTGAGGCACCACTTTGTAAAAATGGTCCACTTTGCCTCATAGACAGATCTGGTTGATCTTCTTTGAGGAGCCTCAATTCGTGCTGCCACTGCCTCAGAGAAGCCTTGCTCCTTGATTGCTGAGGCTCTAGGAGCCAGGCATGTAGGTTCAGATTCGACAGGTTCCTGTGAAGAACCTGGTTGAATGGCTGAGACACTAGGTTGGGTAGGTTGGGCAGACACAGTGGGATCTGGCTTGACATTGCTACCAGGTCCCAAAACCAGGGCATGTTGGGCCACCCTGGGGCAATCAGAATTATTCTGTTGCAGGGGTAGTCCTGGAGCTTCTCCACCACTTTGCCCAAGATGGCTGCCGGTGGGAAGGCGTATGGGTCCAGGTCCTCCCAGGAGAGACTGAGTGCATCCACTGCCCAAGCCTGGGGGTCTGGCACCGGTGACACAAACTGAGGCAGTTTGTTGTTGAACCTGGTGGCAAACAGGTCCACTTGTGGCTGGTGCCACCTTGCGCATACGGCTTGGAATACTGCTGGATGAAGTGACCACTCTGTTTGAATGGTCTGGCCAAGTCTGGATAGCTTGTCTGCTATCACGTTCAGCCGGCCGGGGATGTGACGTGCCCTGAGGGTTACCTGCTGTCTGGTGCACCAGGACAGGATTCTCCACAGTAGGGCACACAGTGACCCCGACTTCATCCCCCCTTCTTTGTTGATATAGGCAACCACTGTTGTGTTGTCTGTAGCTATCAACACAGTCTTGTTGCAGACCAGGGTTCGAAACTCCTTTAGAGCTAGAAAAACTGCTTTTAGCTCTAAGTGGTTTATGTGCAACTTGCTTTCTGGAAGGGACCAGGTTCCCCTTGCAGTATGGTCGTCCAAGTGAGCGCCCCACCCTTCGTTTGATGCGTCTGTAAAGATCTGCAGAGCATGTTTTAGAGGGTGTAATGGTTGACCTAGTAGCACATTGCTTTCCTCCAGCCACCACCTTAGATGAGGGTGGAGGGACTTGGGGACCGGGATCACCTTTTCCAGTGACTCTGGGACCCTCCAATTGTTTTTCAAGTGCCACTGTATGGGTCTCATGTGGAGTCGCCCTAAGTGGACTTGTTTTTCTGTTGCTGTGAGGAGACCTATGAGGGACATGAATTTCCGGACCGGACAAACCGGATCCGACATCATTGATCTGATCTTGTCTGTCAAGGCCTGCCAACGTTCTTCTGTTGGTCTGACCTTGCCCTCTTTCAGGTCGAACTGGTAACCTACGAAGTTGAAGACCTGTTTGGGTGTCAGTTCTGACTTTTCCTTGTTCACCAGCCACCCTAGCTCCTGACAAAGTGTGACCAGGGTTTGAGTATGCTGGAGACAGGTGTTGAGGGTAGAGGCTCTCACCAGCCAGTCGTCTAGGTACTGGTGGATTCTTATACCCTGTCGTAAGGCCATGAGCTTGACCTCTTTGGCCACCACTGTGAACTCCATGGGTGCTGTGGAAAGACCAAAGGGCAGGGCCTTGAACTGGTAGGATTGGCCCTGAATGTGAAAACGCATGTACTTCCTGGACTGACTGTGAATTGGAATGTGGAAGTATGCGTCTTTGAAGTCTATTGAGGTGACCCACTCCCCTACCTGTAGGGAGCTTCTTATGGTTTCTGGAGTCTCCATTTTGAACGACTCTGTGTTTAAAAAGATGTTCAAAGTGCTCAGGTCCAGGATAGGTCTCCACCGGTTGTTGGGTTTGGGAACCAAAAATAGCCGGTTGTAAAACCCTAGGGAGGTCTGATTTGTTACCGGTTCCACTGCATTTTTGTTTGTTAGCTGAGCCAGTGCCTCCAAAAGGAGGGACTGTCTTTGGGGGTTTACATACTTGCTGATGACCATTGGTGACCTGGTTAGGTTGGGTCTGAACCGGAAGGGAAGGGTGTAGCCCTCTCTCAGTATTCTGATAACTTTTGGACTCGAACCCAGAGTTTCCCACTTCTCCCAAAACTGCTGAAGCCTTGCCCCTACAGGAAGATTTGTGACAACAGTTGGGACATTTGTGACAATTTTTACAGAACTCAAGTGATCTACACAGGAAACATCGTTCACATGGTTTATTTCTCTGATAGATTGACAATAAACGGGATTTACACCTTTCTTTTGCGGTGACCCGCTGGCAAAAGGAACACTTGCAACAAAAGAGTTTACATGTGATAACACAGTCTCGCTCTTGCTTGTCACTGGTGGTGGTGGGTTCAAACCCTTCATCTTGTCGGATACATTTACAGAGTTCACCAATCCGACCACATTTGAAACACAGTAATTGTCATTTATGCTTTTTAAATCCCCTGGCCGGCTTCTGGCTGAAGTTTGAGGCTTTACCACCACCTTTCTGAGCAGTTTGCCGGTCTCTAATCTGCTTCCATGCCGGTGTAGTGGGCTTCCGGTCCGGCTGGTGAGGGGTTCGATTGGAGGGGACGTATGGATGAAAACGTCCAGGTTTCCTCTGTGTGGTACCAGCAGAACGCCTCTCTTCACTACGTAAGATCTCCTCTTCAGCCTTGACCAGTAAGCTGTCCGGGAAGAGTGAGAGTTGGTGGACTGGAGACGTGCGTAAGGCAGACAAGGTGTCAGGTTTAACTCCACCTCGTATGAACTCTAAATAACTGTCCCGACGGGCCAGGGTGAGATTAGCCATGCTGATAAAAACTCCCTCTGAGAGATCCTGCATGGTACGCTGCATAGCCTGTGAAATTGACCGGTTAAATGTAACCAGACACTCCAGTTCCTCAACAGCCTGTTGTTGTTTCTCAGCACTTTTGCCCTTTGAGGAATCGAACCTGAGGGACTTCAACTGGGTGACCATGGAGTCCTGTACTTTCGTGAGGCATCTAGATAGGCCAGCAGCGTGATTACACATCACTGATTGCTCTCTGAAAGACCTCTCCCACCTTCTAAGGGTGTCCTGGCTGAAAGTCCGGGAAGCTGGAGCAGAAGGTAAGCTGCGCCTTGCAACTCTAGAAAACATACTGTTAAGTTTTGCCGGTTCCGGAGACCAGTCACCAACAGCCTGGGTAGACGTATCCTTCTTAACAGCTTGCATGTCGTACCACTTTGAAGTACGGGGTGTCTTGACAAATTGATCACGCAGCAGTCCACTGGTTTCTGTATTCCTGGAAGGATAACCTTCAGCAATAGTTACATTTAGTTTCTCCAGCTTTTTACAAAGCCATTCATCCACCGGCAATTTAACTGACACTTTACCGGTAGTCTTCACTCTGGAACCGGCAAAGGGATTGTCATCCATAGATGCAGCTGAGGTGTCATAATCCGGGATTTGATGCCAGCCCATGAAACTCCTCACCCCTCTCAAGGTTTCCTGGTAATTGGCATCTTCAGAGAGGTCCTGGTCAGTGTTTGTTTCCGGTACATCACCCTGGTAGTGAACACTAGCCGGTGAAGCCGGTTCCGCATCCAACTCAGCCTCACTGTCAGATTCCCTAGCAACCTCAGTATTCTGGCCAATGGGAGGCGACTGGTTAGACAGCGTAGTTTCATAACCGGAAGGCAGAACCTCAGGACCCGCACCGGGAGCCTGTGGAGGCTGGGTGGCAGTCCCTGCACCGGGAACCAGTAAAGGTTGGGTGGCAACAGTCTCAGAGGTACCGGGGCCCTGAACAGGGTAGGTAGCACTCTCATTCACTTCCTTCACAGCTTGTGTACCGGGAACCCCCAGAGGAGGTTGGGTAGCCGTCAACTGCGTAGCAACGTCACCAGTGCCCTCAGAAAACATAACACTAGTAGAAGCACCCGGATCAAAGAAGGGGTGTTCTCTGGGCACCACAGAAGCAGAATTCACCGGTCTCACAGGAACAGCAAATGACTGGTTAATCAGCATTGCTTCCAGACGGGAAAATCTCTCACTCCACTTGTCATCAAGGGACATGAGGTCTTGAAGTGGGCTTACTGCTGTGCTTCCGTTTACTAGACCTTGGGGAGCCATCAGAACGCTTCTTCTTCTGCTTGGGTGTAGAATCAACAGGAGACTGCTTTCCTGAATTAACAGGACCCAGCAGTGAAACCTCAGACGGATCAACAAGCTTGGGAGACGTACTTGTCAAATCTTCAGATTTCTTCTGGCTAGAGCGTTCTTGCCATTCCTTGTAGGTCGGGGTTGCTAACTGGTGGATCTGAGCAGGCGTAAACGCCTTACAGATACTACAATCCAACTTCTTCACACAGGGGTCGTCTCCCACCCCCTTGTCACGACAACGCGCGCATTTCTTATGGTTGTCGAAAAGGGCCATAACGTGCCCGCAAGAACCTCGTTTCTGTCCAGGAGACGACATAATGATCAGTAACGTTGTAGAATTACTCCGTACTAATAAAAAACAAGAAACTTGGAAGAGTTCGTTGTAAAACTTCAAAAACGTATCTCTGAAGAAAATCTTCTGCACACTCTTTCGCGCCAAACGAAAAAGATGCTATGACGTCAATAGGTAAACAGGAAATGAAGTACCTTGCGCCACCTGGCGAATGCACACTCTGTGACCGGTCCTGCCGGTAGTATATACAGGACGTCTTTTTCTGACGTTTGGCGGGACCGGTCGCGCCGACCGGTAAAGCAATTGTCCATTGGATAGGATGTATTAACGCAATAAAAACTACAATTACTTGGAATTCCCAGTTGAGTTCACATGATTTTTAGTCTTCCAAGCCTCGACTTACAATTATTTAAGTCTATATGTAAAATATAAGATTAGCTAAAAAGGGACGGGAAGGAGGGGGGAGCATTGATTACAAATTCCAGAATCTTAAGAGATTATTATAAGGATTTATCAAGAAGAAGAAACAGCACACAATGAACACAAAATTATGTCAAGAATATATGAACACAGTAATTTTTGTTATCTTACAAAGCAAATGTACAAAGCACGATCATGTTATACAGATTATGTATTTATGTTATCAGTACATCTAGTAATTTAGTGTAGATGCTTCAAGGTAGTTATAGCCCAATACTTCTTCAGCTGTAATATTCCCAGTTTAATAAATAAGTACCTCAGTAATGGATGCCACAAAAGGCCACAACCTTACACAAATATGTTGATGCCTGCTAGGGGAGGAAGAATACTGAAAATTAAAATTCTTGGCATTTATTTTGGAGAATCTAGATTATTGATTTCCACCAACAATGCTAATTAGTGCTGGGAAATCATTAATACTTCTTGTACATACTTCCAGTCCATACTTAAAGTGTGCCGTCTTTCTTAGCTGTAACATTTGAAACATTTTAGGGCACTTTTCTTGACCCACAAGATTATGTGTATATCCAAAAAAAAAACCATTCTATTTCAAGAATATATTGCTTCTGTTAATATTTTTGCTAGATTGGGTCAGTATTGGAGGTCGCCAATGCAAAACCATTCGCATTGCAAATGCGAACGATTCAGGGGCTCCGTGTTTTAGTATACACCTACTTAAACAGATTAGATAGATTAGATTAGATTAAACAGGCCACTAACAGGAAGCAATACTCGCAAAACCAAAACACTGATGTTTCCTCTAAATGAAATCGCAAAAACAAAGTCCCACATGTCCAAAAATATCAGATACAAGTGTGCCATTTCTCCAGATTGCTGGTCTGTTTCACGTATTTTAAGTTTTCCTTCGAATATATATGTTGACGAGCAACGCGGAGGTTATGAAGTGTCACAACTTATTTTCTACAAAATCGTAATTAAAGTCCTCCAATGCACAGTATATGGGATTAAAGTGCATAATTTCTTCAGATTTCTGGTGTACAATATTTCAAGTTTTCCTTCAATTATATGTGTTGATAAGCAAAGCGGCGGTTGTAAAATCTTGTCATGGTATTTCATTAAAATGCTCTCAATACTGAGACACCAGGCCTAACGACCCATCCTTAATTTTTACACAAAAACATGGATAAGTCTGATATTAAAACCATTAAAACCAGAATGTGCAATAGACAAGATTCTGGTTCATAAAGGATAGAATGTTAGCTACATTACAGTTCGATCATTGAACCAACACTTTTTAAACCATTAAAAACACATAATCTACCATAAAATCTTGTCACTGTGTTGAAAACAAGGTAAAAATAAAACATCTATAAATATTTTGGAAAAATTATCCATTTTCAAAAAAAAAATGAAGTTACAAAGTTGAGCAAATGTGGCATCTTTTGTACAGTGCTGGTGATTTCTAAATGTTTGCGGAGTCTGAATTTCAGACATTTGAACCAAACTTTGTTTTTAGGGCAGTAACGAGCAAACTATTGAACTTCTACAAACACCATTGCAGTACTAATTAAAACCCATGTTATATATCTATTATTTAAAACGAAATTACCTGAGTACTTGTAATACTGAGTTCATGTAACAAGTATTTCCCAGATTCCGCAAGCCTGTCACCCCTGGAATAAATGGTCCCTTTCGTTTCCCTGGAGACAAGAGGTTCCCTGAGCTTTTGGATATAGATGACGAGGATCTTTGGAGATGTGGTAAGCGTTTTTCTTTCACTTCCTGATCAAGTTTAAGTACTTTCTCCTCTTCCTCCTGCATTGTGAGACAAGCATATAAATAAGAACCCCAGCTCACAAATACAACTAAATGGGCGATAACGTTTAGATTTGGGAAAATCTAATGCTGGTGTTCCACTGGAGCTGACCTGTTGGTAACTAAGTATTTTTGGAGGGTCGGGAGCAATGTTTACATAGTCGGTTAGGGTTGGTTGTAGTCTCCGGGCCTGTTGGGGAGAGTCGGCAAAATATCAAACATGTTTGACATTTCCCCGACTCTTGTTACTGACCTAGGCTCCCCCCCCCCCCCCCCCCCCCCCAGTAACAGGCTTGTCCTAGTCACTTAATGCCTTGTCTTATCACTTCCAGGCTTATCTGTATCACCTCCAGTCTTGTCCTATCATGAAACCAACTTGTCTTTTGTCACTTTGGTGGTGTTCATTCGCAGTCCATTTCCAGCATGATGTGTAATAAAAATATTACCAAGAATTATGTAAAGAATGACCAAAATAGTGTAAGTAATCATAATTTAGAAGTTAACATGTATGCTGTAAATAATTGAGAAACCTGAAATATTGTTTTTATTTGGTCACATAATAATCAAACTCTCCGCCTATTTCAACAATCAACAAATCGAGAAAATTAGGTCAAGGACAGTCGACAGACTATTTGGATCCCATCACATGATAATTTTTCTCATTGTAAAACCCATAAGCAATTTCTGGGAAAAAGAGGGATCAAGTGTCGACCAATCAACAAATAGTAATAGGTCAATAGTAAATATTTTAATCCCATAACGTGATGAGAACTACTGCATGTTTACCTTCACGTCCAATGTAGGGTCTTTCCCAAAGGCTCGAAATTATCTGGTATAAATATGAAGAGAAATTGCTGAGGGATGGAATTTTGAAGGGGTCTTTCCCGGAGGTTCAAACTTGGGAGTACAAAAGCTGGGAACAGGCAATAGAGCCTTCATTGTTATGCGAGATATTGTCAGAAGCACATCTTCCTCTGCTTGTTTGAGAAGAAAGTACCATTTTTAATGAAAATTTTCTATTTTAAGTGGCTTTTTCCATCATAATCTGAAGCAGACATACATTGATTTATTTCTTATATAATATTACAGCAAAAAAACTTGGAAACTATATATTGGACGTTTAAGTCACATGATGGGACCCAAATATTAAGCCTTGACCTAGTTTCAGATTTGTTTATTGGTCGACACTTGATCCTCTTTTTTTCCCAAAAATTCATCAAAAAGTGTAATGACAGTGCCGACTGCAAGACAAGTCTGTATGGATCAAGTCAGGTTGGGGAGGTGAAACCGACCCAGATTTTCCCCACCTTTTTTGTGGATTTTTGTCCCGACCCTTGACTTATGCAGCCGCCCCTAGAGTCATAGGGTCGGCTGTAGGCTCGGCTCCGGTGGAACACCAGCATAAAAACAACTTCAGCTGTAAGAAGAATACAGTAAAATCCAATCAAGTGAGTTCTCAGTGGTTTAGTGGTCAATGAGTTTGATACTGATCGCTTGCCTCCATTTTTGACTCATGGATTCACATTCAGATCATAGCAACATGTGAGAAATATTGATGATTTAGGCTGTTTAACGGGATATATAAAACCTAATTGTGACCTAAATTTAAATTACTCCTGAAGTAAAAGAAGAAAGCTGCTTTTGGACAGCAATAATGACGTATCTCTAATGAAACAGAAGGTAAAGTCGATGAACATGAAAAGGAGACTTCTGTAGTATATTACACAAATGTCTTTGGGACTGAGATACTTATTTTACTTTAAAAGGTTGGGCTACCCCTTTTGTGTCATCTACATATTGTAATGCCTTCAAATACATTCTAGATGTTAAAATGTGTCCTAGAAATCAATTTACCATTAACTCTGTATCATAGTGGAGGGACAGTATACAATCGCAGTTGGTCACTGGCCTGAATTTCTCATGATCAATAATTCTTAAATCTTATCTTTCTCTATATATTAAGAGAAAGGGAAGATTTAATTTGAATAATCGATTATTAGCAATTCAGTCATTAAATTTTGGGTTTGATGTTTGGTATTTCTTCCAGCTAGGGAAGTTCAATCTAGTTCGTTCATGGAACCAATGTTTTCAAAACCACCAAAAATGCAGAAATCTAAAACAAATCACTTTGTTGAAAATATGGTAAAAATATAAATCCCATACATATTTTAGATAAATTTCACCATAGTCTCAATAAAACACAAGTTTTATAGATGAGCGAAAATAGGATCCTTTGGCATGTGGTGTGCTGTTGGTGATTTCTAAACGCTTTGTAGAGTCCGAATTTCAGATGTTTCAACTGACTTCAATTTTGAAGCAGTAAACGATCAAACTGTTACAAACATGGTCACAGCTCTAGTGAGTGCACATGAAGATCTGTGTAACTTTAAATACTTGAGGCATTTTTATATTTAATAAATGGATAGATCTGTCATAACCTGTTATTTTCCTTAACTATGTTTACTGCTATATTTACAGGACCTGAGCATTTTTGGTAGAAATAATATGTTGGAAACTTAGAAACCAACGAAATTCTTACCAGATTGAGACATAATTTATCGCAAAAGGTGTTTTATCATAATGACCAACAACAAAGTAAAATAATCATTTCTGGTTCGATCATCGGTCGGCAAAATTAGGTGATTATTTGACCATGAAAAAAAAAAATTGGGGGCGATTCCCGGCTCTACTACATATTAATTTTATTTGTTGTGTGGGAAAATTAGTGTGGCCTACTGATTATTAGTTTTCTAGGGCTTTAAATTGACTCATATATATTGTGGCCGTTTTCATACTTTTCCTGTAGAATCTGGATAGCGAGTACACCGACATATCTGCAAAACTAAACCTGGACAAAATGAAGTCTTACCAGCTTTTTCTGGAGTGCAGGTGTACTTTGTTTCCATGCACTAAATGCTCTTGCTATGAGGTAGTAACTGGAAATACAACACAGCACTGTTAAATATAATTTACGACAAAGTAATACTCATCAAACACAGCAGTTAAATATTGCTAAGCTACATCTTGAAGACACTGGTAAAGTGCTGAATCAGAATTTTCTCAATTAAAAGAGTTTTTGTGAACTTGTGTCCAAATTTTGTACAAATTTGTATGAATCCAACATAATGTAGGTACCTTGTGCGCCATCTTTAAACTACCAAATGCACCTACATTTTTTCTGTTTAAATTAGGTAAGTGACACAGTAACCAGATAGAAAAGATTTATCGAAAACTGAGTACAAATCAGCAAACCGGGTTCTCTTAAAACTATTGAAATATTGTTTATTTCCACAAATAACTACTGACAGTAAAATTTTAGTTTCAGTCAGATATGTCTAAATAATAATGTGTTGCTTAATTTCCTTATATTCAAAGGCCCCTGAATTTTTGGGGGGATAAATTTGTTCACGTTGAGCACCATATTTGCTTTGCTGCCAATTCTAGTTTGTAAAACTACAAAAATGTGAGCACCTAGAATTGGGATGGCCATGATAATATGGATATCCAACCCCCATTTATCCCCCCACTACCAAGTTACATCCCTTCCAAGAACAGAGAAATACTTGCTTTAAATGCCATTTAAAACCAAAGAATTACCGTCTAAACCAGAGTATTGTGTGATTCCTGTCTTGCTCTCTGAGACGTCTGTGGTACCTAATTTCAAGATGAAAACAATATTAAAACAATATTGTAAATATTGTTACAGTTTATTGCATAATACACAATAGAATCTCTATTATCTGATCCTCCATTATCCAAACTTTTAATTATCCGACCAGACCGACCTCAAACTCACTCATCCAACTCCATTTAAACTCGTTATTTTAGCCCTTCTATTATCTAACCTTATTAATGTTACTCCCCCAAGAGGGTGAGACAACAGAGATTCTACTGTATATAGGGATTACTTATGAAAACATTATCAATTTGAAAGAATATCATACCAGTAGTTTATACAGAAAGCAGTCTTACTTCAACTGTTGAATGACTAAAAATAGCAAAAATTCAATATCTAGCCTTAAGTTTTCATTCTGATATTCCCCACTTATTTCAGTTCCAGAACATGAAATATTATTATGCCAATGCCACTAACACTGGCTACCTCCACTATGGAGGTTATATAAATGTTGGTGCATGTTTATTTGCAAAATAACACGGCAAGTTATGGATGGATTTTGATGATATTTCCAGGAAATGTTAACAATGGCACAAGGAATAGATGGTGGGTGGTTGTGGTATTGGTGATCCAGATCACTGTCTGGAGCCGAGAATTTTTTACAGGATTTTTTTGCGTATTTGTTGTCTGTTTGCAAACAATATTAATATTCTAAATAGAAAACAACTATACATCACAATTAAGAGGAATGCAAAACCTGAATTAGTGTTTCAGAATCATTCTTAATCTGAGAAATAATAGTGACATCACTACATCAGAACTAATCAAACATAAATTCCAACAGTAAATTTCACATAAAGAGACCGCCAAAGGAAAATTCTACCAAACAGAATTCAACCTGATGCATTATTTACAGGAGAGTGATGATGTATCACTTGACACAAAGGAATGTAACATTACATACTGTGTTACTGTATGTTAAACTTCAAAATGGATAAATGTACGTACAAAATTGTACACTTAACAGAAAAGTGACTAATTTAAGGAAAGTTCCATGCGGCTGATCTCAAAAACAATCAAGGTCGAGTACAGCAATGGGTGTAGATCCTTAAGATCATCTATTATCAGCTGTTAAGATGAAGCTATTAATTATCTTATATGTGGAACATAAATTTACCTGGCAAGTCTATATGTATGTATCCAATGATTTGTAGTGATATAGACATCAAAATGCCTGTGAGTCTATATTATGTATTTGTAAATTATCGGAAAAGTATACATTATTACAGCAGAATATACACAAAAATGCTGCACACTAAATAATCTCTACTGTTGATTCTCTCCAAATTACAATAGGACAGAGAATTATAATAATTAAAACTAGAAAAAGGACGCATCTGTGGCCAGATGCTGGATGTATACACCGACAAAGGCCAACTAACATAGTTTAGAAGATAAAAAGCATTTTTCGTTAATAAGCAAGCTGAAAGCACTTTTAAGTTTGGCTACCCTTATTTGACCCTGTACCAGGGGCCCAAGGTGAAGTCTGACCACATCAAAAGATTCGCAGCCCATGATTTCCTATAAGTCGTTTTGACATTGCAAACCTCTAGGACCAATAATAAGCAGGAGGGGCCCAAGGTCAAATCTGCAGATTTGCAGCCCATGACTTCCTATAAGTTGTTTTCATATTAATGAGTTATTTGAGAAATACTGGCTATCTGCAATACTTGTAGAGATAATTCGCATTTACTCATTTTGAGTAGGTGAATAATTAGCTACGGGTCTGAAACTTCACCAAGTGAAAGCTCTCTCAAAAGTAGGCGAATGAGTTATTTGAGAAAAATTGGCTACCTACAATACTTTTAGAGATAATTCGAATTTACTCATTTTCAGTAGGTGAGTAATTACCTACGGGTGTGGAACTTCACCATGTGAAAGCTGTCCCAAAAGTAGATGAATGAGTTATTTGATAAAAATTGGATATCTGCAATACTTTTAGAGATAATTAGTATTTACTCATTTTGAGTAGGTGAATAATTAGCTACTGGTCTGAAACTTCACCAAGTGAAAGGTCTCCCAAAAGTAGGTGAAGGAGTTATTTGACAAAAATTGGCTATCTGGAATACTTTTAGAGATAATTTGCATTTACTCATTTTCAGTAGGTGAGTAATTACCTACGGGTCTGAAACTTCACCAAGTGAAAGCTCTCCCAAAAGTAGGTGAATGAGTTATTTGAGAAAAATTGGCTATCTGCAATTAGAGCTGTAATCAACAGTGATTTTTGTAGATCGACGCTCGCTTGTTAGATGCGAGTTGAACTCGAGTTGAACTCGAGTAAATGACACAAATATAAACAAGATGCACTCAGAGAGAGCAAAACGCTCGACTCTTAGTGACCAGTCTCTCAAGTGATATAAAGTATTGTACGGAAGACAATAAAATAAAACCAAACATGTAAATTAACCTTCATAGAAATATCAAGTAGAAAGCTAAAGTCATTAAAAATACATTGAAATGGGATCTCTGAAAAATCATGATTTTTTTGTATCCAAAATAAGATTCAGATCTTTCTTTTAGTAACTTCTTCCTTCAGTCAGGTCCTAACCACAAATTTTTAAATAAAGATCTGTTCATTAGTTCTAGAGTAATTTAATCACACACACACAAAAAAACAAAAAAACAAAGAGACAAACAATTAGCACACAAAAATATAAACTGCTGGTGGAGGTAAAAATATTGCTTAAAGATCACTTCTTGGTGAAAATCATGCATGGTAATTTTTTGTGATGGACTGTCAAGGTATTGAAAGAAAAAAGAGAAAATAAAACAGAAATAATAATTAATAAAAATAATGAATATATCACCTCCCTCTTTATTATGTTTATGTCAATTTCAAGCCATAAAATGAGAAGAAATATTTTTACTTAAAGTCAGCAAGTATCACAAGCTAGGTTTGTGACCTCACAATGACAGTTGCATTGTGACATCACTGAGTGATGACATCATCAGAAAGTAAAATATTGATTTTTGACGTATGTGATGAAGAGAAGCAGTTTCACTGTGAATTCCCTATTAAAAATAAGAAAAACTCTCTCCTGGCTTTAATTTTCAAGCAAATTACACCAAATTTGGCAGAATCTGTCTGTGCCCCATGAAATACCTTCCCACCAAATTTGAAATTGATTGATGTTGTAGTTTTTGAGTTATAAGGGAAAAACGGTGCACAGACAGGGAAGCAGATTTCACTGTAAAAGCCCAATTACAAATAAGAAAAACTCTCTCCTGGCTTTAATTTTCACACAAATTACACCAAATTTTCAAGAATCCGTCTGTACCCCATGAAATATCTGCCCACCAAATTTGAGCTTGATTGGTGTTATAGTTTTTGAGTTATAAGGGCGAAACGGTGCACAGACAGACAGACAGACGGACAGACAGAAACAAACTGATCACAATAACCCTCTCCTATCGTCGAGCGTTAATAAAATAATAATGTCCAAATATTGTCATCAAGGGATCCGCCATTGACGTATTTAGTACCATTTTATTGCAAGGAAATATATTCTGTTGCCGGTTAAATTGTACAGGTATGTATGACCACATTATGGAACATCCACGTAAATAAGGAAATAAAAAAACGGCCATTGCTCATTGAATTTTTTGTCTTTATGGTTAGATAAATTGTAAAAGTGCTGGTTTTATAACAAGACTAGTATATCATAATTTATTTCTTAAAAACTCGAGTTTAAATTACGTAAATCGATGTGGTCCCAAATATCGCCCACTGAGTTACGACTCGAGTTTCGGTCAACTCGCTACAGCACTATCTGCAATACTTTTAGAGATAATTCGCATTTACTCATTTTGAGTAGGTGAATAATTAGCTACAGGTCTGAAACTTCACCAAGTGAAAGGTCTCCCCAAAGTAGGTGAAGGAGTTATTTGACAAAAATTGGCTATCTGGAATACTTTTAGAGATAATTTGCATTTACTCATTTTGAGTAGGTGAATAATTAGCTATGGGTCTGAAACTTCACCATGTGAAAGCTCTCCCAAAAGTAGATGAAGGAGTTATTTGATAAAAATTGGATATCTGCAATACTTTTAGAGATAATTCGCATTTACTCATTTTGAGTAGGTGAGTAATTAGCTACAGGTCTGGAACTTCAGCATGTGAAAGCTCTCCCAAAAGTAGGTGAATGAGTTATTTAAGAAAATTTTGCTATCTGCAATACTTTTAGAGAAAATGCAGAATTACTCATTTTTAGTAGGCAAGTAATTTAGCCACAGGCCTAATTTAGACATAAAGCCTACCAATAGAATACTGTGGTGCACCCTCTAATATACCTTGCAAACTTGAGAAGGCTAGCTATAATATTTTTTTCGTTAGAGCGGTAATGGTGAAATCTCTCTACACACTGCGGCTATCCAGTGGATACAATGATTTACTCAACAGTGAGAACCTGAAAGTAGATATTGGTAAGCTATGCCATGACATAGAGGTCTGCAATTTCACTCTGTTATAGCTGACCAAAAATTATGTGAATAACATATTTAAACAAAATACTGTAAATGTAATAGTTTTCACGTTATAACTGATTTACTCAACAGTGATAACCTCAAAGTAGCTATTACTCAGCTATGCAATGAGCTACATGTCTGAATTTTTTCTATGTTATAGCTGACCCAAAATTAGGTGAACAACATATTTAAGCAAAATACTGTAAATGCAATAGTTTTCAAGTTACAACTGATTTACTCAATAGTGAGAACCTGAAAATAGCTATTGCTCAGCTATGCCATGAGCTATAAGTCTGTAATTTCACGACGTTATAGCTGACCCAAAAGTAGGTGAACAACATATTTTAACAAAATACTCCAAATGCAATATTTTTCAAGTTACAAGTCATTTACTCAACAGTCAGTACCTGAAAATAGCTATTGCTCAGTTGTGCCATGAGCTACAGGTCTGTAATTTCACTATGTTATAGCTGACCCAAAAGTAGCTGAATAACATATTTACACAAATTTCTGTAAATGCAATAGTTTTCCAATTACAACTGATTTACTCAACAGTGTGAACTTCAAAGTAGCTATTACTCAGCTATGCAATGAGCCACAGGTCTGGAACTTCACTATGTTATAGCTGACTCCGAAATAGGTGAATAACATATTGAAACAAAATACTCTAAATCTAATACTTTTGAAGTTATAAGCAATTTACTCAACAGTGATAACTTAAAAGTAGCTATTACTCAGCTATGCCATGAGCTACAGGTCTGAAATTTTACTATGTTATAGCTGACCCAAAAATAGCTGAATAACATATTGAAACAAAATACTCTAAATGCAATAGTTTTCAAGTTACAAGTGATTTTACTCACGATGGAAGTTACTGAAAAGCCCAAAAGTAGCTATTACTCACTTAGCTATTGAGACAGACACCCAAGTTACTCACCATGTTGTAGCTATGAAAAAAGTATCTGAATAACATATTTTAACAAAATGCTCTAAATGCAACACTTTTCAAGTTACAAGCGATTTAGTGCATGATTTCATGAATTTTAATGCATTTTAGACATTTTTATCTACCAGAGGCCTAATTTAGACATAAAGCCTACCAAAAAGATAGGGTGGCGAGTCCTCTAGCATACCAAGCCACCTGCCAAATATGAAAGAAATCTGGAAAGAAATGTGGACTGTAGGTCGCTAACAAGCAATATTCCACATTTTAGACATTTTTGTCTACCACAGGCCTAATTTAGACATAAAGCCTACCAAAAAGATAGGGTGGCGAGTCCTCTACCATATCAAGCCACCTGCCAAATATGAAAGAAATCCGGAAAGAAATGTGGACTGTAGGTCGCTAACAAGAAATCTCTGCGGACGCGGACGCGGACGAGGGCGCGGACGCGGACGACGACGATGATGATAAATGCAATAGTTTTCAAGTTACAAGTGATTTTACTCACGATGGAAGTTACTGAAAAGCCCAAAAGTAGCTATTACTCACTTAGCTATTGAGACAGACACCCAAGTTACTCACCATGTTGTAGCTATGAAAAAAGTATCTGAATAACATATTTTAACAAAATGCTCTAAATGCAACACTTTTCAAGTTACAAGCGATTTAGTGCATGATTTCATGAATTTTAATGCATTTTAGACATTTTTATCTACCAGAGGCCTAATTTAGACATAAAGCCTACCAAAAAGATAGGGTGGCGAGTCCTCTAGCATACCAAGCCACCTGCCAAATATGAAAGAAATCTGGAAAGAAATGTGGACTGTAGGTCGCTAACAAGCAATATTCCACATTTTAGACATTTTTGTCTACCACAGGCCTAATTTAGACATAAAGCCTACCAAAAAGATAGGGTGGCGAGTCCTCTACCATATCAAGCCACCTGCCAAATATGAAAGAAATCCGGAAAGAAATGTGGACTGTAGGTCGCTAACAAGAAATCTCTGCGGACGCGGACGAGGGCGCGGACGACGACGATGATGAATCCATAGTATCCCCGCTTCGCGTCGGGGATACAATTAAATAAGATCCTGATCACCTTGGAATGTACTTACCCTTTGTCTAGACTTGAATATGACTGGGACCGTAGGATTCTTCTCCCTTTCCTTTCTAGTCCTTCAAAGGACTGCAAAGCCACGGCACTCAAGGCATTCCGTAGAATTTTTAAATCTCCAGCTGGGTTATCATTCAGAATATAGTCCCCACATTCATAACTGAAAAGTACCAATATACTGTATTGTTCTGTATTGTAGGTATTTGTACTTGGCATAATATTTCCTTAACAACTGGGCTCAAACTGCCATCTGATCCAACCTAAGTGCACATGCACAAGCAAAGCTAAGAAACTAACATTCCTCCAACTGCAACACGACCATTTATCAACAAGACAGAGGTTGTTTAGCCTGCCACGAGGGATAAGACCCAATGATAGAGGCCTGCCATTTTCAGTGGTCATCTGAGTCATTACGTATCTACCTGGACCTGGAATCAAAACCTGTTTCTCTGTATTCCTTTGTAAGTATGTATGTAAGTTTCCAATATTTTTAAGTTTTCCCACAGTTATGTGCTTACAATCACGATGGTGGTTGTATAGTCTTTTAGCAGACTTTACTGAAATCATCTCGCCACCAAGATACCGGTAGCACAAACCAAATATGACACCAGTGTAGTGCTCTAAATTTGCATAGAGCATGGATTTTTATGGTATATCCCTATTCTAACATGTTATGTCCATAATAAAATATTTTTATTACTTTTTTGTGTTGTATTTTATGTTTTTAGGAGGCTAATGATAACCAAAAGTAACAGCCACAACTTTGTGATAATCTTGAGCATGGTATTTTTGTTCAATTAACCAATCAGAAACTCTGTTACAATGCTGTCATGTTAGAATAGGTTGTATACATTTTTTTATGGAATTTAATAGTTTTACAAGTATCTGGTTCATTAGTTTGCATTCAGTTTCTTGCCACATGTGCCTATTTTCAAGTACATGGGCACCCCATCACAGACATAATATTAACTTTGGTAAGGGTACAATTTTTGTAAAAAGAAAGTGTTCAGCATTGCCTTACCAGTACGCATACTTTTCATTCACTTCTAATGCTAAAGGATGCTTGGTTTCTTTATAATGCTTCACAGCATGTTCTTCAATATATCTCCCACATGCCACATTGGAACAACTTAAACATGCCTGCAAGTACAGAAAGCATTCTGAGATGATGTCAATGTATTTGGAATTTTGATTAGACAAAGCTGAAAAAAGTAATGTAACACTGCAAAACAACTGGGACATATTGGTGAATTTCACTGCTCAGAGTTACAAATAACTTGCAACAAAAGCATTCTGACAAGACATGCATGAACTGGTAATTTTGATTTGTCAGAGCTACTTATCTTAAACAAAGGTACACAAAGGTTTTATGATTACAAGCCAGGGTACTTCAGCACTGGCCAAAATTTTGAAAATATGATACTACTGAAATACCAGTAATATGCTATTGATGAAATATTAGGAATTTGATTTAATCATTTTTAATTTATACATATTATGCACAAGGTATCAGTATTGTATAGTTTTAAACTATAATAACATTTCCAATGTACATATTATGTTATGCACGGATATCAATTTGTTTATCTAATGTTAAAGTAATTTACCAAAATAAAAAGCATCATAATTGCAATGAATTACATTTCGAAACAACTGGCCAATGGTCTAAAGCTCCCTATTCACACAGAACTGATGACTATTTACAAAAGTAAAACCAAAAATCAACCTTATTACAAATAACATACAGTAAATTAGTTCAACAGTTCAAAGTTAATTTGGAAACTGGGTCCTGAAAACAAAAATTCCAACAAAAAACAGATTCCTTTGAATTTGTATACACCTTCTGCAGGTGTACAATGTGTATATGAAACATAACAAATACTAAAATAGCATCAGATAATCCCGTACCCCACAGTCTGGAGAAACAGCATTGGACAACTTGAGTGATACACGAGGTGAACCAGCACAAAACTCAAGAAACATTCAGAACAGAGACTATAAATAACTAGAAATAGGCCACCCTGTTGATAGTAGATGCGAATAGAAACAGGATAGCATAGAAGAACACACATTATCATGTGTAATGTCCACCCATGAACCTTTTGCCCAAATTGTACAGTAGTCTTACAAGACCCTGTTTCATTTGTAAAATATATCAATGATGCTTAAATATTTGATAGTGTAGATGTAATTTATTTCAGCTTCATGCCTTTTTGCATTGGTTGGGTTGAAAATTTTGACGAAATCACTCTATCTTGCACGGTTAAGAAGATAGAAGCCAATTCCTGTTTTTCTATTTTTGGCAAAAATTTGAAAATTCAAAATGGCCGCCATTATTGGGAAAAGGAAATTTTTTTGAAAATTGCCAAGAGTACATTTCTTAGATACCCTATGGGTCGAAAATTTCAACAAAATAACTCTATTTTGCACGGTTAAGGCCAGTTTGTGTTTTTCCATTTTGGGCAAAAATTCGAAAATTCAAAATGGCTGCCATTTTTGGGGAGGGGAAAATTTTTTGAAAATTGCAAAGATTACATTCCTTAGATACCCTGTGGGTTGAAAATTTCGACGAAATCGCTCTATCTCGCACGGTTAAGGAGATAGAAGCAAATTAGTGTTTTGCCATTTTTGGCAAAAATTCGAAAATTCAAAATGGCCGCCATTTTTGGGGAGGGGAAAATTTTTGGAAAATTGCAAAGATTGCATTCCTTAGATCCCCTGTGGGTCGAAAATTTTGCCGAAATCGCTCTATCTCGCACGGTTAAGGAGATAGAAGCAAATTTGTGTTTTGCCATTTTTGGCAAAAATTCGAAAATTCAAAATGGCCGCCATTTTTGGGGAGGGGAAATTTTTTTGAAAATTGCAAATATTACATTCCTTAGATACCCTGTGGGTCGAAAATTTCGACGAAATCACTCTATCTCGCACGGTTAAGGAGATAGAAGCAAATTTGTGTTTTGCCATTTTTGGCAAAAATTCGAAAATTCAAAATGGCCGCCATTTTTGGGGAGGGGAAAATTTTTGGAAAATTGCAAAGATTGCATTCCTTAGATACCCTGTGGGTCGAAAATTTCGACGAAATCGCTCTATCTCGCACGGTTAAGGAGATAGAAGCAAATTTGTGTTTTGCCATTTTTGGCAAAAATTCGAAAATTCAAAATGGCCGCCATTTTTAGGGAGGGGAAAATTTTTTGAAAATTGCAAATATTACATTCCTTAGATACCCTGTGGGTCGAAAATTTCGACGAAATCGCTCTATCTCGCACGGTTAAGGAGATAGAAGCAAATTTGTGTTTTGCCATTTTTGGCAAAAATTCAAAATGGCCGCCATTTTTGGGGAGGGGAAAATATTTTGAAAATTGCAAAGATTGCATTGCTTAGATACCCTGTGTGTCGAAAATTTTGCCGAAATCGCTCTATCTCGCACGGTTAAGGAGATAGAAGCAAATTAGTGTTTTGCCATTTTTGGCAAAAATTCGAAAATTCAAAATGGCCGCCATTTTTGGGGAGGGGAAAATTTTTGGAAAATTGCAAAGATTGCATTCCTTAGATCCCCTGTGGGTCGAAAATTTTGCCGAAATCGCTCTATCTCGCACGGTTAAGGAGATAGAAGCAAATTTGTGTTTTGCCATTTTTGGCAAAAATTCGAAAATTCAAAATGGCCGCCATTTTTGGGGAGGGGAAATTTTTTTGAAAATTGCAAATATTACATTCCTTAGATACCCTGTGGGTCGAAAATTTCGACGAAATCGCTCTATCTCGCACGGTTAAGGAGATAGAAGCAAATTTGTGTTTTGCCATTTTTGGCAAAAATTCGAAAATTCAAAATGGCCGCCATTTTTGGGGAGGGGAAAATTTTTGGAAAATTGCAAATATTACATTCCTTAGATACCCTGTGGGTCGAAAATTTCGACGAAATCGCTCTATCTCGCACGGTTAAGGAGATAGAAGCAAATTTGTGTTTTGCCATTTTTGGCAAAAATTCGAAAATTCAAAATGGCCGCCATTTTTGGGGAGGGGAAAATTTTTTGAAAATTGCAAAGAGTACACTCCTCAGATACCCTGCGGGTCGAAAATTTTGCCGAAATCGCTCTATCTCGCACGGTTAAGGAGATAGAAGCAAATTACTCAAAAGTAGTACTGAAAATACACAATGAAGTACCTAAATGGCTATTACTCATGTACTGACAAAGCTATCAGTCCCAAATGCAATACCAAGCGAGCTATGGACATAACAATCTTGTATTCAAAATTGTAGTAAAATATCTTTAATTATTTTGGCTTAAATGCACGGAAACCAATGGGTACTGAAAATAGCTGTACTTAAGTATTACTCAGTAAGCAAAAGAGGTACAACAGCCAAAAGCAATCCCAAGCAAGCTACTGACCCAATAAGCCTGCATACCAAATTTGGTGACAATAGCTCTAATACTTTTCCTTTAAATGAGCGGAAACCATGCGTGACGCCGGACATCGGACGCCGGACGCCGGACATCGGACATCGGACATCGGACAACGGACATCGGACATCGGACGGCGAAAAAAGCAAAAATAATATATCCACCCCCCAGGGGGGTGGACATAATAATGTAAAAGGTGCAGGTGAATTGGTAAAATAGCACTTAACAGAGAAAAAATGGGCTCTGTGTCAGCTGACTGTGTGTTTTGAGTTTCAGAGTAGAAGTGAAAGAAGAATAGGGCACAAACGTTGTGCCCTGCAACTGGTTTTGAGAAGTAAGTACAAAGTGAACTATTAAGGTGTAAAAAGTAGGTGAATACCATATTTAAACAAATACTGTAAATGCAATAGTTTTTGAGTTAGAACTGAGTTACTCAACAGTGAGAATCTCAAAGTGGCTTTTGCTCAGCTATGTAATGAGCTACAGGTCTGCAATTTTACTATAGTATAGCTGACCACAACAAAGGTGAATAACATATTTAAACAAAATTCTCTAAATGCAATAGTTTTAGAGTTACAACTGCTTTACTTGACAGTGATAACCTCAAAGTAGCTATTACTCAGCTATGCAATTAGTTACAGGTCTGCAATTTTACTATGTTATAGCTGACCCAAAAGTAGCTGAATAACATATTTAAACAAAATACTCTAAATGCAATAGTTTTGAAGTAATAACTGATTTACTTAACAGTGATAACCTCAAAGTAGCTATTACTCAGCTATGCAATGAGCTACAGGTCTGAAATTTTACTATGTTATAGCTGACCCAAAAGTAGCTGAATAAAATATTTATACAAAATTCCCTAAATGCAATAGTTTTAGTTAGAAGTGATTTTACTCATTATGGAAGTTACTGAAAAGTCAGAAAGTAGCTATTACTCACTTAGCTATGGGAAGACGCCCAAATTACTCACCATGTTGTAGCTATGGGAAAAGTAGCTGAATAACATATTTTAGTAAAATGCTCTAAATGCAATACTTTTCAAGTTATAAGTGATTTAGTGCATGATTTCATGAATTTTAATGCTGGAAAAAATATTTTAAAAATTCATAAAAATTTTTTTTAAAAGATCCACGTTTTATACTCACAAAAGGGAATCTACCTGTAGCCTAGCATATATATGCAAGATAAGAGAGAACTTATCCCTTCAATAGTCAATGAGAAGATTGTGATATTCTAATAGCTCTGGGGAACAGACGAACAGGCAGATCTGCATGCATTTTACGATTTATCATCCTCAATAGATATGGCATCTTTTAAAATTAACAGCATGTCTCTCGGTCTTGTAGTTTCAGAGGAGAAGATGTTCACGTGGACGCGGACACCGCAGAGTGACGACATAATGTCAGCTGACATAAAAAAAGTTAAGAAACTGTAATATTTATTAATTGAAGTATAACTGCCAATGGAGATGCACTTAGATTAAAGTACATATAATAACCAGTCTGCATATCTTTGTCATTGAGGAAATATGTCACAAATATGACAGTGGAAAACATTCTGGCAGAGCTAAGGTCATAGGACACCCCAATGTCCCTAACCGGTATTTAATTTCTACATCTTACAGTTCCCGAGATATAGTCAGGAAAAGATTTTAAATGTCAAGGTCACTACAGCAAGGTTAAAGGTCAAATCAATATCACACCATGATGTTACACACCAAGCTCATTGTCCCTACCAAGCACCAACTTCTTACACCTTACAGTTTCTGAGATATGGCCTAAACAAGATTTTAAAGTTCAAGGTCACTACAGCAAGGTTAAAGCTCAAATCAAGGTCATACCATGATGTTGCACACCTACGCCCCAACCAATGTCCCTACCAAGTATCAACATCCTACACCTTACAGCTTCTGAGATACAGCCCGGACAAGATTTTTCCCACCATCCACCCATGAAGGGAGTGCCATGAGTGAACACAATACCCCTAGAACCTTTAAAAACTGTGAGGTATATATGAGGTTTATCTGCGATTAAGATTTAAAATTTTGGATGCTAAGTCACTGTATATTGACAAAATATAACACAAGTACACATTATTAAGCAGTTCTATGCAATATTTTACCGCTTCCTGGCGCCTATAACCAGATTTTGTTTACATTTATATGAATCAAACTGAAACCAGTTATCCTGTTTATCGTCATTAATACTGTAGTATACAAACCCAGACACTTTCTGTTGTTCCACATGCTGAACACAACCACTTTTGGGGATTAAGAATGCTGTGATCAGAGGAAGGAGTTATCCTGTTTACATGCTTACAATTGTCTACCATGATAATTAAGTTCCATCCAATGTTATACAAATAGATTCTTTAAAAATTGTCATTGATTCAGAAAATGGTTCTTGCTTTCATTTATGGGCTTCTTCTGTGCTTTCCTTAAAGATATATACCTAAAAGTATAAAAAGATGAAAAAAATTTTTTAAAAATAAACCATTTTGACCAAAAGGACCCCCATAATGCATGTGGTATTCACTGACAATTAACTAAAATTACAATGCATTTTGATTCTAAACATATATGTTCATAACATGAAACTCCCTTTCTAAGTTTTTATGTACCACAAATTTCCAAAACACTGACCAAGGTTTATATATATGCCTGATGTAAAAAAAAAATACACTGATGGTAACTCACCACCATTTCTTTAACTTTAAATTGATGTTAGGAATATCGATGTTTAAAATATTAAACACCGAAATCATGTTTCCTGCCTTTTACTTTTTACACGTGTCACATTTACAACTGGGATTAGCCAACATTTCAGGAAAATTTTGTGGGCTCATCCTTTGCCGAAAGTTTCTTCTAAAAAGTTGGAATCTGGAATACCCAAAAAGTTTTATTCTGGCATTTCCCCAACTGCTGACAGGAAGTGAAGTTTATCACAACAAAATATGGCAGTTCTGATAAAACAGAAAACAGATTTTCAGTCTCAGAAACTATTGTACAGAGCTATGGCATGAAGCAACTTAGAACTTAAAACTTACAGAAAAATACTTACCTGTTCAATAAAATCCATAAATTACTATATTTGATTTTATATAGTTAAAAGTAATTGATATTTATCAAAGAAACCAGATAATGTATTAAAAAAAATTCCCATAACTTTTACCACAACAGAAGATTTTCAATTTTTAGGAGAAATCTTCAAAAACATTCAAAAAGAGGAAACATTTGATTTTAATCACTTATGTTTGCTTGTTAATGGGAATACAAAAAATAGTTGTATGAATACTTGTGTATACACATTTGTATGGCATTTGTGTTTTAAGCAAATCTCCAGTTCTGAGTGGGGACATAACAGGTAAGTAGAACCATGGTAACCATGTCTATATACTGCTATAAAATGCTAGTGAATAACTTCACTGGACAAGCAGTACCATTTCAGTTTAATTACATCAAGAGCAAATAATCACAATATTACAAGGGGAGTTCTATTAACATCCAAGTTTTTAAGCAGGAGCCTCAATAGAGCTCATGCTTCTGGAGATCACTTTTTTTCATTTTTTCTTGTCTCCGGACTTTCATGAATTGTGGAGCAGAGTGATGAGTATTTGTCTGCTCACTGAAGTTAAGCGGCAATGGGCTGCGTTAGTACTTAGATGGGTGACCGTCTGAGTTCTGGACCAGCTGTGGGATGTGTCCGAGTTGGAATTTCTTTGTGTCACCAGACTTTCATAAATTCTAGTGCACTACTCATGTCTCTGATGGCTTTGCGCTCGTGCTAGGGGACCAAAACACCTTTGGGCCTTGTTGTTACACATTCTACTGGGGTACTTACTGTACACAAAAGTAATGTATAACGGAAGTAATTATGCCTGCAGGCATTAAACAAATTTTGTTAAGCTAATCCCATAAAGATGTAGTTGGAGACTATAATTGTTACAAAATAATGTTATATAAAGTAAAACACTTATCAAACTGTGTAAAACTATTATCTAAATAACTTTAGATGGGCTAGAACCTATTAGCCCAACTTAGGAGAAGTGAACTCAAGAATGATTTTTAAAGCATAACTTTATTACTGACCAGTTAGTTTAATATCAATTTATTATGTAACACTTGATGGGTGGTTTTAATTATAAAATTTAATATTACCTTGATAGTTTATTTAAATACTAAAATTTCAACTATACGTATTTGTGAAATATTATTTAAGACTTTTTGTGTTGATCCTGTCTAACGATTTGCTAACAGACACTAGCCAAACTTATAATTTGCACAGGTAGTTTTTATTTTTGAAATTGAAATTATATTATTTACTTATTGTTCAACTTGCATTTTTACTCTCTTTTCTTTACCTCATTATGCATTGATAGGATTAGCCTTAATTCCTTTATTGTTCCAAGACACTGCCTCAGTTAATTTGACAATGGAAGGGTCCTTATGTCAACTTGATTTGTTTCACTTTTGGGGAATGATTAGGCAACTGGCTTAGGTTGTGATTTATCTATTGTTTCAACACTCTTTTAAGTTGATTTGTTTGACTATACATGTGTGTGACTTGATAACTCAATTATTCTTAGATTTACCTTCTATGCTAGCATTCTTTTGAACTTGATTTCTTTCACCTCTGGCTGAGTGACTATCAGTGTGTCTCCTTAAAAAATTAACTTGTTCGATTTAATTATATTTTCCAATTGATTAGTGTAATTTAAAAGGTAATTTTATAATTATTTGTTAAATTTTATAATCAGGCTCATCCATAAAATCATCCTATATATTTATGTTTTCCCCCTTAAAGCTTTAATAGAATTAAGCCTCATCATAGTTTGATATTACTTGATGTTGATTTTTTTCACTTTATGATTTGAGGTATTCCCTATTCTGTGCTTCACCTACCCCCTGAAACAAATCAACATCACTAGAATGTTAAAACAATAGGCACAAATCCAATTCAGAAATCATCCCAATGAAAGACAAATAAATAAACAAAGAAATATTTTAACGTTTCTCAGGGCTCAGGAAACACAATTCATTTTAGTTTCTGCAATTAAACAATGTTTTCTGAGGCTGGATAAAATTTAACATATTTACATAAAATTAAAAAAGGATATGCAGACAAAGTAAAACTACAAGGGTCATTTAAGTTGATCGATATTAATGTCATCTTTTTCACAAAACTATCATATAATTTCCTTTTATTTACACATGTCTGTAAATATTTATTATATTCAACATAAAAATTATTCTTGAATTTTATTATCTTAAGTTGGGCTAATATGTTCTAGCCAATCTCAAGATGGGCTACCCAACTTAGGATCCTAAGTTGGGCTATAGTCAATCTTAAGATGGGCTGAATACTCAGTTGGGCTCCAACATGGATACTGTATATTAATGCATATATATTATGAAAATTATTAATGGAAATAGAGGAATAAATTATATAAATTAGTTCTGTTTACATTATGGAATTTATGTAAATTATTTGCAGCAGTTTTAACGTAATATGTCCTATTTTCCCCCACAGTCAGTTTGTTAAATTAGTATTACAAATTCACTTAAATTTACTGATAATATAACTTGTGTATATGATTTTACTGCCACTTTGGAGAAAATAGCAGAGGCCCAAGCTTTTCGAGACTATTCCCTACTTCGAGATAACTACTATTTATATATATAGATAGGCTTTTTATGTTTGTGTCACATGTTGTGCAATAGCAATTTACAAAAGATGCCTTATTTCTTCAATCTTTAAATATGGACTTATTCATTATTCATATAACACAATGGATAATAAAAATAAAACATCCCTCACTCAGGTGGTGACCTATCCAAGTACTAACACAAGCTCAGTGCTGCTTAACTTTACTGATCAGACAGGAACTGGCCACCAGAGTGGCCATTTTGAAAATGCAGCAATATTCAACTTAATAGCAACCAATGGAGTCTTTTAAGAATAGGAGATGCCTTTGTGTATTTATTACATTTTGTGACAATCCTAGCAAGTATATTTTGGAAAAACTACAGTTTGCACATGTTAAAACTAGACAGACTTTGTGAAAAGAGAATTGCAGTAGTCAAGACGACTACTCACTAAGGCATCTGTCACCAGTACCTCAGCCTCATATGTCAAACACTATCTAACCACCTGAGATAATGCACTTGAATGAAACAAAAATAGCATTAGATGCCTGTACCCCACAGCCTGGGGAAATAGTTTTCAACACAGTGAGATATAGAAGTAGTGAAACAATACACAGATTAGGATACTTTCAGAGCAGTGTCAGTGACCAAATAATTTTTAAGTAGAGAAAATAACATCTAAGAGAAAGAAACTGCCTGTAAATATTGAGTATTAAAACAAGACAATTCAGTTAACCAAAAATTATGAAGCTTTAAGACTTCTCCCATTTTGATATTCATTTATATGGTCGAATTATGGTTTGAATGCTTAGAACATTACCCATACATACAGATGTGGCAATACATGCTTTTATGTAGAGTTGGAGCAAAATCTGTGGCTCACTTGATGCAATACCATCTGTTACAATGAGAAGTTACAAAAGTAAAACAGTTATTGAATTCTAATATGACTTTAACAGACTGAGTGCTTAATCTACATCAAAAGTCACTCAAAGGTACAACTACCAAGATTCAAGTAAAAAGATATAAGAGAGATAAAATAGTATCAGATATACCCGTAGAGAGATAAAATAGCACCAGATATGCAAGATCAAAAGTCAATCCAGGTCACACCATGACGCTGCACAGATATAACCCCCGACCAATGTCCCTACCAAATATCAACTTCCGAAAATAACCCAGACAAGGCATTATAGGTCAAGGTCATTATGGCAAGGTCAAAAGTCAAATCAAGGTCACATCATGACGTTTTACATCTACACACCCTAGGCAATGTCCCTACCCAGTATCAACTTCCTACACCTTACAGTTTCCAAGATGTACCCCGGACAAGATTTTGTATGTCAAGGTCACTACAGCAAGGTCAAAGGTCAAATCAAGGTCAGGCCATGACGATGCACACCTACTAGTGGGTGGACATTAGACCAACGTTCGATCAATCGTCGGTGTCATGGTACAATTGCGTTCGGTCAATGATAACTTCTAGAAATCGATTAAATCTCACCCTTCTTTATGTGTCTCAATATCCACATATTTTTTATATTTTGTGCAGTTTCCAGAACTTTCCTTCAATAAATTAACAGATTTCTCGCGAATTTTGAGTTTGTTTACAACTACCGCCATATTTACCGGAAGTGGGTGCTTTTTTTGGTGCTTTTTTTTAGTAAAAATTGAAGCAATTCCACTCGCTAACACCTACACCACCTAACCAATGTCCCTACCAATTATCAGCTTCCTACACCTTATGGTTGTGGAGATATAGTCCGGACAAGATTTTATAGGTCAAGGTCACTATAGCATCAGATATGCAAGATCAAAAGTCAATCCAGGTCACACTATGACGTTGCACACCTACAACCCCTAACCAATGTCCCTACCAAGTACCAACTTCCTACACTGTACAGTTTCGAGATATAGCCCGGACAAGTTTTTATAGGTCAAGATCACTACAGCAAGGTCAAAGGTCAAATCAAGGTCACACCTTGACGTTGCACACCTACTCCCCCTAACCAATGTCCCTACCAAGTACCAACTTCCTACACCTTACGGTTTCCATGATATAGCCCAGACAAGATTTTCAAACCCAAGGTCACTACGGCAAGGTCAAATCAGGTCACACCATGACATTGCACACCTACACCCCCTAACCAATGTCCCTACCAAGTATCAACTTCCTACACCTTACGGTTTCCGAGATACAAGCCAGACAAACTTCTTAATGCCGCCCGCCCGCCCATCCGAACACCATGACCCCTAAGGGCCGTGGGGTAAAAACTAACAAGTGCCAACTAAGCTTACTGCTACTAAACATCTGTAATCCGGGGGGAACTTGTCAAGTTACAGCATATGTATCTCAATAATACAAGGAACCAAAAATACCCAGAGAGCATTGCAACATTGGTCCAATGTCAGCACAACAGAGGTAAAATCTACAGATATGCCATTTAAATAGTGGTCAGAAAAGTGGCCATATTTGGCCCAATATGTTGCCCCAAGGTGACCATACAAGACCAATAGCCATTGTTGGTCTGATGATGTAAAATGCTATCTGGGTAAATAAGAGTATTCAGAGTGAACATACCTCCAAAAAGGGTCAACACCTCCAATACTGTTTTTTTTTAGTACAATGATAAAAATCTATCAAAAACTTGAAGAAAAATTTAATGGCACCATTACAATTAATGAAGATTACAGGTAAAATCATGAGCAAACCTAAAGTCTTTGCCATGGGAATCTAACCCAGTTAATGTACCCTTCATCTTTTAAGTAGAGAATAAGTGCCTTAAAAAGACTGTGAATGAAATGTGGAAATCTGCCAATGTGTAGTCATGTGATGACTTAAATGTACCCGTCTCATCACTCAAGATAAGCAGCACTTGGCTTGGTTACTACTTGAATGGGTGGCCATCCGAGTTCCAGGCCGGGTATTAATGAATATAATAACTTCAATTTTTAAAGTGCAAATATCTCCACCATTTCTTGATGGATTTAAATGCAACATAACGAGCAGAAGCTCTGTTAAAATATCTTTCTAATGATGTATATAACATATTTGTAACTTACAGAGTTTCAAAGATATTAATGAAAAACGTAAACTTGTTGATGCATTTATATTGCTGCCTAGATCCCCTCATTACACCCACCTAAGAAGACTAAAAATATTTCAAAGTACCTTTTCCTAGTGAAAATACACTATTTCCTAGATACAAGTATATTTTTAATAAAAACAAGCATTCTGACGCATGCATTTATCTCCCGCCGTATAAATAAGATGTACTAAAGATAGTGGAATACTCACTTATCTTTAGGCCTAAGTCCATAAAACCAAAAAAATTTTCAAGGGCGTGAAAATTCATTGGGACAATTAATTTACAAAAAACCTGTAGCTGCAGTAGTTTTGGAGAAATCTGCGTGACTAACTAATGCATGCACGCACGCACACACAGGCATCATTTCATAATCTCCCTCCCGGTCTAAAGCCTGGCTGGAGATAAAAATTGGCTATCTGCAGTATTTTTAGAGATAATTCACATTTACTCATTTTGAGTAGGTGAGTAATTAGCTATGGGTCTGAAACTTCATCAAGTGAAAGCTATTCCCAAAGTAGGTGAATGAGTTATTTGAGAAAAATTGGCTATCTGCAATACTTTTAGAGATAATTCGCATTTACTCATTTTGAGTAGGTGAGTAATTAGCTACATGCCTGAAACTTCACCAAGTGAAAGCTCTCCCAAAAGTAGGTGAATGAGTTATTTGAGAAAAATTGGCTATCTGCAGTACTTTTAGAGATAATTCACATTTACTCATTTTGAGTAGGTGGGTAATTAGCTATGGGTCTGAAACTTCACCATGTGGAAGTTCTTCCAAAAGTAGGTGAATGAGTTATTTGAGAAAAATTGGCTATCTGCAGTACTTTTGGAGATAATTCGCATTTACTCATTTTGAGTAGGTGAATAATTAGCTATGGGTCTGAAACTTCACCAACTGAAAGCTCTTCCAAAAGTAGGTGAATGAGTTATTTAAGAAATATTGGCTATCTGCAGTACTTTTAGAGATAATTCGCATTTACTCATTTTGAGTAGGTGAGTAATTAGCTATGGGTCTAAAACTTCACCAACTGAAAGCTCTTCCCAAAGTAGGTGAATCAGTCATTTGAGAAAAATTGGCTATCTGCAATACTTTTAGAGATAATTCGTATTTACTCATTTTGAGTAGGTGAGTAATTAGCTACGGGTCTGACACTTAACCAAGTGAAAGCTCTCCCAAAAGTAGGTGAATGAGTTATTTGAGAAAAATTGGCTATCTGCAATACTTTTAGAGATAATTCACATTTACTCATTTTGAGTAAGTGAGTAATTAGCTACGGGTCTGAAACTTCACCATGTGAAAGCTCTTTCAAAAGTTGGTGAATGAGTTATTTGAGAAAAATTGGCTATCTGCAATACTTTTAGAGATAATTAGCATTTACTCATTTTGAGTAGGTGAGTAATTAGCTACGTGCCTGAAACTTCACCAAGTGAAAGCTCTCCCAAAAGTAGGTGAATGAGTTATTTGAGAAAAATTGGCTATCTGCAGTACTTTTAGATATAATTCACATTTACTCATTTTGAGTAGGTGAGTAATTAGCTATGGGTCTGAAACTTCACCAAGTGAAAGCTCTTCCCAAAGTAGGTGAATGAGTTATTTGAGAAAAATTGGCTCTGTGCAATACTTTTAGAGATAATTAGCATTTACTCATTTTGAGTAGGTGAGTAATTAGCTATGGGTCTGAAACTTCACCAAGTGAAAGCTCTCCCAAAAGTAGATGAATGAGTTATTTGAGAAAAAATGGCTATCTGCAGTACTTTTACATATAATTCGCATTTACTCATTTTGAGTAGGTGAGTAATTAGCTATGGGTCTAAAACTTCACCATGTGAAAGCTCTCCCAAAAGTAGGTGAGTTATTTGAGAAAAATTGGCTATCTGCAATACCTTTAGAGATAATTCACACTTACTCATTTTGAGTAGGTGAGTAATTAGCTATGGGTCTGAAACTTCACCAAGTGAAAGCTCTCCCAAAGGTAGGTGAATGAGTTATTTGAGAAAAATTGGCTATCTGCAGTACTTTTAGATATAATTCGCATTTACTCATTTTGAGTAGGTGAGTAATTAGCTATGAGTCTAAAACTTCACCATGTGAAAGCTCTTGCAAAAGTAGGTGAATGAGTTATTTGAGAAAAATTGGCTATCTGCAGTACTTTTAGAGATAATTTGCATTTACTCATTTTGAGTAGGTGAGTAATTAGCTATGGGTCTAAAACTTCACCAACTGAAAGCTCTTCCCAAAGTAGGTGAATCAGTCATTTGAGAAAAATTGGCTATCTGCAATACTTTTAGAGATAATTCAAATTTACTCATTTTGAGTAGGTGAGTAATTAGCTACAGGTCTGAAACTTAACCAAGTGAAAGCTCTCCCAAAAGTAGGTGAATGAGTTATTTGAGAAAAATTGGCTATCTGCAATACTTTTAGAGATAATTCGCATTTACTCATTTTGAGTAAGTGAGTAATTAGCTATGGGTCTGAAACTTCACCATGTGAAAGCTCTTTCAAAAGTTGGTGAATGAGTTATTTGAGAAAAATTGGCTATCTGCAATACTTTTAGAGATAACTAGCATTTACTCATTTTGAGTAGGTGAGTAATTAGCTACATGCCTGAAACTTCACCAAGTGAAAGCTCTCCCAAAAGTAGGTGAATGAGTTATTTGAGAAAAATTGGCTATCTGCAGTACTTTTATATATAATTCACATTTACTCATTTTGAGTAGGTGAGTAATGAGCTATGGGTCTGAAACTTCACCAAGTGAAAGCTCTCCCAAAAGTAGGTGAATGAGTTATTTGAGAAAAATTGGCTCTCTGCAATACTTTTAGAGATAATTAGCATTTACTCATTTTGAGTAGGTGAGTAATTAACTATGGGTCTGAAACTTCACCATGTGAAATTGAAAACTTTCATGTTTCAACAGAATACCCTTCTACTACACTGCGGGTCCAAAACTTGCTCGAAATCGCTCTTTCTCTGACAGTTTCAGAGATATTTGCCATTTTTCATTTTCCGCAAAAATTCAAGATGGCCACCAAAAGTTGTAAACTTTGAAATTTGAAACTTTACTCTGTGATAGCTTACCAAAAAGTAGATGGATAACATATTTGAAAAGATTTCCCTAACTTTAATACTTTTGAAGATATTTGACATTTACTCCTTTTGTTATTTAGCTACAAATGAGAAAGTAGCTATTACTCACTTATGGCATGTAATAGAACCCCAAACTATGTACCATCTTATAGCTAAGGACAAAGTAGCTGAACAACATATTTAAGGAAAAAAGTCTAATTGCAATAGTTTTGGAGTTACAATGGCTTTACTCAACAGTCAGAATTTCAAAGTAGCTATTACTCAGCTATCCAAGGTGCAAGAGGTCTGAAACTTTACTATGTGATAGCTTACCAAAAAGTAGATGGATAACATATTGAAAAGATTTCCCTAACTTTAATACTTTTGAAGATATTTGACATTTACTCCTTTTGTTATTTAGCTACAAATGAGAAAGTAGCTATTACTCACTTATGGCATGTAATAGAACCCCAAACTATGTACCATCTTATAGCTAAGGACAAAGTAGCTGAACAACATATTTAAGGAAAAAAGTCTAATTGCAATAGTTTTGGAGTTACAATGGCTTTACTCAACAGTCAGAATTTCAAAGTAGCTATTACTCAGCTATCCAAGGTGCAAGAGGTCTGAAACTTTACTATGTGATAGCTTACCAAAAAGTAGATGGACAACATATTAGAAAAGATTTCCCTAACTCTAATACTTTTAAAGATATTTGACATTTACTCCTTCTGTTATTTAGCTACAAATGAGAAAATAGCTATTACTCACTTATAGCATGCAACAGAACTCTAAACTATGTACCATCTTACAGCTAAGGAAAAAGTAGCTGAACAACATATTTTAGGAAAACCCTCTAACTGCAATAGTTTTGGAGTTACAATGGCTTTACTCAACAGTCAGAATTTCAAAGTAGCTATTACTCGGCTATCCAAGGTGCAACAAGTCTGAAACTTTACTATGTGATAGCTTACCAAAAAGTAGATGAACAACATATTTGAAAAGATTTCCCTAACTTTAATACTTTTGAAGATATTTGACATTTACTTCTTTTGTTATTTAGCTACAAATGAGAAAATAGCTATTACTCACTTATGGCATGCAATAGAACCCCAAACTATGTACCATCTTATAGCTAAGGACAAAGTAGCTGAACAACATATTTTAGGAAAACACTCTAACTGCAATGGTTTTGGAGTTACAATGGCTTTACTCAACAGTCAGAATTTCAAAGTAGCTATTACTCAGCTATCCAAGGTGCGAGAGGTCTGAAACTTTACTATGTGATAGCTTACCAAAAAGTAGATGAACAACATATTTGAAAAGATTTCTGTAACTCTAATACTTTTGAAGATATTTGACATTTACTCATGTCGTTATTTAGCTACAAATGAGAAAATAGCTATTACTCACGGTATACAATAGAACCCCAAACTATGTACCATCTTATAGCTAAGGACAAAGTAGCTGAACAACATATTTCAAGAAAAAGTTGTATCTGCAATAGTTTTTGAGTTATGAGCCCTTTACTCCAAGTAGCTATGATTGCTATTACTCACTTATCTTTAGGCCTAAGTCCATAAAACCAAAAAAATTTTCAAGGGCATGAAAATTCATTGGGACTATTAATTTACAAAAAATCTGTAGCTGCAGTAGTTTTGGAGAAATCTGCGTGACTAACTAACGCACGCACACACGCACGCACGCACGAACACACAGGCATCATTTCATAATCTCCCGCCTGGCGGGAGATAATTATGAAGCGGCTAACTAACAGGGACCCAGTCATTAGAAGACGTTGCTAATTAACAGGTGCTTTATTCTATCTACAGATCTGAATGTAAGCATGGTTCAGCTAGCCCTTTAATTTCATTGGTTCCTTAACTCACTGGTTAATTAGCTGGTACTGATAAAATTGTCAGGGTGGCTAGACTGACTTTGTAAATTTTAAGATCACCGATTAGCCTTTTAATTTGGTTATCTAGATTGGTCAATAGCTGCTACACTAAATGATGAAATTGTCTAGCCTTGACTTAGTAAATTGCATTCTGATGTGATTGCTAAGAGGGGTAATTTAATTATCAATTTAGATTTGAACATATTCTGACATGATTACCGATGGCTAACACTAGTAATTAATAATCAAATGATCAAACTCTTCTATAATTATTTTAATTTGGCCCCGCTTCTTTTAATTTATGTCATAATAAATGAACATCATGTACATGTACTCACTTGTAAAATATGATAGGGATCCGATTGATAGCTAGCGTTTCTAACGAACAGGGACCTGATCAATAGACTCTTGGTAAAAATTAACTTCAGTGTGTTATGTAAGGAAACATACATTATTGTCATTGTTCACAATGTAAAAATCACTTCCTAATTTAGAAAACAAATGTTTCTACCCACTACACCCTTCAAGGGCGTGTGCTGGAGTATGCACAGATAAAACCGTGATTTTGTTTATTTTATTGTAGTTAAATGACTGTTTAAAGGTCATAGGAAACATTTTCAGATCATTCATCAACAATTACATATACATATGAAAGTTCAATTCCTGTAAAAAATAAGATGCGTCTGGACAAGGTTACATGGTATATTCAGTCACTTTCTGGCTGTTTTTTTAAGATTTTCACAACTGTCGCCATTATTTTTCATTCGACAACTCCTGTAAAAAGTACTAGCCCTGATGTCACAGGTTCATGACAATGTAAACAAACTATCGTTTTTGTAAGCCTTTTAACACATACATATATATTTAAAAGATTGGATTATCTGTTTTTAACTTTTTATAAAGTTTATTTGTTTAGAATACATCATTCTGCCACAGTAAGTTTCTGAAATAGCCTTGAGAACATCTTTTATATTTGTTTCAGATAAAAAAATATTTAGAGAGGTATTAAGCAAGTTGGATAAAAATAAAAAAACAATGCAGTCAACCAGGTTCAACTCTGAGATGAGTTTTGATAGTTATTTTGTTAATTTTGACAACTAATTATTGCTAGGAGATGAAATAAATACAAAAAAAATGTCTTTAGAACTGGGCCTCAAGCAAGGATAATCATATATGGTCCCCAAATTAGTTCAGAACTTTCCCACCAAAACTGTAAACAATGCTGCTTTCATAGTATACATAATGCGTCTAGCATCTGCAGTGTATATACTGTTCAAACACAGCTCCTTTCTCTTGGTCTCAACAAAGGCTTAAATGGAGAAAAAAATGTTACCAACTAATTTCCAAAACTTAAAATTATCCAAACATAAGGTCAAGAAGTACTGAAGTACTACATATATCTTAAGGAAAACCCATTATATATTGAATTATTTCATGAACTGATAATATAAAAGTTAGAACTTTAAAAATTCTTTCAGAATAAATTTAATAAAATTGACTACAACAGCATGCTTTTATAAATGATTTATGTAAATGAAAATAAATTGTATATTTTGATTTCACTTTACATCATACCTTATCTTGATAGAAGTACCGGTGATAAAAGCCAGGAAACAGTATTCAGTACATTTTAACGACAACTTTTGAATTTATCAACAGATCCTTAGTTTTATGTAAATATTTAACTAGTGAACGGCTACTTTCCCATCACAGTTTAAAAACCTTGAAAAATGGGAGGAGGCAATATCTCATACAAATGTTTACGCTTTCTGCATTCCAAGACAGGCCTATTTATAGTATATCTGTGTTTGTTAGAACTGTTAGTGGTTAAAAATTATGTAAAACTTGAGAAAAAAAACAGCATCTGGAAAAAATGAAGGCTAGTGGGCTTTTTTCTGGCAAAGAAACATGTTATCTTCCTTCAGTTTGTAAATATATACATTATATCTCCAACTAAACAGAACTTTGTTATGAACCTGTGACGTCATCAATCATCTTCTACGAGAAAAACAATATGTCGACTTTTTACTCCACTTCATGATATTTATTTTTCTAATGCTATTTACAAATATTGATAGCTTACTAAAATATAGTTAATATTATGTCAAACACTTTTTCAATGGCAATACAACCATTTCTGGGCATGCACGATAGTGGCATTCTACCAGTAAATGCCCGCCTACCCGTGAGCACTCACCCTTTTATTTCTTTGTTAGAGGTCAAGGACAAATGCTTCTATATAACTGTAAAAATCATATTCACTGGTATTTCCGTATTTGTGGTAAAAACGGTCAATAATAGATATGAGCTTTACATCTTGATGACTCGCGAGTTTTAACATTTTAGTTATGAGTTATTTTATGTCTATATATTTAATTTTGTGGCAATTTGGATGTGTTTTATCAAGCTATAAATACCAAAGCATCGTTTTAACTTTAAATGGATGTTTTTATATCCAGGAAAAAACGGAGATAATCAAATTAACAGGACCCTCAAATCAAGGATGATTGACTATAATAAATTATTGTTAAAACATAAAGCTTTGAAACAAATGTATCAAAATGTACCTAAGTTATTATGGTCTATGATCCAGTTTTCGTGCTAGCACTAGTTTTTTGTGTTAGAAACATATATAACAATATCTCAGCCAATATAAAACTAAATTTTTTCAAAAGAAAACTGTCGAAATCTGCTATTATTTGCCTTTAAAAATGATATATTTGCAATTTCTGTAGTTGAATCGTGTACCTGGATATCGCCTATCAAACTGTTATAGTCTTTATTTTGGGTTTAAACCACACTTTGCCAATAAATATTTATCCACGCAATACGAAATTTTGATAATCTTTAATTGCTTGTAAATCTGTCAGTGCATTACCATTTTTTACAATTAAAACACCATTGGAAAGGTTATTTTGCACAGAGTTTAACAATTATGTCTTTTTGTACATTATTCTGTGAAAATTATTTAAATATTAAAATTTCTGAAATAGCCAACAGATACCATGAAAACTAGGTCAGTAACCCTGTGACATATATCCTTTGACGTTCATAATTAAATGAATGAAAAAATATTTTTAATAATTTTAGTTGATATTTTCCTCATAATTCGCAATTAATAAGGCGGTCGCTTTTTGATAAGTTGGATTTCAAATCCGCCGATAGGCTTGTTTTGCTCCTGACAGAACCAAAAAAACAGTCACAGGTAATTTATTTGTTTTTGTACCGACCGACTCCACCAAAAAGAAAACACTCGCAAAAGTACAATGCATCTATTTATACTCACTTCAAGGCTTCTCTCTCAATATTCACAGTGTATTTAGACTGTTTTAAATACATAAACAGATAGGAAATTTAATGTTTCCCCCAATATTTTATCACTACTTTTTCTGAAACTTGTATCAACACAAATCCAGTCATTGGAGAGGAGAGGGGGGGCAGATATACATAAACAACATGTCTTAAACCTTGATGTCCGTTTTCTCCACACTTGAAAGAAAAATACAGCCTTATGTTGACTTTAAATAAGTGTAATTATCGTTAAGAAAGGAGAAGCCCTTTTTATTTCACAGAAACAAAATAAACTTACAGTATCGATATACCTTAATGTCATGTTTCAGAGCTCATCATTATGTACCCATACAAGACAGTACTGATTATTTTATTGATATGGCCATTTGCTTGGGCCTGTGTTCACTAACAGAGGTCAAGCTGAGTGAAAAATCAGCCCAGGTGATCTTTGGCTCAAGTCTGTATCCACAAAGGCTTGATGAGATCAGCCAAGAAAAAAAGGAAAATATCTCATTCAGCAGGGCATAATTTTTTTTTTCAATTTAAACAGCTTTTTTTATATCTGAATTTCGAAAAAATATGAATTATTATTAAATTGGTTCATTATTTTCTTGCAATGGAATATTTTAAATAGTTCCTATTTAATCAGAGAATTTAGGCTCCACCCACTTTTAATCCAGAATAATAAATCTATTTGGTTAAAGCTAATATTTTGTGTGCCTCTTAAAAATATGCAAATTTACTTAAGCTGGACTGCTTTTCTGTAGCGAAAAGGATAAATTCTTCACACCTCCTCCCCACATGACATAAACATGAGCAAGCAGTAGGAGATAAAACTGAACATGTATGAATTTATGTTTTGTACATAAAATTATCATGCTGAACTAAAACCTGTTTCAGTTTCTGACTCTTTTCTTTCTATATATACTCCAGTATATATGTTGTATTGAATGTAGATAACTGTTGAATGTATAGATTCAATGGCTCAAGCGTTGAATGTATACATTCAATGGCCTAGGTGTTGAATGTACACATTCAACAGCAAATAGCCATTGAATGTGTACATTCCACAGTTTGGCTGTGGAATGTGTACATTCAACAGTTATGATCATTGAATGTGTATAAGTTCTTTAAATATTATGATTTTTATAAGTAGTCCCTAAACAGTTTAATATTTATGTAAAACTTATTTAGTTTAATATTTATATTGTATAAATTAATGATGCAATGTTAATACTATTATAAAACCTATTTAATTTAATATTATATTGTATGAATTAATGATGCATTTTTACTAATTTTAAAGTTAAATGTAGTTATGAGTTTATTAGTATAGTGTATTATAGCCTTAAATATTTTTTCAATATTTATAAAACATGGCTTAATTATTGTTTAAATATTTTGTAAAGGATAAAAAAGAACAAGAAATATTAATCTATTTTCCAATTATATAATCACAATGAACCCCAATGCTCTTGTGTTTCTTGGTGTGGTAAGACTAATTGCAATTGCACCTCTGTGATCCTCTTTCATGGATTAACTGTAAACAATCACACACAAATTTGGAGAGCATTAAAGAGGTACACAGGTGACAACTTTTTCTGTAATCAGTGATCAAAAGATTACTCAGGCTTGAACTGTCTCTCTTTGTTCTTTGCTTTGATTATCACAGCAATTGTTTTAATGTGTGTAGATTAGGGGGTAAATCGTTTGGCTTTGTGGGTATCGATATTGAATGTAAAAATATTTCAATATCGGGCGATATCGGGGGGTTCATATTGTCTACCAAATAGTCTGAATTCGGGAAACTGAAAACGTTTTATTTTAGTGTTTCCCGAACTGCTAACAGGAAGCGAAATGAATCAAAACAAAACAATGCAGTTTTCATCAAAAACGCATTGAAAACTTCAAAAATGTGAGATAAAAGTGTACAATGTCTTCAGATTTTTGCTTTACTTCGAGTATTAACAGTGTAAGTTTACAGTTTTACTTAAAATGGCGATATTGAAATACATGTTTAGATCTCGATATCGGGAGTCCAGTTCCAAAACAATAAATATCGGCAATATCGATAAACAATTTACCCACTAGTGTAGATTAAAGGGAACTCTTTATGTTTATAAAGTCTTTAATCCTACAAGATTCTTCTTCTTTGAGCCCCTGCTAACACTTCAATAGAAGACTTTTTCTTTTGATCATCCCTACAACTACTATAAATAGTGATTTGATTTTAGAAAATACTCAGTGTATGTTAAAGTGTACATAAGTCTTCATACTTCCAATCAACTTATCAACTATAAATTATTTCCACATTCCATGCCATGAGCCATTGAATGTACACATTCAACAGTTTCACCCATTGAATCTATACATTCCACAGCTGAGCCATTGAATGTATACATTCAACAGTTTGCCCATTGAATCTATACATTCAACGGTTTGACCCGTTGAATGTATACATTCAACAGTTATCTACATTCAATACAACATATACATATTTTTTTTGACAGTCATAGTTTATATTGTTTTTCTCATACTTTGTGTGATGCTGGATGTTGAAGTGGTGATACATACACAGTAAATGAAAACACACAGTACACAGAACTGCAGTCAAACTCAACATTTTAAACTGCACAGTTTCAGAGCAGGAGGTAGCCTTTCTTGAAGTTTATCATATTATTATAATCAGAAGTGACTTTATACAGTGAATTACAGCTTTCTTTTTTCAAAATCTTGTTGAAGAATACATCTGAAAGACTTGTTTATATATCCATTGTATCTGGAGGGAACAGTAAACTTGTGTACTGTTTGCTTTAATGTTTAACATATATTCAGTATGACAAATTTGATAAGCTAAGAAAGGCTAAACTGCAGAAAGATCAAGAGTTGCATTTACCATGGGAGCTAATACATGTACTGGAAAATTAAACAAATGTTATAGGCTGTAAATCTTCATATAAAGTGATAGTTCTATCAACTATTAAAGTAGTCTGGGAATTAGACCCCTGTACACAACTATTGGAAATGTAGTGTGTTGTAAATTGTAATGATACCATACTTAAAAGGAATGCTATTTACAATGGAAGAACTTGAGAAAATAATGCTGCATTAATAGCTGAAAAACTACCATTGTATATGTACTGGGCATTAAGCAATAACATGGTATGACTTTCTTAACATCTGTAACTTTTTAATACATCCAGGGAACATCCTTTCATATAAGTGAAATATGTATGTTCTTTGAAGTGAGTATTTTTTTTTTCAAACCGACTTCAGTAGTAATGTACTTTTTTTTTTCCTTTCGTCCGACCGACTCGCTTTGCTAGGGTCCGAAAACTTTTGAAAACCAATTAATAAAAAAACTCTCGCCTAATGCCTGAAGTATTTCATAGTTGTGGAAAAATGAATGTAGATATTTTTTATCATATAATTTATTGATATTTTTGATTAACTAGCATGATTAATAGTGCAGCTGATATAATTTCAGTGCATATCACATCATTTGAAAAATCTGCTTTTGGAAGAATAAATATGTAGCTGTCAATTTAACTTAAATTCAAAATATCAACTTGAGCATGGGGGGTTTGCTGTAGAGCTGAAACGATTATTCGTACTAGTCGATTAGTAGGTTATCAAAACACTAGTCGACGCCAGTATTATGAAGTCAGGTAATTGTGTTCCTATGTATATCACCAAATAGCGGTTTTACGTGATCGTTAGGACTATGAGTATCTCGAGTTAAGACCTTAAAACGTATCAAATTAAAGCATTTTATACGCATTTTATTTTTAAAATATCAAAATATTACATTATTGGCCAATTTACCCAATAATCTGGTGAATTCTTGTCTTTTCAGCATCTCGCGATCCGCCATTTTGTTTGTTTACATCTGGAACACACACATTTTCGGTATTTCTCATGATCTTTCTCATACATGCTAAACGTCAGAAACAATTAATCGGTTTTTCGACGGTTAATGCAAGCGACTACCCAGCTACTAAAATTTGCTAATCGTTTCAGCCTTAGTTTGCTGGTAGAATACCACCACTGCTTGGCGCCATATAATGGCACATACCTCAAATTGGCACAAAACAGAAGTTAAAATATTTAATAACAATGGTTCTTTATCGCCCACACTCACGCATTTTTGCTTAACAAATAAGGAAGTGGAATTGATGACAGAAATAATTTAAATATCTTCAGCAATTTCCGTATGCAAATTATGGCAATTTGAGGCGTTGATTTCACGTAGAATTTGTATTATCGCCCCTTAAAACCGATTCTAACAGCCTTATTGTTTTGATCTGATATTAATAAAATAGTTTACTAACTTGCGCTTGTGTCAATTCATATTTTGATGAAAAGAAATCCACGAAACTAAACTTACAACAAGCAAAAATAAGGTTTTTGTGTCCAAGTTACGGCGGGAGGCAGTAGCGTAGAAACGGGCAAAAGAAACAAATTTCACCACTATTGAGAAGGCATTTAACAGTAAATTACAGGGAAAGTAAAAACACACACAAAAGTGTGAATATGGGATGGAGTCTATAACGGGTACACTAGCAGGATTTGACACAGTTTCTCAGTTTACGAGAAATATATTTCCCACGATTCATTGCAGGTCGTAAACAAACACGAACATTGTTTTTGCAACCGAAGTTTTCTTTCAGAAACTAAAAAAAGGTCCTTGGTGTAAAAGAAACTTTGGTATGTGCCACCTGTCCCGTGGAATCATCATCTTACAGTTCATATTTTGAAATACCCTAAATGACAACTAGCTTGAGCAGTTATGTCAAACATAAAATTTGTATTTTAATATCATGCAAACTGCTACATGCTTCTTCAAATGTTCATGTATATGGCATGACTTTGCTTGTCATGCAGACATTTGGTCCGCCAAATTTACAGTATTCTTTTTGGTTATATTTGCAAAACTTATCAAACAGGCCACCCACATGCATAACCACATCCTCAATGGTTATTGTATCAGAAAATTATTTTCTTCCCACATCACTTCCAACATTATCAGTGGCTTAGTAGTGGCTAATCAGGCATTATTATTAAGACAAGGCACAAACTAATGAAAAGATCAGAGTCCTGTGTAGGTACTCATGAGGAAACAAAGAAAAGCATCAAGACAGGTGATAGAATCTTTGCAGAAGTTAGGCATGAGACAGAAAATGCAGCCATGCATATAAACATGGGAAACCTCTTTATGATACAAAAAATAAAAGGACATTCCAACACATCAGAAAAAACGTACAAATGATAGTAAAATCACCATTTCAGGGGAATAGGGTCAGAAAAAGGATGTAGGACAAATTGTGAAGAGCTACATGCTTATCTATTATACCTACAAGATATTCAAACAACAAGCAAACACGTGCCAATTCACTCAATCAAGCCTACAATATACACATATATATATATATATAGATAGATAAGATTATAAAAGTCATTTAATACTTATAGAAACATTTATATGGTGCAAATTTAATAAAGATCTTCTAATAGATTTGAATCATATAAAGGAACAGTCCAAAACCATGTTGAGGCAATAACCCACCAAGCCCCTGCCAGGAAGGGATGGCCAATCTGGTGGCTATGACAAACTCGATAGGCATTTTATGAGTTCAACCCCTGGATCTGGAAACGGTCTGTTGGGATCTGACAATTACTGGATGCCCGTTGCATTTAAATCGTGTAGCTGCAGAATAACTACAACTAAGTAAAATTAGAAGAGCTGCTGGATCAGTCAACATTACACTGCATAGGCAGTGAAAGCAGAAAATGAAACAATGAGAGGTTTTACCACCCTCTATTCAAAAGAATTGAGAAAAAGAGCAGCATCCATTTGATGGGAAAGACAACTTCTGAAAAAGTGAGATCTTTGTCATAGAGATAACTCCACAAGTTTCCAATACTGGGAGGGGTTTGCAATGATACAACATGCTAAAGAGGAACAGCATCTCGATCTGCATGTTGATTCAAATCTCAGGCACAACCAGATATGCAAATTTCTGAAATGATCGATTCTATACTCATTAAGTAGCAATATTGTGCATACAAATCATCTTGGCATCTGACAAATATAGAGGAAAAACACTTTATTAATTGTTTCAGTTTTTATTTTATTGTTTTCTAATTCTATCTTTCATTGCATGCTTGGGTTACTTACTTGGTAATTGCTGTAGTTTTTGAAAGAAGTTGAAAATTTTTTGATCTGTTATTTCAAAAGGTAAATGACAAAATATAACAACATGTACCAACTATATGCTGAGGGTAGATAGTTATATCTGCTCTTTTTACAGCATTGTGACACTGGTAGTTCTCTGGAGTCTGCCAAGTTGTTTCTGTTTTTCTTTGTTTTTTTCTGTTTTTTTCTGATTATGTGCTGATTCTTATAGTAACAGCTGTTATAGCCTCAGGAATATCAGAGTAAATACTAATCACATCACACTAGTTATAGACAAATTGCCAGATGTTACTTGAACATCCCTACTTAATTATGTCCTGTGACATAAGTTTTCATCAAGAAGCTCTTTCCTGTTGTTCAGGATTTCCATTGGAAGTGACCCTAACCAACCCTAATACCTTTAGAGTCAGAAAGGCAAATCATGGCCATTGAAGTGCAGGAACATGAAGGGCAGGTTCAATGTCCAGCACATTACGCAGTACATCCTGGCTTCTCTGGATTTACTTCCTGGCCTGACTTGGGATCAGGCTGTTTTTAAACAACTGAACGAGAAGGTATTATCTTGACCTATCACTGAATGGTTGGATGAACCACCACATCTTAATTTGTTTTTAAGGACTGCTGAGCCATTTCATAGGAATCCCTGGAGGAGAGGGTCTCCTTTGCATTATTTCCTACAGGGTGATGATTTACCTTGAAGCCATGGCTGGTGAAACTATACAACAGAAGACAACTGCGTAGGGAATATAGGGGATAGAGAATAGAAAACTACAGGATCTCCAGAAGCAGGAGTGTAGTAGAGCATGTGTTTAGAATATTAGTGAGATTCAGGGTCCTATACTCAACAGAGCAAAAACCAAAGGACGAGGAGTCCATCCACAAAAGTATCAGGATGACTGGCCTGCTATAAGAAACAGCTAGTATGTGGGGCAGATGAAAACTGTCCTAATCTTCCAAGAACTTTATATAAAGCTAGTGTTACACCAATTTCTAACAAATTGCCAACATTTTTTTCATTAAGTTTCCAAAAAATCTTCAACATATTTCTAGCAAATTTCAAACAAATTGTTAAGGAAGTCCCAAAGTATAAGAACACCCCTCACCAAATAACGTTTTGCATTATGACCCATCAAAAAATTGACATAATTCTAACAAAAAAAAACAAGGAACAAATGTTCCTGGCACTTACTCATCAAGTACTACATATGAGGCCTGCTGTGTCCCTGACTGACCCATGCACTGTTGTATTACTCGTGACACTTGTCCTGGTACTAGCTGGATAGCCTGGCTTGTTTGTGATGTTTAAATCAACCGTGTTTCAGGGATTGTCAAAATGTAGTCTACAGTGGCTTCTGGCTGCTGTGTCTATTGCTGGGTCATAAAAGTCTGTGCCAAATAAGTTTTAAGCGGCACCAGTTGATCTTGAAAATGTATACATCTGTGGCTTGCAGGTTCTCTCCTCTACTGTGTTCTGTATCCCACTTAGAAGTCTAACAGTCTCATGTCTAATATTTTGAAACTCTGTTTTTTCCACCTCTGTGGCCAGAATGGTACAGATACATTCTAGTTACGGAATGCTGTTCTGGTGGTCTCCTGTCTTGGACCCCAAAAAGAAGTTAGCATTGTCTTTATCTGTGAAAACTGATCTAGGTTCTGCTGGTATATTGATTATGGCTGGGACACTACAATGGTACTGGTAATGCTGCCAATGGATGGCTAGTGTGTGTCTGAGTGAATGCTGGTGTCCATGCTGTCTGTGTCTGTAGAGCCTCTGTGGCATCTGCAATGGCACTGGGTTCTCTGAGTGGTAACTTCAAACCTGAGGACTTGCCCTTTCTTCTGATGAGTGACTTGAGAAAATGAAAGTTTTCATGTATCTAGTGCTGTCTATCAGTCAGCTCCTTCAGTTTATTTTGTTTATTTGGGGTTTTACGTCGCTTTCAACACTGTACAGGTCATATCACGACGGATAGTTGGAAGGGCAGAGGAAACCAGTACATAGAGTTCGCTAGGGTTGTGTACTGTAAACTGCCGACCAACGGCAAGCAACTACCAGCTTTCCCACTTGAGCCCGTGCGGGGATCGAACCCCGGCCTCAGAGGTGGGAGGCCAGAGTGTTACCACTCTGCCACCGTGGCCCCGTCAGCTCCTTCAGGTCCTAGCCAGACTTTGCACTGTGTTAGTATGGCATAGTGTGTCCTTTGGGACTCAAACCATGTCTTGCAGATCTAGGCAGAGAATTTGCATGTCCGGACCAAGCTTTCCTAGAGAGTATCCTTCCTTGCCCTGTTCTTGAAGAGCTGATTGGTCTTGTCATACAGCTCCTTGTGGTCCTTCACAAAATCAGTTATCACTTCCTCATCAGAATCAGCCGGGAAAATGTTGGTTTTGAGCTTCTTCCTTCGCAATTGAGAGGACGACTAACTTTTTTCCCCTCCAGCTTCCACTTCCGGCTCACTGTTACTTCTTTTTTCTTCTCCGTCTCTTCTCAAGCAATGCCTCCTCCTTCTGTGGCTTGTTCTTTCCTCCACTGTCTCCTTTGTCCTTCCTCTGTAGCCTCTCAGCTTTCCGCCAATGTCAACAGCTGTATTCGGATCCCTCAATTCAAACTTTATAGTTGTGTATATGGGGACTTCTATCTTATGGGTATTCTTTCTTGCCTTCTTAGGAGCCATCATAAAGTACTTAAAACTGCATTTTAAAGAACAAATCTAAGCCTAGCAGTTAGCCAGCTAAATATATGTCTGTTCACTAAATCAACTTCCTTTTAAAAAACCAAAAACCTATCTCAATGCTACCAGTCGTCATCAGTCAGTAATGAAAATCCAAATGATGCATTCCTGTCATTCCGGCCTGTCCAATACACTTCATAGTTTATCTATGGTTGTAACTGCCCTGTTGTTATCCTCTTATATCTTGTTCTGCTGTGTTCTCACTTGTCCTGCTGTAATAAAACTGACTCCAAACACGAAAGATTTCTCATGTTGATGTGAAGCCACCGAGTCTAGTTTTAGTTGATTAGGACAGACCAGTTTCCTTTTTAAGTACTGTCAGTATTGTTCTACTGCTTGTTGTAGAGTGAAACCAGGGTACTTCAAAAGGACTGGTCGGCATGCAAGTGTTTCCTGATAAGATGGTAATACTATACACTGAAAACAAAAGTTGGTTGGTATAACAAAGAAAAGTTGGTTGATCCTACCTAATTTAACCAATTAAGTTGGCTATATTAACTGAGCGTGTTGGTTGGGCAAACAAAGAAAGTTTGTAAGACTTAACAAACAAACTAAGTTGGTTCCACAAACAAAGCATGTTGTTTACTACAACTGAAGTCATGGGTTTGTTCTACCAGATAACTTGGTTCGTCTAATTAAGTAAGTTAGTTACTTGAATAAAGTTGGTAAGTTGGTGAGGCCAATGTAAGTTGGTTACCCAAACTGACTTCATTGGTAAGAGCTATAAGTAGGTTTGCTAATCCAGTTAAATGGGTTTTTACTTAATCAAATTGATTAAATATTACTGACTACATGCATGGCAAATAAGTTTATAACTACACCTTTTTTAAAAAATGCTTTGTATGACAATGAAACAAGTGACTCATATATCAAAATACTTTATTGAAACATCTTTAACTTGAAAATTATTTTAAAAATTCATATTTTACATTTTAGCTTAGTTGGGTTTAAAATCAACTCCCCACAGATTATGTTGGTCACATCACAACAGGGAGTCTTAGTGGCGTAGGAAACAAGTATATATACTAATTGGTAAATATTCTGTGCTGTAAACTGTCAGACATCAGTAAGCAACTACCATCTTTTCAACTTAATGTAGGGTCCTCAGACATGGGATGCAAGTCTGTTAACACGCACCCTACTGGGCCCCTAATATGTGTTTGTCATATGATAAGGCTGCCACAAACCAGTACTGCATTACAACCTAAATACAAATACTGCATAAAACAAAAGGTGATAAAATAAACATTTCAATTTTAACACCAGGGCAAAGTTTCACACCAAGAAATTCATTAATCCAGCATCACTAATGGCATTTCCTGCATTCAAACAGCTTATAGCTGAGAATTTCATGAATTTTATTATCCAGCTTGTAACTAGGAATTTCATTACAAATTTTATCTTCCAAACCAGTACATACTGGTAGGCCAAGATTCTGCAGTGTAAACTGTGGGCATTGGTAAGCAACTACCAACTTTCCCACATAGGGTTGGTCCAGGGTTCAAACGGCCAATCTCAGAGGTTGATGTTAAGTTTGTGGCACTCTACACAACTGAGCCCCTGACATAGCTTACTAAAAGCCTGTTTCACTACAAATAACTTTAGGTCATCTCATAGCCTTAATTGAAATTGACTTGGATTTTTTTAAAGCAAAGGGTTATTTTGGGTCTTTCTAGGTAAGATACAAGAGGTTTAAATTACATCGACATACTTTCATATCAGCATTTGAAGGCACTGACAAAAAAGTTTATGCGTGTATACAGAAAATAAACTATATCACTAATACATTTTCATATTTAAAACTTACAATACCTCAAAACATTAAAATTATAATTGTACTCCAAGGCCAGTATTCGCAAAGAGGTCTTAATTCTGTTCACAAGACAAAATAGTGTCAACTATAAATTCACAGTTTCTCAGCAAAAAAAATATGTATGTTAGTAAAGATGAAATAACACTTGAACCTTTTACTAAAATATCTGAGACAACAATGCATTAGTCTAAAGTTGAGATTTGGTCTAAGTTATTGTGTTAATAACTAAATTTGAAATAAAAAGTTAAAGCAAAATGTGCCTCAGTATTTTTTCTGAATGCAGGCCTTGTATCTCATTTATTTTCAGATGAAATTGGACTTAAATGTAGCCAAAATAAAAACACTTTAGAAATCCAATAAAAATCTCAGATAATGAAAAGTGTAACCAAACTAACTTCACACTGAAAGCAAGTTGTGCTGTATATTTGATATTTAATCCACACTGCACAGTGAAGATTTAATGTTAATATTATATACAGGCTCAAGTAACTTTAAGTCAACTATATCTACTCTTTGTTCTTCTCTGTAACCAGGTCCAATGAGTTGTACAAATGAATGTGTAATTCCAAATCTGCTATCTATTCTTTCTTGCCATGTTGCAGAATCATAATTATTGGATTGTGATCACTGGTATGTCTTCAACAGTGTTTCCAGTCTGTAAAATGAAAACATGGTGTTTGTTGGTGAGATAAAGAAGTTCTCCATTAGATATGTTCACATGAGAAATTAAAAAAAAACATTTAATGTGTGTATCCAGTTATAATGTGACTTTAGCTCTAGTCATGAAATATTCAATGACTAAGACACTCAAAAACATCTGATAGGGTAATGCAATTAAGGGGTGTGACACTAGCAAATTATCCTTTCCAGTGTACTACCGACTGTGAAACTGATCTGATTCTAAGATTTTGGAAAAAGGTATGCTTTAGTACATCCCCAATTTTATTATTACAGATGGATATACAAATTAAAATACACCAAAAGGACTGAAAAGGGTTAATAATTTATCTATAGAAACTGCAGAATTTATCATGTGAATGAAATACTGAAACATCAGTGCTTTTAAACTTACTTTTCACTGAACCAAAAAATCAAAACTATAAAATATTAGACAAAATTTAATATTTTGCTACCATCTTTTACATTTTTTGTTTTACACCAAATTATTGAAATATAACACTTTTCTATAATTCTTTTACAATTAACATACTTTGTGTCAACAGATATGAAGAAATAGTTCAGCTGTCACTTGATAGAGTTTGCAATACACATAAATGAATCAATAAACATGCAAAACAGCATTAAAATTTCATATTAATATTGCAAATAAATATTAATATTAATACCTAAACTTGCTGACTTACCTAGAAAAAGTTGATTTATCCTCATGACTTCTTCATCAAGTTTCCACATTTGGAACTTCTTGTTCTGGTATCCAACTCATTGCTTTAAATAAAGGAGGCTACATAAATATAAATAAATGATTTCACTACTTGAGCGCACACAGAACTTCATCTGAGATATATAATATTCAAATTTAATACATTAATTAATTGATTGGTCTTCAAACTGTGACATAAAGCTAAACAAATAGGAATTGTGAAAACAACATATTGTAAAAATTAATCAACATAGAATAGTTGAGACAACTAATGTTAACAAATGTATGTTAGTTTGGCTAACCAACTCAAAGTTTGTAGCCCCTACAAATCAGATTGGTTAACCAAGCCAATGTTGTAGTTTCTCTAACAAAGGTATACAACTAGCTAAACAAAATAAAAATTATTATTACACCCAATTTTGTATTGTTAACATATTTCAAAAGAAAGCAAAACAGTAATAATACATAAAGGATTAATGTTACTGTGGGGTTTCCCATAAAATACATCAAACAAAGTAAATATTTAACAATATTTATTTTAGTGGGTAATAATAGAAGATCCGATCCACCTCAAATTTACAAACCTCTCTACATAACTTATTTTATATGAAAACTGATTGCAATACACATCATTTTAATCTATACATAGTGTAGTAATAAATTTGAATCATTTTAACAAATGTATAGACACTAATATTTTCATGTATAAGAAAAATAACTTACCCCTTGATTCAAATAATTGCACCAAAATCCAAATGTAAACAATGCATGGCGCATACTCAAACTCAAATTTAGCTGGACCAAACGGGGGTCTTAGTTTTACAAACTAAGGTATTAGTTAAAATTTGTTTTAACTAACGTATCTTAGTTCTGTCGACCAACTTTTGGTTTTCAGTGTAGGATTGGACTGGAAGTGACCATGATAAGATATAAAGAGACAAAATCAAGTTTTCATGGTGGGCAGAGCCAGAGTCAGAAGGAAAGTTGTGGAGTGCTGGTGAAATATCAACCATGCTTAATATTTAGCCGAACCATCACGCAAAGCTGGGAACCCCTAACCAACCCTAACTGACATTGTAAACATTGCAAATCAACACTAGAGTCAGGAAGGGCCGGTTCCAGTGGAACACCCTTATTAATCATAGTCTACACCATTTGGAAATAAGCATTTCATATTTTAATGTTAACATCACATTACTTGAAACTTATCTTAAAAGCCTGACATAATATTCAGCACCACTGATACTTGGGACATGTTTATAAAGGACAGTAAGAATAGAAACTTCATGAAAATAAATACCCTGAGCAAGTTAAAATAATGGATCCGGCATATAGATATAGAAATATATATCTGACTTTTGCTGTGTGCCTTATTTAGATAATCAACATATATTGTTTTGAACAATGTGTACATAAACACATAACTTAAACAGTGTGATTACACATTTAATAATGATTTCTATAGAAAGTTGAGCTGTTTAACTCCATAAAGGCTCTAGAATTTATTTATTTAGGGTTTTACATCGCTTTCAACACTGTACAGGTCACATCACAACGAGTAGTTGGAAGGGCAGAGGAAACCAGTACATACAGTTCACTAGCGTTCTGTACTGTAAAGGCCCTAGAATTCAGCCTGACATGCCAACTTCCTTAATTATAAGATAAAATTAGCCTGACTTCGAGTGGGAAAGCTGGTAGTTGTTTGCCTTTGGTTGCCAGTTTACAGTTCAGAACCTTGACCATCTGTATGTACTGGTTTCCTTTCAGCTTCCGAATACCTATTAGAATATAACCAGTAACTACTAGGTATGATGTAAAACACGAAATAAATAATTAAATAATACAAGAAAGTCTTGATATTTTAGAAAAAAAAAGAAACTCCATAAAAGGTAAGCGGAACTCTGGAATGTTCACTAAACTCACTGATAGAAGCATAAACTTACACCAGGTATTTACTTGTAAAGTGTTCTTTCATAGCAGTTTTCAATGATGCACACTGTTTCCTTTCTTGTTTTAGCTGGCAATATGCTAAGAAAGTCAACAGCTTAATTGTTTAATCTCTCCAAAACTACAGATTCTAAGCCATTTCATATCCATAAGCCAGAGTCCTATAGATCAAATATAGGGGACATAAAGAGGTCAGTGTTAAGCAAGGAGATGCCAGGAAAGAAGAAAACTGATGTAACTAAGCTTTGGAAAACAGACAGGATTTTAATTTTGATCTTAAGGAATCATTTAATGGTTGCTCTGGAGTCAGCTGGATGCCCCAGATTTTTATAATGATCTGTTACATCGTCACAAACATACACAGAAGGAAATATGATAGTCAGCATTGATATTGGCTTAAACATGCACAGAGGAGAAGACAAAATACTGTGACAGCTTTGCCAAAGAAAATATCTGTTGCTTAAGACTGAATTACTCAATTAAACGAGGTTAAAAGTTTAAATAACCTTAATAGCATAATTGTTAAGCAAGCAATAACAGATGTATAAGACGTGTCTGTCAGTCTGTCTGTCTCGTCAACATAATTTTGAGACAATATTGCTATATGGTGCCACAACTACAAGGAAGATCTATAAATTCTTGGTTACAACTGCCTCAAGAAATAAACTCCTGGATAATTGGCCAGACAACATCACATATCAGACACATATGGAACTGCTTCACATGGAAATCAGCTTGTAGACATCAATGTTCAAAGTAATCAGAGGCAGATAGGTAAAACCCTTCCAAAATAAGTCAACATTTCTAGCCAAACCCTCAGATTGAACCACAAAGGTTAATAGAAAAAAGGCCATCAAAGAGACATGATGGCAATGATAAAAAGACAGGACTCTTTTAGGGGTTTATTTGCCCAGGACATGAACAACTGGAGGTAGATTGTTGTTGGCCTGTACCCCAGATGTGATGAAAAGGCTCACAGAGAGTAATATAGATACGATAAAACCTGAAAAAATGAACAAGGTCACTGTTACTGATTTCAAAGCTGACATTCATAAATGCAAACATGATCAATTGCAGGCACTTCTCAGACCCGCTATATTTCAACACCTTCAGAATATATGTGATATTATACTCATGTGGTGAAATAAAGAAATGTCTTTCCACCTTGATAAAGGTTTTTAAGCAATGAATTTATCTGGGGTTTGAACCAGTGACCTCAGAAGTGAGAGGCGAATGTGTTACAGCTGTGGCACTGTGGCCCCCTTTTAAACAATGAAATTTTAAATACAACTTGGGGTATGCACACAGGAATGTTTTGAACATTAGCTGCAGCAGATAACATGTCTCTGTCTTAACAACAACTTCTTCTTATAATATACTCAAGAATATCTATTTAGACCTGCGTATATGTATATGTTGTGTACAAGTTGAGATTTTGTACAAGTTGCAACTTGTACAAGATTGGCTGTACAGAATTTCACTATCAAATAATCCGAACTTGTACAACACTGTTGTACAAGTTGGATTTAAAAAGAAGTTTGGTAAAATTTTTTTTTTCTTTTTTTTTTGTACGAATTCTTTTGTTTGTCCAAGGAAGAAAACACAAGTACTACATGGCTAGGATCTATGAGAAAAGGCTTAAATTAATATTTCTATTAACATGAACCTGATTCAAAAGGTTTACTGAAACCTAACCAATTCTTTCTAAACTCATCCTCTTTGCCCGCATTTATGCTCAATAAAAGTTGTTCTTGATAACATGTCTTTAATTTCAGTATTAATTCCTTAAGACTTGGGGTTTTCATTTTAACGGCACATACAAAAATGTGTATTTTGTGGCCATAATTAGAGTTGATAGGAAGGGAATTATTGTCATTTATTAAATGGCCTAGGAGGATTTCAAGTGGTGCTTGACTCAAATGCTTATTTGTTACCCGTTCCAACCAGTTATTCAGATCTGCCCATAATTGCTTTGCTACTTTGCATGTTGTAAATAAATGAGTTATAGTTTCAGTATCTGTGTTACAAATCCGACAGGCATTTTTTTTTACCTGCCAATCTGATGCAGCAGTTTATTTGTTCCCAATATCCGGTATAACAATTTGTACTAGAACCAAATTAGTCTATTGTCCAATATAGTATTAAAACATAAGTAGAAAATTCTCCTCCAAGTTGCATTGTCAATTATTATACTTAAGTCTTGATTCCATTGGCTTCTGTATTTGTTATCACAGTTCCCATTGTTTATAATGTTATATATGTTTTTACAGCCCTTTTTTCCTTTACTATGAAAGATAAGTGATTGAGAATACACGGCCTTTCTAGCCATTTACTTTCATGATCTAATTCTCCTATGATTTTTAACGGCATCTCTTATTTCAAAATTATCAAGAAAATTTTTTATTTTGAAGTTGTACATGTTTTCAATCTCAATCATGGACATTACTTTTCCAGTGTTATTAATGATCAAGTCACCAACTAGAGTAATTCCATTTTTGTGCCATGCCTCTTTATAAAGCCTTCTTTTCACTCTGGGGTTATGCCACAGCGGGGATAACAGAGTGTTATCAGTTGTTATTGGTAGGGCATTATAAATAAAGTCCCATGTTTCAAAAACTTCATTCCAAAATTGGTTTTTTGCTTTAGATGCTATTGTGTATACCCGTTGGGGACTATAGTCAAGCAATCTTCTAACTGAACAACATTGGTTTTGAAATAATGTAGCCCATTGTGAATTTTGAGACATCACTAACCTTCTAATCCAAGTAGACTTCATGGCCTTTACAAAAAAATCTATATTAATCATCTTGAGACCTCCTTTTTGATAGCTCTGTGTTATATTTTTATGTTTTACCCTGTCAGGTTTATCACCCCACAGAAAGGCATAAAATTTACTCTCCAGTTGCTTTATGTACTCTGTCTTCCCCAAGGGACAAGCCATTATTATATGGTTCAACTTTGAAATTGCTAGATTCTTAATAACAGTTACCTTCCCAATGGGAGTCAAGCATCTCTATTTCCACCCGGTCAATAGTTTTTCAATATTGCTTATCACCTTTGAATAATTCATTTCTGGAATTTTGGTTAATTCTACACTAAATTCTATTCCTAAAAAGGAAAAGTCAGTAGCACCCCATTCTAATTTGAAATTTGTATTGATCTTATCTTTTGAATATTTTTTTCTTCCTATCCAAATTAATTTTATTTTGTTAGTATTCATTTTTATGCCAGAAATTGTTCCAAATATTTCAATGGTATTAAGAGCTGACAACAAAGATCTCTCTGAGCCATCCAAAATTATAGTTGTGTCATCAGGAAATTGTGTGATTTTATATTCTTCGGACCCTACTTTCACACCCTTGATGTGGCTATTATGTATTAAAACAAAAAGAATCTGTGCACAAATTATGAACAAGTATGGTGCAACCGGATCGCCTTGTTTACAGCCACTCTCGATATTGATAAATTCTGACAGGAAGCCTGATTGAAGGACTGCTGCCTTTATGTTGCTATTGAATAGTTTAATCCACTTGATAAAGTCTGGACCAAAACCAAGGCCATTGAGTACTTCATATAGAAATTTCCAAGAAATTAAGTCAAAAGCCTTTTCGAAGTCTATAAGCATTAATAGCCCATCAATGTCCCTTTGTTCTGTGTAATTCATTAGATCATAAATTAGTCGTGTTCCCTCCCCTATAAAACGTCCCTGAATAAAGCCTATTTGTGCTTTATCAATCAGTTTCGGAAGTAAAGGTTTAAGTCTTGCTGCAATGCTTGAAGATGCTATTTTATAGAGAACACTTAATAACGATATGGGTCTCCAATTCTTTAACAAATCCTGTCATTTGTTACCTTTAGGGAGACAACTAATAATTGTTTGTCTTACACTTAATGGGAGTTTCCCTTTTAGGAAGGAATAATTTAATGCTCTCAAACCAAATACTTTAGTTTACCCCAAAACATCTTATAGAATTCAGCCGGAAAACCATCAAGACCTGGTGTTTTATTATGCTTCATTCCCTTTAAAGCTGTACCAATTTCTGTAATAGTTAATGGACCCTCTATACTTAATGAGTCTAATATTAACTTGTTTTGTTGGTAATTCAAGGTGTCCCAGTCGCAGTCCTTTAAATCATTTTCGTTATTTTCATACAGTCGTGCATAGAACGTTCTGATCTGATCTAGTATTTCTTTTTGATTTGTAAGTACTGTTTTGTCATTAAGCGTATTCTTTTTGACTGTCTTCTTAATAAATTTAAATTTTTCTAAATTACAGAATTCTCTTGTAGGTTTTTCATAAAGGAAAAGATTTTGGACCCGAGATCTTATCATTTGACCATGCATTTGGGATTCACATAAATGTTGGAGTTCTTCTTTCTTTAGTGTTATAGCTTCTGCATTACAGGTAGATTCATTTTTTTCTAGTTGGTCTATTTCTGCCATTAAGTACTGCTCTTTAGCTTGTCGCTCTTTTTTAAGTTTACTGGCATATTTAATAGTATCTCCTCTCATTTTTAATAACAGTGCTTCTAAAAAAGCATCATCCATTATTAAAAAATTTATATCTGTATCCGACACTGAAGCAAGGTTTTCTAAATCATACACTGGGACTGCATATTGTTTTTTGACCATCATAATTGCATCATTGATTAGTTTTACATAACCTGAGTGTGTCAACAGACTACAGGTATCTAGTATTATGTCTATGTCTACTCTTGAGTGATCACTTCTATATCCTGGCTTTATATGACAGTCCTGCAGTAAATCAGAAACCAAAAAGTAGTCCAGTCTTGCCTGTTTTATAGGGTTATGCCTTCTCCATGTATATCTCTTAGTTGTTGGATTTAGTAGTCTAAAGGCATCCCTTAGTTTGAGATTTTCAACTATTTCCAGAGCTTTTAATCAACGTGGGATATTAACTGACATGTAATTATTACTGTCTAATTTCGGGTCCAGAACAAGATTTAAGTCCCCACATACAATTGTATACGTTTTACTTGAATCCTCTACATATTTTCTAACCTTATCAAAGAACTGCGGGTTGTCAATATTTGGAGCATATATGTTTATAATCCTCAGTGAAAAGCCTGAAAGCTGTAGGTCAACCAGTAGAAGATTTCCCACATTGTCTCTTAATAGAGTATTCAAAATTATTCTTGATAATTACCGCTACCCCTCGGGAGTTGGTTTTAGACCCATGGATAATGCATTTGCAAATTGGGAGTAGAGTAAGTAGGTCATTTTGGTCAGATTCGATCAAGTGAGTATCTTGTAAGCAGAATACATTGATCCTATTTTCATCATTTAATAAAAAATTGCAGACATCATGCCGCTTTTTTTGTCCCTAATACCCTGAACATTTACCGATGACAGTCTTATTTTATTATCTATAATTTTTATTACTGGCCCAGAGAGATAGACATAACAATTTCAAGCATTGGACAGTTAACAGTAACTTTGCATGTACGAGTTATAGCCATCGGACAAATTATATTAGTTGGACATTTTTGTTTGACAAGAACATCAATAGATTTGAAAAAAAAACTGTGAGAAACTTTGGTAGGAACATAACAAAAAACTATATACAAAGTAAGCAATAGCAAGCATTGGGCAAACATCAATAGGCAAGAGAAAAACAATCATTTGAAAAGTGACTATTTCACTGTCTAAGTACAACAAGTCACACTCTTATACACAGTCCCCCATCACTAGAAAAAGCTCTTAGATGCAGGCATTAAGGGGGCAGTTACTTCAACAGCCGGTGGTTGTAGTTAATACTTTGTCACGTATAATTTCCACTAGAAGAACCTTTAAATGCAGGAATTCTGGGCAGTTTTGCTATTTATATAATTTACTTAGTACAGATCAAAGTACACAGACAGTACAAGTTACTTGTGGTCATTGTGATGAATAATATGTCACAAGTATAAAACAACTACACCATTAGTTGCAACTATATCATATCTTACCAACTTTGTTAATCTAATTTCCCCATCACTGGAGAAAACTCTTAGATACAGGGATTATGAACAGCCTTTTATATATGTAGTTTACTTAATACAGATCAAAAGACTTGTAATTATTGAGATGAATACTATGTCGCAAGTAAACAGGTATAAGGCAACTACACCTTTAGTTGCAACTATATCGTATATTACCAACAAACAAGAATAAGGCAACTACACCTTTAGTTGCAACTATATCATATATTACCAGCATTGTTAATCTAATTCCCCCATCACTGGAGAAAACTCTTAGATGCAGGGATTATGAACAGCCTTTTATATATATAGTTTACTTAATACAGATCAAATGACTTGTAGTCATTGTGATGAATACTATGTCGCAAGTAAACAGGTATAAAGCAACTACACCTTTAATTGAAACTATATCATATATTACAAACATTGTTAATCTAATTCCCCCTTCACTGAAGAAAACTCTTAGATACAGGGATTATGAACAGCCTTGTTATATTTGTAATTTACTAATACAGATCAAAATACAAAGGAAGGGATTATGGACGGCCTTGTTATATATGTGGTTAAGTTAATACAGATCAAAATATGCAAACTATAAAACTCACTTGTAATCATTGTGATAAACATTATGTCACCTGTAAGTAAGTATAAGTCAACCATTACATTTTAGGTACTATTAAATAGTTTGTTAACAGTATTGTTAAAGTAGTTCCTCACAGACACAAACAATAAAACTCACTTGTAATCATTGTGATGAACATTAAGTCACAAGTAAACCATGGCATTCACAATCCTTACTACAACCATGTCTCGAATTTATGGCCAGTCCCTATAAACTGTTTCATTTCCCCATCACTAGAAAAGAAATTTTTAAATACAGGGATTATGAGCCATACGATTCAGTAATTGTATTGGTAGTAATCATTTTACACCACCAGTTTTATAGCTTAATATTAGATCAGTAAAGTACACCCCTTAAATACTGGGATTATGAGCCGTACAATTCAGTAATTGCATTGGTACTAATCACTTCACATCAACCGTTTATACTGGTATTGCTTAATATTAGACCAGTAGAGTACACCCCTTTCTACAACCCTGTCCTGCATTTTCTATAAACTGTTGCTATTCCCCCATCACTAAAAAGCTCTTAGATGCAGGGATTATGTGTAATGTGATTCAACTCAATATTAGACGAGTAAAGTACATGTACACCCCTTTCTACAATCATGTCGTAGGTTTTTAGCATTTTCCTATAAACTGTTGCTATCCCCCATCACTAGAGAGCTCTTAGATGCAGGGATTATGCGCAATATGATTCACTAATTGTATTTGTACAAATCAAACTAGACCTAGAGCATCGGAGAACCGATGCAAATTGTATCCACCTTAAAGACAATGAACCAAAACCTCTAGGACAAATAATAAGCGAGTTATAAGCACTTTTAAGTTGGCTGTCCTCATTTGACCTTCAAGGAGGGGCCCAAGGTCAAATCTGACCACACCAGAAGATTCCCAGCCCATGATTTTCTTTATATTGGTTTACCATCCCAAACCTCTAGGACCAATAATAAGCAAGTTATAGGCACTTTTACCTTTGGCTATCCTCGTTTGACCTTGAAGGAGAGGCCCAAGGTCAAATCCGACCATGCCAGAAGATTCCCAGCCCATGATTTCCCATATGTTGGTTTACCATCCCAAACCTCTAGGACCAATAATAAGCAAGTTATAAGCACTTTTAAGTTTGGCTGTGGTCACTTGACCTTGAAGAAGGGGCCCAATTTCAAATCTGACCATGCCAGAAGATTCCCCGCCCATTATTTCCTGTATGTTGGTTTACCATCCGAAACCACTAGGATCAATAATAAGCGAGTTATAAGCACTTTTAAGTTTGGCTGTCCTCGTTTGACCTCGAAGGAGGGGCCCAAGGTCAAATCCGGCCACGCCAGAAGATTCTCAGCCCATGATTTCCTATAGGTTGGTTTTACCGTCCCAAACCTCTGGGACCAATAATAAGCGAGTTATAAGCACTTTTAAGTTTGGCTGTCCTCATTTGACTTTGAAGGAGGGGCCCAAGGTCAAATCCGGCCACACCAGAAGATTCCCAGCCCATGATTTCCTATAGTTTGGTTTACCATCCCAAACCTCTAGGACCAATAATAAGTGAGTTATAAGCACTTTTAAGTTTGGCTGTCCTCATTTGACCTTGAGGGAGGGACCCAAGGTCAAATCCAACCACACCAGAAGATTCCCAGCCCATGATTTCCTATATGTTGGTTGACCATCCCAAACCTCTAGGACCAATAATAAGCGAGTTATAAGCACTTTTAAGTTCGGCTGTCCTCATTTGACCTTGAAGGAGGGACCCAAGGTCAAATCCAACCACACCAGAAGATTCCCAGCCCATGATTCCCTATATGTTGGTTGACCATCCCAAACCTCTAGCACCAATAATAAGCGAGTTATAAGCACTTTTACCTTTGGCTATCCTCATTTGACCTTGAAGGAGGGGCCCAAGGTCAAATCCGACCACACCAGAAGATTCCCAGCCCATGATTTTCTATATGCTGGTTTACCATCCCAAACCTCTAGGACCAAAAATAAGCAAGTTATAAGCACTTTTAAGTTCGGCTCTCATCATTTGACCTTGAAGGAGGGGCCCAAGGTCAAATCTGACCACACCAGAAGATTCCCAGCCCATGATTTCCTATATGTTGGTTGACCATCCCAAACCTCTAGGACCAAAAATAAGCAAGTTATAAGCACCTTTCAGTTCGGCTCTCATCATTTGACCTTGAAGGAGGGGCCCAAGGTCAAATCTGACCACACCAGAAGATTCCCAGCCCATGATTTCCTATATGTTGGTTTACCATCCCAAACCTCTAGGATCGATAATAAGCGAGTTATAAGCACTTTTAAGTTTGGCTATCCTCGATTGACCTTGGAGGAGGGGTCCAAGGTCAAATCTGACCACATCAGAAGATTCGCAGCACATGATTTCCTATAGGTTGGCTTCACATTGCAAACTTCTAGGACCAATAATAAGGGACATATAGGTACTTTTAAAGTCCGCTATGTGGGTTACTTCGGCACTCCGTGGATGACCTTGAATTATAAGCTTCAAGGTCGAATGTGTGCAAGGTTGTAGAGGACATGTATATGTGTCATACATATCACCTATGAAGAGATTCAACCTTCTACCTATGAGGAACAGCCAGTAGAAAAATGTAGATTATTTTCAAAGAAATGCCTGTGGCGGCCATCTTGTTTTTCAGAATGAGGCTATTTTCCTTCCCAGAGAAGCTTACCCCCCAATGAAGATATCCTGCAAATTTGGTGAACCTAGCTGCTGTTGTTTTCCTCTTAGAGCGCTAACGCCGAAAATCTCTCTACGCGCGGCGGCGGCCGCGTAGCGAACGCTAAACCAAACCGGTGGATACAATTACACCACCAAATTATGCTAATGTAACTCAATAGAACACCATTAGATAGTAAGTACACTCCTAGCTGCAACAAGTTTGGTAAAATTTGATAAATTTACAATTTTATTAAAAATATTTCTTATTTTATTGTATAAATATCGAAATTCAAGCGAGAGTGTCATATATATATCATTTTTCCCAAAAACATTAATACTGAATATGCAGAAAAACCATAAAAAATTTTACCAGTCACACTTAAAATACAAAAAAAAGTTATTAATATATGTGTATTACTATATTAAGTTGACACTAATGTTGATCACTTAAGGGTAAAATTATTTACATTTTTCATCATACAGCAAAAAAATTAAGCTTTTGAGTTAAATACTAAGTTCAGCATGAATGTATTACTAAGCTGTTCCTTATTTTCCTTATTGATGCTTGTAAGACTCCAGCTTTGTTCTCATTGGAGTTGTGGAACTGTGGACTGAGGTCTTTTTTCTTTTTAATAATATTTGGCAAATAACTTTCAACAATAAGAATCAGACTTCAAAGATGAAGTTTAACAAAGTAATAAGTAAGAAACAGAAATCTTGTAAATGCAATCAACTGTCTTGGTGTGGCTTCCTACAGCATCAGGGCTATTTTGTGATTTACCTGTAGGCATTAAACTAGGATCACAAATGGGTAAGTTAAATAAAACACCAAAGGACAGATGATGGTATAACTGTAATGCATAATTGTAATTGACCCATTCATTTCATTAATAAAATCTGTGTATAGTCTTAAAATTTAGATGTGGTTTTGTTCATCATAAAATAATAAATTTTATTTATCCCTTTATTTTAGAACAAATAGAATTGGTGACTGAAAATATTATTATACATAATAAGATTACCAACACCAACAAACACAAAAGTCAGACACAACCTTTAGTTGGGCAACTGTGACTCAAACTTTTAAAATAATATACAGATATATATTAAAAGTGTTGACAACAAAATTATGAAAATACACAGGTCAACATATAATTAAAATATTTACTTTCTCATCAAAGAAGTATATTTTATAGTAAATTTATCAGTCATGAAGATGGGATGTATTTTAAAGTATAAATTCATTAAAATACATTGTTCATCTGATAAATATGGAGCTTGTATAAGTTGCAACTTGTCAGGTCCAAATTTTGTACGTGTTGCAACTTGTACAAAATCTAAACTTGTGCATAACATATATATCATTCTACTGTGCTGTGAGTACCTGCTGCCAGAATTAACTTAAATAATCCAGTCAAATGAAACACCACCACTTCTGTATAGATGTGCACAGATCATCATTGGTCACTTTGATTTATACATATTGATGTGAAATTCCAATTTATTTATGAATTCACTTTACATTACATGCAATTTGCTATTATATAATGAGCTTTATGAAAATCGTGGTAACTGTTAAACTTAAATGTGAGATCAAGTTTAATGAAGATTCACCTTACTCTAAGCAATAGTTTTGAATTAGATTTATTTAGATTTATTTGTTGTTCAACGCGTTTAACCGCTAGGGTCATATTGCGACGGGTAGTTTTACAAGTGGAGGAAACCAGTGCATACCACATTGTATACCACTGGGCATCGGCAAGTAACTACCAACTTTCCAACATGAAGCGCCCGGCCTGAGATTCGAACCGGTGGCCTCAGAGGTTGGAGGTGAGAACTCTAACTGCTACACCACCGAGCTTCCTGCAATAGTTTCGAAAGCAGTTAGCAAAATGTAATTTAAAGCCAAACAATTAATAAGTAAAAAAAAATTAGCCAAAAATATATACTCTTATTGTGTCATTTAAAACCTCTTGACTGTTGAACAAAATAATAAAATTATTTATGACATAATTATGCAGAGGTTAAAGGGCAAGTTAATGTTTGCATCTTGTTCAACAACCATACAGAGTCATGTTGGTACAAGCACCTACCATTGCCACTTGAGTTGAACTATATGGAGGTGATAGGTTGTGATTACATGCTAAACTTGCTAATAACTAGGCCACTCAGTACCTCTAAACATTATGTTAGACACTGAAGGATTCAAATATTTGTATATGATATTTTTTCTGAATGCTGATAACTCAGTTAGAACGAAATAACTAAACAAGAAATGATTTATCTTTAATTTTACAATGGTTACAGTGCTTTCTATTAAGTGGGAGCTCAACAGAGACTCTCACTTCTTTAATGCACTACTCATGACTCTGATAGCTTTGTGGCTTGTGCTAGTATATCTATAGACCGAAACCCCTTTTGGCCTTGTTAACTGTTAAAATTTACATTCTGATTTTGAGCATTAAATTTTTATGGAAGTTGAACAAGTTTCAAAACACACAAGGTCGACCAGATAGTGGTTTGGTGATATCTGTCAGCATAACCATGCAATGATTCCATGAATTAGAATGAAAACATCTAAGAATGCCTTAATTGAAGGTTGTCCTGAACCCGGTTTGTTATAATGTTAGCATATGTCGTCTATCTAGTCGTGCTTCTATCTTTTTCTTTTTGGAAGGCCTTTCAATTTCCTATCAAAGGTCATAGCTGTGGTTTTACATCCTGTTTAGGGTCATAAACAGGGCCATAATGAAACAGGGCCTTAGCATTGTCACTTGGAGTCAAACTCGGTTTTCTACAATTCATGTTTATAAATCATATGCTGTACAATCTACAGAGTAAAATATTTTATGCAAATTACTTTTCAGAGTACTTTTAACATGGGACTTTTAAATGTATGTTCAAATATCCATCATAATTATGCGGTGTGAGGTGTGAATACTACAGTTGTTGTTTTGATTTTGGATAACTATATGTGTCTTCCCAAATGAGATTAACATTTATTTAAATTTTTAAAAAGTAAACTAACTTTATTAAATTTTGTGACTGGCTGTAGTGGAGAGGCTTTTTCAAAATTATAGTACAAATGACTTCATTTTGCATGGGCTAAATTTTGTGTATTTATGATTCTTGTTAGTGGAAAATGTATACATTTTGATAAATTGAAGTTTTTATCTGCTTTTTTCTTGGTTACTGTCCATACACACTTGTTTTTGTCTTTTTTACGTCAGTGCACGTATTATTGGCCACGAAATAGGAATTATATGGTCTGGAATTTTTTCCTTTGTATTGTTATACATTGCTCTCTCTCTCTCATTGTTTCTGTTTGGCCCCTTTTTGTTGTGATCTTTTGTGATTTTTTAAAAATTGTTCATGCATGTCTAACATTATTAAAGGTTTAGGTCTCCTTTTATTTCTTAGGATTTCTACTTAGGGATTTGTGTTTTAGCTGGCTTAGTGGGGAATGTGAGGTGCCATGAATCACCCACGGGACAAATTAACTTTAAGGTATGATTGCTTGATTTAAGGATTGAACATTTGGGTTTCAACTATTCAGACTCCCCACAGTCATTTTCTATTTTATTTTAAAGATCACAGTTGCTGTTTTACTTCCCTGTTAAACAGCCAGGGGCATATTGGGACAGGTTCTCAGCATTCTCACTTGTGGGACTCATACCACACAGAGGTGACAGCATGTGATTAGATGCCGAACTTGCTAACCACGAGACTACTGAGGACCTCTCTGTTTTAATTTAAGGCCACTGGAGTATGTCTATTCCTTTTGCTCAGTAATGTATGTACCTTGTTGTCTTGTCTTTTGGTGTCTTTTTTCTGATGTATCATGCAAGCATACTAAATTGTTTGTCTCTAAGAGTGCTCATAATTTCAACCATCTTCCTTGATCATTTAAACAGGCAAGCTGTTACAGAAATGTTCATCAGTTCCCATGTATTGAGAAGTTTATGGGCCTTTCAAAGTCAAAGTTGAGGTTTTACATCTTGTTTAACAGCCAGGGTCATATTGGGACAGGTCCTCAGCATTGCCACTTGTAAGACTCGAACCCACAGAGGTAACAGCTTATAATTAGATGCCAAACTTGCTAACATTAGGCCACTGAGGATCTTTTCAGGGGCCTTTCAGTCTTGCTTATACTGGGTGGGGATATTTCCCTAAACCTTAGTCCCATCTCTTTCAACGTTGTCAACTGTTAGTCAGAAATAAGGGACCCAGTTTTTTTATTTTTAAGCATGACTCTGGGAAGGTAGCAGCGTTTTTACTGGGAGAATATAAAGGATTATAGTTACAAGCAAGACAATGGATTCATCTGATTTTTGGCATACAAGTATATAAAACATTATAGACCAGTTTGATATATGTTATGATACTGTGTCATGTTTAGTTTGGCAGAAAACAACATTTATTTTTTGGAACCTATGATGTACAGAAAGTTTTTCAATACAACAGAAATGGAAAAGCATGCATGGGCAGGATGACCATATATGGTATACACATAAGAAGGGCAAAGTAGTGAGAGACCTATTTAACCATGCATGTGTTGAAGTGGACACCCCAAAATTTATAATAATAATAGTAGGATTTATATAGCGCAAAATTGATGCAAATCCAAGAAGGGAGAGTCCAGGGACAGGCATGGGTTGACATCTAAAAAGCGCCCGCCAGGGTATAACTAAGGTGGGGGGTATGCCAGCCTAAACAAGTGAGTCTTTAGCTGGCTTCTGAAACAATCTATTGTTTGCTCAGATCTGACAGTTTGTGGCAGCTTGTTCCATTCAGCTGGTGCAGCTACTGCAAAGCCTCGTCTGTCTATGTGCTTCTTAGGGTGGGTTGAGGAGACAGATAGCCTGTTGCCGCAAGTGAGACTGCTTGATCTTATTAAAGCTGAGAGATATGGGGGCTGTGAAAGATTGATAGCCTTGAATACCAGGAGATTATACTTTAAAAGGATACGATGTTGAATTGGAAGCCAGTGGAGTATGCACCCAATCAGCTGATTTGACACTTTTCCTTTGAAAATAAATGGGAAGCCTTTGGATACTTTCTTGGTTATTATATATTTATATTTTGCTTAACATTGATGCACTTAGTCTGACATAAACACTATTACATTTATACATTTAGCACAGTATCCATCTGAATGATTGGTACAGTGTCAATCTGAATGATTAGAACAGTATTCTTAATAGTATATAGTGATAACTGTTTTCTCCATTGGGATACTTAGAAATACTACTGATGGTTTATATCATTATTCTGGCTTTCTTGTCTGTTTGTTTATAGTGCTATTTTGAATGACAGTCACCTTCGACTTTGAGAACTCTTCATAATGTCAGCAGACAAGAAGGTTCGTACAAGTGTTTGTGGTGGTAAGAAGGGAACTTTTGATAGCTCAAAAATGTTTAAAAGAGACCACAGTATGGTATCTCCAACTTCACCAGAAGGTCCAGTGACTTTAGCAAGCATCAGAATTTTGTTTAAGGAAGAGTTGGTCCCTGTTAACAGTGAGCTTGAACACTTAAGCAAGTCTGCTAATTCTAAACAGATGGTACTAAAGCTGAAGTGCTACAAAAGGAGAATACAGTTTTGGGCAATAAGCTGAAGGAAGCTGAATTGAAGTGCAGTGTATTACAAGAAAGGATCACGTTTTTTTAAATGTATACCAGGCGAAATAATTTGAAGTCCTCAGAGTTAATGCCACCTGAACAAGATACTATAGCATGTGATGTGAAAAGTCATGAAGATCTTTTGATAAGCCTTTTCAAAAAGGTGGGTGTCCCAATGCATCCAGATGAGATAGAGCGTGTACATCCAATAGGTCACTATAAATCAAAGCACAGGCAATTCATAGTTTACTGTGTGAATTACAAGTCTCGCCAAAAAATCTTTACAGATCGGAAGAAATTCCAAGAGCAAGGAGTTGTGATGACAGAAGATTACCCACAGGAAGTAGTAAAAAGAGCTAACTATTTTAACCTGTTTTGCAAGCCGCATACATGTCTGGTGGAAAGTTCAAGGCTCATTTAAGTGCTGATAAACTGATTTGAAATGGAAACTCTTTCACATCTGATGAATTGCTGAAATTGCCAGAGGAACTGCAACCACAAAACTTGTGCAACGTTGTGCAAAATGGTAAATTGGCATTCTTTATCAGCCACTCTAAGCTGTCAAACCACTACCAGTGTAGGTTCTCGGTAAATGGCAACACCTTCAACTCCTCAGAACAGTACTACAATTACATGAAATCCAAGCATTTTCACGACAATGAACATGCAGCATCCATTCTTGATTCAGAATCGCCTGTTGCTGCCTTGCAGATAGGAAAAACGATGAAGTAATTTAAAATCAAAGAATTTGAGCAAGTCCACAGTGAGTACATGTTGCAAGGTCTTCAGGCTAAATTTGGCCAAAGTGATGATCTCTCAAAAATGTTGAATGAAAGTGGTCAATTAGTATTGGTTGAGGCTAACCCATTTGATTTTGGTTTGGGGAATAGGTACTTCTGTGTTTGATACTTCAGTTTGGAGTGAAAATAAATAGAATGGGCAAAATATGCTAGGAAAGCTCTTGATGAAAGTATGTGAATCACTTTGAGAAAAGGAAATATCTGTTTAATGGTTTATGCCATACCTAAAGCATCTTTTTTTTGGTTACTTTTATCTTTTTCTACAAAAGTTGCTTAGGACTTGCATTATTTGTTGAAATAGGATTTTACCTAGAATGCATTGTTATACTTGTATTTGAAATGGTCCTTGTTGTAGTTAATTTTTTATATTTTGTACCTTATGGATTAATGGTTTCATATATATTGAGATAAATAGATTTTACATAAAATCTAAACTTATATACATCACCATGGGTACTTTTTGGAATTTTGTACCATTGCTGCTAATTTTCTACACTTTTGGAGTAAAAGGTTGGGGAATAGTGCAAAATTTACAGATGTTGTTTAAAACAAGATTTCTTTACACTACATCTTATGTGTGACCTTATTTGGTTCTTTTGGGTCTACATACTATATGGAAGGTTGGAGAACAGTGCAAAAATGACATGTTGTTTAAAAGAAGATTTTTTTACATTAGATCTTAAGTGTGACCTTGTTTGGTGCTTTAGGGTCTATATACTATGCCTAAGCTTATAACTTTGTAATCCATGTAGAGTTCACATTTAAATCCTTTAATTTCTCCTTGAATTGTTTACCACACTACTCTTTGTATTATTAGAGTTAGTGGTCTTGTAATTATATTTTGCTTTTTAAATGTATGTTACTTTTACTTGTTATTTAGTTTACAAGTTGCATACTGTTACTTTCTTCAGAGCTGTGTGTTTTCAAGACACCAGAGTTTTTTTTTTTTCTCACCAAGACTTAAGAAGCGGTCTATCAGAGCAAAACTAACGACATGCTATACTTTTATGTTGTTTCGTTTGATTGAACGTGTCCTGTACAACTTAATCATCTTTTTTAGTTACCATTTTGGGTACTCCAAAACAACACTGCATATATACATATATTATGAAAATTTATGTATGAACACAATAGGTTTATTTTTCAGTCCGAACACAATAGGTTTATGCAATAAGGGAAAAAAGAAGGACTGTTTTTTCTTGGCTGTCAGGAAAAGGTACTGGCATATTTTTATTACAGGAATGTCATTCGAGCATTAGTTCCGAAATTGACTGGAAGAATGACTGGAAAGGCAAAGTTGTAGTCATGGATTAACAAACAGCAGGGGAGTGGCCACTTTAATCTTTCCGGGCATTGATATTAGCATAACCGATATAAAAAGGGACAATAAGGGCAGGTTTCTCTTGATTGATTGTATTCTTACAGAATGTAGATATATATTTGTTAATCTGTATGCACTCAGCATTGATAAATTCCAAGAACAGATGTCTTGATGGAGATTATCTACTAAGGGCGTTGCAAAATTATGTACAGGAAAATATCATCATTGGTGGTGATCTAAATATTATCTTAGATAAAGTGCAACAGGATGTTAGTTTGAGTAAAAATATGGGTTATGCTAATAAGCTACAACAGTTAATAGAGTTGTTAAATGTGGTGGATGTATGTCGAGTAAAGAATCTGGATACAGTTCGATATACACGAAGAGAAAAAAGTCGTTTTGGTCTTAACCAGTCTAGAATTGATTTTTTCCTGATTTCGGAAAATATGGAATATGTTACCAATAGAATAGATATTTTGCCTAGTACCAGGTCTGATCATAGTTTATTGGTCCTTGGTATCTCACTAGAAAAGGAGCATAAAGGAGGAAAGGGTTTATAGAAATTAAATGTTGGTTTACTAAATGACAGTAGTTATATTCAACATATTAAAGAAACAATAAAAGACGCAATATCAGATAGAGTAAATTTAAATGATAATTTCTTGGCTTGGGATTACATAAAATGTCGCATTAGAACAGAATCTATTACATATTCAATAAATAAGTCTAAAAGAAGCAAAGAAAATACTGATTCTCTTAATCGACTGAATTAGGAGATTAAATGACTTTAATTCATTCTCTTAAATGACTGAATTAGAAAATAATATTTGCAGTAATGCTGCACCTTGCCTTTTCAAGGAACATGCACTTATTAAACTGTTAGAAGAAGCATATGTTGAGAAATCTTATGGTTCTTTTATCAGATCCAGGTGCAAACATCTGGAAGAATTTGAAAGACTAACTAAATATTTCTTTGATCTCGAGAGGCTTAACCATAAAGTAAACCAAGGATGTTACAGCATGGAGGTAAATGATTTATAGCAGATATTTTACAGGTTCAACATGACTATTTCTTGAATATATATATACTGATAAGAATGCAGAAAACAATGACATGGATATTGATAAATACTTCAATGACATGGACATTGATAAATACTTAGATGGCATTGATATACCAAAAATATCAGAGCAAAATAAGACCCTATGTGATAGTGTTATTACTTTGCAAGAAGTCCAAAAGGCAATTAATAGCCTAGCCAATAATAAAACAACTGGGCCTGATGGTATACCATCTGAGTTCTATAAAACCTTTTGGACAGAACTTGGTAATGAGCTTTTTAATACTTTGATTAAATCATTTGAAAAGTGTGAGTTTACAAAAAGTCAAAAACAGGGAATAATTAACCTCATTCTGAAAAAAGGTAAAGATATAACTGACTTAAAGTCATTGTGTCCTCTTTCACTTTTGAACACAGACTATAAAATGTTAGCAAAATATTGAGTAACAGATTAAAGTTAGCGCTGAGAGAAATAATAAACCCAGAATGGGTAGGATATATATGGAAAATCGATTTTGTGGTGAAAACACAGGGCTAATTGCTAATGTCATAGACTTCTGCCAAAATTTTTAAAAATCTTGTGTTATTTTTCTTGCAAATTTCGAAAAAGCTTTTGATACGGTAAAATGGAACTACTTAAAAAAAGTTTTGAACTCTTATGGTTTTGATGATAATTTTAAAAAGTGGATAACTATCTTGTACAATGATTCTGAAAGTTGTGTTGCTAATAACAGGTACACATCCTCATTTTAAAAATTATCGAGGTTTGATTAGGCAAGGTTGTCCTATTAGTGCTTTTGCTTGTTGTTGAGATAAATGCAATAGTCTTAAGAAAAACCAACAGAGGCTCAGGCATAAAAGTTGGACAAACAGAAATAAAGTTTTGCCAACTAGCCAATGATATGACCTTATTTCTATCAAGTGTAGAGTCTGTACAAATTGCCATTGAGCTATTTGAAGAATTTTATAGGTATTCAGGTTTAAAGTGGAATAAATCCAAAACTGAAGCCTTCATGATAGAAGGAGAAAACGTGAAACTTCATAGGGACAATACCATTGGTATTAGATGGCTAACAAAGCCTTTTAAGACTTTAGGAATGTGGTACTCTCTTGATCCAAATGAAACATATAAATTAAATTTTACTGAGAAAATTAACACTATACAAAGTACTTTAAAGACCTGGCAACCACAGTGTTTAACATTAAAGGGAAAATAACCATCTTAAAATCCCTAATTGTTCCTCACATTCTACAGTTAGCTTCAGTTCTTCCATTTAATTGTTCAACACTTGCCGATTTAGATGCAATGTTTTTCAATTTTGTGTAGAGCAATAAGACTGCATATTATTTCAAAGAATATATTGATTCAACCAGTAGAATTAGGTGGTTTGAAAATGATATCTACTAAATGCATTGTTGAGTCTGCAAAAGTTATGTGGATTAAAAGGTTTTGCAATAGTGTTGAAGCAAAGTGGAAAAAAACTAGCTTTAAATTTGATGGGTATTTAAAAAAGCATTCTAAATAGAAAACAATTGTTAAATGATATCACAAAGAAAGCAAAAACTAACTTTTATGCTGATTTACTGGTTTAGTTTATAAATGCAAATGTCAGATTTATCACAGACCTTTTGGATGAAAATATTTTTGATAATCCACTATTTCTTATAGACAATAAAATGATAAATGTTAAAAGTAATAACTGGACTGATGCTGGAATCCTTAAGGTTTCTGATGTGTGGAATGATATTACAAACACATTCATTTCTAAATCAGATTTGGAAAAAGATCACAAAATTACTATTTCTGACATTACCTACAACCACAACCAGATTGTCAGTGCTTTGGCATTTCAAATAATGAAGTTTTTGAAAGTAAAAATGATTGTTTTATTCTCAAGAAATTTACATACCCAATCAATGTATAAGTGATATAGGTAAAGTTAAGAGTTCACATGTTAATGCTTATTTCAGTGCAAAACTGTATTTGACTCCAATAAGTCAAAATAAATTGATAGTATTTTATCCATTTCTAGAAGGTTTCAATTGGAGGCACATTTATACCTTGCCTTTTAAATCAGTTTTAGATACCTATCTGATTGTATCACAGTATAAAATTTTACATAGAGTTTTTGCATGTAACTATAAGCTGCTTGTTTGGAAAATTAAAAACACACCTAATTGTGACTATTGTGGTCAAATTCATAACTTGGAGCACTTCTTTTTTCTACTGTCCAGATACATACCATTTCTGGGATCAAATACGTACCTGGTTTGTAAAATTTGGAATCCATAACATAAATTTAACAGTTCTTGAAGTGCTTTTTGGCCTTGTAAATTTGCAACCTAAATTATACTTCCTTGTAAACTATGTAGTGCTTGTTGCAAAATCCTGTATATGTAACTGCAAGAAAAATAATAAAAATTTACTTTTCAAAATATTTTTAAAATAATTAAAATGGAAACTTAAACTTGAAGAAGGGGCTTACATCAATGCAGGTTGGCTTAAGGTCCATAGTGACAGGTTTGTTTCGCCAGTAGCCACATATATTCACTATAACATGCCCAGCCATATATAGTAACCAGTAGCCATCTATAGCCTCCAATATAGCCAATAGCTCCTTAGACCCCATCCATCCACGTGGGATGCCAGTAGCCACCTATAGCCGCCAGTAGCCGCCAATATAGTCGCCAGTAGCCACATATATTCACTATAACATGCCCAGCCATATATAATAACCAGTAGACATCTATAGCCGCCAGTAGCCCCCAATATAGCTGCCAATAGTTCCTTAAACCCCACCCATCCATGTGGGATGCTAATAGCCACCTATAGCCGCCAGTAGCCACCAATATAACCACCAATACCCCCTTAGACCCCATCCATCCATGTGGGATGCCAGTAGCCACCTATAGCCGCCAGTAGCCACAAAAATAGCCGCCAATAGCCACTTAAACCCTATTAAACCATGTGGGATGCCAGAAGCCATTTATAGCAACCAGTAGCCACCAATAGTAGCTGGCAGTACCAACCAATATCCCTTGTCATTGAGTAGTAGAATGCCAGCTCCTAAAGCCAGATATAGTCCTTAATAGTTAGCAATAGTTGTCAGTAGCAATGTTATGGTTATTAGTTATCTACTTGTCCTAGATGGTATTTATAATCTTATCTTGTAGTTGTGCTAATTATAATCAAAACATTCTGATCGATGGTAACTTATAATAATTACCTGATAATTTCAATTCCATGATAATGATTTATATATATTATTTAATTGCCTGTTAATAAATGTGAATGGTTCTATATATCCCTTGATTTTGCTTGCTTGCTTGCCTCCTGTTATGTAACTTTTCTTAGTTATATAAGAATTGCTACCGTTGAAGATTTGCAACCCGGGATCATGCAGTTCCAACAATTGGATGTCCTATGAGGTGTAATGAGGTTCAGCAGTGAACCTGTTAAATGATACTTGGAAATGCTAGAGATGTCCGGTGATTCTCTACAGGAATCTGTTTCTGACATTTGGATGTCCTGGAAGGTATCATACCATTCAGTAGTGAATCTGGTTTAAGACACTTGGGGATCCTTGAGATGTCCGGTGTTTCAATGAAGAATCTGTTTCTGACATTTGGATCTCCTGGAGGTGTCTGATGAAGAATCTGTTTCAGTACTTGGAGACGGCCTGGAGGTGCTGGTGATTCTGAAGGCTTGAGTAAGCCTTGTTTGAGTCTCAGTAGTGAGTCTGGAAAATTCCTGTACATGCAGGTGGGAAAATTAGAGAATTTATGGACTGGACAGACCGTCCAGTTGGGCGCCAGAGTATGAGATATTTATGCCGCTCAGATCCGTCACATTTTGGTGTCAGAAGTGGGATTCCTTTGTTTGTTAGGAATCCAGTGATGCGGATCCAGTGCTTATTTTTTAAGCAGAGTTATTTTATATTGTAGATATATATAATGAGTGAAACGGGTGAGAGGAGTGATATAGCTGACAATGCAGCCGGGAGACTGTTTACTCAGTCCACATGTAGCGGTTCAGGTGATGTGCATCCAAAGAGACCAGATGACCAACAACGGATGGAAGCCCTGGAGTGTCTCAGACATCTTTGTCCAGATCGGAGAGACGAAAGGGGACAAGCCTTCCACCTGGAACAGATGGACAACCCTCAATGGGTAGCTGATGCACCAGCAGGACTGGCCATTGGAGTTGACAGAGAGGAAGCCAGACAAAACAAGAGACCGAAACTTATGCCTGACCAATTCAATGGCAAGTCATCTTGGCCCGATTACTTGGCCCACTTTGAGATATGCAGTAAAATCAATGGCTGGAACTTCCAACAGCGCACAGAGTATCTCAGTGTTAGCTTGTGGAGAACTGCATGCCAGGTGATGAACAACTTGCCGCTTCACAGACGAAGAGATTATTGTGAGCTGGTAACTGCATTAGGCAGATGATTCAATCCAGAAAACCAGAGTGAGCTGTACCGTGTCCAACTTCGGAATCAGCTCAGGCAAACAAATGAGTTTACCTGAGTTGTGTCAACACATCAGACAATTGGTTAGTCAGGCTTATCCTGGTGCCAATGCTGATGTCTTAGATGTCCTTGGGAAGGACTATTTCATAGATTCAATAGATGATCCTGACATCTGCTGGCGCATTTATCAAACAAAGCCAGAGAATTTGGACAGAGCAATATGCACCACTCTAGAATTTGAAGTGTATAAATCAGCGGAGAAGCAAAGAACTTCAAGCAAACGTTATGTGAGGGATGTCAAGTACAAACCAAATACAACAATGCAGAAGTCATCACAAGACCATTCTGTAACCAATGAATTGAAGAAACAAGTGGAAGAGCTGAAGAGGAAGCTTCAAGACAAACCAATCAGAAGACGGACAAGAGGTCAGACTTCATACGTACAGGATGGAAAACAGAGTTCCAATGTTAGGTGTTGGAATTGTGGGGAAATTGGACATGTGATGCGTAATTGTCCCCATGAGCCCAAGACTGAGATGTCAAAATAGATCAGGCTGCATCTAGTGGAAGAGGTACAGCCAAAATTTTAGGACAACAAAAGATTTTGAGTGTTAGTGGGAATTGTGGGTTAGTGATTATAGGGGAAATTAATTGTCAACCTTTGAAATTTTTTATTGATACAGGTGCGGGTGTTACCCTCATTTCTAAGGGTATATTTCAACAGATGAGTCAAGGTGTGGAGGGTTCTTTACAGGAAGTACCATTTGATGTCTGTGGTGCTGGTGGAAGCCAACTAGAGGTCTTGGGCAAGGACATAATGGAAATCACTATTGGGCCACTGGAAGTCCTCCATGAAGTCATTGTGGCTGATATAGAGGCTGATGGAATCCTGGGAATTGATTTCCTGTCAACACATAAGTGCAAGGTGGACCTAGCTGGTCAACATCTTACTATTCATGGCATGGAAGTTGCCCTGTGGCGAGAAGGAAGTCAGCCTCAGTGTTGCCGAATCACCATCAAAGAAGACATTGTTGTTCCAGCAGATCAGAGATGATAATTGGAGGAATTGCATAACAAAGAGAGTCAGAAGCAAAATTTAATATAGTTGAGCACACCACAAAGTTTGTAGAAAACTATGGACTTCTTGTAGGGCGGTCATTAGTCGACATCAAGCAAGGAGTCATTCCTCTTCGCGTTTGAATCCACATTCACACGGTATTAAGCTTTTTCTGGGTACAGTTGTTGGTATAGCAGAGCCAGTAGAAATATGTCATAATACTCCAACTGAGACAGAGGTGGTTGTGTGACATGTGGCCAGAGAAATCATCCATAACCTTCCAAATGAAGAGATGGTCTTACCAGAACCATACTGCCAGAAAGACAGTTGTTCAAGTGGTGTATCAGCACACCTGCAAGAGCTGTTAGAGAATGGCTCACAGTTCCTAACATCAGAGCAGAAACAGTCACTGGAACAGCTGCTGGTCCAGTTCCAAGAAGTGTTAGTAGGACCTGATGGAAAACTTGGAAGAACCAACCTGATTAAACACAAGATCAATACTGGAGACCATAGACCAATCCGGCAACATCCAAGAAGAGTTCCCCTTCATTTACAGGAAGAAGCGAAGGGTCAGGTGAAGAAGATGCTGCAAGAGGGTGTGATAGAACCATCAAGCAGTCCTTGGTCAGCCCCAGTAGTCCTGGTTCGCAAGAAGGATGGAACCTATCACTACTGTATAGACTACAGGATTCTCAACAATATCACTGTAGGTGATGCCTATCCCATACCTAGGGTGTCATTTGATCAGGTAGAAGGTGCTAAGTGGTTTAGTACTTTAGATTTACAGTCAGGGTATTGGCAGGTTGAAATGGATCAGGCTGACAAGGAAAAGACCACTTTTGTATGCAAAGAAGGTCTGTTCCAATTCAACCTTATGCCTTATTGCCTCACCAATGCGCCTTCTACTTTTGAAAGATTGATGGAGATGATCTTAGCTGGACTACAATATCAGATTTGTCTGATTTATCAGGATGATGTGATTGTCTATGGCAAAAGCCTTGAAGAAGAAATCTTCAGGCTTGGCAAAGTATTCTGCAGACTCCAAGATGCAGGACTTAAGCTGAAACCACAGAAGTGTATATTATTCCAGAAACAAGTGACATACTTGGGTCATATTGTCTCGAAAAGAGGGGTTGCTCCTGATCCAGACAAAATTCAGAGTGTGAAGGGTTGGCCAACTCCTACGAATGTGTCTGAAGTGAGCAGTTTTCTTGGGCTTGTGGCATACTACTTGAGGTTCATCAAAGACTTTTCTAAAACAGCATCTCTGTTGCATAGGCTGACAGAAAACGGCAGAGTCTTTAACTGGGATAAGACATGTCAGACAGCCTTTGAGGAACTCAAGGTCCACCTGACTTCAGCACCTGTGTTGGCCTACCCCAAACTAGAAGCCAAATTCATAGTAGACACAGATGCCCGTGATGTAGCCATTGGTGCTGTCTTGTCCCAGAAGTTTGATGAACGAGAACATGTCATTGCATATGGTAGTAGGTGTTTATCCAAGGCAGAACGTCGATATTGTGTAACCAGAAAAGAGCTTCTAGCAATAGTTCATTTTGTCAAATATTTCCGCCATTACTTGTATGGAAGGCAGTTCTTATTGAGAACCGATCACGGCTCACTTCGCTGGCTGTTTAATTTCAAGGAGCCAGAAGGACAAGTTGCCAGATGGATTGAAGCCTTGTCAACTTTTGATTTTGACATTCAGCACAAACCAGTGCGACAACATGGTAATGCCGATGGGCTGTCACGCATTCCATGCAGGCAGTGTGGTGAACATCAAGCTGCAATGACACAAACCATAGCACACAAGGATCACACAGTTCCTACTTGCAAGGTGACGACAACGCCTAAGATAGAATCATGGATGAGTGGATGGAGCCAGAATTTGATCCGACAAAAACAACTAAATGATCCAGACATTGGGAAGATACTGAAGCTGAAAGAATCAAGTCAAAGGAAGACCTGTTGGCAGGACGTCTCATCAGAGAATGAAGTAGTTAAAGCATATTGGTTCTTGTGGTCTCAACTCTATGTCAGGGATGGAGTGTTGTACAAACTCTGGGAAGAAGAAACATCACCAATGGGGCACTGACAATTAGCCGTGCCAACAGAACTCAGGAAATAGATTCTTGAAATGTTGCATGACCATGTCACGGCTGCACATTTGTGACAGCACAAGACATTAGCAAGAGTTCAGCAGCATTTCTTTTGGTATAAGTTGAAGAAGGATGTGAACAAGTGGTGTAACAATTGTGAGACTTGTGCCAAGAAAAAGATGCCAATTCCAACGAACAAGGCCCAGATGCAATCCTATACGGTTGGATGTCCCATGGAGAGAGTTGCCTTGGATATTGTAGGATCACTGCCTAGGACTTCGAGGGGAAATGTACACATCTTGGTTGTAGCCGACTACTTCACCAAATGGACAGAAGCCTATCCGATGCGTAACCAAGAAGCAATCACCGTTGCCAAGAAATTTGTGAATGAATTCATTTGTCGCTTTGGTGCACCATTGCAGATTTTGACAGATCAAGGGACACAGTTTGAGTCAAAACTGTTTTGTGAAATGTGCCATCTGTTGGACATAAGCAAAACTAGAACAAGTGCTTATCATCCCCAAAGTGATGGTATGGTAGAGAGGTTTAACAGAACTTTAGCTAGTATGCTGAGTCTGTTTGTGAAGGCTCATAAAAGAGATTGGCATGTCCATTTGCCAATGGTGACGATGGCATATCATTCCACTATACAGGAAACTACCAGTGTATCGCCAAACAAGATGATGATGGGTCGAGAAGTGAATATGCCAATTGATTTACTGTTTGGTGGACCGCTAGAAGCTAAAGAAGCAACCTATGGATCAGAATATGTTGCTGAATTGCAGAACAAATTGAAATTTGGACATGAGTGGGCAAGAATTCACTTGAAGAAGGGTGCGGAAAGGCAAAAGAAGTTGTATGACCTAAAGGCCACATCACAGGGCTACAAACGAGGCCAGTTTGTATGGGTCTATACCCCATATAAGAAGAAAGGGCTAAGTCCAAAGCTGCAGAAGTATTGGGATGGTCCACAGGTACCCACAGGTACCCATCCAAAACTCTATTCGAGTAACCCAAAATTTATTGTTTTTTTCTTTCCTTTTCTTGTAGATGCCAAGTCTACTAACGTGCCAAGTATGCGACAAAAGTTTTTCAGCCAAGGCCAATCTGAAGAGGCATGTACGCAGTTGTCATGGTGAAGGGCACAGGGTACGATGCCCTTATTGCAACAAAACCAGGACCAGGGTGGATGACCTTATCAGGCACCACATAGTGAATAACCACCCGGAGAGGGTTGGAGAAGTGTTGAGAGACAAGACCCTGATAACAACTGTCCCGTCAGCCCATCGATAACCTGACAAGGAGAGGGTAAAGAGAGAGGATGTCCCAGAAAAGACCACTCCAAGGGAAGTGCCCAAGGAAGTAACAAAGGAGATCAACAATGACTCATTGCAAGAGCCATTGATTGGAAAACCAATTTCCCCACTGAAATCTCCACACCAAACTGGTGACAGCATTCAAGCAGACAGCCCAACATTGTTCCGGAGGTTAGACACTCTAATAACTCGAGCTGGGGGTCAAGTTGAGACCGAAAAACCTTGAGATTGAGCAGGCTGTGGCATCTATCTTGCCCCCTCCTGAAGAGGCACTTATTGCAACATCTGCAGTAAATGATGTTTGGGCCAACTTAGATTTTTTCCTTCTCTTGCTATGTCAAGAATACCTGCAAGGGTTGCGTTGTTGATATCAGGGATCTTAAGTGACTCAGAGAGTATTTCATGCATGCTGCTGCTCTTCTGGCTGCAAACAATTCGAATGGAAGTCATTTTGACTATTGCAATTCCTTGTTTAGATGTCTCTCTGCTCTTGTTCTTTGTATGCCCCACTGTGTACAAAACAGTCTAGAAAGAATTGTTGCCAATGCCGCCAAGTATTCACATATCACCCCTGTTAAAAAGTCTCTTTATTGCTTGCCTATCAAGCATCGCACTGTTTTAAAGACAGTCTTATTCGTGTACAAGTTTCTACAAAGTGGTTATCCCCAAAACTTTGCATCTTTGCTGAAAGCCAAGCAGAGAGTGTACAAAACTTGTAGAAGTCAATCTTATGGTGTGCTGCTTGAGGTCCCCCATTTTGCCTGATGATGCACTAGCCAAAATTTCTCTCTTCAGTCAGGAAGCTGATTTAGATTTATAGATTTATTTTTTGTTTTATGTCACATTCAACAGCCAGAGTCATATTGCGATAGCTAGTTTATTTGTGGAGGAACCAGTGCATACTAGTTGGTCAAGATTCTGCACTGTAAACCACTGGGCATCAGCAAGTAACTAGCAACTTTCCAACATGAAGTGCATGGGCTGAGATTTGATCCAGCCAGCTCAGAGGTTGAAGTTAGTCCTTTAAGTGCAACACCACTGAGCCCCTAGTCAGGAAGCAGTTGCAAAACTATTTCTTTGCATATGCATACACACCCTAGTTTTCTGGTGTTGTCTGAATCTGCCTCTGAGATGCTGACCCCTGCATTGTTTCTGAATTAATGATTGTGGACCTCTGTTTTCTGGTATTATGCACCTTAGTTTGTCGATAGATGGAGATTAAGCACTATAAAAGTACTATTAGGAATAAGAAAATTAGACTTCTACAAATAATGTGATTAATTAGTTCATAATCTGATCTTGCACATGTTGTTAAGTAATAAAATCAATTAAAGTTTTTGAAAATGGTGTTATTTTTGCTTTAAAGTTAATAGTCAAAAAGATTTCCATATTTTAAATACTTACGGGTAATTTAGTTTGCAAATGAATGACCTCAAAATACTTTTGATTTGTTATTTTTAATGGAATAATTTTCAAAATTAGTTTTAATTGCAGTTAACGTTTTTCTTAATTTAAAACATGTGTAACTGGAAATTGGATTTGAAATAATTCGTTTTCCCGATACATTTTATTTCACCGGTAAATTCACAGCAGTAGGTTATTGATTCAGATAGTTTATGTCAATAAACTTCGAGATTTTCTGGGTTGGTGTATGAAATGCATAAATATAATTTTATGTTTTGACCGGTATTGTAATGGAGTAAAAATGACTACAATGGATTATTATATATCAAATTGCTACTGTTGCGGTTAGCTGGTGAGAAAGGCGGTGTCACACCATCACATTGGATATTTGGCAGCTGATAATTTGGTGCCTGGGTTTTCCACTTCCTGACTCTCACTGAGAGTCTCAACTTGTCACCGTTGATAAGTTAACAGACTGTCAGAAATGGCAGAAGATGAAGTGCAAAGCAAGACAGTGAATTTGCAGAGTGATGACGTTTTTCTTAATGGTGAAAGTGAGAGCAGTGCTTGTAATTTACTGTCCCCTGATGCTGGGGTGTCACGCCCTGTTTTACCAAGAAGGAGTAGCTTAGTCAAGGATCATACAAGAAGAGGAAAGGATAGAAAAAAGACTGTTTCATTCAGCTCAATGCCAAATGAAAAACCTGTTGTGAATGGTATGAATATTCTGAACATTAAGTTAGCTTTTTTTGCTACTGCTTTGCGCCATAACTTGGCACACCTTGGACACAAGAAGCTTACTTTCGATTGTTTTGTTCGTAGTTTCGTTTATTTCTTTGATTTTATTTCTTTTGATTTTCTTTACATATTGATACAAGAACATGTTATAAAAGCATTTTACTCACATAAAATCAACATAATACATGGGTTAGCATGAAGTGGGTCGATTCATGAAGTGGGTCAAATTTTCAAGAAATTCTACCAAAATAAAAGTTTGCTGTATTCCTGTATCATGAAATTTTTGGAAAAGTTTTACAGTACATATTTAAATTATAAAAGATCAGATTGTGATGTTTTGATGTCTGTTAAATTTAATAATTTAAATTATTAAAAATAAATTTTATTGCCCTTCTCAGATGAGGGAAAATCCTGACTGCAATTACACCATGGCATATTCACAAACCAGATCTATTTATCATGGATTTATTGCCATTTTTTTCTGGCGAACATTTTTTGTGAACTTTTAAGTATAATAAATCCAAGAAACACATTGATTTGGTCAAAATATGAATATTGGAAAAGTATTTTTGACTGAAAAATCGACCCACTTCATGAATGTTTGGTGCAGATATTTTTCAAAGATTTTGTACAAATTTACATTTGAGGGAAAAAGTTATGAACCAATTTTTGCATTTTGTTGCTGCTATCACTTTCTTCTGTATGTCTGCCAAACATAATGTTTCTGGCCAATCTACTTTTTACACAGCACTAAAAACACTTGAAAAATCGACCCACTTCATGCTAACCCATGTAAATGTTTTATTCTCGTTTTTAATGAGTGATAATATAATTTCTACACGAAATCAGCGCCTCAAATTGGCACAATTTGCATACAGAAATTGCCGATGATATTTAAATTATTTCTGTCGTCACTGTTACTTCCTTATTTGTTAAGCGGAAATGTGTGAGTGGGGATGATAAAGAATCATTTTTATTAAATATTTTAACTTCCGCTTTGTGCCAATTTGAGGCATGTGCCATTATATGGCCCCAAGCAGTAGAAGTTTTATTTTGAATTTGGAATATTTGCACGAAAAATTTTTTTCCAACGATCATATTCATTTTTGATGTTAATTATTGCCTCGATGGTAATATTATTATTGGGGTACTGCCTCGCTACCAGTTGATTTACAGGCAACTCGTGACCAGGGCTTCTGGTGACCAACAACTCGTACCCACAACTCATACACCTTGAATATCAAATACTTACACACGCAGGTCATAATATTAATGAAGAAATATAAAATCACCCAATTAGGTGGGGTTTTCTAACAGTGTTTTATTTTTGATGAATAGAAATGCTACTTGACATAAAGATTAAACCAAATATGCAAATTATCAAATGTGAGGAGACAGAAGTCGGTGGTGTTTCCCTTCAATATTTTAAAATAAAAATATGCAAATTAGAAAACGTGAGGTCATGGAATTCCGTGGGGGTTTCCTAGAACTATTATAAAATTAATTATGTAAATTAGGAAATGTGAGGAGACAGAAGTCCGTGGGGTTTCCTAGCAATATTTATAAAAAATCTTGGGTACGAGTTGTCAGTCACAAACTGCCCTGGTTTACGAGATGCTTGTATCCCTACCAGTTATCTCTGGGTACCAATGATCGTCGCTCATAAATAAATCATGTATGGTTATTGCAGTAAGGGTCACATATCTTTAACCCTTTTCCTACTGAGGGATCACTATTCAGCGGGTCTGTAGCCATATGATGTCATATCACGTCAGAAAGGCCTATAAAGTACAAGATTTACTGACTACCTTATACATTTCATTTGTGGTATTTTGCGGCATATTTCATTAGGAATTGATGAAATGTCAAATGAGGAAACTCCAGGGAATCCGCCAAATAAATGTAATTACAAGTTAACAATATGCAGCTATATGCGATAAATATGGCAATATCTACAGAAACCTGTTAAAATAGGTGAAAATGGTGAAATTTTTTTAAAATATAGCATAACTTCCATATAAAATACTTAAAAAATTGTTTTAATACTTATACACCACAAAAAAAAATGTATAGCAGTATACTTAGGGAAAGAAGAAATCAATATTATTGCCGTCGACCCTGGGTCGACAGACATGGTTCCTTATAATTCACTTTGATGTTGACTGCTAGTCGTCATAGATGGTAGCAAAAGGGTTAAATCCTTTTGGTGTGTATTTGTTCCATTCAGTTTGACAAAAGCTCTACCTTATTTACTACATTTGAAACGTGTTTTTTACAAAGTTATGTCTGCTTAATTGAGTCTGGCGATCAGACATGGGGTCAAATGTAAATACATTTGCATTCAAATGCATTTTAAATACTTTTCAAAAGTATTTGAACTTGAGATTTTTAAATGAAAAGTATTTGCATTTGATAAAAAAAGTTTCCATTACTTTCAAATACATCTTGCAAATACAGTTTATTCTGCAAATGAATGAATTTGCTGCTTTTTCTTTCTTTTTGCAAAGCATATAATTTAAGTTATCTTTTATTACTATTAATGTTATATATTGGTGAGCTTAATTTAATTTAGGCTTTTAATAAGTACTTTTATAAAAGTAATAGGTTAAATATATTTGATCTTGTTGACTTACAAGATATTTTTAATATTATAAATATGCTTCTTTGAAGATATTTAGCTGGTGAAGAAACATTCTGATTCAAAGACTGATTGATCTCTTAAAGTAATATTGCAATTAACATCATCAAGTCCAAAAACAATCAATTGTCCTGCTAATGTAAGAGCAGCTTACTAGTGAGTCGTGACAGTCCCATCATTGTGGATTTGTGTAAAAATACAAGAGTATCCTATGCAATTGGGAAAAATTCAATTTTCACCACATTTGGCGGCCATCTTTGATTTTAGCGGAAAATAAAACATTGAACATATCTTTGAAATGGTAAGAGATAAAGCAATTTCGAGCGAATTTTTGACCCACAGGGTAGTACAAGAGTATGCTGTGCCCAGGGGAACAAGTTCAATTTTTGCCACTTTTGGCGGCCATCTTGGATTTTTGCGGAAAATAAAACATAGCAAATATCTCGTAAACGGTAAGAGATAGAGTGATTTGGAGCGAAGTTTGAATCGCAGGGTAGTACAAGAGTATCTTGTCCCAAGGAGAAAAATTTCAATTTTCGCCACTTTTGGCGGCCAATCCTAGAATTTAGCGGAAAATAAAACATTGAACATATCTTAGAAATGGTAAGAGACAGAGCGATTTCGAGCGAATTTTTGACCCACAGGGTAGTACAACAGTATTCTGTGCCTAGGGGAAAAAGTTCAATTTTTGCCACTTTTGGTGGCCATCTTGGATTTTAGCGGAAAATAAAACATTGAAAATATCTTAGAAATGGTAAGAGACAGAGCGATTTTGAGCGAATTTTTGACCCACAGGGTAGTACAAGAGTATCCTGTGCCTAGGGGAAAAGTTCAATTTTTGCCACTTTTGGTGGCTATCTTTGATTTTAGCGGAAAATAAAACAGCAAATATCTCGTAAACGGTAAGAGATAGAGCGATTTTGAGCAAATTTTTTACCCATAGGGTAGTACAAGAGTATGCTATTCAAAGGAAAAAAATTCAATTTCACCACTAGCGGAAAATAAAACTTTGAAAATATTTGGAAAACACATTAAGATAGAGATAGAGCGATTTCGAGCGAATTTTTGACCCGCATGGTAGTACAGGAGTATCCTGTGAGTAGGGGAAAAATTTCAATTTTCGCCACTTTTGGTGATCATCTTGGATTTTTGCGGAAAATGAAAAAGTGTGAATATCTCGAAAACTGTAAGAGATAGAGCGATTTCAAGCGAATTTTTGACCCACAGGATAGCACAAGAGTATCCTATGCAAAGGGGAAAAAATTTCATTTTTTGCCATTTTTGGCAGCCATCTAGCATTTAAACAGAAAATAAAACATTGAAAATATCTTGGAAACAGTAAGAGATAGAGTGATTCCGAGCAAATATTTGACCCACAGGGTAGTACAGGAATGTCCTGTGGCTAGGGGAAAAATTTCAATTTTTGCCACTTTTGGCAGCCATCTTGGATTTTAACGGAAAATGAAAAAGTGTGAATATCTCGAAAATCAGCCATTTGGATTTTAATGGAAAATGAAAAAGTGTGAATATCTGAAAAACCGTAAGAGATAGAGCGATTTCAAGCGAATTTTGACCCGCAGGTTAGTACAAGAGTATCCTATGCAAAGGGGAAAAATTTCAATTTTCACCACTTTTGGCGGCCATCTTGGATTTAAGTGGAAAATAAAACATTGAAAATATCTTGGAAACGGTAAGAGATAGAGTGATTCTGAGAAAATTTTGGACCCACAGGGTAGTACAGGAGTGTCCTATGGCTAGGAGAAAAAGTTCAATTTTTGCCACTTTTGGCAGCCATCTTGGATTTTAGCGGAAAATGAAAAAGTGTGAATATCTTGAAACTCATAAGAGATAGTGAGATTTTGAGTGAATTTTTGACACACAGGGTAGTATAAGAGTATCCTATGCAAAGGGGAAAAATTTCAATTTTCACCACTTTTGGCGCCCATCTTGGATTTTATCGGAAAATGAAAAATTGTGAATATCTCGGAAAAGGTATTTCTTCCCCTTTAATGCTCGGCGGGAGATAAACACCGCGGCAGTGGTCTTGTTTCTTTAAATGTGTGATTCAACTACTTGTGGATCAGCTATAACCTTGTATAATTGCAGACCTGTTAGCTACTTTAAGGTTATCACTGTGGAGTAAATTGTTTTAACACGAAAACTATTGCACTTATAAATTTGTTTAAATATGTCATTCATGTCTTTTTGAACCAGCTATTAAATAGTAAAATTTCATATCTGTAGCTCATGGCATAGCTGAGCAATAGCTACTTTCTGGTTCTCATTGTTAAGTAAATCTGTTGTAGCTTAAAAACTATTACATTTACGGTATTTTCTGTAAATATGTTATTCACCTACTTTTCTGTCAGCTATAACATAGTGAAATTGCAAACCTGTTACCCATTGCATAGCTGAGCTATAGCTACTTTTAGAGTATAGCTGTTAAGTAAATAAGTTGTAACTTGAAAACTATTGCATTTAGAGTATTTCATTTAAATATGTTATTCACCTACTTTTTGATCAGCTATAACATAGTAAAATTGCTGACATGTATCTCATTGCATAGCTGAGCAATAACTACTTTGAGGTATTCCCTGTTGAATAAATTAGTTGTACCTGGACACTATTGCATTTACAGTATTTTGTTTAAATATGTTTTCCACCTACATTTTACTCAAGCATAGTACTTTACTTTGGAGTGCCATTTGCATGGTACAGTTTTTGTGTCCTATTCTTCCTTCACTTGTACTCTAAAACTCAAGATGCACAGTCAGCTGACACAGAGCCCGTTCACGGGCACTGATTGCTTGTATAGTTTCCTAAACAAATGATCCTGGGGATCCTTTCACATGTCATGACCCAACAGAGTTGTGATCAACAGTACTTTTATGGTTTTTTGACACTGAATATTTTGACAAGGCATTAAGCAGCATTTGCAAAGAATACATAGTTAAGACTAACAAACTTTTTTTACTGAATGATAATATAAAAGTGAAATATTTTCAGTTGTGGGAGAAAATTAGATTAGCATATATGTAATCATGTAGAGTTCTCTTCAAATGAGTTTTAATTTATTTAATTTCAAAAGAGTAGATTCGCCTCCATCCAAACGGTGTAGAGGCTAGGAAAGCTTTCTAGATCTACTGGACCTACAACTCAAAAATGTTACAGTTCTGAAACAAAAGTTAAATCAGTTTACAGGTTCAGAGTTGACCAAGTGGCAAGTGGTAAAAAAAGTCATTTAATGTTATCTTGTGTAGTGGTAAAAGTGTCTGTTGTTGTGGCTCTAGTTTCAAAATAATTTTAGCAGTTAAATATATATGAATGGTTCCAAGATACAGGACATCTTGACCTCCAACTCTAGAAAGATACAGGTCAGTGAGGGTAGGTGTTAATTTTGTATACTGGTAGAGGGTCAATTTAATGCAAAGGTTTCCACAAATGTTTCACTAGACTTAAGACTGGTAAATTCTTGTTAAAAATTGCCAAAAATATAGTCTCATAGGTTTATAATTAAAGATGATTTCAAAAGCTGTTAGTATATCATCATGGATATATTTATAGGTAGACAAAGATATAATTGTGAATGACCCATAAAAATATTGTTTAACCCCTTAGTTAAAAAATATCCAGGTTAAATTGTAAACAGGAAACTGTGGCATCCCAATTAAAGAAATTATTTGGTATTTTGTAAGTCTGGTCTGTGACCATCTATTGGGTGTTCTATAAATTTATATATTTCTGCATATATGAAGAGGGTTTAAAATCTCTTGCCCATGTCACTTTAGCGCAATGTTGCAATGAAAAACAAGAATACATGTATTACCTTTGTAGTTAACTGATGGAAATGTTAATAATTCTGAGGAATATTGTTAATATGCTATCTAATGTAATAAAGAAAATTTTTATTAAGCATCCCGCAAGGGACGCTTGTTTGTGTATGGGAGACCTTCAGGCTCCGCCGGCTCTGCCGGCTCCGCATTTTGTTTTCCTTATAACTCTGTAACCGTTAGGCGGATTCTTTTCAAATTTGGCAGGTTTAGGCAGTAGCCTTGGGGAATTTTTTTGAATATGCTGCAGTGACATTTCAACCAATCAGAGAGGTCACATGACCAAAAATGTCTTTTTTCGATGGGGAAGCTTGTCCGGATGATAACTTCAAAGGGATTTTATCAATTCACCTGAAACTTGGCAAATACATTCATTCTATTAAAATATGGAAATCATTAGATTTTGGCATTGATTGGCTAAGAAATGGCCGAGTAATTAATGATTAATTAATCATTATGAATTTTCCAAATAAGGAAAACACAAAAATGCTTATATCTCGAAAACCGTGCTAGATAGAGCGATTTCGACGAAATTTTTGACCCGCAGGGTCTCTCGGCGGAGTAGTTTTCCCAATTTTCAAAAAATTTTTTTCTCGCCCAAAATGGCGGCCATTTTGAATTTTCGAAATTTTCGCAAAAATTGCAAAACACAAAAATGCTTATATCTCAAAAACCGTGCCAGATAGAGTGATTTCGACGAAATTTTTGATCCGCAGGATATCTCTGCAGAGTAGTTTTCCCAATTTTCAAAAAATTTTTGTCTCGCCAAAAATGGCGGCCATTTTGAATTTTCGAAATTTTCGCAAAAATTGCAAAACACAAAAATGCTTATATCTCGAAAACCGTGCTAGATAGAGTGATTTCGACGAAATTTTTGACCCACAGGGTATCTCTGTGGAGTAGTTATCCCAATTTTGAAAAAAATTTTGTCTCGCCAAAAATGCTGGCCATTTTGAATTTTCGAATTTTTCGCAAAAATTGCAAAACATAAAAATGCTTATATCTCGAAAACCGTGCTAGATAGAGCGATTTCGACGAAATTTTTGACCCACAGGGTATCTCTGCAGAGTAGCCATGCCAATTTTCAAAAAAATTTTGTCTCGCCAAAAATGGCGGCCATTTTGAATTTTCAAATTTTTCGCAAAAATTGCAAAATATAAAAATGCTTATATCTCGAAAACCCTGCTAGATAGAGCGATTTCGACGAAATTTTTGACCCACAGGGTATATCTGCAGAGTAGCCATGCCAATTTTCAAAAAAATTTGGTCTTGCCAAAAATGGCGGCCATTTTGAATTTTTGAATTTTTGCGCAAAAATTGCAAAACACAAAAATACTAATATTTCGAAAACCGTGCTACATAGAGCGATTTCGACAAAATTTTTGATCTTCAGGGTATCTCTGCAGACCAGCTATCCCAAAGATATTTCACTTGGTGAAGTTTCAGACCCATAGCTAATTGCTCACCTACTCAAAATGAGTAAATGCGAATTCACATGGTGAAGTTTCAGACCCGTAGATGATTACTCACCTACTCAAAATGAGTAAATGCGAATAATCTCTTAAAAGTATTGCAGATAGCCAATTTTTCTCAAATAAATCATTCACCTACTTTTGGAAGAGCTTTCACATGGTGAAGTTTCAGACCCATAGCTAATTACTCACCTACTCAAAATGAGTAAATGCGAATTATCTCTAAAACTATTGCAGATAGCCAATTTTTCTCAAATAAATCATTCACCTACGTTTGGGAGAGCTTTCACATGGTGAAGTTTCAGACCTATAGCTAATTATTTACCTACTCAAAATGAGTAAATGGTAATTATCTGTAAAAGTATTGCGGATACCCAATTTTTATCAAATAACTCATTCATCTACTTGTGGGAGAGCTTTCACATGGTGAAGTTTCAGACCCATAGCTAATTACTCACCTACTCAAAATGAGTAAATGCGAATTATCTCTAAAAGTATTGCAGATAGCCAATTTTTCTCAAATAACTCATTCACCTACTTTTGGGAGAGCTTTCACTCTGTGAAGTTTCAGACCCATAGCTAATTACTCACCTACTCAAAATGAGTAAATGCGAATTATCTCTAAAAGTATTGCAGATAGCCAATTTTTCTCAAATAAATCATTCACCTACTTTTGGGAGAGCTTTCACTCTGTGAAGTTTCAGACCCATAGCTAATTACTCACCTACTCAAAATGAGTAAATGCGAATTATCTCTAAAAGTATTGCAGATAGCCAATTTTTCTCAAATAACTCATTCACCTACTTTTGGCAGAGCTTTCACTTGGTGAAGTTTCAGACCCATTGCTAATTATTCACCTACTCAAAATGAGTAAATGCGAATTATCTCAAAAAGTATTGCAAATAGCCAATTTTTCTCAAATAAGTCATTCACCTACTTTTGGGAAAGCTTTCACTCTGTGAAGTTTCAGACCCATAGCTATTTATTCACCTACTCAAAATGAGTAAATGCTAATTATCTGTAAAAGTATTGCGGATACCCAATTTTTGTCAAATACTCATTCATCTACTTGTGGGTAGGGCTGCGAACGAGTACTCGAGCCTCGGTGTACGAGGCGATCTTGGCTTGTACTCGAGTCCATTTTAAGTACTCGGTTACTCGCGACGTATTATATTATCGCTCACATAATGAAACGTTTGTATAAAATATGCTGCATTTAAGCATTTCCGTCACATGACATCATTTAAAGTTGTTGTTTTCGCTTGAAAACCTATAATTTACTCCATAATCTATAATATCTGGTTCAATAGAAGACGTTTTTCTTCAAAAGTTTCGTTTCCGGAATAGACGGTTTGTTTGCAGAAGACTTCTAATGGTGGGAACTAAATCTTGCGGTTACTCGAATTCGGGCCGGTTTTCAGAGGGCGAGTACTCGATGCCGTTTTTTTTGTACCCGTCACAGTCCTACTTGTGGGAGAGCTTTCACATGGTGAAGTTTCAGACCCATAGCTAATTACTCACCTACTCAAAATGAGTAAATGCGAATTATCTCTAAAAGTATTGCAGATAGACAATTTTTCTCAAATAACTCATTCACCTACTTTTGGGAGAGCTTTCACTTGGTGAAGTTTCAGACCCATAGATAATTATTCACCTACTCAAAATGAGTAAATGTGAATTATCTCTTAATAGTATTGCAGATAGCCAATTTTTCTCAAATAACTCATTCACCTACTTTTGGAAGAGCTTTCACACACGAAAATGAAAAATTGTGAATATCTCGGAAAAGCTATTTCTTCTGCTTTGATGCTCCGCGGGAGATACACACCGCGGCAGTGGTCTTGACAAAAATTTTTGTCTCCAAAAATGGTGGCCATTTTGAATTTTCAAAGGGCGGCTTAGATTGGGGAGTATTTTTTTTGGAAATGGTCGATTTCCGATTTCTCTCCATTATTTTGGAAGCATTTCTGTTTTAAGAACACTTCTAAAGCTCTCCAAGGTTTCTGAGGGAAAGCTTTAGAAATCGTAAGTCACATGACAAAAAACAATATGGCTGAAGATGATAAAAATATTTGTACTAAAAATATTTCTTAAAAATGTCATTGGTACTTGTACTAAAAGATTTCATTATTTAATTTGGTGTTGCTTTAAAACAGTTACTGTAAGATTGCACATCAATCACTTATAGAACTGCAAATGGTTTTCTTATAAATTGCTAAAGACCTGTTGTAAAAAGGTCACTTATAATGTCATATAGATGTTTGATAAAATAAAGTTTAATGTAAGATTCAGTAAAATCCCGATTTTGTCACGTAAAAATAGTACATGAATTTTGAAAGTAAAATAAAATTTGGTTGTCACTGGCAACGCTCAGGAATTTCCATAAAATATGCAAATTTTATTCCCCAAAGTGTTTTGTAAAAGAATTTGGTTGTGCACTGTCATTATACAGTAATATATATTTAAAATTTATAAAATTTGGGGGTGATGCTATTATAGATCATGTTAATTTTTAAATAATGCTTTTTTATTTCCTCTCAACATTTCTTTTCATTAGATTCAAAACAGTATTTTTTCGGAAATAGATCTTCTGTTTCCAGAAACAGAAGCTCCCAATCTAATCCAGCCAAAGTTTTTGCAAAACACAAAAATGCTTATATCTCGAAAACCGTGCTATATGGAGCGAACTCAACAAAATTTTTGACCTGCTGGGTATCTCTGCAGAGTAGCCATGCCAATTTTCAAAATATTTTTGTCTCGCCAAATATAGCGGACATTTTTAATTTTTTAATTTTTTGCAAAACACAAAAATGCTTATATCTTGAAAACCGTGCTAGATAGAGCAGACTGCGCTAACTTTGATTGTCACAACAGTATAAGGCTAGAAACGAAGCATTTTCTTAATACTTTAGCACTCACCTTTATATCCTTTTCGGGACGCTTTGTTTTTGCTATGTAAAAACATTATCTCTTTTTTTTTGCGAGCGATCCTCTAGTTTTTATTGGGGGGTACATTGAAAATCAAACAGAGTGATATTGAACAGAAGTATAATGACTCCATAGTTTAATTTAAATGGTCTCAGTTTTAAATTCAATAAATATTTTTACCCCACAGCCCTTAAGCGCTGTCGGGGTATTGTTTTCACCCATGGTGTCCGGATGGGCGGGCGGTCAGGGGGAAAAGTTTGTCCGGCCTGTATCTCAGAAACTGTAAGGTGTAGGAAGTTGATACTTGGTAGAGACATTGGTTAGGGGGTGTAGGTGTGCACCGTCATGGTGTGACCTTGACTTGACCTTTGACCTTGCCGCAGTGACCTTGAGTTTGAAAATCTTGTCTGGGCTATATCTCGGAAACCGTAAGGTGTTGGAAGTTGATACTTCGTAGGGACATTGGTTAGGGAGTGTAGGTGTGCAACTTCATGGTGTGACCCTGATTTGACCTTTGACCTTGCCGTAGTGACCTTGACCTACAAAAAATTTCCTGGGCTATATCTTGGAAACCGTAAGGTGTAGGAAGTTGATACTTAGTAGGGACATTGGTTGGGGGCTGTAGGTGTGCAATGTCATAGTGTGACCTTGATTTGTCATTTGATCTTGCCATAGTGACCTTGACCTTTAAAATTTTGTCCAGGCAATATCTCTGAAACTGTACAGTGTAGGAAGTTGATAGTTGGTAGGAACATTGCTTAGGGGTTGTTGGTGTGCACCATAGTTTTTAGTTTACTGATTAATGCTGTCATCTTGCTATTGAATTGTCTTGTTTTAATACTTTATCTTTGCATACATTTTGCTTCTCTTAGATGTTATTTTTACTTAAACATCGTTTAGACCTTAATATAACTGACACTGCTCTGAAAGTATTCCGATCTTTTCTTGTTAATTATTTCTAACAAATTTGGACATCTGATATTTTGTCAAACCTAGTTAAGTACAAATTAATATCAGGCCCTGAGAGACTTTTTTGAAGTTTTTTCCATTGAAGTTTTCCATATTTTTATCTAGACTTTTATGGATAAGTAGAATTATATTTAGTCCCATAAAATGTGACTCCGGGTTCAACTCTTTCAACAGTTATTATCTCCCGCCGGCCGATAGGCCCGGTATGGGAGATTATAAAATGCCCTGTGTCCATGCGTCCATTCGTCACATTTTTACAAAAGCCTTTCTATCTCTTAAAATATTATAGCTAGAGCTTCCAAATTTGCAGGATAAATTCATCATTGGAAAAACTTGCCTTGGAATCTTTTTCGGCTGATTCGGAAAAACAAGATGCGGCCATGGGTGTTAACAAGATGGCTGCCATAGTTTTTTTTTCAGGTGTTCTGCCATGGGTTTTTTTTTTCGTTGATTTAGATGGCTGCCATAAGTGTGTAGTTGTACGTTTATACAGCCTAAAAGTAGCCTGCTTGGTATTTTTCAGACCTAGGTCCATAGCTAAGTGAGTAATAGCAATGGTGGCTACTTTCAGTAAAGTGCTCATAACTCCAAAACGACTGCATTTAGAACATTTCTGTAAAATATGTTGTTCGGCTACTTTCTCAATGCCTACAAGATGGTACCATTGTTAGTAGGGCTGTGAACGAGTACTCGAGCCTCGGTGTACGAGGCGGTCTTGGCTTGTGCTCGAGTCCAATTTAAAAACTCGGTTACTCGCGAGTTATTGTATTATCGCCCACGTAATCAAACGCTTGTGTAAAATATGCTACATTTCAGCATTTCCGTCACATAATATCAATTAAAGTTGTTATTTGCGTTGAAAACATACAATTTACTCCATATTCTATAATATATGGTCAAATAGAAGACGTTTTTCTTCAAAAGTTTCGTTTCCGGAACCGACTATTTGTTTACAGAAGACTTCTAATGGTAGATGCTAAATCTCGCGGTTACTCGAATTCGGGTCGGTTGCCAGAGGGCGAGTACTCGATGCCGTTTTTCAGCACCCGTCACAGCCCTAATTTTTAGGGGTCTATCTTGATAGCTAAGTGAGTAATAGCTATTTTCTGTTTTTAACAATGACCAAAATGAGTAAGTTGCTTTTATCTTTGTAACTGTTACTTACAATATTGGTCTCAAATATGTTGTTGAACAACTCCTTCATGTACTATATCATGGTGAGGTTTCCAAGGTCTAGCACCATAGCTAGCTGAGTAATAGCTACACTATGTTTAACATTTGACCGTTCAGCAAGTCACTTATAACTCAAAACCTATTGAATATAGAGGATTTTTGTCAAATATATTGTTATCTACTTTTTGATGTATTGTGTCGTGGTGAATTTTCAGAGCTGTAAGTCCTTAGCTAAATGAGTAATAGCTACTTTTAAATTTCTTAATTTCAACATTGAGTAAATCACTTATACCTCCAAAACTACTGAATTTAGGGAATTATTGTCAAATATGTTAATCGGTTACTTTTTAATGTTCTGTGATGTGGAAAAGTTTTAGAGCTGTATTTCCATAGCTAACTGAATAATGGCTACTTTGAATTTCAACAATGAGTAAATCACTTATAACTCCAAAACTATTAAATTTAGAGAATTATTGTCAAATATGTTGTTCACTTACTATTTGATGTACTGTGTCATGGGAAATTTTCACAGCTGTATCTCTATAGCTACCTGAGTAATAGCTACTTTGAGGGTTTCCATTGAGTAAATCACCTTTAACAGCAAAACTGTTGAATTTAGAGGATTTTTTTTTCAAATATGTTCTTCACCTACTTTTTGATGTACTGTGAAATGGCAAATTTTGACAGCTGTAGGTCCATAGCTAACCGAGTAATAGCTACTTTAATGGTTCTCCATTGAGTAAATCACTTATAACAACAAAAGTGTTGAATTTAAAAGATTTTTCTCAGATATGTTGTTTAGCTACATTTTTATGTACTGTGTAATGGCAAATTTTGAGACCTGTAAGTCCATAACTAACTGAGTAATAGCTACTTTGATGGTTCTCCTTTCAGTAAATCACTCATAACAGCAAAACTATTAAATTTACAGGCTTTTGTCAAATATGTTGTTCATGTACTTTTTAATGTTCTGTGTCATGGCAAGGTTTCAGAGCTGTAGGTCCATAGCTAACTGAGTAATAGCTACTTTCATGGTTTTCCATTGAGTAAATCGCTTATCACAGCAAAACTGTTGAATTTAAAGGATTTTTGTTAAATATGTTGTTCACCTACTTTTTCAAGGATTGTGTAATGGCAAATTTTGAGACCTGTAGGTCCATAGCTAACTGAGTAATAGCTACTTTGATTTTTGCGGAAAATGAAAAAGTCTTAATATCTCGAAAACTGTAAGAGATGCAGCTATTTCAAGTGAATTTTTGACCTGTAGGGTAGTACATGAGTATACTATGCAAAAGGTTTCGCCACTTTTGGCGACTATCTTGGATTTTTAGCAAAAAATAAACATTGAAAATGTCTTCGAAATGGTAACAGACAGAGCGATTTGTGAATATCTTGGAAAAGGTATTTCCTCCCCTTTAATGCTCGGCGGGAGATACACACCGCGGCAATGGTCTTGTTTTTTTCCATTGTACAAAAGTGAAAAACATTATTGTATACTTCTGAAGAAGTAATGACTGAAGGCTTGCTCTCAATATTTCCCACACAATGTTTCACATTGACATTGTCTAGGGAAATATAGAACTCCCGGGAAATGTAGTACTCCCATTTTTAATCTTGGTATCATATTTAAGGTACATTTTATTAACCCAATACTCCTATTAAGTGATTTGGACAATGCTGATATATATAGTTTTGAGGTAGCTATTACTCAAAGCTGTTTTATAATATTTTGTGTTTATTTAATTTATTCCACTGTGTGCTATAAAAAGTATGCATTGTACACTCTTATGCTCTTAACTCTTCAAGTTATGTTCCGTTGTATTTTACAAAATAACCACAATATCATGCATATATCTCTTTCATGTTCATCTATCATTCACCATGTCATTCATACAAGGTATGGGTCTATATATCATCAATACTGGGAGCCAGTCCTGTCTGTGCTGTATATTTGTATGCAGTAAGCCATCTTCTCTTTATCCTTGTTGGATTATTGCATGTGACAGCTGTCATTAACGGGCCTCTGTCCCTGTCATTTTTCTCCCTATCTATGGAATGACCACACCCTATGTTGGCTTGCTGTATTGTTACTTTCAGAAATATCACCTGGGATCAAATCAATACCCAGCATAAGTTAAGGTTCCTGTACTGAACATTCTTAGAGTATGTTATATATAATTGAATAATGAATATATGACAGCATTGTTTCCATATTTGAAGTTTGTGATTGGTTTTGATCTGTGAGGATCTGAAAATAATTAAGGTATATTGGAATCCTGTTTTCAACCAGGGATTGCCAGGTAGTATTGAAAATTTCTATGGAAAAGGTCCTCTAGTACCCTGTATTTACATCTGCTTGAACCTCTTAAAGGGGTTCAGTATGACAGAGTTCTACTTGAAAAGGGTTCATTTGTACAAAACATTAAAAGCCTTGGTGATTAAAAAATAATTTTGGAAATTTATTGTTTATTATGGATTATTAGCTTGGGTGCAGATAATTATGTTGTTCCATATTTTATTGAAAATGCATTTGTTGAAATTAGGGTACTCTGTGAACTTCCTGGTACCTCCCTGTTGTATTTATCATGTCAGACAATTCATGGTTACAAATTGATTAAAATAAACAATCAGGTCCAATTATTGAGCTCTATGTCTTTGTCAAAATCTTGCTATCAAAATTCTGTGAATTTTTGTACTTTTCTGAGACTGCAGTGTTAATTTGTAAGTCAACAACAACAACAACAACAAAAAAACAACAACAAAAAAACAAACAAACAAAAAAAAAACAACAAAAAAACCTAAGTCTTTAATGGAACTTTGGAATCCCAGTTATCAAAATTTAAGTGTGTTGTTAAATTTAAGACTACTTTTATACTTGTAATTAATATATTATTTTAAGAAAAATTCACAATTTCTAAAATATAGTCATTGAAGTTTTCTAACCTAAAATGGTACCTCCCATGACAAATTCTCTCCAAAAATGCTGCTTTGTGGGAGATTTCACTGTATCAGTAAATTTACCATATTTTACAGTAAAATGCCTCAGGGGCCGTGCATTTGAAAGAGGCCGGCAGTCCGGGAGCTGCTTTTACATCTAAAAGACAACCCAAGTGTCGAGTGGCAATGGGCGATTAATAGATTACTTTGCAACCTGCATCTTGATTGTTGACACATTAATTGTATAAGAACTTAAAATATTAGAAGCAAACCTTAAACTTAAAGAAATTATACACTTTTATCTCACATATTTGAAGATTTAAGGCTTTCTTTGTCAAAACTGACATTTTTTGTTTTGATTTTCTCTGTTTTCTGTTGGTGATTATTCAATTGGGGATGTACTAAAATGCTTCTTTTTTTCCAAATTCCAGAATCACAAAGTGGAAATGGAAATAGAGAGGGGGCATTTATACATTGAAATTACAGTAACTATTTTGGCTAATGAGTTTTGACAGTGAAAATGTCTTTTGACTGAAATTTGGAAATGTTATTAAACTGACCACAAGAGAAAATGTAATCTTTCAAAATTTTCTCTAATTTGAAAATTTGCAAAAGTTTATTTCAGTTGAAATTTCCATTTCTGCAGAGAGTCAGAAATATATCAGAAATGTTTCAGCAGTTTATACTATACACAAAAACAGCTTATCTAACTAAGATTGAATGTAAATTATATGTGTAAGTTTTATTAACAAATAAACATGCGTAGACAACATAAACTGTTTATTTCTTTTTTCACTTCCAGCTCCAGATTGTTTAGCCTATATGCAGAATGGCAGTGAGCTGATAAAAGTACGATCCAACAGTCGTCAATATCACAGACTGTTTCAGCTGAATCCAGACTGTACCGAGGTACGATGGCACCCCTCCTCCAAGAAACCAAGCAAGGCGAGAAGTAAGTTTACAGGGAAAGCAAATGAATAGGCTTGAGAGTATCTTAAATACATCATGTTTTGTTTTGGGAAGCAAAAATACTGTGTTAATTGCTTGCTTCTCGATCTTTTTGTTCTGGTTCTCAAATGCGATAGCATAAGTGTATGAATCTTTTTTGCCAACATATATGTGAGAGCTGTAATACACTGAAAGTATGTTAATCTCAAAGTTTAAATATCACATTTTAATAGGCAAGAACTCGCAAGTGTGTCATTTGTGTGCAGTGTCTTCACATTCAGTGATACTTCAGGTTTCCATATATTTGAACTTTATTAATATGTGACATTGCTTAAATTTGTCATTTTAGTGACTTTTTGTCAGTTCAGCTTCCCATTTTCAAGTGTTATACTTTTATAAAAAAAAAATATATGTTGAAATTCTATTGTTTAATATTGATTAAACTCTGCCTTATTATCACTCTACAAGTCAGTCAAGCCATAGTTTTGTCTTTGATTCTCCGGAGATTTAGACTGACCCAAGAAACCACAGAACCATACAGGAGGAGGAAGCCACAGAATCCATGGGATATGCCCTGGCTACTGCAGAGGGAGGAAAGGGGATGCTAAAGAACACTTTTGGACAAGCTAATCACAGCCTTAGTGCCCCAAGGTTGTTAAAATAGTCTTTGAGTAGATTTCTTTGGCATTTTGCTTCCCTCGATGGATTTCTGACATTTTCATCTTGTCTCTGCTCCCCCTGGTCATTCTGTGGTGGTTGTATGTCATCTGCTGGAGTTGGTGGTCTCTCTGCTCCCCCCTGATGGCTTCTCAACATGTTATATAAGACTACACATGTTCATACAATGTCTCTAACCACCTTTGGCATCTGCTCCATGGTCATTAACAGTACCCTGAACCTGCTTGCCAAAATGCCAAAGGCATTTTCCACCACCCTGCGTCCCCTTGAAATTCTGTAGTTGGCTATTCTCTCCTCCCTGGTCAGTTGTCTTCTACTGTATGGCTTGACCAACCATGGCATGAGGGCAAAGGTGTCGTCCCCCAACAGGAAGTAGTATAGGTCTGGCTCTCCTGGTCCCAGTGGTTCGGGTGGTGGAAGTCCCAAGGTGCCATTCTCAATTCTTCTTTTCAGCTTGCTACAGTTGAAGATCTGTGCATCAGATGAAGAACCACTGGCCCCCACATTGATCCCTAGAAATTTGTATTCAGTGTCCACCAAGGATAACAGTACCAGGGAGAAGTAGCCCTTGTAGTTGACCCCTAGAAATTTGTATTCAGTGTCCACCAAGGATAACAGTACCAGGGAGAAGTAGCCCTTGTAGTTGAAATATTCACTGCCTAACTTCCATGGCTTCCTGATATCTATGTGCTTGCCATCTAATGCACCATCTGCATGGGGGACATTCCATCTATTTCTGAACCTCTCTTCTTCGGGCACTGTTGGACATAGCAGGTATTCTTTCTGAAATTCCCGCAAGATGGCTTTGCAGACCTTGGGTACAAATTTGACGATGGTGGTTCTTCCAATCCCTCCATTGATACTGCAGTGAAGTGTAGCTTCCTCCTGTGGATAAATGTCTCAGTGTAACAGCTAGTTTCAGTCCCACTTGTAATGGCTTCCTGAAGTTTGTTTCCGACTTCCTGAGGTGGGGGATAATTCTTTCCTCTATCAAATCAAAGAAGGCTGGTTCCATCCTGGTGAAATTCCTGTAGCCTGGTATGTCAGTTGTGATTAGCTCGTCCAAGAGTGTTCTGTAGCATCCCCTTCCCTCCTTCTGCAGTAGCCAGGGCATAACCCATGGATTCTGTGCCTTCCTCCTCCTTCTGCGTGGTTCTGGCTGTGGTTGTGATGGTGGTTCTGGCTGGGCAGGTGCTGGGTTCTGCTGTCTTCTGTGTCTTGAGATAATGAAAAATAACATATTCAGCTCAATAAAAAAACCAAAGTACCCTAATCTTGTCAAAGAGTTCCTCTTGATGTGTCCCTGTCATCATTGAAGTGTGAAATGAGTGACTGTTCCCTGGTTATAGGGGTTTATATAGTGTTACAGAGATCCTGATTCTGGATCCGACTTTGTTTACCGACCCTGAAAAACAATAAGTCCTGTCGGCATGGGTCGGCAACATGCTCCCGGCCTGTCTGTTTGTCTTTACGGCTTATCTGTTTGTTTTGCGGCTTGTCAGTTATGGGTTTAAGGTTTGTCGTAGTTCTACGACCAGTCATGTAAAATACGTCCCCGAACCTACATCTTGTTGGTTAGGTCATCACAGCCTGTCTGTAACTATACCGTCCCGTTGGGGAATTTTAAAACGACTGCATTTTTGCACCTTTTTTCCCACGACCCTACGACTTTTGCAACCGGTTGTAGGGTGGTTGTAGGGTCGGCTCCAGTGGAACGGCTCTTTTAATAATGTAATGAAAGTGTAAAGTCCATAATAACAAATGGACAATCACGGGATTCAATCAGGAATGTATAAAATATTGTACATTTATTTATGTTATACACAGTACTATCATCAGAATAAGATTATAAGACTATGCAATGACAACTGTAGAAGCGACCAAAACATATTTTAACAAAGCTCTTTCAGAGCGCAGACCTGCACCAGGAAGCTCATTTTCAATTGTCTGACCTCAAATCCACTCTCCCAACTCCATTTAAACCTGTTATTTTAGGCTTTCTATTATCCAACCTGTTACTCCCCCAAGAGGGTCGGATAATAGAGGTCCTATTGTATTATAGACACTATTGTGGGAGTGTCCTGTAGTTTCTTTGCCTTGAGCAATCTATTTATTATGGAGGTATATACACATATACTGAAAATGGCCCTGTATTGCACAATATAATCTGGATTCAAGATGGAGTACAGTAAGCCCTGTAAAATTAATATAATATGATTTGTGTAAAAATGTTTGAAAATTGAATTTTACTTACCAAATTTACAAAAAAACATGTCAACTATATATTTTTTATCATACAGTTTAATAACATTAACTTATGTTATAAAAATGAAACAAAAGACAAATATTTAATTATTGATATTATGTCACTTTTTAGGATCATGTCAATTATATTTATTTGAAATATTTCAGCTTATCAAAGTAACCTGTTCTATTGAGAAGTCTTCATAGATTTTGCACATGATTGCAATCAGAAATCAAACGGCAATCCTTCTGGTAGCCTTTGTATTAATTAGGACCTCTGGCTAACAAATTACGTGGATAGACGTATTAATATAATTGTATTGAGTCAAATAGTTGCTTCTAGGCAGAAAGTCAGTTGATTACTCTAGTAGTTACACTCAATCCCCTTCAATATGGATTAAGGGTGTTCATTGTACACAATTAAGAGGGTTGAGTGAATCTTCTTTAGTGTGCTTCATGCCACCTCCTGAAGTTGACTGAAATTTACCTGGATCAATCCAGAGTGATCACACTTATCTGAAAGCATCGTCAACCTGGGTCAATCAGAATATATTTCACAGTGTAAAACTGTAAATGCAAAGATAGATGTGGCGGGCATCTAGTCATCAGTGGCGGGCACATAGTTTATGGGTGCTTGAAAGACAAAACCGATTTCCTCCAAATTTTCTCGATATGTTCATCCCTAGACAAAGTCAAGCTTATTGGTTTTTAGGCTAGATATGATAACAAAGGGTGCTGTGACAACAAGCTTTGTATTTACAGAAAGAAACTTTTACAAAGTTTGCAATTTGCAGCACCATTTCTTAAAGCAGAGGTTTAAGTAGAATTCTGGAGTTATGATTTCTCAATATTTAGAATTGATTGATCAATAGTTTTTAAGTGCGGATTGATTGATCAGTAGTTTTTAAGTGTGAGCTCTCCAATTTGTTTTTCTTTTGGATCTAGACTTGCATAATTAAGCCTCCCTGAAAAGGAACTTTTTGTATTCAGTTTCCTCACCGATGCCACCGACACTGCATTATGGTCTCCCTTGAATGTCTCCTTTATTATTGGAAGCTCTCTAACCATATTTGGCAGGGGCCACGGTGGCAGAGTGGTAACACTCTCGCCTCCCACCTCTGCGGCCGGGGTTCGATCCCCGTCATGGCCGTAAGTGGGAAAGCTGGTAGTTGCTTGCCGTTGGTCGGCAGTTTACAGTACACAACCCTAGCGAACTCTATGTACTGGTTTCCTCTGCCCTTCCAACTACCCGTCGTGATATGACCTGTACAGTGTTGAAAGCGACGTAAAACCCCAAATAAAAAAAAAAAATAAATAAAAACTAACCATATTTGGCAGTTATATACCTCAGGCATGGGAATATTTTTCTACATGCTTAAGTTTGACCTGATCTTTATCAAGGTCACATGATCAAAAAAAATTTTTTTGTGGGGTACACCCACTCGTCATCATGGCTCAGCAAAATCTACTGGCTGCAGAGGCTTGTAATGTCATACACATGTTCATACTATCAAAAATGTAAGCTGATCAGATTTTGGGAGCAATCCAATGAAAATTGACCAATTTATAAGCAATTTTCTCACAGGTACTGGGGTCTGTGGGGTCATAAAATAGCCGATTTTGACATTTTGCCTTATATCTCCTTTATTATTGCCTTTAGAGCTTTAGACTGTATTAACAGGTGTTAGGAAACCATATGTGAAGAGTCTAGATAGCTGGTCAAATTTACCCCCTGACCCCCCTTATGGGTCATAAAATAGCCCATTTTGTGTTTTTACCTTATATATCCTTTATTATTGCTTTTAGAGCTTTAGAATTTATTAAGAGGTGTTGGGAAAGCACATATGAAGAGTCTAGATAGCTGGTCAGATTTACCCCCTGACACCCCTTTATGGGTCAAACTGGGGTCATAAAATAGAATTAAAATGCAATTGAACTAGACAATATACACCACACCATTGTCAAAACTGCCTTATATTAACAGCAGTGTGTGTCAATATTTCGAAAAGTTCAATTACTTTTCTCATCAGAGGCTGAGAAACAAATCCCCTTTTGTCCTGAGGTACAAAAATGCTATCCGCCCAGAGCCGCCATTTTATGGCTCTCAGCCGCCGGATTGAGCCTCCAATTGCTCAGAGGGATTAGTTTAAAATGAGGCTAATTCTCATTATAAAGGACGAAAAAATAACCAATTATGGTTATAATTAGTGGTGGGATCGCCAGCTTAAATGAAAGATCGAGCATCACTTGTTAGAAGCGAGTTGAACTCGAGTCAAACTCGAGTAATTTTCGGGATAAAGTATTTCGTTTGTTAGCGAAAATATTTTACATAACCGTACATGAGGCAAAACTTTGAACTGGAAATGGTCTTTCGCGATATAATTTAAGTTAAATCTTCATTGATTTAAGCAAGAATAAAGTAAAAGTACAATATATTTTTGAAAATTTCAGATATTTCTATTGTTTTGGTGAAGTGTCAGCCTTAGATGGTGAAAAAATATACGTTTTCGAAAACTCGAGTTTGACTTGCGCAAATCGATGCGACCCCCAATTATCGCCCATGGAGTTGTAACTCGAGTTTCCGTCAACTCGTCCCAGCACTAGTTATAATAGTCTGAATAATTAGTATAGTATCATAGGTGCATATTCACATAAATGCATTATTAATTTGAATTTACGAGTTCCCAGCCTGACAATTAGTGTGATATCAGGGCATGTTATATATAATAATGTAATATATACACAACAGTTGATTTAGCTGCTGTTTGTATGTGTTGGGACAAACAGTTCTAATCAACATGTGATGCTGTCACAATGGGACATAAATCTCCATGTGATAGTGGCCCAATATAAAACAAGGGAAAAGGAAGGGCACCACAGGCATCACAAGTGCAGTAAGAGAGTCATATCTATCACATATTTTGTTGACTGCCAAATATAAAACAAGTTAATTTGTTCATTTATCTGAATTACTTCATTATAGAAACATAATGATATGGGTGTAGAACTACATGTTTTACAGTGTGTTAGAAAGGAAGTCTTCCTTAGATACGCCATATGTGTATTTTATATATATCCTAGACTTCCCAACACAACTGTTTGGCAGTCAACAAAATATGTGATAGATATGACTCTCTTACTGCACTTGTGATGCCTGTGGTGCCCTTCCTTTTCCCTTGGGGTCATAAAATAGCCGATTTTGTGTTTTTGCCTTATATCTCCTTTATTACTGCTTTTCAACTTTAGAATGGATTCCATATATGGAGAGTCTATATAGCCGGTCCATATCCCCCTGACCCCCTGTTATGGGTAGGGGTGCGACCGAGCAGTCAACACTTGCCGAACGAGGCAAACTTCATGAAAATTCTTCGATCCAAATTTTAAGGGTCGACTACTCGTGTGCATATAAATACCTATTGAAGCGGTTACATTTTTTAGGAAATAAGAAATAAATAACATACCTTGCTGGCATTAAATCGCATAATCCACCATTTTTAACATAATATTAAGTATATTATATGATGACATCAGCTAATTCAAGCAATTCAAAGCTTTTATCTTCATATTTTTGTCGTTTACCGGAGCCTCCATATTGGATGTTGTTTCCTGTAATGGTGGATACTAAACTTTGCGAGGGCTTGATGTCGAGTCGATTTTTTGTCCGCGAGCAATCGACCCGAATTATTTGTACTCATCACACCCCTAGTTATGGGTCATAGTGGGATAATAAAATAGCAGGTTTCCTTTTTTTATCCTATATCTCTTTTAAACTATACTTTTTACAAACTATAGCATTTATTAAATTAACTTTTCACAATTTATGACCATAGAAATCAAAATAATAAAATAAAAGCTTACATTTTTCTTAAATGTTAATGTATAAACCTCCACACTGTCTGCTTAACTTCACTTCTTCTCGCAGAGCTGCATGTTGTTCTTTTCAAAAACCCTTTTCTACTTTATGCTATATTGCATCTAACCTTTGGGGACACTTCGTTTTTGTTACCAAAAACACTTTTCTAGTTATAATTGTGAACTACTCATGTTTCTGATTGTTTTGCAGCTTGCGCATGGAGACTGAAATATATCTCAGCGTGGTTTACTTTCAATATCTGCATGAAATGTTTCCGTTCAAATATATTTTCCAAGTAATTACTAATTAGTGAGCAATTGGACAATAAATTTATAGCTACTGGACAATAAAATTCTTAATTTATAGTAGGGATGGGACAGTAGTTCCGGTATTTCGGTATCGAGAGCATTTTACTGAAATACCGTGATGAGATTTTACAACCGCCACTTCGCTTGTCAGCACATATAATGGAAGGAAGAGTTAAAATATTAGAAACCTACCCGAAATCTGAAGAAATTATAAGGTTTTATCCCCAATTTACATGCATTTGCAGACTTTATATAGTAATAGCGATTACATTGAGTAGAACTACCATGTTTTGGTTACGACAATTTATAACCTCAATCTTGCTTGTCAGCCCATATAATTGAAGGAAAACTTAAAATCTAGGGAACAAACAAGAAATCTGAAGATATTTTAACTTTTTATCTCATATTTCGTGCGTTTGGCCACTTTTATTGCGATGTCGTGAAGAGGAAACATCCATGTTTGTTTGGGGTGTACTAAAACGCGGAATACCGGAATCGGTACGGTTTTGCATTGGCGACCTACCGATGTAGGTGCCGTCTCATCCCTAATTTATAGCTGAGATGATTTATTGTATCCCCGAACGAAAGTCAGGGATACTTAGGATTCAGTACGGTCACGCCGCCGCAGCCGCTGCAGAGACTTCCTTTTGGACGTGATAACTTAAAAAATATTTTAGATAGAACTTTCAAATTTGGTATGTGGGTATATATGGGCAATGCCACGAATGCTTTTGTTTTGTGACCTTGACCTTCAATCTCAAGGTCACTGGTGGCCTCTTAAAGGTCAGATTTTGGCCTTTTTTCACTTTTTAGCCCAGTTCTCCAATACAGAAAGTCAGATCATCCTATGGCTGGTATATATAATACATATATATGTCCTCTGTAAGCATGCAGAAATTTGACCTTGAAGCTCTTCATTGAAGGTCATCCACTGACCGCCAAAGTACCTGACCGAGGGTCATTTTTGGCCTTTTTGGAGATATTTTCACACTTAATGCTGATTATATTGCATGGAAACTATTGAAAATGGCTTTAGAGGTTGAGTATATAATGGACTTCTACCATCCAGGCTTACTGGTTACAGATCTTCATTGAAGGTCATCCACTGACCGCCAAAGTACCTGACCAAGGGTCATTTTTGGCAAATTTGGAGATATTTTCACACTTAATGCTGACTACATTGCATGGAAACCATTGAAAATAGCTTTGGAGGTTGAGTATGTGATGGAGTACCAACATCCAGGCTTACCAGTTGCAGATCTTCATTTAAGGTCATCCACTGACCGCCAAAGTACCTGACCGAGGGTCATTTTTGGCCCTCTATTTGTTTGTTTGTTTGTGAACAAGATAACCCAAAAACTGACAGATGGATTTTGATAAAATTTTCAGGATATGTCCAAAATGGTAAAAGGAAGATATGATCAAATTTTGGGAGTGATCCGGATCACTGTCTGGATCTTCTGGATCCATGAAATTTAATTTTTAAAGACAGATAACTCAAAAACTTATGGGTGCATTTTGATGAAATTTTCAGGAAATGTCCTTAATGGGACGAGGAACAAGTGATTAGATTTTGGGAGTGATCTGGATCACTGTCTGGATCATCTGGATCCAGGCTGCCAGATGTGTTTATGTACAATATAGCTTAAAAACTTATGGATGGATTTTGATGAAATTTTCAGGATATGTCTGAAAAGGTAAAAGGATGAAATGGTTCAATTTTGGAAGTGATCCGGATCACTATATGGATCTTCTGGATCCATGAAATGTAATTTTTAAAGACAGATACCTCAAAAAGTTATGGATGGATTGTGATGACATTTTCAGCAAATGACCTAAATGGTACAAGGAACAAGTGATTACATTTTTGGAGTGATCTGGATCATCTGGATCCAGGCTGCAACATAATTTTAGGATGAATTTTGATGATATTTTTAGGATATGTTACAAATGGTAAAAGGAAGAAGTGGTAAAAGGAAGAAATTGTTCAATTTTGCGAGTGATCTGGACTACTATCTGGATCTTCTGGATCCATGAGATATAATTTTTAAAGACAAATAGGTCAAAAAGTCATGGGTGGATTTTGATGAAGTTTTCAGGAAATGTCCTAAATGGGACAAGATAAATCAAAAACTTATCAACGGATTTTGATGAAATTTTCAGGATAGACCGAAAAGGTAAAAGGATGAAATGATTGAATTTTGGAAGTGATCCGGATCACTATATGGATCTTCTGGATCCATGAAATGTAATTTTTAAAGACAGATACCTCAAAAAGTTATGGATGGATTGTGATGACATTTTCAGCAAATGACCTAAATGGTGCGAGGAACAAGTGATTAGATTTTGGGAGTGATCTGGATCACTGTCTGGATCATCTGGATACAGGCTGCTAGATGTGTTTGTGTACAATGTAGCTGAAAAACTTATGGACAGATTTTGATGAAACTTTCAGGATATGTCTGAAAAGGTAAAAGGATGAAATGGCTGAATTTTGGAAGTGATCTGGATCACTATATGGATATTCTGGATCTATGAAATGTAATTGTTAAAGACAGATACCTCAAAAAGTTATGGATGGATTGTGATGACATTTTCAACAAATGACCTAAATGGTACAAGGAACAAGTGATTACATTTTTGGAGTGATCTGGATCATCTGGATCCAGGCTGCAACATAATTTTAGGATGAATTTTGATGATATTTTTAGGATATGTTAGAAATGGTAAAAGGAAGAAGTGGTAAAAGGAAGAAATGATTCAATTTTGCGAGTGATCTGGACCACTATCTGGATCTTCTGGATCCATGAAATATAATTTTAAAGACAAATAGCTCAAAAAGTCATGGGTGGGATTTTGATGAAATTTTCAGGAAATGTCCTAAATGGGACATTAGGAACAAGTGATTAGATTTTGGGAGTGATCTGGATCATCTGGATCCAGGCTGCCAGATGTGTTTATGTACAAGATAAATCAAAAACTTATGGACGGATTTTGATGAAATTTTCAGGATATGTCTGAAAAGGTAAAAGGATGAAATGATTGAATTTTGGAAGTGATCCGGATCACTATATGGATCTTCTGGATCCATGAAATGTAATTTTTAAAGACAGATATAAGTGAAAGAACTAGTGATTACCTTTTGGGAGTAATCTGGTACTATGGAGAATCCTGACCTGGTGCTCCAGGAAACAGGCTCAAGACCGACATATTCACGCCTTAACTATGTCCCGTCCGGGGATACACTGCGTCGAGACGCAATCTCTAGTTTAAATATGTTTGATAAAATAACACAACATGTTGATAATTTAAACAGGAGTTCATTTAGTAACATTTTGTGTTGATAAATTAAACAAGAGTTCGTTTAGTCATGGGTTGTGTTGATGAATAAAACATGAGTTTGTTTAGTAATGAATGACTTTATGGTGAGTAACATTTGTTCAAATTTTTATTTAAAAATAGGGCTGGGACGGGTGCTTAAAAACCGCCCCGAGTACCCGCACTCTGACAACCAACCTGAATTTGAGTTATTACGAGTTTTAGTAACTACCAAGTCTTTTGTAAACAAATGGAAGCGAAACTTTTAAAGAAAAAAATCTTCTATTTAACCGGATATTATAGAATATGGAGTTCATTATACGTTTTTAAGCCACCACCACAACTTGAATTGATATTATGTGGTGGAAATGCAGAAATGAAGCATATTTTACACAAACATTTCATTTCACAGGCGATAATACAATACGCTGTGAGTACTTGAGTGGTTAAAATGACCTCGAGTACTAGCAAATACTGACGTGTCTGCCGAGGCTCGAGTAACTGTTCGTAGCCCTATTTAAGTAGAAGTAAATATCAGGCTCTCATTAGAAGGCCATTTTTATTAACCCTTTGATGTAGAATTTTGATATTATTTAGTGGAAGTATTAAATACAGGTACCTTGAGATTCAGAAAAACAGGATTTAACTGTAACTTAGGGTTGTTTTGGCCCACAGGAACATAGTGATATCCAATGTGAAACTGTTGTAGAGCTAAAGTGAGAATATTGATCCAGAGACCTTATTTAATCGAGTCAAAAATCTACCGTATTTACTGGAATAAATGCCCCCTCCCTATTAACCCCCCCTCTTCTCTACCTTTGCAAAGTTCATATTTCAGGGTTTTACATCCCTCTCAACAGCCAACACCTTTGCGATTCCAGGATTCTAAAAAATGATTCGTTTTAGTACTTCCCAAGCGAATATCGCTTACGAGAAATAAGGAAAATAAAAACAAAATATGGCAGTTTTGGTCACAGACGAATTGAAATCTGCAAAAAATACAAGATAAAACTATATAATTTTGTTCAAATTTAAGGTTTGTTTCCAATATTTTAAGCTGTCTCACCATTATGCATGCAAGCAAGCGAGATCAAAGGCAGTAAGTGTCAATTATCGCCCATTGCCACTGGACGCAAGATTTGATTTTGTTTATCTGTAATAGTCGCCCCCCCTTTTGAAAAATGCATCGCTCTGGGGCGTTTATTCCAATAAATACGGTAAATTGTTTTCATCCTTTTCTAAAGGTAGTTCAATTAATTGAACTCAGCTTAGAATTTTATATATACAGAAATACCTTCAACCAGTTCATTTATACTACAAATTGTGCCACTATTTCAGAGCGATTTTTGTAGAAGTACTTTTACAAACAAAAGATGTAAGCTTTTATCTGCAGATCCGTTTATTCCTCTCCCCTATCAGAGATGTGTTTATCTTTTACTTTGTTCAATGTTTCTAGTATTATTGAGCTGTGTGTTTGATCAATGAGTGTAATTGCTTTATGTCATGCCAAGACCTAATTTTAGACTAAGGCTGCTCCCTTCAGAAAGAGTTAAAAAAATTGAAATTCTCCACTGCATGTGAAGGTCTGCCAGTGAAGAAAGAACCCTATTTTACATTGAATTATAAGGAATCGTAGCAAATTTGTGATATTTGTGACCATTTTAAGTCAATGATCCCACCACAAGGTGGGGGGTGGTGGGGGGGGGGGGGGGGGGTGGGGGGGGGGGGGGGGACAAATTTTGCTTCCTGTAGAGCTTAATTTTAAAGTTTGGTTTTTGTGGTGAATTTTATCTGCTGTGGCAATTTTAGTGCCTATTACTTTAGCAAGGGCTGTGAAGTGTGTTCTTGGAAGCATCGCATAAAACTAAAAACTTTTATCTCATCTACTATAAAGAGTCTGTTTTTTTTTCTTATATATTGTCTTTTCCGTTCATTTTACTCTTGAAAGCTTTCACAAGGGAACTAATTCATAGGTAAAACCAGGGCATTAATGCCTCAAGATTTGTCATAGCTAGTATAGACTTAATAAATATGGTTTTAAGTTTCACTACATAGTTACCAACAAAGTATCAAATGGTATTCAGTGGCAGTGCCAGGATGTGTCAACTGAGCACTGCATCGCAATGTGAGTTCTATATTTGGTAGTAAGCTCAGCTGCAGCTCAAACATAACTCAGTGGGTTCTTGTTTGTAATTATTAAGCGTTTGTATATGGGAGAAGTGACTGCTGGATCCGCCGGATCCGCATTTTCTTTCTGCAATAGCTTCGCAGCCATAAGGCGGATTCTCTTCATATTTGGTAGGTGTATACAGTAAACCTGGGAAAAATTTCTGAATATAGTGTCATGACATTTTAACCAATCAGAGAAGTCACATGACCAAAAACATGTTTTTCAAAAGGGTATGCTTGTCCAGATGATAACTTAAAAGCGTTTCAGCTATTCACATGAAAGTTGGCAAGTAGGTTCATTATATAGATGTCTGGAAAAGATTAACTTTTGGAAGTGATCCAATACAAGATGGCCGACTTATTAATCATTAACTAAATGTCACAATTTTTCTTAACACTGAAAACGTAAAAACGCATTTATATTGGAAACGGAGCAAGATGAACATTTTCGACGAATTTTTTTACCCGCAAGGTATCTTCACAGTTTTCTGGCAACTTTCCTCAAAAATCGTTTTTCGGCCACTTTTGGCGGCCATCTTGAATTTCTGTGTAAAATGCAAAAACGTGTTTATCTCGGAAATGTAGCGAGATAGAGCGATTTCGACAAAATTTTTGACCTGCAGGGTATCTGCAGAGTTTACTGGCAACTTTTTGTAAAAATTGTTTTCCCGCCACTTTTTGAATTTCTGCATAAAACACACACACACACAAAAAATAAATAATTAAAAAAAATAAACAAACCAGATTCATCTGTGAAACCTTGCATTTTGTCATAAATATAAAAAACATATTAAACACAGGAAGATGGTCATTTCTACAAACTCATTAATACTCATTGGGACGCTTTGTTTTTGCTGTGTAAAAACAATTTCTTTTGCGAAGCAATACTCTAGTTATATTTACAGTCATACATGCGGTAATATTTACAGAATAAAACACTTCTTTCTGGGCAATATTGTGATATATGAAGCCCTTGGCCAAGTGATATTGGCCCAATAGGCCGAAAGGCAATATCACTTGGCCAAGGGCTTCATTGGCACAAAGGCAATACCACTTGGCCAAGGGCTTCATATATCACAGTATTGCCCAGAAAGAAGTGTTTTATTCTGTTTATTATACCAGAAGTGTTTAGTTTAATATCTTCTTTCCTATACACCGGTGGCAGAGTGGTAACACTTTTGCCTCCCACTTCAGAGGCCGGGGTTTGGTTCCCGACACGGCCTCAAGTGGGAAAGCTGGTAGCTGCGTGCTGTTGGTCTGCAGTTTAGAGTACAGAACAATGATGAATTGTATGTACTGGTTTCCTCTGCCCTTCCAACTACCCGTCGTGATATGACCTGTACTGTGTTGAAAACGATGTAAAACCCCAAATAAATAAATAAGTAAAAATATACATTGGTAAAGCAGTACTCTCCAAGTATATCAGATGTGACGTCACAAACCTATTCAGTTCACGTACTACACCATAAGACAGAGACTGAAAAAAAAATCAATATCCATTCACTCAGTAATTATATAAATGTTGCTATAAGATGAGAAATTTAGTATAAAACACCAATGATATAGAGTTATGCTGTCATTGTCGAAATCTCTTACATAAGGTTTGTATCTTAATCTGATGTCACATAGTGATGCAAATGCAAAGGATTTTGTTAGTGTATGCGCACTACAGATTACAGGACAAAGGACATCTGAATGATATTTTTTGTCAAGAAAGGGCAACATCATGCCATATTGCCCACAAATACTGCAATTTTATTGGCAAGTATATAGTATACTGGTGCATTGTAAAGTATTTATGGTTTTAGTATTTGAAAGCATACTCAACGCAACAGTATGTTGGGCATTATATTCATCATCTCAAAGCTGTGGAAGGATTTGTAAAAACAATGTAAGATGGTGACAGTGTGTTAATTAGATCAAATAGCAGTGTTCGCTCTCGAGCATGATTTCGCGAGTTTGTATACACTCTGGGGCGAGTTGTCGCAAAACCAACTCACCAACGCGACTGTGCTGTCGCTTAACCAGGCGAAACACTGAAAACTGACTGAAGAAACTATTATCGGAAGTGACGACGTACATATTTCCTCATAGAAATGGGTGAGAAAAGCATGAAAAGCAGTTTATTTTATTTGATACACCCAGCTAACAGTAATTCACATGAGAATTCGGGTATTCTCACGAGATTTCCGTGCTTTATGTCTAATTTTTAACTCGTCTTCTGCATATTGTGTCACAGGCGAAACAGTCGAAACAACTACTGACCAAAGAAATTTGTCTATTGTCGGAAGAGACAAAATATATATTTCTTCAAAGAAAAGAGAAGAAATGCAATTTATTTATCTATTTGATGAATCCAGATAATAGTAAAATAAAAAAAAATAAAAATTAAAAAAACCACCCAAAAGCACCCAGCCATTAAGCCATTAAGATATGGTTTAAAAGTGAAATTTAAAGAAGATTTTATGCAGTCCCAAATTGGAACTAATTATATACTTCAAAATATCTGACGCAAAACATGTCTCACACTTTTTCACAGTTGTCTTGCCTTTTCTAGTGAAGGGAGACAGTCTGTTTCGCATTCATTTTTGACAAGAGCGAACACTGAAATAGTTAAAATGAACCCATTATTAGACAGGATTGCTTTCCTCTGTTGGGTAGTTTATATTTCATGTTTAGAAAGAAGCACTGTTTTTATAGCCTACTCAATCAAAAAGAGATGGAAACAGTTACCACTCAGTCCAATCGGGAAACCGATGCAAATTTGTATCCACGGGAAAGACAACTCACCAAAGCCAGTGAACCATCGTTTGACCTTGAAGGAGGGCCAAAGGTTAAATCTAACATCAGAAGATTCCTAGCCCAAGATTTTGTATGAGTTGGTTTCGCATCGCGGTTATAAACACTTTTAAGTTTGGCTATCCTCATTTGACCTTGAAGGAGGGGCCCAAGGTCAAATCTGGCCACACCAAAAGATTTTTACCCCATGATTTTCTATTTGTTGGTTTACCATCCCAAACCTCAAGGACCAATAATAAGCGAGTTATAAGCACTTTTAAGTTTGGCTATCCTCATTTGACCTTGAAGGAGGGGTCCAAGGTCAAATTCGACCACACCAAAGGTTTCCCTGCCCATGATTTCCTAAAGGTTGGTTTACCGTTCCAAACCTCTAGCACCAATAACAAGCAAGTTATAAACACTTTTAACTTTGGCTATCCTCGTTTGACCTTTAAGGAGGGGTCAAAGGTCAAATCTGAACACACCAAAAGATTCCCAGCCCATGATTTCCTATAGGTTGGTTTACCATCCCAAACCCCTAGGACCAATAATAAGCGAGTTATAAGCACTTTTAACTTTGGCTATCCTTGGTTGACCTTGAACAATGGGCCCAAGGTCAAATCTGACCAAACCAAAACATTCCCAGCTCATGATTTCCTATAGGTTGGTTTATCATCCCTAACCTCTAGGACCAGTAATAAGCGAGTTATAAGCACTTTTAAGTTTGGCTATCCTTGTTTGACCATGAGGGAGGGGCCCAAGATGAAATCCGTCCACACCATGAATTTCTATGGGTTGGTTTACCATCCCAAATCTCTACGAACAATAATAAGCGAGTTATAAGCACTCGTTTGGCTATCCTCATTTGACCTTGAAGGAGGGGTCCAAGATCAAATCTGACATCAGAAGATTCGCAGCACCTGATTTCCTATAGGCTGGTTTCACATTGCAAACGTCTAGGACCAATAATAAGGGAGATATAAGCACTTTTAAAGTCCAATATGTGGGTTACTTCGGCACTTGTGGATGACCTTGAATTAAAAGCTTCAAGGTCAAATGTGTGCACGGTTGTAGAGGACCTGTATATCTGTTATACATATCACATTTGAAGAGATTAAACCTTCTACCTATGAGAAACAGCCAGTAGAATAATGTAAATTATTTTCAAAGAAAAGCCCATGGCGGCCATCTTGTTTTCACAATGAGGCTATTTTCAGTCCCAGAGAAGATTACCCCCCAATGAAGATATCTTGCAAATTTGGTGACCCTAGCTGGTGTAGTTGTATCCACTGGATAGCATCCGGTGGATACTATGGATTTGACTTCGTTACGCCTACGCCGCCACCGCCGCAGTGTGTAGAGAGATTTCACCGTTACTGCTCTAATGAAAAAAAAATATTATAGCTAGCCTTCTCAAATTTGCAGGATATATTCATAACCATAAAATCTTGCCTGGGAATACTTTTCGCCTCATTTTGAAAAACAAGATGGCTGCCACGGGCATTTTTCGACTTTAAACAAGGACTTTTGGTGGCCCTCTAGAGCAAAGGGTATTATAGGTAGAGATCTCAAATTCGCAGGATATGTTCCTCATTATAAAATCTTGACGGGGAATAATTTTGGCCTCATTTTGAAAAACAAGATGGCCGCCACAAGCGTTTCTTTGCAGTTATGAAAAGTGCTTATATCTCCCTTATTATTGGTCCTAGAGAGGTTTGGGATGGTAAACCAACCTATAGGAAATCATGGGCTGGGAATCTTTTGGTGTGGTCAGATTTGACCTTGGACCGCTCCTTCAAGGTCAAACGAGGATAGCCAAACTTAAAAGTGCTTATAACTCGCTTATTATTGTTCCTAGAGGTTTGGGATGGTAAACCAACCTATAGGAAATCATGGGCTGGGAATTTTTTTGTGTGGTCAGATTTGACCTTAGACTCCTCCTTCTAGGTCAAATGAGGATAGCCAAACTTAAAAGTACTTATAACTCGCTTATTATTGGTCCTAGAGGTTTAGGATGGTAAACCAACCTATACGAAATCATGGCCTGGGAATCTTTTGGTGTGGTCAGATTTGACCTTGGGCCCCTCCTTCAAGGTGAAACGAGGATAGCCAAACTTAAAAGTGCTTATAACTCGCTTATTATTGGTCCTAGAGGTTTGGGATGGTAAACCAACCTATAGGAAATCATGGCCTGGGATTGTTTTGGTGTGGTCGGATTTGACCTTGGACCGCTCTTTCAAGGTCAAACGAGCATAGCCAAACTTAAAGGTGCTTATTACTCGCTTATTATTGGTCGTAGAGGTTTAGGATGGTAAACCAACCTATAGGAAATCATGGCCTGGGAATCTTTTGGTGTGGTCAGATTTGACCTTGGAACCCTCCTTCGGGGTTAAATGAGGATAGCCAAACTTAAAAGTGCTTGTAACTCGCTTATTATTGGTCCTAGAGGTTTGGGATGGTAACCCAACCTTAAGGAAATCATGGGCTGGGAATCTTTTGGTGTGGTCGGATTTGATCTTGGTCAACCTCCTTCAAGGTCAAACGAGGATAGCCAAACTTAAAAGTGCTTATAACTCGCTTATTATTGGTCCTAGAGGTTTGGGATGGAAAACCAACCTATAGGAAATCATGGCCTGGGAATCTTTTGGTGTGGTCAGATTTGACCTTGGACCCCTCATTCAAGGTCAAACGAGGATAGCCAAAGTTAAAAGTGCTTATAACTCGCTTATTATTGGTCCTAGAAGTTTGGGATGGAAAACCAACCTATAGGAAATCATGGGCTGGCAATCTTTTGGTATGGTCGGATTTGACCTTGGAACCCTCCTTCAAGGTCAAATGAGGATAGCCAAACCTAAAAGTGCTTATAACTCACTTATTATTGGTCCTAGAGGTTTGGGATGGTAAACCAACCTATAGGAAATCATGGGCTGTGAATCTTTTGGTGTGGTCGGATTTGACCTTGGACCCCTCCTTCAAGGTCAAACGAGGATAGCCAAACTTAAAAGTGCTTATAACTCGCTTATTATTGGTCCTAGAGGTTTGGGATGGTAAACCAACCTATAGGAAATCATGGCCTGGGAATGTTTTGGTGTCGTCGGATTTGACCTTGGACCACTCTTTCAAGGTCAAACGAGCATAGCTAAACTTGAAGGTGCTTATAACTCGCTTATTATTGGTCGTAGAGGTTTAGGATGGTAAACCAACCTATAGGAAATCATGGCCTGGGAATCTTTTGGTGTGGTCAGATTTGACCTTGGAACCCTCCTTCAGGGTTAAATGAGGATAGCCAAACTTAAAAGTGCTTGTAACTCGCTTATTATTGGTCCTAGAGGTTTGGGATGGTAACCCAACCTTAAGGAAATCATGGGCTGGGAATCTTTTGGTGTGGTCGGATTTGACCTTGGACCCCTCCTTCAAGGTCAAACGAGGATAGCCAAACTTAAAAGTGCTTATAACTCGCTTATTATTGGTCCTAGAGGTTTGGGATGGTAAACCAACCTATAGGAAATCATGACCTCGGAATCTTTTGGTGTGGTCGGATTTGACCTTTGGCCCCTCATTCAAGGTCAAATGAGGATTGCCAAAATTATCAGTGTTTATATCTTGCTTGTTCGTATTCCCAGAGGTTTGCAGTGTCACACCAACCTATAGGAAATCATGGGCTAAGAATCTTTTGATATGGTCAGATTTCACCTTGGTCTTCTCCTTCAAGGTTAAGCGATGTTAGAATGGCTTTGGTGAGTTTTCTTTCTGGTGGATACAATTTGCATCGGTTCTCCGATGCGATAGATCTAGTTTTCCTCTAGAGCATTAACGCCAAAAATCTCTCTATGCGTGGTGGCGGCATAGCAAGCGCTAAACCAAAGTATTCATCGGATGCCTCCGGTGGATACAATTACTATCAGGCTAACTTTCCTAGCCATATATATTTTGCGCATATTTGATGATCCTAGCTGCAATATTTCAAGTTTTAGAGCATCTTAATGATTTTTAAAGAATTAGTTATGGCGGCCATTTTGTTTTTCAAAAGAAGACCAAAATTTTTCTCAGGCAAAACATTTGAAGGCCAGAACTTTTGATGGTTTGTTTTTATATTTTGAAGCCATAGCGCTAATAATAAGGGAGAAATAAGGATGTTTTAATGTGATGACCTCATTTAACCTTGAAGCAGGGGTCAAAGGTCAAATTCAACACCTAGAAAAGATTCCCAGGCCATGACTTCCTACAAGTTCTTTTCACATTCCGAACCTCTAGGAGCAATATTTGGGGAGATATAAGGCCTTTTTAATAGGATAACCCTGTTTGACATTAAACATTTGATATGGCGGCCATTTTGTTTTTTGAACTATGCCAAAATTACTATCAGGCTAGCTTTTCTAGCCATATAGCTTTTGTGCAAATTTGATGTAGCTAGCAGGAATATTTAAAGATTTAGAGCACCTTTATGATCTTCAAACAATTAGCTATGGCGACCATTTTGTTTTTCCAAATGAGGCTAAAATTTTGCAGAGACAGGTTATCATAGCCATAAACATTCCCTGCAAATTTGGTGAAGATATCTTTACAGATGAATGAGATATTAAGTTTATGCTAAAATGTGACGCACGGACGGACGGATGCACGCGCATACGGAAGGCATTTTATAATCTCCCGACCACGCCCTTTGGCCGCAGGCGGGAGATAAAAAAAACTCTGTGCCATGATCCTTGAATAATGTTCAAAGGTTATTCAGTCAAATGCCTCACAATACTAGTGACTTAACACTTCAGAAGTTAGTTTAGACCCTGTAAAATGTAGCTTTACTACCCTGGCTTGTGTCATTGTCTTGATTTTTTCTATAGCTTAGAGATCAGAGCCTCATATGATCAGATCATGCTGCATAGGTGTGGAATTAAATGTCTTCTATTAAACCTGGATTTAATCAATCTTCATTTCCCTGGCTTGTTTGACAACTTTAATTATCCTTTTGCTGTATGCCATATTTTAGAGCCAAAAATTGGCTGGTTTGAAATTTTAACAAAATGTTGTTTCTTATGTCTATCTCATTACAATCAGCTCAGGCATTTGAAGGTGAAACACTTTGGAGGTCAAATTAGGCTACATATCCAGATTTGCAAGACCACCATGTCTTAGTAGTAGTTATCAAGTTTGCGAGTGAATGATTGGTTGGATCTTGTTTCTGTGGTCTTGGGTTCAAAATCTAGTTTGTGACTACTCATCGGAAATATTGATGACCTAATCTAATCTAAAGTGGTCTTTTATAGCACTTAATCTCCATCAATGCCAGACTCTAAGGTGCATCTGAATATAAAACAAGGCAATAAACGTTAATCCAATGACATAGCCAGGTCAAATTAGGCTACATATCCATATGACCTCAATTAAGTCCCCAGAAGTTTGTTAGTATAAAAAAATTGAGGTATAAAATAAGGCTGGAAAAAGTAGCAAAATTTTGCACTAGACTTTCCTTTTACTGTTACTTTATTTTAATAGTACTTTTTTTGGACAAAAATAAACAGAAGTTACTTTAATTGCATTTAAAAGTTTCAGAAAATGAGCAATGTGGGGACAGTTTTGCAAGATTATTTGCATAACTTACCATTTCAAAACAAAAAGAGATAACTCTGTTTTCCTAATATTGTAACTCAGACTACTTTAATGAGTATTTAGATTCTTCTTACAGGCCTATTAAAAAGACTAATTTATAAATCCTTGCCTTTTAATTTGAAGAAATATTTGAAGTAATTGTTTACATACTTTGAATTGTAAGTAATTGCATGGATTATTTTTCCTTCCAAATATAAAACAATTGGAATAGTAAACTTTCTATTTAAGATTTCATAAGCCAATGTCCCTGCTGTAAACAAGGGGAGAATATATGCAACTTTGACCATATCCATATTTTATTTGTAAGTTTAAGAATTTTCTTTTAAGGAGCTCGGCTTAAGTGTGAATGTACTTCAGGCTCAAATATGGTTACAATACAGACTATTGACAAAAGGAGCAGCCATAGTATTGTATGAGGCTTAAGTTATCCATAATGATTATCATGGAGACAAATGGTATACAATCAATGTATACGACTAAGAAATAGCATACTTCTACCCCCTAAGGGCCGGATTCCAAAATAAAAAAAATGTCTGTTTTGAATTGACTTACTCCCAGGATATTTTACTCACTCTGCTATTATAACTTATTTTCAAGGAAATCATTTCCACAATTTTCATGTTTTTGTCAATTGCTTTACATTCATCAAGTAATATAGGGAGTTGTTATTTCAACACTAATGCTTATTAACTAGTGTTTTGTTGACTTATTTTTAAAAAGTAAAGTTAATTTACAAGAATTTTTGAAAGTTACTTACCGTGAATTCTTTAATAGACTACTGAGAGCTATGAAGTTTTCCCACCAAAAGATGGTGTATGGAACAATAAAGGTAGCTTAATTTTCCAAAATAATTTGTTTAGGTCAAAAGATATTTGTGTATCACTGTTAGTCTCTAAGTAAACAAATAATACATATCTGGTATTTACTAGTGCTGGGACGAGTTGACGGAAACTCGAGTTACAACTCGATGGGCGATAATTGGGGGTCACATCGATTGGCGCAAGTGAAACTCGAGTTTTTTGTAAACGTACATATTTTAACCATCTAAGGCTGATACTTCACCATAACAATAGAAATATCTGAAATTTGCAGAAATATATTGTATTTTTACTTTATTCTGACTTAAATCAATGAAGATTTAACTTAAATTATATCGCGAAAGCCCATTTCCAGTTTAAAGTTTTGCCTCATGTACGGTTATGTAAAATATTTTCGCTAACAAACGAAATACCCTATCCTGAAAATTACTCGAGTTTGACTTGAGTTCAACTCGCTTCTAACAAGCGATGCTCGATCTGTCATTTAAGCTGGCGATCCCACCACTAGTATTTACCTTTTAGCCTTAAACTTAATCTATTTTTGAAGGAGTATTAAATACTCTTTAGAACTTTATCAAAAAGGGTACTCAAGTACAGTCTTTTCAACTGTTCATTCCTGTTAATGCTGTTATAAATTATAAACTTCTAAAACAATACCATATGCAATATCTAAAGTTTAATAGGTGTGATGTAGTAAAAACATATACCGTATTTTTTGTAATAAACGCCCCCTCCCTATTAATCGCCCCCCCCCCCCCCCCCCCCCCCCCCCCCCCTCTTCTCTACCTTTGCAAAGTTCATATTTCGGGGTTTTACATCCCTCTCAACAGCCAACACTTTTGCGATTCCGGGATTCCGAAAAATGGTGCATTTTAGTACTTCCCAAGCGAATATCGCCTACGAGAAATAAAGAAAATAAAAACAAAACATGGTAGTTTTGGTCACAGACGCATTGAAATCTGCAATAATAGGAGATAAAACTACATAATTTCTTCAGATTTAAGGTTTGTTTTAAATATTTTAAGCTGTCTCGCCATTATACATGCCAGCAAGCGAGATCAAGGCAGCAAGTGTTCATTATCGCCCATTGCCACTGGACTCGAGATATGATTTTATTTATCTGTAATAGTCGCCCCCCCTTTGGAAAAATGCATCGCCCCGGGGCGTTTATTACAAAAACTACGGTACTTTTTAATGCGAATTATGACTGTTGTTAATATTGTTAGAAAAAGACATGCAATAGAAAAGGATGATCAAATGAGTACAAGAGAACATAAGTAGCCACTTGTACCTGAGCCTCAAAATTTTATTGACCATTTTAATGTCTTGTTATTACTCTTCCTATGGCTGATTGATTTGGCATTTGGTTGTTATATTTGAAACTAATCAGTCTAATACCCCATTCATACTACAGGTGGTATAACCCGTTGTAGTAGGCGTTCGGCGAAAGGCCCCTGACCTTCAACTACTGTCTGACAACCGTATGACTGAACTTGTGACACAGTGGTGAACCGTCCAATTGCTTATGTGTCCTATGGAATTTTTAAGATGTTTAAACTTTCTGCCTCAGGATTTGGAATCTTGACCATGAGAAGAAGAATTTGTCACACGGTACCTGAAGGGTGTGGTCTCTAGTTTATATAAGGTGACTTGGTCATGTTTCAGTGTAACACATTAGTGCAGTGGCAAGATAAGATGGAGGCTGTCTCTCGGTGACACACATTTATACTGCTCTCATCCTATTGCCATCCTACTGTTAGTTACAGTTACACAATGTGTATAATCAGTGTGCGTCATACCTTACGGATACACCACAGAAGATATGAGGTGTCCTGGAAGGCGGCTGCGCAACCAAGTAATTTTCTAACCGCATGGTGTACTGCCTGTAGCTTGAATGGGGCATCATCTATCACCTCTATGTTCATAGGTTTGTATCCATGACAAAATATGAGATTCATTGAAGGTCGATCGTGATATGATGTATCTGTTGAAATAGATGTAAAATAAAAAAAATCTCTAATTTTTAGCTTTGGCCATTTCAGTTGCAATATCTGAAGTGAAGGAAGTTCGAGCTGGTAAGAACACAGATGTGCTACGTAATAAGGACGTGGCGGGTCACTATCCAGATGAATGTGCCTTCTCCATCATATACGGAGAGCAGTTTGAGTCCATGGATCTAATTGCCAACTCACCGGACGAAGCCAATATATGGGTCACTGGATTGACATGTCTCATCTCCAAGAATAAAGGAGGTGAGGACCATTGCATTCATTATGGTTGATTGATTACATACCAGACCAATATGATAAGCTCACATGCATGCCCTCTTCAAACTGAAGCCATTGGTGAAAAAATCATAAATACTCTAGTAATTATTCAAGTAATAAAGGTGTATTAATTAAGCGTCCCTGAAAGGGCGCTTATTTGTTTTCACCTCAGTTTCCTCGCCGCCGCCGCATTATGGTCTCCCTTGAATACCTCCCTTATTATTAGAAGGATTCAAACCACATTTGGCACTTATATACCTTAGGCGTGGGAAAATTTTTCTGCATGCTTAAATTTGACCTTTGACCTTTATGAAGGTCACATGATCAAAAACAATTTTTTTAAGTACACCCCCCCGTCATCACAGTTCAGGAAAAACTACTTGCTACACAGCCTTATGCTTTGACACACCTGTTCATACTATAGAAAACGCGAGCTGATTAGATTTTGGGAGCAATCCCTTGAAAAATGTCTCATTTATGGGTGATTTCCTCACACCTTCCAATCTGAGAGCCTTAAATTTAGGTCAACCCCCCTATTATCTTCTTAAGTATTGTATTTAGAGCCATAAAATGTATTGGGAGGTAATAGGAAACCATATGTGGAGAGTCTAAATAGCCGGTCAGTTTTACCCCACGGCCCCCCCTTATGGGTCAAACTGGGGTAATAAAATAGCTGATTTTTAGTTTTGGCCTTATACCTCCTTTATTGTTGCTTTTATAGCTTCAGAATGTATTAAGAGGTATTGGGAAAGCATATGTGGAGAGTCTAAATAGACAGTCAGTTTTACCCCCCGACCCCCCCTTATGGGTCAAACTGGGGTCATAAAATAGCTGATTTTGAGTTTTTGCCTTATATCTCCTTTATTGTTACTTTTATAGCTTCAGAATGTATTAAGAGGTATTGGGAAAGCATATGTGGAGAGTCTAAATAGCCGGTCAGTTTTACCCCCCGACCCCCCCCCCCTCCCCCCCCTTATGGGCCAAACTGGGGTCATAAATAGCTGCTTTGGAGTTTTTGCCTTATATCTCCTTTATCGTTGCTTTTATAGCTTGAGAATGTATTAAGAGGTATTGGGAAAGCATATGTGGAGAGTCTTAATAGCCGGTCAGTTTTAACCCCCCCCCCCTTATGGGTCAAACTGGGGTCATAAAATAGCTGATTTTGAGTTTTTGCCTTATATCTCCTTTATTGTTGCTTTTATAGCTTCAGAATGTATTAAGAGGTATTGGGAAAGCATATGTGGAGAGTCTAAATAGCCAGTCAGTTTTACCCCCCAACCCCCTCTTTTACCCCCCAACCCCTTACTGGGGTCATAAATAGCTGCTTTGGAGTTTTTGCCTTATATCTCCTTTATCATTGCTTTTATAGCTTCAGAATGTATTAAGAGGTATTGGGAAAGCATATGTGGAGAGTCTAAATAGCTGGTCACTTTTATCCCCTGATCCCCCCCCCCCCCCCCCCCCCGGGTCAAACTGGGGTCATAAAATAGCTGATTTTGAGTTTTTGTCTTATATCTCCTGTAATGTTGCTTTTATAGATTGAGAATGTATTAAGAAGTATTGGGAAAGCATATGTGGAGAGTCTAAGTAGCCGGTCAGTTTTACCACTTGATATCTCCTTCATTGTTGCTATTATAGCTTCGGAATGTATTAAGAGGTATTGGGAAACCATATGTGGAGAGTCTAAATAGCCGGTTAGTTTTACCTCCTGACCCCCATGTATGAGTCAAACTGGGGTCATGAAATAGCTTTTGCCTTTATTGTTGCTTTTATGCTTTCACAATTTATTAAAACCTATTGCAAAACCATGTGGACAATCTAAATAGCAATACATACTTGCACACATGATTATATAATTATATTATATGATTATATGAAGTTATCAATACTCGTTACTGAAATGCTTTGTAGCATTTACACAAAATTTACTAAAGTTACATCCAATGTTGTACATCCAATGTACAACACTTTCTCCAGCTTGTCTATGTCTACAACGCTTGTTTATGTTAATTAAAGAAGACCTTTGTAGGATTTTCCCTGTCATGATATCACTAAGGGGGTTGGTTTATGTAACAGTACGGTACAGCTTTGTGCATTCTTAGCTTTACAGCATGCTTATTAAAACCACAAGGCATTTTAAACTCTCAGGGACGCTTCGCTTTTGTTAGCAAAAGCATTCATCTAGTTTAGTAATTTTTAAGCACTGTATGTCAATGTATATCATACAGATTCCAACTTTGTCAGATTGCATCGTGTTATTGTTTGATCTGTTCAGGCATTTAGAACCAGTTTAAGTCAAATTTACTTATGGGTATAACCCATTGGGTTGAATCTATCTTGAGGTCAAAATATAAGAAAATGATTTATTTTGAATGTGAAAGAAGATGTTAGTTGTAACTGTAACCAAATCCTGTGGATAATGATGGTTCTGGTTGTTCATTTTTACTGTAAAATATAACAAATCAAAATCTGGTATCAGTGTTTTTTGTTGTTTTGGATTGAAACTCCAACTTGGCTTTGCATATCAGCTGATATTAACAGATTTCTTCATGATTAAAAATAAACCTTTTAAGAATATTGGTATGTTCAGTAGAAAGTATGGACACTGGAAGCCTTAACTTATTTTTTATAAACAAACTTTTGAATGTAAACCTGTTTGTACCTTGGAAATAAACATTTTTCCCAAAATATATCAGCGTACTCAACTTGTAATAAGCCACTGAGAGTTAAGGAAATTAGAACAAAAAGATTGAATCCACTTCTGAGATGAAAAGGTCAGGCATGTTTTCCTACAGAAAATCAGAATGTATTGCAAAAACTCTTTGTACTCTTTGAATGATCCTTGTGATACACTGGTACAGCTGAACTTCAATATGGTTGTGGTGTACAGGTTTCTTTTGATACATTATTTTATTTTTCTATAATAATTTTCCAGTTTTGTATGTGTAGTCCTTTTCTTGTTGTACAAATAAACTGTAGATCAATACAAACTCTATTTTAAACAGAATGTGTATTTGGGGTTTTACGTCGCTTTCAACACTGTACAGGTCATATCACGACGGGTAGTTGGAAGGGCAGAGGAAACCAGTACATAACGTTCACTAGGGTTCTGTACTGTAAACTGCCGACCAACGGCAAGCAACTACCAGCTTTCCCACTTAAGGCCATGACGGGGATCGAACCCCGGCCACAGAGGTGGGAAGCGAGAGTGTTACCACTCTGCCCCCGTGGCCCCCTATTTTAAACAGAAAGATTAAAATTCAAACCAACATGTTGATCTGAAATGGTAGGGAAGCAGTGTAGTTATATTTTTTTTGCAAATAATATAAAGCTCTTTCTTTAAAAAACATCAGATTTATATAAAAACCTTTTACAAAATACACTAGTTCAAGAAGTATTGTCAGTCAAACTACTAGTACCTCATTTTAATGTATTATTGAAAACCTAAAGTCACTTGATTTGATCCCAATCTATATGTGACACAGAAACACAATCAAATGAAACCTTTAATACCAGATTTCCTTCAGCAACACCATTTACCAACCAGGTATGTCTTATTTTCACAAAATCTTGAATAAAATATACATTTTTTGTATCTAAAAATCATAAATTTAAGGCAAGATTTCTTTAAAAGCTGTTGAACTTCCTTAATATGGAAGCAAACATGATCCAATGTAGAAATCTCAGTATCATCTATCCCATTGTATTACTAGTAACCATAAAGCCAAAAAATATATTTTTGTATAAAACAAATAGAGTAAGAAATCTAAAATTCGCCAGGAATCTAAAATTCGCCACCTCTAAAACCTTAGTTAATTTTATGAAGAAAATGATGTTTTTGTCTAAAAATTGGTATTTTTCAGTTCAAAAAGCCTTAATTTACTATACAGTCAACAAATCTCACCACAATTCATTTATTTTATTAGTATTTTCACCTGTGGCGAATTTCAGATATGTGGCGAATTTTAGATTTCTTACTCTAGTTGAATGGTATTTAAAAAAAAAAAAAACAAAAAAAACCCTGACTTGTCAATTTCAGTTTAATTTACAAGAAATTGATCAGCAAATTTTTCAGCGCAGAGGTCTGAAAGTTGTAACTACTTATTATTAATATCCTAAATTTATATCTTCTAATGTGATGCCTTCCATGGTGGAAAATAACATATTATTTTAACATCAATCAATATGGAAAGTCAAATGTAACTTTGTCATCAAAAATTAAAAAACAACACTATTATTTGTATAATAAAAATCTAATTCCCTTGAACTTAGTTCAATTGGTAAACCAAAATAGACATTTATAAGCATTAATATTACTAGTATGTTTTTGTCTGTTTTGCAGCACCAGAAACTCTTGAAGAGAGACAACTCTTGCGGGACAAATATCCTTTTAACATTGTATCATCTAAGCATCAGTTAAAAGATAAGGTAAAATCATTCTTGCACCAAGTGGCCCATATGGTTTCTGGCTTATCTCTGGTTTCTTTGTCATGTAACAGCACAAGAGTATCAAAACTTTCCCTGAACTGGGTGCCCGCCTGAGTCACAGGTTCACCTCCCCAACCACTGTTAGTACCCATGTACAGTAAACATTAGTTCAATAGTAGATATTTGCTGCTGTTCAGCTCTGGTGTGGCATGTATCAAAATAAGGTTAGGCTTAGTTAAGCTAACTCAAAGAATGAATGAAAAAGAATGAAATTCGCAAAGAATATTTGGGAACCGTTTATTGAAAACGTCATCATTTTAGGCTTTGTAATGGCTGATACTCCATCAAAATGATATAAAATATACGTATTTGGTAAACTATGTCAGTTTTTTACTTTGTATTAATTATTGAGCAAAAATGATGTTTACAACTTTACACACTCAGTAATATCACGCGAAAGGCATAAATATAGATTATTTTGTTGTACTTTTAAAGGATACATTTAGTCCCTCAAATTAAGAAACATAAAGCTAAATTTTGTGACATTATGTCACTTTTTGGATAAATGACCTTAAAAGGTTACAAAGGGCTTAAATTTTATATGAATTTCCTATATTGCAAACAAACATAATGGGGATTACCTGAGTGGCAATCTTAATATATTACTAGGACAAATTACACCTTTCTGTTGCTCTATATTCAGGTCACACCTGATAATTATTTAGTGGCTTGCAGAGTATATTAATTAATAGACGCTATTTCTGTTCCTGTCTGACCTAGCTTGTTTCCTTGTTTACTCATGTAGTTGGAAAATAGGCAAATGGTTCTGTTTACTATAGAGTAATTGGGGCAGAAATAACGTGCTGTATATGTGTGCTGCTAATGCCCCCCACTTGGTTTCTTATAGTGGCCACAGCAGTGGTGCAGACATAACAGGAACGAATTCCTCAATTAGCAAGTATTGACACCTGTTGGTATCAGGATTTAAATATAGAACTTTCAGGTATGTCATAAGCACAGATTACATAAAACTTTAGTCCTTTTTTTTACGCCACAGCACTGTTGGGGTATTGTTTTCACCCATGGTGTCCGGATTGGCGGGTGGGCGGCGGGAAGAAGTTTGTCCGGCCTGTATCTCGGAAACTGTAAGGTGTAGGAGGTTTGATACTTGGTAGGGACATTGGTTAGGGGGTGTAGGTGTACAACATCATAGTGTGACCTTTATTTGACCTTGCCGCAGTGACCTTGAGTTTGAAAATCTTGTCTGGGCTATATCTCGGAAACCGTAAGGTGTAGGAAGTTAATACTTGGTAGGGACATTGGTTAGGGGGTGTAGGTGTGCAACGTCATGGTGTGAACTTGATTTGACCTTTGACCTTGCCGTAGTGATCTTGACCTATAAAAACTTGTCCGGGCTATATCTCAGAAACCATACGGTGTAGGAAGTTAGTACTTGGTAGGGACATCGGTTAGGGGTAGTAGGTGTGCAACGTCATGGCGTGACCTTGATTTGACCTTTGATCTAACAATTGACAACTGGCAGGCAGGTTGCAACAGGTGAAAACCAAATGCTGTTTTTTTCCATTCAGAGTCTTTAAAAGAAGTTATATCCCCAGATGAAAGTTTGTTTTGTGCTTGGTCATTATTTAGCCTTCAATTAAACCAGTACACATAGTTATAGAGTGGAACGTTCGTTCTCAAGTCAAAAGTCACATGACCAGTAAAAACAACATTTCTACATTACCAGGAATTCCAGATAACAGGTTAAGTTTCAAACATGAAGACTGTGTGACGACTTGATAATTGGTAATATTTAAGAGAGAATATTGGTTATCAGAGTTCTTTATAACAGGAGATTTAAGTGTATTTACATTTGACAGATTAAGGGTGAGGTTAGTGTCTCAGTAAAGATCCAATAACAGAAGTATATTTATTTGTAAAGTTGAATCTAGAAGGATGGGAAAAGTACTTTTACTTTTTTAAACCAGGTACATTTCTGTGGAAAAAGTTATCTCAGGACCAGATATCTATATCCACTTAACTTAGTAATTCTTCTGAACACAGTTCTATATGTGCCTTCAAAGATTTGATGATATACCCATTAACCAATATTTTACAAAAATGCTAAATTGACAGGTGTAATAAGAAACAGTATCCTATATTTGTCGAGTGACTGTTATTTAAAATATTGATATGAAAAGATGGAGATAGAGCTATCAATTTATTCAAACCGTTTGACTTTTATCTTTACTATTATTTTATGTATTAATTCATGTTTACCAATGGATGTATTATACGGTACATAGGCTGTTTAGAATGATTATTAAATATTTGGATGAATTTTTTTATTCAACCCAATTTCTTGTGCAAAGATGTTAGAAGACCTTGGTGTAAAGCCCAAAGTTTAAGGAGGTAGGGTTGTTTAGTGGTGAATTTCACAGTGTGGCAAATATGTTTTTCATTGTGTGCTCTATTTCTGGGATTTGTTGATTTTTTTCCCACTGAGAGCAGTATATTTTAAGGAGCTTCAGCCACTGCTTGTAATGCTGTAAGCCATCGTTATGTACAAGTACATGTATCAGTAATCCAGTGACCTATTGATTCTTTCAGCCTGAAAATGTTTCAAGGCAATATTTCTAAATTTCCTATAGACCATAGAACAACTGTTTCCAACATAAATCCTTTCTTGGATGTATAAAATTCCATTACTTCATCAACTTAGTTCTTTGGGTGCAATTACAAGGCGATACAACGAGGGGAAAATGCAGTTTATGGCATTGGCATAGAAATTTTATGTGTTGTTGTTATTGACAAACGACTGATGTTAAAAAATTATTTTGCTAAGTGTAGGAAAAACTTCTATCGTTGGCATTGGTGATTGGTCATCTGTGTTGGTGAAGGAAATGGGTATGTGGAAAAGTACCAAATAAAATCAATAAAGTAGTAAATTCTACATTGTTATCTGACATCAGTGGTCAGTACAGTGGAAACATATATTGCTCAGTATTTAAATACTCAAGGAATGGGGTGATATTCACCACAATATGTGAAATATACCACAATGTGGAATTCACCACAGTATGTGAAATATACCACAATATGACATTCACCACAGTATATGAAATGTACCACACAATATGAAATTCACTACAGTATATGATATATACCACACAATATGAAATTCACCACAGTATATGAAATATACCACACAATATGAAATTCACCACAGTATATCAAATATACCATGATGTGGAATTCACCACATGATGTGAAATATACCACAATGTGAAATTCACCACAGTATGTGAAATATAGCACAATGTGAAATTCACCACAGTATGTGAAATATACCACAATGTGGAATTCACCACATTATGTGAAATATAGCACAATGTGAAATTCACCACAGTATGTGAAATATACCACAATGTGAAATTCACCACAGTATGTGAAATATACCACAATGTGAAATTCACCACAGTATGTGAAATATACCACAATGTAAAATGTGAAATATACCACAATGTGGAATTCACCACAGTATATAAAAAATTACCAGACCATGTGAAATTCATCAATGTGTATGAAATTCAGTAGAGCGTGTGAATTTACCACTCTATGTGAAATATTATAGCTCATTGTTAAATTCATCACAGTATGAGAAATTATCCATTATATATAAAATTAACCACAATATATGAATTCACTTCTGTATGTCAGTAATATACCACAATGTGGAATTCATTACAGTATGGGAAATTCACCCCAGTATATGAAATTCATAAAAATAAAAAAAATTCACCACAGTATGTGAAATTCACTAAAATACCGTAGCCGTGCTCCGTAACACTCATGCTTTTGAAAGCGCCCATCCACAATCTTACGTTATCGCTCATATGTCGTTTCAAGGTAAACTGTCTCCATATAAACCCAATAATCGGTGAAGTGTTGTTAATTTATATCAATTTTCAACAAAATTTTCCTTATTTTAGCAGTTATGACAACTTTTATTGCATCGAGATTTGTTTACCAACCGCATATTTTACTTCCAGTCGGTATGTGCTAAAGCACGGTTTCCCTAAATTCGGGTTATTTTTTTCGAAACGCCCGGCTGGTTTTCATTGTCGTAAATGCCCATCCCCAACTTTCACAAATATTTGGTCACATTGCCCATGGGCGTTACAGAGCGCGGCACCGGTATATAAAATTCACCCCAGTATATGAAGTTCACTAAAGTATATGAAATTCACCACAGTATATGAAATTCACTAAAATATATAAAATTCACGCCAGTATATAAAGTTCATAAAATATATAAAATTTACTACAGTATGTGAAAATTTACTAAAATATATAAAATTCATCTAAGTATGTGAAATCCGATGAAACTGTCATGAATTTCTGATATACACTTGAACCTGCAAAGAGCAACCACCCACTGGAAAATCCAAAAGTGGTTGCTCTTCGCATATGGTTGCTCATCGCAGGTTGACTTACAAGGTCCATGAGTCAGAGTTATGTGCACTCTGTCCTGGTGTGTTACAAACCAAATGTCTGTTATTTCAGAGGATTTTTGTGTATGCATTCACTGGCAACAGTACTATATGGGATTAAAATATGAAGCATTAAGCAAGTTGTTAGCAAATTTATACATAAATTTGGTAACTTATGTATATTGAAATTGTTAAGTAGGTTGAAAGGTGTTTGCTTAAGCAGGTTTAACTGTAATTAAAAAAAAATGTTTTTGAGGAGAAATAAGTACATAGTACACTCTGTATAGGTAGAACCAATGTAAGACTATTTTTGAAATCTATCAATATTTAAGAAGGAAATCTCGGTTCATATGTTGATCATGGCAAACTAACAGCATTAATATAGTCCACCATACAGTTTACTTGCTGTAAGTTAATATGTGCAGTAGGGTCCTCATTTATGTGAAAGTGGAAAAAAATCTTTTTCAAAAGACAAATTTCAAATGCTTAAGGAATTAATTCTCTTCTTTTTTAAAAAAAAATTCTCCGAATAACAAAAATTCCAGGACTAAAAACATCAGTTAACACGAACCCTTCACAATATTTCAGATTCTTACAGTAAGTATGTTATCACCATACTCCAATTAACACTTCAGACTACCTGAGGTACAGTAAGTAGTGAGCAATTTGCCATGGTATGTGAAATTGGCCAGCTTTGATTAACTTTGTATAATTTTCCTTTCATTTGTTGTAAGAAAATCTTACAAAATTTGTCATTTTTTGGGGTGAAAATTAATGGCCATATGTCTTTCTTTTTATTCACTTTTTTAGGACATAAAATACAAAATGTTAACACAATAATATATAAAAGCTAGTCAAGATTGATCAAGAAATTCAAGAGAAAACTCAAACAAAGGTCCTTTTTACCATCATTCATGCACTGATACAATGTGTACTAACACGAGTAATATTTTTGATAGTGATTCATAAAAATGGATAAAACCTTAAAGAATTTATAGAACTGCAACTATCGATATCTGTTGCTGTATCTTACATATGAAAATTTAAGGGAGTGAGGCAACAGTGGTGAATTTTATTTGCTGTTGTGATTTAATGCATACATTACTATATATAATGCTGAAGGGGAGTAAAAGAACATGGTGCTAATTGCATCTTGTACATAGCCTTAACGCATCTTCTTAATCTTTAACAGAACTAATCAATCATGCTGTCAGCATCTTCTCCCCATTTTGCCATTAATTTGAGGTAATTACTGGATGCCCTTGATTATTATAATGCTAGGGCTGGTATTCATGAAAAATCTTATTCTCAGTCTCTTATTTTTCATGAATACCAGCCCAGATGAAAGTTGGGGGATACACTGAATTCAGGTAGGTTGCAACTCAAAAGCACTGTCACAGATTTCATTCAGACTTGGCACACACATCTGTTTAGGTAAGGAGAGGAACTCTATTGTAATGTGACCTTAAACTTCCAATCTTAATTAACCTTAAGGCCAGAAATAAACCTTAGGCCTCTTAGGCCCTGTAGCTCTCAAACTCTGTTTTCTATTCAGCAAGATCACCCAAAAAACACACTAAGATGGTCTTATGTATGCCAAAATGTTCCCTGTGACACATTTTTGAGTAACTGGTGATTACTTATTATCAAAATCTATTAAAAATGGTACTGCCAAATTTGGAATATGCATTTTTCCTTTTATTCTCAAAGTTTGTTTTCTCAAACAGTACACATGTATATAAAGGCTCTCTTCAAAATATGAGATTTATATTTAGACAGTAGTAGATTTTCATATCAGGGCCATAATTAAGTGGTCTTGGAGTATTTGATTATCACTATGTAATAAAACAGATGTAACGAATAACAGCCTAAATGAAAGCCGTCCTTTTATTTTCCTTTACCTAACCCTCTCATTTCTGTTTGTCATGCATCCTAAAGTGTGATTAGGCAGCAGGTGAGGGACTGAGGTGGTTAATTGCTGATGCAGTCTCCGGGTAATTAGTGCAAAAACTGATATGTTTATAGAATTGCCTCTGCACGTTTTGACTTGTGTGCACAATAACTCAAAAAGGCGTTCATGGATTTCATTCAAACTTGGCACACACATGTATTTGGGTCAGGAGAGGAACCCTATTTTAAGGTGACCTTAAACTCCCTATAATAAAGAACTTATGGCCACCTTAAGGTCAGAAATTTGACTTTTTGCCACGTAATGCCCTCTAGGTCACAGACTAGGTCACATCACTATTATTGTCCTTACATATACCAAAAATCAAGACTTTATGTTAAGGTTAAAATTGTTTTTGTTACCTATAAAGACCATACTTAGACTTTTTTTTCGAAATTTTTCCCATATTTCCCCTATAACTAAAAAGTGGTAGGTCTGACAAGTATGCAACTGTAGTAGATATAACTTCTACATGTACTCTAAGTCTGTGAAAAATTTTAAGTCTATAACTTTAATTTTAAGGTCATCTTAAAGTCTTTAAATTGCCCACAGAGACCCAATTTATGGACTTTTTGCAACTTTGAAGGCCTATAAGCTGTCAAATGATGTGACTGATACAGCTGAAATTTCATTGGGAATTTTTGATTATGTTCTGTTTACATGTGAGAAAAATCAAGGCTTTTAATAGACGTTTAAACTGTGTATGAGGACCATAAACAACCACCTGAGTGACCCTTTTACGACATTTTCAACATATTTGGTCCTGTAACCTGGAAATGGTAAGTCTGACAAGTCTCTAACTGTAGTAGATATAACTTCTACATAAAATCTTTGTCAAAAAATTTTAAGTCTGTAACTTTAATTTTAAGGTCACCTTAACCTCTTCGCCACCAAGGGAACAGCATTCTACTATACCGAAGGAAAATCCGGGATGAAGAGCTTACATACAGTTTAGGTTGCTAAAACACACACCACAAGTGATTTTGTTGTCCATAACGGCCTCGTACATAATATTTTATTTACCGTATTTCAGTATACCAAGACGTTTAATTCTACAGTGCTGAATGAAAGCTTGCATGTCATATGGGGGTGTCGACTGCTAGCCGACAGACATGGTACTGTAGAACACACATTGCTGTCGACTGCTGGTCGACAGATAAGGTCTTTAAGGGGTTAAGGTCTCTTAAATGCCCCCAGACCCCCATTTTATTGACTTTTTACCACTTTTAAGCCCTATAACTGTCATAATATGCACCTGATACTGTTGAAATCTCATCTGGGAATATATTGATATGTTCTTTTTTATGTGTCAAAAACCAAGGCTTTAAGTAGACATTTAACATCTATATGAGATCCATGAATGATCCTCTCAGAGGATTTTTTTTTAAATTGACCCCCCAAAAATGAAAAAAAAAAAAACGCTTTGGCCAAAAAAAAAGAAAAGAAAAATGGTTTATAATAATTGTGAATCACACAAAATGGGTGCTGCAAAAGATACCCAGTGAATGCTTTTGGTGTGAGAGGTGGCCTGTCTGGGGATATGTTGGCGTTGAGTCGGTACAATCTAGTTTAATCTGTAATTTAGATCCACGTACATTTTGTAATATAGTATAATCTTTATCATCCAAAAAATAACAATAAGGTCAGATAATAAAAAGATTGGATAATAGAATAGGAAATTTAAGAAATGACGTGTGCAAAAAAAATATATCATGACTGAAGATGGTAATATATGATTGTGTATGCTCAATGAAGGACGTTTTACTCTTGTTATCCACTATTTTGTATGATGTATCACTTAAATACATCCATATTATTTAAATAGAGCATATTTAGAAGTGGCACCAGTGAATCTAAAACTTCAATCTTTAACTTGCGATATCTCAGTCATTTCTGCATAGATTTTTATGCAAAAATTACAAACAGAAATGCCATAAAAAGAACTTTCCAGTGATATATGCCAGTAATATGCCGGTATATTTATAGATTACATAGCTTCCAAAGTATTAATGAAAACATAGGCACTTGTTGATGCTCATTATACATGGTAAAGAGGCACTGCTATGTACAAAAATATATCCTGCTCTGTATGTACCCCTATATGGGTTATATATGGGTTGTGGTGGATAATAATAAGGCTAAACTAACAGGCCTAAATGTAGTTGGGAGAATGGGTTTGAGGTTGTGTAAACAGAACTTTGGATAAAAGAGGGGATAATAGGGGTTCTGCAGTATTTCATCTCTCTACTGACATGTTAAAGGCATAGAAAACTTATAAAACTATTCTGGGCTTACATTTTAGAACGTACATTTAAACACATTGAAAAAAAAAGAATCATATTTACCATTTAAAATAGGATAATGCACAATGTTTCAAAGTAAATTGTGGCATACAGAAAATGGGTCCTACAGAAAATACCCAATCAATGCCTGTGGTGTGAGAGACAGTTTGTCTGGGGATATGTTGATGTCGAGTCGGTGCAGTCTATTTTTCTCCTTACCTTATTTGATTGAAAAAGCGACTTGGATAAAATGTAACCTTTAGCAAAATCAATATCGTGGTTGCAGTCTTAGGGCAAGCGATCACATATCGATTTTCAATATCAGTTGATGGATTTCATTATTAATACTGAAAGAGAAAATTTCACTATCTCTACTAATACAATTCATATGGCTGTATTTACCAAATATATCTTATCATATTCTTTAAATATTTTTACATTTTTATCCTAAGTATTTGTATGTTTACACTAAATCAATTTATACCCATTTCCTCAGTCATTCATTTTCATAAATTAATTACTGTTCTGTATAACTAGTGCAAACTGCATTTATGTGTAAACATAGAATAAGATTTGATTATTTAAGTTCCTGTACATAATATATTTTATATTAAACTAAAAAATCCTGTATTCACAAGATTTTGTTCTAAAGTTTTATGGTTAACTCATACCACCCAAAGTGCAGTATTTTCCAATATGTTAGAACCTCATACCTGACCATTTAATATCTTTATTTTGAATTCCCGCTGGTCACAATTAATGTACAGATTCTTTTACTGCACCTTTTCATGCTGTGAAAACACAACCTGATGTGTAATATCTGAGCACAGCTGAAACAGTGTTTTGGTATGATGATGTCCCAAGTCACCTTTTGAGTTATATTATAAATGATAATTTTAAGATTAGAGTTTTTGTTGCAGGTGATCAGTGACATGATTCTGCAACAGTTTTGCTGTTGACACTGTACATTATAACATTGAGTTATTGCAGAGTCTGTATCATCTTGAACTTTATAAATATCCACAGGATGTAGTTCTATACTTGCTCAAAAAAGAAACGCCAAGTTTTATAAAGGATAAGTCACCATATATCTTGCGTTTCTTTTTTGGCTAAGTATAGTTATAGGGTTACTTGCAGTCAAAGCTACATAAATACCTGTAAATGTAAATATGCCTTAATTAGGCTTAAGCTGTCTCTACCGACAAAGAATGTACCATATAAGGTAAAATAGTTGATAGAATATCCTGATGGACACATTTTCTCACTATTATTTCCTCATTTAGTGGTGGTATAGTTAATGCACCTTCTTATTACGTTGTTAACAAGTGCTCACCTTTGCCCCTTTATTAGTGTGATAATTTATTGAACAGAATGTGCTCACACCTGTTAATTAGAATTGTTATTGTAATGTGAAAATTTTCACATGACCTTAGATTTATAGTATCAAAAATGCTACACAATAAAAAGTTTTAGTCTGAGAAATAGTTATATTTAGATCTTATTGGTAATTATGATAAATATACGTAAATGTTAGTGTCACTAAAAGGTATTTTGAGGGGAATTTGTCACTCCACCTTGTCTACTGAAATCGATAACTGGCAGTTTACTGTAAAAATGGTTATTATAGCCAGAATAAAATTTCGTAGCCCTGGGAAAAATTTCTAAATATGGTGTCATGACATTTCAACAAATCAGAGAAGTCACATGACCAAAAACATGCTTTTCGAATGGGTGTACTTGTCCCGATGATAACTTAAAAAGCGTTTCAGCTATTCACATGAAAGTTGGCAAGTAGGTTTGTTATATAGATGTCTGGAAATCATTAACTTTTGGAAGTGATCCTATACAAAATGGCCGACTTATTAACGATTAACTTAACATCACTATTTCTCTTAATGCTGAAAATGCAAAAACGCCTTTCTCTCAGAAACGGAGCGAGATAGAGCAATTTCGACAAAATTTTTGACCAACAGGGTATCTGCAGAGAGTGCCTCTGGCGACTTTTCGCAAAAATCATTTTCCCGCCACTTTTGGTGGCCATCTTGAATTTCTGTGTTAAACGCAAAAACAAATTTATCTCGGAAACGGAGCGAGATAGAGCGATTTCGACAAAATTTTTGACTCACAGGGTGTCTGTAGAGTCTTCTGGCACTTTCCTCAAAATTTGTTTTTCTGCCACTTTTGGCAGCCATCTTGAATTTCTGCGTTAAATGCAGAAATGCATTTATCTCAGAAATGGAGTGAGATAGAGCGATTTCGACGAAAGTTTTGACCCACAGGGTACTTGTAGATTCTACTGGTGACTTTTCTCAAAAATTGTTTTTCCGCTACTTTTGGTGACCATCTTGAATTTCTGCGTAAAATGCAAAAATGTATTTATCTTGGAAACAGAGCGAGATAGAGCGATTTCGACAAAATTTTTGACTCGCAGGGTATCTGCAGAGTCTACTGGCATTATTTCGCAAAAAAAGCTTTCCCATCACTTTTGGCGGCCATCTTGAATTTCTGTGTTAAACACAAAAATGTGTTTATCTCAGAAACGGAGTGAGATAGAGAAATTTTTGACCCACAGAGTATCTGCAGAGTTTACTGACATCTTTTTACAATAATGGTTTTCCCACCACTTTTGGCGGCCGTTTTGAATTTCTGCATAATTCTGTTGTAATGTGAACCCCCCAATACCTCCTGTCAGAAATTTTAAGTATGCAAATTTATATACTTAAAAAAAACACACAAAAAACAAGAGCAATGCTGCGGCAGTTATTTCCTGACAGGTATTAAGACAAAGTAGAAGTAATTTGACCTTGAAACAGGGGTCACTCAATTGTAGTGAACAGTAACATTTATCTAAATCACTCTATGTCTTATACCCCTGTCACACTACAGGTGGTATTACCCACAGTAAGCCGTGTTTGGTGAAACGTCCCTGTCCTTGGATCACCGCCTGACGTCCATTTTCTAATTTGTGAGTAAGTGTCAAACCGTCCATTACCTTGCGCATCCCATAAAATTTTTTAAATGTTTAAAATTTTCTGCCACTGAATTTGGTACTGAGTATGTGCAGACGATTTTGCGCATGCACATATGAATTTTTTAATACGGTAACCGAAGGTGTGGTCCACAGTATACATAAGGTTGTGATTTGTCATCTTTTGGTGATAATATGGCGACATAAGGTGAGTGGAGGTACGTGGACTTTTCGCCACTGTGACACAAGGTCGCATACGAATCTCAAATGGTAGATGAAGTACGGGCGTTTCACCACTCGCCTATAACCTCATATTACATCGCCTATTAGTGTGAACAACTTGGACGAAATGGGGCGACCTGGGAGGCGGTTCCACTGCCGAGGAACACCTGTAATCGCCGGACATACTGCCTGCAGAAAGGCACATATAAATATTTAAGATATTTTATTTTTGTAATAAATCCAAAATGGGCTTAAAAAAGTACATGTTATCTGCACTTTAGCAGGGTACAGTAGTATAGCCCCATAGGTTCAAAATTTCAATAAAATCTGTTTTGGTTTCCAGATTTGGGGATTTAAAATTTTTTGGGGGGTGCCAAAACTTTTCTAAACTTTCAAAGGGTGCTCCAGTGGTACCCTAAGGGATCCAAATCTGCCAGAAAATTGTTTTCATATCCAAAATCCCTAGTACCAATAGAAGCCATAGAACCAATAATAAGGGAGATATAAGACCTTTTTAGTATTGTGTCCCCACTTGACCTTTAAGCAGCAGCCATGGTCAAATTAGACACTTGCAGAAGATTTACAGGCCATGATTTTCTATCAGTTGTTTTCAAATTTCAAAGCCAAAGGAGCAAAAATAAGGGAGATACAAGTTTTTTAGTGGGTTGACTGAACTTAAACTTGAAGTGGGGTGAAAGGTCAAATCAGACAATTGGAAAAGATTTACAGGCCCTGATTTTCAGTAAGTTGTTTTCGTATTTCAAAGCCCTTGAACCAATATTAAGGGAATTATAAGGTCTTTTTAGTATGATGAACTAATCCCACTCTGAAGCAGGAGTCAAAGGTCAAATTCAACACTTAGAAAAAAGATTTGTGGGCCATAAGTTTTTAAGTTATTTTCACATTTGACGCCATAGAACCAACAATAAGGGAGATATAAGGCCTTTTAATATGATGACCACTACGTGACCTTAAAGACCGTGTTTCCAAAATGACACTCAGCTATGGTCTTTTCAAAATGGAATCAGATTTGTGGGCCATAAGTTTTTAAGTTATTTTCACATTTGACGCCATAGAACCAACAATAAGGGAGATATAAGGCCTTTTAATATGATGACCACTACGTGACCTTAAAGACCTTGTTTCCAAAATGACACTCAGGTATGGTCTTTTCAAAATGGAATCAGAATTTTTACACACTCAGTCACATGTTTTTTGTAGCGATAAGTATTCTCTGCAAATTTGATGAAGATACTAGTATCTTCATAACTACATGCAAGTATGCATGAGAGGCATTTTGTAATCTCATGACCAAGGCCATTAGTTGGTGGGAGATGAAAAAATTAACTAGAATCAGAAAATTCACCTCAGTATGTGAACACTCAAAATAAAGGCCACATGGGTTAAGTGTTCATTTTAAATTATTTTGCCTACCTTAAAATCTTATGTGTTTCTATTCATTTCACTTCAGTTTTTACCCCCTGTATTGACAGAAGAACAGCCTATCAACTAATTTTTATGCCTGATTGATTTCAGCCTCATTAACTTCTTTTTATTTTTTACTTCATCAGTAAAAGTCTAAAGACCTGGTTCCATATTCAAGGACTGAGGGCCTGACTTCAAAATTAACTAGAGTTGGGGTTTCATTACTGAGTACTATTTACTTTCATGTCTGACCCTTGGTCATAATTAGAAATTCTCTTTTAATAAAGATCTAGGCATTAGTAGATGGCACCAACACTATAGCTAAGTGATTAAATAAAGATAATCATAAATCAAGGCCCATATGTACAGATGGGGGATCTTTAAAGTAGAAAATATGGTCTTCCAAAGAGCATAGTTTATTTTTTTCCAGAAGCCATATTGATTTTACCTGATCAAGTACCAGGTTCTTTGTTTACCCAGCTACTACTGTTGAGTGAAGATAGAGAAATATGTAGTGCTGTCATAACTTAGTCATGATATTTACCTGCCTGAGTAATGCAGAGGTAAAACAATGTATTTGATAAAATGACAGCTCAGTATGCTAACAAATAATATTGCAACACACTTTATAGAATTCAAAGAGAAATATCTTAAAAGTCTTGTAAACATGACCTAATGTTTGAGACAAACATTTTAGGAGATGGTTATTACAGTATTTTAGCTATTGTTGAGTTTGTGCTTAGGTGAGTGTTTTCGCAGCAGTGATTTTATTGGGAGTATTTCCCTACACTGAACCAATGCCAAAGTGGATGACCAATCACCAACAACAATCCTAGCCCTCCCCCCCCCCCTATGGTAGCCAGAAATTGCCTAACAGCAGACAAGATGAAAACACACAAGATCACCATAGGCATCATAAGGGTCAGTAAGTAGTCCTATCTGTCTCAATTTTTGGCCACTGTTATACTGTAATGTTGGGGAGTTTCGAATATTTTACAGTTCTGCGTTATTATTAAGCGTCCCTTGCGGGACGCTTGTTTGTGTATGGGAGAGCTTCTGGCTCCGCCGGCTCCGCATTTTGTTTTCCTTATAACTCTGTAACCGTTAGGCGGATTCTTTTCAAATTTGGCAGGTTTAGGCAGTAGCCCTGGGGAATTTTTTTGAATATGCTGCAGTGACATTTCAACCAATCAGAGAGGTCACATGACCAAAAATGTCTTTTTTCGATGGGGAAGCTTGTCCGGATGATAACTTGAAAGGAATTTTATCAATTCACCTGAAACTTGGCAAATACATTCATTCTATTAAAATCTGGAAATCATTAGATTTTGGCATTGATTGGTCAAGAAATGGCCGAGTAATTAATGATTAATTAATCATTACGAATTTTCCAAATAAGGAAAACACAAAAATGCTTATATCTCGAAAACCGTGCTAGATAGAGCGATTTCGACGAAATTTTTGACCCACAGAGTATCTCTGCGGAGTAGTTTTCCCAATTTTCAAAAAAATTTTGTCTCGCCCAAAATGGCGGCCATTTTGAATTTTCGAAATTTTCGCAAAAATTGCAAAACACAAAAATGCTTATATCTCAAAAACCGTGCTAGATAGAGCAATTTCGACAAAATTTTTGAACCGCAGGATATCTCTGCGGAGTACTTTTCCCAATTTTCAAAAAATTTTTGTCTCGCCAAAAATGGCGGCCATTTTGAATTTTCGAAATTTTCGCAAAAATTGCAAAACACAAAAATGCTTATATCTGGAAAACCGTGCTAGATAGAGCGATTTCGACGAAATTTTTGACCCACAGGGTATCTCTGCAGAGTAGTTATCCCAATTTTGAAAAAATTTTTGTCTTGCCAAAAATGGCGGCCATTTTGAATTTTCGAATTTTTCGCAAAAATTGCAAAACATAAAAATGCTTATATCTCGAAAACCGTGCTAGATAGAGCGATTTCGACGAAATTTTTGACCCACAGGGTATATCTGCAGAGTAGCCATGCCAATTTTCAAAAAAATTTTATCTCGCCAAAAATGGCGGCCATTTTGAATTTTCGAATTTTTCGCAAAAATTGCAAAACATAAAAATGCTTTTATTATCCACCACGCGACGTATTTACCCTAAATACGGGGAAATACAGACCGGGATGTATTTTTTTTGTATACACCGGCGCCCCGGTACTATGGATATTGAATTTGATTAACTTCCGGTTTTTCAACAATATCTCGGAAAGTATGTAACTTAAAAATATGTATAATATATCATTAGAAAGGTGCTATTCTAGCGCTTCTGTTCATGTATGTTGCACAAATATCCATACAGAAATGACTGAGATATTGCAAGGTAAAGATTGAAGTTTTATATTCAGTATTGCTCATGCTTTTTGACAGTCTGTTTCACGTTTTCTCATTAAATATTCATATCATTTGACCCATAAATCACACAAAATGGTGGATAATAAAAGTAAAACATCCCTCATCAAACATATACAGAAAAAATATATCACTCATGAAGATTAACAATATAATACTCGTGCTGCGCACTCGTATAATATTGTTATCTTCATTCGTGATATATTTTTTCTGTATATGTCATTCGGGACGTTTTCCTATTATATCTCAAAAACCCTGCTAGATAGAGCGATTTCGACGAAATTTTTGACCCACAGGGTATCTCTGCAGAGTAGCCATGCCAATTTTCAAACAAAAAATTTCTCGCAAAAAATGGCGGCCATTTTGAATTTTCGAATTTTTGCAAAATTGCAAAACACAAAAATGCTTATATCTCGAAAACCGTGCTAGATAGAGCGATTTCGACGAAATTTTTGACCCGCTGGGTATCTCTTCAGAGTAGCCATGCCAATTTTCAAAAAAATTTTGTCTTGCCAAAAATGGCGGCCATTTTGAATTTTCGAATTTTTGCGCAAAAATTGCAAAACACAAAAATGCTAATATTTCGAAAACCGTGCTACATAGAGCGATTTCGACGAAATTTTTTATCTTCAGGGTATCTCTGCAGAGCAGCTATCCCGAAGAGCTTTCACTTGGTGAAGTTTCAGACCCATAGCTAATTGCTCACCTACTCAAAAAGAGTAAATGCGAATTACCTCTAAAAGTATTGCAGATGGCCAATTTTTCTCAAATAACTCATTCACCTACTTTTGGAAGAGCTTTCACATGGTGAAGTTTCAGACCCATAGCCAATTACTCACCTACTCAAAATGAGTAAATGCGAATTATCTCTAAAAGTATTGCAGATAGCCAATTTTTCTCAAATAACTCATTCACCTACTTTTGGGAGAGCTTTCACATGGTGAAGTTTCAGACCCATAGCTAATTATTTACCTACTCAAAATGAGTAAATGCTAATTATCTGTAAAAGTATTGCGGATACCCAATTTTTATCAAATAACTCATTCATCTACTTGTGGGAGAGCTTTCACATGGTGAAGTTTCAGACCCATAGCTAATTACTCACCTACTCAAAATGAGTAAATGCCAATTATCTCTAAAAGTATTGCAGATAGCCAATTTTTCTCAAATAACTCATTCACCTACTTTTGGGAGAGCTTTCACTTGGTGAAGTTTCAGACCCATAGCTAATTACTCACCTACTCAAAATGAGTAAATGCGAATTATCTCTAAAAGTATTGCAGATAGCCAATTTTTGTCAAATTAATCATTCACCTACTTTTGGGAGAGCTTTCACTTGGTGAAGTTTCAGACCCATAGCTAATTACTCACCTACTCAAAATGAGTAAATGCGAATTATCTGTAAAAGTATTGCAGATAGCCAATTTTTCTCAAATACTCATTCACCTACTTTTGGGAGAGCTTTCACTCTGTGAAGTTTCAGACCCATAGCTAATTACTCACCTACTCAAAATGAGTAAATGCGAATTATCTCTAAAAGTATTGCAGATAGTCAATTTTTCTCAAATAACTCATTCACCTACTTTTGGCAGAGCTTTCACTTGGTGAAGTTTCAGACCCATAGCTAATTACTCACCTACTGAAAATGAGTAAATGTAAATTATCTCTAAAAGTATTGCAGATAGCCAATTTTTCTCAAATAACTCATTCACCTACTTTTGGGAGAGCTTTCACTTGGTGAAGTTTCAGACCCATAGCTAATTACTCACCTACTCAAAATGAGTAAATGCGAATTACCTCTAAAAGTATTGCAGATAGCCAATTTTTCTCAAATAACTCATTCACCTACTTTTGGGAGAGCTTTCACTTGGTGAAGTTTCAGACCCATAGCTAATTACTCACCTACTCAAAATGAGTAAATGTGAATTATCTCTAAAAGTATTGCAGATAGCCAGTTTTTCTCAAATTAATCATTCACCTACTTTTGGGAGAGCTTTCACTTGGTGAAGTTTCAGACCCATAGCTAATTACTCACCTACTCAAAATGAGTAAATGCGAATTATCTGTAAAAGTATTGCAGATAGCCAATTTTTCTCAAATAACTCATTCACCTACTTTTGGGAGAGCTTTCACTTGGTGAAGTTTCAGACCCATAGCTAATTACTCACCTACTCAAAATGACTAAATGCGAATTATCTCTAAAAGTATTGCAGATAGCCAATTTTTCTCAAATAACTCATTCACCTACTTTTGGGAGAGCTTTCACTTGGTAAAGTTTCAGACCCATAGCAAATTACTCACCTACTCAAAATGAGTAAATGCGAATTATCTCTAAAAGTATTGCAGATAGCCAATTTTTCTCAAATAACTCATTCACCTACTTTTGGGAGAGCTTTCACTCTGTGAAGTTTCAGACCCATAGCTATTTATTCACCTACTCAAAATGAATAAATGCTAATTATCTCTAAAAGTATTGCAGATAGCCAATTTTTCTCAAATAACTCATTCACCTACTTTTGGGAGAGCTTTCACTTGGTAAAGTTTCAGACCCATAGCAAATTACTCACCTACTCAAAATGAGTAAATGCGAATTATCTCTAAAAGTATTGCAGATAGCCAATTTTTCTCAAATAACTCATTCACCTACTTTTGGGAGAGCTTTCACTCTGTGAAGTTTCAGACCCATAGCTATTTATTCACCTACTCAAAATGAGTAAATGCTAATTATCTGTAAAAGTATTGCAGATACCCAATTTTTATCAAATACTCATTCATCTACTTGTGGGAGAGCTTTCACATGGTGAAGTTTCAGACCCATAGCTAATTACTCACCTACTCAAAATGAGTAAATGCGAATTATCTCTAAAAGTATTGCAGATAGCCAATTTTTCTCAAATAACTCATTCACCTACTTTTGGGAGAGCTTTCACTTGGTGAAGTTTCAGACCCATAGATAATTATTCACCTACTCAAAATGAGTAAATGTGAATTATCTCTTAATAGTATTGCAGATAGCCAATTTTTCTCAAATAACTCATTCACCTACTTTTGGAAGACCTTTCATCCACGAAAATGAAAAATTGTGAATATCTCGGAAAAGCTATTTCTTCTGCTTTAATGCTCGGCGGGAGATACACACCGCGGCAGTGGTCTTGACAAAAATTTTTGTCTCCCCAAAAATGGTGGCCATTTTGAATTTTCAAAGTTTTTGCAAAACACAAAAATGCTTATATCTCGAAAACCGTGCTATATGGAGTGAACTCAACAAAATTTTGGACCTGCTGGGTATCTCTGCAGAGTAGCCATGCCAATTTTCAAAATATTTTTGTCTCGCCAAATATAACGGACATTTTTAATTTTTTTATTTTTTGCAAGACACAAAAATGCTTATATCTTGAAAACCGTGCTAGATAGAGCAGACTGCGCTGACTTTGGTTGCCACAACAGTGTAAGGCTAGAAACGAAGCATTTTCTTAATACTTTAGCACTCACCTTTATATCCTTTTCGGGACGCTTTGTTTTTGCTATGCAAAAACATTATCTTTTTTTTTTGCGAGCGATCCTCTAGTTATTATTAGGTTTTCATTTTGAAATTATATGGACAGGCCAATTTTATTTTTAAGTTGTGAAATTCTTGAGATTGTTAAAGTTTTTCTGGTTGTGAGGTGATTTAGTATTATAGAGAAATATCTAACAAATATAAATGCGTGTTTAACTGTTTAAGCATTTAAAATTTTTATCTTTTGCAACTGGGCAAATAGGTAAAGCAATCTTTAAAATCCTATGTAAAATAAGCAAGTTGTGGGTTAAAATTTAAAAGCAAATGAAGGATTTTATTGTATAAATTTACAAGAACAGCATTTAATATCTGTAGTGTGCTAATGGTATTTTTGGCCATCAGAGATAATCTTGGTCTGCTGTCGGTGTTGAGTTTATCATACCATTATGATCAATCCAAGTGCATACCATCTACCTGAGTTTCTCTCTTATAAATAACACCCTGGATTTGTAGATTTTCTACACAAGAGTAGATATATTTTGTCAGAAAGTTTTCATATATGTATATTTTTATGGCAAATCAAAGATAAATATACCACTGCTTTTTCCTGATAAGTTATTGCCACTTGGATGGCTTTGTTTGCAAATGGTTTACTTGCTTGTACAATATTTCTAGTGATACAAGGCAATGGAATTTCACTGGTAAAATGCAGCACAATTAAACCTAAGGTCAAAGTCTGGATTTAACATTCCTTTCTGACTCCAAATAAGGACAGGCCCTCAGTGAGACCTTAGAGTTGCCCTAAGCTGGATTCAAACTCATAACTAGAGGGATGAGGGACCAGTGATTACATGCCTATATTAGAACTCTTTGAAATTGAATCATAATGGACCTGAGGCGGGAGTGTTACCACGGCACCATCATGGTCCCTATTATCAGAATAAGAATTTTCCAAAAAGATAGATATTTTCTTGGAAAAAATCCTAAGAACAAGGAAAATTTCTGGGAATAAAAGTTTTTAAAATTTACATTAAAATATATTTGTAATACATTGTAATTATAGATAATTTTGCTAATAACACTTTAACAAATCTTCAACAACAATAAAAATCAACAAATTTTATTTAAACACTAGGACATTAAGCGGAATATTCGAGAAACAAGAGATCTTTGTTATACTGATGTTTACACTTTTATCAGGAAATCCTAGATAATTAGATATATTTTCACCTGTGACGTTGTTCCAATCCAGGCCTAACCTCAAGTGGGAAAGCTAGTAAATGCCAGTTTAAACCAAAAGAACTGAAATAGTAATTGGTGGTGTGTGGTAAGTTTCGTTGTTGACCTCAAGTGTACGTTATCCTAAAATTGCCTTTTGTTAAGCATTCTAAAGGTTAATTGAAGTTGGTAATTGTTTTGTCAACTTTTGTGTAAATTCTATTTATATGCTACGTTTGTTTCGTTGTATGGTTTTATGAAAAAAAAAGTACACAGGTGGTCACAATTGTGTCCAGTTCATAAAAATGTCCGTTTTTTATTGAGGTTTATTTTTAAAATCTTGCAACCAGAATTTTTAATTTCTTTTTTCAAATTATCCCTTTGAGATCGACTTTATTTCATGAAAATTTTAAAATTGAACCGAACACCCAAAATAAGTACATTCACATTTAGTAAAAAAAAATAAGGACACAATTATGACCCGGACATAATTCTGACCACCCGTGTAATTGTTAATTCTTCACAACAGATGCAGATAAGCAATTTATGTCCTAGTTTTTCTACTTTACCAAGCAAAGCTGTGCAGAGCTTACCAGTTAACACTGTGTAGTCTGTCTGGCCACAATGATCTGTGGAAAAACATATGTTTGATGCCAGGTAACATTTCCATCTGGAATTGAAGGAGATGTAGATTTATTAGTGTATTGCATGTTCTTTCTGGGTATTTTCTGGCTTCCTTAGCATAACAGAAAACTATAAACATGTCACTTCAAGTCACTGTAAGTGGAGGAATAACATAACAGATTTTATGAGCTTAGCATGGCTTATTGTCTCTTTAGTTTATGAGGTACTAATCTGAGATTAAAAACAAAAGTGTCATTTCTTTTGCCTTAGAATTAAAAGTATTTTTAATGTTTTCAGGAAGTATTTGTTGCATAAATATCAATGATATCGATTATGAAGCATTGTTAGTGGATCAAATGCTACTAGTTTTTAAGGAGTGGTGTTTGTGTGATTAATTTTGCATGCCATTAATGACAACCTCCCCCGTTTTTTGCTCAATTTCTTCCTGGAGGCTGAGTAGTTAATTCTCAGCTCTACGGTCATGGGTTTAAATCCAGTTCATGGCAACATCTTGGCTGTATTGAGAGTCTGTACTGAAATGCCCTCGGGTATTAAAAGGAATGTAAAACCCTAATTGTATCCACCGGAAGCATCCGGTGGATACTTTGGTTTAGCGTCCGCTACGCCGCCGCCGCCGTGCGTAGAGAGATTTTCGGCGTTAACGCTCTAAGAGGAAAACAACAGCAGCTAGGTTCACCAAATTTGCAGGATATCTTCATTGGGGGGTAAGCTTCTCTGGGAAGGAAAATAGCTTCATTCTGAAAAACAAGATGGCCGCCACGGGCATTTCTTTAAAAATAATCTACATTTTTCTACTGGCTCTTCCTCATAGGTAGAAGGTTGAATCTCTTCATAGGTGATATGTATGACACATATACATGTCCTCTACAACCTTGCACACATTTGACCTTGAAGCTCCTAATTCAAGGTCATCCACGGAGTGCCGAAGTAACCCACATAGTGGACTTTAAAAGTGCCTATATCTCTCTTATTATTGGTCCTAGAGGTTTGCAATGTGAAGCCAACCTATAGGAAATCATGTGCTGCGAATCTTCTGATGTGGTCAGATTTGACCTTGGACCCCTCCTTCAAGGTCAAACGAGGATAGCCAAACTTATAAGTGCTTATAACTCGCTTATTATCAATCCTAGAGGTTTGGGATGGTAAACCAACATATAGGAAATCATGGGCTGGGAATCTTCTGGAGTGGTCGGATTTGACCTTGGGCCCCTCCTTCAAGGTCAAACGATGACAGCCAAACTTAAAAGTGCTTATAACTCGCTTATTATTGGTCCTAGAGGTTTGGGATGGTAAACCAACATATAGGAAATCATGGGCTGGGAATCTTCTGGTGTGGTCGGATTTGACCTTGGGCCCCTCCTTCAAGGTCAAACGAGGATAGCCAAAGGTAAAAGTGCTTATAACTCGCTTATTATTGGTCCTAGAGGTTTGGGATGGTAAACCAATATATAGAAAATCATGGGCTGGAAATCTTGTGGTGAGGTCGGATTTGACCTTGGGCCCCTCATTCAAGGTCAAACGAGGGCAGCCAAACTTAAAAGTGCTTATAACTCGCTTATTATTGGTCCTAGAGGTTTGGGATGGTAAACCAGCATATAGAAAATCATGGCCTGGGAATCTTCTGGTGTGGTCGGATTTGACCTTGGGCCCCTCCTTCAAGGTCAAATGAGGATAGCCAAAGGTAAAAGTGCCTATAACTTGGTTAATATTAGTCCTAGAAGTTTGGGATGGTGAACCAACACATAGGAAATCATGGGCTGGGAATCTTCTGGTGTGGTCGGATTTGACCTTGGACCCCTCATTCAAGGTCAAATGAGGACAGCCAAACTTAAAAGTGCTTATAACTCGCTTATTATTGGTCCTAGAGGTCTGGGATGGTAAACCAGCATATAGAAAATCATGGGCTGGGAATCTTCTGGTGTGGTCGGATTTGACCTTGGGCCCCTCCTTCAAGGTCAAACGAGAATAGCCAAAGGTAAAAGTGTCTATAACTTGCTTATTATTGGTCGTAGAGGTTTGGGATGGTAAACCAACCTATAGAAAATCATGGGCTGGGAATCTTCTGGTGTGGTCGGATTTGACCGTGGGCCCCTCCTTCAAGGTCAAACGAGGACAGCCAAACTTAAAAGTGCTTATAACTCGCTTATTATTGGTCCTAGAGGTTTGGGATGGTAAACCAGCATATAGAAAATCATGGGCTGGGAATCTTCTGGTGTGGTCAGATTTGACCTTGGGCCCCTCCTTCAAGGTCAAACAAGAATAGCCAAAGGTAAAAGTGCCTATAACTCGCTTATTATTGGTCCTAGAGGTTTGGGATGGTAAACCAACATATAGGAAATCATGGGCTGGGAATCTTCTGGTGTGGTCGGATTTGACCTTGGGCCCCTCCTTCAAGGTCAAATGAGGATAGCCAAACTTAAAAGTGCTTATAACTCGCTTATTATTGGTCCTAGAGGTTTGGGATGGTAAACCAATACATTGGAAATCATGGGCTGGGAATCTCCTGGTGTGGTTAGATTTGACCTTGGGCCCCACGATCAAGGTCAAATGAGGACAGCCAAACTAAAAAGTGCGTATAACTGGCTTATTATTGGTCCTAGATATTTGGGATGGTAAACCAACATATAGGAAATCATGCGCTGGGAATCTTCTGGTGTGGTCGGATTTGACCTTGGGCCCCTCCTTCAAGGTCAAATGAGGATAGCCAAAGTTAAAAGTGCTTATAACTTGCTTATTATTGGTCCTAGAGGTTTTGGTGCATTGTCTTTACGGTGGATACAATTTGCATCGGTTCTGCGCTAGGTCTAGTTTTGGTTTGTCTTTTGCTTGGCGCTGTATCACGGCACAAACTGGAAGATACAAGATTTGTTACTAAATAAGGAAGTAGAAGTGACAACAGCAATAAATTAAGTAACTTCGATACTTTCCATATGTACATTGATCCAAGTTGAGGGCGCTGATTTCTGCTAGAAATGTTTATATTATCACCCATTAAAAAGCCTTCTAACATCCTTATTGTTTTGACTTTTTGTTGTTTAAATACTTTATAGCTTGTGCTTATGTCATTGCAGATTTTAATCTACAGTAATCCACACTATTATACACAAAATAATCACAAATAACGATTTTATGTCCAGGTTTCACAAAGTTATGGTGGGTCGAAGTATGTTTCTCAGTAACCAAATATACTGGAGAAAGATCAAGGATAGAATTTATCTTCCTTTCAACAGTAAACTCATATTAGCCAGGGTTCGCGAAGTACCTCTAAAATATGGAGTCCAACGGACTACAAGACATCCAAAAAATGGAGTCCCAATCATTTTTTTTTCTGAGTCCAGTGTTTGTGTTAGGGTTATGAAATGTTCGGTACCTTGTACCTTATGGCACATCAAAAATGGGGTACCATTGTGTGAAAATGGGGTGCAAATAATTTTTTTTCTCCCTTATTTCTGGTTATATTTAAAAATATAGAAGCACTGGTTAAGTTCCTTTCTACTGATAAATAATATGTATCTGTCGATGAATCAATTTAAAAAATATTTTAAAAAGCTGAACTCCAGTCAACAAACTTCATTTTAGTGCAATTTGAGTGAAATGTTTTTGTATGATTATTTTATTTAAGCTACAAATATGGTATTTATATTGTTTGAAAGAAAAATATTTATAGTTTCTGTTGCTTTTTGTTTGATAAAAATTCATTGGGTAGTTCCAGAGATATAGTTCTTTTGTTACATTCCCTGTTGAATATTTATTACAGCTTTTATTTTCCGAGCGACTTTCCGGGGTTAAATATCAAGAGTTTCCGAGATTTAGTATAGTTTGTCTCCCATGAAAGATCACCGTCTTGGCTTGTTGTTTCGATTGTTTCGGTGCAGAGATCAGACTCTCTTTTGATATATAATATTTTGAGTAGATTTGCTAGTGTACGACACCAGCACTGACTGGCTGTTTTGGAAGAATCTCGTTGAGCATGAAATCTCGCTTAACAATGGTGGACGTAAACAACTTGCCAGGAAATCGCTTAAAATGATTTAATTTTAAAATATAAAGCTTATTTTTCAGTGTTATGTATATTGCGTGCATATCTACGCTTCCTGCCAACCGAAATTCGCTTCTAAAGCAGAAATATTTTCTTCATAAAAGTCGCGTTCCGACGGACGCACTGACAACCGAAATTCGCGTCCAAATCTGAAATAACGCGTGTTTAACATACTCGGACGGCGTAATCACGAACCCCGTTAGCATATCCCATATGTTACCATGGTTTACAATTTGAACTGACTACCACAGAGGTGAAAATCAAGTAATTTAATGCTAAACTTATTCATCATTTATTAAGTGAGATTGAAATGTAATTTTCCTTAAAATTGTTAGCCCTATATCATGATATGAAAAACAGTTTCTCAACTATTTTAAGGCATGGGACCCTAGAAGATATTAAAGATAGCAATAAGTTAAGTGAAATTGAAAAAATCTGATCAGGTAAGTTAAGCCACTTCCATTAACCTTTTTGTTAGAAGTGATTACTTCGTCACAAGTATATACTTGTAAATGTAGATCATCAAAAGGAAGGGCAAAGTGAAAGAGCAATGTATAAATGTTACCTGGTCTTTTAAGTGGCACAAGGATAAACCCTAATTATTTCTCTATGTGTTGTACATTTATGGTAAACAAGTGTATTTTAAATACAGAGGAACAATATAATTTGTATAGTTTTAACTTTTAAAGGACATACAGATGTAGAAGAACTGGGATATTTAATTCTAGTCTTTCTAGCTATAAGTTGGCTGGGATCAAAGGTCAAATAAAGGTTGTACATCCCTTTGAAACAGCTAAGGTTTGACATCAGAACACACCCTGACGGTGGAATCCAAATGTGCTCATTTACTGGATTCAAACTTGAAACAGTAGAAGTGAGAAGCAATTGATAAAATGCCAGAGTTATTAATCACGTGGTAAGACTGAACTTGTCCTCAAATATATAAATTAAGAAATTTGAAACTTGAGAAATGTGACATTGAAATAAACTTTGTACAACTAATGTCAAAACATTATTAGGCGGGTTGCGTGTAACCAACCCGCCTATTAGATTGATGTGTCCGACGTCCGTCTGTCCATCCACATTTTTTGTTTCCGGACTCTAACTCGAAAACGGTTTGTTCAATTGAATTCAAACATGACAGGGAGATAGATCACCATCATAGCTAGGTTCCTTTCGAAATTGGTGTAATTCTGTCCGTTTGTTTGTCCGTTTTTTGTCCGTTAATGTCTGTCCATCCATCTGTCCGTCCACATTTTTGTTTCCGGACTCTAACTCAAAAACGCTTTGTCCAATCGAATTCAAACTTGACAGGTATATACATCACCATCATAGCTAAGTTGCTTTCGAAATTGGTGTAATTCTGTCTTTTTGTTTGTCCGTTTATAGCATAGATACATTTATGTAACCTAGATTACAAGTTTTACGTTTCTTAGCACGTTTAACACATTCACCTTAACTGAGTGACCTAACATTTCTTTCCTTGTTGTTAAATGTAATTACAGCAGTCGCTAACCTTATTGCTACCTGCGCAACCCGCCTTTTGGGGCATCTTTGACCCTCTTGTTTTACACTTAGTGAGGGAAACCAAAGCCAGTATATTTAAATATGTGAAATCGTTATTAAAATCAGATATTGGTGTGAATTAAAATTTTCACTTACTGATAATTCAACACAAAATTTTCAGCCATGAAATTACATTTTTATTGCAATTTTGTAAACTATTCATATTATAATAATAAATATCGAAATTATATAAGTAGGCTTTCTATCCAATGATTTTTAAAAATTTTTAAATTTACAAAGAAAAGCTGTCATTTGATTGCGAAAAATTCCCTTATCTTATCCTCACTAATGCTTACATGTGGGCGGGAGCAAATATGGACAACCAAATGAGAATACTGTTAAAAGAAATCGGAAAAAGTCGGTAATGCTGTGCATATGACAAAATAAAATTTTTACAATTTATGAGCTTATTTTTTTAAGATATACATATCTACATGTTAACCATGCTTTTCTTGACAAATCAGTAGATTTATCAATTCAAAACCAGTCAAGACAAGTAATTTGGTCAAAACTGTATAATTTATACAAAGAAAGGTGGACCATGTAAATCTAATATGAATAAATATACATTTATTAGTAAGGTCTTTTGTCACTATATTTTTTGAATTTATTAAGGTATATAGAGTATACAGTGAGGCAGTTCTATAGCAGTTTCACTTCAATTCACTTCTTGGTCTGAGCTCTTAATACTGAGCAACGGGATGCATTGACTTTCAGCAGGAGCCTCGATAAATGGCCTGTGAAAAAAAATATAAATTCAAAATAAAATAGAAAGCACTCATAGAACGCAGACCTCCAGTAGCTGTTTTTTTTTAGAAACTTCAAGAATTGTTTGTATCCAGAATATCATCTGGATCTTTCCCAAAATTAATTGACTCTTCCTTTAAAAAGGGTCACAGACACATAAAACATTTCTTAAAGACCCGTTCGTTTATTTTGGATATATTGCAAACACAGACAAACAAATGCACTGAAAACATAACTCCCCAGTAGAAGTAAATATAGGATTTCCTCAGTGGTGAATTTCACTGCCTCAGTGGCTTATTTATTAACAAGTTTGCTACTTAATCACTTCGCTATCAGCCTCTCACCTGTGTGGCTATATGTACAGGTATTAAGCTATTAAACCAGCTTATGACAATATGTGGTGTCCACTGAGGGACAGACTTGAGCTGTTGAAAGGGATGTAAAAAAAAACCTGCCTTTGACTTGATGGTATATTTCATATACTGTGGCAAATTGTACATTTGTTACTGTATTTACTTTGTAAAGATTAAGGACTCTGTATTTCCCTACTTTGCCGTCTTATCACTCTGTGTCAAGATCGCCTTTGAATACTAAAGACTTGAGTGCAATATCCCAATATTTTTTCTCTTCTATGCAGTGTTAGAGGTGTGATCCAAATGTATTCAGTCCCTGAAACTCCATCAGTGCGAAATAGTTGACAATGGACAAAGTTTTACTAGAAAATTAAACTGTCATCCAAATTCAAATTTAAAATGTTGTATTTGGAATTCCAATTATGTATTTGGAATTCCAAATACAGTTAATACACTATTTGGAATTCTGAAGTACATGTTTACTTTGTCAAAACTTAACTAGGTTTAAGGCCTATCCCTTTTTGGATTCCAATGCATTGGAGGATCTTCAATTTTTGTGCTGTACAAATGTTTCTATTACTATTATTATGTTTCAAATTTTAAATTTTGATGGCAGTTTTAGGCTTTTGTTAGTTTCTGAGTCTCAGTGTTTGAGTTTATTTCAAATAAACCTACTTCCCTGAAAAGTAATAGGCAATTTTATTTGCAAATACAAAACATGAAGTAATAATAATATACTTGGCAACATGATTTCTTATCCTAGTATTTGTATTACACCTCAGCACAATACGCATCCATACTTCATGATATAATAAAATGCTGCAACTTCAGTAGGGGATATCAATGACAAGAAATTTAAAATGTGTCTGATTGCTGATTAATGTATCTCTGTCATGCATAAATGAATCTGCATATTTATTGAGTGTTGTTGTAGAACATCTTTCTAGAAATGGTATGATGCATAGTAGTAGGAGTACAGGTGCTATAAGATTTTGTAAAGGGTTTGGTTTTGTGGCAAATGTATGATTGTTGACAAATTTCATTCATTAGAGAAAGATGTAGATTTTTACTCGTTCTAGAGTCTAGCTATTTCAAAGCAGAAATGCATTTAAATTTCATTTTTTTGGTATGTTATAAGTGTTGTTTACCAGAATTATTCCTTTGAAAATGTGATAAACAATTATCATTGGAGTTGGGATGTAACATGACTGCCTGAGGCTTTAGGGAAAGCAACTGTAGATAGTATATGTAACAGCATCTTCAGATATTCTTAATTAACCATTAGCTGTTTATATTTTTGTAACAGAATCAAAATAATAAAGAGAGATGTGTGCAAAATTTAAAATTGGACGAAAATGGATTATCAGTTTAAAGACACATTATGGCCAATGTTTTGGCTGAAACAAATCGTCACATTAGTTCGCCTTTATTTGCTAATGCTATACGGTTTAAGCTGCAGTTTCCTTATGAACCCGTACTATTTCTGAATTCTCCTTAACTCTTGGCTCTCTGTACATGGCTACAAGGTGTATTTGATAGTGCCAATGTGGACACTAAAGGACAAATAGATGAGATCGAGGTGGTGAAACTGGTGAAAAAACTCAACACAGGCCTTACAACAGTCAAAATACAGCAGAAACTCAAGGTAATATGGATATCAGTTATACAACAATTATTCGTGAAATGTTTGAAATTGAGATGAATTTAAGAACAATCATGTTTTTTAAACTTTGCTGATACTGTTAAATGGAATCTCAATGGACAGGAATAGCAGATAACAAGAATGTTTTTTTCCAGTAAAAAGCCATATGAGGAATCAATAAAATGCCCAATCAATAGCAAATGGAAAGCTAAAATTTATGAAACATTCAGGGTTAAAACTGTAGTAGATACATGCATTCTTCATTCTCCAAGACCCCCATCTAACTGTGAAAATTTAATTCAGATCGATGGACAGCCTTTTGAAAATATTGATACAGATAGACACATTACACTTTGTACCTAGTATAAATTAGTTCAAATTAAGTTAGAGTTATTGCGCTGTGTGGATCAACATGTTTTCGAAATCTTGTTGGATCTGGGGTTCGAACCGACCTCATTTTCTTCCCTTTTTGCAAAAAAAAAAAGACAAAAAAAAAACAACAATTGTGTAAATTGTGGTTACTTTCATGCTATAATGACTATTCGTTAAGAGTAGTGCATTGCAGTGAGATAACGTGAGTACAAATTAATATAATACTCATTCCCAGCCTAAATTATAACTGAGTATGGGTGAGATATTTTTAGCTACAGGACTACAGCTGTGTCACTTAACACTTATCAGCTGTGACATTTGCTTTTTTGTCCTTTGAAGCCTTACACTCTCTCAGTGTTGGTAGATGGGATAAGAGTGTAAAATGTTAAATTTACCATATGGGCAATCCCTTAGCATTATATAATAGAGTAAAAATGTGCTACGGATGTGATAAATGGCCTTTAGAATCAAAGATTAATGACATAGCTTGACAATATCCTATAAGTAATATCTGGTACATTCAATATTCACTTTAATTTATTTTCTACTCTTACAATTCTATCATTTAGCAATGTTTAAACCTCAAAATTGGTTCCAGTTAAATTTGATTTACATGTTTGATTTTTCTACAATTTTCTACGTATAGTTAATGTGACTATTCGTTGTCATAACATCATGTGGTTGAGATGCTTTCTTGTTACAGGAATTAGCGCTGCAGAAAGATGGAGAAAGGGGCCGACTGAACAGCTCAGAATTCATATCCTTATTTAAGGAAATTTCAACCAGACCGGAAATATACTTTCTTTTAGTCAGGTAAGATTTATTGAAAATTCTTTACTTAATGGCCCATTCACACTGTTCTCAATGGTTGTATAAGCACATATTTGAATTTTGCTTCACGACCTTGACCTTAATGGACTGTAAATAGACCTTGTATGTGGATAGTGCACTTTTAAAAAATGAGCCTCCCCATAACATCACCTGTAGCCGTTCCATCTCGTCTTTACCCCTCCATCAAGTAACTGGTCATGGTAGGTTTTTCCAACATTTTGCAAAAGCCATCACATTCTAAAATGCATTAATCTGTGCTGTATGAAATGGGTCCTAACTAAATACGAATCCTCACTAGCCTGAACAGATAGTACCAGAACAACAAAATGCATTGAGTCAGAAATGGACCACAGTGAGTTAAATACTTCACACTCATGTACCTCATGAGGTCCGCACAGAACAGTATTAGAGTAAGAAATCGAAAATTCGCCAGGAATCTAAAATTCACCACCTCTAAAACCTTAGTTAATTTTATGAAGACAATTATGTTTTTGTCTAAAAATTAGTATTTTTCAGTTCAAAAAGCCTTAATTTACTATACGTTCAACAAATCTCACCATAATTCATTTATTTTATTAGTATTTTCACATGTGGCGAATTTCAGCTATGTGGCGAATTTTAGACTTCTTACTCTATGTAAGTTCAAACAATGATAGGTTACTCCTTGATAAGAGATTTGATTAGATGGTCTTCAGACTCAGCAGCTTGACACATATATTTCTGGGACTAATCTAGGGTAATGCAAATTGCTAGTCCTGTGAAACCAAAATTTTGGGTGAGATGTTTGGTATCTGTATGGATGAGCAAACTTCAAACAAGTTTGGTTATCTGATAGACACTTTCATAACTGAATAAAGAGTAGAGAAACCTACCAGATAATGTTGTGTCTCTATTTAAAATAACATAAAAAACATATTATTCATTGATATTTTGGGTAAATGCATCATATTCTTAATAGAGTGTATGTTATAAGTTGGCAACAAAATAGTATCTTTTGTGCCATCTTGGTGATTTGTAAATGTTTTATGGAGTCTATATTTCAAAAGTTTCAATGGAACTTCATTTTGGGGACAGTTGTCATGCAAAATTTCTTCAAATATCTTTGTACCACAACTTAGTTTTATAAAAGAGTGCTTTATATGGAGTAGCAATCAGATCTAATTTGCGGCATCGATATTATGTCTAGGGATTGTATGGTAGCAGATTTTTCTTTACAATATCCTGACAATGCAAAACCGTTCCGATTCCGGGATACTGAAATAACCTGTGTTTTGGTGTTTTCTGCGATTGAACCGGCTGTCAACAAGAAATGGCATTGATCAAAACAAAACAGGTTTATCAGAAATCACTACAAAACCTTAAAATTTGCAAACAATACCTGAGAAAATATGAGAATTTCTTCATATTTATTGCTTGTTTGTAATATCTCATGTTTTCAGCAATTTATGCAAGTTGACAATCAACGTGTCAGAATTAAGCGTCCCGTAAGGGACGCTTGTTTGTGTATGGGAGAGCTTCCGGCTCCGCCGGCTCCTGCGGCTCCGCCGGCTCCGCATTTTGTTTTCCTTATAACTCTGTAACCGTTAGGCGGATTCTTTTCAAATTTGGCAGGTTTAGGCAGTAGCCTTGGGGAATTTTTTTGAATATGCTGCAGTGACATTTCAACCAATCAGAGAGGTCACATGACCAAAAATGTCTTTTTTCGATGGGGAAGCTTGTCCGGATGATAACTTGAAAGGAATTTTATCAATTCACCTGAAACTTGGCAAATACATTCATTCTATTAAAATCTGGAAATCATTAGATTTTGGCATTGATTGGTCAAGAAATGGCCGAGTAATTAATGATTAATTAATGATTACGAATTTTCCAAATAAGGAAAACACAAAAATGCTTATATCTCGAAAACCGTGCTAGATAGAGCGATTTCGACGAAATTTTTGACCCACAGGGTATCTCTGCGGAGTAGTTTTCCCAATTTTCAAAAAAATTTTGTCTCGCCCAAAATGGCGGCCATTTTGAATTTTCGAAATTTTCGCAAAAATTGCAAAACACAAAAATGCTTATATCTCAAAAACCGTGCTAGATAGAGCAATTTCGACAAAATTTTTGACCCGCAGGATATCTCTGCAGAGTACTTTTCCCAATTTTCAAAAAATTTTTGTCTCGCCAAAAATGGCAGCCATTTTGAATTTTCGAATTTTTCGCAAAAATTGCAAAACATAAAAATGCTTATATCTCGAAAACCCTGCAAGATAGAGCGATTTCGACGGAATTTTTGACCCACAGGGTATATCTGCAGAGTAGCCATGCCAATTTTCAAAAAAATTTTGTCTCGCCAAAAATGGCGGCCATTTTGAATTTTCGAATTTTTCGCAAAAATTGCAAAACATAAAAATGCTTATATCTCGAAAACCCTGCTAGATAGAGCGAATTCGACGAAATTTTTGACCTGCAGGGTATCTCTGCAGAGTAGCCATGCCAATTTTCAGACAAAAAATTTCTCACAAAAAATGGCGGCCATTTTGAATTTTCGAATTTTTCGCAAAATTGCAAAACACAAAAATGCTTATATCTCGAAAACCGTGCTAGATAGAGCGATTTCGACGAAATTTTTGACCCACAGGGTATCTCTGCAGAGTAGCCATGCCAATTTTCAAAAAAAAATTGTCTTGCCAAAAATGGCGGCCATTTTGAATTTTCGAATTTTTGCGCAAAAATTGCAAAACACAAAAATGCTAATATTTCGAAAACCGTGCTACATAGAGCGATTTCGACGAAATTTTTTATCTTCAGGGTATCTCTGCAGAGCAGCTATCCCAAAGAGCTTTCATTTGGTGAAGTTTCAGACCCATAGCTAATTGCTCACCTACTCAAAAAGAGTAAATGCGAATTACCTCTAAAAGTATTGCAGATGGCCAATTTTTCTCAAATAACTCATTCACCTACTTTTGGAAGAGCTTTCACTTGGTGAAGTTTCAGACCCGTAGCTAATTACTCACCTACTCAAAATGAGTAAATGCTAATTATCTCAAAAACTATTGCGGATACCCAATTTTTATCAAATAACTCATTCATGTACTTTTGGGAGAGCTTTCACATGGTGAAGTTTCAGACCCGTAGATGATTACTCATCTACTCAAAATGAGTAAATGCGAATTATCTCTTAAAAGTATTGCAGATAGCCAATTTTTCTCAAATAACTCATTCACCTACTTTTGGGAGAGCTTTCACTTGGTGAAGTTTCAGACCCATAGCTAATTACTCACCTACTCAAAATGAGTAAATGCGAATTATCTCTAAAAGTATTGCAGATAGCCAATTTTTCTCAAATAACTCATTCAGCTACTTTTGGGAGAGCTTTCACTTGGTGAAGTTTCAGACCCATAGCTAATTACTCACCTACTCAAAATGAGTAAATGCAAATTATCTCTAAAAGTATTGCAGATAGCCAATTTTTGTCAAATTAATCATTCACCTACTTTTGGGAGAGCTTTCACTTGGTGAAGTTTCAGACCCATAGCTAATTACTCACCTACTCAAAATGAGTAAATGCGATTTATCTCTAAAAGTATTGCGGATACCCAATTTTTCTCAAATAACTCATTCACCTACTTTTTGGAGAGCTTTCACTCTGTGAAGTTTCAGACCCATAGCTAATTACTCACCTACTCAAAATGAGTAAATGCGAATTATCTCTAAAAGTATTGCAGATAGCCAATTTTTCTCAAATAACTCATTCACCTACTTTTGGCAGAGCTTTCACTTGGTGAAGTTTCAGACCCATAGCTAATTACTCACCTACTCAAAATGAGTAAATGCGAATTATCTCTAAAAGTATTGCAGATAGCCAATTTTTATCAAATAACTCATTCACCTACTTTTGGGAGAGCTTTCACTTGGTGAAGTTTCAGACCCATAGCTAATTACTCACCTACTCAAAATGAGTAAATGCGAATTATCTCTAAAAGTATTGCAGATAGCCAATTTTTCTCAAATAACTCATGCACCTACTTTTGGGAGAGCTTTCACTCTGTGAAGTTTCAGACCCATAGCTAATTACTCACCTACTCAAAATGAGTAAATGCGAATTATCTCTAAAAGTATTGCAGATAGCCAATTTTTCTCAAATAACTCATTCACCTACTTTTGGGAGAGCTTTCACTTGGTGAAGTTTCAGACCCATAGCTAATTACTCACCTACTCAAAATGAGTAAATGCGAATTATCTCTAAAAGTATTGCAGATAGCCAATTTTTCTCAAATAACTCATTCACCTACTTTTGGGAGAGCTTTCACTTGGTGAAGTTTCAGACCCATAGATAATTACTCACCTACTCAAAATGAGTAAATGCGAATTATCTCTAAAAGTATTGCAGATAGCCAATTTTTCTCAAATAACTCATTCAGCTACTTTTGGGAGAGCTTTCACTTGGTGAAGTTTCAGACCCATAGCTAATTATTCACCTACTCAAAATGAGTAAATGTGAATTATCTGTAAAAGTATTGCAGATAGCCAATTTTTCTCAAATAACTCGTTCACCTACTTTTGGGAGAGCTTTCACTTGGTGAAGTTTCAGACCCATAGCTATTTATTCACCTACTCAAAATGAGTAAATGCTAATTATCTGTAAAAGTATTGCGGATACCCAATTTTTATCAAATACTCATTCATCTACTTGTGGGAGAGCTTTCACATGGTGAAGTTTCAGACCCATAGCTAATTACTCACCTACTCAAAATGAGTAAATGCGAATTATCTCTAAAAGTATTGCAGATAGCCAATTTTTCTCAAATAACTCATTCACCTACTTTTGGGAGAGCTTTCACTTGGTGAAGTTTCAGACCCATAGATAATTATTCACCTACTCAAAATGAGTAAATATGAATTATCTCTTAATAGTATTGCAGATAGCCAATTTTTCTCAAATAACTCATTCACCTACTTTTGGAAGAGCTTTGAAATTCACACACGAAAATGAAAAATTGTGAATATCTCGGAAAAGCTATTTCTTCTGCTTTAATGTTCGGCAGGAGATACACACCGCGGCAGTGGTCTTGACAAAAAGTTTTGTCTCCCCAAAAATGGTGGCCATTTTGAATTTTCAAAGTTTTTCCAAAACACAAAAATGCTTATATCTCGAAAACCGTGCTATATGGAGCGAACTCAACAAAATTTTTGACCTGCTGGGTATCTCTGCAGAGTAGCCATGCCAATTTTCAAAATATTTTTGTCTCGCCAAATATAGCGGACATTTTTAATTTTTTTATTTTTTGCAAAACACAAAAATGCTTATACCTTGAAAACCGTGCTAGATAGAGCAGACTGCGCTGACTTTGGTTGCCACAACAGTATAAGGCTAGAAACGAAGCATTTTCTTAATACTTTAGCACTCACCTTTATATCCTTTTCGGGACGCTTTGTTTTTGCTATGCAAAAACATTATCTTTTTTTTTTGCGAGTGATCCTCTAGTTAATGTTTGATTTTGGTATTTTAGTAAAATAGGCTCGATATTGTCAATTATTATTTCAAAATTTAAAGCAAAGATATGGGTATATTGTTCTAGGTATATTACCCCCGGTATAGTAATGGAGGTACAAACAACAAGCAACACAAAGGTAGGATCCAGTAAGAACAGGGTATGAACAGTTAGTATTTCGGTCAAGTACTAAACTGACTTGTGCAGTTCGTTATTATATTTTGTTGAAGTTACGTTTTAAGTTTTAATTATACTATAGAATCATATGCTGCAGTTATAACTTATAACCATACATCAATTACCCTACCATATATACCCCCTTCCCCCTCCCAATAATGTTTCAGAGGCCCTTCCCAACTATCGTATGACAGTAACTGTGGTGGAAAAATGAGCCCAAAATTTGGCTTAAGTTTAGTATAAAAAACTGTAATTTGAGCCAATTAATTGTATCCACTGTTCGCTATGCCACTGCCGCCGCACATAGAAAGATTTTCGGCGTTAACGCTCTAAGAGGAAAGCTACATCAGCTAGGTTCACCAAATTTGCAGGATATCTTCATTGGGGGGGGGGGGGGTAAGCTTAATTATCTACATTTTTCTACTGGCTGTTTCTCATAGGTAGAAGGTTGAATGTCTTCATAGGCGATATGTATAACAGATATATATGTCCTCTACAACCTTGCAGACATTTGACGTTGAAGCTCTTAATTCAAGGTCATCCACGGAGTGCCAAAATAACCCACGTAGTGGACTTTAAAAGTGGTTATATCTTCCTTATTATTGGTCCTAGAGGTTAGCAGTGTGAAACCAACCTATAGGAAATCATGTGCTGCGAATCTTTTGATGTGGTCAGATTTGACCTTGGACCCCTCCTTCAAGGTCATACGAGGATACCTAAACTTAAAAGTGCTTATAACTCGCTTATTATTGGTCCAAGAGGTTTGGGATGGTAAACCAACCTATATGAAATCATGGACTCTAGTGGGTGGACAATTAGAACAATGTTCGATCAATCGTCAGTGTCATGGCAGAATAGCGTTCGGTCACTGATAACTTCTAGAAATCGATTAAATCTCACCCTCCTTTATGTGTCTCAATAGCCACATATTTTTTATATTTTGGGCAGTTTCCAGAACTTTCCTGCAATAAATTGACAGATTTCTCGCGAATTTTGAGTTTGTTTACAACTACCGCCATATTTACCGGAAGTGGGTGCTTTTGGTAGCTTCTATATGTCGGAAACACTGTTATTCTTACCGGATTGAACTATACTTTATCCCGGAAAGTGTTTCATGACAGTGGAGTTAAAAAGTCGATTATGTGTCGATCATCGGTCGGAAAAATGGACGAATAATCTACCAATAAAAATTGAAGCAATTCCACTCACTAATGGACTGGGAATCTTGTGGTGTGGTCGGATTTGACCTTGAGCCCCTCCTTCAAGGTCATACGAGAATAGCCAAACTTAAAAGTGCTTATAGCTCGCTTATTATTGGTCCAAGAGATTTGGGATGGTAAACCAACCTATATGAAATCATGGACTGGGAATCTTGTGGTGTGGTCGGATTTGACCTTGGACCCCTTCTTCAAGGTCATACGAGAATAGCCAAACTTAAAAGTGCTTATAGCTCGCTTATTATTGGTCCAAGAGATTTGGGATGGTAAACCAACCTATATGAAATCATGGACTGGGAATCTTGTGGTGTGGTCGGATTTGACCTTGGACCCCTCCTTCAAGGTCAAATGAGGATAGCCAAAGTTAAAAGTGCTTATAACTCACTTATTATTGGTCCAAGAGATTTGGGATGGTAAACCAACCTATAGGAAATCATGGACTGGGAATCTTCTGGTATGGTCGGATTTGACCTTGGACCCCTTCTTCAAGGTCATACGAGAATAGCCAAACTTAAAAGTGCTTATAGCTCGCTTATTATTGGTCCAAGAGATTTGGGATGGTAAACCAACCTATATGAAATCATGGACTGGGAATCTTATGGTGTGGTCGGATTTGACCTTGGACCCCTCCTTCAAGGTCAAATGAGGATAGCCAAAGTTAAAAGTGCTTATAACTCGCTTATTATTGGTCCAAGAGATTTGGGATGGTAAACCAACCTATAGGAAATCATGGGCTCGGAATCTTTTGGTGTGGTTGGATTTGACCTTGGGCCCCTCCTTCAAGGTCAAACGAGGATAGCTAAACTTAAAAGTGCTTATAACTCACTTATTATTGGTCCTAGAGGTTTGGGATGGTAAACCAACTTACAGGAAATCATGGGCTGGGAATCTTTTGATGTAGTCAGATATGACCTTGGACCCCTCCTTCAAGATCAAACGAGGATAGCCAAACTTAAAGCAGTGTTCGCTCTCGTCAAAAATGAATGCGAGACAGACTGTCTCCCTTCACTTGAAAAGGCGAGACAACTGTGAAAAAATGTGAGACATGTTTTGCGTCAAGATATTTTGAAATATTTAGTTCCAATTTGGGACTGCATAAAATCTTCTTTATTTAAATAATAAGAAATAGATGCTAATTAAAACTAAAAGTTCAGAAAATAAAATACTTAGTATTATGTCCACCCCCCTGGGGGGTGGATATATTATTTTTGCTTTTTTCGCCGTCCGATGTCCGATGTCCGATGTCCGTTGTCCGATGTCCGATGTCCGGCGTCCGGCGTCCGATGTCCGGCGTCACGCATGGTTTCCGCTCATTTAAAGGAAAAGTATTAGAGCTATTGTCACCAAATTTGGTATGCAGGCTTATTGGGTCAGTAGCTTGCTTGGGATTGCTTTTGGCTGTTGTACCTCTTTTGCTTACTGAGTAATACTTAAGTACAGCTATTTTCAGTACCCATTGGTTTCCGTGCATTTAAGCCAAAATAATTAAAGATATTTTACTACAATTTTGAATACAAGATTGTTATGTCCATAGCTCGCTTGGTATTGCATTTGGGACTGATAGCTTTGTCAGTACATGAGTAATAGCCATTTAGGTACTTCATTGTGTATTTTCAGTACTACTTTTGAGTAATTTGCTTCTATCTCCTTAACCGTGCGAGATAGAGCGATTTCGGCAAAATTTTCGACCCGCAGGGTATCTGAGGAGTGTACTCTTTGCAATTTTCAAAAAATTTTCCCCTCCCCAAAAATGGCGGCCATTTTGAATTTTCGAATTTTTGCCAAAAATGGCAAAACACAAATTTGCTTCTATCTCCTTAACCGTGCGAGATAGAGCGATTTCGTCGAAATTTTCGACCCACAGGGTATCTAAGGAATGTAATATTTGCAATTTTCCAAAAATTTTCCCCTCCCCAAAAATGGCGGCCATTTTGAATTTTCGAATTTTTGCCAAAAATGGCAAAACACAAATTTGCTTCTATCTCCTTAACCGTGCGAGATAGAGCGATTTCGTCGAAATTTTCGACCCACAGGGTATCTAAGGGATGTAATATTTGCAATTTTCAAAAAAATTTCCCCTCCCCAAAAATGGCGGCCATTTTGAATTTTCGAATTTTTGCCAAAAATGGCAAAACACAAATTTGCTTCTATCTCCTTAACCGTGCGAGATAGAGCGATTTCGGCAAAATTTTCGACCCACAGGGGATCTAAGGAATGCAATCTTTGCAATTTTCAAAAAATTTTCCCCTCCCCAAAAATGGCGGCCATTTTGAATTTTCGAATTTTTGCCAAAAATGGCAAAACACTAATTTGCTTCTATCTCCTTAACCGTGCGAGATAGAGCGATTTCGGCAAAATTTTCGACGCACAGGGTATCTAAGCAATGCAATCTTTGCAATTTTCAAAATATTTTCCCCTCCCCAAAAATGGCGGCCATTTTGAATTTTCGAATTTTTGTCAAAAATGGCAAAACACAAATTTGCTTCTATCTCCTTAACCGTGCGAGATAGAGCGATTTCGTCGAAATTTTCGACCCACAGGGTATCTAAGGAATGTAATATTTGCAATTTTCAAAAAATTTTCCCCTCCCCAAAAATGGCGGCCATTTTGAATTTTCGAATTTTTGCCCAAAATGGCAAAACACAAATTTGCTTCTATCTCCTTAACCGTGCGAGATAGAGTGATTTCGGCAAAATTTTCGATGCACAGGGTATCTAAACAATGCAATCTTTGCAATTTTCAAAATATTTTCCCCTCCCCAAAAATGGCGGCCATTTTGAATTTTCGAATTTTTGCCAAAAATGGCAAAACACAAATTTGCTTCTATCTCCTTAACCGTGCGAGATAGAGCGATTTCGTCGAAATTTTCGACCCACAGGGTATCTAAGGAATGTAATATTTGCAATTTTCAAAAAATTTTCCCCTCCCCCAAAATGGCGGCCATTTTGAATTTTCGAATTTTTGCCAAAAATGGCAAAACACAAATTTGCTTCTATCTCCTTAACCGTGCGAGATAGAGCGATTTCGTCGAAATTTTCGACCCACAGGCTATCTAAGGAATGCAATCTTTGCAATTTTCAAAAAAATTTCCCCTCCCCAAAAATGGCGGCCATTTTGAATTTTCGAATTTTTGCCAAAAATGGCAAAACACAAATTTGCTTCTATCTCCTTAACCGTGCGAGATAGAGCGATTTCGGCAAAATTTTCGACCCACAGGGGATCTAAGGAATGCAATCTTTGCAATTTTCCAAAAATTTTCCCCTCCCCAAAAATGGCGGCCATTTTGAATTTTCGAATTTTTGCCAAAAATGGCAAAACACTAATTTGCTTCTATCTCCTTAACCGTGCGAGATAGAGCGATTTCGGCAAAATTTTCGACGCACAGGGTATCTAAGCAATGCAATCTTTGCAATTTTCAAAATATTTTCCCCTCCCCAAAAATGGCGGCCATTTTGAATTTTTGCCAAAAATGGCAAAACACAAATTTGCTTCTATCTCCTTAACCGTGCGAGATAGAGCGATTTCGGCAAAATTTTCGACCCACGGGGGATCTAAGGAATGCAATCTTTGCAATTTTCCAAAAATTTTCCCCTCCCCAAAAATGGCGGCCATTTTGAATTTTCGAATTTTTGCCAAAAATGGCAAAACACTAATTTGCTTCTATCTCCTTAACCGTGCGAGATAGAGCGATTTCGGCAAAATTTTCGACGCACAGGGTATCTAAGCAATGCAATCTTTGCAATTTTCAAAATATTTTCCCCTCCCCAAAAATGGCGGCCATTTTGAATTTTCGAATTTTTGCCAAAAATGGCAAAACACAAATTTGCTTCTATCTCCTTAACCGTGCGAGATAGAGCGATTTCGTCGAAATTTTCGACCCACAGGGTATCTAAGGAATGTAATATTTGCAATTTTCAAAAAATTTTCCCCTCCCCAAAAATGGCGGCCATTTTGAATTTTCGAATTTTTGCCCAAAATGGCAAAACACAAATTTGCTTCTATCTCCTTAACCGTGCGAGATAGAGCGATTTCGTCGAAATTTTCGACCCACAGGGTATCTAAGGAATGTAATATTTGCAATTTTCAAAAAATTTTCCCCTCCCCCAAAATGGCGGCCATTTTGAATTTTCGAATTTTTGCCAAAAATGGCAAAACACAAATTTGCTTCTATCTCCTTAACCGTGCGAGATAGAGCGATTTCGTCGAAATTTTCGACCCACAGGCTATCTAAGGAATGCAATCTTTGCAATTTTCAAAAAAATTTCCCCTCCCCAAAAATGGCGGCCATTTTGAATTTTTGAATTTTTGCCAAAAATGGCAAAACACAAATTTGCTTCTATCTCCTTAACCGTGCGAGATAGAGCGATTTCGGCAAAATTTTCGACCCACAGGGGATCTAAGGAATGCAATCTTTGCAATTTTCCAAAAATTTTCCCCTCCCCAAAAATGGCGGCCATTTTGAATTTTCGAATTTTTGCCAAAAATGGCAAAACACTAATTTGCTTCTATCTCCTTAACCGTGCGAGATAGAGCGATTTCGGCAAAATTTTCGACGCACAGGGTATCTAAGCAATGCAATCTTTGCAATTTTCAAAATATTTTCCCCTCCCCAAAAATGGCGGCCATTTTGAATTTTCGAATTTTTGCCAAAAATGGCAAAACACAAATTTGCTTCTATCTCCTTAACCGTGCGAGATAGAGCGATTTCGTCGAAATTTTCGACCCACAGGGTATCTAAGGAATGTAATATTTGCAATTTTCAAAAAATTTTCCCCTCCCCAAAAATGGCGGCCATTTTGAATTTTCGAATTTTTGCCCAAAATGGCAAAACACAAATTTGCTTCTATCTCCTTAACCGTGCGAGATAGAGCGATTTCGGCAAAATTTTCGACGCACAGGGTATCTAAGCAATGCAATCTTTGCAATTTTCAAAATATTTTCCCCTCCCCAAAAATGGCGGCCATTTTGAATTTTCGAATTTTTGCCAAAAATGGCAAAACACAAATTTGCTTCTATCTCCTTAACCGTGCGAGATAGAGCGATTTCGTCGAAATTTTCGACCCACAGGGTATCTAAGGAATGTAATATTTGCAATTTTCAAAAAATTTTCCCCTCCCCAAAAATGGCGGCCATTTTGAATTTTCGAATTTTTGCCAAAAATGGCAAAACACAAATTTGCTTCTATCTCCTTAACCGTGCGAGATAGAGCGATTTCGTCGAAATTTTCGACCCACAGGGTATCTAAGGAATGTAATATTTGCAATTTTCAAAAAATTTTCCCCTCCCCAAAAATGGCGGCCATTTTGAATTTTCGAATTTTTGCCAAAAATGGCAAAACACTGATTTGCTTCTATCTCCTTAACCGTGCGAGATAGAGCGATTTCGGCAAAATTTTCGACGCACAGGGTACTAAGCAATGCAATCTTTGCAATTTTCAAAATATTTTCCCCTCCCCAAAAATGGCGGCCATTTTGAATTTTCGAATTTTTGCCAAAAATGGCAAAACACAAATTTGCTTCTATCTCCTTAACCGTGCGAGATAGAGCGATTTCGGCAAAATTTTCGACGCACAGGGTACTAAGCAATGCAATCTTTGCAATTTTCAAAATATTTTCCCCTCCCCAAAAATGGCGGCCATTTTGAATTTTCGAATTTTTGCCCAAAATGGCAAAACACAAATTTGCTTCTATCTCCTTAACCGTGCGAGATAGAGCGATTTCGGCAAAATTTTCGACGCACAGGGTATCTAAGCAATGCAATCTTTGCAATTTTCAAAATATTTTCCCCTCCCCAAAAATGGCGGCCATTTTGAATTTTCGAATTTTTGCCCAAAATGGCAAAACACAAATTTGCTTCTATCTCCTTAACCGTGCGAGATAGAGCGATTTCGGCAAAATTTTCGACGCACAGGGTATCTAAGCAATGCAATCTTTGCAATTTTCAAAATATTTTCCCCTCCCCAAAAATGGCGGCCATTTTGAATTTTCGAATTTTTGCCAAAAATGGCAAAACACAAATTTGCTTCTATCTCCTTAACCGTGCGAGATAGAGCGATTTCGTCGAAATTTTCGACCCACAGGGTATCTAAGGAATGTAATATTTGCAATTTTCAAAAAATTTTCCCCTCCCCAAAAATGGCGGCCATTTTGAATTTTCGAATTTTTGCCCAAAATGGCAAAACACAAATTTGCTTCTATCTCCTTAACCGTGCGAGATAGAGCGATTTCGTCGAAATTTTCGACCTACAGGCTATCTAAGGAATGCAATCTTTGCAATTTTCAAAAAATTTTCCCCTCCCCAAAAATGGCGGCCATTTTGAATTTTCGAATTTTTGCCAAAAATGGCAAAACACAAATTTGCTTCTATCTCCTTAACCGTGCGAGATAGAGCGATTTCGTCGAAATTTTCGACCCACAGGGTATCTAAGGAATGCAATATTTGCAATTTTCCAAAAATTTTCCCCTCCCCAAAAATGGCGGCCATTTTGAATTTTCGAATTTTTGCCAAAAATGGCAAAACACAAATTTGCTTCTATCTCCTTAACCGTGCCAGATAGAGTGATTTCGTCGAAATTTTCGACCCACAGGGTATCTGAGCATTGTACTCTTGGTAATTTCTAAAAAATTTTCCCCTCCCCAAAAATGGCGGCCATTTTGAATTTTCGAATTTTTGCCAAAAATGGCAAAACACAAATTTGCTTCTATCTCCTTAACCGTGCGAGATAGAGCGATTTCGGCAAAATTTTCGACCCACAGGGTATCTAAGGAATGTAATATTTGCAATTTTCAAAAAATTTTCCCCTCCCCAAAAATGGCGGCCATTTTGAATTTTCGAATTTTTGCCAAAAATGGCAAAACACAAATTTGCTTCTATCTCCTTAACCGTGCGAGATAGAGCGATTTCGTCGAAATTTTCGACCTACAGGCTATCTAAGGAATGCAATCTTTGCAATTTTCAAAAAATTTTCCCCTCCCCAAAAATGGCGGCCATTTTGAATTTTCGAATTTTTGCCAAAAATGGCAAAACACAAATTTGCTTCTATCTCCTTAACCGTGCGAGATAGAGCGATTTCGTCGAAATTTTCGACCCACAGGGTATCTAAGGAATGCAATATTTGCAATTTTCCAAAAATTTTCCCCTCCCCAAAAATGGCGGCCATTTTGAATTTTCGAATTTTTGCCAAAAATGGCAAAACACAAATTTGCTTCTATCTCCTTAACCGTGCCAGATAGAGTGATTTCGTCGAAATTTTCGACCCACAGGGTATCTGAGCATTGTACTCTTGGTAATTTCTAAAAAATTTTCCCCTCCCCAAAAATGGCGGCCATTTTGAATTTTCGAATTTTTGCCAAAAATGGCAAAACACAAATTTGCTTCTATCTCCTTAACCGTGCGAGATAGAGCGATTTCGGCAAAATTTTCGACCCACAGGGTATCTAAGGAATGTAATATTTGCAATTTTCAAAAAATTTTCCCCTCCCCAAAAATGGCGGCCATTTTGAATTTTCGAATTTTTGCCAAAAATGGCAAAACACAAATTTGCTTCTATCTCCTTAACCGTGCGAGATAGAGCGATTTCGTCGAAATTTTCGACCCACAGGCTATCTAAGGAATGCAATCTTTGCAATTTTCCAAAAATTTTCCCCTCCCCAAAAATGGCGGCCATTTTGAATTTTCGAATTTTTGCCAAAAATGGCAAAACACAAATTTGCTTCTATCTCCTTAACCGTGCGAGATAGAGTGATTTCGTCGAAATTTTCGACCCACAGGGTATCTAAGGAATGTAATATTTGCAATTTTCCAAAAATTTTCCCCTCCCCAAAAATGGCGGCCATTTTGAATTTTTGAATTTTTGCCAAAAATGGCAAAACACAAATTTGCTTCTATCTCCTTAACCGTGCGAGATAGAGTGATTTCGTCGAAATTTTCGACCCACAGGGTATCTAAGGAATGCAATCTTTGCAATTTTCCAAAAATTTTCCCCTCCCCAAAATTGGCGGCCATTTTGAATTTTCGAATTTTTGCCAAAAATGGCAAAACACAAATTTGCTTCTATCTCCTTAACCGTGCCAGATAGAGTGATTTCGTCAAAATTTTCGACCCACAGGGTATCTGAGCATTGTACTCTTGGTAATTTCTAAAAAATTTTCCCCTCCCCAAAAATGGCGGCCATTTTGAATTTTCGAATTTTTGCCAAAAATGGCAAAACACTAATTTGCTTCTATCTCCTTAACCGTGCGAGATAGAGCGATTTCGGCAAAATTTTCGACCCACAGGGTATCTGAGCATTGTACTCTTGGCAATTTCTAAAAAATTTTCCCCTCCCCAAAAATGGCGGCCATTTTGAATTTTCGAATTTTTGCCAAAAATGGCAAAACACAAATTTGCTTCTATCTCCTTAACCGTGCGAGATAGAGCGATTTCGTCGAAATTTTCAACCCACAGGGTATCTAAGGAATGCAATCTTTGCAATTTTCAAAAAAATTTTCCCTCCCCAAAAATGGCGGCCATTTTGAATTTTCGAATTTTTGCCAAAAATGGCAAAACACAAATTTGCTTCTATCTCCTTAACCATGCGAGATAGAGCGATTTCGTCGAAATTTTCAACCCACAGGGTATCTAAGGAATGTAATCTTTGCAATTTTCAAAAAATTTTCCCCTCCCCAAAAATGGCAGCCATTTTGAATTTTCGAATTTTTGCCCAAAATGGAAAAACACAAACTGGCCTTAACCGTGCAAAATAGAGTTATTTTGTTGAAATTTTCGACCCATAGGGTATCTAAGAAATGTACTCTTGGCAATTTTCAAAAAAATTTCCTTTTCCCAATAATGGCGGCCATTTGGAATTTTCAAATTTTTGCCAAAAATAGAAAAACAAGAATTGGCTTCTATCTTCTTAACCGTGCAAGATAGAGTGATTTCGTCAAAATTTTCAACCCAACGAATGCAAAAAGGCATGAAGCTGAAATAAATTACATCTACACTATCAAATATTTAAGCATCATTGATATATTTTACAAATGAAACAGGGTCTTGTAAGACTACTGTACAATTTGGGCAAAAGGTTCATGGGTGGACATTACACATGATAATGTGTGTTCTTCTATGCTATCCTGTTTCTATTCGCATCTACTATCAACAGGGCGGCCTATTTCTAGTTTAATTCTGTTTTTATTTGTCTTTTATTTTTTTTCACTTCTAAACCACATCTTAATGGCCTAATGGCTGGGTGCTACTGTTTTTTTTAAATTTTTTTATAATACTGTTATCTGGATTCATCAAATAAATAAATAAATTGCACTTCTTCTCTTTTCTTTGAAGAAATATATATTTTGTCTCTTCCGATAATGGACAAATTTCTTTGGTCAGTAGTTTCGACTGTTTCGCCTGTGACACAGTATGCAGAAGACGAGTTAAAAATAGACATAAAGCACAGAAATCTTGTGAGAATACCCGAAATCTCGTGTGAATTACTGTAAGCTGGATGTATCAAATAAAATAAACTCACTTTCATGTCTTTCTCACCTATTTCTATGAGGAAATATGTACGTCGCTTCCGATAATAGACGAATTTCTTTGGTCAGTAGTTGTTTCGCCTGTGACACTATAAGCAGAAGACGAGTTTAAAAATCAACAAAAAGCATGGAAATCTCGCGAGAATACCCGAATTCTCACGTGAATTACTGTTAGCTGGATATATAAAATAAAATAAACTGCTTTTCATGCTTTTCTCAAACATTTCTATGAGGAAATATGTACGTCGTCGCTTCCGATAATAGACGAATTTCTTCCGTCAGTTTTGAGTGTTTCGCCTGGTAGCGACAGCACAGTCGCGTTGGTGAGTTGGTTTTGCGACAACTCGCCCCAGAGTGTGTACAAACTCGCGAAATCGCGCTCGAGAGCGAACACTGTTAAAGTGCTTATAACTCGTTTATTATTGATCCTAGAGGTTTGCAATGTGAAATCAACTTGCAGGATATTGTGGGCTGGGAATCTTATGATGTTAGATTTGACCTTTGGCCCCTCCTTCAAGGTCAAACGATGGTTCACTGGCTTTGGTGAGTTGTCTTTCCGGTGGATACAGATTTGCATCGGTTCTCCGATGCGTAGGTCTAGTTTTAATTGCCTTGTTAATGCTGCACATTGTTTTTTGTGCTGGTCGTTTTTAAAATCACATAGGTTTTGCATTTATTCAAAATAGACAGCTGTATTGAAATAATAAAAAAAATAACAAGAAAAAGACTTTGTACATGTATTTGAAACTGGCTGATATTTATTGAATGTACAGTATGTTCCTTTTTTCCTCTTTTTTTTAAAAAAATAATCTTTTTCATCCAGGCAGCAAATGTCTTCTCATTAAAGGGAATGCTTTCAGTGCCCCGAGTGTCTCTACTTGTTTTATATCTGCTGACAAATCCACTGACAGTTTTTCATGGTCTTGTTACATAGTATTATGAACATAATGAATCTTACAGGTTTAGTGTTAACCCTTTGTTGTTTTATAGACAGAACATATGTCATAAGGCTATTTAGATACTCTAAGTGTATGAAATGTTGCTAAAGTTCTCAATATTACAAATACTTGATACAGTATAATTTGGTGTAACATATTAATAAAGTTTTAATGAATGATCATCAGAGGTTTCATAAAGCACTGAAATAAACTCTACAACATTAAATAATGTCTCAAAATATATAATGCAAGTACTAAATTAAGGGGTTTTCATGTTTCATGCCTACAAATTATAAACCTTGTTGAGATATTTTCTTGTGAATGATTTGAAATTGATGTAATGTCAATAATATAACAAAGAACCTGGTATTATCAATTGATACAGAAATTTCTATACATTGTAATAACATCACGTTGATTATCCTTTATCATTAAATATTTATATTTCAAATACTATAAGATACCCACTTGATAGAAACGCTGTATTTTAGAAATAATAAAATATATAAAAATCTCTTTATGATATTGCAAAGCTTTTTATAATGTCATTGCAGTATTTCCAGTTTTGATTTTTCTGCATAATGAAGCATTCATGAAAGTAACATGTGTATAAAGTTCCATTTTTTATAGAAAAATAAACTAATTCTAAAGAAACTCATATTTCTAAAGAACACATATTTTCACATTTGGCTTTGAACTATTTCCTGAGGAAGATAGGCCTCAATGTAAAGAATGATTTGATTGGCTTAGCCTTGGGGATTTAGACAGACAAACCTTTGCATGACACCATGCATAAATAATTATTCATGTAGAGTAAGATATCTGAAATTCGCCACATATCTGAAATTCGCCACATGTGGAAATACTAATAAAATAAATGAATTGAGGTGAGATTTGTTGAATGTACAGTAACTTAAGGCTTTTTGAAACTGAAAAATGCCAATTTTCAGACAAAACATCATTTTCTTCATAAAATTGACTAAGGTTTTTGAGATGGCGAATATTAGATTCCTGGCGAATTTTAGATTTCTGAATCTACATGTAAATGTTACAAAACATTTTATGCCTTTGTACATTCATTTGTGATGGTGACTGTAATGCTTCTGGTCATCATGTATTTTGGTAGAAATGTCAACAATCACAATGTACTTTGAATATTAACTTGAAAATATCTCAAAAGATATTTCTCCTTCATAAATTGTGACACATGTGGCTACATTAAACCATATCAGTACTAAATGGATGAAATACTAGATTTTGTGCTCTGCAAGATCATGGAACCGGTTTGGATTTTCAGTCCTATCTCTGATATGAAATATCTTAATTTTGAAATTGCCATTGACATTACAATACCTTAATTACTTAAAATGTCAAAACGATTACAGAACAAAATTGCAATTGAGGGTACATTTTCTTTCATTAGAATTATGCTCATTTAAACCTATTTAAACTTAAGCTGCATTAAGTATGGCCAAAGTGGTGTGATCAATTAAACTTGTCCATTTTCTTTAAATTTTGAAGTCCATATAAAAACATCTGTTGGTTGTTGGTGTCACTTTTGCTTTGCAATAAATTTGAAATAATGTAGAAAAATTGAAAAAATGCTCAAAATACACTGGGCATGATTGAGGATGCTGAGTTATGGAAAAATCAATGAATACAATTTATGTACAGACTTAAAATAGAATGCCAGTTCTTATTTAAAACAATATGTTGCCTAGATTCTCCTTTTTGTGCCATCTGATGTAATCGCTGGCATATTGTCAAGGTTTACAGGCATTTGAGTCTGAGCCGTCAACTTTTTCCAAACTACAACACCTATAAAGACACAGATTTTTTTTTGTCAGAGTTTTAACTTTACAGGTCATGGGAGATAGCTGGATATGATATGATATGATTGTAATTTTTGGATACTTATTCAATTTTTTTATTTATTCAATTTTTTAATTATTCAATATATAAAATATTGTCACAACTTGCAAATGATAAGAAATATTAAAATTTGGGAGTTGTTTTGAACCCCATAGGCTACACAAGCATGCTGGAGTCATTATTTTATTTTTTTATCTTGGGGAGATTTTTTAAAACTTTTTTCAACATCATGACAAATCAGTGACAAATACAGTTGCTTCCTATTGATATGTAATCCTGTACAGAATCTGTTATTTATTATTTCATAGTGCAAATTGACAATTCACTCTCCATGCCTTATAGTTCTCCCCATACAGGGTAAACAGGACTAAGAAACTTAAATGAAAATTTGACAGCTGGCACAGCTGGCTAAGAATACACTTCTTGTTTATTTATTTACTTAAATATGATCCGAGTATATTGTTTTGAGCAACAGGTGCAAGAAGTGAAAAACAGGAGTAATCATTACAGGGTAGAGCAATAATTAAAGAGATACTTGGGTACATACATCATTGCTCTTGGCAGCCTTGCAAATAATAATATAAAGAAGTGATTGTTTCATATAATTTCAGATATGCAACCTCAGCAGACTTCCTTACATCTGATGACCTCACACTGTTTTTAGAAGCAGAGCAAGGGGTAAGTTGCATTGTCAGAATGTCAGTAAACTTTGCCCACCAGAAAAACCCCTTTAAATTATAGCTGTGAAGACTATTCCATTTTCACTAAAAACAGAATCATAGGCTGATTGGAGTATAAAATGCAAATAAGTAATCATTTCTTGATTAATATATCCCCAATTGAATATCTGGTCATATTAATTTTGAGCTTGTCACATTGCCACTGCCAAAGAGTTTATCTTTTAAATGCAAGAAGTACAACCTGGATGTTCAGTGCGTCAATCAGCTTCACAGATCTGAGGCTCGAATTCACCTGGGAAGACCTCCTTTGATGTGGGTGTGGTAAATGCCACAGGTGACTTGGGGTAGATTATGATCACCCATGATGACACCTTAATTGACTGGGAGTACTCCCAGACTGCTGGTAACAGCTGCTGGTCAGCCTCGCCAACTGGAGCAGATTCTAAGCATGTTCAGAATCTTTTCCCATGCCAATGTTTTCCCACAGATGGCAAGGGATGGTTTAAAAAATCTGAATGATGCCAGATATACAAGATAGCCCATGGATACCTACAGGAATGGCACGGGAGAGCAACAATCAGGATAGCTCCAGATCTATCTTGACAGTGGAACAGATCCTCTATCTACACAGAGTTTTCTGTAATACCAAATGTACATATATATCTAATATGCTTAATTCTAATCTATTATTATTATTATGTATTTATACTCAGCGCAATATCTCCATATACTACAGGACTCAAAGCGCTATTTAATGAATCGGACTGTACAAGTACAGCCCCAACTCACAAGTAACTGACATTCCCCTAACTGGAAGATAGAGGCTCAAGGATGACCATTTATCAACGTTCTTGAGGTTCTTTAACCTGCCACTGGGGATAGGACCCAATGACAGGACCGCCATTTTAAGTGGTCATCCGAGCCACTATGTATCTGCCTGTACCTGGGATTGAACCCACGTCCTCTGAGTTCCTAGACAAGTGTGTTACCCGCTAGGCCACAGTGGCAGATCTAATCAAGTACACAATATCTTCCTCACAAAGGGGGACTCACTACTCTAAGTTTGTCTGAGCCAGTGGAGTTATTTTAGTTGTAAACTGAGAAAATTATCTCGGACTGACAATTTTGTGTTATTTTTTTTTAAATTTTAAAAATTGTGGAGAGTATTACTTCATTACTTTCAGCAAGATATCAGTGTATTTTAACTAAAACATTCCAGAGGTCAAAACATGTGTGAGCTGAATTAATATACCAGAAATGATTTTAAAATACTGAAATAATCTCTGATGTGAAAAATTTTGGTCACAGATATAGGTTAATATCCTAAAAGCATATCTTTGTGAGAGGAATAGACAAACTGGAATAAATTATCTTCAGTTCCTCTGATGTCACCTTGACATTTTGAGATGGAGCAATGATTTTGTTAGATGTATTTAAGAATTGGTGAAGTGGTAGTTACTCTAGCACATTTTAGTATAGTTATGTTCTCAAGAGCCACCTCCCCCCCCCCCCAAACACCACCTGCCCCAATTACTTTTTAAGCACACAAAATTAGTCAACTGTGACCCTTACACTGATGTCTAAATTGCTTTTGATTATCTGTTGCCTTTTGGTATTGATAGGGTCTTGTGCTTCCTATTGCCATAGGGATATGGATATAAACTTTATTGTAACACTCTAAATTTTAGCTGGTATTAATGGACTACATTCAGGAATTTTGATGAAAAAATGAATCAAAAATGAATTTGGCTTGTTGGTGTTGTGGATAATATACTTGTATCCTGATGATTCAAACCCTGGACTCGACCCTGAGTGGGAAAATTGGTAGTTGCTTACCAATGCCTGGCAGTCTATGGTGCAGAATCTTGACTCACTAGTATGTACTGGTTTCCTCTGCCCTTAAAACTATCCGTCATTATATAACCTATGCAATGTTTTGACACTGATGTTAACCCAAATAAATCAAATCAGTGAAAAGACGCTTGCACAGAATGCTGTTGGTTTAAACATTAATGTTAAAAATACAACAAATGTTTGTTTTACTTTAATTAGGAAAAATTGTATTCTTCATGTCCCTACTTTTACTGAAAACATATACATTATATATATTGACATAGTGTATTTTGAGAAGTAATATTTCTGTAATTTCCAGTCCAGAGCACATGCAATTTAGTTTATGATCATCAGATCATCTCTACAGTATTATTTATTAGTCTGTACCTTACATTGTGTGTATTTTACATTTCAAAATATTAAAATGAAATGTGTTATATTTTTTCTTCATATTTTTCAAATATATCCAATGTTTCTAGTCATTCATTACATTTTTCATTTGAAATTTGTTTGTAAGAACTTGATAATAAGCAGGCATTTTTAATGACATTAAAATTAAGTCCAAGGATCACCACATATTTATGGACGGGTTGCATGTAACCAACCCACCTATTAGATTGATGTGTCCAACATCTGTCTGTGAGTCTGTCCGTCCATCAGTGTTTTGGTTTCTGGCCTCTAACATCACAGTGTTTCCATTGATCAATTTGAAATTTGACAGGTTGGTGGGAGACTACCTGAGCTAGGCTGCTTTTGTATTTGGTGCCAGTTGGTGTGTCTATCTGTGCACCTGTCCTTATACATTTTGGTTTCTGGACTCTAACTTCAAGATGTTTCTACCAATCAGTTTGAAGTTTGACAGGGTGGTAGTAATGTTGGTATCAAATAAAAATATGTATATCGATATCAAACCATATTTTTACCTTCCATATCGATCAATATTGAAATATTGGGGCATGAGATGTTTTCCTGAGGAGACTTTCAAAACTCTTTTGCGAGTTTTAGTAGTATCCCGAAACGTAAACAGATATGGCAGTTCCGTTTTCACGATAAGCAATAATTATAAAAAATTTTGAACTTTATTTTAATGGAAGACAGCAGAGCTGCATCTATAATAATATGTTCCAATATTGATGTTGTACCCTACATTATTGATATCAGCATATTTAGCATGAATTGATAAATATTTCAATATCGATAAACAATACATGCACAAGGTGGTAGGACACCTGAGTGGGATATGTTGCTTTCCAAAATAGTACTAGTTGGAGCATCTCTCTGTCCTTGCATCTTTCCATTAACATTTTGGTTCTTTGGACTCTTCTAAATTGAAGATGTTCCAGCCGATTGATTTGAAACTTAACAGGGTGGTAGGAAACCACCTAGGATAGGTTGCTTTTGAAGTTGGTGCCATTTTGAAAAACAACATGGCCGTCATGGCCGCGATCTTGCAATTCTGTTTTTGAACACTAACACAAAGACACTTTATTATATTTTTTCAAGATATTAGCCATTTTGTTGAAAAAAAAAATTCTCCAAAAAGGCACAGTACAGTTTATATTTGTATAAAATTTAATGTAACACACACATTTTGGGAAGTTATTTCATGGTGTTTCTAAATTTAACATACCTAGATTTTTCTTGAATTTCCAGAGTTGGGAGTGGGTTCTGAATACATACACTCAGCCACAGCACTACTTGAAGTGAAATCTGTTTAGTAGGGTTCCCATTTAGGTAGAAATTAGTACCAGGCCCAATTTCACAAAGTTTCCTTTGGAAAGGACCTCGTAAAGTAAAAGTAAGTCAAATTCTATCCGTTGGAAAAGCCACCTGTAATTTAAGATTCACAAAGCCTTCTTTAAATGTTCTCACCGAAGGTGTTCCTTGAAACTTAACATTGGAGCAAAAATTTTTAATTTAAAACATTCCTTGGAGGATATTACTTTAGATTTATTGTAGGTCCTTTGTTTCCCTAAACTTTAAGGGAGTTTCTCTGAAAGTTTTAAGGTGTCCATTAAGGATAGAGGCTTTCTGAAACTGAGTTTTATTAAGGGGTGGGGTGGAGAAATTAAGGGAAAACCTTAAATTTAAGGTGACCTTTATCTTAAGATAGCTTTATGAAACTGGACCCTGGTCCCTGGAAAGTCTTTTTCAAGTGCCTTATCCTCAGTTCCTATTCTCTCCTATTTGGAATTCTTCATTAAATGGAAATAATTTGCTCATCTTTTGAGGATTGGGCTCTACTATTATTCAAAGAATCTTAGTCTAAAATAATCCACAATGATAAGGTATACTACAGTCACTGCTGTGTTGTAAATCTAGAGAGAGTGCAAGTGTAAATCATTGCTGGATGCTATGATACCTAATACTAGCCCAATTTTATTTTTTTCCAGCATTATTTTAATCAGTTTTTCCTTTGGAGCTTATAGTTGGTGTTTAGGAGTGTGATTGTGTAATTGATACTGAAAGTATTAACCCATTTTTTGTCCATGTTTGACCCATTTTTTTTGTCAGTATTAGCCCAGTTTTTTGTTATGTGACTTATTTATGAGTCTTAATCACTTTGTTTCAGTGCATACAACTTTATTCCTCAAAGAAAACACCCAGGGTTTTCAGTGGTGGATGGTTAACAAGTATAATATTTTAATCTCTGGGTTATTATAAGCTCTGTAGTCCTGCAAGTTCACATAATCCTAGTGTAACAGATAAAGCTCAAATTTAAAGAGGTCAAAGGGTACTGAAATTCATCCATTCCTGTGTTGAATCTGATGTTAAGTAAGCTTCTTAATCTAATCTAATGTAATTTGTACTTTTATAGTGCTTAATCTCCATTAATTGATAAACTCCAAGGCACAACTAAACAAAAACAAGGTGAATAGTTGTAAGTCCAATGACATAGCCAGGTCATACCAAAGAAGATGCAGGGGTGATGTGGAGGTCATGGCAGATAGGCTTTTGCATCAATTGCCAAACAGATAAGTTTTGAGCTCTTTCCTGAAGGAGGGAATAGATGTTGCACTGTATACATTATCAGGAAGATCACTCCAAATCTTAGGAACATCAAAAGCAAAATTATGGCCAAAGTGTTTGACTGACTTACAGAGTGAGGAGTGGAAAGGAATAACTGCCAGGTGTTGATGGTCACAGTGACTGCACCTGGTACTGTAGGAGCATCTGCTCAAAGAGAAGGATTGTTCAAAATAGCTAGGAGAACCACTGTGTACTCGGTAGGCCTGGTATCTCGGTATCGAGACCATTTTACTGAAATACCAAGATGAGATTTTAAAACCGCCATTTTGCTTGTCAGCACATATAATGGAAGGAAGACTTAAAATATTACAAACATACCCAAAATCTGAAGAGTTTATAAGCTTTTATTCCGAATTTTCATGCATTTGCACACTAAAAACTGTACTACTGATTACGTTGAGCAGAACTGCCATGTTTTGGTTACGACAATTTATAACTTCAGTCTCGCTTGTCAGCTCATATAATTGAAGGAAAACTTAAAATATTGGGAACAAACAAGAAATCTGTAGAAATTATAAAGTTTTATCTCATATTTTGTGCATTTGGCCACTTTTATTGCGATGCTGTGAAGAGGAAATGTCCATGTTATTTGGGGTGTACTAAAATCATCAGTAAAATGTGGAGTCTCGGAATCGGTACAATTTTGCATTGACGACGTCCGGATGTACACATTTTTGATGTGGACCCATCCCTAGTACTCGGTAAAAAATATACATGGGGAATGCGACATAGTGTATATTTCAAAACAATAATACTGCTATAAATACAAGGTTTATAGATGGCTTCATTGTCAAATTAATGGTATGTAATCATCATCCCAGCAATCTGTTGTGTTTATTTTTTCTAATTGTATAGAACACTTTTAAATACCTCAAATGTCCTGACACAAAGATTTTTATTTTAATCCTTAAGACTTGGCTCACATAAGTTTTAAATAAAGCGCCAGTGTGGATAAAAATGTTTTACATGTGACTTGAATTAATGTGAGTGTTAGAGTAAGAAATCTAAAATTCGCCACATATCTGAAATTCGCCACATGTGAAAATACTAATAAAATAAATGAATTGTGGTGAGATTTGTTGACTGTATAGTAAATTAAGACTTTTTGAACTGAAAAATACCAATTGTTAGACAAAAACATCATTTTCTTCATAAAATTAACTAAGGTTTTAGAGGTGGCGAATTTTAGATTCCTGGCGAATTTTAGATTTCTTACTATACATCAAAGATATCAAAGGAATACTAATGACAAATTGTGTGAAATCTTAAAGGAGAAAGTTTTTTGTTCGACAACAAAATTCAGTTACATTTCAATTTCCTTTCAATTTAAAGGCGTTATCTACAAGACCAAACGCATGGCTTATACCTGGTTCATATAGTTCTGTGATGGCGTCATGAGTTACATACAAGCCAAAAATATTTAACTCGTCTGGGCATGTTTGTGGCTCGATCTATTTTGTATTTTGGTAGTATCCATTAGGTTTCATAAGCCTAAATAAGTCAGGATTCGTGTTTAGCTAAAAAGTGTTCATCACATGGACTTTTGTCTAGCATGTAGGTGACTTTTAAAGAATGCTTTAAAAACCTGCCATGTATACTCATGTGCTAAACTAAATTGTATATGCTGGAGGGATGCGGGGGTGAATTTGTTATATGGGGTGGCTCATTATTAAATGTCCATTACTAACATACAAGGTTCATTTTTAAGCGCTAGCCTCACTGGAGTTCGCGCATCTACAGATCACTTTTTTTTTTTACGTATCACTTTTTTTTTTGGACTTTGATGAAATTTACCTGTGCATTCTGAAGTTCCCTCTCTTGCTCTCCAATACCTAAAAGGACATTTGCCTTTTGCCCATATATATGTCCTTGCATTGGACTTTCAGAAATTGTGGCCAGATTGATGACTATTGGTCTGCTCACTGAAGTTAAGAGGCAATGGGCTATGTTAGTACTTGTATCGGTGACCGTCTCAGTTCAGGACTAGCTGTGGGATGTATCTAAGTTGGAATTTCTGTCACGAGACTTTCGTAAATTCTAGTGCACTACTGGTGTCTCTAATGGCTTTGCGCTCGCGCTAGGGGACCAAAACACCTTTTGGCCTTGTTTAGCAATAAGATCTAGATCATGAAGCAAAATTCAAATACCAGTTGTTACAACCACACGGAACTGTGTGAACAGGCCTTTAGGCTTTAGCTAATTTGGCAGTGCAGTAGAAATGGTAGTGAGCTGGATTCCAACCCACTGCTATAGTGGTGAGATTGGAGTGATTAAATACCAAACTTGTTAGCCACTCATTTACTGAGGCCTTAGTGTACATACACATGTATGCGACTTATGACATCCTATAGCCAATTTGCGATAGCAATATTTTTCTCTACCGTCTCAATATTTTATCAGTATACATCTAAATTTACTTGTCATCTGATTTTTTTCCCTTCCAGAGCAAAAAAAAAATCGCCATCGCAAATCAGATGTTGGGTATCGCACATCAGAGTCTGACACATGTAACCAAACATAAATCAGAAGGAGAGAAAAAATTGCTGTCGCAAATCGGAGGTCGGATGTTGTGAGCCACATTCATGTGTAGTTATACTTAAAGAACAATTCAGGCCAAATTCAATAAGTCTATAGCTGACAATATCCAGATAATATTTTACGGAGACAAAAATGGAACACAGCCCAGATACAGGACAGGGAAAATTGATTCTTGGGCCATTTTTAACATGATTTCATGGCCACTTTTGACTTAATAAATCACTCCTTTGAGTATATTCTGATTGATCTTTTGTTTATATTAAGAAAAGAAAAATCAGCACAAAATTATCTGAAGTAGTCAGTCTGCTCTTTCTCTCTTTTCGTGGTTTTTGGGATGTAGCTGTAATATATTCTGATACACTATTTTGAGATATTTAAGTGTCTTGTAAATTCATCTGTTGGTGTTTTCTGAATTATTAGACCATCTACTTTACTTTTGTTAAAGACATTGTGTGACTATAACATTTCTAGTTCTATAAAATGACTTGAAAAAAGGCTGTTGCTGAAAGGTATAAATGAAATAAGCCTAAAAACAAAAAGGTAATTAAACTTGCAAAAAGCAGTATCACATTAGAACTCTCTGTAGTTGTATATCTAGGGATTGCAAATACTGTAGAAGTTCGAATTTTCACTTGGCATTTATTTCAGCTATTTTAGCTAATGATTTAGAATAGTGAAAATTAATTCCTGGTAAATTTTAAATCTGTATCAACTGTTAATACCTCATGAAAACAAACTACCCATTTATGAAAATTAATTCTAGTGAATTATTTTTTAATAATGAAGAATTTTTTTAAATAATAATGAAGAGGTAATGAAATTTTCTTCTAGCTAATTTTTTTTTGAAGGTCTTATTGTTGTAAATAGGATTCTTATCTAATTAATGTACAATAAAGAACATATACTTACATTGAGTCTAGCTACATTCTGTGTTGTGATTATACTCATAAAGGTATGGTAATTATATTAATTGCAGTCAGGTGCAAAAGATAATTGTATTTTCCTTCATTTCCTTGTAAAATGAATGAAATATAAATGTTGTGGAACTCCTCTTTGAAAGTAATTTAGATCTGACACTGATAAAACAACATCAGGATTTATTATTAAGAGTTGCCAACTAACTCTATATAACGTCATTGTTAAAAATTTATATCTTGGTGTTCTTAATAGTACATTTTTGTAATCATTATACACTCTTGTGAACAATTATTGCCAAAAGCAGTTTTATTGTGTCCACCAGATAGCATCCGGTGGATACTCTGGATTTCACTTTGTTAAGCCGCCGCAGTGTGTAGGGAGATTTCACTGTTACCGCTCTAACGAAAAATATTATAGCTAGCCTTCTCGAATTTGCCAGATATATTCATAACCATAAAATCTTGCCTGAGAATATTTTGGCCTCATTTTAAAAAACAAGATGGCCACCACGGGCATTTTTTCGACTTTCAGCAAGGAGTTTTGTTAGCTCTTTAGAGCAAAGGGTATTATAGGTAGAGGTCTCAAATTCGCAGGATTTGTTCATACTTACAAAATCTTGACTGGGAATATTTTTGGCCTCATTTTGAAAAACAAGATGACGGCCATGGGTGTTTCTTTGTCACTCATGAAAAGTGCTTTTATCTCGCTTATTATTGGTCCTAGAGGTTTGCAGTGTGAAACCAACCTTTAGGAAATCATGGGCTAGGAATCTTCTGATATGGTCAGATTTGACCTTGGGCCCCTCCTTCAAGGTCAAATGAGGATAGCCAAATTTAAAAAGTGCTCATAATTCGCTCATTATTGGTCCTAGAGGTTTGTAGTGTGACACCAACCTGTAGGAAATCATGGGCCAGCAATCTTCTGATATTATTATGTCTACCCCACTGGGGGGTGGACATATTATTTTTGCTTTTTCCGGCGTCCGGCGTCCCACTTGGTTTCCAGACATTTTAGGCAACAGTTCTTATCCTATCTTTACCAAATTTGGCATGCAGGTTTATTGGGTTAATAGCTTGTACGGGATTGCTTTTGGTGATGATAGCTCTATAGCTAACTGAGTAATAGCTACTTTGCTACTTTTGAGTATCTCTTTGGTTTCCAGACATTTTGAGGAATGCTATTAAGCCTAGCTTTTAGAAATTTGGTATGGAGGTTCATTGGGTTAATAGGTTGTATGGGATTGCTTTTGGGGGGAATTGCTTCATAGATGAGTGAGTAATTAATTAAATAAATGAGTAATTGGCTATTTTGAATACTGAAAAAGGCAAATGTGCTCATATCTCCTAAACTGTGCGAGATTTCGTCGAAATTTTCGACCCCCAGGGTATCTAAGGAATGTACTCTTTGCAATTTTCAAAAAATTTTCCCCTCCCCAAAAATGGCGGCCATTTTGAATTTTCGAATTTTTTCCAAAAATGGCAAAACACAAATTTGCTTCTATCTCCTTAACCGTGCGAGATAGAGAGATTTCGTTGAAATTTTCAATCCACAGGGTATCTAATAAATGTACTCCCTGCAATTTTCAAAAAATTTTCCCCTCCCCAAAAATGGCGGCCATTTTGAATTTTCGAAATTTTGCCAAAAATGGCAAAACACAAATTTGCTTCTATCTCCTTAAATTTTCGACCCACAGGGTATCTAAGGAATGTACTCTTTGCAATTTTCAAAAAATTTTCCCCTCCCCAAAAATGGCGGCCATTTTGAATTTTCGAATTTTTGCCAAAAATGGCAAAACACAAATTTGCTTCTATCTCCTTAACCGTGCGAGATAGAGCGATTTTGTCGAAATTTTCGACCCACAGGGTATCTAAAGAATGTACTCAGCAATTTTCAAAAAAATTTTCCCCTTCTCAAAATTGGTGGCCATTTTGAATTTTTGAATTTTTGCAAAAAATGGCAAAACACAAATTTGCTTCTATCTCCTTAACCATGCGAGATAGAGAGATTTCGTCAAAATTTTCGACCCACAGGGTATTTGAGCATTGTAGTCTTGGCAATTTAAAAAAAAATTTTCCCCTTCTCAAAAATGGCGGCCATTTTGAATTTTTGCCAAAAATGGCAAAACACGGATTTGTTTCTATCTCCCTAACCGTGTGACACAGAGCGATTTCGTCGAAATTTTCGACCCACAGGGTATCCGAGCAATGTACTCTTGGCAATTTCAAAAAATTTTCCCCTCCCCAAAAATGGCAGCCATTTTAAATTTTCGAATGTTTGCCAAAAATGGCAAAACACGAATTTGCTTCTATCTCCTTAACCGTGCGAGATAGAGCAATTGGGTCGAAATTATCAAGCAACAGGGTATCTGGCCAATGCACTCTTGGCAATTTTCAAAAAATTTTCCCCTCCCCAAAAATGGCGGCCATTTTGAATTTTCGAATTTTCCCCAAAAATGGCAAATCACAAAATTACTTCTATCTCCTTAACTGTGTGAGATAGAGCGATTTTGTCGAAATTTTCGACCCACAGGGTATCTGAGCAATGTACTCTTGGCAATTTTCAAAAATTTTCCTCTTCCCACATATGGCGGCCATTTTGAATTTTCAAATTTTTGCCCAAAATGGCAAAACACAAAATTGCTTCTATCTCCTTAACCGTGTAAGATAAAGGGATTTCGTCGAAATTTTCGACCCACAGGGTATCTAAGAAATGTACTCTTGGCAATTTTCAAAAAATTTTCCCCTCCCCAAAAATGGCGGCCATTTTGAATTTTCGAATTTTTGCCCAAAATGAAAAAACACAAATTGGCCTTAACCGTGCAAAATAGAGTTATTTTGTTGAAATTTTCCACCCATAGAGTATCTAAGAAATGTACTCTTGGCAATTTTCAAAAAAATTTTCTTTTCCCAAAAATGGCGGCCATTTTGAATTTTCAAATTTTTGCCAAAAATAGAAAAACAGAAATTTGCTTCTATCTTCTTAACCGTGCAAGATAGAGTGATTTCGTCAAAATTTTCGACCCAACCAATGCAAAAAGGCATGAAGCTGAAATAATTTACATGTACACTAATAAATATTTAAGCATCATTGATATATTTTACAAATGAAACAGGGTCTTGTAAGACTACTGTACAATTTTGGCAAAAGGTTCATGGGGTGGACATTACACATGATAATGTGTGTTCTTCTATGCTATCCTCTTTCTATTCATATGTCGCAGCTACTATCAACAGGGCGTCCTATTTCTAGTTAGATTTGACCTTTGGCCCCTCCTTCAAGGTCAAAGGAGGATGCATCCTTGTTCTAGTTGTCTGTGTTTTGTTTGAATATTCTTTATTATATCCCCGGACGAAAGTCAGGGATACTTAGGATTCAGTACGGTCACACCGCCGCCACTGCCACAGAGATATCCTTTCGGACGCAATAACTTAAAAAATATTTTAGTTAGACCTTTCAAATTTGGTATGTGGGTATATATGGGCAATGTCACAAACGCTATTGTTTTGTGACCTTGACCTTCAATTTCAAGGTCACAGGTGGCCTCTCAAAGGTCCGATTTTGGCCATTTTTACCCCACAGCCCTTAAGGGCTGTCGGGGTATTGTTTTCACCCATGGGATCCGGATGGGCAGGCGAGTGGCAGGAGAAAGTTTGTCCGGCCTGTATCTCAGAAGCCGTAAGGTGTAGGAAGTTCATACTTTTTAGGGACATTGGTTAGGGGGTGTAGGTGTGCAACATCATGGTCTGACATTGATTTGTCCTTTGACCTTGATGTAGTGACCTTTACCTATAAAAGCTTGTCCGGGCTATATCTCGGAAACCATAAGGTGTAGGAAGTTGATACTTGGTAGGGACATTGGTTAGGGTTTGTAGGTGTGCATCATCGTGGTGTGACCTTGATTTGACCTTTGACCTTGCTGTAGTGACCTTTACCTATAAAATCTTGTCCAGGCTATATCTCGGAAACCTTAAGGTGTAGGAAGTTGATACTGGGTAGGGACATTGGCTAGGGTGTGTAGATGTAAAACATCATGGTGTGACCTTGATTTGACCTTTTACCTTGCCATAGTGACCTTGACCTATAATGCCTTGTGTGGGCTATATTTCAAAAACCATAAGGTGTAAGAAGTTGATATTTGGTAGGGACATTGGTCGAGGGTTATAGGTGTGCATCGTCATCAGGTGTGACCTGGACTTGACCTTTGATCTTGCATATCTGATTCTATTTTATATCTCAGGGATATGTGATACTATTTTATCTCTCTTATATCTCTCATATCGTGTTACTTGAATCTTGGTTGTTTTACCTTTGGGAGTCTTTTGATGTAGATTAAGCACTGTTAAAGTCATATTAGAATTCATTAAGAGTTTTACTTTTGCAACTTACCATTGTAACAGATGGTATTGCATTAAGTGAGTCACAGGTTTTGCCCAAACTCCACATATAAGCATGTATTGCCACATCTTTATGTATGGGTAATATTAAAAACATTCAAACCATAATTCGACCATACATAATTGTGATATTTTCATTGACCACTATTCTCCAGTTAAGAAATTTTACAGCTTCATAACTTTTAGTTTACTGAATTGTCTTGTTTTAATACTTAATCTTTACATACAGTGCTCTGAAAGTTTCCCAATTTGTGTACTGTTTCACTACTTCTATATCTCATGGTGTTGAAAAATATTTCCCCAGGCTGTGGGGCACGGGCATCTCTGATGCTATTTTTTCACATTTTGCCCCAGTTCTCATATACAGAAAGTTAGATCATCCTGTGGCTGGTATATATGATACATATATATATGTCCTCTATAAACATTCAGAAATTTGACCTTGAAGCTCTTATTTGAAGGTCATCCACAGACGGCCAAAGTACCTCACCGAGGATTTGGCCTTTTTGGAGATATTTTCACACTTAATGAAAAAAATGTTATAGGTACCCTTCTCAAATTTACAGGATATATTCATAACCATAAAATCTTGCCTGGGAATATTTTTGGCCTCATTTTGAAAAACAAGATGGCTGCCACGGGTGTTTTTCAACTTTCAGAAAGGACTTTTGTTGGCCCTCTAGAGCAAAGGGTATTATAGGTAGAGATCTCAAATTTGCAGGATATATTCATAACCATAAAATCTTGCCTGGGAATATTTTTGGCCTCATTTTGAAAAACAAGATGGCCGCCACGGGTGTTTTTCAACTTTCAGAAAGGACTTTTGTTGGCCCTCTAGAGCAAAGGGTATTATAGGTAGAGATCTCAAATTTGCAGGATATATTCCCCATTGCAAATTCTTAACTGGGAATATTTTTGGCCTCATTTTGAAACACAAGATGGCTGCACCGGGCGTTCATCAGTTATGAACAGTGCTTGTATTATTGGTCCTAGAGGCTTGGTATGTCAAGCCAACCTATAGGAAATCATGGGCTGGCAATCTTTTGATGTAGTCAGATTTGATCTTGGACCCCTCCTTCAAGGTCAAACGAGGATAGCAAAATCTAAAAGTGCTCATAAATTGCTTTTTCTTGATCCTAGAGGTTTGTAATGTGAAACCATCCTGTAGGAAATCAAGGGCTTGGAATCTTTTGATGTGAACTGATTTGACCTTTGGCCCCTCCTTCAAGGTCAAATGAGGATATCCAAAATTAAAAGTGCTTATAACTTGCTTATTCTTTTATTTTTTTTTATTTTTTTTTTTAAAAGACATCACAATCACAGTATACAATTTCACAAAAAGCAAGAAACTTCAAACAACATAGTACAGTATCACAGTGGGTATCACTTAAAATATTGCAATTTAAAAGGTTACATTAACTTTCAACAAGAGAACAATGCAATAAAGCTACTCCAAGTATTTGTAAATTTGCCATGTTTGAATTCCAATTTAGCAACATATTCCTGCTCAAGATATATTCTATTTAAATATTCACAGAAATTCCCAACAAACAAAATGCCAGTTGACCTTGAGATTTTGAAAATAAAAAACTTTGCGGTTAGATAGATTACATTAACTGGAAAATTTGATACATTTTTTGAAAGATCTCCTAAAATTATGCTACATGCATTCACAGGCAAGTTTAACCCAATTTTTGATTTAATTAATGTACTTACTTCAGACCAGAATCTTCTTACAAAAACACACCTAAAAGATGTATTATGGTTTCATTTTTCTGTTTACAAAAGTTACAGATACCATCAATACGTCGCTTAATTTTGAAAAGATAATCATTTGTTCCAAGAATTCTGTATAGCACTCTATATTGCATCCATATTATGTCATTATTCTTTATAGTTTTGAAACAGATCCGGAATATTAGATTCCATTTGTCCTTTGATATATTGATATGCAAAGCTTCTTCCCAAAAAGAGTAATTCAAAAAAAGGTTCCCTGGGTCATCTTTATTGAGGATCCTATAGAAATCTTTACTTCCTTTCTTTGACTTTTGTAAAACTTTTATTTGATTTGGAAGGAGGGGTTTTTGATGCCTTGTACATTTCTCCTTCAGTTTTGCCATGTATATATTTACACAAGTAGTAACTCGGTGATATTCTAAAAAATTGGTTTTGATATTATATGTCTTTTTCATGATATTTTGAGACAGAAAGTCACCACTTTCATAAATTAAGTCGCCAGTTGATACGATGCCTTTGTTGGACCAATTCGGTAAAAAAAGTTGAAGCTTGGACACCTTGGGATTATTCCAGAGGGAATCACTTAAAGCATCATTTGTGTTATTAATTGGAATACTGCCTATCAGGCGACTCCAATAATTTAGCGTTTGAGCCCAAAAATTATTATTTGTTTGTTTAGATAAATATGAAGCATAGCTTGATCCAAGCATGAGAAGTTTTTTATAGATCCAAGGTAATGTTCTGCAACTTTTAACCAAGGTGTGTCGCAGCTGGAATAGATTCTGCGTATCCAAGTTATTTTAAGTGCACAGTCAAAGTTATTTAATTCTATCATATTTAAGCCACCATCACAGCACTGTTTTGTCAAAATTGTCCTTTTCACTTTGTCTGGCTTACCATTCCAAATGAATTTATAAAAAAGTGTTTCTATTTTTTTGAAAATATCTTTTCCTGGTGATGGTATTGACAGAAATAGGTGAATGAGCTTTGACAAGGCTAATGTTTTTATGACTGCTATTTTTCCAAGTGGTGTAAGGTGTCTTTTGCTCCAAACATGAAAAAGTCCTTCCAGGCTTTGAATCACTGGTGTATAATTTAAGTTTACAATAGAACCGAGATCTACTGAAAAATTGAGACCCAAGAGAGTGAAAGTGGTGGCTCCCCAGTCCAAATTCTTCCCAATGTCCATTTTGTCACAAGGAGTATCATTTTTTTCCAATCCAAATCAGCTTGGTTTTTTCAGTATTTATCTGAAGTCCAGATATAGAGCCAAAGACCTCAAGGACATTTAAGGCAGCTATTAGGGATTCTTTGCTTCCATCTAAGATCAAGGTTGTATCGTCAGCAAACTGTGTGATCTTATGTTCTATGCCATTTACATATATGCCTTTCATTTTTTTTTCATTTATTATTAATAGAAACATAACTTGAGCACAGATGATAAATAAATAAGGTGATATTGGATCACCCTGTCTGCATCCACGTTCAATATCAAAGAAATCTGAAAGTACACCACATTGAAGAACAGCAGCTTTTACACTGGTGTTAAGAACCTTAACCCATTGACAAAAGCCTTTTTTAAATCCAATCAAATTTAAGGCAGAATGTAGAAACTTCCAAGAAACAGAATCAAAGGCTTTCTGGAAGTCAATTAGCATTAAAAGGCCAGGGAGGTAAAACTTGCTTATTCTTGTTCCTAGAGGTCACATCAACCTATAGGAAATAATCGGCTAAAAATCTTTTGATGTGGTCAGATTTCACCTTGGGTTCCTCCTTCAAGGTTAAGTGATGTTGATTGGCTTTGGTGAGTTTTCTTTCTGGTGGATACAATTTGCATCGGTTCACCGATGCGCTAGGTCTAGTTATTGGCTGTATAACTTACTGGTTCATGTTGATTATCTCTAGATGGCCCGCTGGACAGGAGATTATGTATGGCATAGGTCCATAGCTAAGTGAGTAATAGCACTGGTAGCTACTTTGAGTAAAGTTATATTATAACTCAAAAATGACTACATTTACAACATTTTGGTAAAATATGTTGCACAGCTACTTTCTGCATGCCTACAAGGTGGTAACTTTTTCAGAGGTCTGTCTCAATAGCTACATGAGTAAAATATATATGTAGTTTTTAACCATAACCAAAATGAGTAAATGATATTTTTCTTCATAACTGCTAGAGTTACAAAAATTTTGTCAAATATGTTGTTCAGCTACTTTTTGATGCACAGTGTCATGGCAAATTTTTATAACTGTAGGTCCATAGCTAACTGAGTAATAGCTACCTTGACAGTTCACCATTGAGTAAATCACTTATATCTGCAAACCTATTAAATTTAGAGGGTTTTTGTCAAATATGTTGGTCATGTACTTGTAAAAGTACTCTGTCATGGCAAATTTTCAGAGCTCTAGGTCCATAGCTAACTGAGTAATAGCTGCTTTGACAGTTCACCATTGAGTAAGTCACTTATAGCTGGAAATCTGTTGCACGTATCCTTACCAAAGTTTCAATATCTCTTCCCTGCTATGAAATCTTGCCTGGCTAACATTTGGTCCAGTTTTTCAATTTGGTTTGTTGCTATGGCAACAAATTTGAAAATCTGAGGTGACCAAACGTAAAGGAGCATATAATCTCCCTTATTATATCCCCAGACGAAAGTCGGGGATATATTGGATTCAGGTCCGTCGCGCCGCCGCCGTCGCCGCCGTAGAAATTTCCTTGTGGACGCGATAACTCAAAAACCAATTAATATTTTTTTTTCAAACTTGGTACACATGTTAAGGATGCCCAAAGGAAGATCCCTATTTTAAGGTGACCTTAAACTCCAAATAATAAAGAACTTATGGCCACCTTAAGGTCAGAAATTGCACTTTTGACCACTTAGAGCCCTCTAGGTCACAAACTATGAGGCGTATCTGGCTTAAATTTTACCTGAGAACACATTAATATATTCTTAGTACATGTGCCGAAAATCAAGACTTTAAGTTGAGGAGAAAATTGTGTTTGGGGCCCATAAAGACCCCACTTAGGACTTTTTTCCTACATTTTTAACATATTTTGCCCTATAATTTGGAAGTGGTAATTCTGATGAGTCTCAAACTGCTCTAGGTGTAACTCTTATATGTAATCCATGTCTGTGAAAAATTTAAAGGCTGTAGGTTTACCTGTTAGGCCGACTTGAGGTCTCAAAATTGCCCACAGAGACCCAATTTATGGACTTTTTGCCACCTTCAAGCACTGTAGCTTTCAAACAATGTCTCTCATCTAAGTGAAATATCATCTGAGAATATATCAATATGTTTTTCTTGTATGTACTCCAAAATTTAGGCCTTTAATAGACATTTAACCCATGTATGAGGACCATAAATCCCCACCCGAGTGACCCTTTTTAGACATTTTTCACATATTTTGCTCTGTAACTTGGAAATGGTAAGTCTGAGAAGTTTCAAACTGTATTAGATACATATTCAATGTGTAATCTTAGTATGTGACAAATTTTAAGTCTGAAGCTTTAATTTGAAGGCCACATTGAGGTCTCTGACGGGCTCCCAAAGACCCAGTATTTGGACTTTTTGCCACCTTTAAGCCCTGTGACTGTTAAACTATGTGACTGATAGGGCTGAAATCTCATCTGGGAATACATTATTATGTTCTTTTTACATGTGCCAAAAATCATGGCTTCAAGTAGACATTTTAACTGTGTATGAGGACCATAAACACCCACCCCAGTGACCCTTTTAAGACATTTTTCACATATTTTGCTCTGTAACTTGGAAATGGTAAGTCTGAGAAGTTTCAAACTTTATTAGATATATATTCTATGTATAATCTTAGTATGTGACAGATTATAAATCTGAAGCTTTAATTTGAAGGCCACATCGAGATCTCTAAAAGGCCCACAGAGACCCAATATTTGGACTTTTTGCCACCTTTAAGCCCTGTGACTGTTAAACTATGTGATTGATGGAGCTGAAATCCCATCTGGGAATGCATTATTATGTCCTTTCTACATGTGCCGAAAATCAAGGCTTTTAGTAGACATTTAACCTGTGTATGAGGGCCATAAACACTCACCCAAGTGACCTTTTTTGAAATTTTTTTCCGTATTTTGCCCTGTTATTTGGAAATGCTTAGTGTGACAGGTCTTAAACTGTACTATATAGAATTTTTTTTTGTTATGTTTGTCCCCCCAAAAGTTTCAGCTCTGTAGTTTAATTGCTAAGGTCTCTTTAACAATTGTAAAATGCCCACAGAGACCCAGTTTATGGATATTATACCACTTTAAAGCCCTGTAACTGTCGAACTATGTGGGTCATAGAGCTGAAATCTTTGAATTTTTCAAAGGAAGTGCCTGTCTATTTAAATTTTTATTAATAATGTTATGGCTATCTTAGGCTTTTAAGTACTTATTTTTGTGTGTTATCTCTCTGCTTGCTGAGTTTTTAACTTTTTAAAATGAAACTGGTTAAACATATTCAAGTAGGCAAAATGGACACTGTTATTTTCTGGTGAGCTATAAGTCCAATATTAATGAAATTATACCCTTATGTAGTAAAAATAGGGGATTTTTAACCCTCAACTAGCCCAGTTTTATTCAGTTTGCCTCAGTTAATTTTGACACAGTTCCTACAGTTACTAACTCATTTCAGTTGATAATCACATTCTTAAAATTCTCAATTCTGACTTATTATTATAAATCTGTTCTTGTGGTTTGATAATTTATATTTAATTCTGGAGGTATATAATTTTCCTGTTGGACATTCCTTATTTATATATTTGATTTTATTTTAGTGATAAGATTAACTGAGCTTTTTGTATTTGATTACCCCTTTTGTTTGTTTACCATTTGTGCTGTATTTAGTCCCATCCCCCATCCACCTCTGGGACCTCCAGCTATTGAGTGACACTAAATAAACAAAGGTATTGAATGATATCAAATGAGAAACAAAGAACCAGACTTTTCAGTGGGGTTGCAGATCTTCTGTAACAGTGAGAGAGGTGTGGAGAAGGGGAGAGGGGTGGGGTGGGGTTGGGAGATGGGGTTTGCTTCATTATCTAATAAGACAAAGGGGAGTCAGAACTGAGATTGTGTCACATATTTAGGTTGCATATAATATGGACCACATATATAGGAATTGAGGAAATGAATAACTGAAAAACAATGCAAATTTTAAAAATAATATAATAAAATAATAATATAAATAATATATAATTTTTAAATAATATTTTATTTGTGAACAAATATAGAAACAGATATGCGCTTTTGGGATTATTAATCATTTAAATACTTTGAAAATAGGTTCAGAGTCACCCTTTGCAGGAAGATTGAAAAGTATGATGAGTTGAGTTAGAAATAATATTTTATTTGTCAAAAAATATAGAAACAGATTTGCTCTTTTGGGATTATTAATTTGGAATGGACATTCAATCATCAATCATTTAAATACTTTGAAAATAGGTTCAGAGTTATCATTGCAGGAAGATTAAAAATATGCTCTGTTGAGTTATGTATTCGGCGTCTGGGGATACACCATCTTCCTTGGGAAGATATAAACTTAGTAGATTGATGTGCTGAAGTTCATATAACTTTTCCCAAGATTTATGGCATACAACAAATGGCTTACATAAAAAATTCCCGATCAAAACCTATGGCATGAGTGATGACCTGTCTGGGGATATGTTGGCGCCGAGTTGGCCCAATCTAGTTATTGGTTGTAGAGGTTTTGGATGTGAAGACAACTTATAGGAAATCATGTGCCCCGAATCTTTTGGTGAGGTCAGATTTGACCTTGGATCCCTCATTCAAGGTCAAATGTGGTACTTGATGCCTATGATGGACTATATCTCCTCTATTATTGGTCATAGAGGTTTTGGATGTGAAGTCAACTTATATGAAATCATGTGCCCCGAATCTTTTGGTGGGGTCAGATATGACATAATTCTCTGTATGTCACGCTTGAACGATGTCCCATCTGGGGATACACTGCGTAGAGATGCAATATCTAGTTGTAACATTGTTTTCGTTGTCCTAAAAGTGTGCACATTAATATTTGTATTGAAATTGAAAGTAATTCAACTGAAAGGGAGAAGAACAGAAACATATAGAAAAAATAATAATATAAAATTTTCCAGAAATCTAAAATTTGCCACCTCTACAGACCTTACTTAATTCTATGAAAATAAATAATGTTTTTGTCCAAAACTTGGTATTTTCAATTCAAAAAGCCCTAGTTTACTATACATTCAACAAGTCTCACCCCAATTCATTTATTTTATTAGTATTTCCACATGTGGCAAATTTCAGATTTGTTACTATATAACAATTATATTCAAAACTAACTGGTATACAGTAGGGATGGGTTTTTGCCACTGGTATCTTGATATTGAGATCATTTCATTAGAATACTGTGACAACACTTAACAGAGGGCATCCTGATTGCCAGCACATTTAATTGTTGGAGAATCTGAAATTAAAAAAAACCCCTAAATCTGAAGAAATTATTAACTTTTATCCGATAATTTTGTATATTTTAAGACTTCTAATGATTTCTAGGAAAGGAACCGCAATGTTTTGTTTTCATGAGCTTCCTGCTTGTGGGCCTGTTTGATTGGGGACCTGCTAAAATGCATGCTTTCAGGAATCCCAGAATCAGAACAGTTTGCCATTGGTGGGATAGCAAAATGGAAATATCCTACCAACCCATCCCTGGTATACAGTAATTAATTTTTGTTAATTCAGAAAAAAATGACCTTATCATAAATATTTTACAGATGACGAGAGTGACCAAAGAGAAATGTCTTGAAATCATCATTAAGTACGAGCCTTCAACAGAAGGAAGAAAACTGGGACAGCTCGGAATTGATGGTAAATATATTTGTGTAAAACAAAGTTTGACATGTTTTGTGCTTGTCACCAATATGGTGAAAACATGACATGCCCTGAACCATAATTTAAAATACCAAACATCTTAACGAGATATTTTAAATTAATAATTCATGTTACTTTTTACCCTGTATGAAGTCAAATTTGTAGGTTTTGTATTGTTTTCATGACATACAGAAAAACTTCTGTTACCCAACCATATAAAGGTAAAGGGAAGATCATCTACAGGCCACATGGCCTGTATGGCTGGTGCTTATTTCCAGCTTCTTTGGCATGAAGGGACTCGGAGTGTTTCTATTCCACTGAACAGGATTCCAATTTTGGTACCCACTTGTATTCCTGGGTGAAAAAGGGTGCACATGAATGAAGTACCTTGTCCAAGGGTAAAATCTCATGATTCAACTGAGGATTGAACCCCAGATCTTCTGCTCTATAGTCCAGCACTCTAGGCACAAGGCCACAGTTGTTCGACCATGCTTGTAGATTAAACTTTGCTGTTGGATAATATTAGAAAAAAAATCTCACAAAGAAAATAAAAGAGGAGGAAATAAGATAAAATTGCAAGAGTTTAAATGAGTTCATAAAACTTAATATATGGATAATAGGATCTCAGATGATGGAGGTTATAGTGTAATAACCACAGAGAAAAAGTTGAAAATATTGACATTTTCAGTTACTGACTCTTAAATATTAATTATTTTTGCTTTTTCCGGCATCCGGCGTCCGGACGCTTGGTTTCCGCTCATTTGAAGGAAAAGTATTTATCCTATCTTTACCAAATTTGGTATGGGTGTTTATTGGGTTAATAGCTTGCATGGGATTGCTTTTGGTGAAGATAGCTCTATAGCTAACTGAGTAATAGCTACTTAGCTACTTTTGTGTACTTCTTTTGTTTCCGGGCATTTTAAGGAAAAATATTTGACATATCTTTACCAAATTTAGTATGAGCATTACTTAGGTCGATAGCTTGCTTGGGATTGCTTTTAGTGATAATAGCTATATAACTGACTGAGTAATAGCTACTTAGCTACTTTGCCAAAAATGGAAAAACACAAATTAGCTTCTATCTCCTTAACCGAGCGATTTTGTCGAAATTTTCGACCCACAGGGTATCTGAGAAATGTACTCTTGACAATTTTCAAAACATTTTCCCCTCCCCAAAAATGGCAGCCATTTTGAATTTTTGCCAAAAATGGAAAAACACAAATTTGCTTCTATCTCCTTAACCGTGCGAGATACAGCGATTTCGATGAAATATTCGACTCACAGGCTATCTGAAAAATGTTACTCTTTGCAATTTTCAAAAAAATTCCCCCTACCCAAAAATGGCGGCCATTTTGAAGTTTTGCCAAAAATGGAAAAACACAAATTTGCCTCTGTCTCCTTAACTGTGCGAGATAGAGCGATTTCGTCGAAATATTCGACTCACAGGCTATCTGAAAAATGTTACTCTTGGCAATTTTCAAAAAAATTTCCCCTCCCAAAAAATGGCGGCCATTTTTAATTTTTGAATTTTTGCTAAAAATGGCAAAACACAAATTTGCTTCTATCTCCTTAACCGTGCGAGATAGAGCGATTTCGTCGAAATTTTTGACCCTCAGGGTATCTAACCAACGTACCATTGGCAATTTTCAAAAAAATTTCCCCTCCCCAAAAATGGCGGCCATTTTGAATTTTCGAATTTTTGCCAAAAATGGCAAAACACAAATTTGCTTCTATCTCCTTAACCGTGCGAGATAGAGCGATTTCGTCCAAATTTTTGGCCCACAGGGTATATATTCATGATACTCTGCTCAATTTTCAAAAAATTTTCCTCTCCCCAAAAATGGCAAAACACAAATTTGCTTCTATCTCCCGTGCGAGTTAGAGCGATTTCGTCGAAATTTTCGACTCACCGGGTATCTGAGCAGGGTAAAACCAATGCAAAAAGGCATGAAGCTGAAATAATTTACATGTATACTAATAAATATTTAAACATCATTGATATATTTTACAAATGAAACAGGGTCTTGTAAGACTACTGTACAATTTTTGCAAAAGGTTCATGGGGTGGACATTACACATGAAAATGTATGTTCTTCTATGCTATCCTGTTTCTATTCATATGTCACAGCTGCTATCAGCAGGGCGTCCTATTTCTAGTTTTTTTTTTTGTTTTTTGATTTTTTTTTTTGGGAGGGGGAGGTTATTGGTACAGTACCGAAAAGAATACTAGAATACCTGTTTTACCATCTGCAAGGTTTCTTCTTTTCTACCACACATTAATTAACACAACCCCACAGATAACTACCTCAGCAAAGGTCAAGTCCCATCAACTTATCCCTTGACCAGCTTAATGCAAAATAATTGCACTGGATTTAGCTGCTGAGTGGAGATAATTGGACAGTCTGAATGTCTTATACTGTAGGGATATTCACACAGGGAATTTCGTGGCTTAGAAACATTTTTGCTCAGACAATAATTTTCCTCAAAATGAAATGAAAAATTTCTTTTCTTTTTTTCTTTTCTTTTTTGCTTCAAAAATGAGTCTCTCCATAACCAGGACTCATGGCAAATACTGTTTTACTCAACAGGGTACTACTACATGTGTAATTTCATATTGGATTACTGTTAATACTCACAGCTCTGTGTGTGGTACATGTGTTATAGTAACGTTGAAAATCCATTTGGCCAGGAGTGATTTCAGTTTAATGGGTTCATTGCAGGAGAAAAACATAAACATTTAAAGTCAATACAAATGAAACAGTTAATTGTCAAAATTACTTCTTCTGGGGATCTGTAGTCATGCATGAAAAAGTAATTTGAACTTTCCAAGTACTTTGTGTGTAATTGTCTGGGTTTTTCAAAATGTAAAATCTGGCCTCAGAATGAAACCATGAATTGTAAAACTCTTGTATAACCTCTATTATTCGATCTATTATCTGAATGATCTATTTTATTAACTAATTTCTGTCCTCCCAAGTTTGTATTTTGGTGTTATTTTCTATATTATATTTACCAAGGTATTATCTTTTATAATTTATGAACCTTCTGTTATCTGAACACAAACTAGTTCTCCCAGCATGGTCGGATGATGGAGGTTGTACTATATGTGTTTGATGTCATCAAAATCCTTTATCAGTGTTTCCAGAGAGTACCCGTGTATGGCCTTAGGCTCATTTACATGCCTTAGGTCTGATAAAGAATTATATAGAACTCATCATATAGCAGTTTTATATAGCAGTTAAGTAGTTCCTTGTTCTCAGAATTGCTCGAGGTTTCTGTCAGGCATTTTTTTTTTTTTTTTTTACAAAACATACCTACTGAAAGGTGTAAATTATCCAGATTAAATAAAGCCATTAATTTTGAATACATGGGATAATAAAAAGGTATTACTGATAGTGTTGTGGTTGAATGCGAATTTTAGAACCGGTTTCCGAAAACGAGAATTCGGCGAAAAAACGGGTACGTTTGATTTATACGCGAAGAAATAACTTTTCAACCACGTACATGAGCTTTAACTCGTATATAAATACAAAGAACCAGAAGGGGCTTTTTGAAGACTGTCAAGGATAAAATGTGTGATATATCAATAGAATATTATAAAATACTGTGAAATATTTGTTGCAGTTCAATATTTTGGTAAACTTAAGGTAAAATAACGAAATATGTGATGAAACCGGTTTTGGAGCAGTTTGAATTTCCAGTGGCAAATCATGCCATAGTTTTTGAGCATCATATGAGAAACAATTATTGAAATGAACTTTTCATTTATGAATTGACTATAATGGTTGTAAAATATTTTTCACCTTTTCGTTCAGGTTAGAGAAGGTTTGTATCTTGAGTGCATTATATCAGATTAGTTGACTGTGTATAGTGTTTAGAGAGAGAGAGGAAACTGAAAAACTATAACTCAGGGAATTGTTCGATTGAAATTTATTAACCTAGTAGTACTTGAATATTGCAATGGATAATTACGAAACATACAACAGCATTCATAAGTTCAGCATAGATTTCTGATTAAAAAAAGAAACATAAGTTGATTGTCTATAAGTTTCAAACCAAGATTACATTAAGCACGGGTTTATAAATCTGTATAGAAATAGAATCAAAGATGTAAAGATTAAGCCATAACAGCAAAAAGCAGGTACTAAAGATATAGAGGTTATATCAGAGTATTCCTTTAGGGGGTTGAAATAATTAGTAGTTAAGAATTACCGACAGATTCAATATTAGAAAAAAAAACGAAATCAAAAACCAAAGAAATAGTAACCAAAAAACAACCTTTGTATTGTCAGAATGGTGTAGAAGACAAGAAATTTTTATACTGATTATCAAGCTGCTTTTAGTTTCAAAGGAAACCTGGTTTTATCACTGGCAATACCATTGACGTGATACTGAGGTCATTTTCCTAATCAAAGTGGATATTTACTGTAAGAAGGGCGATTATTGCCACAGTGTGTGAAATTAGCCACTAAAGGAAGACCCACTAACATTATTATGCTTAGAGTTTTTTACCCCACAGCCCTTAAGGGCTGTCGGGGTATTGTTTTCACCCATGGTGTCCGGATCGATGGGCGGGCGTCCTGGCGGGCAGGCGGGAGGGCGGGCGGCTGGAAAAAGTTTGTCCGGGCTGTATCATAGAAACCGTAAGGTGTAGGAAGTTGATATTTGGTAGGGACATTTGTTAGGGGTGTGTAGGTGTGCAACGTCATGGTGTGACCTTGATTTGACCTTTGACCTTGCCGTAGTGACCTTGACCTATAAATCTTGTTGCACCTTTGGGTCTGTCTTTTGATGCAGATTAAGCACTGTTAAAGTCATATTAGAATTCATTAAGAATTTTACTTTTACTACTTCCCATTGTAACCGATGGAATTTCATCAAGTGAGCCACAGATTTTGCTCGAACACCACACATAAACATTCATTGAATGTATTACCACTTCTGTATACATGGTAATATTCAAAACATCAAAACAGTAAAGAGTGTCAGAATGTTTAGTTTACTGATTTATGCTGTCCTCTTGTTATTGAATTGACTTGTTTTAATACTTCATATTTACATGCATTATTTTTCTCTTAGACATTATTTTGTCTATTTAAACATTGTTTGGACCTTTTTATAACTGACAGTGCTCTGAAAGTATCCTGAACTTTGTACTGATACAGTACTTCTATATCTCATGGTGTTAAAAATATTTCCCTAGGCTGTGGGGTACAGGCATCTCTGATGCTATTTTTTATCAAACTTAATGTATCATCAGCATAAAACCATGTATTGCAAACACACTTTTAATTGAAATTGGAAAAAAATATTATTGGTCAAAATTTCTATTGTACATGAAATTTTTCTTGAGCAAATTGCTAAATTCTAGGAAAATTCTTATTCCAAGAATAAGTGTTTGTGACTTTGGCTTCATATAGACTTAAGGGTTGAAGGCATGGTTTTGTCAGCGGCAAATTTCATAGACTGTAGAGAATTTTATGTTTCTTGCTTCCTTCTCCCCATAGCCCCTCCTCCCCCCACCCACCCAAAGCTCCCAATTGGTCTTGAAATGATGAGGGGGAAAATGTGCTATCTTGTGTTAAAAAGAAAAAGCGACAGAAGAGTTTGCAGTAATTTTCTCAGTTTGTAGTCACGCCATTTTTCTTTCATAGGTTGAAAGATACAGCTTGGCGTGTACTGCTTTAAAAGATTTTTAAGAAATTGAAACTAAAATTCAAGAGCTCTTCAGATATAGTAATGTAACAAAGTATGGGCTAAACGTGCGACACTTATTAAAGCCAGAGCACTCGAAGAGCACACACCTCCTCCAAGGCAAAACACCTCCGATATTGCTTAGGAGTGCATTGGTAAAAAATCCTTTAAAAGATTCCTAGATCCAGATAGTGATCCGGATCATGGCCAAAAACCTAATCATGTGTTTCATATTCACTTTTTGTGTACCCTCCTCTGAGCAGGTAAAAATTGTGTTTGTAAGTCTCATATGATTGAAACTGAAAAATCAAGAGGCAGTGAACTCTTGGCATATAGTGATGCCAGAAATGATTGACCTAATGGGATTTATCATAAAATGATGCCTGTTTTGTAAATAACAGAAAAATTGAAAATGAGAATCAAGAGGCTAAAATCTTATGATATAACAATGCCAGACATAGCTAACCTTCTGACATTTATAATTTTGTCAGAATTTTTTTTAGTTTTCTTATAGACAGTTCCTTCCTGTTGTGTAATCTCTTGCTTGAACAGAAGTTAATTAACAAGCTATGTAAATCCCAACCAAAGATGTGACTAAAGTACAATATTAGCAGGGAATTTTGGCAGGAAAAAAGTTTCCATATATTTTTACAATGTTAAAGAAATATACAAGAAATAATTTTTACTGTATCATCTAGGACTTCTAAATAACAGGGTATGTCATACACAGTATGAAATACAGTTGATCCTTGTTTATTGGAATATCAGGGGAAGGTATATAATACTAAGTATGACATACAGTTGAACCTTGGTTATTGGAATATCAGGGGAAGGTATGTAATGCTTAATATGACACACAGTTGATCCTTGTTTATTGGAATATCAGAGGAAAGGTAGATTATACTTAGTATGACATACAGTTGATCCTTGTTTATTGGAATATCAGGGGAAAGGTATGTGATACTTAGTATGACATGCAGTTGATCCTTGTTTATTGGAATATCAGGGGAAAGGTATGTGATACTTAGTATGACATGCAGTTGATCCTTGTTTATTGGAATATCAGTGGAAAGGTATGTGATACTTAGTATGACATGCAGTTGATCCTTGTTTATTGGAATATCAGGGGAAGGTATGTAATATTAAGTATGACATACAGTTGAACCTTGTATGGTGGTTACATACTTGGTCGCCTACTTAAGGTGTTTCACATTTTAAGGACTTGATATTTGTTTTTATGTAAGTAAAATGGAAATATACTGAATTAAAATATACTTGTGATGTCATACTATTGTTAAAAGTGTAGATTATTTTTAAGAATCTACACTTTTCTGTAGATTCTTTTCACCAAAACTGTAGATTCTTAAAAAGAATCCACACTTGGATTTCATGGCCAAGTAATAACCTTAAGCAGTGTTAAACAGTAGTAAAATTAAATTAGATCTTCAACATCAGAAATGTCTTCCTAATTAGTTTGATAATCTAAATTATTCCCTGCTTTACCATGCAGTACTCGCAATTTTTCACAGGTTTGTACCAATTCATTGTCAGAAATATCAAAAAAATCTGGCCAAATTTTATTGCTGGTCAAATTCTAGCATTTTCAGCTGCAATATCTGCAAATGTTTTGTCCCCTAAACAGCATGTCAACAGTATTGAAAGCTGTATCTTTATAAACTGACCTAGCCAAATTCTCTGTTAATGTATTCTGAGAAATGAAATATATCATTTTCATCAGTATTTTAATCCATTTAACAATTTGTCAGCAAAATATAAATAGAATGAAGACACCACACAGACATGCAAGTGGATGGTGACTTTTCATGCCTGAATGGTTTTAATGAATTCACATTTTTAAAATTGCTGGCAAACACTGCATATGAAATACTTGTACTATGATAACCCTTTACAGACATGGTACTCCAAATAAGGAATAGTTACCAAAATCATTATAGTATATGAATTTACAGAATTAACAGAATCTGCCAAAACTTAGTATAATTAAAATATGTTTTTGATCCACCATAACTGAATAACAGTAACCGTGCTGAACAATTTATTATTTTGTAATACAATTTTTTAAAAATTTGATAACCCTTTAGGATTTCCATAGAATATATTATAAAATATAGGCATAATAAATTAACATAATGGTGATCACTCCACATCCTTAAGTGCTGTGGTAATTTATATTAAACAATAATATTGAAAAGAATAATTAGATTAACCTCATTGCATATTTACAAAATGATATATATTTTAAGTTAGAGAATACCCTCAAAAAGTGTGGATTCTTTGATTTCAAAGCTCTCGGCCTGTCGACCTCGAGCTTTCAAATCAAAGAATCCACACTTTTTCGGGCATTCTCCATAACTTACTTATGGTATCTTGACACTTGATATCCTTTTGAGTACAGAATGTCAAACCTTTGCACAATATGTGTGTCAAAGTCAATCAATGATGGAAATTAAGCAGTGTAAAGTCATATTAGATTAGATCAAGGATATAAAATTTGAAGATTCTGTTTATACCTGCATGTTTTTATAGTGCTGAGGACAGGGTGGCATAGTGGTCAACACACTTCACTCACACCTCTCTGGTCCTATGTTTGATCCTTGGCCTGACCTGAGTGGGAAACTTTGTAGTTGTTTGCCTGTGCCCAAAATCTTTTTTTTTTCTGTACAGTACAGATTTGTGATCAAATAGTATACACTGCCTTCCCTCATCTTCACAACTACACATCGTTATAGGACCTTTAAAATGTGTTTAAAGCAATAATAGACCCAAATCAATCAATCTTACTGGATTGAATGTTTAAGTTTGTTGATGTCAAATAGCAAAGAGACAGCCTCATTGTTGACTTTGTAAAAGGTTTATGAACGTACATGCCAGCAGACAGTGCAGTGAATAACACCAGCTTAATGAATTACATGTAAGTAGCTTGTACCACGATAACATTTCAACCGGGCATCTAACTTATCCATTTGTGTCCAATACCTTATGTTGAGTATTTATGGTAGGATTTTCATAATTATTTCACTGACTTAAATTTTAATCAGGAAAAGTGCAAGAAAGATTTTGCCACCATATGTAATTAGATTTATTAAATGCACAAGGCATAATTTTCCAAACTACACAGAGAGTTGAATTCTGAAATCCCCAGTTTTATACATGTATTTATATAATAACAATTATGTAGCTTAGTCACTTATTTTTCATTTCTTAAAGTAAATTCAGAGGGAGGTAAACTCTGCTGCAAAACTCAGATATTTTAATGGATTAATGTTGCTTTTCAAATTATTTTACAAAACAACAAGTTGCGGTAGTGTTTTATTTAGATGATTAATTAATTATATAATTATTAGTTAATTATTAGTTATCCAAAAGTAATTAATCTTTTGCTTTTGCAGTGGCTGTCAGCTCTCCAGTTTCAGTTCTCATCTGGAAAACACTTCATTTACTTGGATAGAAAGTTAAAAAGCACCACATACTTATCAGTTATCACCACTTCTACCAAATATTCCCCACAAACTCAGCACTACAACTAGCAAATCAACAGTGCATCAGCTGATTCAGCACCATGAACTTGTAAGTTAACTAACTACTTACATGGCAACTCAAACTTGTCAGCACCACAACCAACTTGGCAACACAAATGTAGAAAGTTTTTGTGAATGTTTACTGTTAATGGTCAGATTTGACCTTCAAGATGAGTTGGTTGTGCAGTGTTATTAGTATTGAGGATGAGTTGCTAGGTGATGAGTTTGCCAAAATTAACCTATTCATTTAAACCAGGCTTTAACTTGAAACTCAGTAATGTTTTTTTTTAAATGGTACTGTAATTGAAAATAGCAAGAATTTAACTGATTGTCATTTGAAAATTTAATGCAACCTTTAGGTCTAATTCCATAAAGTTCCATAATGTTGATGAAAAAAGTCTTTCAGTTATGTGGTTGATACCTTGATTATTTTAAATGTTCGTGATTTTATTTGTTTATTAAAACAGAATGCTATTTAATATATACTTTAATATAAAAAACAAATCGATTTGTGTTTAGGTATTTTATCAAATTGGTTACCTTTAAGTTAGTGTTATATACAAATAAATTGGAAACAAAATATAGTCTTACCAATTTCATTCCAAACGATTCTAGAATCTCTTTGAATGAGAAGCTGCAGTATTCAGACTGTTTTTGTAACGTTTGAAGAGTAGCAATTTCTGTCTGATTAAGAGCTAATTTTCCAATACAGAGAAGGCAGATGAGAAAAACCCATTAAATCCAACAGAGTGATTTATTGAATTACAAACTGCCTGACTTTTGCTTTTTACAGTAAACTATTGATTTTTTTTTGCATTTAACCTAAGCTTTTTCAAATTTACCTGAACCAAAGAAAGTATTTACTTGTGTAAGAAAATGCTTATGCCAGCTCTGAGATTTATAAAATAGATAATTTATATTCTTATTACTTTCCATTGTTTCATAACATTATATAGCAATAACTGTAGTAAGTATACTATAAGAGGTTGTTTCCACAGCAGCAACCATCAACTCCCAATCACCTAAACACTGCCATTGCCTCAAAGGTTATCTTTATAAAACAAAAGACTTACCGTATTTATCCGTACAAAGGCCCCCTCCCTATTAATCGCCCCACCTCCTCTCAACCTTTGCAAAGTTAATATTTTGCGGGTTTTATATCCCTCTCAACAGCCAGCACCTTTGCGATTCCGGGATTCCGAAAAAAGATGCAATTTAGTACTTCTCCAATTGAACTTACCACTAGTGCTGTAACGAGTTGACCGAAACTCGAGTCGTAACTCGGTGGGCGATATTTGGGACCACATCGATTTACGTAATTTAAACTCGAGTTTTTAAGAAATAAATTATGATATACTAGTCTTGTTATAAAACCAGCACTTTTACAATTTATCTAGCCATAAAGACAAAAAATTCAATGAGCAATGGCCGTTTTTTTATTTCCTTATTTACGTGGATGTTCCATAATGTGCTCATACATATCTGTACAATTTAACCGGCAACAGAATATATTTCCTTGCAATAAAATGGTACTAAATACGTCAATGGCGGATCCCTTGATGACAATATTTGGACATTGTTATTTTATTTATATTTGTGTCATTTACTCGAGTTCAACTCGCATCTAACAAGCGAGCGTCGATCTACAGAAATCACTGTTGATTACAGCTCTACTTACCACTATGGGATTAATCAAGAAAATGAAGAAAAAATGTAACAGTTTTGATCACAGACACATTAAAATCGGCAAAAATACAAGATAAAAGTTTATAATTTGTCCATTGTCGCCCATTGCCACTGGACTCAAGAGTTGATTTTTTGACAGGTTGCGTGTAACCAACCCGCCTATTAGATTGATGTGTCCAACGTCCGTCCGTCTGTCCCTCAACATTTTTGTTTCCGGACTCTAACTCGAAAACGCTTTGCCCAGTCAAATTCAAACTTAGCAGGGAGATAGATCACCATCATAGCTAGGTTCCTTTCGAAATTGGTGTAACTCATTCATTCGTTTGTCCATTTTTTGTCTGTGTCCAACGTCCGTCCGTCTGTCCCTCAACATTTCTTTTTCTGGACTCTAACTCGAAAACACTTGGTCCAATCAAATTCAAACTTGACAGGGAGATGGATCACCATCATAGTTAGGTTCATTTTGAAATTGGTGTAATTCCGTCTGTTCGTTTGTTTTTTGTCCGTTTGTCCATCAACATTTCCGTTTCCTGACTCTAACTCGAAAATGCTTTGTCGAATCAAATTCAAACTTGACAGGGAGATAGATCATTATCATAGCTAGGTTCCTTCTGAAATTGGTGAAATTCCGTCTGTTCGTTTGCCCGTTGTTTGTCCGTTTGTCCGTCAACATTTCCGTTTCCGAACTCTAACTCGAAAACGCTTTGGCCAATCGAATTTAAACTTGACAGGGAGATAGATCACCATCATAGCTAGGTTGCTTTCGAAATTGGTGTAATTCTGTCCATTCGTTTGTCCGTTTTTTTTTGTCTGTTTGTTTGTCCGTTAAAATTTCCGTTTCCGGACTCTAACTCAAAAACGCTTTGTCCAATCGAATTCAAACTTGACAGGGAGATAGATCATCATAGCCAAGTTGCTTTTGAAATTGGTGTAATTCCGTTCGTTTGTGTGTCAAATTTTTGTCCGTTTGTCTGTCAACATTTCCATTTCCGGAATCTAACTTGTAAACGCTTTCTCCAATCGAATTCAAACTTGACAGGCAGATAGATCACCATCGTAGCTAAGTTGCTTTTGAAATTGGTGTAATTTTGTTTGTTCGTTTGTCCGTTTATATAGCATAGATACAATTATGTAACCTAGATTACAAGTTTTACTTTTCTTAGCACGTCTAATGCAGTTACCTTAACTGGGTGACCTAACATTTCTTCCCTTGTTTCTAAATTTAATTACAGCAGTCACTAACCTTATTGCTGCCTATGCAACCCGCATTTTGGGACATTTTTCACCCTCTTGTTTTATCTGTAATATAGTCCCCCCCCCCCTTTGAAAAGTGCATCGCCCCTGGGGCGTGTATACAGATAAATATAGTAAGCTTTGGAAGATTTGTTTATAAAGTAGGTGAATTCATACTTAAACCTCCATTTTCTTTTTATATCAAAATACCCTTAACATTTCCCAACCGTAGCTAGTTGTTAGAGCCATCCAACTCATTATGCCCAATAGAGAGGTGAATTTTAGGTTGTTTTGAGTAAGAAATCTAAAATTCGCCACTTATCTGAAATTCGCCACATGTGAAAATACTAATAAAATAAATGAATTGTGGTGAGATTTGTTGAATGTATAGTAAATTATGGCTTTTTGAACTGAAAAATACCAATTTTTAGACAAAAACATCATTTTCTTCATAAAATTAACTAAGGTTTTAGAGGTGGCGAATTTTAGATTCCTGGCGAATTTTAGATTTCTTACTCTAACAACCTTAATATTAACCAGTATTTCTAACAAAAATTTAAATTAATATTAAATTTTTCAAATTTCCCGAACAATTTTGATTCTTTTAACTATTCCTCCTAAGTATGAAAAGATAAACATTTTGTTTCTTGACTTTATATTTGAAAATGTCCTTATCTCTTTATAATTGTATATTATTTAGCAAAGTTCAATGTTGGTGTTTTATATCCTGTTCAAAAGGCAGGGCCATATTGGCCTAGGTCCTTAGAGTATTTTCACTTGTTAAAGTCCGAATCCACACAGAGGTAACAGCCTGTGATTGGATGCCAAACTTCCTGACCACTAGGTCACATTTTGGGGTTAATAATAGAAGGTTCACAAAATAATAGAGACATGTAAGTTTCAACAAATATAGACACATAAGTTTAGGAGAGCGAAAGCAATTTTAGCAAATAGAATATTTGAATAATAGAAGATTGGATAATAAAGGTTTTAATTATATTTCTGTAAGCTTTTACCTTGTTATATTCTTCTATATTAATTGTGTGTAGTATCACTTTGTGTGTAGTGTAGTGACACATAATCTTTTGAATTATCTGGGAGACAAAGAAACAAACACATGATGAAAACTTGACCTTTTTTTGCAGTAAGGTTAGTGTAAATAATCTAGAGAACTGATATGACATCAACTCAGAGACCTGATGATTATTAGTCAAGATGCTTTTATCCATAAGCTGAGTTGAAGGGAAATTCCCAGAAGGCATCAATTCGCCTGAATAAGATATATACATGTAGGGTCATTACAAATGAACCCGTCTTCTATTTGATATTGTTAAGGGGGAAAAATACTGAGAGAGTGAATATGGGTAAACCCAAACCGGATTTGACAAGATCTGATAATAAAGTAGTTAGCAAAAGGACATACATTGTCTAAAAACACACCAGAAACAATACTATTGGATTCTATGAAAAGAGAAAAATAGGAAAAAAAATCATAATTTTGTATTAAAATCTCAAGCACGTCTTATGGAAGAGCCAATCACATTACCTGGGATGTATTTTATAAACATTTTATTGGACAATAAATTGGCAAATGCCTGGGGAACATTTAATCCCATTAAGCCATTTGTAATGAAGTTCTGTGTTGGGGACCTGAAAATTAGTTCATCTTATACCTGTATTTTGCTAGAGGTACTTAAATTGCTATTACACAGCTTAAGGGCTATAAATGTGTAATTAAATTAGATTCCACTCTCACATAGTCTGCTGTATGGTAGAGCCTCTATTATCAGATCATATTAGGAGATATGAAACAGCTAGAAAACTGAAGAGGTGTGTTAGTATGAAACAGTAACGAATAACAAATTTAACAGAGGGAAAAATCGGGTCTTAAAATTCAATATTTGGATAACAGAAGGCTGGATAATTAAGGTTCCATGTTATTAACTGTTATAACCAATTTAACTGTAAAAGCCATTTAATGAAACAGTTCTATTCTTATTAACCTTTCCATATTTCGAGTTAGTTTGGAGACACCTCGCTGATGATTTACAAGTTGTTTAAAGTACCTTTTTTGCCTGACACAAGTAGTATTGTGGGATGAGTTTTCAGTAATTTATTATATTCCTGAAGAAAGTGTGTTAAGTTCTTATTGCTGTGTATTTAAGCTATTAAATTGCATAAAATTTGAATTAAGAAATTTTAAAAAAGCTGTTAATTTTCATAAAATTTGAAGGAATAAAGTTTTTAATGTATGAATATTGATGTTTGAGATAGTTCTACAATAGATTAGGACATGGCTATTTTTAATTATACAGACTGTCAGCCTGATGAATTATTGGATATAATATTGACATTGATATTTTGCTATTGATTTTCAAAACCAGGAAATTGTATTGGTTGATATTGTAATTAAAAGTATTATCAGTCAATAGCCTTTGTTTTAATTGTACTCGCAAAGGAAATTGGTAAAATTACCTGATCTTTAAATTCTCTGTTGTCCTCAGAAATAAGTTATGCCAATTGAGATGTTTTAAAAAAAGAACTTGTGTCACCAGGTAACCATTACCTTTCTATCTCGTTTTACCTGAAACAAGGATCAAACAAACCCATAGATATTGTTGTGTACTGCACCTGGTCATGAGCATAACATTTGTACTCTCACTCCTGACTCCTGCCATGCCATTGATTGTGTCACCCAAAATTACCAGCACTTAGTTATATTTCTTACACCTGAAAAAGAATCCATGATAGTACACAAGTGTGTTTTTATCTCAGTAATCATTTCAAAAGTGCAGTTAATTGTCCCATCTATTAGTTACAGAAGCCAATCAATCAGTTTGTGGGAAATGATATTATAGTTAAAAACCCATTAGACTGGAACTCTGTGAAGTTGAAAGCCCTTTTTAGTGCAAGTGAATGCCATATCCTTGAGGAAACTTTCTCCATTAAAATTTTATCTTTATCTTGAACTTCTTCTCATATAGAAGTATTTTTGGGGGTCTTTTGAGATTCAGTTTAACAAGGTTCAGTTGTAAATTTGTTTTTTTTTCTAAATGTTCCTGTTGCTTTAGTAGGAATGTAGAATTATTTCACACTTTCATATCTCTATATAATGCTGGATTCTCACATGGATATGTTTCTCACTGAAAACAATTAACCCTTGCCTAAACTAGGAATTCTGAGAACTGAAACCTAAGGTTTACAATTGTGATAATAGTATGTATCTTGAATATAATGTGGTTTATGCATATTAATATAAATATGTCTAAAATATACACTATATTATATTGTTATATATATTATAGGATATTAATTGGAAGAATGGGCCATAGCCAATATGGTTTCTGAGAAAAAGAATATTTCATTAGAGAAATGATTATATGGGTATTTCTTTGGATAAGTATTAAGGTTGGGGTGCATAGGGTAACATTATGATCTACAGCCTAGACTGAAGTTGTAAGCTCCAATCCCAGTAGCAACCTCAAGACATTTTAGTGAGCAAGTTGGCAGTTGGTTGCCTGAGTACCTGACAGTTTACAGTGCAGAATATTCACCAGCTAATCAGCATAGCTTTCCTCCACCCTCTGACATACCAGTCAATATATGACACTGTTCAATAGCTTTATTAAGGTTTGTTAATCCCAAGTAAGTCAATCTGCCAGAGTATGATGCACAGGAATTAATTACTTTCAAAGAATGATTGAGAAGGACTGGTACTGGGTAATGTAAAAAGACATTTAATATTTTAAGAAATACATGAAGTGTTAAAATGTATTGAATATCTCATATAAGGGCCATTGGTTTCAACCAGTGGTTTCATTCTGATTTTAAGTTTTTAAACAAATGTCTGTAGCACTAAATCCCCTCTAAGTAAGCAAAGAACAACAGAGATACCTTTTTGTCTTTGTCATGTTTTATATAAAATATGATCACTTCATTTGGTACCAATTATTAACAGTTGTCTTGCAATTGACACATATAAATGCATGAGATAATTCCTTCAAAAGGTAAATTTTAAGATGAATTCTTTTGGCGAAAAAAATACTACAATTGTGTCATTGTTTGAAGTAAATTCTACTGTTTGACTTCACAGTCCCTTGATTTCTGGACTTGCTTCAGAGTTTGTGGAAGCTTGTGAAAAAATATTAGCTTGAGGATTTTTATGGTATAGTTGAATGCAGCAGAAATGAGATGCTATTGATCTATGGCCACTGTCACTGCCAACTCTCAGAAACCCTAGAGCTGATGTTTGAGAAGGCAGTTTCAGGCTACTCTTTAAAGCCTGGAATTATTGTCAAGTAAGCATCAAGGCATTACTCTCACACAATTACCAAAGGTAACTGTCTGCGGACATTGTTGAACTGAGTTATTAATTTTTTGCCCTCAGAAAAAAATACAAAACATTGCTTAATTTGCTGTAGGTTTTAGTAATTTTTGAATGGTGAAAGTAATTCCAGAATATGAAGTGTACGTAACGTTAGATTGAGCATAAATGTGAGGAAGAGGGATGTGGGGTATTGACAATTGTTATGCAAAGCAAGTTTTAGTAAGGATGTTGTCTAAAATTGGCGAAAAAAGGGGAAAGAAATGTCTACTTGTAATGGATGGTAGCCATTTTTCAGAGAGAGACAAAATATACATATCACAATGCAGTCTATTGAAAAACCCATGATCTAATTTGAGAGCAATCAATAAAAGTAATTGATGTTTATCTAACTTTAGTATTAAAATGAATCATGTATTTAATTTGGCTTATGGGCTAACCAGACCTGGGGTAATTGACATGTGTAATGCACTATAATGCATTAATATTTTCAAGAAATGGTAGTGTATTGGGAAAAGTAGTATTATGGTTATAAATTTAGTGTCGCCCTTTGGAATTAATTACTTGTAAATCAAAATACAGAAAGTGCAATTTAATAGGATTTTTACCCTCGCATGAAAACTTTCCAAATTTAAGAAGACAAGAACTAGTGTAACAGTAATTAGTACTAGTTACAAAGATTGATAAGTTGATGCAATAATTTTTTGTATTTTTCCATGCAACCTGCATTCAAATAATTATTATACAAAAGTCACCTGTTGAACATAGATGAAGTCAAAATTTCAATCTGAGCTGGATTTTAAAATTCTACCAAGATGAGTTAACATTTTGATCCATATATGTCATGCAGTGAAATATTCATTAGCTATAAATTATATAAGCATAGCGAGGGGCTAAAAGGTTAAAGTTGAGGCTTAACGTCCCATTCAATAGCCAGGGTCATATTGCGACAGGCCCTCAGCATTGCCACTAATGGTAGTCAAACCCACACAGAGGTGATTGCCTGTGATTAGATGCCAAACTAACCACTAGGCCATCGTACCACATAAGGGGAACAAGTGAGGATAAAAATGTAAAAAAATATATGTTAAAAATCTGCACTTGCTTTGCACAAAATCAGTAAAACTTATCCATAGTGAGGGGTGTCAGTGTATGTTAAAATTTATGTAAAAGTCTGTATGTCATGTTATAAAGGTCCAAATGTGGTGCACACTGTATAATAAAAGATAAAAGTATTTCAAAAGCACAGTGGATTTTCTGCAAATAACCTGTATTTTGTAAGTCCTAATGAACAAGATTCTTTAAGTAATGAATTTGATGTGGTTTCTATGTCCAAATTCAGGAAAAGTCATTTATGTGTCAGACCTCTCTAGATAGGAAATTGGCTTCATTTGATTCCTCCCTGATTGCTCTGCTGCATGCTTAAATGGCTGGCAGATATTGCCATAACTGCCGTGATGTGATAGGAATTCCTCATTTAATCCTTTGGGTCAAACTTTACAGATAGAATTATAGATTGGGGGTGTAGTTTCTATGTGATATAACATTTGATTGTTGTTTTTAACTATAATAGGTTGTTCTGTTTCTCATACCTCATTGAGAGACAAAAAGTCGTTTGAATACTTAAATTGTAAGAAATGGACAATAAATCCCCCACCCCCCAAAATATAGATATTGTATAAATGGCTGGATATGTAGATAGTATTCACTAGCGGAACACGGGGTTTAAACACACACACCCCATACCCCACCCCCCCTTGGAAAATAATGCAAAGGGGTTCAACCCAAAGTACAAAATTATTTCTTGAGAGTGGTGTTAAATTTACAGGAAATGCAATATGTTTTTATAAAACACCTTCCATCTGTGCATCCGGTGTTCATGTTTTTGCATAGACTTTAATATCTCATTAATTTATAAAGATATCTTCACCAAATTTGCAGGGAATGTTTATGGCTATGAAAACCTGTCTCTGCAAAATATTGGCCTCACCATAGCTAATTGTTTGAAAATCATAAAGGTGCTCTAAATCTTGAAATATTCCAGCTAGCTTCATCAAATTTGCACAAAATCTATATGGCTAGAAAAGCTAGCCGGATAGTAATTTTGACCTAGTTCAAAAAAAAAAAAATGGCCGCCATATTACATGTTTAATGTCAAATGGGATTGTCCTATTAAAAAGGCCTTATAGTCTCCCGTATCATTGCTACTAGGGGTTCCAACTGTGAAAACAACTTAAAGGAACTCAAGGCCTGAGACTCTTTTCCAATTCTAAGTTTTACCTTTGACCCCCTTCTTCAATGTCATGTGGGGTTATCTTACTACAGAGGCCTTATTTCTCCTAGTTATCCATTATTACTGATTCTAAGGCGGGAGATAACCGTTGCATGTACCAGTGCCCTTTCACTAATACTCTTCAGTGAGTACCCTTTCTAGTGATAAAAGCTACAATGTGTGCCATTCTTCCCTTAAAAATATAAGGAATTGGTAAATTTCATCTCACTTTTTATGTCACCAACATCTATGCTGGGGGGTACCTAGGGATCGCTTTGTCTTCTGGTGTTCGCGGCGGTATTGTCTGTCATCGTAACACTGCATTTCTGGACGGTATCTCAAAAATTATTTGACTGATTAAGTTCAAATTTGGCATGTGGATGTAACTGGTCCTTAAGGTGTGCCCTATCGTAAGGTGACCTTAAACTCCCAGTAGTAACATAATTATATTGAACTTAAATTTTTTTCATTTCCGGACAATATCTCAAAAATGCCTTAACAAATTCAATTAAAATTTGGCATATGGTTGTAACATAAGTTAATATGTGAATGTTTTGAAAAATCCAAATGCTTTTTATGAAAAAAAGGATTAGCTTCTTAATTTTGTTTTCTATATAATCCATTAATTTGGTCTTTTACAAATACTGGCATAATCTTTTAACGGTGCTACCTTATGCTGTCTTTAGGGACAAATTCATATCTTTTTGCTACATTTCCGAATAGTGGAGTTTATAATGGTGGGAGATAAGAGGGGGGATTTAATTGTCACTGAAGCAGCTTTTAAATATTACTGCAACAGGAAAAAGGTTTGTCCAGACAAGGCTGGGAATCATGTATCAATATTTCAGTATTGGTTATAAGAACTTTCTGAATGTCATTATATTGTCATTATCCAGCTTCACATAATCATTTCCAATAAATGAATACTGAACATTAATGTTATTCCGTACATATTTTATCTATTTTATATTTAATAAATCTGACCGTTTCATAAGCGATTTAAGAATATACATTTGATATTGTTACAGTAAATAACAGTAGCTGGAAGTATTGTATTATTAAAACTGTGTTGATTGATTGTGTGCTCACACAAACATTTTTCTAACTCATTTAGTCATTAACTCATTATGCCCCAGCCCTCTGGAACTCTCTTCCCCTCAACACAAGAAATAGTACCTCTGTAACATCCTTTAGGAAGTATCTTAAGACTCCCCCTTTTTAAGTGTGAGCTCTTTTGTGTTTCTGGTCGCTTCACAGTTCACTCTAGTCTTGTTTACTCAAGCTTTTTGACTTAGTACTTTTCTCATTAGTCACACCCACAACCCTAGATAACTAATTAAACCTAGATCTTCCCTTGATTATCTTTTGGAATACTACTTTTGTTAACCTAGCGTACTGAGTTCCCCATTGCAGGGAAGACATTGCACCTGCAAAGCAGTATTTTGTGTGTATTTTTTGTGTATTTATTTTTATACTCAGCGCAATATCTCCATATACTACAGGACTCAGAATGCTATTCAACCCATCCGACTGCACAGGCACAGCCCCATCTCACAAGTAACTCACATTCCCCTAACCCTAACTGAAAGATAGAGGCTCAAGGATGACTATTTATCAATGTCCTTGAGGTTCTTTAGCCTGCCACTGGGGATTGGACCCAATGACAGATGACCGCCATTTTAAGTGGTCATCCGAGCCATTATGTATCTGCCTGTACTTGGGTTTGAACCCACACCCTCTGAGTTCTTAGACAAGTGTGTTACCCGCTAGGCAACAGTGGCAGTAGGTGAGATTAGATTAGAAAGATGATTGATTTGGTTTTAATAATGCTTCTAAGACATTGTGTAGGTCATGTGACAACAGATAGTTGAGGGAATGGAGGACAGTAGTGGATACCGGTTGTCAGTATTCTACACTGCAAACCATTGGACAACTTTTCCACTTTAGGTTTGTCCAGGGATGGAACCCTATATGAGAGGTGTTAGGCATGTGAGCCAGCCCACTATGACCCAAAATATTGTATTGTCATCCTTACAGTTTTCACAACCTGTCCACTGTTTACACAAGGTTTATAACAAATAAGATAGCTGGAACACTGTGAATTGTGTAAAACTAGGTTATTACTGGATGTAAATTGGGCAAGTGTTGCAAAATAGAGTAGTTATAATTGGAACCCTATGAATTGTAAAAAAGTGGTTTATCACTGAACATAAAACATTAGGCAAATATTGCAAACTTATTATAAATAATATTTCCAATTTTAAACACTCGGGGCAGGTATTTTGACAGTGGGTACAGTTGCGTATGCCACAACCAATAGATAGGTGAGTACCAAAAATTCAAAAATTTCAAAAAATTGACTTATAGAGTAAATATCATCCCCCTAGTGTATCATCATTTGATAGTTTTGAAATTAGTATAACTATACTCAAAAGTCAAAAGTATGAAAATTAAGAGAGTTGATAATATAATATGGTGTTCAGTTTGTCGTTCCAGACAAGATACACCTTATAATACAATAATTTCAAATTTAAAATAGACATTATTGTGTCTGTCTCCAGTCTATCTTAATAATATTCACTTTAAGTACTGTCAGTAAATTATTCAGCTGAACAGTTTATTACTAGTGAACAAAGGAAATGGTTGTCATTGGAGAAAAAACCATGAAATTTACTACAGGACTGGAAATTCTCCACTGAGAATATCCATTTAAGTGATACTTTGAATTGTACCACATCTTCATCAAATTTATACTTTTTCGGGCATTTATTGGTCATTTGTCAAATCTGTAACAGAATTTTTGCTTGTCAGTGCATGGTTTTGAAGGGTGGTTACTAGTTACAGCATCGCACTTTTTACATTTCTTACACTGGATTCTGCCACAGTCCAGGGTCCTGTGATTCAGTTGTATTGAGATTTATATGCAAGACATGGACCAGAAAAAACTTGTGGACTGGAATTATTAATGAAATGAGTTCAAATAAAGTCTTTTAAATTATGGAACAAGTTCTTCACAAAATGTCTTCCTTGTTTTTCTGTGGCTGTAATATAGGAACTTTGTATTGATAAATAATAGACTGCAAAGGATTTTTTATAATATAGAAGGGACAATACATGTGTGTAGCAATTGAAACTAAATCAATTTTTTTTTTTTTTATCTTTGATACATGTTATAAAGTATTCTGTTTTAGTTACCTCAATACTCCAGTGCAATGTTTCAGAACACCTGAATTTAAATACTATATAGTTGGATATTGTTCAAGTAGAAAACCCTTTAAATTCAAGTTTATTATCTCCCGCCGGGCTTTAGCCCGGGAGGGAGATTATGAAATGATGCCTGTGTGTGCGTGCATGCATGCGTGCGTGCGTTAGTTAGTCACGCAGATTTCTCCAAAACTACTACAGCTACAGATTTTTTGTAAATTAATTGTCCCAATGAATTTATAAAATATCGAATAAAAAATGAGTACTAATATATTAAAAGTAAAACACTTTTTCCCATTAGATATATATGAAAAAAGAGCATCAGAGATGCCCGCACCCCACAGCCTGGAGAAATGGTGTTGGACATCATGAGATAGTAGAAAAGATAAAAGAGTACAAAGATAAGCAGTCTTTTGAAACAGATTTAGTTATGTAAATATCCGGAAAGAATAACATTAATGACTTAAGAAAAGGAAAAGTACAAAAAATACAAAAAAAAATGTCAAAACAAGACAGTTTAATAACAACATGACAGCATTAATATAGAAACTAAAAGTCGTGAAACTGTAAAATCCCTGCCAGGTATAAACTTCATACACAGTATGGTTTTCCAGATAGAGCTACAACAAGATTTTTAAATGTCATGGTCACTGAAGCAAGTAATCAAGATAAAAAACAGTGACATAGAACATCTACATCCCACAACCAATTTCCACTCCAAGCGTGAACTTACTATATAATTTTTCTCAACTGATCGTCCGTATAGCTGCCCAGCCGAACACCATGGATTTTCACAGTACCATGACAAAGCCTTTAGATGCTGCAGAGTAAACCTCATTACAAATTACTGCAACTGTGGCCTAGTGGGTGTCACACTTGCCTAGGAACACAGAGGATGTGGGTTCAAACTCAGGTAGAGGCAGATACAGTCGCTCAGATGACCATTTAAAATGGCGGTCCTCAGTCATTGGGTCTTATCCCGAGTGGCAGGCTAAAGAACCTCTAGGATGTTAATAAATGGTCATCCTTTAGCCTCTTGTCTTTCATTTAGGGGACTGTCATTAACTTGAGAGTTGGGCTGTACTTGTGCTGTCAGATGGGTCATATAGCGCTTTGAGTCCTGTAGTACATGGGAACATTGCACTGAGTATAAATACAATACAATGGTGCTCTACACATGTATTATAGATTTATCTTCATTCATGATTTATTGGGTTTTTTTTTGTATTTGTATTTATACTCAGTGCAATATCTCCATATACTACATGACTCAATGTGCTATATGGCCCATCTGACTGTACAAGTACAGTCCAACTCTCAAATTACTTTATTTTATTTATTTGGGGTTTTACGTCGCTTTCAACACTGTACAGGTTATATCACGACGGGTAGTTGGAAGGGCAGAGGAAACCAGTACATATAGTTCGCTAGGGTTCTGTACTGTAAACTGCCGACCAACGGCAAGCAACTACCAGCTTTCCCACTTACGGCCATGACAGGGATCGAACCCCGGCCACAGAGGTGGGAGGCGAGAGTGTTACCACTCTGCCACCGTGGCCCCCAACTCTCAAATTACTGACATTCCCCTAACTGAAAGACAGAGGTTCAAGGGTCATAGTATTTATCAATGTCCTTGAGGTTCTTTAACCTGCCACTGGGGATAGGACCCAGTGACAGAGGACCACCATTTTAAGTGGTCACCCAAGCCACCATGTATCTGCCTGTACCTGGGATTGAACCCACGTCCTCTGTGTTCCTAGGCAAGTGTGTTACCTACTAGGCCACAGTGGCAGATATTGTTACCTCTGCCAAGGAAGGTATGTCTTTCTTTACATTTGTTTGTCAGTCTCTGTGTGTTCTTGATTACTCTAAAGCCAGTGAATGCATCTTTATGATATTTTTTATGTGGGAAGGCCTGACCAAAGGGAAAAGAGGTTAAATTTGGGTAAAGATCCAGATCATAATCTCAGTGCAAATATGGGAATACTAGGCTGCCTTAGTGGAGATCTGTGCTCTATGTGTTCTTTCTAGGTTTTATCCCACAACCTTAAAGGGCTGTGCGGATATTGTTTTCAACCATGGTGTCCAGATGGGTGGTTGTGTCCAGGCTATATCTCAGAAACCGTAAGGTGTACGAAGTTGATACATGGTGCAGACATTGGTTGGAGGTGTGCAATGTCATGGTATGACTTGGATTTGACCTTCGACCTTGTCATAGTGACCTTTGGTTTGAAAACCTTGTCTGCTCACCAGCCCGTCTAGATGCCATGGGTGAAAAGAAAATACCTGCACAGCCCTTAAAGGCTGTGGGGTAATAAAAGGAAAGTAAAAAATTTATGTCATGTTTTTAAGGTGTCACTAATTACATTGTAATGACACTACTTTAAGAAGGATAATAAAATGCCCTTTAGGTCTCTATATAAAGCTCAGTTCAAGAGATTATAAATCTGCAGAGGCGTCAGCATCACAAAGAATACTGAGTGCTATTATGCAATGGTGGCTATATTTAGTGTGAGCAAGTTCAGTCTACTTTTTCCGTATTATGTTGATGGATGTCAAAGTTTTGTAATTGTGAGTGGCCCTACTACACTTTTTGTTTTTGACAGGTACTGTAAATTAAATATTAGAGCTCTAGTAAAAGGGGTTTGAAATCTTTGAATGTTTTGAAAAGCATCAAGTTTTTATGACTTTTTACTCCATTTGCATCTACCCCATTCAGCTGTATAACTTTATATTTATGTTCATGTGATTATAGAGGTGAGACAAATGTAGGCAAAGTCGGTTTTAATGGCGACTGCTTTATTCCGGTTTCTGTGACATGAAACGACTCAGTCTTTCTTTCCTGAACAGAATTTCACCCTGTCACAGATTTACCCCCACGACTGGGGTCAGTATCCCCATAGATCTCCAAGACCCGGATAAAGATCGTACCCCGGGCCTCCTGCTCTGAAGTCCAACACCCTAACTATAAGGCCACAGAGAACACCGAATTCATTGTAATTTACCAAACATTGAAGCATCCTGTGACTTGTGATTTCAATTCAAAATGGATGTACAAAATATGTTTATATTCTAGGCAGTTATATTATGTATAGCCAATGCCTGACTTTGGATACTGAAAAAACTCAAATTGCTCATTAGTTGCTATGTATTATCTTGGGAAAATGGCATTACACGAAGATATTGTAGACATGAATACTTGAAGATCTTAAATAGCTTCAGTGCCTTTATTGTGGTTATATTGTGATGCCACTTTTGTATCATGATGGCATCTCAAGTGAGACTAGCCATTTACAGGTTTTCTCTGCAATGATTTGAGACAGATCTTTTTGGGGTGGGAGAGGTTAATTAAAGCAGACATGTGGATGAAGTAAAAGTAAGTGGCACAGCCTTCACAAGGGCCATGGACATTAAGGCTTTTATTTATCACATGACAGTAATGTGAGAGTAAGAAATTAGAAATCTAGCACTGATAGTATATGAAATTGGCATTGAAGCAACCCTCTTCTATTTCTTTGATTTGTAGGAAACTCTTCGCACTTTTGTAAGTTTTATAAATTCATTAGAGCCCTCTGATTTATCCCAAAGCCAAGTTACACAATTTGGATTATCAGATTGTATTACTTTAAAAAGTACCCTTTTTGCAAATTTTACATACTGTGCAGATTTCATATTTCTTGCTCTAGTGCTTGATAAGGTAGTATAATACAGAACACAACATATTTAATTAGCATATAATGCTAGAGCACTCGGAGAGCACTAAATCTCCACCAAGGCCCAACATCTCTAGTGTTGCTAATGAGAGTGAGAGCTTTAATAAAATCAGTTAAAATATTTCTGGTTCTAGATGGTGCTTGTGCATTCAAAAGTAGACCCTTTGTATCTGGGTTGTAAACATTCAAGAATGAGCCTCCCAGACTTAGTATCCATCCCACCTGCCCCAGTCTCACCATTCTAGCTTATATGTTTCTGCAAAGCTCATCTTATGAGAGATATTTCAAACATTTAAAAAAAGAAGTCTCGATGCAAAGCATTTTCCAAGCAGTGTTTAGTACTAATGAAGATGTCCTGCCCAAATACTAAGCAGATCGAACCAGAAACAGGACCCGAGCCCATTTAGTTACAGCTCATGAATTTAATAAGGAAAGGTGTGAACTAGGGATTATAGCTAAAAGAGGGGAAAATATGATATTTGAAATTGAGAGAACTATATATTGATTGTCGATGATTGATCTTGAAATATCAGTAAATGATCCTTTCACTATTTATCAGATCATTACCACATAGATACCCGAGCTAGATAAGATACTTTGGTGAGTAGGCATTTGCTAAAAGATATGATTTCAGCTCTTTTTAAAGCCGAGAGTCATGAGGTTAGGAGCATTCAAGATGATACCTGATTCCTCAGTCAGATGTGATGCTAAAGTGAATATCTTAACATATATATGGCAAGTGCTATATCTTTAATATATATGTAAAAGCTTAACACTTGCTGTGAATACAAGGATTTATATAGCGGATTCCACTGAGAGACAGGTGATACAGAAATTACCCCAGCAACTAGTTGGGTTTGATGATTCTTGTGGATAACACCTATCAATTTGTCAAAAGTGAAATTTATTTAGATTTTTGTACTGGAAGGAAAACTTTGGTTTTAAAGGATTCCACAGAAGAGCAGAAAGAACATTATGAGGCAGTTCATTTCAGACTAAAGGAGCAATTCAAAGACAACACTGAGATGAACCTACTTCTGTGGTTTATGTTCAGATGAACTTTGGATATTGTTTTACAGATTTTTACTTTTTGTACTTTCAGGATTCACTGCATTTCTACTTTCTGAAGACTGTGATGTGTTTGATCCCTCCCAAAGAAAAGTCTGCCAAGAAATGAACCATCCACTTTCTCACTACTTTATTGCCTCCTCTCACAACACGTAAGTTCAGGTGGTAAATGCAGTATAACCTGTATTATCCATGTACCAGATCCAATTTGCTCGATATCAGCCAAAGTTTTATAAGTGCCCCCCCAACAAACCTTACGTTATCACTGATAAATTGCAAATATAATGTCATTTCGAAGTAAACATTTTCCAGTAAAACCTGCTAATATGTCATTTTGAAGTAAACATTTTCCATTATAATCAATTAATAGGTCTAATTTGATTATTTTATATCCATTTTCATCAAAATTTTACTTAGTTTAGCAGTTGTTTTACAGTTTATTGAGGAGCGATTTATTTTCAGCTACTATACTTAACTTCCAGTTGGTGTATGCCACTGTTTAATTTAATGAACTCATCAGCACTCTCTCAAATTTCTATTTCTCCATTGTTTTATGCTAAAATGCTTTTCTATTTTATCAACCTTCTATAATCTGAAGAAAATCTCACCCACCCCATTTGGATAATGGAAACTGTGGAAACGAGGGTGATTATTGTGGTTCTTTGTTATTTAGGTCACAAAAAAGCACCAACTGAATATATCGTTAAAATATAAATTGTCTGTATTAAAATATGAATAATTTGATTTGATTTGGATTTTTAACAGATCCGATTCAAATCTAGATCCAACCTGTGTGAATCTACCTTAACGCTGCCGGACTTGTAATACAACACACCCCCCAAAATCAATACAAGCAAAGAACAAATACCCCGGTATATTGCAGACGGAAAACTATAATCACTGACTTTGGGAAAGCCAATCATTAATCAAAAAAAAAAAAAAAAAAAAACTTACTCGTTTTTTAAAAAGCATGCCTTTCAAAGGGTGTAATAAAAGGTCCTTTAAAGGTCCTTTTCACTAACAATTGGTGTAAGTTTATTCTTGTGCCTGTGTTTAAAAAATTCATCTAAATTTGACAAAAAAATGAATTTCGTAATTTATTTCCTACTATTGTTCTTAATTACCACACAGAGTACCATTGAATGGTTTTACTCAAGCTGGGAGGGGGGAACCCTCATCATGAAACTCAATTTATAAGAGTCAATAACTTTATATCCCTGAATAATAAACACCCTATTTAGTGGGATTATTTCTCAGTACACCACCCTCGTAACTAGGGAGTCTAAGAATATCTTTTCTGTGAGACTGTTTGCTACTTGTCACAAACCTTATTGGGACAATAAATCACACTTAACCTTTTCATTAATAACCTCTCTCTTTGTTTCTCTTTTTTCCCTGGGTTTTAGTATTCTCCAGCGAAACTCCGTCTTAAACTCACTGAATCTATCAATTGTAGGAAAGAGTTTTGTTGAAGTAATTAAAAATAATTTTCAAATTGTTGGATCTAAATGTTGATTTTAGTAGAGATTTCTATGTGAATTTATTATATGTCAGATTAGATATTAATTAAATAGATGCATTCACAATATAAAGAGTTGTTTGGAGACCTTGCTACACGTTTGAGTGAATTCTTTAAATTTTGAGAACACTGTTCTAGGGGTTGTCAGGATTTTTTCTTATTCACCAGCCATAAAGCTGCCCGTCTCCTCTGTCGTATTTCAGCCTCCCTTGTGTCTTTCCAGCTAAAACCGTGAGCTAAAAAAAAGCAACTCCTAATTTATAAAGTGGGATTGCCAGGGAGCCATTTCTTAGAGAAAACTCAATTATCCACGCTTCACCAAATCAAAATTATATACTCGTTAATGAATCATTTCCTTTAAAAACAGTCTACTTCTATTGTTTTGACTTTCTTTATTTAGCAGAGTAAGATTCATGTGAAGTATTAAAGTAGTCATATAATAGGAAAAGCAGTTAGTATATTATAGAATAATACAAATTGAGAGCAGAATTGAGGTCATAATATTCAACATCTGGGCCAGTATTCACTAACATGGGTCAGTGATGATCAGTTCAAATTTGAACTAAAACGATCAACTTTTGATCAGATTTTTTCGGATCAGCTCAAAGTGGTATTTATTAAACACTTTATCTGATTTTTCAATCAGATTTTGAATTAACGTTCATCCATACACTTTGATGAATTAAACTTTAGGATCATGACAGATAAAAAATAGCTGATAGAAGATTTCTAAGGGAAGAACATGAATGTTTTAATAAGCCATCACAGAAGCAGATGATACTCCACAATGAAATAATAATAGAAAAAGACAGACCAACATTTAATCTTTACAGTTCAAGTCATCCATGGTTTGTGAATATCTATTTGATCCATTAGCTCAGTTGAAACTCTTTTTCTGAAATTTGATCTGATCCTGCTGAGATCATTATCCATGTCAGGGAGTACCATCCTTGGACAATAGGAGGCCAGATAGTAGAATATCTATCTACTGTTTCTGTTACTGGCCTATTTTCTCAAAAGAAGTGAAAAAAACAACATGTGAAGGAATTGTGTGAATTTGAACTTTAAATGTAAACTTGACTTCAAAAGCAGGTCTAGAGAAAGTTTTTTCCCTAAGAAAAAAAGGTATTGATCTGCTTCCACTGAAGGCTTCATTGAAAAAAATTACCCAATAAACTTCATTCCATTTGCAGAAGTCTCTCGTTTGTACATGAATTAATCCAAATCTATTTCAGGTTTTGTATTTTTTAAGTTTTTTTTCAAGTTTTATATATATATAAATGTATGTATACACTATATACAGTAGAATTACTATTTTCTAAAATCCTGTTTTCAGTTTTCAATAGACTCTATGTAACTGCAACCTCCAATGTCCACAGAATTTTGCTTCTATTTATTATAATTTGCTTAGGAGGTGGACATATATAAGTCCTTTCCTCCATGAAGAGCGGATGAAGCCACGACAGGACATCTTGCACAATGCAATAATTTTTATGGTCATACGACTAGCAGTTTAAGTTATATTTTTCAACAAGATGGGGCTTCACCATGACTCAATCCTGTTGAAAGATGGTCTGGATCTGCTAAAATACTGCACATCAGCCAACTGTTTTTGTCTATCCAGCGTAATTTATATCCTTTCGAATTTCATCCACTTCAGTCTTTAACCAAATCTGGTGACATAGTACAATTCTACTGAATTCTTGTTTGGAATCAATAAGCAGTCTTTATATAGAGATAGGTCTTTATAGAGAGGTGGTCTATGACAATAGGTTGGAGCATATTTGTCAGAGATAATCAAGTTGAGGTACTCTGACTTATCGGTGAAAGTTTTAAACGTTTTTTTCAACATTTTCTTCATACCTGGTGGAAGTGAATTTTATCCATGGAAAGTATGCTGACATTACTACGGATCCTGTAGTTTGTTTCATTTTTAAATGAATTTTTAAAAAACATTTCTTTTTATAATGCAATAAAACATGTGTATTCTTTTTATGTATCAACAGATATTTATTAGAAGACCAATTGAAAGGACCTTCAAGTATAGAAGGCTACAAGCAGGCTTTGAAAAAGGGCTGCAGATATGTTGAATGTAAGTTAAACAAGAATATGTATAAAATTGTTAAGATGGCTTGCTTTTAGTGTCCAAACCAACTGTATAAGTTGAAAGTGTTCAAGGCAACACTGTTTTTCCTCAGCAAGCATCAAGCATGTTGCCCTTCAGGGCAACCTATATACCCTACCAGCATCGGGGAAAGTCAGTAGTTGCTTGCTGTTAAGTGGTGGTTTTCAGTGCAGAATCTTGACAAACTTGATAAAGTGCTTTCCTACGTTCCCACAACCAACTATTGTAGAGTGACCAATGAAGTGTGCTGAAGGCAACATTCAACTCAAGTCAGTCGGTCAAAGGTTACAAGTGTAATTGCCCTGTTTTTTACTGATGCATAGTTTATATTAGCAGAGATTTTCACTTTCACAGCCCCCGTATCTTTCAGCTTTAATAAGATCGAGCAGTCTCACTCGTGGCAACAGGCTATCTATCTCCTCAACCCGCCCTAATAAGCACATAGGAAGGCGTGGCTTTGCAGTAGCTGCACCAGCCGAATGGAACAAGCTGCCACAGACTGTCAGATCTCAGCAAACAATAGATGGTTTCAGAAGCCAGCTAAAGACCTACTTGTTTAGGCTGGCATACCCCCCACCTTAGTTATACTCTGGCGGGCGCTTTTTAGATGTCGACCCATGCCTGTCCCTGGACTCTCCCTTCTCGGACTCAAGCGCATTAGAGGATTTGTATCAATTTTGCGCTATATAAATCCTACTATTATTATTATTATATATCTAGAAATAAGTTTGCAGCTTCACAAATTAAATGGTTGGAGATATGTGTCAAATAATTATACAATAGTATCAAATAATTACACCAGAAATATTACATGATTGTAGTATCACGTAATTACTTCACCAGTATTAAATTATTACACTACATGTATCAAATGATTACACCATTTATCTATAAATTGAATGCAGGAATAGTTTGAAGTAATAACACCAAAAGTCTCAAATAATTATAATTAATATATAGTATCTAATTATTGCAGCAATAGTATCAAATATTTACACTATTCAAGTATCAATTACCTACATCACTAGTATCATATAATTCCAAGAACAGTTTGAAATCATTGTTTATTTAAGGGCCATGGTGCATAGGCAGACTGGTACCCCATGAATTTGTGAAAATTTTGGAAATAGCTTGACAAGAGTAGTCCCAAATTGCATGGTCACAATATCTTCCATATAATCCTATTGAAAGTTAATATTGTGAGAGTGGGTATCCCCCACCCTGAGCAAATGTGATCATATAATAAAATTAATAACTTAAATTTAAGAGTCAGTATGAGGGTAAATTTGGGTAATCACAAACACAGAGTCTTAAAGAAGGCTATTTATAATTTGGGTGGATCATGCAACAGTGATGTTTTGAAGAAAAATGAGAAGATTTACAGTGAAACTGATGTATGAGCAAAAAACAACTTTCACAGGACTGGTAGTCCTGAAGCCCTTATAACACAGTTATAATAGATGACTTTATTTTTAGATGAACTTGTTTGTTCTCTATAAATTGATTCACCACCGTCTTCATTAATCATATTCCCTTGTCTTTTTGATAAAACCATGTACATAAAGATATCAGTAAGGTTAAGCCAGTGGTTGGATTTATCTGCACACTTTCATTCTAGTCCAAAAAATAACAATCCCACATATATCTGGGTCACATGATTGCGGGCTTGTTTTGAAATTAAATGACCTGGCTTTTCTTAAATACAGTTAATAAATTCACCAATTCCTTGTTATGTATTTTATTTCAATATACTTGTTCAGTAATATGTTAAAGGCCCTTTTGCTCCTTTTTCCTTCCAATCATATCTGTATCTATTTGCTTTCCACTTGGCAACCTCGTCCTTGTCACGCTGATAAGCGACCCTCATATCTGGGATTATTGTTAGTGCATGTTAAAGAATGAGCTGGCATCCTATCCACCCTTCATCCCCTCCATCTTACTATGTATATTTCAATGCAGCTCAAAATGGTTGTAATAGCTAATTCAAACAGTTTTTGAAAAGCTTTCCCAAATGCAAATTGCTATCGAAAGTGCTTTCTGTATTGAATTGTACACAAGATGTCATACTACAATGTAAATTCCACAGAATCATACCAAAAATATTCTATCAAAAGATGAGGAGGGTTGAACCATAAACGAATATAGACAAACATGTTTCAGTTGTAGCTCATGACTCCAGTATGAACTAGGTGTAAATAGCCCAAAACAACTTCATACAAGCACTTTCACATTGACACAAATCCTGTGATGCCACTACTGAAATAAAGGCCTGCTGATAAGAATTCCTAAGAAAGTCAGCAATGGAGAAAGGAGTATTTATAACTTCTTTGTTCTTATTTAAAAGGATATCTATCTTTTTAAGGAAGCATATCATTTCTCCGGCATTTTGGCGTAATTCAGGCCATCTGCTCATCACCCTACACATCTGGTTGAACTCAGTTTATCTCCTAGTAAGGTTCTTTGTCTTCCCCTCCTGGCCACTTTTCTGTTAATCCTCCTCATCTTGAAGTTTTAAATTACATTTAAATTCATGTAATTTTAGTGTATTCAACTTTGTGCTGCTGTCATCAGAGGTTTGCATGCTAGTATTTGAGGAGGCTTTACAGGATGTTTTGTGGCTATAAGATCTGTTTGATGACTGTAATGGTCAAGAAGATACGGTGTGTGGATGTATGGGGTATTGATACATGTAATGGACATTCTGTGGTTACAGAAGGTTTTAGTATTCTTTACTTATCACACAAATTCAGAATATATTAATTATTGTAAGTTTCAACTTATTTATTCCAGATTTTTCTTTGTTTATAAAACCATGTTCTTTGCCTGTGTGATGTTTGGGAAAATCTATGGTTTTATGAGTCATTTACTTCACACTGTGGTTTTGTTTTCAGTGGATGCTTGGGATGGTCAAGGAGATGAACCAGTTGTATATCATGGACATACATTAACATCAAAAGTCCCACTTAAATCTGTGATTGAAGCCATCAATGAATATGCATTTGTTACTTCAGAGTATGTATCATAATAATTCTAATATTAAATGTGTACATAAAATTAAAATTATTCTACAGAAAAATTATTTAGATGTTGAAAGGTTCATAAAATAGATTCTACATTGCAACAGAACTTCTGGAGATTCTATTCTATTAATATAAAAAGTAGGATATGGTATATTTCTAGCAGTTTCAAGGGTATTATGAAAATAAGTTGAATCTTTGGTTGATGGAAATTCAAATTACAGAAGAAAGGCTTTGGTGGTGTGGTGGTTGACACAGTGCCTCCCACCTCGAGGTCAGGGGTTTGAGCCCCATACCCGACCCTATGTGGAAGAGTTGGTAGTTGCGTACCAAAGCCTAGCAGTTTACAGTGCAGAATCTTGACCAACTAGTATGTACTGGTTTCCTCCTCACTTAAAACTACCCATCATGATATAACCTATACAATGTGTTGTGATGTTAAATCCAGATTAGTTAATAAATAAAATAAAATGACAGAAGTACTGCTGCGTATATGTTTCTGTCAATTTATAACATTTTATAGAGTTACTTAAAGTAGAACCTCTATTGTCTGGCCCTATATTATCCAAATTTTCCATTTTATAAAACTTATTTCCACTATCCAAAATTTTATTATCCATATGTTTTACACTAAAGAAAGACATCTGTTTTATTAACATCTTTTATCTGACCACAATCCAAGTTTCCCTTTATAATTGGATGATACAGGTTCTGTGTTGCACTGTTTTATAACTATTTTTCTGTTTAAATGCATCCACCTCATTCAGTTATTTAAAACCTAAATGATTTTAAGCAAATACCGCCTGTGATATACTATCCAACATTGTTGCCATATGAAACTTGTGTTTGGCATCTGGATTCTGTTGTTTCAAACATGAAGCATGTTTGCCTATAAACTAATCATTCTAATGATTGTTCTTAGATTTTGTGCTATGCTCATTAATTTTGAACTTTTATTGCGCTACAATAGCTTACCATGTGGAACTGAATGCTAACTCGGGAGGCCGCAGGCATCCAGCCAACGTCCAAGAAAAATAGACGTTTAGTGTTGGCTGTAGCCTCAGGTTGTACTCTCGTGGAACTCTTCTCAATTCTTCCTCCTTTTCTCGTTGGCCGCATGATTTGGAAGCGTTTGCTTTTTGCATTCATATTTTCTACTATATCTCAGTTTATACATATTATTGGATGTTACCATTTAGCCATTTTGTTTAAATATCTGTATAGCATATTCTGTGAAAGTTACGTTTCGACAGGATAGGTATTTCTTTAATTATTTATGTTTTTGTGAGTTTCTCTGTTCAGGCTATGCTCATTAATTTTGAACATCTGTGTTTTTGATCCTCTATTTATTTGGGGTTTTGCTTTGCTTTCAACACTGTACAGGTTATATCATGATGGGTAGTTTTGTGGGCAGAGGAAACCAGTACATACAGTTGGTCAAGGTTCTCTATTGTAAACTGCCCACGATCAGTAAGCAACTACCAACTTTCCCACATAAGGTCTGCCGACCTGAGAGGTTGTAGGTGAGTGTGGTACCACTGCACAACCATGCCCCCCTTTTAATCCTCTGATGTTTGCACTTGAGCTTTCAGGGATTTCTTTGTTATTTTAGATTTCCTGTGATACTGTCGATTGAGAACCACTGTAGTATCACTCAGCAGCAGGCTGCAGTCAAATACATGCAAGGCATATTTGGCAGCAAACTTTACACACAGTCTGCAGACCCCGATAGAACAGTGCTGCCCTCTCCAGATGAATTGAAAGGCAGGATTCTAATCAAGGTAAGTGACAGATACGTTTGTCTATATTGAACGTTTGTCAGTGGGAACTAATTGGTCACAGTGGAAAGTTAGAAAGTAGACAGGTTATTTCTTGATTTCTCAACACAATCTCTTGCCTGTTTAAGTAACTGTACAAAGGTATGGGAAACCAATCGCAAAATGTTATGCCAATTTTCAGCAGTGAGTTACATTTTGTGCAAGCAAAATTTAAATGAATCACAATTTGGACTCCATTGAAGGAAGGAACCAATATGGCTGTTTCATGAAAATGAGTTATAAAATTACAAAAAATGTAATTGTGTGTGTTTGTATGAAGAAAGTGCAACTTTTAAGCCACTGCAAGTCTCCGTTTCATGTTGCATTAAATTGGTGTCCTAACTGTCCTTGCAATTTTTAAGTGATAATTAAATATACCGGTATTCAAAATAGAAACTCTATATTGTAATTTTTTAATAATTTTTTTAGTGTGTGTTTTAAGTGCACACTGAATGGTCTATCAAGTTTCAGCAGAACATTAAACCAGTATTACCATATTTTGTCAAAATATTGCCCAGCCATAAATTACTTTTAAAGATATAGAAGACCAGGATTTAATATGAACTATGGCCCTGATTGACTAATATTCTTATTTTTACAATTATTTATACTGTTATTTTGAAAATCTTGTGTGAAAACATGATTTTTTTAAGAAAGAATTCTGAGAAAATGTTTTTTTCAAACTTGCCTTTATAAGTGTATTTTTAATACAATTTTAAAAACAAACAATACCTTAATACTGATCTACAATTAAAATACCAATGCCAGCTGTTTTGTATGCAGCTGTTGTGTCCAGTTTGTCATTTTTTTTCTTCAGAATTCTCAAAACTTTACAGAAATCGTATAAATTTTTGTGCATGTAGAAATGTCTCCGATTCTCACAAAATTACAAAAAGTTCTAATAGCAAAAAGTTCAAAGAATGTCGGTGAATATTGAGCCAGATGTCTACTTTGAGTACTGTGGAACCCCAATGAAGACATTGCAGGCTCGGCCTTTGAAGCATTATTTTCAGGGTTTTTCTGCAAATTTTAGTGCATTTTTAATCAGTGCTGACATGTTTTGTTTTTAAAAACTTCATTTGATGTTAGCAGTTGGGGATAGAACTAGAAGGGGCCACAGTGGCGCATTGTTAACACACTCGCCTCCCACCTCTGAGGTCGGTGGTTTAAACCCCGGACCTTATGTGTGAAAGTTGGTAGTTGCTTACCTATTGTCGACAGTTTACAGTACAGAACCCTGACCAACTCTATGTAATGGTTTCCTCTGCCAACAAAACTACCAGTCATGATATGACCTGTGTAGTGTTGAAAGTGACATAAAACCCCAAATAAACAAGATAGAACTAGAACAAAACTTTTTTGGTATTCCGCATTTAATCCCCTAATTATCTTGTTAGCACAAAAACATCTTGTACATACAAGATATACTTAAGTTTGTAAATTATGTATATTCTGCAGTGTCCTAATAGGAGCTCCATAGAATACATAAAATCAGTTTTTAAAGATTTGTTTAGTGTTTAAAGTTGACAATTAACCAGGTGTAATCTCCAGTTGGTATTTATATAAACAAGGTGCCTGTTAATATGAACCCAGGCATTGTTTCAGGATATATCATATATTTCACAAAGCATGCACTCTTTGTCCTGTCATATATAATAACCGTAAAAGTGTTTCATCTGACACTGTGTATGATTCATAGGTATGTTGCAAGTGTCAAACTACATACAGATGCTGGTCGAGTCATTGAGTACTAAATTATGACAATTTTTCTGTAGAACACTGTAGCAGATTCTACTCCTCTGCTATTATTCACTGGCTAATTTGGTCAATAACTAAGTCTGCAGTCATAGGTTTCCGGGTCAGCTGAAATATATCAACAGTGTACAAAGTTTACTAGGAAACTTTCCAGGTACATTAGACCAGCAACCCAAAAATGTTATAGGTTCATAGCAAAAGTTGCCAATCTGTTTTTTTCAATAGGTTAAATCAATGAATTTCAAAATTGACTAAGTAGCAAGTGCTAAAGAAAACATGGGTTATTGTTATTTTCTATAACTGCAAGAACATAAATAGTCCGTTAATTTTGGTGAATTAAAAAAAAATTAACAGTTGTCTTATTAATAATTTACAGGATATCCGGACCTGTAACTCTAGAAGGATACCAGTCGTACAAATAATTACCAGTCGCAGACGGGGATGTGTACAGGGATGTGTATTAATTTTTTACATTGTATATCAAGCATAGGTTGTTAGCTGTAGGCACCGAGCCTAAACCTATATCAAGTTAGCTAAAACAGTTTTAAAAAATATTCTTTGTCAGTCCTCCCAGTCATTGTATCTACCAGACCTAATGGGCTCTCCTTCAAGGTCAGTGAGGACAGCCAAACTTAAAAGTGCCTATATCTTGCTTATTATTGGTCCTAGAGGTTTGCAATGTGAATCCAAGTTATAGGAAATAATGGGCTGGAAATCTTCTGAAGTGGTCAGATCTGACCTTGGGCTCCTCCTTCAAGGTGAACGAGGATAGCCAAAGTTAAAAGTGCTTATAACTCACTTATTATTGGTCGTAAAGGTTTGCAATGTGAAACCAACTTGTAGGAAATCATGGGCTGGGAATCTTCTGATGTGGTCAGATTTGACCTTGGGCCCCTCCTTCAAGGTCAAACGATGGTTCACTGGCTTTGGTGTGTTGTTTCTCTGGTGGATACAAATTTGCATCAGATCTCCGATGCGAAGGTCTAGTTGTTCTTGTTATGTGCTGTATTTAGAACAAGAAGTTGAGTCCTCTTGACAGAGACACAGAAAATGAGGAGGAAGAGGGGTATGTGACCGAAGAGGATGAATCAGACAACGACAGGAACCGGAAAAATAACAAAAAGGTGAGTGAAAATACAATTGAAAAAATAAACCCCAAAAGAACAAGACTTAGTTAAAATACAAGAAACAAGGCCGAAAAGTCTTTTGGTCTGCAGGCACGAGCAGCAAAGCCATCAGTAGGGCACTGACACCAGAGCTTGGAAGCAGGTAGTCTACACTGGAAGGGCAGATTCCTTGCTGGAATCACAGATTCCATGACAGACTGGTGACAAAAAAAATAATCTCCAGAAATGCAAGCCTCCCTACAGCTCACACTTAAAAAAAACTGAGTGAAAATACAAGAAAACAGAAAAGAGTTGAGTGAAAATAGAAAAAAAAAACAACAAAAACATGCCTGAAAATAGTTTATAGATTTAAATCACAATAGTTATTATATTCAATGAATAGATTTTATATATCCTGGTGCAAACTCATCAAACTCATTACTGAGTGCCACCTTTTCAAATCAAGTAACAAGAAGAAACTTTTGACTTACATTGTGCTACAGACAAGAAAACTTACCTCTGTCACCAAAATTATTTGTAATAAATTAAGTGGTTTCCTGTAACAAATATAATATTATAATATCCAGAATTCTATGTATCTGGTCACTATGGTGTAGTGGGTAGCACACTCAGCTGGGAACCCAAAGTACCTTGTTTCAAACCTAGATACAGGCATATTCACATAGTTGTTCAGATGACCACTTAAAATGGTGGTGCTCCATCATTGGGTTTTATCCCTAATGGCACACTAAAGAACCTCCGGGATATTGATAATCAGACCTGTGACCCTGTCTTTAAATTAGTGGGTGGACGATTAGACCAACGTTCGATCAATCGTCGGTGTCATGGCACAATTGCGTCGGTCAGACGGTCACTGACAACTTCTAGAAATCGATTAAATCTCGCCCTTCTTTGTGTGTCTCTATATCCACATATTTTTTATATTTTGGGTAGTTTCCAGAACTTTCCTTCAATAAATTAACAGATTTCTCGCGAATTTGAGGTTGTTTACAACTGCCGCCATATTTACCGGAAGTGGGTGCTTTTGGTAGCTTCTATATGTCAGAAACACTGTTATTCTTACCGGATTGAAATACACTTTATCCCGGAAAGTGTTTCATGACAGTGCAGTAAAAAAGTCGATTATGAGTCGATCATCGGTCAGAAAAATGGACGAATAATCGACCAATAAAAGTTGAGGCGATTCCACTCACTACTTTAAGTTGAAGGGATATCAGTCAGTAAAGCTGTGAGTATATTTGTGCAGCCAGGATGGTCAAATAACACTCGGAACCTGTAGAAAAGGAGAATGTCGAGTATAAGTAAATAAATACAAGTTATTGAGTAAAATGAAGATGGATATAAAAGTAGACCTATAAAAATGGAAAAGATCCTTCATTTCTTTTCATTTTTTGTAACAAAATAGTCGTAACATTTCCTGCTGATTATTATCCGTTTAAGCCATCAAATGTTTTGGCCAATGCAGAGACATCAATTTCAGGTTTTGTAACAACTTTAACCCAGCCAATAAGTTACAGAAATAGTCCATCAAATATGAATACAAATAGTGAAATCAAACTGCTGCATGTTCTTTCTTCTTTTTTTTCCTTTTTTTTGAGATATTCTTAGGTTTCATTGAAATTTACCGATTTATTAGAAGTTCCTGTTTAAATAGCAGTTACTTTATATTTCTAATACTTAAAGATTCAGGGTTAATTAAATTAAACGTTTAACAAACTTTCAATTAGATTTGATTTAACTAAGTGTGATGCAGGTAAATGAAACAAGACAGCCTTTATTTCTGGTCAATATATTGGTGACTTTTGGTCCATTTTCTATTCTAGAAAAAGAACCAGAAAAAGTTACTCTATTAACCCCATTCTTTGATTTTTTTTTGTCGATCTTAGATGATAAGGCAATTAGAGTTCCCACCACAGGAGAGATTCACCAATAATTACATGAGGGGATTGCAGGGTTTCTTATAGAAGAAAATGACACTTGGGGATAGTTTAGATACAACCAGTGATGGTAATGAAAATTACTGACAGTTGGGGAGATGTAACTGAGGTGCACTGATAGTGTTTCTTGTTAGGCTACATAAGATTATTTTTAATTTACTTTTTGGGTCATATTAATATACCATACAAGTGTAAATCCTCACGTGGTACTAATTACAGCAAATGAGTATCGATAACTCTGGCCTAGCGGGTAACACACTTGTCTAGGAACTCAGAGGACGTGGGTTCAATCCCAGGTACAGGCAGATACATAGTGGCTCGGATGACCACTTAAAATGGCGGTCCTCTGTCATTGGGTCCTATCCCCAGTGGCAGATTAAAGAACCTCAAGGACGTTGATAAATGGTCATCCTTGAGCCTCTATCTTCCAGTTAGGGGAATGTCAGTTACTTGTGAGTTGGGGCTGTACCTGTACAGCCGGATTGGTTAAATAGCGCTTTGAGTCCTGTAGTATATGGAGATATTGCGCTGAGTATAAATACATAATAATAATAATAAATAATATTGAAATTATGATTTTATTGCGTTAATACATCCTATCCAATGGACAATTGCTAATCCGGTCGGTGTAGACCGGCCTGCCAAATGTCAAAAAAAGACGTCCTGTATTTCCAGAGGCTAAGCCATCCTAGTCCTGTGCACTCGCCAGATGGCGCATTGTACTTCCTTCCTGTCTAGACAGCGTGACGTCACAACATCTTTTTCGCAATTTCTGTTAATCCCTCTATAGAAACTGACCATTTGTAAGAATGAAATATGAAAACACCTGTTAATCCCTCTTTAGAAACTGACCATTTTTGTAAGAAATAAATATAAAAATTACCGGACATATTTCTTTTACCTTAGTTTCCACTGATAGGCAGTATTTGAGAAAGGGTTATATGAAATTTTTGTTCGATTCCCAAAAATATGTCTATGCTTATCCCCAGGTCTCACCTTGGCAATTTTTAAATCACAACTAGCACTGACTGTGAAGGCATCATCATGTGCACTATAATCCATTTAAGTCTTTATAATACCTAGTTTTGTATGATTGTCATTGTATGGTCACCGTTTCCAAAGTAAATCTGTAAAAACAATAGCACACCTACAGTGATGTTATCGATGTCTTCCAATCAGTCACCATAATTTCTAAAGATCAGTCACATGACACCTGAGGTGACAATGATTATACAAGCCTTCATGGGAAGCAGCATACGTCATCAGTTGTCATATCACAGTCTTCCTCAGTAGATCTTCGTCCAATAACCTTCACAAATTTTCATCATGTAATTATACAACGTTTGGCTTAAATTGCAGAATAAACATAACAGAGTGGTGACAGATCTTCATGGCAGACCATGTGACCCCATTTTCCCACCTAAGTTTGGTGAATAAAGAAGACTTGCTATTCGTGGCTAGTCTTTGTTTCCGTTATTTCCGTAGTTTAGTCTTATATGTGGCACACAAGCATATAATGTGTGACGATCCTCTGTATTCCTAGGTCAGTGTGTTAGTAGTGTTACCCACAAGGCCACAGTGGTAATGTGGCAAATTATTACCTCAGCTAAAGAGGTTGTGTCTTGGCAGCATGTATTTGTCACATTTTGCAAAATTATCCAAAATTGGTGGACACATTTTGATAAAATTATTTCAGGAAATGTTGGCAATGAATGGCACAAAGGAAAAGATGTTTAAAGTTTGGTGGCAATCTGGATCTTTGTTTAGATTAATTAGAACTCTTTTGGGCAGGAATCCAATGTAAATAAAGTTTACATTTCAAAAAGCCCTTGTCCTACTTTGAATTAGCTGTTTACAGGGACCGATGTTTCATAGTCCCTTTAGGCTCCACTGAAAAAGGCAGACGATATCCAGTTTCAAAATCCGCATTCTTGTTGAAGAGTGACACTCCTCTGGCAAAGTTGGTCTTGAACCCCAGGCCCTCTGCTCTGAAATCCAACACACAAACCACTTAGGGGATAGAGATCATCATTAAATGAAACTTTAGAAAAATCTAGTGGCTATACAAAATATGATATTCACTAGTGCTCCTAATCTTAGTCTTAATTTAGCTAAGGTTTTTTTCATAAACTTTGGACAAAAGCCAGTAATAATTATGATATTTGTTGTAATGTTAGTGTCATTTGCAATAGGTCTTCTTCTTTTAGTCTTACATTAGGCTATAACACTTAGAAGATGGATGCGGTCTTGAATATTTAATGTGATGACATTACTGACATACCACCACAGCACATTTACTTCGTGACTACATAATGAAGTTACATTATTGGATATGTGAAAAATTAGCCTTAACTGAGTCATAACTATATGACTTTTCTACTTGCTACAACAAGCTTTTTGAATGCCTTGTGTATGACAGTTACCAGAGAAGCAGACGTCTTAAATTTAAGATTGAACTAAGTGTAAGATAAGAGTAAGATTTAAAGACCTCCAGTGAATACAATCCATAAAGTCTGTTCATAGAGTACATTGGATTACCATGGTAAAACTGTCTCAGAAGCAAGAGAAGGACAACTCCCAATACATGGTGGTGTAAACTTGCTTAGTTCACTTGCTTAAGCTTTCCGAGCCAATTACATTATTCCTGTCAGCTCCTTCTTGCCAGTACGATGTTAAAATACTGTAAACTGACTTGATTTAGCTGCTGCAGTAAAAATGGCATAGAATAATTTTCTATTTTTGGCAAAAAAAACTTTTTGCAAGAGTAACATAGGCAGTGATATTTTCTCTACTGTAATACATGTCTGATGTCACTTAATGAGTTGAAATTAATTCTTGAGAAAAGCTAAATTCCCAGTACCTAACATATTGAATAACCTATTATCAACATTTTAGTTTCAAAATTTAGGACTTTTGTATTTTCTAGGGGGAGATTCACACCTTTGCGGTCTACAATCTCTCATGTAATGATATTGCTTATTATATTTGGGTTGAATAAGATTAGGGAAGTAAAATAAATTGAATAGTAAAGTCATTATTCAAAAATAGGGTCATAATTTGTGGTTATTTTTTATGTCATCACTCTGCGGCGTGGGCGTCCGCGTACGCGGACCAACTTCTTCTCCAAAACTACAAGGCCTAGAGACATGCTGTTTTTATGTCAGCTGACTTGTCAGTCAGCTGACATTATGTCGTCACTCTGCGGCGTGGGCGTCCGCGTGAACAACTTCTCCTCCAAAACTACAAGGCCTAGAGACGTGCTGTTTTTTTTAAAAGATACCTTATCTATCGAGGATGAAAAATTGTTCAAGGCATGCAAATCTGTCTGTTCGTCTGTTTGCTAGAGACATTACAAGGGGGGTACCCCCACCAAAAGTGTGAAAATTTCAACACTTAATCACAATTTTCTCAGTGACTATTGCAGGGCTTTCTCTCATATCTTGCATATATGTACTAGGCCACAGGTAGATTCTCTTGTGTGAGTATGAGACCTGGATCTGTCTTACTTTTTTTTTAATCAATTTTTTTAATAATTTTTAATGCATTAAAATTCATGAAATCATGCACAAAATCATTTATAACTTGAAAACTATTGCATCTAGAGCATTTTGTTAAAATATGTTATTCAGCTACTTTTTTCATAGATACAATATGGTGAGTAAGTTGGATGCCTGTCTCAATAGCTAAGTGAGTAATAGCTACTTTTGGGCTTTTCAGTAACTTCCATCATGAGTAGAATCACTTGTAACTTAAAAACTATTGCATTTAGAGAATTTCGTATAAATATGTTATTCAGCTACTTTTGGGTCAGCTATAACATAGTAAAATTTCAGACCTGTAGCTCATGGCATAGCTGAGTAATAGCTACTTTTAGGTTATCACTGTTGAGTAAATTGCTTATAACTTCAAAACTATTGCATTTAGAGAATTTCGTATAAATATGTTATTCAGCTACTTTTGGGTCAGCTATAACATAGTAAAATTTCAGACATGTAGCTCACTGCATAGCTGAGTAATAGCTACTTTTAGGTTATCACTGTTGAGTAAATTGCTTATAACTTGGAAACTATTGCATTTAGAGTATTTTGTTTCAATATGTTATTCACCAATTTTGGGATCAGCTATAACATAGTGAAGTTTCAGATCTGTGGCTCATTGCATAGCTGAGTAATAGCTACTTTGAAGTTCTCACTATTGAGTAAATCGGTTGTAATTGGAAAACTATTGCATTTAGAGAATTTCGTATAAATATGTTATTCAGCTACTTTTGGGTCAGCTATAACATAGTAAAATTTCAGACCTGTAGCTCATGGCATAGCTGAGTAATAGCTACTTTTAGGTCATCACTATTGAGTAAATCAGTTGTAACTTGAAAACTATTGCATTTACAGTATTTTGCTTAAATATGTTGTTCACCTACTTTTGGGTCAGCTATAACATAGTAAAATTTCAGACCTGTAGCTCATTGCATAGCTGAGTAATAACTACTTTGAAGTTCTCACTATTGAGTAAATCAGTTGTAATTTCAAAACTATTGCATTTAGAGAATTTAGTATAAATATGTTATTCAGCTACTTTTGGGTCAGCTATAACATAGTAAAATTTCAGACCTGTAGCTCATGGCATAGCTGAGTAATAGCTACTTTTAGGTCATCACTATTGAGTAAATCAGTTGTAACTTGAAAACTATTGCATTTACAGTATTTTGCTTAAATATGTTGTTCACCTACTTTTGGGTCAGCTATAACATAGTAAAATTTCAGACCTGTAGCTCATGGCATAGCTGAGTAATAGCTACTTTTAGGTTATCACAGTTGAGTAAATTGCTTATAACTTGGAAATTATTGCATTTAGAGTATTTTGTTTCAATAAGTTATTCACCTATTTTGGGATCAGCTATAACATAGTGAAGTTTCAGATCTGTGGCTCATTGCATAGCTGAGTAATAGCTACTTTGAAGTTCTCACTATTGAGTAAATCGGTTGTAATTGGAAAACTATTGCATTTAGAGAATTTCGTATAAATATGTTATTCAGCTACTTTTGGGTCAGCTATAACATAGTAAAATTTCAGACCTGTAGCTCATGGCATAGCTGAGTAATAGCTACTTTTAGGTCATCACTATTGAGTAAATCAGTTGTAACTTGAAAACTATTGCATTTACAGTATTTTGCTTAAATATGTTGTTCACCTACTTTTGGGTCAGCTATAACATAGTAAAATTTCAGACCTGTAGCTCATTGCATAGCTGAGTAATAGTTACTTTGAGGTTCTCACTATTGAGTAAATCAGTTGTAATTTCAAAACTATTGCATTTAGAGAATTTCGTATAAATATGTTATTCAGCTACTTTTGGGTCAGCTATAACATAGTAAAATTTCAGACCTGTAGCTCATGGCATAGCTGAGTAATAGCTACTTTTAGGTCATCACTATTGAGTAAATCAGTTGTAACTTGAAAACTATTGCATTTACAGTATTTTGCTTAAATATGTTGTTCACCTACTTTTGGGTCAGCTATAACATAGTAAAATTTCAGACCTGTAGCTCATTGCATAGCTGAGTAATAACTACTTTGAAGTTCTCACTATTGAGTAAATCAGTTGTAATTTCAAAACTATTGCATTTAGAGAATTTAGTATAAATATGTTATTCAGCTACTTTTGGGTCAGCTATAACATAGTAAAATTTCAGACCTGTAGCTCATGGCATAGCTGAGTAATAGCTACTTTTAGGTCATCACTATTGAGTAAATCAGTTGTAACTTGAAAACTATTGCATTTACAGTATTTTGCTTAAATATGTTGTTCACCTACTTTTGGGTCAGCTATAACATAGTAAAATTTCAGACCTGTAGCTCATGGCATAGCTGAGTAATAGCTACTTTTAGGTTATCACAGTTGAGTAAATTGCTTATAACTTGGAAATTATTGCATTTAGAGTATTTTGTTTCAATAAGTTATTCACCTATTTTGGGATCAGCTATAACATAGTGAAGTTTCAAATCTGTGGCTCATTGCATAGCTGAGTAATAGCTACTTTGAAGTTCTCACTATTGAGTAAATCGGTTGTAATTGGAAAACTATTGCATTTAGAGAATTTCGTATAAATATGTTATTCAGCTACTTTTGGGTCAGCTATAACATAGTAAAATTTCAGACCTGTAGCTCATGGCATAGCTGAGTAATAGCTACTTTTAGGTCATCACTATTGAGTAAATCAGTTGTAACTTGAAAACTATTGCATTTACAGTATTTTGCTTAAATATGTTGTTCACCTACTTTTGGGTCAGCTATAACATAGTAAAATTTCAGACCTGTAGCTCATTGCATAGCTGAGTAATAACTACTTTGAAGTTCTCACTATTGAGTAAATCAGTTGTAATTTCAAAACTATTGCATTTAGAGAATTTAGTATAAATATGTTATTCAGCTACTTTTGGGTCAGCTATAACATAGTAAAATTTCAGACCTGTAGCTCATGGCATAGCTGAGTAATAGCTACTTTTAGGTCATCACTATTGAGTAAATCAGTTGTAACTTGAAAACTATTGCATTTACAGTATTTTGCTTAAATATGTTGTTCACCTACTTTTGGGTCAGCTATAACATAGTAAAATTTCAGACCTGTAGCTCATGGCATAGCTGAGTAATAGCTACTTTTAGGTTATCACAGTTGAGTAAATTGCTTATAACTTGGAAATTATTGCATTTAGAGTATTTTGTTTCAATAAGTTATTCACCTATTTTGGGATCAGCTATAACATAGTGAAGTTTCAGATCTGTGGCTCATTGCATAGCTGAGTAATAGCTACTTTGAAGTTCTCACTATTGAGTAAATCGGTTGTAATTGGAAAACTATTGCATTTAGAGAATTTCGTATAAATATGTTATTCAGCTACTTTTGGGTCAGCTATAACATAGTAAAATTTCAGACCTGTAGCTCATGGCATAGCTGAGTAATAGCTACTTTTAGGTCATCACTATTGAGTAAATCAGTTGTAACTTGAAAACTATTGCATTTACAGTATTTTGCTTAAATATGTTGTTCACCTACTTTTGGGTCAGCTATAACATAGTAAAATTTCAGACCTGTAGCTCATTGCATAGCTGAGTAATAGTTACTTTGAGGTTCTCACTATTGAGTAAATCAGTTGTAATTTCAAAACTATTGCATTTAGAGAATTTCGTATAAATATGTTATTCAGCTACTTTTGGGTCAGCTATAACATAGTAAAATTTCAGACCTGTAGCTCATGGCATAGCTGAGTAATAGCTACTTTTAGGTCATCACTATTGAGTAAATCAGTTGTAACTTGAAAACTATTGCATTTACAGTATTTTGCTTAAATATGTTGTTCACCTACTTTTGGGTCAGCTATAACATAGTAAAATTTCAGACCTGTAGCTCATTGCATAGCTGAGTAATAACTACTTTGAAGTTCTCACTATTGAGTAAATCAGTTGTAATTTCAAAACTATTGCATTTAGAGAATTTAGTATAAATATGTTATTCAGCTACTTTTGGGTCAGCTATAACATAGTAAAATTTCAGACCTGTAGCTCATGGCATAGCTGAGTAATAGCTACTTTTAGGTCATCACTATTGAGTAAATCAGTTGTAACTTGAAAACTATTGCATTTACAGTATTTTGCTTAAATATGTTGTTCACCTACTTTTGGGTCAGCTATAACATAGTAAAATTTCAGACCTGTAGCTCATGGCATAGCTGAGTAATAGCTACTTTTAGGTTATCACAGTTGAGTAAATTGCTTATAACTTGGAAATTATTGCATTTAGAGTATTTTGTTTCAATAAGTTATTCACCTATTTTGGGATCAGCTATAACATAGTGAAGTTTCAAATCTGTGGCTCATTGCATAGCTGAGTAATAGCTACTTTGAAGTTCTCACTATTGAGTAAATCGGTTGTAATTGGAAAACTATTGCATTTAGAGAATTTCGTATAAATATGTTATTCAGCTACTTTTGGGTCAGCTATAACATAGTAAAATTTCAGACCTGTAGCTCATGGCATAGCTGAGTAATAGCTACTTTTAGGTCATCACTATTGAGTAAATCAGTTGTAACTTGAAAACTATTGCATTTACAGTATTTTGCTTAAATATGTTGTTCACCTACTTTTGGGTCAGCTATAACATAGTAAAATTTCAGACCTGTAGCTCATTGCATAGCTGAGTAATAGTTACTTTGAGGTTGTCACTATTGAGTAAATCAGTTGTAATTTCAAAACTATTGCATTTAGAGAATTTAGTATAAATATGTTATTCAGCTACTTTTGGGTCAGCTATAACATAGTAAAATTTCAGACCTGTAGCTCATGGCATAGCTGAGTAATAGCTACTTTTAGGTCATCACTATTGAGTAAATCAGTTGTAACTTGAAAACTATTGCATTTACAGTATTTTGCTTAAATATGTTGTTCACCTACTTTTGGGTTAGCTATAACATAGTAAAATTTCAGACCTGTAGCTCATGGCATAGCTGAGTAATAGCTACTTTTAGGTTATCACTGTTGAGTAAATTGCTTATAACTTGGAAATTATTGCATTTAGAGTATTTTTTTTCAATAAGTTATTCACCTATTTTGGGATCAGCTATAACATAGTGAAGTTTCAGATCTGTGGCTCATTGCATAGCTGAGTAATAGCTACTTTGAAGTTCTCACTATTGAGTAAATCGGTTGTAATTGCAAAACTATTGCATTTAGAGAATTTCGTATAAATATGTTATTCAGCTACTTTTGGGTCAGCTATAACATAGTAAAATTTCAGACCTGTAGCTCATGGCATAGCTGAGTAATAGCTACTTTTAGGTTATCACTGTTGAGTAAATTGCTTATAACTTGGAAATTATTGCATTTAGAGTATTTTGTTTCAATATGTTATTCACCTATTTTGAGGTCAGCTATAACATAGTGAAGTTCCAGACCTGTGACTCATTGCATAGCTGAGTAATAGCTACTTTGAAGTTCTCAATGTTGAGTAAATCACTTGTAATTTGAAAACTATTGCATTTAGAGAATTTCGTATAAATATGTTATTCAGCTACTTTTGGGTCAGCTATAACATAGTAAAATTTCAGACCTGTAGCTCATGGCATAGCTGAGTAATAGCTACTTTTAGGTTATCACTGTTGAGTAAATCGCTTATAACTTGAAAACTATTGCATTTAGAGTATTTTGTTGCAATATGTTATTCACCTATTTTGGGGTCAGCTATAACATAGTGAAGTTCCAGACCTGTGGCTCATTGCATAGCTGAGTAATAGCTACTTTGAAGTTCTCACTGTTGAGTAAATCAGTTGTAATTGGAAAACTATTGCCTTTACAGAAATTTGTGCAAATATGTTATTCAGCTACTTTTGGGTCAGCTATAACATAGTGAAATTACAGACCTGTAGCTCATGGCACAACTGAGCAATAGCTATTCTCAGGCACTGACTGTTGAGTAAATCAGCTATAACTTGAAAAATATTGCATTTGGAGTATTTTGTTAAAATACATTGTTCACCTACTTTGGGGTTAGCTATAACATAGTGAAATTACAGACCTATAGCTCATGGCATAGTGGAGCAATAGCTATTTTCAGGTTCTCACTATTGAGTAAATCAGTTGTAACTTGAAAACTATTGCATTTACAGTATTTTGCTTAAGTATGTTGTTCACCTACTTTTAGGTCAGCTATAACAGTGCAAAAATTCAGACATGTAGCTCATTGCATAGCTGAGTAATAGTTACTTTGAGGTTCTCACTCTTGAGTAAATCAGTTGTAACTTGAAAATTATTACATTTAGAGTATTTTGTTTAAATATGTTATTCACATAATTTTTGGTCAGCTATAACATAGTGAAATTGCAGACCTCTATGTCATGGCATAGCTGAGCAATAGCTTCTTTCAGGTTCTCACTGTTGAGTAAATCATTGTGTCCAACCTGTAGGAAATCATGGGCTGGGAATCTATTACTATGGTCCGATTTGACCTTGGAACCCTCCTTCAAGGTCAAATGAGGATAGCCAAACATAAAAGTGCTTATAACTCGCTTATTATTGGTCCTAGAGGTTGGAATGAAAACCAACCTATAGAAAATCTTGAGCTGGGAATTTTTTGGTGTGGTCGGATTTCACCTTGGACCCCTCCTTCAAGGTCAAATGAGGATAGCCAAACTTAAAAGTGCTTATAACTCACTTATTATTGGTCCTAGAGGTTTCGAATGGAAAACCAACCTATAGAAAATCATGGGCTGGGAATCTTTTGGTGTGGTCGGATTTGACCTTAGACCTCTCTTTCCATGTCAAACGAAGATAGCCAAACTTAAAGTGCTTATAACTCGCGTATTATTGGTCTTGGAGGTTTGGGATGGTAAACCAACATATAGGAAATCATGGGCTGGGATTCTTTTGGTGTGGTCAGATTTGACCTGGGACCCCTCCTTCAAGGTCAATTGAGGATAGCCAAACTTACAATTGCTTAGAACTCGCTTATTATTGGTCCTACAAGTTTGGGATGGTAAACAAGCTACAGGAAATCATGGGCTGGGAATTTTTTTGTGTGGTCGGATTTGACCTTGGACCCCCTCCTTCAAGGTCAAACAAGGATAGCCAAACTTAAAAAGTGCCTATGACTCACTTATTATTGGTCCGAGAGGTTTGGGATGGTAAACCATCCTAAATTCTTTGGCTGGGAATCTTTTGGTATGGTCAGATTTGACCGTTGGACCCCTTCTTCATGGTCGAACGAGGATATTGCATTTATAGTATTTCTTTAAATATTTTTAACCTACTTTTTACACTTAAACAATTACCTTGTTACTTTATTTCATAATACCATTTGCAGGGCACAACTTTTTTGTCCTTTTCTTCTGTCAGCTTCGGAATATCTTTCGAACATGCTGTTCAGTTACCATTTACTGTATTTCTGTACAGCCCTTTCCCTGATAATTATGCTTTCCTCTCATTATCACCATCACAAATCAAAAACATTCAGTCAGCTGACACAGTGCCCGTTCACGGGCACTCTCCTCTTGTTTTTAAAAGATACCTTATCTATCGAGGATGAAAAATTGTTCAAGGCATGCAAATCTATCTGTTCGTCTGTTTGCTAGAGACGTTACAAGGGAGGTACCCCCACCAAAAGTGTGAACATTTCAACACTTTATCACAATTTTCTCAGTGACTATTGCAGGGATTTCTCTCATATCTTGCATATATGTACTAGGCCAGAGGTAGATTCTCTTGTGTGAGTATGTGACCTGGATCTGTCTTAGTTTTTTTTTAATAAATTTTTTTAATAATTTTTAATGCATTAAAATTCATGAAATCATGCACTAAATCACTTATAGCTTGAAAAGTGTTGCATTTAGAGCATTTTGTTAAAATATGTTATTCAGCTACTTTTTTCATAGCTACAACATGGTGAGTAACTTGGGTGTCTGTCTCAATAGCTAAGTGAGTAATAGCTACTTTTGGGCTTTTCAGTAACTACCATCTTGAGTAAAATTGAAAACTATTGCATTTAGAGAATTTCGTATAAATATGTTATTCAGCTACTTTTGGGTCAGCTATAACATAGTCAAATTTTGGACCTGTAGCTCATGGCATAGCTGAGTAATAGCTACTTTTAGGTTATCACTGTTGAGTAAATCACTGATAACTTGAAAACTATTGTATTTAGAGTATTTTGTTTCAATATGTTATTCACCTATTTTGGGGTCAGCTATAACATAGTAAAATTTCAGATCTGTAGCTCATGGCATAGCTGAGTAATAGCTACTTTGAGGTTATCACTGTTGAGTAAATCAATTGTAACTTGAAAAATATTGCATTTACAGTATTTTGCTTAAATATGTTGTTCACCTACTTTTGGGTCAGCTATAACATAGTGAAATTACAGACCTGTAGCTCATGGCACAACTGAGCAATAGCTATTTTCAGGTACTGTATGTTGAGTAAATCAGTTGTAACTTGAAAAATATTGCATTTGGAATATTTTGTTAAAATATGTTGTTCACCTGCTTTTGGGTCAGCTATAACATAGTGAAATTACAGACCTATAGCTCATGGCATAGCTGAGCAATAGCTATTTTCAGGTACTGTATGTTGAGTAAATCAGTTGTAAGTTGAAACATATTGCATTTGGAGTATTTTGTTAAAATATGTTGTTCACCTACTTTTGGGTCAGCTATAACATAGTGAAATTACAGACCTATAGCTCATGGCATAGCTCAGTAAAAGCTACTTTTAGGTTATCACTGTTGAGTACATCACTTATAACTTGAAAACTATTGCATTTAGAGTATTTTGTTTCATATGTTATTCACCTATTTTGTGGTCAGCTTTAACATAGTAAAATTTCAGACCGGTAGCTCATGGCATAGCTGAGTAATAGCTACTTTGAGGTTATCACTGTTGAGTAAATCATTTATAACTTGAAAACTATTGCATTAACAGAAATTTGTGTAAATACGTTAGTCAGCTACTTTTGGGTCAGCTATAACATAGTGAAATTACAGACCTGTAGCTCATGGCACAACTGAGCAATAGCTATTTTCAGGTACTGACTGTTGAGTAAATCAATTGTAACTTGAAAAATATTGCATTTACAGTATTTTGCTTAAATATGTTGTTCACCTACTTTTGGGTCAGCTATAATATAGTAAAAATTTAGACATGTAGCTCATTGCATAGCTGAGTAATAGCTACTTTGCTTATAACTCACTTATTATTGGTCCTAGAGGTTTGGGATGGTAAACAGACATATAGGAAATCATGGGCTGGGAATCTGTAGATTTTTTGTCCTTTTCTTCTGTCAGGTTCAGAATTTCTTTTGAACATGCTGTTCAATTACCATTTACTGTACTTCTGTACAGCACTTTCCCTGATCATTATGCTTTCCTCTCATTATTACCTTCACAAATCAAAAACACTCAGTCAGCTGACACAGTGCCCGTTCACGGGCACTCTCCTCTTGTTTGGATATTTGGTATCTGTTCTAAATTTTATTTTGCATTATAGCCCGTTTCTTATAGAAGCTGTTATATTTTCTTCCACTACTTAGATACATCTCAACTTTCATCATGAAACAAAATATTTCAATTAAATTTAACATCTATACATATGAGAGGTCAGATTCACTGGTATCTGCAATTGGTATTTTAGTCTTATAACCTAGAGAAAGCTAGGAAAGTTGACCGTAGAATTTGAAGCCAATACAGGCTTGATAAAAATGCATCACATAATGTGAGCTGGCTAACTGTTGCCGGAGATTGTGGAGCTATTTTTGGACATCAAAAGACTGTGGTTTACTTCAGTTTTATGTCATTTCACCAAGGTGTCACCACCGATAATAGGACGTGGTTTGCTTTTATTCTTTTACCCTCACCACCCAAAAGGGGAGGGGCAAGTGCGTTGTTATTGGATCACTGTTTGTGTGCATAACTTCAAAAACTGCGTGTCTGAATAAACTTTTCTGAACCTAGTTTTAAAAATGGAACAATGGAAAGATTTTTTAATCTTATATTTAAATAAAGAAATTTTCCAGTCAGTTAAGATGTGCATGTATCCCAAAGATACATATATAATATTTCTAGGAAACATGTTCCAAAAATTGGAAAAAGATTGGCAGAGACATCCACTGTATATATATGTTTGGTACATGCATCAAAGACGTTTAATTCTCGATAAACTTTGTTATACATTTTGTCAATTGAAAAAATCTGAGAGATAATAAATTGTAAAACCCCAAGCAAACATGCTTTCAGTGACTGGGTACATTCGGATGGTAATGCATTGTTGACGTTTTTTCTTTTAATATATGTCAGTCTATGAAACAACCAACTCCCGGAGATTATAAACTGCAAATCCAATCGAACACGCATGCAGTGATTGGCACATTAATAATCAAAGAAGTTGTGCAGCAGGGTCGTGTAAATGATTTGATCCCTCCCCAAATGAAACAATGATATTAAAGATCAAAGAAGTTAGGCGTTTCTGTGGACAATGCATTTTATAAAGCACTAGAACTAATATTTTCCGAGAATGTGTAAAATACTGTATTATCGCTCATGGTAGACTGTGCTTTTAAACTGAATGTAGGGAGACAAGGTTTTGGATCGGTTAATCCGGAGATGGCCAGATAATTGAGGTTCTACTGTATATGTAAATAGAGTCCCTAGAAACCAGGTCTTTTTCCATGATCCTAGATTGATATAATACCTGAGAAAAATTGTATGTCCTAATAGGTGAGATGCTGCCTGCCAGGGATAAGAAATATATATTGTTATGACACATTTTGCACAAAATATTATTGTATTGTTTTACCTGTAAAACAAGCGTATATGGTACTTTGGTAGAATTGTTTTTTAATCAGAAAAAGCTATTATTGTCAAAGACTTTGCTATGAAAACCCCATATTGATTTGACCAGCAGTGTTCAATACACCAAGTCCCCTAATTACCATGTAATTGCTCTATTCATAATCTTCCTCTCAGTAACCCTACTGCGTGTTTGCTAATTTGATGACACATGGCAGCAGTGTGGTTATCCAGTGTGGTTATTATAAGCATGAGGTCATTGCTAAATTTAGATGCTACGTTGCAAAACATATTCCTTTGTCCTAATTAATACTGCATAATTTGTTTGGCCTTAAAAACCCCTGCTTCTGCTGAAATTAAAAAGAAGAGCAGCAGACAGGCAGAAAAGGCAAAGGATAAGGATGAAGAAAAAGAGGAAAAAATATGGATATCTCAGGGCAGAATATTTGGATATACTATGTAGAACTTAGACAAATTGTCAGCTCTGAGAACTTGGGTTATTCTTGGCAAATTTATCAGTGTTCGGACTTATAATATTTTACAGCATTTGGACTTACAATATTTCACACAACATTTGGACTTGTATAATTCTACAGTGTTTAACATCCCAGAAATATATCTCAAAATTATTTAGGAAAACAGAATTTTATATTTTCATGATGTTGATTTAGTATTTAACAATAGACACCAGTAACTGTTCTTTCATTTCCTTATTGGTTATTGGAATTGCTATTGCAAATTGAAAGTGTTCAGAATTTGGTTTTGTACTGCAGTGCTTCTGTAATGAACTTGTCATCAGTTCTATCTTTTATTAATTCTGTGGACATAACATTTGGTAAATAAATTGGATGGATATCATTTGTGGTTTTTCTATTTGTGGAGATGTCAATAGCCAGATGCCTTGATCCTAACACTTACCATCTGAGAATAAAAAGATCCCAAACACCCCCCACACGAAAGTGTGCTATGGCCTGATCCCATCGCTTCTTCACACACAAAAAAAGGGCGGTAACAGTATATTTTTTAAAAATGCACGTCATGTCAAGATAACCCAGAACTGTATCCAGATTGAGTTACCAGAATGTTTTTCCTTATTTTTCACATTGGGGAGAAGTGAGAAGACAAGATGATGATCACAAAAGAGGGCTATTCCATTATTGTGATCCGATAGTAAACCTACCTCCCGATTAGAAAAAAAAAATTCACAATACATGGGTGTAGTTTAAGATAGGTTCCTAATTTTCCCCATAAGCTATCTAATGGATACTGTGATTGCTTAAGAAGTCTCCTGGTAGGTTCTTCTTAGATTTTTCATAGTTTTTCAATCCATTTAATTGGTTTAGGATCAACTTAAGATGTAAAAGGTTTAAGATTGCTGTGATATCAAAATCAGTGCTTTACAAATGGTAGATAGGATTAAGATGGGTTTAAGATGATAAGGATCTGATAACCATCGGGATCAGTATACAATAATGTAAAACAGTTTAACATTATTGTAAGCTGTTCCTGATGGACTCCTGAACACCTCCAATTGGGAAGCTCTCAGGAAGTCCCGGAACCACTGTACATAATCATTCCAATTGTAGTGTGCGATGGCTTTAAGATGGTTCTGATTAAAAAGATTGACCTCCTGAATAGCAAAAATGAGGTACCTGAAACCAAGATGTTTTTTGCTGCTTTTTGGTCCTTTCATTAACACATTATGAATGGATATCTCTGGATTGTGAATGACGTGAACAGATTGTGAGTGAATGTATGCGTGTATGTGTATGAGTGTGTCAGATTTGTTTTTGAATTATATGGGTCCAACATGATGATTGGTATGATTTCTAGGGTTTGTAATTATATTAAATATTTGAAGGGTTTGCCACATGAAAGTTTGATTTCTAAAAAAATATGCAGCATATTCACCTTGACAGCTAAGAATATTATTTGTAGAAATTAACAAAGCAGTTGTATAGATGTGATAGCACAAGTAGAAGGATAAGAGACATTTTAAAACAGGGCTATATGTAGATGTCTGAGTGGATTAAGTATCAGCACCACCTTATCAGTATATCATCTATAGGATTTAGTTATTTTGTTTGTGGTATGGTCTGTTGGCCATAATTAGAGATTAAGGTATAATATTTGATAAAATAAATGACCTTAAGTGCAAAGATGTCAATTTTACAGCTGCAACTCGGCCATTTGTAGAGACACGATTATCGGTTGAATTAATTATTCAATTTAATTGACAGACATTTAAAATCACAAAAATCATTACATAAGCAATATTAAGCATAATTAAACATATTCATGCTATCAACTAACAAAATAATAAAATCTTACTTGTAGAATATATTTGATAAAATATGCAACTTGTAGAATAGCATTGTTAAAATATGCAAGTTAGAAAATGTAAGGTCTCTGAATCATTTGGAAAAACTGTGGCTTAGAGTGTACTAACAAACAAACAGACTGAATGACCAAGATACTTTGAAATCGCAAGATTTCGAAGTAGCAAACAGAGAAACAGGTTTGCATGAAGTAGGTCGATTCATGAAGTGGGTCGATTTTTCAGGAATTTACATAATAACAGCAAAAGCCTGCATAACTGTATCTTAAAAACTGGTTAAAATGATTCACAATGCATAGCTGCACTGCAACATATGAACATTTTATAATATATGGATGTATTTCAGAGATTTTGTCCAGTTACCATTGTTAAAAGTAAGCTATGTCAAAATTACTCATATAAAGTTACCTCCAGTACTTTCTTCTATATTTCTACCAAATATCATGTTTATATATATATAATTTGCTTTTTACACAGCACTGAAAAAAACATAAAAAAAATCTACCCACTTCATCCTTATCCATGTGTACTGCGCTGATAGTTGTGATATGTAGTTCAAAGCTAGATCTAAGAGTGATGTAGCAGTCTTTTTTCTACAAAAAAACAAAACACTTAGTATCAATTTTTAATCAGTATATCATATGTAGTATGGGTTTTTTTCATTGTTATGAAAGTTTGACCTAATCCCACTAATGATACAAATTTAAATAATCTATTACATGTAGTAATTCTATTTTTTTTCTTCCGTTTTTCTGTTAAATAAATAGAATAAAAATGTGAAATTGAAATTATTTCAAAACAAAAATCACAAATTTCTGATGGCAGGTTATAAAAAAATAAAGGAATTTCCTCAATGGTGAATTTTGTTACTTTGACAAAAAATAAATCATAACAATGGGTAGTTCAGCCCAATAAAAAATATAACATCATTCATCAATCTGTATTTTGTGCCTCACTGAGCTATTGACTTTTTAGCCACAACTCCTTATTGCCTTTATTAGGGTATATTGTTGCTTTTGCCACTCAGAAGTCTGGAGATAACTGAGGGTAATGTTTCAAACATCAATAAAAACAGCAGAACTTACCACATGTGTGATAATTGCCACTGCGAAAAAAAGTTCTCTTCCTTTACTATGGTCTTGTTGGCAACACACCTGGGTTCAATCCCCAAGTGTACAAAGATGCGCAGTACCTTGGATGATCATTTAAAATTATGGTCCACTGTCATTGGGTCCACAGTGGCAGGCTAAAGAAGCTCAGAATGTAAATAAATAGTCATCCCTGTCTTTAAGTCATAGGAATCTCAGTCACCATAACTTGGTAGCTAGTACTTGTGCAGTCTAGACAGTTCAACTAGCGATTTGCTTTTATCTGAAAAGAAAGCTCAAAGCAAACTTCTCACAGTCTAAGATCTTTTAAATTAATAGGTTCACATTTTGTGTATTTTATATCGTAGAAGAACAGTTAAAACACTTTTAACAATGTACAAAAATAGGGGAAAAATTTTAAAGACCTCTGAATCTTACAAGTCTAAAAATTACTGACTGTGCTGGCCACCTCTGTTTTTAGCTTACTGGCCAACTTAGCTTACTGGCCAACAGCCGTAAGCTAATGGCATGGCCTGGCGTCGTCTTCGTTGTTGTTGTTGTAGTTGTTGTTGTTGTCGTCAACAATTTTTTCCAGCCTCTTCTCAGAAACTACTGCACCGATTTCTTTGAAATTTGGTATGGAGCTTCCTTGGGTAGAGGACTATCATGTTTCCTCATTGCATGTTTTTCAACCAATCAGAGAAGGTCACATGACCAAAAACATGTTTTTATGTCGTCACTCTGCGGCGTGGGCGTACGCGTACGCGTCCGCGTGAACAACTTCTCCTCCAAAACTACAAGGCCTAGAGACGTGCTGTTTTTTTTAAAAGATACCTTATCTATCGAGGATGAAAAATTGTTCAAGGCATGCAAATCTGTCTGTTCGTCTGTTTGCTAGAGACATTACAAGGGGGGTACCCCCACCAAAAGTGTGAAAATTTCAACACTTAATCACAATTTTCTCAGTGACTATTGCAGGGATTTCTCTCATATCTTGCATATATGTACTAGGCCACAGGTAGATTCTCTTGTGTGAGTATGAGACCTGGATCTGTCTTACTTTTTTTTTAATAAATTTTTTTAATAATTTTTAATGCATTAAAATTCATGAAATCATGCACAAAATCATTTATAACTTGAAAAGTGTTGCATTTAGAGCATTTTGTTAAAATATGTTATTCAGCTACTTTTTTCATAGCTACAATATGGTGAGTAAGTTGGGTGCCTGTCTCAATAGCTAAGTGAGTAATAGCTACTTTTGGGCTTTTCAGTAACTTCCATCATGAGTAAAATCACTTGTAACTTAAAAACTATTGCATTTAGAGAAATTCGTATAAATATGTTATTCAGCTACTTTTGGGTCAGCTATAACATAGTAAAATTTTAGACCTGTAGCTCATGGCATAGCTGAGTAATAGCTACTTTTAGGTTATCACTGTTGAGTAAATCGCTTATAACTTCAAAACTATTGCATTTAGAGAATTTCGTATAAATATGTTATTCAGCTACTTTTGGGTCAGCTATAACATAGTAAAATTTCAGACCTGTAGCTCATGGCATAGCTGAGTAATAGCTACTTTTAGGTTATCACTGTTGAGTAAATCGCTTATAACTTGGAAACTATTGCATTTACAGTATTTTGTTTCAATATGTTATTCACCTAATTTGGGATCAGCTATAACATAGTGAAGTTTCAGATCTGTGGCTCATTGCATAGCTGAGTAATAGCTACTTTGAAGTTCTCACTATTGAGTAAATCACTTGTAACTTAAAACCTATTGCATTTAGAGAATTTCGTATAAATATGTTATTCAGCTACTTTTGGGCCAGCTATAACATAGTGAAATTTCAGATCTGTAGGTCATGGCGTAGCTGAGTAATAGCTACTTTAAAGTTCTCACTATTGAGTAAATCAGTTGTAATTGGAAAACTATTGCATTTAGAGAATTTCATATAAATATGTTATTCAGCTACTTTTGGGTCAGCTATAACATAGTAAAATTTCAGACCTGTAGCTCATGGCATAGCTGAGTAATAGCTACTTTTAGGTCATCACTATTGAGTAAATCAGTTGTAACTTCAAAACTATTGCATTTACAGTATTTTGCTTAAATATGTTGTTCACCTACTTTTGGGTCAGCTATAACATAGTGAAATTTCAGACCTGTAACTCATTGCATAGCTGAGTAATAGCTACTTTGAGGTTCTCACTATTGAGTAAATCAGTTGTAATTGCAAAACTATTGCATTTAGAGAATTTAGTATAAATATGTTGTTCAGCTACTTTTGGGTCAGCTATAACATAGTAAAATTTCAGACCTGTAGCTCATGGCATAGCTGAGTAATAGCTACTTTTAGGTCATCACTATTGAGTAAATCAGTTGTAACTTGAAAACTATTGCATGTACAGTATTTTGCTTAAATATGTTGTTCACCTACTTTTGGGGTCAGCTATAACATAGTGAAGTTCCAGACCTGTGACTCATTGCATAGCTGAGTAATAGCTACTTTGAAGTTCTCAATGTTGAGTAAATCACTTATAATTTGAAAACTATTGCATTTAGAGAATTTAGTATAAATATGTTATTCAGCTACTTTTGGGTCAGCTATAACATAGTAAAATTTCAGACCTGTAGCTCATGGCATAGCTGAGTAATAGCTACTTTTAGGTTATCACTGTTGAGTAAATCACTTATAACTTGGAAACTATTGCATTTACAGTATTTTGTTGCAATATGTTATTCACATATTTTGGGGTCAGCTATAACATAGTGAAGTTCCAGACCTGTGGCTCATTGCATAGCTGAGTAATAGCTACTTTGAAGTTCTCACTGTTGAGTAAATCAGTTGTAATTGGAAAACTATTGCCTTTACAGAAATTTGTGCAAATATGTTATTCAGCTACTTTTGGGTCAGCTATAACATAGTGAAATTACAGACCTGTAGCTCATGGCACAACTGAGCAATAGCTATTCTCAGGCACTGACTGTTGAGTAAATCGGCTATAACTTCAAAAAATATTGCATTTGGAGTATTTTGTTAAAATATATTGTTCACCTACTTTTGGGTTAGCTATAACATAGTGAAATTACAGACCTATAGCTCATGGCATAGCAGAGCAATAGCTATTTTCAGGTTCTCACTATTGAGTAAATCAGTTGTAACTTGAAAACTATTGCATTTACAGTATTTTGCTTAAATATGTTGTTCACCTACTTTTAGGTCAGCTATAACAGAGCAAAAATTCAGACATGTAGCTCATTGCATAGCTGAGTAATAGTTACTTTGAGGTTCTCACTCTTGAGTAAATAAGTTGTAACTTGAAAACTATTACATTTAGAGTATTTTGTTAAATATGTTATTCACAGACGTTTTGGTCAGCTATAACATAGTGAAATTGCAGACCTCTATGTCATGGCATAGCTGAGCAATAGCTTCTTTCAGGTTCTCACTGTTGAGTAAATCATTGTATCCAACCTGTAGGAAATCATGGGCTGGGAATCTGTTAATATGGTCCGATTTGACCTTGGAACCCTCCTTCAAGGTCAAATGAGGATAGGCAAACATAAAAGTGCTTATAACTCGCTTATTATTGGTCCTAGAGGTTTGGAATGAAAACCAACCTATAGAAAATCATGAGCTGGGAATTTTTTGGTGTGGTCGGATTTCACCTTGGACCCCTCCTTCAAGGTCAAATGAGGATAGCCAAACTTAAAAGTGCTTATAACTCGCTTATTATTGGTCCTAGAGGTTTGGAATGGAAACCAACCTATAGAAAATTATGGGCTGGGAATCTTTTGGTGTGGTCGGATTTCACCTTAGACCCCTCCTTCCAGGTCAAACGAAGATAGCCAAACTTAAAGTGCTTATAACTCGCGTATTATTGGTCTTGGAGGTTTGGGATGGTAAACCAACATATAGGAAATCATGGGCTGGGATTCTTTTGGTGTGGTCAGATTTGACCTGGGACCCCCCCTTCAACGTCAATTGAGGATAGCCAAACTTACAATTGCTTATAACTCGCTTATTATTGGTCCTACAGGTTTGGGATGGTAAACAAGCTACAGGAAATCATGGGCTGGGAATTTTTTTGTGTGGTCGGATTTGACCTTAGACCCCTCCGTCAAGGTCAAACAAGGATAGCCAAACTTAAAAAGTGCCTATGACTCACTTATTATTGGTCCGAGAGGTTTGGGATGGTAAACCATCCTAAATTCTTTGGCTGGGAATCTTTTGGTATGGTCAGATTTGACCTTTGGATCCCTTCTTCATGGTCGAACGAGGATATTGCATTTATAGTATTTCTTTAAATATTTTTAACCTACTTTTTACACTTAAACAATTACCTTGTTACTTTATTTCATAATACCATTTGCAGGGCACAACTTTTTTGTCCTTTTCTTCTGTCAGCTTCGGAATATCTTTCGAACATGCTGTTCAGTTACCATTTACTGTATTTCTGTACAGCCCTTTCCCTGATAATTATGCTTTCCTCTCATTATCACCATCACAAATCAAAAACATTCAGTCAGCTGACACAGTGCCCGTTCACGGGCACTCTCCTCTTGTTCAAAAGGGTGTGCTTGTCTGGATGATAACTTAAAAAGCGCTTCACCTATTCACATGAAATTTTGCAAGTAGGTTCGTTATATACATGTCTGGAAATCAATAACTTTTCGAAGTGATCCAATACAAAATGGCCGACTTATTAATAATTTACTAAATGTCTCGATTTTTCTTAACGCTGAAAAAACTAAAACGTGTTTATCTCAGAAACGGTGCGAGATAGAGCGATTTCGTCGAAATTTTCAACCCCCGGGGTTTCTAAGGAGCGTACTCTTTGGAATTTTCAAAAAATTTTCCCCTCCCCAAAAATGGCGGCCATTTTGAATTTTCGATTTTTTGCCAAAAATGGAAAAACACAAAATTGCTTGTATCTCCTTAACCGTGCGAGATAGAGCGATTTCGTCGAAATTTTCGACCCACAGGGTATCACAGGAATGTACTCTTGGCAATTTTCAAAAAAAAATTTCCCCTCTCCAAAAATGGCGGCCATTTTGAATTTTCGATTTTTTGCCAAAAATGGAAAAACGCAAAATTGCTTCTATCTCCTTAACCGTGCGAGATAGAGCGATTTCGTCGGAATATTCGACCCACAGAGTATCTAAGGAATGTACTCTTGCAATTTTCAAAAAATTTTCCCCTCTCCAAAAATGGCGGCCATTTTGAATTTTCGATTTTTTACCAAAAATGGAAAAACGCAAAATTGCTTCTATCTCCTTAACCGTGCGAGATAGAGCGATTTCGTCGGAATATTCGACCCACAGAGTATCTAAGGAATGTACTCTTGCAATTTTCAAAAAATTTTCCCCTCTCCAAAAATGGCGGCCATTTTGAATTTTCGATTTTTTGCCAAAAATGGAAAAACGCAAAATTGCTTCTATCTCCTTAACCGTGCGAGATAGAGCGATTTCGTCGGAATATTCGACCCACAGAGTATCTAAGGAATGTACTCTTGCAATTTTCAAAAAATTTTCCCCTCCCCAAAAATGGCGGCCTTTTTGAATTTTTGCCAAAAATGGCAAAACACAAAATTGCTTCTATCTCCTTAACCGTGCGAGATAGAGCGATTTTGTCAAAATTTTCGACCCACAAGGTATCTAAGGAATGTAGTCTTGCCAATTTTCAAAAAAATTTCCCCTTCCCAAAAATGGCGGCCATTTTGAATTTTCGAATTTTTGCCAAAAATGGAAAAACACAAAATTGCTTCTATCTCCTTAACTGTGCGAGATAGAGCGATTTCGTCGAAATTTTCGACCCACAGGGTATCTAAGGAATGTACTCTTGGCAATTTTCAAAAAATTTTCCCCTCCCCAAAAATGGTGGCCTTTTTGAATTTTCGAAGTTTTGCCAAAAATGGCAAAACACAAAATTGCTTCTATGTCCTTAACCGTGCGAGATAGACCGATTTCGTCGAAATTTTCGAACCACAGGGTATCTAAGGAATGTACTCTTGCCAATTTTCAAAAATTTTCCCCTCCCCAATTTTTGCCAAAAATGGCAAAACACAAAATTGCTTCTATGTCCTTAACCGTGCGAGATAGACCGATTTCGTCGAAATTTTCGAACCACAGGGTATCTAAGGAATGTACTCTTGCCAATTTTCAAAAATATTCCCCTCCCCCAAAAATGGCGGCCATTTTGAATTTTCGAATTTTTGCCTAAAATGGCAAAACACAAAATTGCTTCTATCTCCTTAACCGTGCGAGATAGAGCGATTTTGTCGAAATTTTCGACCCACAGGGTATGTAAGAAATGAAAAAAAAATGGAAAAACAAAAATTTCCTTATCTCTTTAACCGTGCAAGATTAACCGTCAAAATTTTCGACCCAACCGTCCTATTTCTATTTGAGTTATAAGGGTGAAACGGTGCACAGACAGACAGAAACAAACTGATCACAATAACCCTCTCCTATTGTCGAGTGTTAACTAGAAAAGTATTGCATTTACAGCATTTTGTTAAAATATGTTATTCATCTACTTTTTCCATAGCAACAACATGGTCAGTAACTTGGGTGTCTATCTCAATAGCTAAGTGAGTAATACCTACTTTTGGACTTTTCAATAACTTCCATCATGAGTAAAATCACTTGTAACTTGAAAACTATTGCATTTAGAGAATTTGGTGCAAATCTGTTATTCACCTACCTTTTGGGTCAGCTATAACATAATAAAATTTCAGACCTCCAGCTCGTGGCATAGCCGAGTAATAGCTACTTTTGCCTTTGCTGGTGAATACATTTTGCATCTGGCCACAGATGCGTCCTTGGTCTAGTTTACAAATAAAACAGGATCTTGTAAGACTACTGTACAATTTTGGCAAAAGGTTCATGGGGTGGACATTACACATGATAATGTGTGTTCTATACTATCCTGTTTCTATTCATATGTCACAGCTACTATCAACGGGGCGTACTATTTCTAGTTACAACTTTTGGCAGCCATCTTGGATTTCTGCGGAAAATAAAACATCATAAATATCTCGGAAACCGTAAGACATAAAGCAGTTTCCAGTAAAGTTTGTACCCTAGGGGTAGTAAGAGTATTTTGTTGCAACCCCAAAATATTCAAATTTTTTTTCAAATTTTGGCGACCATCTTCGATTTATGCGGAAAATAAAAAATGGTAATATCTCAGAAACTGGAAGAAATAGCGCAATTTTGAGTGAATGTTGGACCCTAGGGATAGTAAAGAGTATAAACGCTTGCTTATTACTTATGTTAAAGCTGTGGGGTATACTTTCTCCCACATTTATTTCATATTTGGTAGATATCTTGTCACACTTTTCGTAGATGTGGTGTGAAAATCAAGTGAGTTATACCCTTTTTACATTTTCTGAGTAAAAGCCTTAGGTCTCAAAAAATTGTCCGGGCCCAGACATGATGTAAAAATGGCAAGGTCACTACAGTAAGGTGAAACTAAGGTTACACTATCGAAAACACACAATAACCTAATTTATACTCCTGACATTCTAAGAAAAGTTTTTTCCTAACTTTTTGGTACATAATGAAATGTATGCATGCAAAACTGACAAATAATAATTGCTTTATTGAAGAAGTTGTATTACATTGAAGTTTTAGTTCTGTTCACAATATATATTCTTTTGCATAATCACCGACCTATTTGGGTGACCAGGTTTACTTATATCATCACAGAATATAAAAATACATGTGACGAAATACACAAGTATGAAAAAAGTATTTGGGTGGCACAACCACAACATGCGGGTCGCCAGTAAGCAGCAGGCCTTGGCCTATTTTTTCAATGAATTTCTGTCCCTGATGGTATATTGGCACATTCTCATGATTAATTCTTGTAATTAAACTAACAACATAAAGGCATTTGTACGGAAGCTCTGAACTGCCAAAGTTTTTTATTTTACTAACTTGAATATACGAGTTAGTTAACTTGAATATTCAAGTTAATAACTGGAATATTCGAGTTAGTAACTTGAATGTACAAGTTACTAACTTGAAAATACCAGTTACCTAACTTGAATATACCAGTTAACTAACTTGTATATACAAGTTAGCTAACTTGAATATACGAGTTAGCTAGCTGGAATATACCAGTTACTAACTGGAATATACGAGTTAGTAACTGGAATATACAAGTTACTAACTTGAAAATACCAGTTAACTAACTTGAATATACGAGTTAGCTAACTTGAATATACGAGTTAACTAACTGGAATATACGAGTTAGCTAACTGGAATATACGAGTTAACTAACTGGAATATACCAGTTACTAACTGGAATTTACCAGTTAGTAACTGGAATATACGAGTTAGCTAACTTGAATATACCAGTTAACTAACTGGAATATACGAGTTAGCTAACTTGAATATACAAGTTAACTAACTGGAATATACGAGTTAGCTAACTTGAATATACCAGTTAACTAACTGGAATATACGAGTTAGCTAACTGGAATATACGAGTTAGCTAACTGGAATATACGAATTACTTAACTTGAATATACGAGTTAGCTAACTTGAATATACAAGTTATTAACTTGAATATACGAGTTAGTAACTGGAATATACCAGTTAGGTAACTGGAAAATACCAGTTAGCTAACTTGAATATACAAGTTAGCTAACTCATATATTCCAGTTATTAACTTGTATATTCCAGTTAGTTAACTGGTATATTCAAGTTAGCTAACTCGTATATTCCAGTTACTAACTGGTATATTCCAGTTAGTAACTGGTATATTCCAGTTAGTTAACTCGTATATTCCAGTTAGCTAACTTGTATATTCCAGTTAGTTAACTCGTATATTCAAGTTAGCTAACTCGTATATTCAAGTTAGTTAACTGGTATTTTCAAGTTAGTAACTGGTATTTTCAAGTTAGTAACTGGTATATTGCAGTTACTAACTGGTATATTCCAGTTAGTAACTGGTATATTCCAGTTAGTTAACTCATATATTCCAGTTAGCTAACTCGTATATTCCAGTTAGTTAACTGGTATATTCAAGTTAGCTAACTCGTATATTCAAGTTAGTTAACTGGTATTTTCAAGTTAGTAACTTGTATATTCCAGTTACTAACTCATATATTCCAGTTAGTAACTCATATATTCCAGTTAGCTAACTCGTATATTCAAGTTAGCTAACTCGTATATACAAGTTAGTTAACTGGTATATTCAAGTTAGGTAACTGGTATATTCAAGTTAGTAAAATAAAAAAACTTTGGCAGTTCAGAGCTCCAGCCTTGAAATTTTTTTATGAACTTTGTTTCATTAATCTTGAAAGGTGGTTCCAGTAGTGATATTTACATCCTGTGACAAAGGTCATCTATTTTCACTGCATCTTTGAAACTTGTACATTCCAGTTTATTTGCATTTGATGTTTGATATAAATTGCTTCAAAATAGGCTTCAGAGCAGGGTATGGAATTTAGTATGTAAATGGTTCAATACAACTCAAGTAGTAAGTTATAGTTACATTCAATGGATTATGGTCCATTATGAATGCTACCAGTCCAATTTATGAAGGATGGTATAGCCAGTTAGAAACATAATGCTAAATGTCACTAGACAAGATGTTTTTGTTTATTGCATATTGGCAACTTGCTTCAAAAATCACGTTTGAGAAATTTGAAATATATATACCGGGTATTATATTAAATCAGAGACTACATTTTGAAAAAGATATAATCTCACAGTGAGACGGATTAAATGAGTTTTATATGTCAAGAACTTGCAGATGGATTTGAATCATAGATGCTTCTTCCAAGTTTGCCTTGTGAATATGACCTCATTTTGACTTTTGGCCTTTGTACATAACTTTGACCCATGATCTCCTGTCCTTTCCTTGTTTTAACACCGAAACCTCATAATAAATTTATTGTGGAGATACAGGGACTTCTTTGAAGTTTGGATGCTGTAAAACAGTTGTTCTGGATTTTGACTTGTCACTTAAAGCAAGTTAATGAAGGCCGGTGTACACTAAAGCGATTTGATACCATCCATTAAAATTCAGCTCATCTGCATTTGTCAGAATATTCTTGTTTATGAATGCAGTGTCCTGGTTGTGCAGATGGGCTAAAGATACAATGGTTTGCTGAGAGACAGTTTTCTTCAAATTTAAAGCAGAATGTACTGGGAGTTCAATAGAGTTAACTGAAAATATCTGTGATATATTTATAGTACCCCATTAATAAAAATAAATAATAAATAGATATTTGTATTTTGTGTAGCACATTTGAGACTTGTAAAAACAGAGTTGCACTCACAAATAACAAGCCCTGTTGGTACTTCAGGCGGAGTAACAAAATGTCAAATCGACCAAGGAAAAACATGTGGGAAACTGTTCTACAGCGGTAGCCATATAAAATTGAGGAGACAAAAAGCAACATTTACTAGAATTCTTCCAAAATTAAATAAATGGCCAACAATATTCATAAAAGTTACAGAAAAAAATAAGTGAAAGAAACGGAAGAGTAACTACTTCAATAGTACGTTTCACAAACTGTGGTGAAAATCCATAGATCTTACTCTAAGTTTGAACGGTGGGTTACTGTAGTTGTTGCAGCCACATTTCACAATTGAATGGCTAGCATAATTCTTGACATTTCTGGGAGAAACCAAGTCCCTTACTCCCAGGGTTCTCATTGATCAGAAATGCCTCTCAAAAAAAAACTACGTCATCACAGAACATTATACACCAACCTGTCTTAGGCTAATGCCTTGATTTAATACAATTTAGTTATTTTTACTAAATTTATAGTCCATTTGATTGGATTCCTTTTTATGTTATGGAGTAAATCCTGTTATCTGCCCTTCTCTTTTTATTTTTTTTTCAATTATATCATCCTAAATTTCCACTCTCTGAAATTTGTTTTCCCCTATCATAATGGTTTTATTCCAAGATGAATCTTCTATTTTACATGCATATATTTTGTGTTATCTGACTGCAATCTTACTCACTGTAAATGATTTTGATGAAATGAAAGGGGTTTAACCCAAAATACAAAATTATTTTTGAGAGTCACAGGTGTTAAATTTACAGGAAAGGCATTGTGTTTTTACCAAAAAATAATTTTTTTTCCGGGGGAGCATGCACCCCAACCCCCCTAGTTATGGTATGTCTGATGTGAACCCCCACCTTACTTAAAAGCTGGATCTGCCCCTGATGGATATTCTGCTCTGTGACATTTATTCTATTATCAGGAATTTGCGGTTAAATCTATGTAATTTTCTCAAAATTTACCACCCAGGAACTTGCCTCCAGATATTTGTATTCACTGGATAGCATCCAGTGGATACTATGGATTCCTCTTCGTTACGCTGACGCCTACGTCACAGTGTATAGAGAAATTTCACCATTACTGCTCTAACGAAAAAAAAAAAAAAAAAAAGAAAAAAAAAAAAGGGGGCCACGGTAACACTCTCGCCTCCCACCTCTGGGGTTCGATCCCTGTCATGGCCGTAAGTGGGAAAGCTGGTAGTTGCTTGCCGTTGGTCGGCAGTTTACAGTACAGAACCCTAGCGAACTATATGTACTGGTTTCCTCTGCCCTTCCAACTACCCGTCGTGATATGACCTGTACAGTGTTGAAAGCGACGTAAAACCCCAAATAAACAAATAAACAAACTAACGAAAAAAAATATTATAGCTACATTTCTCAAATTTGCAGGATATATTCATAACCAAAAAATGTTGCCTGGGAATATTTTTGGCCTCATTTTGAAAATAAGATGGCCCCCACAGGCGTTTTTTCGACTTTCAGCAAGGAGTTTTGTTGGCCCTCTAGAACTAAGGGTATTATAGGTAGAGATCTCAATTTGCAGGATATGTTCATTATTAGAAAATCTTGACTGGGAATATTTTTGGCCTCATTTTGAAAGACTAGATGGCCACCACTGGCGTTTCTTTGTCAGTCATGAAAAGTGCTTATATCTCCTTATTATTGGTCCTAGAGGTTTGGTATGTAAAAGCAACCTATAGGAAATCATGTGCTGGGAATCTTCTGATCTAGTCTAATCTGATCTACTGCTTTGATCTACTGATTGGTCAGATTTGACCTTGGGCCCCTCCTTCAAGGTCAAATGAGGATAGCCAAATTTAAAAGTGCTTATAACTCGCTTATTATTGGTCCTGGAGGTTTGCAATGTGAAATCAACCTAAGGGAAATCATGGTCTGGGATTTTGCTGATTTGACCTTGGGCCCCTCCTTCAAGGTCAAATGAGGATAGCCAAAATTAACAGTGCTTATAACTCGCTTATTCTTAGTCCTAGAGGTTTGCAATGTGACACCAACCTATAGGAAATCATGGGCCAGGAATCTTTTGATATGGTCAGATTTGACCTTGGGCCCCTCCTTCAAGGTTAAGCGATGGTTGATTGCCTTTGGTGAGTTGTCTTTCTGGTGGATACAGTTTTCATCGGTTCTCCGATGCGCTAGGTCTAGTTTGCTATGAATTTTGTAACTTCAGTACAGTGGAATTCTGTGAAGTAGAATCTGAAGCAACCTGAAAAATACTTCAACTAGAAAGTACTTGTGGAGGGCAGATCTTCGCCAACAGGCTTTTCTCAAAATCCCCCATTTTTGAGAATATGATCCAGATCTTTCCCAAAATTTAATCACTTCTTCCTTTAGTCAGGCCCTACCCAAAAATTTCATAAAGATCTGTTCATTACTTTTGGAGTCATCATGAATACTGACAGATAAACAAACACACCCCAAAACATAACCTCCAGGTGGAGGTGATTAACCAGGGATTCTAGATATCAGGGTAAAATACAATGGAGAAAGCTTTCAGAGAACCTATGGTTTACTTCTGCTTAAAAAGGGAATTGTACTAAACAGAATTAAACTAAAGAATCTTATAGTAGATATTTTTCAACTTTAACTTTTAATGCCAACTTACTGCCAATAGTTTCATTCCTGTTGCGTCCTTTGTTGAACAATTTTCCTTATTTACCTGTTTATATATAATTGACTAAAATAATGGATGGCTACTACTCGCGCACTGACTTCTTTGTCTTAAATGCTCAGTTTTGGTCTTTGTAATAGTCATTTAATTGAACCAGACATTTAATTGAATCAGACCTTTGTTTAAACCAGACATTTAATTGAACCAGACATTTAATTGAACCCTGGCAGTATTTAAGATGTTGCTGGTACTTCTGCATTGGCCTGTGTTGTAAGATTTATAGATGAGATCTAATAGATGTCATAATAAAAGCCAGGCCTTGTTTATAAATCTCCTACATATCGATTCTTCAACATAACCCTTAATGCTCCAGGTTGTCTCTCAGGTGTTGGCATTTGTTTGCTGTGTTAATACTGTAACAGTTGTTTTATTTTTACTCTTTAACTGAATAGTAAGAAATTTGAATCAATTAGGGTTCTAACATTACATTCAACAAATTAAGCATTTCAGTATGAAATGCAAATTCAAAATCAACATGTGAAACCCTAAAACACTGAGCAAGTCAGTCACTAACTCTGAGATTTATATTAGAAATGGACTATAAAATTCTCACAATTATTTTTATAAATTTGATAAGAATATCAAATAAAGTAAAGTAAGAGGAAGGGATTTCCTCTGTGACCAATTTCACAATATACTTGCTGCAGTAATGCACACCTATACTGACTGAAGTGTATTCTCATTATCTTGTGATTTATTTACAGGAAGGGTCGTTGAAGAAAATCAAACTGTCAAGAGAGCTCTCTGATCTGGTGGTATACTGCAAGTCCACACGATTTGAGGACTTCCAAACCTCTTTGAAAAAGCGTAAGTAATATGTGTCCCATGTTTGTTGTTATGTATCCTCACAGAAGCCATCACAGGGATATGACAAGTTTTTTTTTACGGTTTAGTATTATCATGGGTCTTCATTATAGAAGCCATTACAGTGACATTGTAACATAGATTATCAATATATCATACATTGAATACAGTGGCATTTTTCGTAGGAACTTTTATGTTTTGAATATTTAATTTTTATAGACTTTTTTACTGTTAATAAACTTGATATTTTCTTAGTGATTTATGCACAGTTATTGCCTTTATTTTGGGTCAAATTTTTTAAAGCTTCTATTATAAATTTCTAATAAATTAACCCACTGTCCATTTGCTCATCAGCTAAACTACTATCCTAACAAAATCTTTCTCACAGTGTATTCATGTAAGTTCGTTCTGAGCTGAACCAATAATTTTTTCATCAGTCTACTTCAGTTGTTATAATTCCCAAAAACCTGAGTAGATATAAGTTAATTGAACATTTTATTTTCACATTTAATGCAAAATATCATCTGTAATAGTATGGTTACTCACATTACAACTATGATATTACAAAATATGTGAACTTAAGTCGGGGATACTTAGGATCCAGTACGGTGCTGCCGCCGCAGAGATTTCCTTTTGGACGTGATAACTTAAAAAAGATTTTAGTTAGACCTTTCAAATTTGGTATGTGGGTATATATGGGCAATGCCACGAAAGCTATTGTTTTGTGACCTTGACCTTCAATTTCAAGGTCACTGGTGGCCTCTTAAAGGTCAGATTTTGGCCATTTTTTCACATTTTGGCCCAGTTCTCATATACAGAAAGTTAGATCATCCTGTCGCTGGTATATATAATATATATATATGTTCTCTGTAAACATGCAGAAACTTGACCTTGAAGCTCTTCATTGGAGGTCATCCACAGACCACTAAAGTACCTCACCAAGGCCATTTTTGGCTTTTTCGGAGATATTTTCACACTAAATGAAAAAAAATATTATAGCTACATTTCTCAAATTTACAGGATATATTCATAGCCATAAAATCTTGCCTGGAAATATTTTTGGCCTCATTTTGAAAAACAAGATGGCCGCCACGGGCGTTTTTTTTAACTTTCAGCAAGGACTTTTGTTGGCCCTCTAGAACAAAGGGTATTATATTAGGTAGAGATCTCAAATTCGCAAGATATGTTCCCCATTACAAAATCTTGACTGGGAACATTTTTGGCCTCATTTTGAAAAACAAGATGGCCACCACGGGCGTTTCTTTGTCAGTCATGAAAATCGCTTATATCGCCCTTATTAATGGTCCTAGAAGTTTGCAATATCACACCAACTTATTGGAAATCATGGGCTAAGAATCTTTTGATGTGGTCAGATTTTACCTTGGGCTCCTCCTTCAAGCTTAAGTGATGGTTGATTGGCTTTGGTGAGTTTTCTTTCTGGTGGATAAACTTTGTATCGGTTCTCCAATGCGCTACATCTAGTTACATTTGTATCTTTCATTAAGCAAACATTTTGTTTATTAGTGTCAGTACAAGTTGCTCCCATAAACACTTAGGCCTCCTCCCCACAGGGGTATATTTGTGTCAACCATAATACTCTGTATGTCACGCTTCAATCATGTCCGGTCCGGGGATACACTGCGTCGAGACGCAATCTCTAGTTTTTATGACCTTAGCTTTTCACCTTCCCAAAATGTCAGTTATCCAAAAAAAATATACTTTGATGTCAACACTGGGAACCTGTGGATAGCAGTCAGAGAAAGATAAAATTTGTAATACTGGGACACCTTGGAAAGTGTTGAGAGGAAGAGAAAAAATGTGCATACAGATTATGTGTTATTGTTTCTTACAAATTGTAAGCAACTTTTATCATTGCTTCATACATGTGTTCTTATGGCTAAATTCGATTTCATTACAGATTACAAGTACAATATGTGAAAGTTGTCATCTTTTTAGTGCATGCATTTTCTGTTACTTTATTGCCATTGAACCCTTGTTCTATTTCATATGAGACAACAAAAACAAAAATCTGTTAGAAATACAGCCCCCCCCCCCCCAAAAAAAAATGTCAAAATAATAAAACATTTAGTAATTCAGGGCAGCATACTGAGTGTCAGACAGACTGCATGTATTGATTAGTGGCGACTTGGTGTCTGTGTTGATTAGACACTGAGTGTGTCCATATACAGGTGATTGCTTGATGATTGCTTGGTAACCCACCCAATCACACACCTGCACACACACACACATACAACACCTTTAACCATGTAGCAGTAACTGTGGTAACATATGATACAAATGGACAGTTTTATCAGCTAGTTTACTGATGAGGGTGGTTCATAGTTAATTATTAATTAGTAGTGTAATTTGTTGTGTTTGTATCTCTTTGAAAATTACATGAAAATAAATTCTATTGAATTTCAGAAAATTTGAAAAAAAAAAATTCCAGCTGAAAGTTTGTGGAAACAAATTAATACCTGGAACCGTATTCTACAACAATACTTAGATAAGGGGATCTTAGATCTAAGTAAGGGATGGTTTTTCACTTCAGTTTTTCTTGCACTTTGTATTTAAAAAAAACAAAAGTTAGGAATGTTCAGTTTTTTATCATTTCTTGCTTGAAATCAAAGGAATACTTTAAATCTAAGTTAGAAATAATCCAAGTATTTTTGTAGAATATGGTCCCAGGTTTCATCTTCCAGCTAAAAGTTCCACTTATATACATTGGAAACAAATTAAACACCTGGTTTCTTCTCAGTATGAATACAAATTAAGAAATTGTGAAAACTTCCAGAGCATTTGAAATTCTACAGAGCAGAAAACATCCTTCTATTTGCTGACTGTGAGAAATTCTATACACATTTGTTATTTTTGTGACTACTATTTTCGAGATTATTTTATCCTTTTCTAACCCACCCACGTGGCAAATTTCATATTCTGTGGTGAATTTGTCATTTCTCACTCAGTTCTATCAGGACTCTGCAATATATAACCCACTAACAGGTAAAAACATGTAGCAAGCATTCGTGTCATTTTAACATCTCCTTATAAAACTCCTCATTGTGAAGGAAAGAAGAACAAAATATACTCAAATAGGGACATTGGAACACATGACACATTCCTATCAGCTTTGTGATTCTAGGGTTAGTTTAGGTCATGTATTTTATCCCTTACAATGTTACAATGATGAATTTTCTTCACTTTGTGTTGCTTTATTCTAATTGGTGGCCCTTGCAATGAATTTTACATTTATTTATTAATTTTGATGTAAAATCTGACTATTAAAACTGTTGATTGAAGGCTAGGGTATGTTTAAATAATTAAGCGTCCCTGAAAGGGCGCTTATTTGTTTTCATCTCAGTTTCCTCACCGCCGCCGCCGCATTATGGTCTCCCTTGAATATCTCCCTTATTATTAGAAGGTTTCAAACCATATTTGGCAGTTATATACCTTAGGCGTGGGAAAATTTTTCTGCATGCTTAAATTTGACCTTTGACCTTTATGAAGGTCACATGATCAAAAATTATTTTTTGAAGTACACCCCCCGTCATCACAGTTCAGGAAAAACTACTTGCTACAGAGCCTTATAATTTGACACACCTGTTCATACTATCGAAACGCGCTCTGATTAGATTTTGGGAGCAATCCCTTGAAAAATGTCTCATTTATGAGTGATTTTCTGATACCTTCCAATCTGAAAGCCTTAAATTTAGGCCAACCCCCCTATTATCTTCTTAAGTATTGCATTTAGAGCTATAAAATGTACTGGGAGGTAATAGGAAACCATATGTGGAGAGTCTAAATAGCCGGTCAGTTTTACCCCACGGCCCCCCTTATGGGTCAAACTGGGGTCATAAAATAGCCGATTTTGAGTTTTTGCCTTTATCTCCTTTATTGTTGCTTTTATAGCTTCAGAATATATTAAGAGGTATTGGGAAAGCATATGTGGAGAGTCTAAATAGCTGGTCAGTTTTACCCCCTGGCCCCCCCTTATGGGTCAAACTGGGGTCATAAAATAGCTGATTTTGAGTTTTTGCCTTATATCTCCTTTATTGTTGCTTTTATAGCTTCAAAATGTATTAAGAGGTATTGGGAAAGCATATATGGAGAGTCTAAATAGCTGGTCAGTTTTACCCCCCGACCCCCCCCTTATGGGTCAAACTGGGGTCATAAAATAGCCGATTTTGAGTTTTTGCCTTTATCTACTTTATTGTTGCTTTTATAGCTTCAGAATATATATTAAGAGGTATTGGGAAAGCATATTTGCAGAGTCTAAATAGCCGGTCAGTTTTCTCTCCGACCCCCCCTTATGGGCCAAACTGGGGTCATAAATAGCTGCTTTGGAGTTTTTGCCTTATATCTCCTTTATTGTTGCTTTTATAGCTTCAGAATGTATTAAGAGGTATTGGGGAAAGCATATGTGGAGAGTCTAAATAACCGGTCAGTTTTACCCCCTGACCCCCCCTTATGGGCCAAACTGGGGTCATAAATAGCTGCTTTGGAGTTTTTGCCTTATATCTCCCTTATCGTTGCTTTTATAGCTTCAGAATGTATTAAGAGGTATTGGGAAAGCATATGTGGAGAATCTAAATAGCCGGTAAGTTTTATCCCCCGACCCCACTTTATGGGTCAAACTGGGGTCATAAAATAGTTGCTTTGGAGTTTTGCCTTATATCTCCTTTATTGTTGCTTTTCGACCTTCAGAATGTATTAAGAGGTATTGGGAAAGCATATGTGGAGAGTCTAAATAGCTGGTCAGTTTTACCCCCCGACCCTCCCTTATGGGTCAAACTGGGGTCATAAAATAGCTGATTTTGAGTTTTTGCCTTATATCTCCTTTATTGTTGCTTTTATAGCTTCAGAATGTATTAAGAGGTATTGGGAAAGCATATGCAGTGATTCTGCTACATGAAAAGTCCGGCCGGACATTCTGTCCTAAGACTAGTAAAAAGTTTAGGACATTTTCGGAAAATTTAGGACAGAATTCTTGTCAATCAAATTTTCATTCTACAGGTTGCTAAAATTAAGTCATTAAAGTCAATGACGCTATATGAATGGCATATAAAGTAAAATTTACTGAATCATAATAAAAATCTCATTTTAGTTAAAATGTCAAAGAGTCTTTATGATGTTCAATGATCATGTATTACTAAAACGAGAACTCACGGCCACAGAACCTAAGTATGGTGAATCGGTGATCCATGAGATTTTCATGCTATTAAAATGTCCACTGGCAGTAAACATTACAGCTAGCAAATAAACTTTCAATCTGATTTTTTTCTCAGTGCAATTATTAATAAAAAGAAATATTAATCAAAGCAAAAATTCAGAATATTACAGTAAAATTTTAAGTGGAACCCTTCAGAAAACAAAATCTACAATTACACGAAAATACCAGACGACCATAATTAATATTCATGAGAAGATATGAGGACACAGATTTTCCCTGGGATTTCCTTGCAATATTTTATAAAATGGAAGCATAGACGAAAATCAAATAATTTAAACTGGAGAACTCACGGCCACAGCACCCAAGTCATTAATATTCATGAGAAGATATGAGGACACAGATTTTCCATTTGATTTCCTTGCAATATTTTTTAAAATGGAAGCATAGACGAAAAGCAAATAATTTAAACTCGAGAACTCACGGCCCTAGCACCCAAGTCATTAATATTCATGAGAAGATATGAGGACACAGATTTTCCATTTGATTTCCTTGCAATATTTTTTAAAATGGAAGCATAGACGAAAAGCAAATAATTTAAACTCGAGAACTCACGGCCATAGCACCCAAGTCATTAATATTCATGAGAAGATATGAGGACACAGATTTCCCCTGGGATTTCCTTGCAATATTTTATAAAATGGAAGCATAGACGAAGATCAAATACTTTAAACTCGAGAACTCACAGCCACAGCACCCAAGTCATTAATATTTATGAGAAGATATGAGCACACGGATTTCCCCTGGGATTTCCTTGCAGATCACGTGGCTTGTCACGAGATTCCATAAAAGACGTCTAGACCTTGCTACAATAAAAAATTTAAAATCACGTAGATCTCGCGAGATTTTAGGGTTGTAACGTGACTTCATATTTTGTAAATAAAAAGACGTCTAGATCTTCTATTATCGCCCACGGATACGACTCGGACAATATGTCCTAATATTCTACTTAAAATTCGGGGTTTTGTTGCAAAATTCGGTCAATGACCGATGGCCGACGCGAATCTGAAACCCTGATATGGTGCAGCTTTGTGCATTCTTAGCTTTACAGCATGCTTATTAAAACCCCAAAGCATTTTAAACTTTAAGGGATGCTTCGCTTTTGTTAGCAAAAGCATTCCTCTAGTTACTCTTGGTTTTATGTTGCATAGAAAGATTTCAGTATTTAATTCTTAAACAAGACTATGATGCGTTTATGGTATTTGTGAACAAATATTGCCCATATAGAAGCAGAATCTTTTTGTGATCTTCAGATATAAAAAAAAAAAATAATCAGTTCCTGAAAATATTTTCTATTTATTTCCAAATATTTATTTCTAATACTTATCTGCAAGTATTCAGTGTTCAATTTTATAATTTCTTGAATTTAATGATTCAAATCTTTAACATTTTTGTGTATTTCTTGAAACTTTTCCCCTCATTATACCACATGTTTTTGATCAGTGGTTTTTGTTTTATTTTTCAGAAAAATACTATGCAATGTGTTCATTTAGTGAGTCTTCAGCATTAAAACTTGCAAACGCTTGTTCAGAGGATTTTGTGAATCACAACAAGAAGTTTCTGTCCAAGATTTATCCCAACAGTATGCGGGTGGACTCCAGCAACTTCAACCCACAGGACCTCTGGAATTGTGGCTGTCAGATAGGTCAGTTGAGTGATTTGGGTTTTTATGTTACTTATAACACATTGTTTAGATTATAGTACAGTGTATACTCGAGGGGATGGAGGAAGCCAGTGCATACTAATTGGTCAACATTCTGCCCTAAAAACTATGAAGCACCAGCAAGTAGCTAACAACTTTCCCTCTTCAGGTTAATGCCAAGAATTGAACCCAGGTCCTAATGGATTAAAGAGGAGAAATCTTTAGTTAAAAGTCAGAAGTTTTTACCCCACAGGGCTGTGGGGGTATTGTTTTCACCCATGGTGTCCAGATGGGTGGGCAGGTGGGCGGGGGGAAAAGTTTGTCTGTCAAAAAGTGTAAGGTGTAGGAAGTTGATACTTGTTAGGGACATTGGTCATGGTGTGACCTTGATTTGACCTTTGACCTTGCCGTAGTGACCTTGACCTTTAAAATCTTGTCTGAGCTATACCTCGGAAACCGTAAGGTATAGGTAGTTGATACTTGGTGAAACATTGGTTAGAGGATGTAGGTGTGCAATGTTATGGTGTGACCTTGAGTTGACCTTTGACCTTGCCGTAGTGACCTTGACCTATAAAATTTTGTCCGGGCTATATCTCAGAAACCATAGGGTGTAGGAAGTTGATACTTGGTAGGGACATTGGTTAGGGGGTGTAGGTGTGCAATGTCATTGTGTGTCCTTGATTTGACCTTTGACCTTGCCATAGTGACCTCGACGTATAAAATCTTGTTTGGGCTGTATCTCGGAAACCATAAGGTGTAGGAAGTTGATATTTGGTAGGGACATTGGTTAGGGGTTGTAGGTGTGCAACATCATGGTGTGACCTTGATTTGACCTTTGAACTTGCTGTAGTGACCTTGACCTATAAAATCTTGTCCGGGCTATATCTCGGCAGCCATAAGGTGTAGGAAGTTGATATTTGGTAGGGACATTGGTTAGGCAGATTAGGTGTGCAATGTCATGGCGTGACCTTGATTTGACCTTTGACCATACTGTAGTGACCTTGACCTATAAAATCTTATCCTGGCTATATCTCGGAAACTGTAAGGTGTAGGAAGTTGATACTGGGTAGGGACATTGGCTAGGGTGTGTAGCTATAAAACGTCATGGTGTGACCTTGATTTGACCTTTGACCTTGCCGTAGTGACCTTGACCTACAATGCCTTTTCCTTGCTATATCTCAGAAACCATAAGGTGTAGGAAGTTGATATTTGGTAGGGATATTAGTCGGGGGTTATATATGTGTAACGTTGTGGTGTGACCTGGATTTGAACTTTGATCTTGCATATCTGATGCTATTTTATCTCTCTAAGGGGATATCTAATACTATTTTATCTCTCTTATATCTATCTTATATCTTTTTACTCGAATCTTGGTTGTTGCACCTTTGGGTGTCTTTTGATGTAGATTGACCCACTGGATACATATTGAAATGTATTGACAGGAAAGGTAGGTCTGGTGGGGGGGGTAGCCTTACTGTGCAAACAAGAATGGGGCCCCAAATTGGATTCAGCAGAAACGTTTTCCTCTTTTGAGTACATCTCTTGTGTTTTGTCAAATAGCAACACCAAGTTAAGAGTTTGTGTTGTATACCAGCCACCAAATACAGAAAATATCATAACAGGCCAGTTCTTTCAAGAATTCTCAGAATTACTCAGTAAAATGGTACTACAGAAAGAAAAACTTTTGATTATGGGTGATTTTAACTTTCACATGGAAAACATTGATAGTTATTCTGTTAAAAACATGATAGACCTTCTTGATGAATTTGGCTTGAAGCAGCATGTCAGTGATGCCACATCCAAACATGCAAATCATGTGCTTGATTTGATAATAACAAGAAATTCCGAGTCTTTGATATATGATACACCTAAGATCTCAACTTACCTGTCTGACCATGCATCAATTGTATTCCAACTCAACTCTTCAAATCACAAGCATAAAGAGTAGCCAAAATCTTACAGACCTTTTAATAAGATTGATCTAACCAGATTCAAGCAGGACCTTCGTAACTCAGATATTGTCACAAAACCAAAAACTAAGCTCAATGAGTTGGTGAATCAGTACAACAGCTGCCTATCTCAACTTCTAGATAAGCATGCTCCATTAAGAGTGAAAAAGACTTGCAATAGGAACATTAATCCTTGGTACAATGAAAACATTCGTACAGCTAAGCAAAAATTCCGACAAGCAGAAAGGAAATGGAGAAAAGACCACACAGATGAAAGTAATAGAGTAATGGTGGAATTGAGAAGAACATATTCAAAGGTGCTTCACAGTTCAAAAGTGGCATACTATAGTGAAATTATTGAAAAAAAATAAATCAAATCAGAAACAACTGTTTCAAATTATTAAAAAGCTGAAGCAGGACAATGGTCCAACTATCTACCCTGAACACTCATCAAAGACTCAGTTGGCAAATGAATTCAGTGACTATTTTGAAGAAAAGATCACAAAGATCAGACTGAGCTAAATTTCCATCAACCAGTAAATTCAATGAGTATGACAAAACTGTTGATGTAACACCACTGACTTCTTTCCAACCTCTTAGCAATGAAGATATTAGAAAATTAATCTTATCAGCTGCACCAAAATCATGTAGCCTTGACCCAATCCCAACATCATTGCTGAAGGAATGTATTGAATTACTGTTATCCGGTATTAGCAAAGTAATAAACATGTCACTCATACAAGGTGAAATGCCAGAGGGGTTCAAACATGCAGTTGTTACCCCTCTGCCAAAAAAGACAGATATGGATCCTACTTTCAAAAATTTTAGGCCAGTATCTAACTTGCCTTTTCTGTCCAAGATGATTGAAAAAGCAGTCTCAATCCAATTACTGGACCACACAAACAGTCATAATCTCTGTGAAAATCTACAATCAGCATACAGATGCCACCACAGCACTGAGACTGCTCTGATCAAAATCCTGAACGACCTTCTATTGGAAGCAGATAATCAAAAAGTGATACTTATGGGTTTTCAAGATTTATCAGCTGCATTTGACACTGTTGATCATTGTATTTTGCTGCACCGACTTGAGAAAATATTTCGAATTGAAGACAAGGCTTTGGACTGGTTTAGAACTTATTTAACAGGAAGAACTCAATCAGTAGTTGTTGGTGACTGTGAATCTCATAAAAAGGTTCTAGAATGCTGTGTGCCTCAGGGATCAGGTCTTGGGCCTGATCTCTACTGCAAATATACATTACCTCTTGGTATCATCATCAGAATGTTTCACATACTTTTCCACATGTATGCTCAAGCTAAATGAAGAAAAAACAGAGTTCTTAATTGCTGGCACTGGAAGACAGCGCTCCAAAGTCATTATTGACTCATTAAATGTGGTTGGTATTGACATAAAGCCAAGCACAAGTGTCAGAAACCTTGGGGTAATCATTGACCAAGACCTATCACTTAAGGAACAAGTAAATGCCATATGCAGATCCTGTTATGGTCACCTAAGGTCCATCATTCAAATAAGACCTTACCTAACTAAGTTTGCTGCACACACAATAGTACAGTCACTCATATCTTCCAGATTAGACTATTGTAACTCTCTCCTAGCTGAACTCCCACAATATCTTATCCATAAGTTGCAGAAAGTACAAAATTGGGCTGCCAGGATAGTTTTGAATGTCAAGAAACATGATTCTATATCGGTTCACCTGCATCAGCTCCATTGGTTGCCTGTTAGGTTTCGGATCAAATTTAAAATAAATCTTCTAGTATATAAGAGTTTGAATCAACAGGCACCATCATATTTGACATCAATGCTTAACTACCAGCAACATCAACGCACCACAAGATTGGCAAGAAAATCATACATGCTACAAGAAAAAAGATCAAAACTCGTCTCTATGGGTGACCGTGCCTTCAGTGTTGTGGCACCAAAGTATTGGAATGAACTGCCAGATGATATCAGGAACATTGAACTTCCATTGGACATCTTCAAAAAGAAACTAAAAACTCATTATTTTAAAACAGCATATTGTGGAGAAAAAGCGCAATGATTGTTTTTTCTTAAATAGAATTGCGCTATATAAATATGTCATGTTATGTTATTAAGCACTTTTAAAGCCATATTAGAATTCATTAAGGGTTTTAGTTTGCAACTTCCCATTGTAACAGATGGTATTTAATCAAATGACCCACAGGTTTTGCCCCAACACTACACACAAGCATGTATTGCCACATCTATATATATGGAAATTATTCAAAACATTCAAACGATAATTTGACCATACAAAACAAATATTAAAATGGGAAAGGACTTAAATGTTCACACAAATGTACGAGGTCACTTTGGTATGGTTGAACAATATTGAAAATATGCAAATCATAATTCAACTGTGTGAAATGTGCATGTATAACCGTCTTACAGCTTCTAGGACAAACAGACTGGCAGGATCTTAATCTTTTCAACCCAATAGCATTTCTATCGATTGCAGATTGGCGGATCGGCACTAATTTCGAACCCTGCCTTGATTTGACCTATAATATATTGTCCGGGCATATCTCGGCAACCGTAAGGATATGGATTGCTGCAAATGATGATTGTATCCCCGAAAGGTGGGGATACTATGGATCACGCACGGTCATCGTCCTCGTCCGCAGAGATTTTCTTGTGTTCAAGCTACAAGCCACATTTCTTTTGGGGTTTCTTTTAAAATTTTCAAGCAGCTTGCTATGACAGAGATCTGGTCACCTTATTATTTTGGTAGCCCAGGAGTCAAAATTATGCTCTGGGGAGTCAAAAATTTTGACTAATTTTGATTATTGCTTGTGTTCAAGCTGTAGGGCACAGTTTCATTCAGATTTATTTTATATTTAGTGCATGAATTGGTGGGTATGATGTCTCACCACCCTATTTTCTTTGTAGGCCTGGGGTCAAAATCAAGCGAGTAATAGCTATTTTAAGGCTAGGAGTCAAAATTATGCTCTGGGGAGTCAAAAACCTAAAAAAATGACTTGTAACTTGAAAACTATTGCATTTAGAGAATTTTGTTTAAATATGTTATTCAGCTAATTTTGGGTTAGCTATAATAGAGTAAAATTGCAGACCTGTACCTCATTGCATAGCGGAGTAATACCTACTTTGACGTTCTCACTGTTGAGTAAATCAGTTGTAACTTGAGAACTATTGCAAAAGTGCTTATAAGTCACTTATTATTGGTCCTAGAGGTTTGCAATATGAAACCAACATATAGGAAATCATGGGCTAGGAATCTTCTGATGTGGTTCAATTTGACCTTGGGGCCCCTCCTTCAAGGTCAAATGAGGATAGCCAAACTTAAAAGTGCTTATAACTCACTTTTTATTGGTCCTAGAGGTTTGCAAATTGAAACCAACGTTTAGGAAATCATGTGCTGGGAATCTTCTTATGTGGTCAGATTTGACCTTTACCCCTCCTTCAAGGTCAAATGAGGATAGCCAAACTTAAAAGTGCTTATAATTCGCTTTTTATTGCGTTAATACATCCTATCCAATGGACAATAGCTTATCCGGTCGGCGCAGACCGGCCCGCCAAACGTCAGAAAAAGCCGTCCTGTGTCTCCACCGGCCAGGCCGGTCCAATACTGTGCACTCGCCAGATGGCGTGTGGTACTTCCTTCCTGTCTAGACAGCATGACGTCATAGCATCTTTTTCGTTTGGCGCACATGCTGTGTACACGGATTTTTTCTGCCAGTGGAACTTTTAAATATTTTACTGCCTACTTTACAGAGTGTGTTTATTTAGTGATTTTATTTTGTTACGGGGTGCTTATAGACCTTTATGGACTCAGTTTTTATCAGTTACAATGTCTTCACCTAGACAGAAACACGGAAGTTGTGGGCACATCATGGCGGGATTTGACAGCCATAATTTCTGTGCAAGGTGCAGGGAAAAAGGTAAGGGCTCAGACCCTTGTATATCCCATAATGACTGTAATGCATGCAACTCACTTACTGAGGAACAACGCACCCAACTATCTACGCCTTCTTATAGGCTCAAAAAAGAAAAACGTGACTCTAAGAAAACTGCTGAAACCCCTAAACAGGACGCCAGTTCCTCTCTCGTAGACCCGTCCTCTGTGACGGTAGTGGGAGTAGTGGACGACCAAGGGATTGTGAAGTCCCCTGGTTCAAGTTCTGAGAAGAAAAAGAAAGCAAGTGTGGATAAACCTAACCCACAGACATCCAAAGAACCTTCAGCTGACAAGCCGTCTAAGTCGCTTTCCAAATCTCACAAATCCTCTCAGGATTCAAAAATAGACCAGTTAGACCAGAAATGGTCTGAACGCTTTAACAGACTAGAGGCCTTACTGTTAGCTAAATCTTTGGAACAACCTGAACCAACCTTTTCAACAGTGAAAGTCACTCCTACACCCTCACCACCTCATAGTTCGGTTGTTTCTTCAAAGCCTTTAATCAAGCCATCTACCGACCAACACCGACCGGACAACTCCAAATCTTCAGATTTGCCTGGTATTACACAGACTGCTTCCAAGTCGACCAGCAAATCCACCACCGGAAGGGTGTCCACCGACCAACCAGATCTGGCAGGTACCGACTCACCCATCTCTCAGCAGGTACCCAGCAGGTCGTCATCTGTCCCCGCAAGAAGACATAGCACTTCTTCAATGGACACCCAATCTGACAGCGACCTCTCTGACCGTCCCCCTGTGGAACTGTTCGTTGAGGAGGGAGAATTGTCCGAACAAGACCCTGACGCTTCTACTGTTGATCCAGATCTGACCCTATCAGAGGAACAAAACTATAGGGAAACCATGAGTGGAATCAGATCGTTCATGGGGTGGGGTCACATCCCTGTAGTAGACACAACGGCCTCTAAGTCAGAAGACAACCCCTTTGCCGGCCCCAAGGCTCAGCCAACAGGAAAAATTTCAGTGTCCATGCCGACAGACGAGTGGCTCTGTAATAAGATGGGTAAATTGAATCTCACTCTCACAGAGGGATACCCGTGGCGTAGCTCAGAGGCAGGCGGATTGCTGAAAGATCAATTTGTCCGCGCTCCTAAGTCTCAGGCGAAATGGTATAATTTTGTTCCTAACCGACCCTCAGGGGATCAGGATGCAAAGACAGTTCATACTTGGAGTACGGACGCATCAAAAGTGAATAGCACATATAGCCGCATTGCCAAAGCGGCCGGTATTGCATCAACAGCCCCACCCTCAAGACAGATCTCTCAGGACAATCTGAGGCGTTGGGAGAAGTCGGCCCGCGAAGCCTCCATCATTTGCAATCAAGCGGCCGCCTTCAATAGATGCCTGTATAAAGTTCAAGATAGCATGCAGACTCACCTCAAGGTTGTGAAGTCAGAGTTGAGTAAGGACAAGTCTTCAGAAAGGGTGTCACAGGCTTCAGATGAACTTCAGTTTCTTCTTAACTTCAATTCAAGCATCACACAGTCTATGGCCAAGACCCTTGAACATTTAACTGACTTTGTTTTTGTCACAGTGGCCAACACAACTCTCACAAGACGTGATGCCTACCTTTCTCATCTCAAAATGGGAATCAAACCGGATACTCTGGCTGCCTTACGTACTGGGCCTCTACACATCTCCACTCTCTTCCCTGACGCCGTGTTGAAACAGGCCGAACAGGACATTGCAAATTTCGAGAGTAAAGGGCAAGTCCAGTCCGGTAAGAAAGGACGCTTCCACCCATATGAAAGACAAGACAAACGCCCTGATTATAGAAAGTCCGACCGACCTGCCTGGAAAAACATAGGAGGCAACAGAGGACAAAAGAAGAGTAGAGGCAAGGCCTCTTATTACTCCTCACGACCAGCCAAGGGCCAGCAGTCATATAAATGACAATCACAGTTTATGCCAAGGACTGCTGGCCCGGACCCAGGGTGTACTACAGGAAAAGACTTTGAACTTTGTAAATTGTCATGTTGCAAAAAGTGTACCTTCTGCGCCCGAGCACTCGCAAAAGAAAGAGTTAAATCCCGGGCGGTCAGAGTGTCAGATATCAAGAAATTACAAATTAAAATATGTGAACAGTGTTTCTTGTGTCACTCAATTGTCTTTTGTCCAACCTGTAGTAAATGCCCCCAATGTTGCATAAAATCTACCTGTAGGGGCCAGACTTCAAAGTTTTTGGAAAACTTGGCTAAATCTAGGGGCCGGTCCGAAGGTAGTTCAAATCCTGCGAGAGGGTTACTCCCTCCCCTTCCGGATCCGCCCCCAACTCACACGATCCCCGACAGTCATAAGCCGGTATGTCAATCCCCACAGGAACAGCTACCTGTTGGAGGCATTACATCAGCTTATAGACAAAAAAGCGGTAGAAAGGATTCAAAATCCGAGATCCCTAGGGTTTTTCAACCGACTATTCTTAGTCCCAAAACCCAACAACAAATGGAGGCCAATACTGGACCTAAGCAATTTAAACGTTTTCCTCAAAGTGGAAAAGTTCAAGATGGAGACACCGGAAACCATCAGAACATCCCTCCAGCAAGGAGAGTGGGTCACCTCAGTAGACTTCAAAGATGCCTACTTTCACATACCGATACAGGAACAATCCAGAAAATATCTACGTTTTCATGTCCAGGGCCGGACTTACCAGTTCAAAGCATTGCCTTTCGGCCTGTCCACAGCGCCCATGGAGTTCACTGTATTAGCCAAAGAGGTGAAACTGATGGCCATACACAAGGGCATAAGAATCCACCAGTACCTAGACGACTGGTTGGTGAGAGCCAGATCTCAACACCTTTGTCTCCAACACACCCGACTCCTGGTCAAGATGTGCCAGAACCTCGGTTGGCTGGTGAATCTAGAGAAATCAGAACTGGAACCCAAACAAGTATTCGACTTCGTCGGTTACCAGTTCGACCTCAGGTCCGGCCGGGTCAGACCGACTCCGGACCAGTGGCAAAGCCTTCAAGACAAGATACAAGCACTTCTATCACTACCGACCTGTCCGGTCCGACAGCTCATGTCCTTGATAGGCCTCCTAACAGCCACAGAAAAACAGGTTCACCTCGGCCAACTACACATGAGACCCATACAGTGGCACCTCAAAAACAATTGGAGTGTACCAGAATCTCTGGAGAAGATTATCCCTCTACCGAGGTCCCTGCACCCACACTTACAATGGTGGCTAGAAGAAGACAAGGTGCTTCAAGGCCAACCTTTACACCCAGTAAGACATGCTCTGCAAATTTTTACAGACGCATCAAAAGAAGGGTGGGGCGCTCACTTAAACGAGTTCACTACAAGGGGGTCCTGGTCGATACCGGAAAGCAAGCTGCACATAAACCTTCCAGAACTAAAAGCAGTTTTACTAGCGTTGAAAGAGTTCCAAGATCTCTGTGTAGGAAAAATAGTTCTAGTAGCAACCAACAATACTACAGTAGTAGCTTACATAAACAAGGAAGGAGGAATGAGGTCGGGCCCACTGTGTGCCCTACTGTGGAGAATCTTGACCTGGTGTTCCCAGCGACAAGTAACTCTCAAAGCTCGACACATTCCAGGCCACTTAAATGTGATAGCAGACAAACTGTCCAGGCTGGGTCAGACCATCCAGACAGAGTGGTCCCTCCTTCCGGAAGTCTTCCAACAGATATGCAGCCAGTGGCACCGGCCTCAAATAGACCTGTTTGCCACGAGGTTCAACCACAAATTACCTCAGTTTGTCTCTCCGGTACCGGACTCCCTGGCAGTAGCAGTAGATGCACTTACTCTGCCATGGGAGGACCTGCATGCATACGCCTTCCCACCGACCGCCATATTGGGCAAAGTGGTGGAGAAGCTTCTGGACTCCCCGTGCAAGAGACTCTTTCTGATTGCCCCGGGGTGGCCCAACATGCCTTGGTTTTGGGACTTGGTGAACATGTCCAGCCAGGTCCCTCTCAGCCTGCCCAACCTGCCCAATCTGCTAACACAACCATTCAATCAGATCCCTCACAGAAATCTGACCAACCTAAATCTCCATGCCTGGCTCCTAGAGCCACAAAGATCAAGGAGCAGGGCTTCTTTGAGGCAGTTGCAGCAAGAATTGAGGCTCCTCAAAGAAGATCAACCAGATCAGTCTATGAGGCAAAGTGGACCATTTTTAAGAAGTGGTGTGTCTCTAATCAGGTGGACTTCAGGTCACCACCTATAAAGTCGGTGGCTGACTTCCTCATGTACCTCTTTGAGGACAAGAAGCTACAGCCCAGTACCATTGATGGATACAGGTCTGCCATTGCTGATAAGCTAGGTGACACAACAGTCAATATCAGTAAAGATGATAATCTCACTCGTCTCTTGGAAAGTTTCCACAGAGATAGACCCAAAGGGCGCAGGGGAATACCCTCCTGGAACCTCTCCCTGGTACTACACCAGCTGACAAAGGCTCCTTTTGAACCTCTGAAGGAGGCATCATTGAAGCATTTGACCTTCAAAACTGTCTTCCTGTTAGCCTTGGGCTCGGGCAAAAGAAGGAGTGAGATTCATGCATGGCAGCATAAGAACATCTGACACCAGTCTGACTGGTCCAAGGTGTCTCTCTTTCCATCCCCCAGCTTTCTTTCCAAGAACCAGCTGGCCAAAGAGGGCCCGGGAAGTGTAGCCCCAGTGGTCATACCAGCCCTGGCTCCTACTCTGGATAGATCCCTCAAGTCTGATAGATCTCTTTGTCCGGTCAGAGCCTTGCGCTACTATCTGGACAGGACTTCAGACATAAGGCAGGACAAACAACTGGTTTTTGTCTCCTTCAAGAAAGGCTTCGACAAGGACATTTCACCTGCCACTATCTCCTCATGGATCAAACAGACTGTGATCCTATGCTATGAGCTCTCTGATCACCAGGCCCACACCCTACATCAAGTCAAAGCTCATGATGTCAGGGCCTTCGCTGCTTCCAAGGCCTTCCAATCCGGAGTCTCCTTGGAGCAGATTTTATCAGCCTGCCACTGGAAATCTCACAACACCTTCACCCAATTCTACCTGAAGGATATGGCCTGGGCCGATTCAGAGCTCTACCATCTCGGTCCTGTCGTGGCTGCTCAGCAGATCCACCAGCGGACTGATACTTAAGGGAGAGTGGCACATATCTGTATATATTGCACATTTAGTTAAGAAGCAAATAAAAAAAAAAAAATCTTCTCAGGTACTTCCTCTGGGAGGCTTACTTCTATGGGACTGAACTCATCCCTCTCTTCCCCTACCTTCAGAGCAGGTCTGCTTAGAGAAAAAAAAAGGGGGGGGGAGCCAGGTCATTTCTGACGGTTCCTTCTGGATAACCGGATGATGATATGCGACCATAGCCCTAAGGGTTTTTGACTTCAGGGTCTACCCAGGCTTTTATGGGAATCGCCACTATTCCTAACATGAGTTCAACTTTAGTCCCTAGTAACTTACCCGCCGACCAAGCGGTAGTTATTCAGCTATTGTCCATTGGATAGGATGTATTAACGCAATAAAATTGCAAATTTAATAAATAAATTAAATTTTTATGAGTTAATACCCTATCCAATGGACACACAAGACCCTCCCTCCGACCCCGCTTTCAGTCTACTAGGGGTCTAATGGTTTAGACAACGAAAAAAGATGCTATGACGTCATGCTGTCTAGACAGGAAGGAAGTACCACACGCCATCTGGCGAGTGCACAGCATTGGACTGGCCTGGCCGGTGGAGACACAGGACGTCTTTTTCTGACGTTTGGTGGGCCGGTCTGCGCCGACCGGATAAGCTATTGTCCATTGGATAGGGTATTAACTTATAAAAATTTAATTTATTTATTAAATTTGCAATATTATTGGTCCTAGACATTTGGGATGGTAAACCAACTTACAGGAAATCATGTGCTCGGAATCTTCTGATGGGGTCCGATTTGACCTTCGCCCCCTCCTTCAAGGTCAAACGAGGATAGCCAAAGTTAAAAGTGCTTATAACTCACTTATTATTGATCTGAGAGGTTTGCAATGTGAAACCAACTTATAGGAAATCATAGGTTGGGAATCTTTTGATGTGGTCAGATTTGACCTAGGACCCCTCCTTCAAGGTCAAACGACAGCCAAACTTAAAAATGCTTATAACTTCTGGAATCCTTCTGGAAGTGTCTTTTATTATTGCTTCTACATGTTTGCTATGTTCGGGAATACACTGCCGGCTCGCAATAAAGCTATCGGCATAAGTCTAGTTATATGTACTTTCACATAATTCTGATATTTCCATTGACAGCTATTCTCCAGTTAATAAATTTTACAGCTTCATAATCTTTAGTTTACTGAATTGTCTTGTTTTACTACTCAATCTTTACATGCAGTTTCTTTCTCTTAGATGTTATTTTCTCTACTTAAACATTATTTGGACACTGACACTGCTCTGAAAGTACCCCATTCTGTGTACTGTTTCACTACTTCTATATCTCATCGTGTTGAAAACTATTTCCCCAGGCTGTGGGGTACGGGCATCTCTGATGCTATTTTTATTTTTACTAGTGCTACTGTATATGTAACAGACTCTTTTTTGTATTTAAATGTGGACTTTTTTTTACTTATTAGTCATGCAAAAATGATGGACCTGTATTATCCGACCTTGTATTATTACATAACTCATTTTTGACACAAATTTCTGTTTCTACATGACAGAAGCTTCCTTTTACAGAATTGGTGTTATTAAAACATCAATTTGAAAAATGGTTTTCCAGTAGACAGAAGTATTTTGGAGCAAAGTATTTGTTTTATATTTTGTTAAATATTAGTGTAAGTTTTTTCACTTAGTAAAGTTTATTGAGCTATGTGTTTATTGAAAACCTGTGTACAAGTTAGAAACTTAAAGTTGCCATCTATGTATCTAATGATAGCCTTAATTAAATAGAGTACAACCTCTTTTATCAAAATATATTTTGAGAATAGGTTTTTTGATGGATTATACAAGACTCTGTAAAATAGAAGAGTTTTTTTCAGGATAAAATGATAAATCAATACATATTTGGGCGAGTAGATGAAAATAAGTTCTCAAAGTCAAGTATTTGTTTTACAGATTGGATAGTAGAGATTCTAATATACCATAGCCACTCTCTCTAGCGCCCATGGGCAATGTGACCAAATATTTGCAAAAGTTGGGATCGGCATTTACAACAACAAAAACCAGCCGGGCGTTTCGAGAAAAAATAACCTGAATTTGGGGAAACTATGTTTTAGCACATACCGACTGGAAGTAAAATATGCAGCTGGTAAACAAATTTTGGCACAATAAAAGGTGACATAATTGCTAAATTAAGGAAAATTTTGTTGAAAATGGATATAAATTAATTAAATTTGACTGATTACTGGCTTTCATGGGAAAAAGTTTACATCGAAACCACATTAAGCAATTTATGGCTGACAGCGTAAGGTTGTGGATGGGCGCTTACAAAAGCCTTAGCGATACAGAGCATGGCATCAGTAATTTCAAGATGTTGGGACAATGTAAAAAGTATGAAAAAGCCTCTTTTATGGCGCTACAATAGCTTACCATCTGGGACTTAGTACTAACTCTGAAAACCGCTATGAGGCCCATAAAAACTTTTCATGAAGAATTTGTCATGTGGTAATATATATTATCATTAAGACATATTATCTGGTTCATATGAAAAGGAAAGTAATTGCATTGTAACATAAGATAGGTATGGAAGGGTTGGGCAAGTTTTATGGAAATGAGATTTTATTACTACATTCCCACATAAATCCAGTCAACAAAGACGACAGGTAATATGGAGCCAAAAGGGTTTCATTTTATGAAAATTATTCTTCACTAAAAGACTAACATTTTTCATGCTTTCATTTGCAGATATTGTCAGGAAGTTATCCTGTAAATATTTAATGTAATTTCTAGCAAATAGGACCACAGATTGCATCACAAGAAATGTATTTTTGATACTCGGTATTTTTAGAAAAGCAGTTTATATATTTGCAACTAGCTAGGAAGCCTTGAAATATGAATTCAAAACACTTTATATGTGAATATATGTCTGTCAATGTACTTTATCTTAAGTGAATAAAAGTACCCTTTCTTTTTTCACAAATCGAACAGTTTTCAAAATATTTACACAAAATAAGTCCTTTTCTGTTTGGTTTTAAAGGATTAGTACCATATTTTGATTGTTAAAAAGAGAACAGCAACAATGGAAGAGTATTTGAGTACAAAATTACTACTCATGGCAACCCTAATTATCTCCTGCCGGCCGATAGGCCCGGTACGGGAGATTATAAAATGCCCTCCGTCCGTGCGTGCGTCCGTTTGTCACGTTTTTACAAAAGCCTTTCTATCTCTTAAAATATTATAGCTAGAGCTTCCAAATTTGCAGGATAAATTCATCATTGGAAAAACTGCCATGGTTTTTAGTCGAATCTTTGATTCGAGTTATGTACTGAGTTGCGGCCACGGTTTTAAATTGGCCGTTTAAGCCCTTAAATACCAAATTCTGCATAATATTTCTTCACATGTCTGTACATTAAGGTGTATATTATACACTCTGCCATTTTGAAGATTTTTAATGCCTTTATTAAGTTATATTTTATGAAGTAAAAAGCATGTCTGGCACTTCGTCTGGCTTTCTCCAAGGACCCGTATGTCCTAGAACCTATTGTATTTCCATTGTGATTTTCTACTCGAACGAGTCTTTTTTAACGGTTTCGTCTGCTGGTTTCTAGAGGTGAAACCCCAATTAATTTATTTGTCTGCAGGGTTTACCACGCAGTCACTGTTAATGTAAAATTGCTGTCTGCGCATCTACGTGTACTCAATTATTTGTCAAACAAATAAACCGCAAAGAAATTAATGAATGAAGTGACGTCACGGTAGTGCTACACATTTGTTATTCAGCCAATCAGAATCGAGAGCACGTCTGGCAGAGACAATGAAAATATTCAAACTCCGTAGTTCTACATTCAACCACAAATTCAACATTTTACAAATATATAATCCAGCAATATTTTACTGTCACCGCCCCTCACTCTGTCTTCTCGCAATATATAAAACAAATAAAATATCAAATGCTGGTAGTTGTACACCCACAGAATGATGAAAACGTGAGGCTACAATGGGGTTTCTAACAATATTTTAAATATATATAATCCAGCAATATTTTACTGTCACCGCCCCTCACTCTGTCACCGCCCCTCACTCTGTCTTCTCGCAATATATAAAACAAATAAAATATCAAATGCTGGTAGTTGTACACCCACAGAATGATGAAAACGTGAGGCTACAATGGGGTTTCTAACAATATTTTAAATATATATAATCCAGCAATATTTTACTGTCACCGCCCCTCACTCTGTCTTCTCGCAATATTTAAAACAAAATATCAAATGCTGGTAGTTGTACACCCACAGAGTGATGAAAACGTGAGGCTACGATGGGGTTTCTAACAACATTTTACAAATATATAATCCAGCAATATTTTACTGTCACCGCCCCTCACTCTGTCTTCTCGCAATATATAAAACAAATAAAATATCAAATGCTGGTAGTTGTACACCCACAGAATGATGAAAACGTGAGGCTACAATGGGGTTTCTAACAATATTTTAAATATATATAATCCAGCAATATTTTACTGTCACCGCCCCTCACTCTGTCTTCTCGCAATATTTAAAACAAAATATCAAATGCTGGTAGTTGTACACCCACAGAGTGATGAAAACGTGAGGCTACGATGGGGTTTCTATTAACAACATTTTACAAATATATAATCCAGCAATATTTTACTGTCACCGCCCCTCACTCTGTCTTCTCGCAATATATAAAACAAATAAAATATCAAATGCTGGTAGTTGTACACCCACAGAATGATGAAAACGTGAGGCTACAATGGGGTTTCTAACAATATTTTAAATATATATAATCCAGCAATATTTTACTGTCACTGCCCCTCACTCTGTCTTCTCGCAATATTTAAAACAAAATATCAAATGCTGGTAGTTGTACACCCACAGTGATGAAAACGTGAGGCTACGATGGGGTTTCTAACAACATTTTACAAATATATAATCCAGCAATATTTTACTGTCACCGCCCCTCACTCTGTCTTCTCGCAATATATAAAACAAATAAAATATCAAATGCTGGTAGTTGTACACCCACAGAATGATGAAAACGTGAGGCTACAATGGGGTTTCTAACAATATTTTAAATATATATAATCCAGCAATATTTTACTGTCACCGCCCCTCACTCTGTCTTCTCGCAATATTTAAAACAAAATATCAAATGCTGGTAGTTGTACACCCACAGAGTGATGAAAACGTGAGGCTACGATGGAGTTTCTAACAACATTTTACAAATATATAATCCAGCAATATTTTACTGTCACCGCCCCTCACTCTGTCTTCTCGCAATATATAAAACAAATAAAATATCAAATGCTGGTAGTTGTACACCCACAGAATGATGAAAACGTGAGGCTACAATGGAGTTTCTAACAACATTTTAAATATATATAATCCAGCAATATTTTACTGTCACCGCCCCTCACTCTGTCTTCTCGCAATATTTAAAACAAAATATCAAATGCTGGTAGTTGTACACCCACAGAGTGATGAAAACGTGAGGCTACGATGGAGTTTCTAACAACATTTTACAAATATATAATCCAGCAATATTTTACTGTCACCGCCCCTCACTCTGTCTTCTCGCAATATATAAAACAAATAAAATATCAAATGCTGGTAGTTGTACACCCACAGAATGATGAAAACGTGAGGCTACAATGGAGTTTCTAACAACATTTTAAATATATATAATCCAGCAATATTTTACTGTCACCGCCCCTCACTCTGTCTTCTCGCAATATTTAAAACAAAATATCAAATGCTGGTAGTTGTACACCCACAGAGTGATGAAAACGTGAGGCTACGATGGAGTTTCTAACAACATTTTACAAATATATAATCCAGCAATATTTTACTGTCACCGCACCTCACTCTGTCTTGCGGGCGATAATACCAAGTTTACAGATTTCAACACCCACTGCTGTCCTAAGATTCGACCCTGTGGTTGGCAAAAAGCCAACCACTTCGCCCTAGTTTTTTTCAGGTGTTCTGCCATGGGTATTTGCACGTATCATCACCAAATTGTATATGTAGCTTTATTATTTCAATAACTTGCTTGGTATTGATTTTTGCTTATGTCTTTTCATTTGATGCTTTTTTTTTCAGACCTATTTCCATAGCTAAGTAATACTTTCAGTAAAGTGCTCATAACTCCAAAACGACTGCATTTAGAGCATTTCTGTAAAATACGTTGTTCAGCTACTTTCTCCATGCCTACATGATGGTACCATTTTTAGGGGTCTATCTTGATAGCTAAGTGAGTAATAGCTATTTTCTGTTTTTAACAATGACCAAAGTGAGTTTGTTGCTTTTATCTTTGTAACTGTTACAATATTTCTCTCAAATATGTTGTTGAACAACTCCTTCATGTACTATATCATGGTTAGGTTTCCAAGGCGTAGCACCATAGCTAGCTGAGTAATAGCTACACTAAGTTTAACATTTGACTATTGAAAGTCACTTATAACTCAAAAACTATTGAATATAGAGGATTTTTGTCAAATATATTGTTCACCTACCTTATTTCCTGTGTCGTGGTGAATTTTCGGAGCTGTAAGTCCATAGCTAACTGAGTAATAGCTACTTTGAAATTTCTTAATTTCAACATTGAGTAAATCACTTATAACTCCAAAACTATTGAATTTAGAGAATTATTGTCAAATATGTTAATGAGTTACTTTTTAATGTTCTGTGCCGTGGCTAAGTTTCAGAGCTGTATCTCCATAGCTAACTCAGTAATGGCTACTTTGAATTTCAACATTGAGTAATCACTTATAACTCCAAAACTATTGTATTTAGAGAATTATTGTCAAGTATGTTGTTCACTTACTTTATGATGTACTGTGTCATGTAAAATTTTCACAGCTGTATCTCCATAGCTACTTGAGTAATAGCTACTTTGAGGGTTTTCCATTGAGTAAATCACTTAGAACAGCAAAACTGTTGAATTTAAAGGATTTTTGACAAATATGTTATTCACCTACTTTTTGATGTACTGTGTAATGGCAAATTTTGAGAGCTGTAGGTCCATAGCTAACTTAGTAATAGCTACTTTGATGGTTCTCCATTGAGTAAATCACTTATAACTGCAAAACTATTAAATTTAGAGGATTTTTGTCAAATATGTTGTTCAGCTACTTTTTAATGTTCTGTGTCATGGCAAAGTTTCAGAGCTGTAAGTCCATAGCTAACTGAGTAATAGCTGCTTTGATTGTTTTCCTTTGAGTAAATCACTTTTAACAGCAAAACTGTCGAATTTAGAGGATTTTTGTCAAATATGTTGTTCACCTACTTTTTGATGTACTGTGTAATGGCAAATTTTCAGAGCTGTAGGTCCATAGCTAACCGAGTAATAGGTACTTTGATTTTTGCGGAAAATGAAAAAGTGTGAATATCTCGAAAACTGTAACAGATAGAGCAATTTCGAGCAAATTTTTGACCCGCAGGGTACTACGAGTGTATCCTATGCAAAGGGGAAAAATTTTCAATTTTCGCCACTTTTGGCGGCCATCTTGGATTTTAGCAGAAAATGAAAAAGTGTGAATATCTTGAAAACCGTCCGAGATAGAGCGATTTCAATCAAATTTTTGACACACACGGTTATAAGTATAAGAGTGTCCTATGCAAAGGGGAAAAATTTCAATTTTCGCCACTTTTGGCGGCCATCTTGGATTTTTGCGGAAAATGAAAGTGTGAATATCTCGAAAACCGTAAGAGATAGAGTGATTTCAAGCGAATTTTTTACCCATAGGGTAGTATAAGAGTGTCCTATGCAAAAGGGAAAAATTTCAATTTTCCCCACCTTTGGTGCCATCTTGGATTTTAGCGGAAAATGAAAAAGTGTGAACATCTCGAAAACCGTACAAGATAGAGTGATTTTGAGCGAATTTTTTACCCGCACGTTAGTACAAGAGTATCCTATGCAAATGGGGAAAATTTCAATTTTCGCCAATTTTGGCGGCCTTCTTGGATTTTGCCGAAAATGAAAAAGTGTGAATATCTCAAAAACAGTAAGAGATAGAGCGATTTCGAGCGAATTTTTAACCCACAGGGTAGTACAAGAGCATCCTATGCAAATGGGGAAAATTTCAATTTTCACCACTTTGGCCGGCCATCTTGGATTTTAGCGTAAAATGAAAAAGTGTGAATATCTCGAAAACCGTAAGAGAGAGAGCGATTTCGAGCGATTTTTTTACCCACAGGGTAGTACAAGAGTGTCCTATGCAAAAGGGAAAAATTTCAATTTTTGCCACCTTTGGAGGCCATCTTGGATTTTAGCAGAAAATCAACATTGAAAATATCTTCAAAATGGTAAGAGATAGAGCGATTTCGAGCGAATTTTGACCCACAAGTAAGTACAACAGTATTCTGTGCCTAGGGGAAAAGCGTCATCTTGGATTTTAGCGGAAAATGAAAAATTGTGAATATCTTGGAAAGGTATTTCTTCCCCTGTAATGCTCGGCGAGAGATATATACTGCAGCAGTGGTCTTGTTTTTAATGATATAAGTGGAATTTAGTCATAACCAGAACCAAATCTGATGAATATTATAGAAGTAATCTCGGCAAACCATGGTATACACAGAATTTTATCATGGTTTGTAAAACGATTATTGTCATAATGAGCAATAATTAAAACCTACCAAGCTATGCTGGTTTTACAAATGAAATATTTCCTTGATTAACCAATCAGAATCGACACGATCATGTAAGAATGGAGATGCTAGTAAATTCTTTTCAAAAGTCTTATTTTCATGACAGTCTGGCCATTTGTCTATTCAGTTATAATTATGTCAATGAATTTTGCCTGTTGTATAATAGTGTAGGGATCGAGTGCCATGTTGAGGATCAATATCGAATGAAAATTTATGGTGGTGGATCGATCAATATTTCTATATCAGGACTGTTAATGTAAGCCGTGCCTGCCATGGTGATAATACAGGTTCTTCGAAAACTTGTACATATCAATTCACGAAATTATTGAAACATACTATTTATGCACCAAAAACACATTTCTGCAATATAAAATAAAATGAACAAAAGTCAGATAAAAGAAGAGTTTTCATTCTTTCCGATGTACTAGCTATCAGGTTTTGTATCTCTTCTGTGAAACAGGAAGTAGGTCACTGACTTTGTAAACAAAGATGACGCCAGATTTGACCCCATTTTGTTTCAGTTGTAACTGTGCGCCTTAAAGATTTTATACAATAAATATGCTTTTAAGCAGTAAAATTAACATTTTTTTTTATTTTTGTCTGTTTGATGTATGTTATTTTGATATTGAAATGCTAGTAATGTGTGTGTCAATATTGGCAGTTCTGTGGGATGATCGATCGATACTGAAAATTGAGCAACAATACCTATACTATTGTATAATTATGCAAGTCTTCAGTGGCGGTGGTAACAAGATTGGTTTTGATGTTCCCTTTATTAGTTCAGGTTATATTGGGAAAGTCCATCAGTATTTATTATCCACCACGCGCCGTATATGACCTATACATGGATATACAGAGCGAGATATATTTTTTTTTTTGTATAATTAGTGTCGACAACTTCCAATTTTTCATTGATATCTAAGAAACTATGAAAGATACAAACATGTATTATTTATCATATAGAAAGTTCCTTTCACAACACTTCTGCTGGTCTTTGTTGTATAAAAATGCATGAGCAAATGGCTGAGAAATTGCAAGTTAAAGATTGAGGTTTTATATTCACTGGTGCCCCTATATAAAAGCCTTATTCACATTCTCTCTCTATAAATATGGATTTATTTAAGTCATAAATCAAACAGAATGGTGGATAATAAAAGTAAAAACATCCCTCAGTAGACATATTCAGAAAAAATACATCACTCATGAAGATTAACAATATAATACTCATGTTACACACTCATATAATATTGTTATCTTCATGTGTGATATATTTTTATATATATATATATATATATATATATGTCATTCAGGAAGTGGTCCTGTTATATCCCACATATTGTCATGAGCTGGAATCAGACCTATGACCACGGAGGTGGGAGTCAAGTGATTGTTTTGCCAAACTTGTTAAGCCACTCTGCCATTGCGGCCATCACATCTATAAAAAAGAATTAACGAGGGGGTCATTATTATACTTTGAACATTTCCAGTTGCTCTCAACTACCAGACTTCTGGGTTAATGATGGACCTTAATGATGGCCGTTTCCTTGCCAACGGCGGATGTGGCTATGTCTTAAAGCCGGCTATCATGAGAGAACACATTTCTTACTTCAGTGCCAATACAAGAGAAGTCATACCTGGGGTTTCACCTCAGATATTGCACATTAAGGTCAGTATTCACTTTTTTCCAGGAACTCATTGTCTTATTCAAATGTCCTCTGCAATCAAAGCTCAGTGAATAGAATTCTCTTTAAGTCTTACTTGGAGTTGCTTTGAAGGGTAGAAAAAGGTCCCTCAGAGGGCCTTTTGTAGTGATACTTTACTGTGTTATCAAGATAGAAGTATTTTGCAGATTTTACAAATTACAAGTCATTTGGGTTTGAAGGTAATTGCCATCCCTGTCATATTTTACACCCCTTTTTGGTTATCTAGGGTGGGGAGGGGGTTGGAGTGGCTAGGGGATGGCAGACATCAGTGATATATATTGCAACACTGCCACAGGGAGGATACCATATTTAATACTAATGAGCAAGCCTCCCTTAAAATTAATTATAGTTTAAGTGTTAGAATCCTGTGAAGCAGAATTTTTGGTCAAAGGCATGTTTGAAGCATTATTTAAATTTACTGATTTGATTTTGTATCTTGCCCCTGTATTTTATGGGGTTGACCCTGGTTGTGACATTCACCTGATGTGGTGGAACTAGCATTTCTTTGAGTCATATTTTTGTAGCAATCACTCACTGAGAGCTAAAATTGCAAGACAATTTCAAAGATCATCATAGTTTTAATGCTGAAAGCTTTTCCTAATAGCAACTTTTACTATAAGCGTTAATTGTCCATGATTAAAAAGTGTAAAAAATGTATGTTTCATATATTAATTTCCTTTTTTTGCTATAACCCAGGCGAAAAAATTTTATTTTGACCATGGACTTGCATGGATGTCCATGGATGTCCAGGGGCACAAGTCCATGGATATCCATGTTTTGTTAAATGGCATCATGGTCAAAGACCATGGACTTAATGACCATGGTCAGAGTCCATGGTCTGTCAAAACATGGTCTAGTCCATGGACTTTAACCATGGTCATTGTCCATGGATGTCCATGTTTTGTTAAATGGCATCATGGTCAAAGATGACGGAATTTGAAACCATGGTCTACTTCATGGACTTAACAAGTTGTCCATGGACTTAAACCATGGTCATTGTCCATGGTTTTCCATGTATATCCATGTTTTGTTAAATGACACCATGGTCAAAGACCATGGATTCACTGACCATGGTCAGAGTCCGTGGTATGTAAAACATGATCTAGTCCATGGACTTCATAGGGTTATCCATGGAATTTATCCATGGTCAGTGTTTATGTATGGCCATTGACATCCATGTTTTATTACATGGAACCATGGTCAGAGACCATGGACTCAGTGACCATGGTCTAGTCCATGGACTTTGACCATGGTCAGGTTTCCATGATATAGTCCATGGACTACCCATGGTTGGCCATGTTCAATATGCAAGAATGTCTGTAGATGTTCGGAAAAAAATAGGTAATTAGAAGCTACATACCTTTAGTCTATTTGGAATATCAGCTTTGAAGATAGCCTGACATACTACACATTACTATATTTCCTTTTTAATGTAATGTATATAATTATCCAGATTATCTCATTCAATATAGAATGTAATAACACAGACATTTTGAATACATCTCAAGTATGTAAAACACTATTTCCTTTTTTAATCTAATTTTTATAATTATCCAAGATTATCCAATTTAATCTAACATGTAGAACACAAACAGGCATTATGAATACATCTAAAATATGTTAAACACTGAATATAAAGAAATTTTCACCAATCATTTTATGGAATAGATTCCAACAAAACACAGCTCTTTGTTTGAAATAATGAGTGAAAATGAGTTTGGCTTTCTTCAATGTAAATCCCTTGAGAACAGGTTTGGAGCCAAAATCCAGCCAGTGGTAAAGAACCCTATCTTGGGTACAGGAGTACTTGTTACTTTAAATTGGTGTTAATAAGTTATAGTTAGATATGAAGACTGGCCTTCAAAAGCTAGAAATTAATAAACAAAAAAACAATACAATTTGGATTGGAGAAATCAAGAAATAGAATAAAATTATAGACTTACACTTCATAACTTGAGTATGTTGCAAATCTTCCTTCATATATTTTTCACTTTAAGGTGACCTGACCCTTAAGTTATCACACTCACAGGCAGCACAGTAACCTTATGTATGTACAGTAACCTGTGGAATAACTGACCTTAGTTTATATTTGCAGCATAATCATTATCACAAATTAGTGTAATCACCCCATGTACATAAGATAGGTTCTACATGTATTGATTTAATATAAATTGACCAATCCTAAACTGATACAAGTTGTTTTGCAAAGACACAGGTGTACTTAGACATATATAAATTAAGGCAAACTTTCATGTTAAGATAACCTGTTACTTCTATCTGGACACCCTTGTCAGTGAACACAGCTTATACACAACAGACAGAAAAGCCATCAGTGTAGTTTCCAGTTGCTAGCCTTATTCTTACACAATCTTATTTATTTAAATATATGTATCATCAGCAAATTATTAGAGTGTAACTGAATATACCTGTTATTTCAGAATAAAAACTTGTAACATGTTGTTATGTGGATAGGAAAGTTTTTTTCAGAGCTTTATGATTTGATATGTAACAGCTTAGTTATCAGCCAATTATCAAATAAGAACAGCCTTTCAAGAAGACTATGAAATTGTGTCCACTGTATTAAATGTTTCATTATCTTCCCCATCACATAAAATCTTCCCTAGTTTGTATAACTGCACTAAAATGTGGAGATTCAGATAAGGCACATTGTTAATTTACAGTTTTATTCATTTGTTAATATATGATACAACCAAATGAAAAAATATTATTATTATGTTGAAATTATTTTTATTTTTTGCCAATGTTGGTTTGCCATGATTTTTCATGTTCTACTTTTCCATAATATAGTGGATCCACAAACGTCACAACAAGCCTAATAGTAATATTTTTTTCATGTTGCAAACAAAAGTATATAATTTATAAACATGAATTTAGACAGTGAGGACTGACAATTAAAGGTCATATGCTGCCTCACATGGACTCAATCTTAACATAGAGTCCAATATTGGTCAACCATGAATACTTAATTGCAGTTCTCGGTCAACCATGGACCAGATGACAGAGTCCATGGTCAACCATGGACCAGAGAACAAACTCTATGGTCAACCAAGGACACTTGAATGTAGTCCATGGTCAAACACGGACAACTAGACTGAGTCCATGGTCTAACATGGACTCTTACATGCAGTCCATGGTCAGGACATCAAAAACCATCACGTCCATGGTTTTTGATGGTCTGGGCCTTCATACGAGTATGGATTTTGATGGTTGTTCATGGATATCCATGGTCGACCATCAAATACCATGCAGTCCATGGTCATTCATGGTCACCATTTCGCCGGGGAGTTTTCAATGAAAGGAGGTGATAGCCTTCTGGGAAGATGAAATGAGCCATAACTACACATAAACCTCTATTTGCTGTATATTTACTGCATGAGGCCTTAATGAAAGTTTTTAGCATTAGATTAAACTGGTGTTAATGTGTTCATAAATTTTGACAAAAATAGTTTCCATGACATTGACTGTCCATTAAACATTTTTCTTTTCTATCTTGTGAGGGAAAGTTATGGTCATGATCACATCACCTTAACGAGTTACCTTTAAAAGGTGCATAAATTATTAAAGAATACTCTGACAAAAAAACACACAAAGAATACTCGGAGTATTTGTATCAAGTTAAGTGAAATCTCAGGAACTAGATTAACACTTCTACTTAACCCGGAATTTCAGATAAAAGATTAAATTTCAATGTAAAAATCATTATCGGAACCTTATAATTATTATTACTTTCAGAGAGAAGCTTAAAATCCTACCTCTACACCGATTCATACCAACCTTAGTCTTAATATCCGCTGACTGATCAGTGTGGTGCTTGACCTCTTAATAATAAAAGGGAGGTTAAACACTATTAAAAGGTCAATTAGAATTACTTTACAGACCTCTGCTTAAAGGGATTTGACTGTGGTAAATTTTATTCATTGATATTTTAGTGATAATCCATCACTGGGCAGATGTTATGCTGAATTATAGTCCAATTGGCAGTTCAGTATCACTAAGGCAAATACTTTTCTAATAAGATAACGGTTAAATTATATTTAAATCTTCTTTTAAATGACACTTTCATGTGAGCAGTTATTGAACTATTATGCAGAGTTATAATCCACAGACTTATTTTTCTCAACCAATCAGATTCACTGAGCCAGCTGTGTTTTATTAGAATTATATACATTTATATGTACACATATTTTTTAAACAGAGGTACAAATAACTTGATTAATATGTCTACTTAGCCTGGATTTCCAGCTGACAGTGAAAAAAATATCAGTAGAAAAAGAGGCTTTATAGGACTTATTTGATGATATTTATGTCCACCTATAAAGGTCATTTACCAATATATTACTGAAAATATTTTAATATTTTCATGTTTAGGTAATCAGTGGTCAGCAACTTCCTAAACCTAAAGGCGCAGGCGCCAGGGGAGATACAATTGATCCATATGTTACCGTGGAGATATTTGGCATCCCATCCGACTGTGCAGAAGAACGCACCAAAACTGTACAGCACAATGGTTACAACCCGATCTTTGACGAGAGCTTTGAGTTCCAGATCAACTTGCCTGAACTGGCCTTGGTGCGGTTTGCAGTGCTGGATGACGAATACATAGGCGATGAATTCATAGGACAATATACCATACCCTTTGAATGTTTGCAAACAGGTCAGTCATCTTCTGTGTCTGCTAAGAAAGTCAGTGACCTATTGTCATGGTCTTGGTGTCTGTGTAGAGTAAGAAATCTAAAATTCGCCAGGAATCTAAAATTCGCCACCTCTAAAACCTTAGTTAATTTTATGAAGAAAATGATGTTTTTGTCTAAAAATTGGTATTTCTCAGTTCAAAGAGCCTTAATTTACTATACATTCAACAGATCTCACCAGAATTCATTTAGACAACAGAAATCTAAAATTCGCCACATATCTGAAATTCACCACATGTAAAAATACTAATAAAATAGATGAATTATGGTGAGATTTGTTGAATGTATAGTAAACGTAGGCTTTTTGAACTGAAAAATACTAATTTTTAGACAAAAACATCATTGTCTTCATTAAATTAACTAAGGTTTTAGAGGTGGCGAATTTTAGATTTCTTACTCTACTATCACCATTCTCTGAAACAGATATGGGCAAGTGTGGTGAAATTTCTTCAGGAATTGGGTATGACTATATTAATTTTGCTCAGACAGACATGATCATTACAGATGACACTGCTTGTCACTAGTAAGTAAATTATAAAATCTTAAAATCTTTCCCCAAGTCCAAATTTTGTAGGTTTGTAGGTGTTTTTTAAAAAAAAAATTGTATCATTTTTCATTTGCTGCGAGATGAATATTCATTCAGATGATAGAAAGTTAAAAAACCTTTATAGAATAAAGAAGCAAGTCAGTATAAACCATTAGGAAATGGTAGTTTGAGAGGGACAGTGAGTTCTTAAAAACTCCGATAATTTGAATGCAAGAAAATTGTATGTTGGAGGTTACTATGTTTTATTGTATAATTATGAGAAATACTGACTCAAATATGACTTAAACCCAACTTTAACTGGTGTGTTATTGTGTTATATATTTTTTTCAGGTTACAGACATATCAGGTTAAAGAGTAACAGTGGGGATGAGATCACCAACTGTACATTGTTTGTTCATATTGCTATCACTAACAGACATGGAGGAGGCGTGAGTACAGATCTACAGACGTATTTTCTGAACTAAATACCGACCTATGTACTACAGACTAAATACAGACCTAATTATGATTAAATTTATGCCCCTGTTCCACCAAAAGATTAAGCCCCGATCCTGTCGGCGACCCTTAATCGTGGACAGTCGGTGGGAAAATAACAAAAATGGGCGGGAATACTGGGTCGGTACTCAAGTCTGGGATTAAGAACAGATCGTCCCCAGGACGCCTCAGGCGGCCGCAGACAGTCCCCGACTGGTCTGGGACTAAGAACCGACTAAGCCAGTTTTCAGGTCGGTTTCAACCACGATCCTGTCGTACACATACCGACTGGGTCCCAGGACGCCTCAGGCCTCGTGGGACTAAGCCCCGACTAACCCACGATTAACTACCGGCGTCCTCAGGCCTCCTCAGTCTTCCCCAGACCAGGATCCCCGATTATTGTTTTCCAAACTTGTTGGATATTCTGGGTATATATATATAAAATTCGAGATCTAATCATCATTGCTTTTCTGGGAACACAGCAGGATCCCACCTTTTAATGGAAGACAGATTCAACAACAACTTAGGGCTTTTTTGGTTTTTATTCAGTTACAAATAATCATGTATTTCCATTTTTTACGTCGACCACAGCAACCACCACCAGCACCCATACAGAGACCTAGAAGAAGGCACAACATGTGGGTCAGGCCATGGCTGCTACAGAGAGAGGAGAGGGTGGCCTACCACAACATTATGGCTGATCTTTATGCCACAGATATTCCAGGATTCACCAACTACATGAGGATGACCCCAGAATTTTTTGAAATGATTAAGACCAGACTGGAACCACACCTAGCCAGGCAGGCCACCAACTACAGAGCACCAATCAGTGTTGGTGAGAAGTTAGCCCTCACCATCAGATATCTGGCCACTGGAGAGTCCTACACATTATTGTCCTGTCAGTTCAGGGTTGGAAGATCCACCATCTCCAAGTTTATACCAGAGGTCTGCAGGGCCATCCAGGATGAGTTCACCAGGGAGTACCTGAAGTGTCCTACAACCCCAGATGAGTGGAAAGAACTGGAGAGGGAATTCAGGATCAGATGGAATGTTCCACATGCCCTGGGAGCTCTGGATGGGAAGCATGTGGCCCTGAAGAAGCCCAAGAACACTGGAGCCCTCTACCACAACTACAAGGGATTCTTTTCCATTGTGATGTTGGCCCTGGTAGATGGACAGTACAAGTTTAGATGGGTGGATGTGGGTACTGAAGGATCCTGCTCGGATGGCTTGTACAGACGGACAAACAGACAAACCCCATGCCAAACATAACTTGTTCAGACAGACAAACAGACAAACACAACTTTCTCACCCAACAAACAGACAAACCCACTGTTAAACAAAAGCCAAACACAAAGTCACACATAATATCCGAAATTAAATTATTTTTTTATATATTTTCAAATCCACATCATAATTTCACCAATTCTTTTTGTTCATGGCTTGGAAATTTATTTGTAGCAGAAAGGTTTTCATGGAAATCTTCAATTTTAAATCTTCACTTCTAATCACAAAAATGTGGAAAATATAACCATGGAACTAGTTTTGCTTTCAATAATGGGGGATTGTGTTTGCAAAATAGTTTGTCAGTTTGTTGGCATGGGTTCTATTTACTTTTGGGTTTGTGTGTTTGTTGGTTGGTGGTTACTGGGGTTGGGTTTATTTTTGGTAGTTGGGTGTTAGGTTTGGTACTGGGTTTGTTATTTGGGGGTTATGTTTGGTGTTGGGTTTGTCTGTTTGTGGGTTGGTAAGTATGTGATAATGCCTTTTAACTCTAGGGAAGGTGTAAGTGTTTGACTTTTCAATTACAGATTTTAAACTATCCCATGGATTTTAATCTAAAAATGGGCTGATTAATGGCCATATTGGGAGTTATTTTTAATTTTTTTTATGTGGCCTTTTTTGTTATGTGTGGTACCATGGGTTATTTGTTTCATGTTTGGGGTGGTGTAGGTGTTGGACTTGAATTTTTTTATCTCCCGCCGGGCTTTAGCCCGGGAGGGAGATTATGAAATGATGCCTGTGTGTGTGTGCGTGCGTGCGTTAGTTAGTCACGCAGATTCCTCCAAAACTACTACAGCTACAGATTTTTTGTAAATTAATTGTCCCAATGAATTTTCACGCCCTCGAAAATTTTTTTGGTTTTATGGACTTAGGCCTAAAGATAACTGAGTAATAGCTATCTTAGCTACTTGGAGTAAAGGGCTCATAACTCAAAAACTATTGTAGGTACAACTTTTCTTCAAATATGTTGTTCAGCTACTTTGTCCTTAGCTATAAGATGGTACATAGTTTGGGGTCCCATTGCATGCCATAAGTGAGTAATAGCTATTTTCTCATTTGTAGCTAAATAACAAAAGGAGTAAATGTCAAATATCTTCAAAAGTATTAGAGTTACAGAAATCTTTTCAAATATGTTGTTCATCTACTTTTTGGTAAGCTATCACATAGTAAAGTTTCAGACCTGTTGCACCTTGGATAGCTGAGTAATAGCTACTTTGAAATTCTGACTGTTGAGTAAAGCCATTGTAACTCCAAAACTATTGCAGTTAGAGTGTTTTCCTAAAATATGTTGTTCAGCTACTTTGTCCTTAGCTATAAGATGGTACATAGTTTGGGGTTCTATTGCATGCCATAAGTGAGTAATAGCTATTTTCTCATTTGTAGCTAAATAACAAAAGAAGTAAATGCCAAGTATCTTCAAAAGTATTACAGTTACAGAAATCTTTTCAAATATGTTATTCATCTACTTTTGGGTAAGCTATTACATAATAAAGTTTCAGACCTGTTGCACCGTGGATAGCTGAGTAATAGCTACTTTCAAATTCCGACTGTTGAGTAAAGCCATTGTATCTCCAAAACTATTGCAGTTAGAGTGTTTTCCTAAAATATGTTGTTCAGCTACTTTGTCCTTAGCTATAAGATGGTACATAGTTTGGGGTTCTATTGCATGCCATAAGTGAGTAATAGCTATTTTCTCATTTGTAGCTAAATAACAAAAGAAGTAAATGCCAAATATCTTCAAAAGTATTAGAGTTACAGAAATCTTTTCAAATATGTTATTCATCTACTTTTGGGTAAGCTATCACATAGTTAAGTTTCAGACCTGTTGCACTATGGATAGCTGAGTAATAGCTACTTTCAAATTCCGACTGTTGAGTAAAGCCATTGTATCTCCAAAACTATTGCAGTTACAGTGTTTTCCTAAAATATGTTGTTCAGCTACTTTGTCCTTAGCTATAAGATGGTACATAGTTTGGGGTTCTATTGCATGCCATAAGTGAGTAATAGCTATTTTCTCATTTGTAGCTAAGTAACAAAAGAAGTAAATGTCAAATATCTTCAAAAGTATTAAAGTTAGTGAAATCTTTTCAAATATGTTGTCCATCTACTTTTTGGTAAGCTATCACATAGTAAAGTTTCAGACCTGTTGAACCTTTGATAGCTGAGTAATAGCTACTTTCAAATTCGGACGGTTGAGTAAAGCCATTGTAACTCCAAAACTATTGCAGTTAGAGTGTTTTCCTAAAATATGTTGTTCAGCTACTTTGTCCTTAGCTATAAGATGGTACATAGTTTGGGGTTCTATTGCATGCCATAAGTGAGTAATAGCTATTTTCTCATTTGTAGCTAAATAACAAAAGAAGTAAATGTCAAATATCTTCAAAAGTATTAAAGTTAGGGAAATCTTTTCAAATATGTTGTCCATCTACTTTTTGGTAAGCTATTACATAGTAAAGTTTCAGACCTGTTGAACCTTTGATAGCTGAGTCATAGCTACTGTCAAATTCCGACTGTTGAGTAAAGCCATTGTATCTCCAAAACTATTGCAGTTAGAGTGTTTTCCTAAAATATGTTGTTCAGCTACTTTGTCCTTAGCTATAAGATGGTACATAGTTTGGGGTTCTATTGCGTGCCATAAGTGAGTAATAGCTATTTTCTCATTTGTAGCTAAATAACAAAAGAAGTAAATGTCAAATATCTTCAAAAGTATTAAAGTTAGGGAAATCTTTTCAAATATGTTGTCCATCTACTTTTTGGTAAGCTATCACATAGTAAAGTTTCAGACCTGTTGAATCTTTGATAGCTGAGTAATAGCTACTTTGAAATTCTGACTGTTGAGTAAAGCCATTGTAACTCCAAAACTATTGCAGTTAGAGTGTTTGCCTAAAATATGTTGTTCGGCTACTTTGTCCTTAGCTATAAGATGGTACATAGTTTGGGGTTCTATTGCATGCCATAAGTGAGTAATAGCTATTTTCTCATTTGTAGCTAATTGAGAGCTTTCACTTGGTGAAGTTTCAGACCCTTAGCTAATTACTCACCTACTCAAAATGAGTAAATGCGAATTATCTCTAAAAGTATTGCAGATAGCCAATTTTTCTCAACTCATTCACCTACTTTTGGAAGAGCTTTCACATGGTCAAGTTTCAGACCCGTAGCTAATTACTCAAAATGAGTAAATGCTAATTATCTCTAAAAGTATTGCAGATAGCCAATTTTTCTCAAATAACTCATTCACCTACTTTTGGGAGAGCTTTCACTTGGTCAAGTTTCAGACCCGTAGCTAATTACTCACCTACTCAAAATGAGTAAATGCGAATTATCTCTAAAAGTATTGCAGATAGCCAATTTTTGTCAAATAACTCATTCACCTACTTTTGGGAGAGCTTTCACTTGGTCAAGTTTCAGACCCGTAGCTAATTACTCACCTACTCAAAATGAGTAAATGCGAATTATCTCTAAAAGTATTGCAGATAGCCAATTTTTCTCAAATAACTCCTTCACATACTTTTGGAAGAGCTTTCACATGGTCAAGTTTCAGATCCGTAGCTAATTACTCACCTACTCAAAATGAGTAAATACGAATTATCTCTAAAAGTATTGCAGATAGCCAATTTTCTCAGATAACTCATTCACCTACTTTTGGGAGAGCTTTCACATGGTGAAATTTCAGACCCATAGCTAATTACTCACCTACTCAAAATGAGTAAATGCTAATTATCTCTAAAAGTATTGCAGATAGCCAATTTCTCTCAAATAACTCATTCACCTACTATTGGGAGAGCTTTCACTTGGTGAAGTTTCAGACCCGTAGCTAATTGTTCACCTCAAAATGAGTAAATGCTAATTATCTCTAAAAGTATTGCGGATAGCCAATTTTTCTCATATAACTCATTCACCTACTTTTGGGAGAGCTTTCACTTGGTCAAGTTTCAGACCCGTAGCTAATTACTCACCTACTCAAAATGAGTAAATACGAATTATCTCTAAAAGTATTGCAGATAGCCAATTTTCTCAGATAACTCATTCACCTACTTTTGGGAGAGCTTTCACATGGTGAAATTTCAGACCCATAGCTAATTACTCACCTACTCAAAATGAGTAAATGCTAATTATCTCTAAAAGTATTGCAGATAGCCAATTTCTCTCAAATAACTCATTCACCTACTATTGGGAGAGCTTTCACTTGGTGAAGTTTCAGACCCGTAGCTAATTGTTCACCTCAAAATGAGTAAATGCTAATTATCTCTGAAAGGATTGCAGATAGCCATTTTTTGTCAAATAACTCATTCACCTACTTTTAGGAGAGCTTTCACTTGGTGAAGTTTCAGACCCATACCTAATTACTCACCTGCTCAAAATGAGTAAATGCTAATTATCTCTAAAAGTATTGCAGATAGCCAATTTTTCTCAAATAACTCATTCACCTACTTTTGGGAGAGCTTTCACATGGTAAAGTTTCAGCCCCATAGCTAATTACTCACCCGCTCAAAATGAGTAAATGCTAATTATCTCTAAAAGTATTGCAGATAGCCAATTTTTCTCAAATAACTCATTCATCTACTATTGGGAGAGCCATCACTTGGTGAAGTTTCAGACCCGTAGCTAATTATTCACCTACTCAAAATGAGTAAATGCTAATTATCCCTAGAAGTATTGCGGATAGCCTTCACATGGTGAAGTTCCAGACCCGTAGGTAATTACTCACCTACTCAAAATGAGTAAATGCTAATTATCTCTAAAAGTATTGCAGATAGCCAATTTTTCTCAAATAAGTCATTCACCTACTTTTGGGACAGCTTTCACTTGGTGAAGTTTCAGACCTGTAGCTAATTACTCACCTACTCAAAATAAGTAAATGCCTATTATCACTAAAACTATTGCAGATAGCCAGTATTTCTCAAATAACTCATTCACCTACATTTTGGAGAAGTTTCACATGCTTAAGTTTTTTTATGAATTTTTAAAATAAATTTTAATACATTAAAATTAATTAAATCATGCACTAAATCAATTATAACTTGAAAAGTACTGCATTTAGAGCACTTTGTGCAAATATGTTATGCAGCTACTTTTGGGTCAGCTATAACATAGTAAAATTTCAGACCTGTAGCTCATGGCATAGCTGAATAATAACTACTTTTAGGTTATCACTGTTGGGTAAATCACTTATAACTTGAAAACTTTTGCATTTACATTATTTAGTTTCAGTATGTTATTCACCTATTTTGAGGCAGCTATAACATAGTAAAATTCCAGACCTGTGGCTCATTGCATAGCGGAGTAATAGCTACTTTGAAGTTCTTACTCAACACTAAATCATTTATAACTTGAAAAGTATTACATTTAGAGCATTTTGTTAAAATATGTCATTCACCTACTTTTTCCATAGCAACAACATGGTGAGTAACTTGGGTGTCTATCTGAATAGCTAAATGAGTAATAGCTACTTTTGGGCTTTTCACTAACTTCCATCATGAGTAAAATCACTTGTAACTTGAAAACTATTGCATTTAGAGAATTTTGTGCAAATATGTTATTCACCTACTTTTGGGTCAGCTATAACATACTAAAATTTCAGACCTCTAGCTCGTGCCATAGCTGAGTAATAGCTACTTTTGCCTTTGCCGGTGGATACATTTTGCATCTGGCCACAGATGCATCCTTGGTCTAGTCTCTAAAAGTATTACAGGTGGGCAATTTCTTCTAAATAAGTCATTCACCTACTTTTGGGTGATCTACCACATAGTGAAGTTGCAGAACTGTAGCTCTTTAGATGGCAGAGTAATAGCCACTAAAATAAGTAAATGTCTTGTATCTCTAAAAGTAGTACAGATAGGCTATTTCTTCTAAAGACGTGCTTCCCTACTTTGAGTTGATCTGCATAATGAAGTGGCAGAACTGTAGCTCTTTGGATGCCAAAGTAATAGCTACTAAAATGAGTAAATGCCTTTTGTCTTTAAAAGTATTGCAATCAAACATTAAACTTGTCACTTCTACATGTGCCTCCATCTCACAGGAAAATTTATATTCCACTATCTTTAGGACATCTAATTTATACGGCGGGAGATAAATGCATGCGTCAGAATGCTTGTTTTTCTTGTGATAAGTATTTGTACTGAACTTTTTTGTTTTGGGAGGGGAATTGGAAGAACACGTAGCTGAATAATTGTTTTTGGAAGATTTGGTGGCCCTGAAAAGGGCCTGGCAGGTCAAAGACCCGCCCTGACTGGATGGCTACTGAGGAGGCTGCTGCTGCTGTTGAGGCGGTGCTGAAGTGGTGATAGTAAAGAGCTGCTGCTGCGGTTGTTGCTGCTGCTGCTGAGGCTGCTCGACGATCTGTGTTGATGTCAGATCTGGTAGCTGGCTTAAGATTCCACTCAGATTGTGTCTGCTCCCTTCGTCCTGTACAGTTAGGACAGATGTCGGGTTGCTGAAGCCAATGGGGCTTGGTGTATAGTACACAAAACTGCTGCTAGCTGCTGCTTGAGTGGAACTAGACGCCTGTGGAGTGGTTGTTGGCAGTAGGCCGACCCTCTGGGACTCTGTGGTAACAGTGGCTGATCTTCTGGGCAATGGTTGACGTCTGCGGTTACTCTTAATAGTTTCGATGTCTCTAAAAATCTTGCCCTTTAATTCTTCAAATTCTTCTTGAGTCATCTTCTCGGCCTCTGATGCCACGTAGTCAAAGAAGGGCTGCCTGTCTGACTTCTGATGCAGAAAACCAGAGATAAGTGTCGTCATCTGCTCAAAGTGTTCGAGAATCTTGGAGTCTGTAGTTGAAACGGGCGTTGATGTAATGATGGACTGACTCCTCTCCCTCAGGACACTGGACTCGAGGTGTTCTGTATCAGTAGTTGAGCCACGTGATTCGTCCTGCCTGCTGGTATTTGGACTGGCCTCAAAACCTGAACTTCTATTGGCCCCCTTTCTTCTGATGTGGGTTTTAAGAAAACCCATCTGTTGGTACACCCAGGACTGTCTCTTGGTCATCTCCCTCGGGGCTTGGCCAGATTGGAGCTTAGACAGCTTCCCATAACGGGTTCGCTGGGACTCGAACCATCTTCTCACATCAAAGGGCTGGAGCTTGAGTTCTGCAGATATTTCTGCCCAGAGAGCCTCTCTTCTGGTCCTGTCGTGGAAACGTGAATGTTCCTTGTCATACAGTTCAGGGTGCAGCTTTACAAATTCCACAATGGAAACTTCCTGGCTGTCTGTAAAAGTAGCACACACCCTGGCTCTCTTGGCTGAAGAATGGCACTCCGGATCTTCCTCACACCTCTCTTCTTCTTCTGCCACAGCTTCCCCAATAGCTGGATCTTCCTGAATCTCCTCCTCCTCTCTCCTCTCACTTCCTTCTTCTGTAATAACCTCACTCCTCTCCTCTACTTGACTTTCCTTCTCCCTCTCATCCATCTTTTTCCTTCCTCTCTTCCCTCCTTTACTAAAAAAAATAGTAAAATGTGTCTCCTAACTGTGAAATTTGCCCTAAGCTCAAGTAAAATATATATAAAATAAAAACTGTGACACACGTCTCTCAGTAGCCAAACAGTCAGTAACAACGAGAATGTGTGCGTGGTCGCTTATATAGTCCCAGACCCCCTCATTGCCTCGTTTTAATTTCCGACGCGCGGAAAACAGTCGGTTCTTAATCGGTTGTTAGTCCCAGGCCGCCTGGGGTGTCCTCAGGCCGCCGCAGACTGAAAATGTGTGGTCCCAGGCGTCCTGGGGAGGCCGGTTTGGATCGGTTAGGGTCGGTTACCCTTAGTCGGTTCTTAGTCCCAGACCTTGATTTTTGGGTCCCAGGACACTGCAGACGGTCTGAGGCTTCCGGGGACTAATGCAACCGACCCACTTTCACACGCATGAAATTCATACGCATCATATTTGAGTCTGGGATTAACAACCGGCCTCCTGGGACTAAGCTAGGGAGGTCTGGGACTAAGGGTCGCAGGCGGCCTGGGACAACACACGACTGTGTAAATTTGGGTCTGAGGAGGCCTGAGGACGCCTGGGACTGGACATTTTGTTGAGGGCGGGAAATATGAATCGGTTGTAGTCGTGTGAAATATCAAACATGTTTGATTTCTCACACGGCCCCAACCGACCACAACCGACCCTTACAGAAGGTCTGGGACTAAGCAAATATTTCAAACCGACCCCCAAAAACCCTTAATCGGGAGCCTTAGTCGTGTGGTGGAACACCCACATAAGTATAGACCTAGTTATCCTAAACTAAATACAGACCTAAGTACCACAGACTAAATACAGAAATAATTACCATTAAATCAAGTATAGACCTAGTTATCCTATCCTACATACAGACCAGGATATCTTAAACTAAATACAGATCTAATTACCATTTAATTAAACATAGACCTAGTTATCATAAACTAAATACAGACCTAAGTACCATAGGCTAAATACAGGCCTAATTACCATTAAATTAAGTATAGACCTAGTTATCCTAACTTAATACAGACCCAATTATCATAAGCTAAATACAGACCTAATGACAGTAAACTAATACAGACCTAGCTATCCAAAACTTAACATAGACTTAATTATCATAAATAAGTGTCACCACTTTTGACTTTTTTATGAATATTTGTGCTAGTTAATTAAAAGTATGAACTTTGCTGTATTAGTGTATTGCGATGGGATAAGTATTTTTATAGATTTTAAACAAGTATAAACCTACCTGTACACCAAAGCATATCCACCCTAGCCTGAATCATCCTCCTGGCGTTCTCCGTGGTGTTCGACCCCTGTTATGTCCCTGGACACAGAATTTTGTTGACTGCTTTTTGTTTTGTTGCGCCTTAGAGTCCTCTTGTTTGGGGAGATTAAGCGCTATAAAAGTCCAATTAGAATTAGAATTATGTTGTACTAGTAATGAAATTCTGTGAAAAAAAGACCTCAGAATAAATCTGCCAATACATGTATAAGAATATGTCAAAATGTAAAAATTTTACAAAATAAAACAATATCAAAAATATTAATATTAGACAAGATGATAAAATGCAACATATCAATATCGATATCAGTATTGAAATCCAGGAGTCTGCATCAGTTGATATTGAAATATTGATGCATGATTCCTTCCCCGATGCAAGCATTCTGTTAGAGGTATAATGCTAGTGTAACATGACCACTTGTGTATTTTTGTCTGTTCTCCAGTGAACTTGTAATTTAAATTAAATATATATCTTAAATTGTTTAAATTTCAGAAATCATCCAGAAGAGGAATGTCTGTTAGGAGAGGGAAGAAGAAACACGAGTACACAAACATGAAAACCATTGGCATTAAGTCCGTTGATGAGACCTTCAAAGTGGCTGTACCTGTTTTGAGAGATGGCACAGACTTACGGGAAGCTGTACACGCAGCCCTGGCTTCCTTCAGAGAGAATTGTGGTGCAGCAGCATTCTCCAATATCAAACAATGCATCAGAGTACTGGCTTCAAGGATTCAGACCTCCTGTGATGGAGTGCAGCTCTTCTTGTTGATGAGAGATGAGGTGAGTATAAGGATACTTCTTGTTGGTTATTAGAGCAATTTCTCCATATCTGCTTTTTAGTGGGTAAATCGTTTAGCTGTGCAGATATCGATATTGAATGTAAAAATGTTTTGATATTGGAGTGGTATTATTGTCAACCAAATAGGCCAAATCTGGGATACCAAAAAAAGTTTTTATTTTAGCATATCCCCAACTGCTAACAGGAAGTGAAATATACCAAAACAAATCATGGCAGTTTTCATCAAAAATTCATTGAAAAACTACAAAAATGCAAGATGAAAGGTATAATTTCCTCATATTTAGGCTTTATTTCAAATATTGGCAGTGTAAGTTGACAGTTTTACTTAAAATGTTAATATTGATATACGTCTTTGGCCATCGATATTGGCAACCCTGTTCCAAAACAATAAATATCTCCAATATCGATAAATAATGTACTCCCTACTGCTTTTGTTGGTGAAGGATATGTAAAAACTAAAATTATGATTTATTTTACAGTATCCTTATATGGAAGTTCAGGGGGTATTGCCAGAAGTGTTGAAGAAGGCACTCTTGTCGTTTGAAGTGGTAAGAATTCTTTGTACTGATGGTTAACATTATATTTATTCTCAGTTATCAAATTAATGCTTAAATTCAAATTTATCACTTTCACAAAATTTATTGTCAGCAACATATTGCCATTTTTATGTCAGCTGACTTGTCAATCAGCTGACATTATGTCGTCACTCTGCGGCGTGGGCGTACGCGTCCGCGTCCGCGTGAACAACTTCTCCTCCAAAACTACAAGGCCTAGAGACGTGCTGTTTTTTTTAAAAGATACCTTATCTATCGAGGATGAAAAATTGTTCAAGGCATGCAAATCTGTCTGTTCGTCTGTTTGCTAGAGACATTACAAGGGGGGTACCCCCACCAAAAGTGTGAAAATTTCAACACTTAATCACAATTTTCTCAGTGACTATTGCAGGGATTTCTCTCATATCTTGCATATATGTACTAGGCCACAGGTAGATTCTCCTGTGTGAGTATGAGACCTGGATCTGTCTTACTTTTTTTTAAATAAATTTTTTTAATAATTTTTAATGCATTAAAATTCATGAAATCATGCACAAAATCATTTATAACTTGAAAAGTGTTGCATTTAGAGCATTTTGTTAAAATATGTTATTCAGCTACTTTTTTCATAGCTACAATATGGTGAGTAAGTTGGGTGTCTGTCTCAATAGCTAAGTGAGTAATAGCTACATTTGGGCTTTTCAGTAACTTCCATCATGAGTAAAATCACTTGTAACTTAAAAACTATTGCATTTAGAAAATTTCGTATAAATATGTTATTCAGCTACTTTTGGGTCAGCTATAACATAGTAAAATTTTAGACCTGTAGCTCATGACATAGCTGAGTAATAGCTACTTTTAGGTTATCACTGTTGAGTAAATCGCTTATAACTTGAAAACTATTGCATTTAGAGAATTTCGTATAAATATGTTATTCAGCTACTTTTGGGTCAGCTATAACATAGTAAAATTTCAGACCTGTAGCTCATGGCATAGCTGAGTAATAGCTACTTTTAGGTTATCACTGTTGAGTAAATCGCTTATAACTTGGAAACTATTGCATTTAGAGTATTTTGTATCAATATGTTATTCACCCATTTTTGGATTAGCTATAACATAGTGAAGTTCCAGATCTGTGGCTCATTGCATAGCTGAGTAATAGCTACTTTGAAGTTCTCACTATTGAGTAAATCACTTGTAACTTAAAACCTATTGCATTTAGAGAATTTCGTATAAATATGTTATTCAGCTACTTTTGGGCCAGCTATAACATAGTGAAATTTCAGATCTGTAGGTCATGGCATAGCTGAGTAATAGCTACTTTAAAGTTCTCACTATTGAGTAAATCAGTTGTAATTGGAAAACTATTGCATTTAGAGAATTTCGTATAAATATGTTATTCAGCTACTTTTGGGTCAGCTATAACATAGTAAAATTTCAGACCTGTAGCTCATGGCATAGCTGAGTAATAGCTACTTTTAGGTCATCACTATTGAGTAAATCAGTTGTAACTTGAAAACTATTGCATTTAGAGAATTTCGTATAAATATGTTATTCACCTACTTTTGGGTCAGCTATAACATAGTAAAATTTCAGACCTGTAGCTCATGGCATAGCTGAGTAATAGCTACTTTGAGGTTATCACTGTTGAGTAAATCGCTTATAACTTGGAAATTATTGCATTTAGAGTATTTTGTTTCAATATGTTATTCACCTATTTTGGGGTCAGCTATAACATAGTGAAGTTCCAGACCTGTGACTCATTGCATAGCTGAGTAATAGCTACTTTGAAGTTCTCAATGTTGAGTAAATCACTTATAATTTGAAAACTATTGCATTTAGAGAATTTAGTATAAATATGTTATTCAGCTACTTTTGGGTCAGCTATAACATAGTAAAATTTCAGACCTGTAGCTCATGGCATAGCTGAGTAATAGCTACTTTTAGGTTATCACTGTTGAGTAAATCACTTATAACTTGGAAACTATTGCATTTAGAGTATTTTGTTGCAATATGTTATTCACCTATTTTGGGGTCAGCTATAACATAGTGAAGTTCCAGACCTGTGGCTCATTGCATAGCTGAGTAATAGCTACTTTGAAGTTCTCACTGTTGAGTAAATCAGTTGTAATTGGAAAACTATTGCCTTTACAGAAATTTGTGCAAATATGTTATTCAGCTACTTTTGGGTCAGCTATAACATAGTGAAATTACAGACCTGTAGCTCATGGCACAACTGAGCAATAGCTATTCTCAGGCACTGACTGTTGAGTAAATCGGCTATAACTTGAAAAATATTGCATTTGGAGTATTTTGTTAAAATATACTGTTCACCTACTTTTGGGTTAGCTATAACATAGTGAAATTACAGACCTATAGCTCATGGCATAGCGGAGCAATAGCTATTTTATTGCGTTAATACATCCTATCCAATGGACAATTGCTAAACCGGTCGGCGCAGACCGGCCCGCCAAACGCCAGAAAAAGACGTCCTGTGTTTCCACCGGCTGGCCGGTCCCAGTACTGTGCATTCGCAAGGTGGCGCATGGTATTTACTTCCTGTCTAGACAACATGACGTCATAGCATCTTTTTCGTTTGGCGTGTGTACTGTGCAGACGTGTTTTCAACATCTCCAGAATTTTAAAGGAAAAGTGTGCTTTATGACGGATTTTAAACCTTATATGTGGAGAGTTTCTTTGTAAAGTGTTACCAGCTGGTCAAGCACGGATATACATTTAGAAATCTGCTGGAAACGCTCCCTAGTTGGCTCAATTTATTATTGATGATAGGGCAGTAATCGACGAGATATATGAAGGCAGCCATTTTGCTAGTTTCCTCCCATTCAACCTTTGTGTTGTTAGGGGCAGATCAACAATATTGAGGAATTATGGATATACTTCTAACAGGTATTTTTATCCGTGTCTTTTGTTTGAATTTTTCATCTATAACCTTCCAGCTACAATCACCATAGAAACGTCTCTACACGAGATCTTCAGTCTACGTAGTTTTGAAATCTGTGAATGGAAGGAATTCCCCATCACAGATGCATTCTTCAGAGCGCACTGGTACCGACTTCTCTGCTGTAAAGCATCAGTCACACCAGCCCAGCTCGAGTATTTGGTGTTTTTTAATCAGAAGCATGAGATGAATTCTTCAGATTTCTTCAGAGCGCACTGGTACCGACTTCTCTGCTGTTAAGCATCAGTCACACCAGCCTAGCTCGAATAATTTTTCATCAGGAACAATAGGTGAATTCTTCAGATTTCTTCAACCGACCTCTCAAGTTTTCTACATAGAAGGAACTTTTGTCACTCTCAGTCCCACCCTTATGGACCCGGCACTTGTGTCGGTAGTAAGGGCAGTGGATGGCCAGGAAACTGGTTTCAGTGTACAGCCGGCTGAGAAGAAGAACCGACTTCAGACCGGCCAGGAATTTCATCTACAGAGTGCACTGGTCCAGGCTTTTCTGCTTTTAAAGCATCAGCCGACCGGCCAGCTAAAAGAATGCGACCTCTGACGTCATACCCAGTCAGCCAATCGCGTGTCTTCACGAAGCTGGTCACGTGTTTTCACCGACCAGTCACGAAGTTCATCACGTGATTCACCGAACAAGAAGGTCGGAAGTACATTCTTTGCACTCACGTCTACTGTGATTCCAGTTTTTTAGTTCCTGTAATCCACCTCCAACGTACTGGTACAGACTTCTCTGCTACAGACATCAGTCGACCAGTAAGCTTACGTTTACTGTGATATAAGGAAAGAACACCTCTAGTGAGGGCGTGTCCCCGAAGTTGGTCACGTGATTTTCCGACCAGTTCACGAAGCTGATCGTCATCTCCAACCAGCCAATCACGTTGTCCCTCCGACCAGCAAGCTGGTCACGTGACACACCGACCAACATTTGTTTCTAAATATAGCTCACAAGGGCTTCCCCAGCAACTGTCAAAATCTACAAATAAGACGTGCGTTCAAAGATAGTTGAAAAATTTTGTTTCTACAACTGGTTACAGAGTGTATCGACCAGTACCGGCTATACAGCCTTGTACACTTGTTTTCAACAACTGGTTACAGAGGAATTAATGGAGGAAACTGAATTCAACACAAGATAGTTGTAAACTTCATTCAGCAACTGGTTACAGGGTGTACCTACTGGCTACACAGCCTTGTACACTTACTTCAACAACTGGTTGCAGAGTGTACCGACTGACTACCCGCTAAACAGCCTTGTACAGTTACTTCAATAACTGGTTACAGTATGTACCGACCGGCTACCAGCTTCACAGCCTTATACAGTAGCCTCAACTGGTTACAGTGTACCGGCTACACAGCCTTGTACACTGGCTTCAACAACTGGTTACAGAGTGTACCGGCTGGTACTGGCTACACAGCCTTGTACACTTCAGCAACTAGCTACAGAGTGTACTGACTGGTACTGGCTACACAGCCTTGTACACTTGCTTCATTCTATGGGTTACAAGTCTACTAACAGGGTGTTGGCTACACAGTCCTTACTGTAGTGCTTCAACCCAACTGGTTTAAAAAAAAAAAAAAAAAAAAAAGCTGGCTAAATATAGACCAGTAGCTGTTGAAATTCGTTGGTGACTCCAACCTGCCAGTTTTTGCCGGTTACAAGAATTACTGGTTACAGTAAAGTACCGGGTATGGAGTCCGGGTACCGGACAGAGTTGCCTAAGGTTAATTGGGTTACAGAGAATTCTTAAACTGGTCAGTGATCTTGATGATAGGACAGTTTCCCAAGCTACTGCCAGGCAACCTTCCCTTATCACACCTCTCAACAACCTGTTATCGGTGCTGGACTTGACTGCAGAGATAATAATCAATTTTGTCATCAGGTCCGGCCAGGGGACTGACATCTCACATATTACAATTGCTCTGTAAATGCTGCACCTTGCAGGCTGCTGGCCCGGGGCAAAGAGTTTATTAATGTGAAAATAAGACCACAATAAAAACAGAGAGACTGTTAACCTGGATCATTGTCACCAGACCGGACCAGTGTCCGGAGGGACAGGAAATATTGTCAGAATACCAAATGTCCCAAATGTGGCACACAATCTGCCTATAAGGTCCAGACTAAGCCCTCTTTTTGGGAACTTAGGAAGCCTTGGGGACTGGACTTTAGGTAGTACAACTGTTGAAGGAGGGATACCTACGTCCATATACCTATACAAGAACAATCCAGGAAATGCCCGAGATTTCACATCCAAGGTCGGGCATACCAACTCAAGGCCCGGCCATTCGGGTTGTCCACAGCACCTTTTGAGTTCACCGTGATACCAAGCAGGTGAAATTGATGGCCATACACAAGGATTTAAGAGGCCACCAGTACCTAGACGGCTGGTTGGTGAGAGCCAGATCCCACCAGGCTTGTCTCCAAAATACACAGGAACTAGTAAATAATGTGTCAGCAACTGGGTTGGCGAATGAACTTAGAGAAATCAGAGCTGGAGCCCAATCAAGACTTTGATTTTGTAGGCTACCAGTTTCGACTTCAGGTCTGATCGGTTCCGACCGACCCTGGACTGGGTACAGAACCCTCGAGAGACTGTTAAAACTGCTATCCCTACCGGCTTGCCCGGTCCGGGAATTCATGTCCTTGATAGGTTACTAACATCTACAGAAAAGCATGTTAATCTAGGCAGACTCCATATGAGACCCATACAGGGCATCTCAAAAACAGCTGGAGGGTACCAGAATCACTGGAAAAGGTGATCCAAGTCCCCAGGTCCCTGCACCCCCATTTACAATGGTGGCTGAAGGAAGACAATGCACTTACAGGCCAACCATTACACCCAATAAAACATGCTCTGCAAATATTTACAGACGCATCAATAGAAGGGTGGGGCGCTCACTTAGATGAGCACTTGGCAGGAGCAACTTGGTCCCCTCCGGGAAGCAAGTTGTATATATAAACTATCTAGAACTTTAAGCAGTTTTTCTGACTTTAAAGAGTTCTAAGACCTTTGCTTAAACAAGATAGTACTTGTAGCAACTGACAACACCACAGTAGTGTCATACATAAAGGAAGGAGGAATGAGGTCGGGCCCACTTTGTGCCCTACTATGGAGAATCTTGACCTGGGTACCAGGAAACAAGTGACTCTAAGCACGACACATTCCAAGCCGGCCTAATGTGGTAGCAGACAAGCTGTCCAGGCTAGGCCAGACCATCCAAACAGTGGTTTCTCCTTCCAGAGGTCTTCCACTCGATGCAGTAGGTGGCACCGGCCCAAATAAACTTATTTGCCACGAGGTTCAACAACAAGTCGCCTCTGTTTTGTGTCACCGGTACCGGATCCCCTGGCCACAGCAGTGGATGTACTCAGTCGGCCATGGTAGGATCTAAAAGCATACACCTCACCATCAGCCATATTGGGCAAAGTGGTGAAGTTACAAGACTCCCCATGTAAGAGAATCATTCTGATTGCTCCGGGGTGGCCCAACATGCCTTGGTTTTGGGATCTAGTGGCCATGTCCAGCCACATCCCGCTGAGCCTGCCCAATCTGTCCAGCCTGTTTACAGCCATTCGATCAGATCCCTCACAGAAATCTGACAAATCTTAATCTCCATGCAGGGCTCCTAGAGCCTCAGCAATCGAGGAGCAGGACTTGTCTGAGGCAGTGGCAGCAAGAATTGAGGCTCCTCAAAGGGGGGGTCAATCAGATCAGTCTATGAGGCAAATGGGTCTTTTTTACCAAGTGATGTATCATTCATCAGGTGGACTTCGGGCACCACCTGTAAAGTCAGTTGTTTACTTCCTTAGGTACCTGTTTCAGGACAGGAAGTTGCAGCCCAGTACCATTGATGGTTACAGGTCAGCCATTGCTGATGGTCTAGAAATTTGCCCATCAATTTTAGTAAGGATGAAAATCTCACTCGTCTCCTGGATAGCTTCCACTGAGACAGACCCAAAGGCCGGAGGGTAACCCCTTCCTGGAACCTCTCCCTGGTTTTTGCACCAGCTGACAAGGTTCATTTTGAACCAATTAAAGGCCTCCTTGAAGCATTTGACCTTCAAGTCAGTTTTCCTCTTGGGCCTGGGTTCGGGCAAGCGTAGAAGTGAGATACATGCTTGGCAAACAGCCCAACACCATTGATGGTTATAGGTCACTCATTGTTGATAAACTGGAAATTCACCCTTTAACATCAGTAAGGACGAAAATCTCGCTCGTCTCCTGGATAGTTTCCTGAGAGACAGACCCAGAGGCAGGAGTGGCATACCCTCCTGGAACTTCTCACTGGCCATGCACCAGCTGAGACTCCTTTTGATCCAATCAAGGAGGCCCCCTTGAAGCATTTGACCTCCTCTTGGCCCTTGGGTCGGGCAAGTGCAAAGTGAGATTCATGCCTGGCAAAACTGATATATTGGACACCAATCCGATTGGTCAAAGGTGTCCCTGTATCCATCACCCAGCTTTCTATCCTAGAATCAGCTGGCCATAGAGTGTCCAGTGTGGCCCCTGGGGTTATAACAGCCCTGGCCTCGACTCTGGATAGATCCCTCAAGTCTGACAGGTCCCTCTGTCCGGTCAGAGCATTATGCTACTATTTGGACAGGACCTCAGACATCGGGCAGAATAAGGAGGTGGCTTTTGTCTCCTTTAAGAAAGGTTTCAACAAAGACATCTCACCTGCCACTATCTCCTCTTGGATCAAGCAGACTGTGATCCTATGTTATGAGCTCTCTGACCAGGAGGCCCACATTTAACATCAGGTTAAAGCCCATGATGTCAGGGCCTTTGCTGCTTCTAAGGCCTTCCAGTCGGGAGTCTCCTTAGAGCCAATCTTGTCAGCCTGCCACTGAAGTCACAATACCTTCACACAGTTCTATATGAAGGGCGGGGCTTGGGCTGATTCAGAGCTTTACCAATTGGGCTCGGTAGTGGCTGCTCAGCAGATCCACAAGTGGCCCGTAGATTGAGGAGATTTGTATATATGTATAAACAGTTTCTTCATGTACATAAGAATTAAGTGTGGCGTGCTTCCTTTGGGAGGTTTATTTGCATTCTGGGACTGAACTCATCCCTCTCTTCCCCTACCTCAGAGCAGGTCTGCAAAAAAAGGGGGGGGGCGACGGCGGTATAGCCCCGGGTAACCGGCTGTTGGCAACCGACCATGGCCTTGCAGGGTTTCCTGACCTTAAAGTCAACCCAGGCCTGGACCTATAGGTCTCCTGACGAAGTCAGCCTAGACCGTAGGTTAAAAATTGCTATTGTGAGTTCACATAAGTCCCTAGTAACTTACCCGCCGACCAAGCGGTAGTTATTCAGCAATTGTCCATTTGATAGGATGTATTAACGCAATAAAATTGCAAATTTAATAAGTAAATTAAATTTTTATAAGTTAATACCCTATCCAATGGACACACAAGACCCTCCCACCGACCCCGCTATCAGCTTACTAGGGGTCTAATAGTTTTAGACAACGAAAAAGATGCTATTACGTCATGTTGTCTAGACAGGAAGTAAATACCATGCGCCACCTTGTGAATGCACAGTACTGGGACCGGCCAGCCGGTGGAAACACGGGACGTCTTTTTCTGGCGTTTGGCGGGCCGGTCTGCGCCGACCGGTTTAGCAATTGTCCATTGGATAGGGTATTAACTTATAAAAATTTAATTTACTTATTAAATTTGCAATTTTCAGGTTCTCACTATTGAGTAAATCAGTTGTAACTTGAAAACTATTGCATTTACAGTATTTTGCTTAAATATGTTGTTCACCTACTTTTAGGTCAGCTATAACAGAGCAAAAATTCAGACATGTAGCTCATTGCATAGCTGAGTAATAGTTACTTTGAGGTTCTCACTCTTGAGTAAATCAGTTGTAACTTGAAAACTATTACATTTAGAGTATTTTGTTAAATATGTTATTCACAGACATTTTGGTCAGCTATAACATAGTGAAATTGCAGACCTCTATGTCATGGCATAGCTGAGCAACAGCTTCTTTCAGGTTCTCACTGTTGAGTAAATCATTGTATCCAACCTGTAGGAAATCATGGGCTGGGAATCTGTTAATATGGTCCGATTTGACCTTGGAACCCTCCTTCAAGGTCAAATGAAGATAGCCAAACTTAAAAGTGCTTATAACTCGCTTATTATTGGTCCTAGAGGTTTGGAATGGAAAACCAACCTATAGAAAGTCATGGGCTGGGAATCTTTTGCTGTGGTCGGATTTCACCTTGGACCCCTCCTTCCAGGTCAAACGAGGATAGCCAAACTTAAAGTGCTTATAACTCGCGTATTATTGGTCTTGGAGGTTTGGGATGGTAAACCAACATATAGGAAATCATGGGCTGGGATTCTTTTGGTGTGGTCAGATTTGACCTGGGACCCCTCCTTCAAGGTCAATTGAGGATAGCCAAACTTACAATTGCTTATAAGTCGCTTATTATTGGTCCTACAGGTTTGGGATGGTAAACAAGCTACAGGAAATCATGGGCTGGGAATTTTTTTGTGTGGTCGGATTTGACCTTAGACCCCTCCGTCAAGGTCAAACAAGGCTAGCCAAACTTAAAAAGTGCCTATGACTCACTTATTATTGGTCCGAGAGGTTTGGGATGGTAAACCATGCTAAATTCTTTGGCTGGGAATCTTTTGGTGTGGTCAGATTTGACCTTTGGATCCCTTCTTCATGGTTGAACGAGGATATTGCATTTATAGTATTTCTTTAAATATTTTTAACCTACTTTTTACACTTAAACAATTACCTTGTTACTTTATTTCATAATACCATTTGCAGGGCACAACTTTTTTGTCCTTTTCTTCTGTCAGCTTCAGAATATCTTTCGAACATGCTGTTCAGTTACCATTTACTGTATTTCTGTACAGCCCTTTCCCTGATAATTATGCTCTCCTCTCATTATCACCATCACAAATCAAAAACATTCAGTCAGCTGACACAGTGCCCGTTCACGGGCACTCTCCTCTTGTTTAGAGTTTAGATTTCATCTTTCCATATGTAATATAATCAGCACTTAATTTGTCACAAAGTCTAAAGATAATAGTGAGAAATTAGGTACAACAGCTATGTTAAAAACTGGCAACCTAGTATTTCAGTTTTTGACCAGGATTTTAGTATCCTTCCAAGTTACGATACCATTAAACAAATATAGTGGTTGGTGGAAACGAATTGATCAAAATAATATGTCACATGTCTGTAAAATTAATTAAAATAATGTGAAAAAAAAATTTCTTTTTTTTATGTGGACAGATCTGCTTTAATTTTGTGTTTCATCTTTGTCATTCACTGAAAGTTTATACTCATTTTCTCAACATGTTAACCCATTTCCAAGTACCCAGTAACCCAGTGATGTTGTTCATATACTTAAGATCCGTAAAATCTTAAGATTTGCTTGCTCAAACTTAGGATCCTACGTTTAGGCAAAAATCTTAAGATTTCTGCCCAATCTTAAGATTAGGGAGCCCAAACTTAAGATGTTGCCGTGGACTGAGATTGAGCTCTTATTGGTGGTCTATTGTTGGCTGATTGGTTGATTATTGTGATTGATCAATGGTTGTGTGAAGAGGGCCTATGTTTCTTATTATAATTGCAATTATTGCATACCAGAAGCCCTTTGTTATTTAAAACAAAAGGTGGTATATAATATCATTTATTAAGCGTCCCGCAAGGGACGCTTGTTTGTGTATGGGAGACCTTCAGGCTCCACCGGCTCCGCATTTTGTTTTCCTTATAACTCTCTAACCGTTAGGCGGATTCTTTTCAAATTTGGCAGGTTTAGACAGTAGCCTTGGGGAAATTTTTTGAATATGCTGCAGTGACATTTCAACCAATCAGAGAGGTCACATGACCAAAAATATCTTATTTCGGGGAAGCTTGTCCGGATGATAACTTGAAAGGAATTTTAGCAATTCACCTGAAACTTGGCAAATACATTCATTCTATTAAAATCTGGAAATCATTAGATTTTGGCATTGATTGGTTAAGAAATGGCCGAGTAATTAATGATTAATTAATCATTACGAATTTTCCAAATAAGGAAAACACAAAAATGCTTATATCTCAAAAACCGTGCTAGATAGAGCGATTTCGACGAAATTTTGGACCCACAGGGTATCTCTGCGGAGTAGTTTTCCCAATTTTCAAAAAAAATTTTGTCTCTAGCCATGCCAATTTTCAAAAAAATTTTGTCTCGCCAAAAATGGCGGCCATTTTGAATTTTCGAATTTTTGCGCAAAAATTGCAAAACAAAAAAATGCTAATATTTCGAAAACCATGCTACATAGAGCGATTTCGACGAAATTTTTGATCTTTAGGGTATCTCTGTAGAGCAGCTATCCCAAAGAGCTTTCACTTGGTGAAGTTTCAGACCCATAGCTAATTGCTCACCTACTCAAAATGAGTAAATGCGAATTACCTCTAAAAGTATTGCAGATAGCCAATTTTTCTCAAATAACTCATTCACCTAGTTTTGGAAGAGCTTTCACTTGGTGAAGTTTCAGACCCGTAGCTAATTACTCACCTACTCAAAATGAGTAAATGTGAATTATCTCAAAAACTATTGCGGATACCCAATTTTTATCAAATAACTCATTCATGTACCTTTGGGAGAGCTTTCACATGGTGAAGTTTCAGGACCCGTAGATGATTACTCACCTACTCAAAATGAGTAAATGCGAATTATCTCTTAAAAGTATTGCAGATAGCCAATTTTTCTCAAATAACTCATTCACCTACTTTTGGAAGAGCTTTCACATGGTGAAGTTTCAGACCCATAGCTAATTACTCACCTACTCAAAATGAGTAAATGCGAATTATCTCTAAAAATATTGCAGATAGCCAATTTTTCTCAAATAACTCATTCACCTACTTTTGGGAGAGCTTTCACATGGTGAAGTTTCAGACCCATAGCTAATTATTTACCTACTCAAAATGAGTAAATGCTAATTATCTGTAAAAGTATTGCGGATACCCAATTTTTATCAAATAACTCATTCATCTACTTGTGGGAGAGCTTTCACATGGTGAAGTTTCAGACCCATAGCTAATTACTCACCTACTCCAAATGAGTAAATGCGAATTATCTGTAAAAGTATTGCAGATAGCCAATTTTTCTCAAATAAATCATTCACCTACTTTTGGAAGAGCTTTCACTTGGTGAAGTTTCAGACCCATAGCTAATTACTCACCTACTCAAAATGAGTAAATTCGAATTATCTCTAAAAGTATTGCAGATAGCCAATTTTTCTCAAATAACTCATTCACCTACTTTTGGGAGAGCTTTCACTCTGTGAAGTTTCAGACCCATAGCTAATTACTCACTTACTCAAAATGAGTAAATGCGAATTATCTCTAAAAGTATTGCAGATAGCCAATTTTTCTCAAATAACTCATTCACCTACATTTGGGAGAGCTTTCACTTGGTGAAGTTTCAGACCCATAGCTAATTACTCACCTACTCAAAATGAGTAAATGCGAATTATCTCTAAAAGTATTGCAGATAGCCAATTTTTCTCAAATAACTCATTCACCTACTTTTGGGAGAGCTTTCACATGGTGAAGTTTCAGACCCATAGCTAATTACTCACCTACTCAAAATGAGTAAATGCAAACTATCTCTAAAAGTATTGCAGATAGCCAATTTTTCTCAAATAACTCATTCACCTACTTTTGGCAGAGCTTTCACTTGGTGAAGTTTCAGACCCATAGCTAATTATTCACCTACTCAAAATGAGTAAATGTGAATTATCTCTAAAAGTATTGCAGATAGCCAATTTTTCTCAAATAACTCATTCACCTACTTTTGGGAGAGCTTTCACACATGAAAATGAAAAATTGTGAATATCTCGGAAAAGCTATTTCTTCTGCTTTAATGCTTGGCGGGAGATACACACCGCGGCAGTGGTCTTGACAAAAATTTTTGTCTCCCCAAAAATGGTGGCCATTTTGAATTGTCAAAGTTTTCGCAAAACACAAAATGCTTATATCTCGAAAACCGTGCTATATGGAGCGAACTCAACAAAATTTTTGACCTGCTGAGTATTTCTGCAGAGTAGCCATGCCAATTGTCAAAATATTTTTGTCTCGCCAAATATAGCGGACATTTTGAATTTTTTAATTTTTTGCAAAACACAAAAATGCTTATATCTTGAAAACCGTGCTAGATAGGGCAGACTGCGCTGACTTTGGTTGCCACAACAGTATAAGGCTAGAAACGAAGCATTTTCTTAATACTTTAGCACTCACCTTTATATCCTTTTCGGGACGCTTTGTTTTTGCTATGCAAAAACATTATCTTTTTTTTTGCGAGCGATCCTCTAGTTCATCACTTTATTTGTCATTGTTCTTTTTTATGTACAAATCACAGCCAAATCAGTTAAAATGACACTTGCTGAACAGTAAAATTGAAAACTATTAATAAGAGATTTACACCACAGCAGCTTACAAAGGAGAAAAAGCAATTGACGAAAGCCACTTAAGATTGAATGAACACACTTAACAGTAAAATTAATGTTCCATTGACAGCTTTAAATATAATATACAGATTACAATTGAGTTATACAGATTAAAATTTGAGTCATACAGATTAAAATTTGAGTTATGCAGATTAAAATTTAAGTCATACAGATTAAACTTTGAGCTATACAGATTAAAATTTGAGTAATACAGATTAAACTTTGAGCTATACACATTAAAATTTGAATAATACAGATTAAAATTTGAGTGATACAGATTAAAATTTGAGTTATACAGATAAAAAATTGGGCTATACAGTTTAAAATATCATGTACAAACTTATTTTATAAATTCCTTCCTCATACCAAGGAGAATAAATCAACATGAATTGACTGCTAAGGCAATAGACACTAATCCTATTAGAAACCACCCCAATAATAGATCAAGATCAATGAGACCCTAAGACAAGAGGCTCAAAACCTCAAAGAAACCATTCCAATAATAGACAAATCAATAGAATACTTAGACAATAAGCAAAAATCCTATTAGAAGCCATCCCAATAATAGACAATCAAATCAAGATCAATGGAATATAATAATAGTAAACCCTGACAGGGTTATGTCATTTGCCCAGTTATGAATAGTTTATATTTTACAACACACCAAAGAATTGTGAAGTACATTTAGTAAAGACCTTCCTATGTAAGATATGTGACAATGGGATATAATCCCTTTATAGAGTAAGCCTTTGTATGCTGTCAAATTAAAAATATTTCCTATTTTCGTATTTTTATATACGTTACAGATATATTGACATTACATAACCCTCATATTATCCTTAATTATCTTTATCACTAAACAAGTACAGATGATTTCATCTTAAGTTTGTGCAGCAAAATCTTGAGATTTTTTGTACAATCTTAAGATTTCTGCCTAAACTTAGAATCCTAAGTTTGAGCAAGCAAATCTTGAGATTTTACCGATCTTAAGTTTAGGCCTAATAGTGACAGTCCTGCATAGAATGTGTTGAAAGCAAATATATGAGGAAAGAAACTCAATTTAAAAATCTTGTCACTTTGGTGAGAATTTCCATGTTATTATTGTGTCCAGACATTGGCATATACACAGAATTTATGGATGTAAAATAATGTTTTGACATGTGTTATGCTTGCAGTTGGTTGCCGAGTGCAGAAACCTGATACAAAGACAAGGTGAAATTCATGAAAAGGTGGGAATGTTATTATTATACTGTTTTCAGTTCAGTTAACCCTTTTATATTAGTGTCTGACAGATTTCCTATTGTTAAGGCACCTATGTACAGGATCTTGTCTGGTAGATTTCCTGTTGTTAACACTTCACACGTCTGTAAACTGGATCGTGCCTCGGCTGGTAAATTTTCTATTATGAATATGCCTATATATATTGGATTTTGTCTGGCAGATTTCTCTTGTTAAGACACTTGTACACTGGATTTCACACAGATTTCATATTGTTTAGATGCCTGTATACTGCAGTTTCTCTGACAGATTTCATATTGTCAAGATACCTGTACACTGAAACCTGTCTGGAAAATTTTACATTTAGTTTATTGGATATTTTGCTAGTCTTTTTACACTTTTTTATTTCAGTATTTTGCATTTTTTTCTGCGCTAGGATGAAAATTGACTGTGATAATGAAGAAGTTAATATAAAAGAAACTGTGAAAAAATATATTTAGTTTCTATTTGATGTTAAACCGAAGCGGGTCCCACAGCACTAGATAACCTTTCCATTTTATTGCTAGTAAACTAGAATGCATTGCAGAATTCAGAAAAAAAGTGATTAATTAAAAATGTCACTGTGCTTAGTTTAACTGCACCTGTAGTGTTCAAGGTAATTGCTTGATACAAGACAAAATCTTTTCTCATGTGAGTCAAAACACACATTTTTTGCTCTCTGTTGGGAAATACAAAATATATATTGTCCAAGACAATGTATATCAATGTAATGTATAAATATGTCAAAATAAAAAAATGTATTAATGTCAACAGCACTTGGGGAATACTTACCCTCTGCCAAGGCACAACACCCATACCTTGTAGGAACAAGGCCAGGGGGGTTGGTGGGTGGATGTGTGTGTGATATGTCATGGTGTGACTTTGATTTGACCTTTGACCTTACATAGTGTCAACCTGTAAAGTCTTGTGTGGGCTATATATCTTAGTAACCATATCCTAGAATATCTTAAAATATTTCTCCTATCACAAAGATATATGGATTGCTGCAGCCAATTATTAAGTGTACTTTCTCCTGATACTTAATAGCCTCTTTGGGGGATATCATAATAGTAGAACTTTAAATATTCTACTATATTTTTGTTTGTTAAGCTGATGGCTTCTCAGAAGTCTTGCTTGGAATTTCATGAAGACCTGCTAGTCATGGCACAGCAGCAAGGTCTGAAAGGCAAAAAACTCAACAAAGCAATTGAGAACTTTGCCTGGAATATTCGGGTACTGAAAGGCCAAGCAGATCTCACCACTCAGGCAGCCAATGACTGCAAAGAATACCTTATGCAGGTTTGTAATTGGTTGGATTTATGCTGTCAATAGCCAATCAATCATGAGTGCAGTGTAGTTGGGTTCATTTTTTTTTTTTACTTTTTATGAGTTTTAAGAATATTTAGGAACTTAAAACAGTTTTACATAACTACACCTATAATTGTAATTTATGCAAAAACAGAAAATATTTTTTATTATTTATAAAACAATAATTTAAATTTACCAAAAACTTCAATCACAATTTATCATATGATTTTCGTTAGCTATTGAATAAATGGCCTTCATATATTTGCCCTGACTTTTTCATACAAAAGCTAAGGACTTCTCTTATTGAGGAGTGATTTGCAACTTATTCTACCTACGGATATGAAATCTTGATATCCACAGAGGATTATGTTTACCTTTACTTTGTAGATGAAGGAAGCAGCTTACTTCCTCAATCCTCTAGAGGAGGGAGAGGACTCCACACCTTCTTCTCCAGTCACACCAGAACCCAGTCTTATCAACAGTACCAATGGATCTAGTCAGGACAATCAGAACTCATCACAGAGCTAATTCAGTAGACCCTTGCAAAGTAGCTCTGGTATTTGCCAGAATTAAAGCCAGTCAAAAGCGACAGTACTGCACAGACCTGAGGAAAATAGAAAGTGTAACTATCAAGTTATGGTTATCTGAAGAACTCAGTCAAATTAGGAGACAGTCACATCGACAGTACCAACGACACTAGGCAATATGTTTATAGCAAATCACAAAGTTAGGTGTGATTCAATGAAGCATAACACTTGGCTTATTGAATGGATCTCGTCAGATATTACAGTTGAAGTCACAAAAAGTATACCTACACTTAATAAATATATTGTAATTTTTAAAAAAAAATTAAGTTTGACCTCGGTGTTTATTGCAGAAATTATGGTAGATAATCTTTTGTAGTCACCTCCAAATTAGTCGACTATAGTTCGTCACAGAGTTTATTTAATAGATCCTGAATTGATAAAATGAACCTTGTGTCTGTAGTATGACATGGAAGATGGGTCTGGGGTATTGGTTTGGCAGTCAGTGACACTGATCTGGCTATCAGTGTTTAGTATGAATAAGTTGGAAGAACCAATTTAACTAGCATCTGGTTTGCTAGTCTCTAGTCAAGTTTTTGGACAAAGGCAAACTGTTTTACTAGTGTCTGTTCCTAGTATTATGTTTTTAACTACAGATGAGTTGCTGCTCTGGTATCTTGGTATCAGAAGCATTGTACTGAAATACAGTGACAACACTTTACAACCGCTATCTTGATTGTCAACACATACAATTGAGGGAAAACTTATAATGGTAGATAAAAACCCTCAATCTGAAAGATATTATAAACTTTATCCGGGCATTTTTGTACATTTGCAAACTTTTATAGTGATTTTATGGAGCAGAACTGTCATGTTTTAGTTTCATGTGTTTTGCTTCCTGTAACAAGGCCTATTCAATCTGGGATGTACTGAACTATTTCTCTTTTTGGAATCCCAGGATCAGAATGGTTTTGCATTGACGTCCTCCCTATCTACACATATTTTATACAGACCCATCCCTAGTAGCATCAACCCACCTTGAGTATATATTTAAAAATATCTTGTGACCAGCAGGAAGCCTCAAATTGAAAGATTTAATTGCTAGTTTACAGAAATATTCTGTACATATATATTAAGTTTTGATGTGTGAGAAAGTAGGTAGTTTTGGCTTTGGCAGATTTATGACAGTATTTATTGAGTCATGTAGACATGATTGTTAGAAGATTTCCTGAGAAAAGGAGATTACCAATTTTATTGGTAATGTAAAAAATGTAAAGTTGGCCAGAGTATATAACATTCACTACTGGTAGGTGAGGGACAGCCTTTTGAAATGGTAAGCTGCAGTGCTGCCAACTTTACATTGCACAAAGGTGTGAAGAAATTCTCACATATCCAGGAAAAAAGGGGAATTTTCCTCACTGAAAAATTTCACATAATCTGGCAAATTTCACATTTCTTTGTATAATTACCTTAATTTACCTTGAATTGGTCATATTAGTTGTATTTTATATCATTATATATACATTGAAACAGATGTTATATAGTTTTAAAGCACTGACAAAGTGCATTTTATGCTGCTTCTCATTTTAATCCATGTAAGTGAAAAAACAGTTCTAGTCCATACCAGTGTGTGTATGTATAATTATTTACCTGTATTTACTTGTGTCATATTGCATTATTGCTGTACAACTATTATGATATTGAAATGATGGGGCCATTGATAAGTGCATTGAGAAATAACGACGTTCCCACAACAAAGAAAATATCATTGCAAAATGGCAACAGGGTTGGTCACCATATTTATTCACAATACATGGCCTGCGACCTTATTAACAAAGGGATTGAATTGAAGCTGAATCACAAATCTGCTCGAGTTGAGCTGATACGGACCAGGAAACAAGTTTTGTAATCACAAAGGATTTGAGCTGTTTTTTGCCTCAGATTTGGACTTACTTTGATCTATCCATGTCCATCCATTAACTATGGGATTAAATGTGGTACAATCTTCTGCAGTTACTATAGCTTTTCTTTATGAAAACCTGATACAAGCTGAAGATGAGCTTATCAATTTTCTGTAAATTTTGACATGATTTTTTTTGGCCAATGCATTAATTATTTTGAAACACTAACTAGTAGACCTGTTCTCAGTTTGAATCAATCAGTTGCCAACAGTAAAAATGACAAGTGGCAGAAACTAGGCTATCGGTCAGCAGACATCGGAACCTCTTTGGTACAGTGGTCATCACCTTTGGCAACAGATCACTAAACCCTGACCTGTGCTGTCACGTGTTTAAATCAGCCTTATGACAACATGTAGAAAATGCTAAATTAAATAGCTTTGCTTAAAATGATTTTGTTACCTTTAATAAAGTAGTTAAAAACTGAAATTTGACCCTTGACCTTGTAGTGAAGGTGTTCATTGGTTATGTGAAGCAAACATTAATTCAATAAAAAAAAATATTACAGAAATATATAGTAACTTTGATATCTAAGACAAGCTATACCTTTTGCACCAACTAGTTTCTGATATAGTAGCTGATGTAAACAAATATATATGGTAAATAAATTTCAGATATCTGTATAAGTGAGAAAATTTGACGAAAAAATTAGGTTTTCTCATGTGTTCTTGAATAATTATGAAAATAATATGATTTTTTAAAAAAAAATTCATAGGGAGTACCTGGTACGCTAGTTTCTCCTTAGCTCTCAACAGAGTCGACACATATTCAAGTACCCAGGCATCCGGTCACAGCTCTCATGAATGCTTCCCACCACTAGGGACATAATTATTTAATATTCAGAAACCCAAATTATGATTGATGGATCTTAACAAGGCTTGTGACTGTAGTACTAGTGAATAATGTCCCCAATATTTAAACAGTTTTTTTATCAGTGTGCCTTAATTGCTATCAGTACAGCGATTAAGTATTTTAAAAGTTTGATTAGATTAATCGATTTTTAAAATTGCATTTCATACATAACAAGTTTGTGTGTGAGCCAGTGGTAATTTAACAGTGTTTTATTGAGAAAAATATCTCTTTATTACCCTAAATAGCCTTGTCTTATCCTCACAGTTATTAGTTGGTGGACATTTAACATGTACGACCAACAAGAATATTTGAAGTTCTTAGAAAATTAGTGCCTATTTCTGTTGATTAACATTTTTCATCTGTGGTGACTTTTAGATGGATGGATATCTCAACACATTCACACATTTAGCATCAATAAGTGTTTCTTGAATACATGAAAAGCTAAATACTTCATGTGTTTTTGTTAAGGATACTTTGTGGAATTCAAGAAAAATAGAAAACAACGAAAAGAATTTATTGCAAACAATACAACTATGTTTATAGAATAAGAAATGTGACATATATCACAGTAAATGAAACTCGCCATTGATCCTTGAAGAGTAATTATTAGACCCCAGTTACACATCCAAGGATCGTCCACTGGATCACGCCAGGTTTCCTAATATGGAAAATGTTAAGTGATTTACGGATCATGTTTTGATGTCCATAAGGTCATCTGTAACATCCCTAATGTCCTTGTGAGAACCGTAGTGGCATACCGTGGTCTGTAGTGTCATGGCAAGGATCAGATAAGATCCCTAGGATGTTACGGAAAAGTCAAACAGATGGATTTTTCCGTAAAGTCTGTGTGGACCTTATTTCATCAGGGTATCCACAGCTCTTCCGTAGCTCATCCATGAGTGTCCTTGTCCCTAAACCCATCCTGGATGTTCTCGTGGCATCCCTTTCATCCTTGACACTTCCACACCAATAATATCCGTAAAAATATTGCTGGATCTAACCGGATCTGTTATGGACTGACACAGAAAGGGTTTGCGGATTAAAAAACAGTCACAAGACCAATCCTTTGTGCAGTCTTTTCATCCGTAAACCTGTCCGTGGCGGTCCGTAGCAGATCCGTAAATCTTTTACATGACCCACCCTCATCCCATGTGCATCCCTGTCGGTTACCATACATGGGACCATGGGCTATATCCATCTGGCTATGTGTAACTGGCCTCTTAAGACAAAATAATCCAGATTTGTACCAGTTTTGCATCAGGAGAAATCAGAGAGATAAAGTAGTCACAAATTATAACAAATGTGTAAAGATTTTTTCACAATTCAAGTAAATAGAGGGACTTTCCTATCTGGTGAATTTCACATTCTGTGCCAAATTTCACATTTCTTGGGCTGAATGGTTATGAAACTTAGATTACTTTTATATAATTATTTTTATTTGCAGTTTTTGCTGGAATTATTTTTAATCTTTCTAGATAACCATTGAATACACAGCTAATGGTTTCTTATGTTATTGTTGTAGTCTTTTTCGATCTTTTTCTTTTTAAATTTGTATCTTATTAAATATGTATGTTTTTGTTTGTTTATATAATATTGTTAAGTTTCTGTGTGAGTCATTTATAAGCAAAATGGTCCAAAGTTATAGAGCTATATATTATACAGAATATATATTGTACATTTGTATGTCATTTGCATTGTATATGTACATAGTCAATGTACATGGTAAATTCAGTGTTAGGTGTATCTATGTTTACTATTATTGATACATTAGACTCTGTATATAACTAGAACCATTGTCAGTCTACTGGTGGCTTCAGTGAAACCAGGGTTGAGATATTAGCATCATAAAATGCTGTAATTTGATTGTATAAAAATAGCCTTACCTTATCCTCACAAGTGCTGTATGTTGGCTAGACCTTGTTCCTTCCTTAGTGCATTATGATTCTCTGAGAGCATTTACCCCCATTTACTTCCACTGAGACTGTAAAATCCAGACTGTTGTAAAATGCACTCATTCATTGTTTCAAAAACAACCCCCAAGTAGAGACTTGTGAGCAAGTCTATATGTTGGCATAAGTGTAAATTAGCCATATACAGAAGCAGATAATGTCAGGGTTCTTGTAGTTTCTGGTTATTATTCAGAGTCTGTTGTCTTGAGAGTGTAGGTTTCTTTACCTATGTCAAAGTCTGTCTCTGTTAGTGTATTTAATAATATAATGCTGTATGTTGTCAGATATACCACAACAAATGCAAAATGTATCATGATGGTTTATTATATTTATCACTTAGAAAATCTATTAAGATGGGGGTGGGGGGGGTGGAATCAAATTTCTGGGAACTTGGCATTATATTTAGTACCGGACATACAATAGTCTCAGACTCAGACATATATTACTGTAGTTATTAAGAAAATTGTTATGTACAATTGGAAAATGACAGTAAGGGAGATTTGTCAGTGGTCAGTGTCACAAACAGTTAAATACTGCCAAGAAAAATGTTTCTACTGAGATTCTGTATTTTATTGTTTTTATTGTTGGAACGTTCTTACAAGCATAAGTTAATTTTCACTGCTTTATGTGTCTGTAAAAGTTTATTTTGTTTTGTCTTAGTGGAGTAAATCCGTTAATTTAGATCACTTAGTTTACATAGGTGTTAAGAAAGAAAATGTTGAAATGGTTCAAAACCTAGATACATTGATTTTCGAAAGGGATGAGTTTGTTCCAGTGTGGGGTCAGAATCTGTACCGTTTTACGGAAACGTGATAAAGAAAAATTATATGAACAAACTTCTCAATTGAAAGCACATAAAATTCTGACCTTTTGTTCCTGTGTTTTAGCAGATTTTTCAATTTTCGTGGCACTTGTAACGAGCATGTTTTGTTTTAATGAATTCCACTCCCTGTTAGTGGGCCTATTTGGTTGAGCTAATATAAGAATTCAACTTCTTCGATACCCTGGATTCATAATGATTTTCAATTGGTGGGATAGTGATTCAGAGAATATGCCAACTCATCCTGAGTATTTAGGGTGAAATTGAGATATGTTGAGTATGTTAATGTTAGTATTTAACACTAAGTGTTGTAAACCTAATCTAGTCTAATATAGGGGCATTGTGTATGTACTTCAGTTTGTAGTTTTCAAAGGTGGTTTTACTTTAGTAATATATGAAAAGTTAACTCCAAAACAACCCTTGTTATTTTACTGAAACTTAGTAGGGTTATTTTGTTATCCAAAGATATTTTGTGCAAGAAAATACTTTAATTCTATTTCTAATTGGACTTTTATAGCACTTAATCTCCTCTTTTCAAAGGGTACTCTAAGGTGCAACAGAACCCAGCCAACCAATTTCAGTATCCAGGGCAGAAAAGAGGTCAAGCACCAAATGAATGGACATATATTGCGGTCCTTTTATAATTCTCTGCTTTGTACAGACGATGGTATTCTACAAATTCCAAATGTTATTAGTTATGGTTTTGTAAAATTACAATGCCGTATCTGTGGCTGAAGTTGTTCAATCTGTTTTTGGTGCGGAGGCCTCATTGGTCAAGTGGTCAACAAGGTCAGGATTTAATTACTTGGCTGTAAGCTCCATGGTTATGGGTTTAAATGTGTATACTGAAATGCAAGTACCTAAACCCAGCTGGTTTTTGTCATAGTGCCCATCCCCAACTTTTGCAAATATTTGGTCACATCACCCTCGATGGTGCATGAAAGGGCGGTTATCAACCTAGTTAAAAAGAGCGGCTCTACTTGTAAATTATAAATAAAGTTGAAAGAGCATCCAATGGAATTTTGACATCTCTGATGTAATTTTGTGTGTTAAATTAATGAGAATTCTTTCTTTCTTCAGCTGAGCTATAATTTTTCAGTTAAACCTTGTAAACTCTAAAGGAACTGCAAAAATTGTTCTATATAACCAAGGATTTTCAAGATAATAGGGTATATTTTAATGGGAAATATATACTTGCATTTTAAAGGAAATTAGACAAGAGTTCTGTTTAAAAGAATTTGGGTGTATGTTGCCTCAACTCAGAAATGCAGCCAGAGTCGGTTGAACCATTGTGTTCACAATAATGCCAGAAATGTTATTTATCCAATGAAAACCAGTGTTAACTCTTGAATTGTGTTGTTTGATTAATTCTTGTTTAAATTAAGCAACTTCAAATTGCTGTACTTGGTTCATCTTGTAGAATATTCATTGTAATATGGTTAACCAATTATAAATTAAGGTAATGCAGACACAGATTCTACTGAAGCTACAACATGCAGTAGACTCTTAGGTGAAGTAAAAGTTTTCTATTGATAAGCAGAACTAGTTTTGAAAGCTGTCCATAAAAATTGCAGGGTTTTACTTGCATAAGTTGATGTTCAGAACTAGAATCAAATCCTGTGGATATGGGAAGCTCTATGTTTATAATTTTTATTTATTGTATAAACAATATAATTTTATTAATTTTTTTTAAGTTTTTTTTTTTTTACCTTTTTAGTCACTCTCATATGATGTAAAAATATCTATTGGGCATTGTGAAATATGCAAAAGGTTGTTGTTACAGTGTATGGAAGATGTTTCAATTACTTAGGTTAATTTTTAACACATTTTGTACATCATAAAATAGTTCTAGAAGTGGAGGAAAACCGTGCAGACCAGTTAATTTGACACTGTAAACCTCTGGCTATCAGCATACAAGCCTATTTTTGTTTCTAAATCTACTTTCTTCTGTCCTGTTTGAGGTCTAAAGGCCCAATCACACTCTTCCGTTAAGTTGTATCAACACGTATTTGAATTTTGCTTCATGACATCATCCCTAAAGCTCTGTAAATGGACCTTGTATGTGGGTAATGTTTAACAAGGAGCCGAACCATAAAGTAATATCCCCGCATTGTGCGAGTTTTTTCAAACATTTTTTTTAAAAAAAAACTGTCCTGAAAATACTGCTGGTGTCAGAATGCATCCTTCCTAAATAGAACTCCCAACTTAATGTTATGGATACTACTAACACATAATGCACGGAGCCAGAAATGAGGCACAATGAGTTAAATATTTAGAACTTAGATGTAGCCCCGCCTCCCACCTCTGAGGTCAGCAGTTCAAACCCAGGACCTTAGGTGGGAAAGTTGGTAGTTGCTTACTGATGGTCGGCAGTTTACAGTACAGAACTTTGATCAACTGTATGTCCTGGTTTCCTCTGCCCACAAAACTACCTAATGTGATAAGACCTATACAGTGTTGAAAGCAAAGTCAAACCTCCTAAATAATTAAATTTATGTAGCCCATGAGACCAGCCTAGAACAGTGTGACATAGGTATTAATACATTTGGCAGGTAATCATTTCACTCTCTGATGTCATGGGTTTGATGTCACCCCAGTCTTGTCCTGATGAGACCTTAAATTGTAAAAGGGACTAAGGACTCACGTTACACCTTTTCCCTCAGTTTAATTAGTAATAATATTGTATGTAAATACAATGTAGATTTGAAGATGTATAGGTTTTGTGATTATTTATTGTAATAAGTTTTTATTGTATCCTGTGTAGAGTCACCATACCAAACCACATGTATTTTGGGTTGATTCATACTAAATGCAGATAACACACAAGAATATTTCTTTATGTATTCTTAGTTGAAAGGCTTTCCATGTGTCTGCACACGATGGTGTATCTGCATATGTATTATATGGATTGTGTTTAAACTAAAACCATTGGCAAGGAGGTTAGCATTCAACTTACAAAATGTCATACTACAATTAAAATGTTTACAATGTGTACATCTAGACTTTGGTGAAAACTGGAGAATATCGGCTCGAGACTAATGTTAATGTATCTGATACAAAAATTGTTATCTGAATCATACTTGAAAATAAAAGCACAATGTTATATGAAAGGTATATTCTGTGTCTAGTCTTGTAGAATAATAAATATGACGGTTACATGTAATCAGGATAATAATGATTTCTAATGACTATATATTAATAGTAGACTATGAAAAACATTTATATATTATGACATACTATTGCAGCCAGTTGCTTTGTTTGTGAATATAAAATTTGTGCAATATCACGATCACATATGGTCAAGTGTGTGTCAGATATTTTGCTAGAACTGTTTATAATGATATGTAGACTATTAGCATGCATTCAAAAGTCATTTTAAACTAGTTTTTTTTCATATGTTGTAAAGAAAACTTTTACAAAATACTACATACATAATTAAAAATGTTTGTACATACATGTTATACACTGGCATACTTGTTTTTGTGTTATTACTGTTTTTGTCTGGAGTAAATATGTACCAAGAATCGAATGCTAAATAATAAACAATGTTAGTCATATGTATAACTATATCTTGTGTATAGGTTTCCACAACACTCGTGGAAGAGGATTAAACTTGGCCAAATTTGAGCGTCTACAATTTTAGTTCGTTCTTTATTAAGCACTGGTACAAGAGTGATGTTTTGACATGCTGAAGTTCTCTGTGTCATCTCTAAGGTCATAAGTTTGCCTCTGTCTTCCAGTTAGGGGAATGTCAGTTACTTGTGAGTTGGGGCTGTACCTGTACAGTTGGATTGGTTATATAGCGCTTTGAGTCCTGTAGTATATGGAGATATTGCGCTGAGTATAAATACATAATAACAAATAACAACCTTGGTCCTTCCACAAATGTTAAGGGGGACTGTTGCCTATTAGTTAAAAGTATGCATTGATTCCTCAGCCTCTACAACTAGTATGACGTTTTCATTGCGTTAACAGCAATGATAAACTCAGATACCTACATAGTTAATTAATGATTGCCACAGACCCAAAAAGGATTACCAATAGTGCTATGCTTCAAATTTGTAACAAAATAAAAATGATAGTTCAACTGTGGCTATATTAGAGCAAGGCAGCCATGCACCACAGTGAGCTAGATTCAAAGGCTTTATATGTTCCGAATTTCATTTTCAGTAAGTGTATGGAAAGAAAAAAAAATAACATCACAGATGCCCATACTCTAAAGCCTCTGGAAATGGCATTGGACACTGTGAGATACATAAAAAAGTACATAGATAAGGTGTCTTTGACAATACACTGTGTAAGTTTTGTAAATGTACAGAAGAAACTAGACCTACGCATCGGAGAACCAATGCAAATTTGTATCCACCACAAAGACAACTCCCCAAACCCAGTGAACCATTGTTTGATCTGGAGGGGCCAAAGGTTAAATCTGACCACATCAGAAAATTCCCAGCCCATGATTTCCTGTAGGTTGGTTTCACATTGCAAACCTCTAGGACCAATAATAAGCAATTTATAAACAATTTAAGTTTGAATATCCTCATTTGACCTTGAAGGAGGGATTCAAGGTCAAATCTGACCACATCAGAAGATTCCCAGCCCATGATTTCCTATAGGTTGGTTTCACATTGCAAACCTCTAGGACCAATAATAAGGGAGATAGAGGCACTTTTAAAGTCCAGTAGGTGGGGTACCTTGGCACTCCGTGGATGACCTTGAATTAAGAGCTTCAAGGTCAAATGTCTGACGGCCAAGAAACATGAAAAATACCAGACCCCTAAACACATGCTTAACATATAATAGTACGACTATTGATACATAAGGCATCCCTTATTTACTGAGTGTAATATCATTTCAAAATTACTTCAAAAATAGAAAAGAATTAATTTATTTCAACAAGCAAATGACAAAGCTATGAATAACGGAACAAAATTAATGAAGGGGACTGATGTACATGCAAGCCAAAGTTGCGTAATTTGATTTTACAAACTGATGTCTTCTCTTCCTAATTTGTATTTCCCTACTATTTTATACAAAAGGGACTTTATTTTATGAACCTTTTATTATCTGATCAAGATCTTGTTCTCCATACATATACAGATAATAGAGGTCCAGATGTACACTAACTTGATAAAAAATTACTGTCTGACCACTTTTTTCAATATCTGATCTTGTCATATCATATTGCTTTTACTCTATATTGCTGTCTGTACTTTTTCATATCTAAAAACTAATACCTCCTTCTTCAAAATTACTTAATTGGTGTTCTCTTCATGATCTGCTTTGCATTTGCCTTCTTTTTCATCATCTGCAATCGCTTCTCTGCATTCACACTGGATGAAGAAGAGCTTGATCCACCTCCACTCGACACACCACTTGCTGACCCAGATGCAGATGATCCTACAGATGAAGACACTGACCGCTGAAGTGCCTTTGAACTACTGGTCTGACCCATCATAGCACTTGAGCTCGAACTCTTATGCATAGTCGATCCGGAAGAGGATTTGGTAGAACCAGACGATGACTTGCCTAGTCCAATATATTTTGTGTTGTCAATGGGTTTGTTGGCTGATCTCTGGGCAGCTTCTGCCTTGGCTGAAGCACTCAATGACACCTTTCCCTCGCCACTTTTACTACTCGATGAGGAAGTACTTTTGATCCTAATTGGATCGGCAAACAGGAAGGATCCAGGTTTATTGGGGTCAAGGCCAGAGGTGGATTTTTGTTTCGAGGAGGCTTCAACAGGTTTTTGTTTGGCAGAGTCTTTTGAAGACAAGGCAACCAGAGTGGACAAAGCAGCAAATGGAACTTGCTTAGAAGTGCTAGTAGAGCTACTACTGCTGCTCTCTTTACCACCTATACTGCTAGTCTGAAAAAAATTATACATAAAAAAATATAAATAAAAATACAAATGTCCATTAAGCAAAAATAAACACTTAACTTTAGGTATTTTTTGTTTTTAAAAGGGGAAAATTGAGTAGCTGTGAAAATTGTTGTATCTTGTCTTGGGATATACTTATGATCAATTTTAGTGAAAAATGCGCACAAAAAGGGGTCAATTTACTTTCATTCTAGTTGTAAAAAGAATTATGTATATTAAAAAGTCTCTCCTTATCATATAACAAGTTTATTAAGCTTCTTTGCAGCAAGTTCCCTTGACAGTAAAAACAAAAAAAATTCTACACTGAAAAGTATACAAGAATCTTAACAATACACTAGTGCTGGGACGATGTCTGTAGAGGTTTGAAAGTTTACTCATCGACTGATACGAAAATGAAGTTTGGTTCAACATCTGAAATTTTAACTCCAGAAAATGTTTAGAATTCACCAACATCACAAATGATGCTATTTTCGTCCATTTATAAAACTTGCGGGTTACCGAGAATATGGTGAAATTTTTCCAAAATATCTATGAATTTTGTATTTTAACCATATTTTCAACAAAATGACAAGATTTTATGGTAGATTTCTACTTTACTGGTTTTGAAGCATCCCCTTAACTACCCACTGTGATAGAATCTTTTCTTATCAATCCACTAGCAGACTTGATACATTTTCAAGCAAGAAAAGAATAGGTACACTTAAAAAGTTTTACAATGTTAACTGGTAAACCATGAACATCCAGAAAGATTTTAACTGCTTTGATTACAAGAATAACTCTTTTTTTATGAGTTTGCGCTTGTAAAGATCACTATATCTTTACTTTTTTTCTGTCTCTGGACTTTCATCAATTGGTTACTTTGTAGTGCCCTACTGATGCCTTTGCAGCTTACGCCTGTAGATTGAAAAGCTTTTCGGCCTTCTTTCCTTTGAACATTTGCATTACCTTGGTGATCTCCGTTCGTTTGAAAGGTGCTGCAGAAGCTTCAGGTTTACTTGTAGATTTCCCACTTGCTGTACTTTCCTTCCCTGAAGAGGAAACTGAGGACGAGCCAGACTTCAGCTTCTGGTTCTTTGAGCTCACCTGTGGAACAACTTCAGTTGTAAGAAGTATACAGAATCACGAAATGTTGTCAGATGTAAGATTCACAGGCCATGATTTCTTACAAGTTGTTTTCTTATTTTGAAGCCCTAGAATCAATTATAAGGGAAGTAGAAGGCACTTTTGGCATGATGACCCTACACCACCTTGAAGCAGGGGTCAAAGTTCAAATTTGACACTTGCAAAAGATTTGCAGAACACAATTCCCAAGAAGCTGTTTTCTCATTCTAAACCCCTAGGATGATAAGGGAGATATTAGGACTTTTTGATATTCCCCATTTGACATAAAAGATATAATATGGCAGCCATTTCTTTTCCAAAACAATGTCAAAATTACCCTTAGGCAAGCTTTCCTAGCCATTTATATTTTGTGCAAATCTGACACAGCAAGCTGCAATATTTAAATTTTAAAACATATCAATGATGTTCACAGCCATAAACATTCTCTGCAAAATTGGTCAAGATATCTTCATAACTGAATGAGATATAAAGCTTGATTTAAAATTGTGACAAACACACACATGCAAGCAGACACGCACATGCACGCATGCACGGAAAGTATTTCATAATCCCTCATCCCCGGCCTTGGCCAGTGGGAGATTACAATGCAACTGTAGTAACATCGGTTTAATAGCACCCTTTTACAATTAAGAAGTAAGACTGAAAAGTATTTTAAACATTGCCATGACAACAGGTATTGTCAGATACCCTTCCAAACCTACTCAGCTGTGGATCCTGTTTAAGTTCACATATCCTGAAAATTTGGTGAAAATCCATACATCAGTTTGGGCTGTGGAACACCCACAAACATTAAAATATTCAAAGCGTTGCCATAGCAATAGTTGTTGCCTGATAGCCTACTCGCAAAACAAATCAGCTCTGGATCCTCTTGGGGTAAATATACGCTGAAAATTTGGTGAAAATCCGTGCATGGGTTTAGGCCGTGGAACACCCCCAAGCTTTATGCCAGCCGCCAACGTGGACACTACCGCTGCCACCGCAGCCCAGACGGAACAGGGAGCGACTATAACCCCAGCCTTCAAAGATTGAATAAAGGCAGGGCTTTTTAAATATAAGAAAAGCTTTTTATTTCATAAACTGGAAAATTTAAAAGTTAAATTAAATTTTTATAAGATAATATCTTACCTAGTGGACCAGTGCATTTGTCCGGCGTTCAGCCGGTCCCGCCAAACGTTAGAAAAAAACGTCCTGAGCTGGGCTCTGACCGGGACCGGTAGTGTCGTATCCTTTCGCCAGGTGTCCTCTCTGCACCCAGCTCCCCCACTGCGCGTGCGTGCGCATGCGCACTTCCTCTTTTTGTTTCCTACCTAAGATAGTCCCCTATTGAGCTGAAAGCGGGGAAGGTAGGGTGGGAATCCCCTGGTCCACTAGGTAAGATATTATCTTATAAAAATTTAATTTAACTTTTAAATTTTCCATTTTATTGTGTTAATATATCTTACCTAGTGGACCAGTGCAGAATAACTACCCAGTGGATGGAGGGTAGCTCCAAGGTATAGAGGACTGAATCTCGAACTCCAGATACAAACTATTCCTAGAGGTAAAGATCCATCTAGGTAGATGGTCCCAAAAACCTCTAAAAACACTGCCCCCCCCCCCCCCCCCCCCCTCTTTTTTTCTCCCTGTTCAGGAAAAACTGAACCTGGCCCAATGAAGGGGAGAGAAGAGGAGTTCTGTCCCAGGGATTCCAAAGGAAGTTGTCTAGGAGCAAATACAAGACAATCCCTCATCCATCATATGTGAAACAAGATAGACTGCAGGGACGTTTTTTTTTTGTTTTTTGTTTTTTTTTTAACATATCTACATCAGTCTACATATATGTCATGAATTTAAAATCCTGTCGACAGAAATTAAAATCCTGATGACAGAACTTAAAATCATGTTTATATAGCTGTAATCAGAGAAATTAAATGTAACATAAGTATTTTAAACTTTATTGGTCATATGCAACATTAAACACATATATTATTCACTGAGTTTAGCATTGCAATTACAGTAAAGAAACAGTAAATAAACATAAAGAGACATATATTGAAAAACAAAACCAGCAAACGCCTGTATTATGTACATTTTGTTTACAAACAGTCACCACTGACTTTAAGCACTGTGATCATAGAAATGTGTAGTGAAATTATTGCATGTTAATGTATTATTATAAATGAAAGTGGATGCTAGTAAAGGATCTATGCCAGTAAAGGATCTATTTTATTGCGCTACAATAGCTTACCATGTGGGACTGAATGCTTTACTGGTTGCCGCGAGGCACAGACGACCAACGCTCGAGAAAAACAAGCATGTAGTTGGTTCGGCCTCATAGGTTGTCGTGACGTCATCACTTCCTGTGTATCAGCCTCCTTTTCGTTGGTCGCCGCCATATTGGATGCTCTGCTAAGTTTTCAAAGCTGTTTTCTATTATATCTCTGGATATATTGTTTGTCATTCGTCCATAATTCGGCTTTTCCTTTATTTAGCAGTATAGAATCTGATACCCAATTTTCAGCACTTCCGGTGCTGTATTTTGTCAGTTTTTTAACGTCTTCTTAATTCACGTGTTGTGTGCTCGCCACTACACTAGTACTGCTCGAATCTACGGTTCGGAGTATTTCATATTTTATTGCATTAAAACATGGCCACCGCCCACCAGTCTTCTAAAGATAAACCCAGATCCAGCAAATGCAATCATTTCTGTCAGCCATTCGACAGTCATGGCTATTGCCCCTCCTGCAGAGATGCAGGGAAGGGCGATGATCTGTGTGTTACAAAAGCTGGTACTTGTCAAATCTGTGCGTCTTTCACAGACGAACAGTCCACTAAAATTGCTAATAGAAGACGATACAAGAAAAAACATCCCACTTCACAGGCATCGGACAAAGATCGGGACGAGGTACTTGGCGATTCTTTTGAATCGTTTTCTGGATCGCAAGCCGAACTTGAGGCTGCGGCCGATCATTTGTTTACTTCACCTCCACGTCCCAGACCCTTATCTTTCGATCCTTTGCCTCTTACTACACCAGGGCGTACTGTTCCTCCCACTCCCAGTACAGCCTTACATCATAAAGTCCATTCTTCTGTAGAAAAGTCTTTGGACCAAAAATTTGATCAGAAATTTGGTGTTTTTCAAGCCAACATCTATGATGCCCTTAAATCTATGTGTGAAGATTTCCTAAAATCTCAACAAGGGCTGGCTGATAAGATCGCCTCTTCGGCTGTTCGCACCGAACCTCAGACCTCTGTCAGTGCTTCAGAACCCATGGATATTGAATATGGCCCTTCTCGCCTTCAGGCCGAGCAAGGTTCGGACGTTCGTCTTAGCTCTTCCGAACATACACAGTCTGTTCGCCCCAAGACGTCCACTCACAAGGTTAGCCATGCTCCAATCTCAGGTTCGGGATCTGATTCCGATCATGATCGCCCTTCATATTCTAGACCTAAAAAGCACTCTGACAAGTCTAAACATAAGTCAAGGTCCGCATATTTGCCCTCATCGTCAGGGGAGGATCAGTCCCCTAGACGTAGACACAGGTCCCCCAAGCCCCAGAGAATGGCCTCTGATGATCAGGAACATCCTCAAATTGACCTTGATCCGCCCTACTATAGGGATGTGGCTCTGGCTGACATCCCAAATCAATATGCGGAGGAGGTAGATACTTTTCGACGTATCCTCAAATTACCTGATCCGAGGGATTCAGTCCCCAGACCTGCTACTGCTATCATAGGTATCGATGACGAGGTGGCCGTCCAAGAGCTGAGACCTACGGGTCCATCAGCTATGTTGCCCCTCAACTCTGGTATAAGAGATGCCTTTGACAAATTCAACAATGACTTTATGGCTGCAAACCTGGCAGAGGGCAAATACCCAAAGCCCCCCCCTTCCACTTCTAAGTGGTACAAGGTTGGACAACCTTGTTTTTCGGAGAAACTCCAAGATTTAAATGCAGACTTTGCCAAGATCTGTATATCTCCTAAACCTTCGGGGGCCCCTTTAGGCAAGGTCCCACTCTCTGTCCTCAAGGACTTAGAACAACAGGCAAGGTACAATCTAACCACATTGAATTTCACGACCACTTTTGCCAAGACATCCTCCTCCTGCAACTCTACCATGAGGAGGTGTCGTTATGGACTAAAAGAAACCTTCAAGAAGGTCAAGTCCCAGGTCAGGAAAGGTGCCGACCCTGAAAAAGCAGTAAAACGTGGTTATGATGAGGCCTATGACTACTTTGATCTCTGGGAGAAGACCCTCACTATTCAACATAAGGCCATAACCTGCCTGAGCAAATCCCTTGCCCATATTTTACAAAGGGAACTTTACACAATGGCAACTTCCGGCTTGCTTAGACGCGAAGCCGAAATGTCCCATCTGCAGCCACAATTAGGGGAAACCAGACGTCAAGAGCTCAGGAATTCCTCTCTCTGGACTCGTTCCCTGTTCAACTCCCAGTCAGTGAAGGAAGGCGAGGACTTCCTTCTCAAAAAAGGCACCTCAAAAGATGCTCAGGGTTTCGGACCCTACCAAAATAAGCCCTTTCGTGGTTCCCACCACAATAAGAGAAGAGGCTCCTACAGGAAACGCCCCTTTGGGGGCAATTCCTCCCAAAGCAACAACTATTCGTTTCCCTCTTCTAGAGGAAAACCAAACTTCAGAGGCTCCAGGGGTCGTTTTCGACCCCACAACAAAGGAAAAGGGCGTGGAAACCCCTCTTCCCAATGACTCCTATCAAGCCTCAATCAATCCACCAGTAGGAGGTCGCCTCCGTTCTTTCAGGAGAGACTGGCACGCAAACAATTGCTCAGCCAACGTGTTAAATATCATCACCAATGGCTACGTTCTGCCATTCCTCTCAAGGCCAAACTTGATAAGATTTCCTCTGATTGTGTCAGAGTACAAGGCCCCTCAAAAAGACCAAGCCTTGGCCGATTGCATCCAGTCTCTCCTGTTAAAGAACGCTATCGAAAGGGTGGAAAATGTAAAATCTCTCGGGTTTTACAGTCGCCTCTTTCTTGTACCCAAGCCTCACCAAAGGTGGAGGCCAGTAATAGACCTAAGCAGGCTCAACACTTTTCTACACGTAGAAAAGTTCAAAATGGAAACGCCAGAGTCCATCAGGACTTCTCTGATTCCGGGGGAATGGGTAGCGTCAATAGACCTGTCGGACGCTTACCTCCACATCCCCATCCATCCAAACTCAAGGAAGTACCTAAGATTTTGCCACAGGTGTTCCAGTTCACCTCGCTCCCATTCGGACTAGCCACAGCCCCCCAGGTATTTACCATGGTCGTAAAAGAAGTGAAGCTCATGGCCCTCAGCAGAGGACTCAGACTTCATCAATACCTGGACGACTGGCTGATCAGGTCTCAGTCCCAGGAGGAAGCATTAGTGAACACTCGGACAGTGGTAGATCTCACCCAGTCCTTGGGATGGATCTTAAACCAAGAGAAATCAGAACTGAAACCAACTCAGGTGTTCTCGTTCGTGGGCTACGAATACCACCTAGATTCAGCCCTTGTAAAACCCACTCAAGAGAGATGGCTCAAACTTCAGGATTTGATCCTACGACTCAAGTCGAAACATGTTTTGACTGCAAGATGTTTGATGTCTCTAATTGGGTTGCTAGCCTCAATGGAGAAGATGGTCCCGGAGGGACGCCTTCACATGAGACCGTTTCAGTTTCACCTGAAAGAGCACTGGAAATTTCCTCAGTCGCTGGACAGCCTCCTTCCCTGGACAGAAGTCATTTCTGCTCATCTGGACTGGTGGCAGAATCCTGCAAAGGTGATGATAGGCGCCGACCTTCATCCCAAAGACCACAGTATCCAACTCTTTACAGACGCCTCAAACGAAGGCTGGGGCGCTCACTTAGAACAAAGTTCTACAAAAGGTCTGTGGTCACCTCAGGAAAAAGGACTTCACATAAACGTCCTAGAATTGAAAGCTGTCTTTCTGGCTTTGAGACACTTCAAAGACCAGTGTCAGGACCAAACAGTGCTAGTTGCCACGGACAACTCAACTGTGGTAGCTTACATAAACAAACAAGGGGGAACACACTCGGCGGAGATGTGCGCACTCCTGTGGAGACTCATGACCTGGTGCCACCACTATCACATAATCTTGAAAGCCAGACACATTCCAGGGTGCCTGAATGTGATGGCCGACCTACTTTCCAGGTCGAACCAGGTTCAGTCGACTGAATGGTCACTCCATCCACAGGTGTTCAAACAGATCTGTCGAAAGTGGTTCACTCCCCACGTGGACCTTTTTGCCACTCATCTGAACCACAAGCTCCCTCTGTACGTGTCTCCTATCCCAGACCCCCAGGCCTGGGACATAGATGCTCTAAACATAGACTGGACGGGTCTCACTGCTTATGCTTACCCTCCAACGGCTCTCCTTTACAGGGTGATCCAAAAAATCAGGCAATGCACCTGCCTGATCATACTAATAGCCCCAGGCTGGCCAGGGATGCCCTGGTTCTGGGACCTAGTGCAGCTCTCAACAGAGATCCCTCTACAACTCCCGGTGTCGACAACACTCCTCAAGCAGTCCCACAACTTCGTGTTCCACAGCTCCCCGCAGCACCTCAACCTCCACGCCTGGTCTCTAGGAGTGGACAACTCCAAGAACAAGGCTTCTCTGTGGAAGTGGCAGAGAGAATTGCTGCACCTCAGCGGTCTTCAACAAGGAACATCTACAAACTAGAAATAGGCCGCCCTGTTGATAGTAGATGCGAATAGAAACAGGATAGCATAGAAGAACACACATTATCATGTGTAATGTCCACCCATGAACCTTTTGCCCAAATTGTACAGTAGTCTTACAAGACCCTGTTTCATTTGTAAAATATATCAATGATGCTTAAATATTTGATAGTGTAGATGTAATTTATTTCAGCTTCATGCCTTTTTGCATTGGTTGGGTTGAAAATTTTGACGAAATCACTCTATCTTGCACGGTTAAGAAGATAGAAGCCAATTCCTGTTTTTCTATTTTTGGCAAAAATTTGAAAATTCAAAATGGCCGCCATTATTGGGAAAAGGAAATTTTTTTGAAAATTGCCAAGAGTACATTTCTTAGATACCCTATGGGTCGAAAATTTCAACAAAATAACTCTATTTTGCACGGTTAAGGCCAGTTTGTGTTTTTCCATTTTGGGCAAAAATTCGAAAATTCAAAATGGCTGCCATTTTTGGGGAGGGGAAAATTTTTTGAAAATTGCAAAGATTACATTCCTTAGATACCCTGTGGGTTGAAAATTTCGACGAAATCGCTCTATCTCGCATGGTTAAGGAGATAGAAGCAAATTTGTGTTTTGCCATTTTTGGCAAAAATTTGAAAATTCAAAATGGCCGCCATTTTAGGGGAGGGGAAAATTTTTTAGAAATTACCAAGAGTACAATGCTCAGATACCCTGTGGGTCGAAAATTTTGACGAAATCACTCTATCTGGCACGGTTAAGGAGATAGAAGCAAATTTGTGTTTTGCCATTTTTGGCAAAAATTCGAAAATTCAAAATGGCCGCCATTTTTGGGGAGGGGAAAATTTTTGGAAAATTGCAAAGATTGCATTCCTTAGATACCCTGTGGGTCGAAAATTTCGACGAAATCGCTCTATCTCGCACGGTTAAGGAGATAGAAGCAAATTTGTGTTTTGCCATTTTTGGCAAAAATTCGAAAATTCAAAATGGCCGCCATTTTTGGGGAGGGGAAAATTTTTTGAAAATTGCAAATATTACATTCCTTAGATACCCTGTGGGTCGAAAATTTCGATGAAATCGCTCTATCTCGCACGGTTAAGGAGATAGAAGCAAATTTGTGTTTTGCCATTTTTGGCAAAAATTCGAAAATTCAAAATGGCCGCCATTTTTGGGGAGGGGAAAATTTTTGGAAAATTGCAAAGATTGCATTCCTTAGATACCCTGTGGGTCGAAAATTTCGACGAAATCGCTCTATCTCGCACGGTTAAGGAGATAGAAGCAAATTTGTGTTTTGCAATTTTTGGCAAAAATTCGAAAATTCAAAATGGCCGCCATTTTTGGGGAGGGGAAAATTTTTTGAAAATTGCAAAGATTACATTCCTTAGATACCCTGTGGGTCGAAAATTTCGACGAAATCGCTCTATCTCGCACGGTTAAGGAGATAGAAGCAAATTTGTGTTTTGCCATTTTTGGCAAAAATTCGAAAATTCAAAATGGCCGCCATTTTTGGGGAGGGGAAAATATTTTGAAAATTGCAAAGATTGCATTGCTTAGATACCCTGTGCGTCGAAAATTTTGCCGAAATCGCTCTATCTCGCACGGTTAAGGAGATAGAAGCAAATTAGTGTTTTGCCATTTTTGGCAAAAATTCGAAAATTCAAAATGGCCGCCATTTTTGGGGAGGGGAAAATTTTTGGAAAATTGCAAAGATTGCATTCCTTAGATCCCCTGTGGGTCGAAAATTTTGCCGAAATCGCTCTATCTCGCACGGTTAAGGAGATAGAAGCAAATTTGTGTTTTGCCATTTTTGGCAAAAATTCGAAAATTCAAAATGGCCGCCATTTTTGGGGAGAGGAAATTTTTTTGAAAATTGCAAATATTACATTCCTTAGATACCCTGTGGGTCGAAAATTTCGACGAAATCGCTCTATCTCGCACGGTTAAGGAGATAGAAGCAAATTTGTGTTTTGCCATTTTTGGCAAAAATTCGAAAATTCAAAATGGCCGCCATTTTTGGGGAGGGGAAAATTTTTTGAAAATTGCAAAGAGTACACTCCTCAGATACCCTGCGGGTCGAAAATTTTGCCGAAATCGCTCTATCTCGCACGGTTAAGGAGATAGAAGCAAATTACTCAAAAGTAGTACTGAAAATACACAATGAAGTACCTAAATGGCTATTACTCATGTACTGACAAAGCTATCAGTCCCAAATGCAATACCAAGCGAGCTATGGACATAACAATCTTGTATTCAAAATTGTAGTAAAATATCTTTAATTATTTTGGCTTAAATGCACGGAAACCAATGGGTACTGAAAATAGCTGTACTTAAGTATTACTCAGTAAGCAAAAGAGGTACAACAGCCAAAAGCAATCCCAAGCAAGCTACTGACCCAATAAGCCTGCATACCAAATTTGGTGACAATAGCTCTAATACTTTTCCTTTAAATGAGCGGAAACCATGCGTGACGCCGGACATCGGACGCCGGACGCCGGACATCGGACAACGGACATCGGACATCGGACGGCGAAAAAAGCAAAAATAATATATCCACCCCCCAGGGGGGTGGACATAATCAAAGTGGGCCCTATTTGAAAAATGGTGCAGAGATAATTCGGTGGATTTCTCCTCACCATCTGTGAAGCAAATCTCAGATTTCTTTATGTATCTGTACCAAGACCTAAACAGGCGCCCCTCTACCATTGATGGTTACAGGACAGCTATTGTTGACACTCTGGGCCCTACGGCCCAGCATATTGCCCATAATGAGGACCTTCACAGGTTGCTCTCCAGTTTTCACAGGGATCGCCCCAAGAGTTCCAGAAACCTTCCTCAGTGGAACCTATCTGTTGTCCTTAATGAGCTCACAAAAGCGCCCTTTGAGCCTATGAAAGACACAGACCTCAAACATCTCACTCTCAAGACTGCTTTCTTGCTAGCTCTGGCCTCCGGCAAGCGCCGCAGTGAAATCCACGCCTGGGTCGCAAACAAAGTATCTAATCTAGGCCAATGGGAAAAGGTAGCCTTGTTCCCTTCATCAGATTTTATAGCCAAAAACCAGCTAGCAAGAGAAGGTTCTCAAAGTGTGTCTCCGGTGACTATTCCTGCCTTGACTACCATTGTAGATAGACAATTCAAAGAAGACAGGACCTTGTGTCCTGTACGGGCTTTGAGGTACTATCTGGACCGAACCAAGGACCTGAGAGGGTCCCGGTCTCTTCTTTTCATCTCCTTCAAGAAAGGACATACCTCAGATATCAGACCCGCTACTCTCTCTTCATGGTTGAAACAAACCATTCTACTTTGTTATAAGCAAGCAGACCAGCAAGCCTTGGACTTAGTCCAAGTTAAAGCGCATGACATTAGGGCCTTCGCAGCCTCTAAGGCTTTTTACGGTGGGGTATCGGTGGACCAGATCATGCAAGCGTGTCACTGGAAAGCTCACAACACGTTTACCAATTTTTATCTAAAAGACCTTACTTGGTCGGACAACGACAACAACATGTATCTGGGACCAGTAGTAGCGGCTCAACAGGTCCTAGACCCTTCTCCTCAGTGATGTCTTCTTCGGAAAGAAAAGGGGGGGGGCACGTCCGCTACAGCTAAGCCTTCAGGAGTCTCCCCAGGTCTAGGTATAAGCTACCTCATCAGGGTGTTACAGGTAAGGTCTCGCATATTAAATTTACATTAACTTTAAATTCTTGGGACCATAAGGTTGTCTTATAAATAAGGTTGCAAATAGCAATTCTCGAACCTTGACCTCATTTCTGACGTCATAGCCCTTAGGGGTTCTTCCTATCTGTGTACTCCGGGTACACAATCCTCCTTCCAAACACCCTACAGTGTACGACACTGTGTATTCTCATCAGGTTTTTGGCTCTTTACAAGTCCGACCTTCAGGATTGGGACTCTGTAAATGGGACTCAGACTGGAAATTTTTTGGAACTATTTTTTATTACTCTCAATTCGAGAAAAACAACATTCAGACCTTCCAGTCTCAGCTGTAATCCCGCCACCGGGCGGTTGAATTCAGCATTCAGTCCCACATGGTAAGCTATTGTAGCGCAATAAAATTGAAAATTTTAATTACTTAAATGTAGCTTTTATAAGCTACAAGCTTACCATGTGGGACTGAGAAGAGTCCCACCCTACCTCCCCGCTGTATTACAGCTGAGGGGACATGGGTTTAATCTCAACGAAAAGGAGGCTGATACACAGGAAGTGATGACGTCACGACAACCTATGAGGCCGAACCAACTACATGCTTGTTTTTCTCGAGCGTTGGTCGTCTGTGCCTCGCGGCAACCAGTAAAGCATTCAGTCCCACATGGTAAGCTTGTAGCTTATAAAAGCTAGTAATTAAAAATTTCAATTTAATATCTGTCTTATGCATTGCTTTTACTTTTAAATTGGCACAAGTACTGAGCCTCCTTTAAAATATAAAATACTAAATCACTGTAAAAGAAGTTAAACAAAATATAGGATATTTATCATGGTTTTAAGTTATGTCAACAGTATTTTAGAATTTTAAGTTCTGTCAAGATATTTTGACAGAATTTTAAATTCTATTCACAGAATTTCAAATCCTGTTTACAGAATATTGAATTTTAAGTTCTGTCGACAGAACTTAGAATTCTAAGTTCTGTCAAGATATTTTGACAGAATTTTAAATTCTGTCAACAGAATTTTAAATCCTGTCGACAGAATTGCAAATTTAATAAGTAAATTAAATTTTTATAAGTTAATACCCTATCCAATGGACAATAGCTTATCCGGTCGGCGCAGACCGGCCCGCCAAACGTCAGAAAAAGACGTCCTGTGTCTCCACCGGCTAGGCCGGCCCAGTTCTGTGCACTCGCCAGATGGCGTGTCGTACTTCCTTCCTGTCTAGACAGCGTGACGTCATAGCATCTTTTTCGTTGTCTAAACCTATTAGACCCCTAGTAAGCTGATAGCGGGGTCGGTGGGAGGGTCTTGTGTGTCCATTGGATAGGGTATTAACTTATAAAAATTTAATTTACTTATTAAATTTGCAATTTTATTGCGTTAATACATCCTATCCAATGGACAATAGCTGAATAACTACCGCTTGGTAGGCGGGTAAGCTACTAGGGACTAAAACTTGAACTCTGGTTAGAATAATGACCATTTCTTCCTAAAGCCTGGGTAGACCTTTAAGTCAAAAACCCCTTTAAGGCTATGGTCGAATATCATCATCCGGTTATCCGGAAGGGAACCGTCAGAATCGACCTTGCCCCCCCCCCCCTTTTTAACAGACCTGCTCTGAGGTAGGGGAAGAGAGGGATGAGTTCAGTCCCATAAAATTAAGTCTCCCGGAGAAAGTACGTGAGATTTTTTTTTTTTTTTTTTGTTTTACTCCTTAACTATCTGTGCAATATATATACAAATATGTACAAATATTTACATAGGTACAAATCTCCTCTAGGTACCGGCCTGCTGGTGGATCTGCTGAGCAGCCACAACCGGTCTAAGATGGTAGAGCTCTGAGTCAGCCCAAGCCACATCCTTCAGATAGAATTGGGTGAAGGTATTATGAGATTTCCAATGGCAGGCTGCTAAGATCTGCTCTAAGGAGACCCCCGACTGGAAGGCCTTAGAAGCAGCAAAGGCCCTGACATCATGGGCTTTAACCTGATGTAGGGTGTGGGCCTGATGATCAGAGAGCTCATAGCATAGGATCACCGTTTGTTTGATCCATGAGGAGATAGTGGCAGGTGAGATGTCCTTGTCGAAACCCTTCTTGAAGGAGACAAAGACTAACTGCTGGTGTTGTCTAAGGTCTGAAGTCCTATCCAGGTAGTAGCGCAAAGCTCTGACTGGACACAGGGATCTGTCAGACTTGAGGGATTTATCCAGGGTAGGAGCCAGGGCTGGTATGACCACTGGGGCTACACTCTGTGGACCCTCTTTGGCCAGCTGATTCTTGGATAGAAAGCTGGGAGATGGGAAAAGGGACACCTTAGACCAATCGGATTGGTGTCTGATGTTTTGGTGCTGCCAGGCATGGATCTCACTCCTTCTTTTACCTGAGCCCAGGGCCAACAGGAAGACAGTTTTGAAGGTCAGATGCTTCAGAGATGCTTCCCGAAGAGGTTCGAAGGGAGCCTTTGTTAGCTGGTGTAGTACCAGGGAAAGGTTCCAAGAGGGAATCCCCCTGCGCCCTTTGGGCCTGTCTCTGTGGAAGCTTTCCAAGAGACGAGTGAGATTATCATCTTTACTGATATTAATTGCTGTATTACCTAATTTGTCAGCAATGGCAGACCTGTATCCATCAATGGTGCTTGGTTGTAACTTCTTGTCCTCAAAGAGGTACATGAGGAAGTCAGCCACCGACTTTACAGGTGGTGCTCTGAAGTCCACCTGATTAGTGAGGCACCACTTTGTAAAAATGGCCCACTTTGCCTCATAGACTGATCTGGTAGATCTTCTTTGAGGAGCCTCAATTCTTGCTGCCACTGCCTCAGAGAAGCCCTGTTCTTTGATCTTTGTGGCTCTAGGAGCCAGGCATGGAGATTTAGATTTGTCAGATTTCTGTGAGGGATCTGACTGAAGGGCTGTGTCAGCAAGTTGGGTTGGTCGGGCAGGCTGAGAGGGACCCGACTGGACATGGTCACCAGGTCCCAAAACCAAGGCATGTTGGGCCACCCCGGAGCAATCAGAATGAGTCTCTTGCAAGGGGAGTCCTGCAACTTCTCCACCACTTTGCCCAATATGGCGGTCGGTGGAAAAGCGTATGCATCCAGATCCTCCCAAGGTAGGGTGAGTGCATCCACTGCTACTGCCAGAGTGTCCGGCACTGGAGACACGAATCGAGGTAGTTTGTTGTTGAACCTTGTGGCAAATAGGTCTATCTGTGGCCGGTGCCATTTTCTGCACAATTCCCGAAAGATGTCCGGAAGGAGGGACCATTCTGTTTGGATGGTCTGATTTAGCCGGGATAGCTTGTCTGCTATCACATTTAAACGGCCAGGGATATGTCGGGCCTTTAGGGTCACTTGTCGCTGGGAACACCAGGTCAAGATCCTCCATAGTAGGGCACACAGTGGGCCCGACTTCATTCCCCCTTCTTTGTTTATGTAGGCCACTACTGTAGTATTGTCTGTGGCCACTAGGACAATCTGGTTTGTGCAAAGGTTTTGGAACTCTTTTAGGGCTAAGAGTACTGCTTTTAGTTCCAGATAATTTATGTGCAGCTTGCTTTCCGGCACTGACCAGGACCCTCTTGCAGTGAACTCGTTTAAATGAGCGCCCCACCCTTCTTTTGATGCGTCTGTAAAAATTTGCAGAGCATGCTGTATGGGGTGTAATGGCTGACCTTGAAGCACATTGCTTTCGTCTAGCCACCACTGTAAATGTGGGTGCAGGGATCTGGGTAAAGGAATAACTTTTTCCAGGGATTCCGGTACTCTCCAATTGTTTTTGAGATGCCACTGTATGGGTCTCATGTGTAAACGGCCTAGGTGAACTTGTTTCTCTGTGGCCGTTAACAGACCTATCAAGGACATGAACTGCCGGACTGGACAGGCCGGTAGTGAAAGTAGTGTTTGTATTTTCCCTTGAAGGCTCTGCCACCGGTCCGGTGTCGGTCTGACCCGGCCGGACCTGAGGTCGAACTGGTAGCCGACAAAGTTGAATACCTGTTGGGGCTCCAGTTCCGATTTTTCTAAATTTACTAGCCAGCCTAGATCCTGGCACATCTTGACCAGGAACCGGGTATGCTGGAGACAGACTTGGTGGGTTCCGGCTCTGACCAACCAGTCGTCTAGGTACTGGTGGATCCTTATACCCTTGTGTGTGGCCATCAGTTTCACCTCCTTTGCCAATACAGTGAACTCCATGGGTGCTGTGGACAGACCAAAGGGCAGTGCCTTGAACTGGTAAGTCCGACCCTGGACATGAAATGTGAGATATTTCCTGGACTGTTCCTGTATTGGTATATGGAAGTAGGCATCCTTGAAGTCTACTGAGGTTACCCACTCCCCTTGTTGGAGGGATGTCCTGATGGTTTCCGGTGTCTCCATTTTGAACTTTTCCACCTTGAGGAAGGGATTTAGTTTGCTTGGGTCTAGTATGGGTCTCCACTTGTTGTTGGGTTTGGGTACCAGAAAAAGTCGGTTGAAAAACCCTAAAGATGTTTGATTTTGGACTAGCTCTATTGCATTTTTGTCCATAAGCTGATGTAATGCCTCCAACAGGTAGCTGTTCCTGTGGGGATTGACATAACGGCTTATGACAGTGGGGGACCTTGTGAGGTTTGGCCGGATCCGAAAGGGGAGGGTGTAGCCCTCTCTCAGGATTTGAATTATTTTCGGTCCGGCACCCCTCTCCAACCAAGTTAGCCAAAAGTTTTGAAGTCGGGCCCCTACAGGCAGATTTGAGACAACATTCATGGCATTTGTTACAGGTTGAACACAAGAGAATTGAATGACAGAAGAAGCACCTTTGACATATTTTAATTTGCTTTTTGACTGATGACAACCTGCTGACCCGGGACTTAGCTCTCTCTTTTGGGAGTGCCCGGGCGCAGAATGAACATGGTTTACAGCAAGATGCTTTACATTTAAACTTAAACAGTTTATTGTCTTTCTGGGTAGTGCACTTGTCCGGGTCAACAGCCTGTCCGGTAACAGATTTACACAGTAATTGTCATTTATAAGGCTGTTGACCCTTGGCAGGACGCGATGAGTACTGCCGCTTGCCTTTATTTCTCTTGTTATGGCCACGTGAGAGGTTCTTCCAAGCCGGCCTATCCGGCTGTCTGTTGTCTGGTTTAGTTTCCGGCCTTTCATAAGGGTGGAAGCGATTTTTCTTATATGTTGAGACAGACCGACCCTTTTCAGAAGCACTAATGTCCTCCTCGGCTTGTTTTAGTACACTATCCGGAAATAGGGTGGAGAGGTGGAGAGGTGCTGTTCTAAGAGCTGCCATAGTATCCGCTTTAATTCCAGCCTTCAAGTACGCTAGGTACGAATCTCTCCTGAGTAAGGTGGTGTTGGCCATGGTCACAAAAACAAAGTCTGTTAAATGTTCCATGGACTTGGCCATGGCCTGGCAGATACTAGCATTAAAGTCCAGAAGGAACTGCATTTCCTCTGTGGCTTCTGTCACCTTGGAAGCTGACTTCCCTTTCTGTTCTGATCTAATTGTCTTTAACTGAGACTGTATGTCCTGCTGCACTTTAACTAAACAGCGGTTGAAACCTGCAGCCTGATTGCAGATAACAGACGACTCCCGTGCACTTTTCTCCCACTTCCTCAAGGAGTCTTGAGAGATTGGCCGCGATTGGGGAGGGCTGGTGGCGATTCCGGCCTGTCTTGCTATCCTCAGGTAGCCACTGTTTACTTTAGCTGCATCTGAGCTCCAGGATGACACCGTATCATCAGTACTCTTAGTTTGCTGGTGGGCCCCATACCACTTGGCCTGAGATCTTGGGGGTTTAAGGAACTGATCCCTGTGCAAACCACCGGCTTCTGCCCCACGGGATGGGTAACCATCTGTAAGAGTCAGGTTCAGTTTAGAGATTTTTCGGCAAAGCCACTCATCTGTTGGAAGTTGAACTGAAACCTTGCCCTGGGTTTGCATCTTAGGCCCGGCAAAGGGGTTATCATCTGAAGAGCCGGCAGCAGATTCCATATCAGGGATGTGGGTCCATCCCATGTAGCTTCTGATGCCCCTCATTGTCTCACGGTATGACTGCTCTTCTGACAATGTTTGTTCGGGGTCGTTACCGGCATCCGGATCCTCTGATAACTCGCCCTCCTCTACAAAAATGTCCAGGGGAGGCTGGTCAGATTGTTCACTGTCCGACTCTGAATCACTAGTGTCCTTTCTGGTCGGCTGGAAGGCACTGGAAGGTTTATCAGAGGTTGAAGGTCGGTCAGCTTTCCTAGAAGAGGCCGGTGGGTCGGTGATAGCACCTACAGCAGGTCGGTCTGAAGATGTGGCCGGTAGATCAGAAGACTGGGTAAAAGGCTGGTCGGCAGGGTTGATAAAGGGCTCAGACCTGGTGACATTAGCTGGTGGCGAGTGGGTAGGGACCACCTTCACAGTGCTGAATGTCGGTTCCTGCTGAGGTCGGTCTAGGGTCTTAGCTAGTAAGAGAGCCTCAAGCCGGTTGAACCGGTCCGACCATTTCTGATCCATCTCCTGAAATTTCTGGTCGGTGGAAACTGCAGCCGCAGTTGAGGTAGAAGGCTTGGGTTTAACCGACTTCTTCTTTTCCTCTACCCTTTTCTTTTTCTCTGCTGGTTGTGCACTCAAACCAGTGTCCTGGCCATCCACTGCCCTTATTACCGACACTCGTGCCGGGTCCACAAGGGTGGGACTGAGAGTGACTGACGCTGAAGAAGATGAATCTTTCTTAGATGGTGTAGATTCCGCCTTATCCCGCTTCTCCTTTTTAAGTTTATATGAAGGGGTTGCTAACTGGGAAGCTTGCTCTGGAGTAAGGGTTTTACAAAGCTGACATTCACCATTAGGGTTCTCCACACAGGGGTCCTTACCCTTCTTCTTGTCGCGACAGCGTGCACAAAAACTGTGCAAGTCAAAGCCAGCCATCATGTGGCCACAACCCCCCCTACGTTGACTTGGAGAAGACATGAAGGTCTATAAGGTGTGAAGAATCCGTAGATAAAATTTCACAACACTTTAGCAACTAATCTGGCAAAAAAACTGAAATTAAGCTCAGAAAAAATATTCGTGTACACTTGAACATGCGCCAAACGAAAAAGATGCTATGACGTCACGCTGTCTAGACAGGAAGGAAGTACGACACGCCATCTGGCGAGTGCACAGAACTGGGCCGGCCTAGCCGGTGGAGACACAGGACGTCTTTTTCTGACGTTTGGCGGGCCGGTCTGCGCCGACCGGATAAGCTATTGTCCATTGGATAGGATGTATTAACGCAATAAAACTTAGAATTTTAAGTTCCGTCGACAGAACTTAGAATTTTAAGTTCTGTCGACAGAATTTTAAATTCTGTCAAATTTTAAGTTCTGTCACGACATACACATGGAGATCTCCTCTTTCACTTTCTAATTTGCTGAGCGGCAACCACTGGACCCAAATGGTACAGTTCGGCGTCCGCCCAGGCTACATCCTTTAAGTAAAATTGAGTGAAAGTGTTGTGAGACTTCCAGTGACAGGCCGACAAAATTTGATCTAGAGGGACCCCTCCTTGAAAAGCTTTGGAGGCCGTGAAGGCGCGGACATCATGAGCCCGAATTTGGTGCAAAGTCTGAGCCTGTTCATCGAACAGTTGGTAGCACAAGACAATCGTCTGCTTGATCTAGGAGGAGATGGTAGCGGGAACAATGTCCTTGTGGAAACAAAAACCAACTCCTTGCCAGAGCGGAGGTCCTTGGTCTTGTCCAAGTAATAACGCAAAGCCCTAACGGGGCAAAGGGTTCTGTCCTCCTTAAGGGACCTGTCCAGCGTAGGAGCTAAAGCCGGAATGATGACTGGGGCTACACAACTAGGTCCCTCCTTAGCCAGGTGATTCTTTGAAATGAAACCTGGAGACGGGAAAAGTGACACTTTCGACCAATCCTCTTGGTGTCTGATGTTCTTATGTAACCAAGCATGGATTTCGCTCCTTCTCTTCCCGGAACCCAGGGCAAGGAGGAAAACCGTCTTAAAGGTAAGATGTTTCAGGGAAGCCTTCCTAAGAGGTTCAAAAGGTGGTTTGGTAAACTGATGGAGGACCAGGGACAGGTTCCAAGATGGAATGCCCCGCCTACCCTTAGGCTTGTCTCTATGAAAACTATCTAACAACCTCGTCAAGTTTTCGTCTTTGCTAATATTTAACCTGGTATTTCCCACCTTGTCAGCTATAGCGGTCCTATAGCCTTCAATAGTACCCGGCTGAAGACCTCTCTCCTGGAACAGGAAAAGGAGGAAATCCGCAATCTCCTTTATAGATGGAGACCCGAAGTCCACCTTATTGTCCTTGCACCATCGGACAAAAACGGCCCACTTTGATTCATAGATGGCTCTGGTTGTTGCCACTGCGACAGAGAAACCTGCCTGTTTGATGGCCGAGGCTCTAGGAGCCAAGCATGAAGATTCAGGTTGATGAGATTCCTGTGAGGACATTGATTGAAGGGCTGAGTCAACAAGTTCTCCACCTGTGGTAAAGAGAGAGGAACTTGAACTGACAGACTGACCAGATCCCAAAACCAGGGCATGTTGGGCCATCCTGGGGCCATCAAGATGAGTCGCCGACAACCGTGGTCCAACAACTTTGTGACCACTTGACCTAGAAGGGCTGTCGGGGGAAAGGCATACGCGTCCAGGTCTTTCCACTGAAGACTTAGTGCATCTACTGCCCAGGCCAAACTGTCCGGAACCAGGGATACAAACTTGGGAAGCTTGTGGTTGAACCTTGTCGCAAACAAGTCTATTTCTGGTTTGTGCCATTTCCTGCAGAGGAGGTTGAAAACCTCTTGAAGGAGAGACCATTCCGTCTGAATTATCTGTTCTTGCCGAGACAGCTTGTCTGCAATGACATTCAGGTGACCTGGAATATGCCTGGCTCGTAACACAATCTGCCTTTGGTTGCACCACAGAAGGAGTCTCCAAAGGAGAGCACAGAGAGAGCCTGACCTCATACCGCCTTCCTTGTTGATGTACGCAACCACTGTTGTGTTGTCCGTGCAAACCAGAATGGTCTGGTTCCAGCACAACTGCTCGAACTGTTTGAGGGCTAAAAGGACCACCTTGAGTTCCAACAAATTTATGTGCAATTCGCCTTCTGATCTGGACCAGAGGCCTCTTGCCGTGTAATCTCCTAAGTGTGCGCCCCAACCTTCGTTTGAGGCGTCGGTAAAGAGCTGAAGGGCGTGCTGTAATGGGTGTAGAGGTTGACCCTTCAGGACCTTCGCCGGGTCTAACCACCATCTCAGGTGAACATGAAGAGACCTTGGGATGGGGATCGTCTTCTCTAAGGATTCTGGGACATGCCAATGGTTCTTTAAATGCCACTGAATAGGCCTCATATGAAGGCGCCCCGACACCACCTGTTTCTCGGTAGCCGTTAGAAGCCCGATGAGGGACATGAATTGCCTGACCGAGCAGGTCTGTCGTCCTAGGAGAAGATTGATCTTCTGAGACAGGATGTACCACCTCTCCTGTGTTGGTTTGACCAAGCCCTGAGAGAGGTCGAAACGGTAACCGACAAAGTTGAAAACCTGTTGGGGATACAGTTCTGACTTTGTCATATTGACAATCCAACCTAGTCTGTGACATAGTTCCAAAAGGTTCTGGGTATGCCGCTTGCACGTTTCCCGACAAGGGGCCCGTACCAACCAGTCGTCGAGGTACTGGTGGATCCGGATACCTTGAGACTGTGCCATCAATTTGACCTCCTTGACGACCTTGGTGAACTCCAACGGAGCCGTGGACAGGCCGAAAGGGAGGGCACAGAATTGATAAGTTCTGCCATTGAGATGAAACCTGAGGTATTTCCGCGACCTTGGACTTATGGGAACATGAAAGTAAGCGTCGCTGAAATCCAGCGATGTGACCCACTCCCCTTTTTGAAAGGGAGAGTCTGATGGTCTCTGGGGTTTCCATTTTGAAGGAGGCTGACGCTAGGTACAGGTTCAGTTGACTGAGGTCTAGTATGGGCCTCCACTTGTTGTTGGGTTTTGGAACCAGAAATAACCGGTTGTAAAACGCGAGGGAGGAAGGAACCATGACCTGTTCTACGGCTTGTTTTAGGATCAAGGCCTGTAAGGATTCCTTCAGATGTTTGTTTTTGACTGGGTCTGAGTAATGACTGACAATGACCGATGACCTTGACAGGGGTGGTCTTATCTTGAAAGGCAGTGAATAACCTTCCTTCAGTATGGATACCACCCTTGGATTTGCACCCAGGGAGAGCCAGACCTGCCCAAAAAGTTGCAGACGGCCTCCCACAGGAGGATTTTCTACAGCAAGCTGGACACTGTTGACAGGTTGGACACAAAGGCAATGATCTACACAACAAACAGGCTTGACAGATTTTATTCTTTTTTGCAATTGAAAGGGGCTTATGTCTTTCTTTTGCGACGGCCCTGTTGCACATGGAACATGACAGACAACATTTAAGCTTACACTCTGTGTTAAGTCTCTTAACTTTTGGTCCTTTACAAAGTCTTTTGTCTGAGGAGCCTCTACACAGTAATTGTCATTTGAACTGTTGTGAGCGGGAGGACTTAGAGAAAAACGAGGAGTTACCACCTCCACGCCCACGTCCCCGACCCCGACCCTTGTGAGAAAACTGTCTCCAAGGCTGCGACGGCTGGGAAGAGTAACCGGCTTGCCTGGCTTCTTTTTTGTCGTAAGGCTTGTACCGGTAATGAGACTGTTTCCGACCAGAGTGCTGCGTAGTGCCCGGACCGGGACCTTGAGCACCTGGTGCCGACTCGATCAACTGCTTCAATATGTCTTGTTCGGCCGAAGTCAAAACGTCATCTGGGAACAGTGCTGAGTGGAATAATGGAGCATTCCTGAGTTTATTCCATGTGTCAGGTTTAAGCCCAGTCTTGACAAACTCCAAGTAGGAGTCTCGACGTAGGAGAATAAAGTTGGCCAATTGAATGAAAAGGCTGTCAGCAAGATGCTGCAAAGCGGTTCCAAGTGCCACCGATACATTGGAGTGGAATGCAGACAAATCTCTCAAGTCCCGGGTGGCATCAACAATCTCCTTAGGAGCTTTGCCTTTTACAATGGTGTCATTTAACAAAGCAATGTGAGCGTTCATCTTTTCTTGAATGTGGCTGGTACAGCGGTTGAAGGCTGCCGCGTGGTTGGTAACGTAGGTACCTTCCCTGGCATACTTTTCCCAGCGCCGGAGAATATCCTGAGGAACCGGTCTTGAGGCCGGACCCGACTGGGGATAACTAGACACTTTAGCAATCCTGGAAAACTGTGAGTTCAGACATGCCTCCGAGTCCGACCAACTAAAAATGGATTTCCCCGGTCTGATGTTGGTATCCTGTCTAATCCTGTACCGCTGATACCACTTGGCCTGGCTTTTTGGCGTGCGCACAAACTGATCCATTTAAGGCCAGCCGACTCCTGGGAACGAGAGGGGTATCCCTCGGCTACTGTGGTGTTCAAGCGTTCCATTTTATGACATAGCCAGTCATTGGCTGGAAGTTCTACAGACATTTTACCAGTTTTGCGAGGGTGTCGTCCCTTCCATGGGTTATCTGATCGGTCGCCATCAGAAGCTGACAACTCAAAGTCGGGGATGTGGGACCAGCCAAGAAAAGCCCTAACAGACCTGACGGTTTCCCTGTAGCTCATTTCTTCATTCTGCTCAACTGTCTCCATGTCAGATATCTCTCCTTCCTCAGAACCTTTCACCGACCGGCCGGTCACAGATTCATTGTCAGAATCACCCACAGCAGCTTCACTAACCGAGCCGGAAACATGACCAGTCGCACCGGATGAGTAAACTGGAACAGCATCAGAGGCTGATAAACTTGAAGAATCGGCAGATTTATCTTTCCTAGGTGACACCACAGAACCCGGACCGGGCGTGTCCACCTTGGAAGCAAGAGCAGGTTGGGTAAAGAATGAATCGCCGGTCTGACTATCATCCGGTACCGGTGGGAGGCTAGATGAAGCGGACACATTTTTTGTCTTCTTGCCAGTACCTTTATCCTTCTTTTGAACTTGATCCACATCCGGACCCGGAGGCCGCACCGGACTGGTGGCTCGAGGGTCGGATGGATCAAAGAAAGGCTGGTTAGAAAGTGGAGCAGACACTGTAGAAACTGGTATTATTGGAGTAGAAAATATGTTTCCGCGAGACAGTAAAGCCTCAAACCTCGCAAACTTCTCTTCTAGCTGATTGCTTAACACATCCAAATCTTTTCTGGAGACAAATTCCTCTGCAGAGTGGTGTGATATTTGGAAAGTTTCTTGAGGACCGGAACCGGACGGGAACGGAAATTCACCTTGGACGTCATCAACGTCTTGTTCTGTGTCTACCACTCCAACTACAGTTACTTTACAGTCCTAGGAATTATCTCATCTCAACCCCTCAAATCTGAGGGAAGGCTTATCTGCTCCCCCACTGCAAGTGTTTATGTTATCTGAAGACCATGTAATTAATAGCCCATCATCTGCATGTGTCTTGTGGTTGTAAATGACTGCTGTCTCATACAAAATGTGTTGCCAGTACTGGGAGAAAGCAAGTATACTTATGAAACCACATTTAGTTGTTGAATAAGTGTATATAAAAACAAGCATGTACAGTGTTTCTAGCTTTTTCATTCACTATGTGATGAACGACTTGTAGTTTTATTGTTACACACATTTATTATCTCCACCAAGGAGGTATTGTTTTCATGACCATTTGTTTGTCAGCAGGATTACACAAGTACTAATGCTTGGACCTTCCTTTAAAATGTCAAAAGCTGGGTCATGGTCTAACTTAGATTCCATTAAATTATCAGGCCTGGATGTTTCTTAATTATTTTTATGAATTTTTAGGCGGGTTGCGTGTAACCAACCCACCTATTAGATTGATGTGTCCGACGTCCGTCCACATTTTTCGTTTCCGGACTCTAACTCGAAAACAGTTTGACCAATCGAATTGAAACTTGACAGGGAGATATAGCACCATCATAGCTAGGTTCCTTTCGAAATTGGTGTCATTCCGTCCTTTCGTTTGTCCGTTTATCTGTCCATCCATCTGTCCGTCCACATTTTCGTTTCCGGACTCTAACTCGAAAACAGTTTGTCCAATCGAATTCAAACTTGACAGGGAGATAGATCACCATCATAGCTAGGTTCCTTTCGAAATTGGCGTTATTCTGTTTGTTCGTTTTCGTCCGTTTGTCTGTCCATCCATCAGTCCGTTCACATTTTCGTTTCCGGACTCTAACTCAAAAATGGTTTGTCCAATCGAATTCAAACTTGACAGGGAGATAGATCACCATCATAGCTAGGTTCCTTTCGAAATTGGCGTTATTCTGTTTGTTCGTTTTCGTCCGTTTGTCTGTCCATCCATCAGTCCGTTCACATTTTCGTTTCCGGACTCTAACTCAAAAATGGTTTGTCCAATCGAATTCAAACTTGACAGGGACATAGATCACCATCATAGCTAGGTTCCTTTCGAAATTGATGTTAATCCGTCCTTTTGTTTGTCTGTTTTTGTCCGTTTGTCTGTCCATCCATCTGTCCGTCCATATTTTCGTTTCCGGACTCTAACTCGAAAACGGTTTGTCCAATCGAATTCAAACTTGACAGGGACATAGATCACCATCATAGCTAGGTTCCTTTCGAAATTGGCGTAATTCTGTCCGTTTGTTTGTATGTTTTTGTACATTTGTCTGTTCGTCAACATTTCTGTTTCCGGACTCTAACTCGAAAACGCTGTGTCCAATCAAATTCAAACTTGACAGGGAGATAGATCACCATCATAGCTAGGTTCCTTTCGAAATTTGTGTAATTCCGTCTGTTTGTTTGTCAACATTTCCGTTTCCGGACTTTAACTCGAAAACGCTTTGTCCAATCGAATTCAAACTTGACAGGGTGATACATCACCATCATAGCTAAGTTGCTTTCGAAATTGGTGTAAATCCGTCCTTTCGTTTGTCCGTTTATAGCATAGATACAATTATGTAACCTAGATTACAAGTTTTACATTTCTTAGCACGTCTAACACATTCACCTTAACTGGGTGACCTAACATTTCTTTCCTTGTTATTTCTAAATGTAATTACAGCAGTTGCTAACCTTATTGCTGCCTGCGCAACCCGCCTTTTGGTGCATCTTTGACCCCCTTGTTAAAATAATTTTTAATGCATTAAAATTCATAAATTCATACAGTAAATCACTTATAACTTGAAAAGTATTGCATTTAGAGCATTTTGTTAAAATATGCTGTTCACCTACTTTCTCCATAGCTACAACATGGTGAGTAACTTTGGAGTCTATCCCAATAGCTAAGTGAGTAATAGCTACTTTCTGACTTTTCAGTACCTTCCATAATGAGTAAAATTACTTTTAACTTAAAAACTACTGCATTTGTAGCATTTTGTTGAAATATGTTATTCACCTTCTTTTGGATCAGCTATAACATAGTACAACTACAGACCTGTAGCTCGTTGCACAGCTGTGCAATAGCTACTTTGAGGTTCTCAGTATTGAGTAAATCACACGTTACTTGAAAACTATTGCATTTAGAGTATTTTGTTTAAATATGATGTTCACCCACTTTTGAGTCAGCCATAACATAGTAAAATTATACACCTGTTGCCCATTGTATAGCTGAGCAATAGCTACTTTGAGGTTATCACTGTTGAGTGAATCACTTGTAACTTGAAAACTATTACATTTACAGTATTTTGTTTGAATATGTTAGTCACCTACTTTTGGGTCGGCTATAACATGGTAAAATTGCAAAGCTGTAGCTCATTGCATAGCTGAGCAATATCTACCTTGAGTCTCTTACTGTTACTAAATCATTTGTAACTCAAAAACTATTACATTTAAAATATTTTGTTAGAATATGTTATTCACCTACTTTTGGAATAGCTGTAACATCTTAAAATTGCAGACGTGTAATGCATAGCAAAGCAATTGCATAGCAAAGCAATTGCTACTTTAGGACTCTCACTGTTGAGTAAATGACTTGTAACTTGAAAACTATTTCATTTAAAATATTTTCACTTGCATGCTGAAGCTTAAAACACAAAGTCAGCTAATAGCTGACACACAGCCTGTTCAAGGGCATTACTTATGTATCTACAATTATGCTGCTCGCTTTATTGCGAGCCGGCGGTGTATCCCCGTAGAAGCAATAATAAAAGAGGTCGAGGTTGAATATTCCTATCCCATGATTTTCTATATGTTGGTTTCATATTGCAAACCACTATGACCAAGAATAAGCGAGTTATAAGCATTTTAAAGTCTGACTATCCTCGTTTGACCTTGAGGGAGGGTCCTAATGTCAAATCTGACCAAATCAAAAGATTTCCAGCCCATAATTTCCTTTAAGTTTTCACATTGAAACCTCTAGCAACAATAATGCAATGAGTTATAAGCACTTTTAAGTTTGGCTTTCCTCGTTTGATCTTGAAGGAGGGGCCCATTGTCGAATTTGATCACACCAGAAGATTCCTAGCCCATGATTTCCTATAGGTTGTTAACCTGTAGCCCAATAATAAGCGAGTTAAAAGCACTTTTAAGTTAAGTTTGACTATCCTCGTTTGACCTTGAAAGAGGGGCCCAAGGTCAAATCTGACTACATCAGAAGATTCATAGCCCATGATTTCTTATAAGTTGGTTTTACATCCCAAACCTCTATGACCAATAATAAGCAAGTTATAAGCACTTTTAAATTACTCGGCTATGCAATGAGCTACAGGGCTGCAATTTTACTATGTTATAGCTGACTCAAAGGTAGCTGAATAACATATTAAAACAAAATTCTCTAAATGTAATAGTTTTCAAGTTACAAGTCCAACTTTTTGATGTTTTTGACTCCCCAAAGGATAATTTTGACTCCTGGGCTTAAAATAGCTATTACTCGCTTGATTTTGATCCCAGGCCTACAAAAAAGATAGGGTGGTGAGACGTCATACCCACCAATTCATGCACTAAATATAAAATAAATTTAAAAGAAACTGTGCCCTATAGCTTGAACACAAGCAATAATCAAATTTTTTTGATGATTTTGACTCTCCAGAGCATAATTTTGACTCCTGGTCAACCAAAACAAAAGGGCGGCCAGATCTCTGCCATAGCAAGCCACTTGCAAATGAAATGTGGCTTGTAGGTTGAACACAAGAAATCTTTGCGGACGCGGGCGATGACTGTGCATGATCCATAGTATCCCCGCTTTTGTGTCTGATACATTGATGGAGGTACAGTTTCTTTTCTTGATGTACACATGATCTAGCAAGGAACCATAATCTCTTGTGGGTGCTTTAATAGGGCTGTTCCAACTTTGCGATTATATGTCTATTGCAGGCTAATCGTAAGTTGATTTTTCCAATCCTAAGTCAGTCCTATTACACTTGTTTCAATCGTTTTACAATCGTTAACATGTCAGTCGTAAACCTTTTTCCCCAGGCAGCAATTTCAAAAGGATTGAGTTTTAGCCAATCAGATTGTGTGTACTAATGTTGAAATGCAAAAAGAGTGTCCGATTGTCAAAAGAAGCCATCCCAAAGGCAACTAGACCTACGCACCCGAGAACCGATGCAAATTTGTATCCACCGAAAAGACAACTCACCAAAGCCAGTGAACCATTGTTTGACTTTGAAGGAGGGGCCCAAGGTCAAATCTGAAAACATCAGAAGATTCCCAGCCCATGACCTCCTATAAGTTGGTTTCTTATTGCAAACCTCTAGGACCAATAATAAGCCAGTTATCAGGACTTTTAAGTTTGGCTATTGTCGTTTGACCTTGAAGGAGGGGCCCAAGGTCAAATCTAAGCACATCAAAAGATTCCTTGCCAATAATTTCCTATAGGTTGGTTTCACTTTACAAACCTCTAGGACCAAAAATAAGCAAGTTATAAGCACTTTAGGTTTGGATTTCCTCGTTTGACCTTGAAGGAGGGATCCAAGGTCAAATCTGACCACACCAAAAGATTCCCAGCCCATGATTTCCTATAAGTTGGTTTCATATTGCAAACCTCTAGGACCAATAATATGCCAGTTATCAGCACATTTAAGTTTGGCTATTGTCGTTTGACCTTGAAGGAGCGGTCCAAGGTCAAATCTGACCACATCAAAAATTCCCAGCCCATGATTTCCTATATGTTGGTTTACCATTCCAAACCTGTACGACCAATAATAAGCGAGTTATAAGCATTTTTAAGTTTGACTATCCTCGCTTGACCTTGAAGGAGGGATCCAAGGTCAAATCTGACCACATCAAAAGATTCCAAGCCCATGATTTCCTATAGGTTAGTTTACCATCCCAAAACTCTAGGACCAATAATAAGGGAGATATAAGCACTTTTTATGACTGACAAAGAAATGCTCGTGGCTGCCATCTTGTTTTTCAAAATGAGGCCAAAAATATTCTCAGTCAAGATTTTGTAATGAGGAACATAACCTGCGAATTTGAGATCTCTACCTATGATACCCTTTGTTCTTGAGGGCCACCAAATATCCTTGCTGAAAGTCGAGAAATTGCCCGTGGTGGCCATCTTGTTTTTCAAAATGAGGCCAAAAATATTCCCAGGCAAGATTTTATGGTTATGAATATATTGAACAAATTTGAGAAGGCTAGCTTTAATATTTTTTTCGTTGGAGCGGTAAAGGTGAAATCTCTCTACACACTGCGGTGGCGGTGTAACGTAGCAAAATCCATAGTATAGCATCCGGTGGATACAAATATTGGGATTGCAATGAATAGGATTGTAATGCGATTGACTTAGGATTAAACAGATTGGCTTGTGATTATTGCAATGAATTCGACCTGCCCGTGACCCCAATATATAGGGATCCAGTTTAATCATAGTTGCACATTGTTTAATCTTTGCAACAGTAGGAGGGCTCATATATGTGTCAGACATTTCTGTTTCCACGAATTTGTAATCGTAAATTGATCGGAAGTCAATCTTTTGCAATCGTAATTTGTTCTTTTACAATTATATTCACTGTAAGTTGAACCTTACACATTTGCATGGATTGGACATCAATCTTATTAAGAATTGCAAGTAAATCTTTCAAATGATAACTCAATCTTTGCAATTGTAAATCAGTCTTTTTCTTTCTTTGTTTGTGTTAGCTGGATTATGCTGCTTAGATATTCATGAAAAAATTTGAACATTGGTCTAGGTCCAACTTAGATCCCTGTAAATTTTGATCTGATCAAGATCACAAAGCTTTTCATGGTACTTTGCCATGTCAACCAGGGGATACACTGGCTCAAATCAATGCATTTTCTAGTTATTATTACATGCCTTGGCAGAGGTTTGTGTTCTCTGAATGCTATTGTTTACATTACAAGATGCTAGTGACAAATGGACCAACATTGCTCTATCTGTGTGTAACACGATGCATTCCTATGAGCACTAATTAAATTTGGTTGAAGGACAAAAAGCTTTCATTGTCATTAATTAATATCTTCCCGAGAATCTTCCGGGCTAGGCACATTTTTGCATCCTATCATCTATCATCCTATACCACCCCCCCACCCCCCACCCCCCCCAAAAAAAAAAAAAAATCAGTAAAGAAAATATTACATCCTTAACCACTGCACAAATTCATCTATTCCTTAAATTAAAAATTGCCCCAAATGTTTTATACGACTTTGTTTAATCAAGCTTCAAACTAAAAAGCTTGCATGGTTGCAGAAAGATCAAGTAAAATGATACATGAAATACTCCTGTACACAACTTTATAAAAAAGGCTATTTAGTGTGGTGTACTATGTGAAATACTGGATTACAGTTAGACAAGAAAACCCAGATGTGAAATCATTTGTGGTTTGTGGCAATTTATTATCAGCACCCTACCTAGTTAAAATAAACACAGTCAGAGGGGGAGCAGATAGATCTTCCCTCAGATTTGAGGGACTTGGATGGTATAATTCCAAGGACTGTTTAGAAGGGGAAACAAGCAACCCTGCCTTTTTTTCTTTACATATTTTATATTGTGGAGTAGAAAGCATACCTCGTTGCTGTTCTGTAAGAGAGTCACAATGATTGCAAGGTCTCTTTTTAACACAATTATCTGATCCCAAACCTTTGTCACGACAACGTGCACAGCGTTCATGGAACGAAACCAGCCATCATGTGTCCGGATACGTCCCGTCTTTGTCCTGGTGATGCCACGATAGTTTAAAACTAATAATATCCACAATTGAGAGGAAAAACAACTAGAGGATCGCTCGCAAAAAAAAAGATAATGTTTTTGCATAGCAAAAACAAAGCGTCCCGAAAAGGATATAAAGGTGAGTGCTAAAGTATTAAGAAAATGCTTCGTTTCTAGCCTTATACTGTTGTGGCAACCAAAGTCAGCGCAGTCTGCTCTATCTAGCACGGTTTTCAAGATATAAGCATTTTTGTGTTTTGCAAAAAATAAAAAAATTAAAAATGTTCGCTATATTTGGCGAGACAAAAATATTTTGAAAATTGGCATGGCTACTCTGCAGAGATACCCAGCAGGTCCAAAATTTTGTTGAGTTCGCTCCATATAGCACGGTTTTCGAGATATAAGCATTTTTGTGTTTTGCAAAAACTTTGAAAATTCAAAATGGCCACCATTTTGGGGGAGACAAAAATTTTTGTCAAGACCACTGCCGCGGTGTGTATCTCCCGCCGAGCATTAAAGCAGAAGAAATAGCTTTTCCGAGATATTCACAATTTTTCATTTTCGTGTGTGAAAGCTCTCCCAAAAGTAGGTGAATGAGTTATTTGAGAAAAATTGGCTATCTGCAATACTATTAAGAGATAATTCACATTTACTCATTTTGAGTAGGTGAATAATTATCTATGGGTCTGAAACTTCACCAAGTGAAAGCTCTCCCAAAAGTAGGTGAATGAGTTATTTGAGAAAAATTGGCTATCTGCAATACTTTTAGAGATAATTCGCATTTACTCATTTTGAGTAGGTGAGTAATTAGCTATGGGTCTGAAACTTCACCATGTGAAAGCTCTCCCACAAGTAGATGAATGAGTATTTGATAAAAATTGGGTATCCGCAATACTTCTACAGATAATTAGCATTTACTCATTTTGAGTAGGTGAATAAATAGCTATGGGTCTGAAACTTCACAGAGTGAAAGCTCTCCCAAAAGTAGGTGAATGAGTTATTTGAGAAAAATTGGCTATCTGCAATACTTTTAGAGATAATTCACATTTACTCATTTTGAGTAGGTGAATAATTAGCTATGGGTCTGAAACTTCACCAAGTGAAAGCTCTGCCAAAAGTAGGTGAATGAGTTATTTGAGAAAAATTGGCTATCTGCAATACTTTTAGAGATAATTCGCATTTACTCATTTTGAGTAGGTGAGTAATTAGCTATGGGTCTGAAACTTCACCAAGTGAAAGCTCTCCCAAAAGTAGGTGAATGATTAATTTGAGAAAAATTGGCTATCTGCAATACTTTTAGAGATAATTCGCATTTACTCATTTTGAGTAGGTGAGTAATTAGCTATGGGTCTGAAACTTCACCAAGTGAAAGCTCTCCCAAAAGTAGGTGAATGAGTTATTTGAGAAAAATTGGCTATCTGCAATACTTTTAGAGATAATTCACATTTACTCATTTTGAGTAGGTGAGTAATTAGCTATGGGTCTGAAACTTCACCAAGTGAAAGCTCTCCCAAATGTAGGTGAATGATTAATTTGAGAAAAATTGGCTATCTGCAATACTTTTAGAGATAATTCGCATTTACTCATTTTGAGTAGGTGAGTAATTAGCTATGGGTCTGAAACTTCACAGAGTGAAAGCTCTCCCAAAAGTAGGTGAATGAGTTATTTGAGAAAAATTGGCTATCTGCAATACTTTTAGAGATAATTCGCATTTACTCATTTTGAGCAGGCGAGTAATTAGCTATGGGTCTGAAACTTCACCAAGTGAAAGCTCTCCCAAAAGTAGGTGAATGAGTTATTTGAGAAAAATTGGCTATCTGCAATACTTTTAGAGATAATTCACATTTACTCATTTTCAGTAGGTGAGTAATTAGCTATGGGTCTGAAACTTCACCAAGTGAAAGCTCTCCCAAAAGTAGGTGAATGAGTTATTTGAGAAAAATTGGCTATCTGCAACACTTTTAGAGATAATTCACATTTACTCATTTTCAGTAGGTGAGTAATTAGCTATGGGTCTGAAACTTCACAGAGTGAAAGCTCTCCCAAAAGTAGGTGAATGAGTTATTTGAGAAAAATTGGCTATCTGCAATACTTTTAGAGATAATTCGCATTTACTCATTTTGAGTAGGTGAGTAATTAGCTATGGGTCTGAAACTTCACCAAGTGAAAGCTCTCCCAAAAGTAGGTGAATGATTAATTTGACAAAAATTGGCTATCTGCAATACTTTTAGAGATAATTCGCATTTACTCATTTTGAGTAGGTGAGTAATTAGCTATGGGTCTGAAACTTCACCAAGTGAAATCTCCCAAAAGTAGGTGAATGAGTTATTTGAGAAAATTGGCTATCTGCAATACTTTTAGAGATAATTCCCATTTACTCATTTTGAGTAGGTGAGTAATTAGCTATGGGTCTGAAACTTCACAGAGTGAAAGCTCTCCCAAAAGTAGGTGAATGATTTGAGAAAAATTGGCTATCTGCAATACTTTTAGAGATAATTCGCATTTACTCATTTTGAGTAGGTGAGTAATTAGCTATGGGTCTGAAACTTCACCATGTGAAAGCTCTCCCACAAGTAGATGAATGAGTTATTTGATAAAAATTGGGTATCCGCAATAGTTTTTGAGATAATTAGCATTTACTCATTTTGAGTAGGTGAGTAATTAGCTACGGGTCTGAAACTTTACCAAGTGAAAGCTCTTCCAAAAGTAGGTGAATGAGTTATTTGAGAAAAATTGGCCATCTGCAATACTTTTAGAGGTAATTCGCATTTACTCTTTTTGAGTAGGTGAGCAATTAGCTATGGGTCTGAAACTTCACCAAGTGAAAGCTCTTTGGGATAGCTGCTCTGCAGAGATACTGCTCTGCAGAGATACCCTGAAGATAAAAAATTTCGTCGAAATCGCTCTATGTAGCACGGTTTTCGAATATTAGCATTTTTGTATTTTGCAATTTTTGCGCAAAAATTCGAAAATTCAAAATGGCCGCCATTTTTGGCAAGATAAAATTTTTTTGAAAATTGGCATGGCTACTCTGCAGAGATACCCTGTGGATCAAAAATTTCGTCGAAATCGCTCTATCTAGCACGGTTTTCGAGATATAAGCATTTTTGTGTTTTGTAATTTTGCGAAAAATTCGAAAATTCAAAATGGCCGCCATTTTTTGCGAGAAATTTTTTGTTTGAAAATTGGCATGGCTACTCTGCAGAGATACCCAGTGGGTCAAAAATTTCGTCGAAATCGCTCTATCTAGCAGGGTTTTCGAGATATAAGCATTTTTATGTTTTGCAATTTTTGCGAAAAATTCGAAAATTCAAAATGGCCGCCATTTTTGGCAAGACAAAATTTTTTTGAAAATTGGCATGGCTACTCTGCAGATATACCCTGGGGGTCAAAAATTTCGTCGAAATCGCTCTATCTTGCAGGGTTTTCGAGATATAAGCATTTTTATGTTTTGCAATTTTTGCGAAAAATTCGAAATTTCAAAATGGCCGCCGTTTTTGGTGAGACAAATTTTTTTTCAAAATTGGGATAACTACTCTGCAGAGATACCCTGCGGGTCAAAAATTTCGTCGAAATCGCTCTATCTAGCAGGGTTTTCGAGATATAGGCATTTTTGTGTTTTGCAATTTTTGCGAAAATTTCGAAAATTCAAAATGGCCGCCATTTTTGGCGAGACAAAAATTTTTTGAAAATTGGGGAAAGTACTCCGCAGAGATATTCTGCGGGTCAAAAATTTCGTCGAAATTGCTCTATCTAGCACGGTTTTCGAGATATAAGCATTTTTGTGTTTTGCAATTTTTGCGAAAATTTCGAAAATTCAAAATGGCCGCCATTTTGGGCGAGACAAAAATTTTTTGAAAATTGGGAAAACTACTCCGCAGAGATATCCTGCGGTTCAAAAATTTCGTCGAAATCGCTCTATCTAGCACGGTTTTCGAGATATAAGCATTTTTGTGTTTTCCTTATTTGGAAAATTCGTAATGATTAATTAATCATTAATTACTCGGCCATTTCTTGACCAATCAATGCCAAAATCTAATGATTTCCAGATTTTAATAGAATGAATGTATTTGCCAAGTTTCAGGTGAATTGATAAAATTCCTTTCAAGTTATCATCCGGACAAGCTTCCCCATCGAAAAAAGACATTTTTGGTCATGTGACCTCTCTGATTGGTTGAAATGTCACTGCAGCATATTCAAAATAATTCCCCAAGGCTACTGCCTAAACCTGCCAAATTTGAAAAGAATCCGCCTAACGGTTACAGAGTTATAAGGAAAACAAAATGCGGAGCCGGCGGAGCCTGAAGCTCTCCCATACACAAACAAGCGTCCCTTGTGGGACGCTTAATAATATGACACTAAATAACCGAGAGTTTCTGTTAGAATATTCCTTGTGATAAAAACACAATGGCGCCAAAGAAAAAGAGGAAGTGCGCATGCGCACGCACACGCAGTGGGGGAGCTGGGTGCAGAGAGGACACCTGGCGAAAGGATACGACACTACCGGTCCCGGTCAGAGCCCAGCTCAGGACGGTTTTTTTCTAACGTTTGGCGGGACCGGCTGAACGCCGGACAAATGCACTGGTCCACTAGGTAAGATATATTAACGCAATAAAAAGTCTTTTTGGCACAAAACATCACTCTCCAAACATCTAAAATACTCGCACAAACAGCCTAGACTTAAACTTCTGCTTGTTATTTCATGTTAAAATTTACTTTTTAACAAATGTTTAACATATATGGATATCTCACCATTTTCTTCATGTTCTTGGAGCACTTGGAGCAGTACCACACACACCTTGGGTCCTGCACTTCTTTGTCTGAAACTGTGGGTCTATGGCATTCCTAAAAGCCAGAATTTACATTGTACAGACATCAGCCAAACATAAACCTGGCAGCACAATATCATAGAATATTTTAGCATGATCGCACACTGACATGACAGCTGATTGACTGATGTTATTTTAGCATTACGTAAAACATTTATAACAAGCACTAGCAGTGCCTGAAAATGGACAAGCGCTCATGAGCAGAAGAGACAAAAATTCTGACTTTTCTTTCCAGATACAGATGAGGATCACTGACCCAAATGTGGGTAAACCTTGAGGACCACAAAACAGGTAGAATCCACCATCATGTTTGAAAATATGAACCCGATCTAATGTACAGTTTTTGAGTTATGCATGCGGACAAACAAACAGACAAATGGACATGTTTACAATATATGGCCCTCTAATGCCATCCATTTGGTTCAATTGTGAAGAGAGACTAAAATTGTCATGAAGAAATTTTACACTCTTTGGCAAGATATATGCACAAATGTGACACATCTGGCCAGAGTTTTACTCGTATGGGCATAATATTCTAAATTATAAAATATTTTGTGTATCATGTAGTCCATTAAATCATGAATCTGAAATTGCAATTACAACTCTGTTTCATTTGCCTTATATGACATCATTATTGAGTGATTGATGATATCGCTACTTCCATGTGATTTTGTTTAATTTATATTCCTCAAAGGCATAATTTTAATTCAAGTTGTTCTAATACAGGCCATATGCAAAGAGTTTACATTTTTTAAACACATGTACTTGGAGAGGGTATTCTAAATCAGAAAGTAGTCAACTGAATAGCATATTATTATGACTCCTAGTAAGTTATAATATATGGCCACCTCAAAACTTTCCTCGATTATATAAAACTGGAACTTTAAGGTCCCTTTCAATTGATGAAGTCAAATGACAAAAAGGCCCTCAGTATTTCCTACATGTTGCAATGGGCTGGATTCAAACCCATGACTACAGAGCTGAGAGTCAAGTGATTAAATGTGTAACTCATGAAACACAATTATAGAACTATTTGAAAACAGGGAATCAATTTCCTGACTCCATCCCAAAGAGGCGATTGGCAGGCGTGGTTTTGCCATGACCACAACAATGTAATGGAACAGGTTACCACTTAATGTTCAATCACAGCAGACTATCTTGGGTTTCAGAAGTCAGCTAAAGGCCTACCCAGACTGGCATACTTACCTGCATGGTCAACCCCCCCGGTGGGTATTTGCTGGGTAATGACTTCTGCTTGGTTTAGAACTCCCTTTTTGCGCTTAAGTATCAATTTGGCACCATATAAAGCTTCTATTTTATTACATTCTATTTACACTGAGAAATAAAAAAATTGTCATTATAGTATGTGAAATTTGTTATTGAGGAAACTCCTTATATTTCCTTCATTTGTATGAAATTCTTTATTTATCTGTAATTTCTATGACTACATTAGGCTTCTGATCTTCTTTGATGAATTATTGTCATTAATTTTGATCATTTGTCTTACTTTATAGGGATACCTCTCAGTGGTGACTTTGGTGTGCTGTGGCAATTTCACAATTCTTAATCCAAAAAGTGGAAAACAGCTTTACCTGGTGATAGAGACTGTGACAGTCCTGGCATTCTACCAGCTGATTCCCACTGCTCACATCAAACGTCCTGACAAAAACAAGGCAAATTTTCTTCACAAAGGCTAATTATTATTATTAACAACTCCTAAATAGATACAAACTGGTCTGTTATTATGTTCTATGCCTTGATAACTAATACACAGATGTCTTTGCTTGATCATTAAATTTAAATGAAAAACTCAACATAAAATTGTGCACTAGGAGTCTGACTTTAGATGGAGATTAAGTGCTATAAAAAAATAAAATAATATTAGAATAACAAAAAAGCCACTCAGAGCCACTCAGGAAGGTTAACAATATAATACTCATGCTACGGACTCATATAATATGGTTATTTTTAATTGTGATACATTTTTTCTGCATATGTCATTCAGGAAGTTTTGCTGTTATTATGTAATAAATATACCTGCTAATCACTAAACTAATAACTATTTTCCACATAAAAAGATAGAGTAAGAAATCTAAAATTCGCCAGGAATCTAAAATTCGCCACCTCTAAAACCTTAGTTAATTTTATGATGAAAATTATGTTTTTGTCTAAAAATTGGTATTTTTCAGTTCAAAAAGCCTTAATTTACTATACCGTCAACAAATCTCACCACAATTCATTTATTTTATTAGTATTTTCACATGTGGCAAATTTCAGATATGTGGGGAATTTTAGATTTCTTACTCTAGATACAAAAACTATTTTCCATACAGTGAAGGTGACAGCACAGAGGGGAGACCACAACCAAAACTAAGGAAGGGACCTTTTCAATGGACCCTAACTTGGGAGAAATTGTTTCTCAACCATTTTGGCTCTCATACAAATTCCCTATATTTTCTCTATGAGTATTAATCTTTCTCAAATTCCCTGTATTATCAATACAGGGTCAAGTTTTTACTCATTTGTCTCTATCACATAGGAACACTGTATCATCAATTCCACATAACCTTAACGTAACATCAACCTTTCTGCTAAGAGTTGGTTTTTGTAGCAACAATTACCTAACCTATGCTCAAATTTTTTTCACTCATTATTTCCTCAATCTATATTGTACAATCGTCCTGCATACAATAAACAGATAGAGAATCAGATAACCACTCACAGTGTTCGCTCTCGTCAAAAATGAATGCGAGACAGACTGTCTCCCTTCACTTGAAAAGGTGAGACAACTGTGAAAAATGTGAGACATGTTTTGCGTCAAGATATTTGGAAATATTTAGTTCCAATTTGGGACTGCATAAAATCTTCTTTATTTAAATAATAAGAAATAGATGCTAAACTAAAAGTTCAGAAAATAAAATATTTAATTCTGTTTTTATTTGTCTTTTTTTTTTTTTTTTTTTTCACTTCTAAACCACATCTTAATGGCCTAATGGCTGGGTGCTACTGGTTTTTTTTAAATTTTTTTTTATAATACTGTTATCTGGATTCATCAAATAAATAAATAAATTGCATTTCTTCTCTTTTCTTTGAAGAAATATATATTTTGTCTCTTCCGATAATAGACAAATTTCTTTGGTCAGTAGATGTTTCGACTGTTTCGCCTGTGACACAGTATGCAGAAGACGAGTTAAAAATAGACATAAAGCACAGAAATCTCGTGAGAATACCCGAAATCTCGCGTGAATTACTGTAAGCTGGATGTATCAAATAAAATAAACTCACTTTCATGTCTTTCTCACCTATTTCTATGAGGAAATATGTACGTCGTCGCTTCCGATAATAGACGAATTTCTTTGGTCAGTAGTTGTTTCGCCTGTGACACTATAAGCAGAAGACGAGTTTAAAAATCAACAAAAAGCACGGAAATCTCGCGAGAATACCCGAATTCTCACGTGAATTACTGTTAGCTGGATATATAAAATAAAATAAACTGCTTTTCATGCTTTTCTCAAACATTTCTATGAGGAAATATGTACGTCGTCGCTTCCGATAATAGACGAATTTCTTCCGTCAGTTTTGAGTGTTTTGCCTGGTAGCGACAGCACAGATGTGTTGGTGAGTTGGTTTTGCGACAACTCGCCCCAGAGTGTGTACAAACTCGCGAAATCGCGCTCGAGAGCGAACACTGCACTCGTATATATTTATATTTTATGAAAGAAAAAAACAAAAGTCAGCAGCTGTACCATTATAAAAGAATGTGCATTTTAATCATATAATTTAAAATATCTTTTGAATGTATTTGTAAAAATTTCTTCTTGCTTTTTCTCTTTATATCTATAAAGTGTTAAATATATTCATACCCTGATTTTAGCTTTATCTTTAATGTACTAAGTTTAAGGATATTTTCAAAACTTGAGGATCTTTAAGGCAGCGATAAACTATATTGTTCAAAAGTAAATATTTTTAAATATACTATTACATACTTGTATTATGAATGCAGCCTCATAATTTGTCATATCGTTGTATATTAAATCATATATATTTATATTATATTTATTCATTTATTATAGTGGCATCAAACAATTACATAGTACAAAATAACAATTTTACACCCAGTCCACCATGGGACTTATACATTACTTTAAACTTTAATATTATTATCAATAGCGTGTGGTGTGATAACAAATGGCAATATTTAAGAAGGCTTTATAAATAACTGTATTATACATTTTTGCCTAACTGTTGATAAAACAGGTTTAAATCAGTCTTCAGTAAACAATTACAGTTGCAATGGAAAGTTGGAAACAATAAATAAACCTTAAACCAAGACCTGATATGAATTTGATTAGGGGTCTTTCAACACACTGTAAAGGTCTTATCACAACAGTTTTTTTTTTTGTTTTTTTTTTGGGAGGGTGGGTGGGTGCGGTGGGGTGTGGGATTGGGGTGCATGAATGAAAGCACGGGCATATCAGGTGTTCAAGGTTCCATATTGTAAACTAACCAGCACTAACAAGTACCTGCAAACATTATTTTTACCATTATTTTTTTTTCAAATTCACCTTACATAGGTAAAATTCAAATGTATTCTTTACTCACTGGCACACCACACATGTGATATCCATAAGGTCAAGGCCATGATCCTCAGGGTCTGGCACGTCAGTGTCACTTCCACTGTCACTCTCACTGGAATTAAATCCTCCAAAAGAATGGCCCGATTCCTCCTTCTCTCTTTCAGCTAACTCTCTCTCCTGTTGAAAAAAAAACCACTGATTAAACTTGCTCTAGTGGATACATTAAGCTTAACTTCTCCAAACAATTACTGAGCATGAGTCCACGGACAATAAATAGAATGGGAAGCTCCACAATTAATCTTTGTACCCATTGTACAAGATTTTCAGTAACCAAAAATCAAATACAAATCTGTTTTTGTACTCACTCTTTGCAAAGACTGCGGGAGTACTGACGTACCCACTTTCTGCATCCATATTTTAATCATTTAACTGAAGAAGCTTTATGAATAACTTAATGACTTTACCCGACTTCTGTACAGCAGTACTCTCTTTTCACAAATGCATGGGGTACTAGGCACTCTGGTCACCAGGTATGAGAGAAGTGATCATCATAATAGAAACTTAAAGTGACATCACAGTAATAAAAGTATCACAAAATTTTTCATATCTAAAAACTGAGGTCATGTCAATATGGTGAATTATCTCACTATAAAATGTTCATAAAGTGACTGTTCAATAAACTAGTGATAAAGAAATTAAAACCTTTTTCACAAGAAATGCAGACAGCCTTCAACTACATATGGCACACTTTGCCAAAGTTTTATTTGTCTACAATTTCTGTGCATATCATAATTGCCTAAAATATACAATCCTTTAAAAATCCATATCACACTTTGAAATTGCAATCTGGATATCTCAATTCCAAATGCTTTACAATCATATGATGGTATCGTGATTGATGACATCACTACCAGTACTCCAACAATCTTTGTGGAAGTTTGATAGATTCACCCGATAACTGCCCTGAAAACAATGTTTGGTTCAAATGTTTGAGATTCAGACTCCACAAAATGTTTAGAAATCAACAACATTACACAAAAGACACTACCTTCACTCGGCCATAAAACATAGGTTCCATTGAAAATATAGTGTTACTTAGCCAAAATATGTATGGATGATTTTACCATATGTTTAACATTCTTAAATGATTTTATGGTAAGCTTCTGTACAGTGTATTGTTGTTCGTTACCTCCGCCAAGGAAGTTATGTAACTGGTGGAGCACGCTTGTCTGTTTGTCCGTCTGTTTGCAAAAGAACTCAAAAACATATGGACGGATTTTGCTGATATCTTAAGGAAATGTTGACAATGGCATAAAGAACAATATGATCAGATATTGGTGGTGATCCAGACCATGGTCTCCATGAACTAATTGTTTAAAGGATTTTTTTATCAATGTGCATACAACCATATTGGAGGTGTTGGACTCTGATGGAGGTGTGCACTCTCCAAGTGCTCTTGTTTTGAAGGCATTAATTGGACTCAATCCAATCTCTCTGTTCTCCAGAAGTACCAGACACTGAACCCAATGTGCTTGTCAATATCCAATCACTAGCATGTGATTTAGTTACCATAAAGCTGACACTGAAAAAAAGACCATGCATTTGTGCCAAAGGCTACTCATCACCCAATATTGCACACTGATGGAAGAGAATTAGGAATTTTTCACTATTAAGCAGTGTTCGCTCTCGAGCGCGATTTCACGAGTTTGTACACACTCTGGGGCGAGTTGTCGGAAAACCAATTCACTACCGCGTCTGCACTGTCGCAAAACACTCAAAACAATCAATTACCGAAAAAATTCATTTGTTATCGGAAGCGACGACATACAGATTTCCTTATAGAAATAGGGGAGAAAGACACGAAATTGAGTTCATTTTATTTGATGAATCCAGCTAACAGTAACTCTCATGAGAATTAGTGTAATATCGCGTGATTTCAGTGCTTTTTTTGTTGAATTTTTGTTTCTCGTCTTCTGGAGGCGAAACACTCGAAACAAGTACTGACCAAAGAAAATCGTCCATTATCGGAAGCGACGACATACATATTTTACCAAAGAAATAGATGAGAAAGAGATGAAAATGGGTTTCTTTTATTTGAAAAATTCAAATAGCAGTAACTCTCGTGAGAATTAGTGTATTCTTGCGTGATTTCAGTGATTTTTGTTGGATGTTTTGTCTCCCGTCTTCTGCAGGTAAAACAGTCGAAACAACTACGAACCGAAGAAATTCGTCTATTATTGGAAGCGAAGACGCATATTTTATCAAAGAAATAGATGAGAAAGAGACGAAAATGAATTTATTTTATTTTAATACTCCAGTTTACAGTAAATCTTGCGAGAATTAGTGTATTCTCGAGAGATTTCAGTGCTTTTTGTTTAATTTTTTATCCATAGAAAGCAAACAATTAACCAGTGTTTTCACCATTTCTTGTCTTCTAGATCTAGGAGACAAGAAATGATGACATCACTGGTTTATGTCTTCTTCCAGTTAAGTACATGTGAGTAGGGTTTCATTGGGCAATTCCTTCATATTATTATCTCTTGTAAAACATGGCCAGTTCTAGTGCAACTTCCCCCAAAAGGCCCAAACAGGAAAGACATTTTCAGAAAGATTGGCAACTAAAGTGGCCATGGATTGACTATAAAGAAGATCAAGGTGCTATGTGGTGCAAGTTATGTGTAGCACACAAAAAGAAAAACACTATGACAGAAGGTTCTACAAACTTTAGAACCACTACCATTGAGAGACATATCAAAAGTGTAGACCACCAAAGAGCAGTGCAAGATGATGTTTCCAGTAAGAGTATGGCAAAAACTTTGACTTCGAACGTGGATAGAAATGATGCAGCTATTATACATGCTTTAAAAACTGTATATTTTATGGCAAAAAATGATATTGCTATGAATAAATTTGGGGAATTCATAGAAAGGTATTGAGCAACTGAGCCAAACAGTGTATCGCTCTCATTGTGTAACAGATGATATGCAAAAATGCAGTTTTGATGTAATCATGGAAGATATTTCTATAAAACTGAGACAGGCAGACTTTATTTCACTCTTAACTGATGAGTCTTGTGACATCTCCAACCTTAAGAAGCTAAGTGTATATGCCAAAATTTCTTCCAAATGTAGGACAGCGACATTTTTTGTTGAAAATGTCAAAATTAAAGATGGCAAGGCAAATACTATAACGACTGCATTGATTGAACTGATAGACAAAATGCATCTTGACAGATCCAAAGTTATTGGCCTCGGAACAGATGGTGCCTCAGTAAGCAAAGAAGTTTTTGTTTTAATGTCTTTTATCCTTGTAAAACCATTATTGATGGGCTATTTTACCAGAAACACACTTCTGTATCATACTCCCTGGAATATAGGTGAGCCAAGTTTGCACCATTTTACATCACCAGTACATTGCAATTTACATGCTATTACAGACTTCATACATTTTTTCACTTACATTTGTCTTCTTTGCATTCACACATCCACATATAACTTACAGTTTTTACTCATCTCTGGGGCCTTATTAGTGGCTAACTGATAACAATTTTCGGCATGTAATCAAATCTATGATTTGTCTCCTCTGGGCTTCCAAGTGTCCAGTTTCCAAATGTGAAATGTTGAGCCCAGTGACATCCTTCAAATTATGAAATATGATCAGTAGATTATTACTTACCTTCTATCATTTGTTGATATTTTTTTCATATTTCTAGGTCATGACCGGCAAGAAGACAGGGGTTGGTGTACAGTTAAAAGAACAAATAAATCCGTACCTGATTCAGATCCACTGTGTGGCCCATCGTCTTGCATTAGTCACCAGTCAAGCAGCATCTCAAGACAATGTTCCTTACTTAAAGACTTATCAGGATTTCTTGTGCAACATCTTTTATTGGTTCAAACACTCTGCCCTTCGCACAGCTTCTCTCTCTTCTCTACAGGAAGTATTAGATTCAGCACAGATCAAAATCAAGGAAGTCCGTTGGTTTAGCTTTTACAATGCACTTCATGCTATTTTTAGATCTTGGGCACCTTTGGCCACTTTGTTGGAACAAGAAGCCACTAAAGATGCTAAAACATCACAGTTTATATTGATCAGTCATATTCTGATGGATATTATACCCATAGTAACACATTTGAATGTTTTATTCCAGAAACAAAATCTAGATCTCTCTGTTGTGGGCCCTGCAGTAAACAGTGTTCATGAAGAATTAAAACGGCTAAAAGTTGAACAAGGAAAATTTGAACTTGATGCTGTTACAGCTTTACAGGATAAGGCCACACATTTCAAAGACATTAAAATCACTGACAATGCCAAGTTAAGGGAATCAGCTTTTTCCACAAAGATTCGATTCATTGATAACATTTTAGAAAATCTTGAAACAAGGTTTCCTGATGATGTTCAGTTTGGTTTCTGCTTTCTCAGTTCTTGGTGTGAGAGGGTTGAGGTTTGTATCGCAAGATGATCTTCAGAGTTATGGAACAGAAAAAATCATGATACTGTTTGAACAGTATAAAGCCTCCGACTATATTGCACATGAAAGTGGTATATTAAGGCAGGAGTGGTCATGCTTAAAAAAATTGATAATTGAACAACAATATTCTTACTCAAAAATGGGTGAGCTGTGGCAAATAATCAGTGATTTTCACAGTGACACATTTCCAAACCTACTTAAACTAGCTAACATAGGTCTGGCATTGCCTGTGCACACAAGTGATGTTGAAAGAGGTTTCAGTGCCCAGAACCTGGTAAAAACAAATATGCGAAACCGCATCGTAAGTCAGAAAGTGGAACAAGTTATCACAGTTAAACTTAATGGGCCAGAACTCTCAGAGTTTGATTATAGTAGGGCCTTGAAGAAATTCAGAGAAATGAAGAAAAGAGTGTTGCCATGATAAATGTTGATTTTGTTAATTATTATCACAGCAAAACCGACTTGGTCTATCAATAATTACTTAAAGTTCGTTGATCGGTGATCCTTGAAAATGATGTATAATGGACATTTCACATCATTATTCATACGCGTGTTACAACATGTGATGGTGTTCTTATTAATTTGATGGTATGTTTTGTAATTTTATGGTGGGTCCATACTAAATCATGTGCATTGCTGAAAATAAATATATGTAATTCTTTCCAAGACTTGTGTAAATTCTGTCTTACTTCTCTGAAGGCTGTAGTATATTATTATCACCCAAGCCTCCAGATGAACTAACATAATTCCTATTCCAGTGGCAGCCTTTATGAATCTCAGAAACTGTAAGGGGAGTTTGGGAGAGAACGGTAGGAATCACGACTATGACCTTACCTTTGGCCACCTTCCAAAATTTTGGTTGAAATGGGCTCAAATTCCCATTTGGAAAAACTAGAATCCTGTCCCAGTATGATCCTAGCTGTTGATGGAGGTGCAAAAGCTTGACTTTGACATTGCATTTTAGATTGGTTACTGTATTTCCCTTTAAGTTTCATTCCATTATTGTAACATACAGAATGTCTCACATTTTTTTCACAGTTGTCTCGCCTTTTCAAGTGAAGGGAGACGGTCTGTCTCGCATTAAGTTTTGACCAGAGCGAACACTGATTAAGTACTCGTACCTTTTCTTTGATCCAGCTTTCTTCGGAGTCCGAGTCACTATCTGTTGTCTTTTCTCTCTCTTGTAATTCCTATGAAATTGAAACTATTCATTGAAAACTTTCTTCATATAAAAGAACATATATTATGCAACTAGATTGTAATAACTCCAAGCTAACATATCCCCAAACAGGCCATCTCTTATGTCACAGGCATTCATAGGGTATATTTTGTAGCACAAATTTTGTCTGATTCATAATTATTATAAATCTTTTTCTTTTTTTTTTTCAGTTTTGTTGGAGATGTATTCTTTGTTGGCCACTTATTTTTAATTCTAATATGACATTGGTAGTGTTTAATCTCATCAAACTACAGATTCTAAGCTGCAACAAACCCAGCACTCTATGTCAAAAATGATCCGACATCTATGGACATGGAAGGGTGAAACCACCGAGACACCAGGAAAGAACAGGCACTGAGGTGAACAAGCCTTGGAGAACAGATAGGAATTTAATTTTAATCTAAAGGATTTAAGAGAGGTAACAGAGTTTTTGAAAAATTCATAAAAAAGTTAACCAAAATACAATATTCAATTGTGGATGTTCACTTTCAGTTCTAAAACCTGCAAACTAAATCTGATAAATATACTATATAACTATATGTGTGAGTTGTATTTTTTTGCACAAAATCAACTTGAATTTTTTTAGATAAAATCACCTTTTTCCGATCATGCTTGTGTCTATCTTTAGACTCCTTCTCTGAGCCTGAACTGTCTAGCTTAGGTTTCTTTGGATGCAGTGAATCTTGGGACAAATCATCCAACTCTTGCTTCAACTACAATAACATATACATCTGTAATTATAATTAAGTTGTTATTGGAATAAAGGTACACTGCTTTTTGTTTGATTGTGCAGAAAAGAGATAAAACCACTTTGCATCATATAGACCTGTCCTAAAAACCTAGTTGAATAACAATCTGGCAGAGTCCAGGTAAAAGAGACCATACCATGACGTTGCACCCCTACACCCTCAACTAACTGACTTACTAAATAACAACTTACTGTACCTTATAGTTTCTGAGATATAGCCCGGAAAAGATATTAGTGGTCAAGGTCACTACAGGAAGGTCAAAGGTCAATGTTGTACACCTATATCCCCTAGCCAGTGTCCGTGCTAAGTACAAACATCCTACACCTTACAGTTTCCAAGCAATATCCCAGATAAGATTTTAAAGGTCAGGGTCACTATGGAGAGGTCGATGGTCAAATCCCCCTACTACACCTTACAGTGCCAGAGATATACCCTCAATAATATACTAAACCTCAAGGTCATTACAGCAATGTGAGATATCAAACCAAACTCAGACAATGTTAAAGCACACCTACATACCCTTAACTATACATAAGCTAATCTCCCTACCAAGTACTAACTTCCTACAACTTATGGTTTCTGATAAACAGCATAAACAACCTTTATTCGGCCACCTGCCTGCCCATGCAGCTCCCTCTTACCTCCTGACCAACAGTCTGCCTACCTGCCCAGCCTTACAGGTGAAAACAAAACCCACAGAGCCTTTAGAGTAAAAATGACAAATATGGTTAAAGTTACAGTTGTGAACTTTCAACACGTCAGACTAAAAATTAGGTTATAACTATGTTATTTATAGAAATTACAATATTAGCAAAGTTATACAACTACACAGTTTGCTTGCTTAGTCTAACAGGTTGTCTGTTACAGCCCTAATTTCAATATACTAGGGGACACAGGAAATTATAACTGCTGGATAACTGCACAGCTGATAGGAATTGCAATTGACATAAGAGGTTTCATTTTGCAAAGTTACGTCACGTTGCAAAAGGCTATGAAGAACTGAATGTAAATATTTCGGGGATTTTTTTCCAGACTAAAAAAATCCTAATTTTTATTAGTTTATATTGTTGACAATAATATTCTGACTACCTTTTCCAATTTCCTTTTCTCCGCCTCTTTTTTTTTAGCCTCCAGATCTTCCGCTCTCTTTCCAGAGTGTTTTGATGACCGAGTGTTTTCTTCATCATCAATCTAAAGAATGAAAAAAGGTATGATTGTCTATTTCAAGTTTGGGTGTTAATAAGTACTAATCTTTTGCAAATTTTATTAAAATAACATCAGAAATACCCGTACCCCACAGCCCAGGAAATAGTTTTCAATACCATGGGATATAAAAACAGCACAAAGATCAGGAGGCTTTCAGAGCAAATAGTGTCAGTTATATAAAAGTCCAAATAATGTTTAAATAGAAAAAAATAATGTTGAAGAGAAAGAAAATGTATGTGAAGTATTAAAACACAATTCAATAGGAAGACTAGATTGTACCAACTCAAAGCCAACATATCCGCTGAAAGGCCATCTGTCATGCCACAGGCATTCAATGGGTATAATTTGTAGCACCCATTTTGTGTAATTCACAATTGTTATAAATCTTTTCATTTGTTTTGTAGGGATTGTGTCCTATTAACATATTAGCTGAGAGAAGAAATATAACTAGAGGATCGCTCGCAAAAAAAAAGATAATGTTTTTGCATAGCAAAAACAAAGCGTCCCGAAAAGGATATAAAGGTGAGTGCTAAAGTATTAAGAAAATGCTTCGTTTCTAGCCTTATACTGTTGTGGCAACCAAAGTCAGCGCAGTCTGCTCTATCTAGCACGGTTTTCAAGATATAAGCATTTTTGTGTTTTGCAAAAAATAAAAAAATTAAAAATGTCCGCTATATTTGGCGAGACAAAAATATTTTGAAAATTGGCATGGCTACTCTGCAGAGATACCCAGCAGGTCCAAAATTTTGTTGAGTTCACTCCATATAGCACAGTTTTCGAGATATAAGCATTTTTGTGTTTTGCAAAAACTTTGAAAATTCAAAATGGCCACCATTTTTGGGGAGACAAAAATTTTTGTCAAGAACACTGCCGTGGTGTGTATCTCCCGCCGAGCATTAAGGCAGAAGAAATAGCTTTTCCGAGATATTCACAATTTTTCATTTTCGTGTGTGAAAGGTCTTCCAAAAGTAGGTGAATGAGTTATTTGAGAAAAATTGGCTATCTGCAATACTATTAAGAGATAATTCACATTTACTCATTTTGAGTAGGTGAATAATTATCTATGGGTCTGAAACTTCACCAAGTGAAAGCTCTGCCAAAAGTAGGTGAATGAGTTGTTTGAGAAAAATTGGCTATCTGCAATACTTTTAGAGATAATTCGCATTTACTCATTTTGAGTAGGTGAGTAATTTGCTATGGGTCTGAAACTTCACAGAGTGAAAGCTCTCCCAAAAGTAGGTGAATGAGTTATTTGAGAAAAATTGGCTATCTGCAATACTTTTAGAGATAACTCGCATTTACTCATTTTGAGTAGACGAGTAATTAGCTATGGGTCTGAAACTTCACCAAGTGAAAGCTCTCCCAAAAGTAGGTGAATGATTAATTTGAGAAAAATTGGCTATCTGCAATACTTTTAGAGATAATTCGCATTCACTCATTTTGAGTAGGTGAGTAATTAGCTATGGGTCTGAAACTTCACCAAGTGAAAGCTCTCCCAAAAGTAGGTGAATGAGTTATTTGAGAAAAATTGGCTATCTGCAATACTTTTACAGATAATTTGCATTTACTCATTTTGAGTAGGTGAATAATTAGCTATGGGTCTGAAACTTCACCAAGTGAAAGCTCTCCCAAAAGTAGGTGAATGATTAATTTGAGAAAAACTGGCTATCTGCAATACTTTTAGAGATAATTTGTATTTACTCATTTTGAGTAGGTGAGTAATTAGCTATGGGTCTGAAACTTCACCAAGTGAAAGCTCTCCCAAAAGTAGGTGAATGAGTTATTTGAGAAAAATTGGCTATCTGCAATACTTTTAGAGATAATTCACATTTACTCATTTTCAGTAGGTGAGTAATTAGCTATGGGTCTGAAACTTCACCAAGTGAAAGCTCTGCCAAAAGTAGGTGAATGAGTTATTTGAGAAAAATTGGCTATCTGCAATACTTTTAGAGATAATTCGCATTTACTCATTTTGAGTAGGTGAGTAATTAGCTATGGGTCTGAAACTTCAGCAAGTGAAAGCTCTCCCAAAAGTAGGTGAATCAGTTATTTGAGAAAAATTGGCTATCTGCAATACTTTTAGAGATAATTCGCATTTACTCATTTTGAGTAGGTGAGTAATTAGCTATGGGTCTGAAACTTCACCAAGTGAAAGCTCTCCCAAAAGTAGGTCAATGATTAATTTGAGAAAAATTGGCTATCTGCAATACTTTTAGAGATAATTCGCATTTACTCATTTTGAGTAGGTGAGTAATTAGCTATGGGTCTGAAACTTCACCAAGTGAAAGCTCTCCCAAAAGTAGGTGAATGATTAATTTGACAAAAATTGGCTATCTGCAATACTTTTAGAGATAATTCGCATTTACTCATTTTGAGTAGGTGAGTAATTAGCTATGGGTCTGAAACTTCACCAAGTGAAAGCTCTCCCAAAAGTAGGTGAATGAGTTATTTGAGAAAAATTGGCTATCTGCAATACTTTTAGAGATAATTCGCATTTACTCATTTTGAGTAGGTGAGTAATTAGCTATGGGTCTGAAACTTCACAGAGTGAAAGCTCTCCCAAAAGTAGGTGAATGAGTTATTTGAGAAAAATTGGCTATCTGCAATACTTTTAGAGATAATTCGCATTTACTCATTTTGAGTAGGTGAGTAATCAGCTATGGGTCTGAAACTTCACCAAGTGAAAGCTCTCCCAAAAGTAGGTGAATGAGTTATTTGAGAAAAATTGGCTATCTGCAATACTTTTAGAGATAATTCACATTTACTCATTTTCAGTAGGTGAGTAATTAGCTATGGGTCTGAAACTTCACCAAGTGAAAGCTCTGCCAAAAGTAGGTGAATGAGTTATTTGAGAAAAATTGGCTATCTGCAATACTTTTAGAGATAATTCGCATTTACTCATTTTGAGTAGGTGAGTAATTAGCTATGGGTCTGAAACTTCACCAAGTGAAAGCTCTCCCAAAAGTAGGTGAATGATTAATTTGACAAAAATTGGCTATCTGCAATACTTTTAGAGATAATTCGCATTTACTCATTTTGAGTAGGTGAGTAATTAGCTATGGGTCTGAAACTTCACCAAGTGAAAGCTCTCCCAAAAGTAGGTGAATGAGTTATTTGAGAAAAATTGGCTATCTGCAATACTTTTAGAGATAATTCGCATTTACTCATTTTGAGTAGGTGAGTAATTAGCTATGGGTCTGAAACTTCACCAAGTGAAAGCTCTCCCAAAAGTAGGTGAATGAGTTATTTGAGAAAAATTGGCTATCGGCAATACTTTTAGAGATAATTCACATTTACTCATTTTCAGTAGGTGAGTAATTAGCTATGGGTCTGAAACTTCACCAAGTGAAAGCTCTGCCAAAAGTAGGTGAATGAGTTATTTGAGAAAAATTGGCTATCTGCAATACTTTTAGAGATAATTCGCATTTACTCATTTTGAGTAGGTGAGTAATTAGCTATGGGTCTGAAACTTCACAGAGTGAAAGCTCTCCCAAAAGTAGGTGAATGAGTTATTTGAGAAAAATTGGCTATCTGCAATACTTTTAGAGATAATTCGCATTTACTCATTTTGAGTAGGTGAGTAATTAGCTATGGGTCTGAAACTTCACCAAGTGAAAGCTCTCCCAAAAGTAGGTGAATGATTAATTTGACAAAAATTGGCTATCTGCAATACTTTTAGAGATAATTCGCATTTACTCATTTTGAGTAGGTGAGTAATTAGCTATGGGTCTGAAACTTCACCAAGTGAAAGCTCTCCCAAAAGTAGGTGAATGAGTTATTTGAGAAAAATTGGCTATCTGCAATACTTTTAGAGATAATTTGCATTTACTCATTTTGAGTAGGTGAGTAATTAGCTATGGGTCTGAAACTTCACCAAGTGAAAGCTCTCCCAAAAGTCGGTGAATGAGTTATTTGAGAAAAATTGGCTATCGGCAATACTTTTAGAGATAATTCGCATTTACTCATTTTGAGTAGGTGAGTAATTAGCTATGGGTCTGAAACTTCACCATGTGAAAGCTCTCCCACAAGTAGATGAATGAGTTATTTGATAAAAATTGGGTATCCGCAATACTTTTACAGATAATTAGCATTTACTCATTTTGAGTAGGTAAATAATTAGCTATGGGTCTGAAACTTCACCATGTGAAAGTTCTCCCAAAAGTAGGTGAATGAGTTATTTGAGAAAAATTGGCTATCTGCAATACTTTTAGAGATAATTCGCATTTACTCATTTTGAGTAGGTGAGTAATTGGCTATGGGTCTGAAACTTCACCATGTGAAAGCTCTTCCAAAAGTAGGTGAATGAGTTATTTGAGAAAAATTGGCCATCTGCAATACTTTTAGAGGTAATTCGCATTTACTCTTTTTGAGTAGGTGAGCAATTAGCTATGGGTCTGAAACTTCACCAAGTGAAAGCTCTTTGGGATAGCTGCTCTGCAGAGATACCCTGAAGATAAAAAATTTCGTCGAAATCGCTCTATGTAGCACGGTTTTCGAAATATTAGCATTTTTGTGTTTTGCAATTTTTGCGCAAAAATTCGAAAATTCAAAATGGCCGCCATTTTTGGCAAGACAATTTTTTTTTGAAAATTGGCATGGCTACTCTGCAGAGATACCCAGTGGGTCAAAAATTTCGTCGAAATCGCTCTATCTAGCACGGTTTTCGAGATATAAGCATTTTTGTGTTTTGCAATTTTGCGAAAAATTCGAAAATTCAAAATGGCCGCCATTTTTTGCGAGAAATTTTTTGTTTGAAAATTGGCATGGCTACTCTGCAGAGATACCCTGCGGGTCAAAAATTTCGTCGAAATCGCTCTATCTAGCAGGGTTTTTGAGATATAAGCATTTTTATGTTTTGCAATTTTTGCGAAAAATTCGAAAATTCAAAATGGCCGCCATTTTTGGCGAGACAAAATTTTTTTGAAAATTGGCATGGCTACTCTGCAGATATACCCTGTGGGTCAAAAATTTCGTCGAAATCGCTCTATCTAGCAGGGTTTTCGAGATATAAGCATTTTTATGTTTTGCAATTTTCGCCAAAAATTCGAAAATTCAAAATGGCCGCCATTTTTGGCGAGACAAAAATTTTTTTCAAAATTGGGATAACTACTCTGCAGAGATACCCTGAGGGTCAAAAATTTCGTTGAAATCGCTCTATCTAGCACGGTTTTCGAGATATAAGCATTTTTGTGTTTTGCAACTTTTGCGAAAATTTCGAAAATTCAAAATGGCCGCCATTTTTGGCGAGACAAAAATTTTTTGAAGATTGGGAAAAGTACTCTGCAGAGATATCCTGCGGGTCAAAAATTTTGTCGAAATTGCTCTATCTAGCACGGTTTTTGAGATATAAGCATTTTTGTGTTTTGCAATTTTTGCGAAAATTTCGAAAATTCAAAATGGCCGCCATTTTGAGCGAGACAAAAATTTTTTGAAAATTGGGAAAACTACTCCGCAGAGATACCCTGTGGGTCAAAAATTTCGTCGAAATCGCTCTATCTAGCACGGTTTTCGAGATATAAGCATTTTTGTGTTTTCCTTATTTGGAAAATTCGTAATGATTAATTAATCATTAATTACTCGGCCATTTCTTGACCAATCAATGCCAAAATCTAATGATTTCCAGATTTTAATAGAATGAATGTATTTGCCAAGTTTCAGGTGAATTGATAAAATTCCTTTCAAGTTATCATCCGGACAAGCTTCCCCATCGAAAAAAGACATTTTTTGTCATGTGACCTCTCTGATTGGTTGAAATGTCACTGCAGCATATTCAAAAAAATTCCCCAAGGCTACTGCCTAAACCTGCCAAATTTGAAAAGAATCCGCCTAACGGTTACAGAGTTATAAGGAAAACAAAATGCGGAGCCGGCGGAGCCGGAAGCTCTCCCATACACAAACAAGCGTCCCTTGCGGGACGCTTAATAAAATACTGTGATAAGACCTTAGGAGATCAGAGCAGAAGGTATATAAGTAAAGTCTCATTTTAGATTTACCATAATTATTGCAAATTTACATTGCAAAATATGAGAAAAGTGTAGAAACAAGCAATCAGTGCCCGTGAACGGGCTCTGTGTCAGCTGACTGTGTGTTTTGAGTTTCAGAGTGACAGAAGAAAAGGACACAAAAAATTGTGCCCTGCAAATGGTATTCAGAAGGAAAGTAACAAGGTAACTGTTGAGGCGTAAAAAGTAGGTTAAAAACATATTTAAAGAAAATACTGTAAATGCAACAAGTTTTGAGTTACAACTGATTTACTCACCAGTGAGAATCTCAAAGTAGCTTTTGCTCAGCTATGCAATCAGTTAAAGGGCTGCAATTTTAAGTAGGTAAATAACATATTTAAAGAAATGCTGTAAATGAAACAGTTTTCAAGTTAAAACTGATTTACTCAACAGTGAGAACCTGAAAGTAGCTAATACTTAGCTATGCAAGCAGCTACAGGTCCGTGATTTTACTATTTTATAGCTGACCCAAAAGTTGGTTAATAACTTATTTAAACATAACATAGTAAATGCAATAGTTTTCAAGTTACAACCGATTAACTGAACAGTGAAAATCTAAAAGTAGCTATTGCTCAGCTATGCCATCAGCTACAAGTCTACAATTTCACTATGTTATAGCTGACCCATAAGTATATGAACAACATATTTAAATAGAATACTCTAAATGCTTTGTGAAAATACTCTAAATGCTTTCTAAAATGTCTTCCAGTTACATCTGATTCACTCAACAGCGAGAACCTGAAAGTAGCTCTTGCTCGGCTATGCCATTGCGGGTCTGTATTTTAACTATGTTATAGCTGACCCAAAAGTAGATGAACAACATATTTATAGAAAATACTTTAAATGCAATAGTTTTTAAGTTACAATTGATTTATCCAACAGTGAGAACCTGAGAATAGCTATTACATTGCTATGCCATGAGCTACACAAGGGCAATTTTACAATGTTATAGCAAATTCAAAAGTAGATGAATAACATATTTAAAAAAAATTCTCTGAATGCAATGATTTTCAAGTAACAACCGATTTACTCAACAGAGAAAACTTCAAAGTAGCTATTGCTCAGCTATGTAATGAGCTACTGGTCTGCAACTTTACTATGTTATAGCTGACCCAAATGTAGGTGAATAACATATTTAAAGAAAATACTCTGAATGCAATAGTTTTCAAGTTACAAATGATTTATACAACAGCGAGAACCTGAAAGTAGCTATTACTCAGCTATGCCATGACATACAGGTCTGCAATTTCACTATGTTATAGCTGACCCAAAAGTAGTTGAACAACATATTTAAACAAAATACTCTAAATGCAATAGTTTTCAAGTTGCAACTGATTAACTCAACAGTAAGAACCTTAAAGTAGCTAATGCTCAGCTATGTCATGACATACAGGTCTGCAAATTGCCAAATTCACTATGTTATAGCTGACCCAAAAGTAGGTGAACAACGTATTTAAAGAAAATACTCTAAATGCAATAGTATTCAAGTTACAACTTATTTACTCAACAATGAGAACCTGAGAATACTTATTACACAGCTATACCATGAGCTACACTTCACCACTTTTACAATGTCATAGCTAATTCAAAACTAGATGAATAACATATTTAAACAAAATTCTCTAAATGCAATAGTTTTCAAGTTATAACTGATTTAATCAACAGAGAAAATCTCAAAGTAGCTATTGCTCAGCTATGCAATGAGCTACTGGTCTGCAACTTTACTATGTTATAGCTCACCCAAAAGTAGGTGAACAACATATTTGAAGAAAATACTCTGAATGCAATAGTTTTCAAGTTACAACTGATTTATTCAACAGTGAGAACCTGAGAACAGCTATTACACAGCTATGCCATGTGCTATACATCTCGAATTTTACAATGTTATAGCTAACCCAAAAGTAGATGATAACATATTTAAACAAGATTCTAAAAATGCAATAGTTTTCAAGTTATAAGCAATTTATTCAACATTGAGAACCTCAAAGTAGCTATTGCTCAGCTATGCAATGAGCTACTGGTCTGCAACTTTACTATGTTATAGCAACCCACAGCTATACCATGACATACAGGTCTGCAATTTCACTATGTTATAGCTGACCAAAAAGTAGGTGAACAACATATTTAAACAAAATACTCTAAATGCAATAGTTTTCAAGTTGCAACTGATTTACTCAACATTGAGAACCTGAGAACAGCTATTTCTCAGCTATGCAATGAGCTATACGTCTGCAATTTTACAATGTTATAGTTTCCCCAAAAGTACATGAAAAACATATAAAACAAAATACTCTAAATGCAACAGTTTTCAAGATACAAGCAATTTACTCAACAGTGATAACCTCAAAGTAGCTATTACTCAGCTATGCAATGAGCTACAGGTCTGCAATTTACTATGCTGTAGCTGACCCAAAAGTAGCTGAATAATATTTTTACAAAATTCTGTAAATGCAATAGTTTTTGAGTTACAAGTGACTTCACTCATTATGAAAAGTACTGAAAAATCAGAAAGTAGCTATTACTCATTTAGCTATTGGAATAGACACCCAAGTTACTTAGCATATTGTAGCTATGGAAAAACTAGCTGAATAACATATTTTAACAAAAGGCTCTAAATGCAATACTTTTCACGTTATAGGTGATTTAGTGCATGATTTCATGGATTTTAATGCATTAAAAGTATTTAAAAAATTCATTAAAAAAATTAAGACAGATCTAGGTCTGATACTCATACAAGGGAATCTACTTGTGACCTAGTACATATATGCAAGAAATGAGAGAAATTCCTGCAATAGTCACTGAGAAAATTGTGAGAAAGTGTTGAAATTTTCACACTTTTGGTGGGGGTACCTCCCTTGTAATGTCTCTAGCAAACAGACGAACAGACAGATTTGCATGCCTTGAACACTTTTCATCCTCGATAGATAAGGTATCTTTTAAAAAAAACAGCATGTCTCTAGGCCTTGTAGTTTTGGAGGAGAAGTTGTTCACGCAGACACTGCAGAGTGACGACATAAGTCAGCTGACATAAAAACAGCATCAGAGAGCCCCGTACCCTGCAGTCTGGGGAAATAGTTTTCAACACCATGACACATACAAGTAGTGAAACAGTACAAAGAGCGGGATACTTTCAGAGCAGTGTCAGTTATATGAAGGTCCAAATCATGTTCGAGCAGAGAAAATAATGTCTAAGAGTATGTAAAGTATTCAACCAAGACAATTTAATAGCAAGATGACAGCATTAATCACTAAACAAACAAGATGCACTCAGAGAGAGCAAAACGCTCGACTCCATATGACCAGCCTCACAAGTGGTGTAAACTTTTTGTATTATTGACCATCTATTGTTTGTGTTTAAAGCTATGTTGGAAGACATTAAAATGAAATGAAAAATATTAATTAATTTTCAGTGAATTTCTCCCCACTGAGGACGTATGCATACTTGAACACACATCCAGACACTGAATAAATATTTTGTGGATATTAAATCAGTTCACAATGGCGTGGCTCATGCTTTACATCGACATAATTATAAGTGTTAATTGATAAAATAGGCACAGAGTGTACTAGAAACCTCTGAGCACTCGCATCTACCAGAGTTTGAAAATTCATGATTTTTTTTGTATCCAAAATATGATCCAGATCTTTCCCGATAAAAACCACTTCTTGGTGAAAATTAGTCAGGGTAAACTTTTTGTGATGGCCTGTCAGGGAATTGAAACAGATGGAAAAAAATTAAAAACAGACTGAAATTAATAAAAATATAAAAATCATGAATACACCACCACTCTCTTGATTATCTTTATCAATTTTAAGATATAAAATGAGAAGAAATGTTTTTAACTAAAGACAGCAAATATCACAAGCTAGGTTTGTGACCTCACAATGACAATTGTATTGTGACATCACTAAGTAATGACATCATCAGAAAGCAAATTATTGATTTACGTATAGGAGGAAGAGAAGCAGATTTCTCTGTATAAACCCAATTGAAAATAAGAAAAACTCTATCCTGACTTTAATTTTTAATCAAATTTCACCAAATTTGGAGGGGTCTGTCTGTACCCCCAAAAATATCTGCCCACCAAATTTCAGCTCGATTGATGTTGTAGTTTTTGTGTTATAAGTGCAAAACGGTGCACAGACAGAGACAAACTGATCACAATAACCTCTGTAATCTCTAGCCTTTCTCAGTCTTTTAAACCATATTGCTAATGTTGTTAAAATATGAAGTTATAGAAATAATGAGTTAAATAATTTCTTTTAAACAAACTACCAGTGAGAAAAGCCATGAAACATAGCAACACCCATAGAATCTACATACACATGGCATACACACATAAAAAAGCATTGGGGGAAGCAAAGCTGATTGTGTGTGGATTATTGATTTACGTTCGTGAGGAAGAGAAGCAGATTTCACTATAAAAGCCCAATTAAAAATAAGAAAAACTCTCTCCTGGCTTTAATTTTGAAACAAATTACACCAAATTTGGTAGAATCCGTCTGTACCTCATGAAATACCTGCCCACCAAATTTGAGCTCGATTGGTGTTATAATTTTTGAGTTATAAGGGCGAAATGGTGCACAGACAGACTGACAGACAGACAGAAACAAACTGATTACAATAACCCTCTCCTATCGTCGAGCGTTAAAAATTATGAAGCTGAAAAATTTATTAATGGGAGAATAGCTGTCAACAGAAATAGCACACTTATATAAAAGTACACATCATATTTAATTGCAGCAATCCATATATCTTTGTCATAAGAGAAACATTTCTCAAATATGGCAGGTGAACAAACTTTGTCAGAGCCAAAGTTAAAGGTCTTACCATTGTACACATCTGCACTCCTTAACCAATGTCCCTATCAAGTGTTAACCTTCTGCACATTACGGCATCCAAGAAATAGCAAGGACAAGATTTTAAAACTCATGGTCACATCAAGGTCAATCAAGATTACACCATGATGTTGCACATCTACAACCCCTAGGCAATGTCCCAGCCAAGTATCAACTTCCTACACTTTACGCTTTCAGAGATATTGCCCGGACAAAATTTTAAAGGTCAAGGTCACTACAGCAAGATCAAAGGTCAAATCAAGGTCACCCAATTATTCCAAATTTTCTAAGTTTTTTTCAAAGTTCAAAATCTTTTAAATTTTTGAATTTTTTAACTTCAAATTTTCAATCACTCACACAGTCAATAACCATTCTGTGATTAATGCAATTAACCAACAAATGCAATTATCCAACACAGCTCATCAATTGTGACACATGAAGCCTTCATTGTTATGTGCCTGTGGCTAATTCTATTCAACTCAAAACTCCAATCAAAACTCAAAAGTCCAATCAAGTGAGAGCATGCTTTTGTGTTGTGATGATTTTCACATGAAGCTGATCACCAATCGTAAAGTTAATATGATACATATCAGGGCCTCTCAAGATTTAACCACTTCATAGTTTTTATTTTGCTACTTCCTAGATCAAGTTTCTGTCCCGTCGCCAATTGCTATTGATATAGTGATGGACACAATAGCGAGGGACAGAGCTCACTTGTACTTGTTTTCTGTGTAAATTTTGAACGGCATATTTCTACACATATTGCCACAAATATAAATGTTATTTGCATTCTTTGAGGTATGCATGTGTGCCGTTCACTAATATTTAATGCCTATCTTATTGGTATGTGTATATTTTAACACATTTTTAAAACATCAACAAAACTTCACCACTGTTATGTACAAAAACAATTTCTGGCATGCAAAATCAGCTTAATGTAACAACATATGTATTATAAACTGGATATATGTGTACAGTCATAGCAAGGGCATTATTAAGTAAATGCAAAAAATGTCTGCTGTTCAAGATTTACACAGAAAACTGGTACATTTGAGCTTTATATATTAATTGTCCCTCGCCATTGTGTCCATCAGTATATCAAGAGCAATCGGCGACGGGACAGAAACTTGGTCTAACTACTTCCATGCAAAGTCAATGGTTTATTTTTTGGTCTTTTAGGCAAATTTTAATGAATGGGAATCACCTGATAATCCAGTCATGATTGTGTGACATGGAAACTCCACAGTAAATATCCTCGCACGTCCAATTATCAACCACATAAGCGGGAAAATTGCCGATAAATAATATGAAATAACATATCTTTGCAAATATCCAGTTGGTTATTGTCATATTATGTTATCTATGTATTGGCATGTATATATCCTGTTTTCATATGATATTTTGCACAGAAATGATTGTTTTTCTTAGGTATGTCACACTTGCTATATAGGAAGACTCACTTCCAATTATCGATCACATGACTAAAGGTTGCATCTAAAGCCAGAAGTAGCAGATTTAAGGTTGTAAGGTTAATAAAAAGTACTATTGATAACAGAAATTGATAAAAGTATGAAATTTATTGTATCAGCATACACAAAATTGTAATAATTAGGATCTGGAATATCTTATGTTTGGAGGGCTGATGCATCACTACTTTTTTATTCACAGTAAAGAGAAAAAGTCTCAAAAACTTGGCTGCTACTCTACTTAAGCAACCTTCCTCAAGCACAGCTTACAATGCAAAGATAAGATGATCGGCATCATAAAGGATAGTGGTGTGAACGGTAAACCGGTGTACCACGAAATCCTCCCCCCCGGGGGGAGGATGTCCTAGGATATCCTCCCCCGGGGGGTAAATTTCCTAGGAAATCCTCCAACCCGGGGGGGGGGGGGAGGAACTCCTAGGAATATGACACCCCCCACCAGGAAATAACCCACCCCGGGGGAGGGGGGGGGGGAGGATTTCGTAACAGATCTTCTAGGAAATTCTCCCCCCACCATACTGTAACTACACAAATTTTGTATTAAAAAACTGAAAATCAACAGTGTCAGCTAGATCTTGTGTATTCTAAATTTTGTCAATGTACTATTGCAGAAGTGGATAAATATATAAACTAGATGAATGCTTTTGCTAACAGAAGCGAAGCGTCCCTGAGAGTTTAAAATGATTTCCTTTTACACCGGTGTGCCGCATTTCGTTTTGTTTACGTAGAAATGACAAAATCCGCAAAGAATATTTAAGTACCGGTAATTGAAAACGTCATCATATTAGGCTTTCTACTGGTTAATATTTCGTCAAAACAATAAAGAGCATATACATTTGAAGAAAAACTTACATTTTCACTTTATATTCATGGTAAATGAAGTTTACAAACTTCAAAATATCTCGCGAATCCATATTTCCTATTGATGATATAGCTATAGCTCATGTACGCTCGCGTAAAACTTTTTATCATGTATCTGTACACTTTCGAAATCCTGGATTTCGTTCGGTTTCAAAGCCCCGAAAACCGGTTTTTATTTTTACAACCGGTCCGACCACTAATAAAGGATACACTTTTTGACAACATGGTCAGGATTTTTCTGCAATAATATGCCACAAAACCTTCTTTTAAAATGAAGTAAAAGAAATATTTGAGAAACAATTTTTAACTTTTCTGGGAGAGGACCCATAAGGACCATATCACTCTCTCAGGTTTAGTACACATTAGTGCTGGTATTGTTTATCGATATTGAAATATTTATCGATCCATGCTAAATATACAGATATCGATAATGTAGGGTACAATATCAATATCGGAACATACTATAAATAGACGCAATTAAGCTGTTTTCCATTTAAATAAAATATAGAATTTGAGAAATACACTGGTTTTCCTATCATTTTTTGTCAAATTTCACTTACCGCTAAACCGGAAACGGCATATTTGTTTACGTTTCGGGAAACTTCTAAAACTTGTGGAAGCGTTTGGAAGCTCTTTCTCAGAAAACACCCATGACCCGATAGTTCAATATCGATCGATACAGAAGCAAAAATATGGTTTGATATCGATATACATATTATTCGATACCAACACTAGTACACATTATTCTGAACAATTTAGAATTTATTGGTTTGGATCAAAAATAAACAGAATTCTACAGTACAGAAATGAACTTAGTGACAGAAACATTTATAAAATACTTTAAAATTAAAGATTTATAAATTGTGAAAAATGGACATTAGTATCTTGAGCAATTATCACATACACTTTTTAACTTTAAAAATTTCATACCTGCTTTAACCTCATCTTTTTGAACGTTTTGTGAGATATTATTTCAGAAGTTATTTACATTTGATCCTCCGATCGGCAAATTCGAAACGCAGTCATGTGACCTAAGACAGGTGATATTTGTTCCCGGTCGATAATAGGAAGTGGTCGATAACGGGACGTGCGGCGATATATGCTCTGTTTTTGGGGGTTTTTTTAAACTTGAGTTACAACACTGAAGATATTTCTTTTGTGCAAATATCTTTTACAAAATAGAATTATAACATTCATATTAACAGCTTCGTGTCAAAATTTCAGTATAACTGTTATTTATGTTTACTTCCACGAAAATCACCATGGATCACCATACTTTATCTTCCATTATCGCCCCAAGTTGGGCGCTGAGACCAACTTACTTTTTTACCGTTCCAGTTTGACCGCTTCTTGGCAACAACATCATAGTACATTTGCTTCAACTGTGATGCTGCATCTTTACTACGAGAATGAAGCAGTTTCAAAGCCTTTAAAAATAATGGATCCAGCTCGGTGGCGGCCATCATTAATTTAGCCGTTTTCAAACCGTGTCATCGGTTGAAAATCAATCAGTCACAATTGATTTTGATATGAGCAGCTCAAGTTAAATTGAATCCTCTGAAATACACGACAAATCGATTTTACTGGTTCATATCCAGTTTGAGTAAAAAAGTTTGTTGTAAAGGCCAAACCACAACCAAAAATTTACACATCAAGATTAAAAACTCTTTGCACTAAAATTTACATCATTTGATAATCAACAGAGTTGCATGATTGACTTATGATTATCCTACGTTTGAGTCTCATCAGTATGGTAGACATGGTCCATTGGAGAACATTTCTTAGTCACTGAGAGAGATGTAAATCATGACCTTTATTGGTTTTACAACCACAGATCTATCTTACTTTGTTACCGTAAATTGCATCTGATGATTCTCAGTTGGCTTGATAAACAAAGCCAATTTTTCAGTAAGCTGTGTAAGTTAAAAATTTTGCTGCTTTTATAATCATACATGGATTTTAACATTGACATTGAAGAGCTATTTGAATATTGTTATCAAAGACATTAGTTTTCCTCATAGTTTTACAAAAACATCCTTGTTATGGCCGTTGTAAAGCAAAAATAAAAAAAGGAAAAGCAAAGAATGATATCTGATCACAATCTGAACATGATTCAACTTTGACCAAGATTTGAAATGAAGACCCACTCCCCAAAGTGGCAATGCTGAAAGCCTGTCTCAATGTGGACGTGCCTGTTGAATGGAATGTAAAACCCTGAATTAGAAATTTTACATGATGAGCTATCTGATAGCATGAATCCATTCCTATACAGACTCAAAATGAATATTATATGATTTAAGGAAGGTATCTATGTCATTAAGAAATGAATCTCCTCAGATTTGATACTTAGGCATCCAATGTTACAAGGTCAAATACGTCCCTTTCTGACAAAACATGCATTACAAAAATAGCCAGGTTAATTAACTGATTCAGATTTTCATGTCAATTTGAAATCAACATCCAGACAGGTGATTGACAGAATGTAGGGAAGCAATGTATACTATCTGTTCAAGATTTTACACAGAAAAACCACCACCCACCTTCATGCAACTACCAAGTTTCCATTTTTAGGTATGGTAATTGAACCCAGGATCTTATAGGCAGCAAGAGAGAATGACAGGGAGTGGCATATGGGTTCACAAGGAGGTGCAACTTTAATTACACTTTTCTGTCCTGGATAGCAAGTGTATGTGGTGATCCAGTGCCCTCCAAGTGTTGGGTCTCCTTTCTATCACTAAAAGGGCTTCTGTTTAGTTAATGAACTTGAGTGTAGTTTATCAGAGCGGATGTAAGAAGCAATGGATGTTATCCCGATGCTCAGATTCAAGGATTAGCAATGGGGACTTGTTTTCACAAAAGTGTCTTCAAGATGATGACAGAGACACCTACTAGTCCTTGCTTGATAATGACACATTTATCTTATTTATCCTACAACCCTGAATATCAAAGTTAGGGTTTTACATGTAGTTTTAGCAGTCAACGTATTGGTCACGTTGGGACATGCCCTCAGTATTGCCGATTGTGGGGGTTGAACCATTGGATGTGAAACATTTTGCAAAATTCCCACTACCTGACAATGTCTGAGAGGTTATCCAACGGTTGGTTATCTATAGCCAGAACAGTGGTGGACCCTGCCTTTCGAATACTGGTCGAGCATTTTGCCTACGTTTTTGACCAACCAACAACAGCATCTTTGTGAAATAGATTTGTTACCTATGTTTGTTACCTGTGTGTTTTTCCAACATTTGACTAATACCTTCCCTAATTTATGATTTGTATAATGAAAATTGATTGTTGCTGTACTCACTGATTAATTTGGTACTTACTGCATGTAGATACTAATTACATATACACAAAGAGTTTGAGAAGGCCTTTGGGTCCTCAGTGGCCTAGTGGTAAGCAAGTTTGGCATCAATTCACAGGCTGTCACCTGCATGTGTGTACGTTTGACTCCAACAAGTGGCAATGACAAAAAACCTAACTTTGATTTTAAAAAGGCCTTTGATTCCTTGTCATGGAAATTTTTGTATAAAGTAGTGTGCTTTTTCAAATATAATACCAATTCTGATACACAGATAAAAACTCTTTAACATTGTAACAATGACATACATTTTACATCTAGCTGATATTCAAATCATCAGAGCAGAATCTAGTATTGGACCAAACAAGTCTCAGATTATTAGGGAGGAGTTAAAACATTTATATCTGAGGGTTTTGGATCCTTGAATAGTAGTTCTAGTCAAGTTCCTAACATATTATGGGACCCTGGGGCAAATCAGTGTAAGCACTGCCACTGGCGAGAGTGCTATTGTTCAGGGTACTGAAGGAAGTTGTGTGAACTTTCCTCCACATCAGGTCATATTAGTATCAGACTCAGTTGCTGGTTCTGATGTGGGTACAAGGCCCACTTTACCCATCAAAGGGATCTCTTTGCTATATGGGAAATGATTTCACAGGAGGCAAGCTGTTTGCTAAGCCTGAAGTTACTTCTAAACAGATCACTTTGGTAATCAATGAGAATTTAGGATAGGTTATTCCTAGTATTTTTCCTTCCTATGCTGTGGCTCGAGCTATGGCCAAAAGCCTTAGAAAAACCAAAAAATGAAAGATTGTAGACAATCAAGATACCTTAGCTGATTTACCAGATACATTCTTGAGCAGCTATCACTATGAAGTGCAGAACCATAGTCATACTTACCCTAAGGGTAAGATTTTGAAAAACAGAACACAATAGATAGTTCGAATGTATCACTTTAAATATCTAAATTGATTTTAATGCAGGAAAATGACCCTGAATTAGCTCCTCTATTCAAGTTAGTGTTATCACCAGTTGTTCTAGTTTTTTTAGGCTCCAGTTAGCTAATATGTCAAAAATGGTGCCCTAATATGAAAGTGGAAGCCACCAAATGTTGCTGCACCTGAGGAATTGTCAATAATTTACCAGATTGCTGTGGCAAAAATATACCAAAATGATATATTGAGGTCAGCTCATTAGTCCTCTGCCATGGGTGGCCATTTAGGAAGCCATAAAAGTTAGAGTTAAAAAAAAAATTCGACTGGCCTCAAATCCAGTGTTGTGTGGCAGCATTTTACAAAACAGGTCACCTTTTTCAAATTGTAGGAAAGCAAAAAGAAAATATCCCTATAGCTCCACTAAAACCAATTTTAGCATTTGAAGAACCATTCAGTAAAGTGGTAACTGATTGTGTAAGCACTTAACAAAGAGTAAATACAGAAACTGATATCTTTTAACCATTAGATGTGCCTCAGATTTCTGGAAGCCATACCTTTGGATAACATAACAGCACCAAAAATATTTAAAGCTTTACTTCATTTATTTTTATACTTTGGTTGGCTTACCCAAAGAAATCCAATCAGATTAAGGGTAAAATCTCATGTCAGGACTGTTTCAGCAAGTTGTCTTTCCGCTAGATACCAATTAGCATATATCCAGTGCTTAGCACCAAGAAACGCAAGGTGCACTTGAAAGGTTCAATTCAACTCTAAAACATATGATTAGGATATTTTTTTATATTCATTTATATTGAACATACTATAGGTACAAAGGCATACAAAGAATACAATATACAAACAACAGGACATATAATAAATAGAGGTACAAAATATTGTACATACAAACAGACAATACTTGACATCACTTAACATTGATAATAAATCAGATGTACTACTGATGGTTACAATAGTTCATAAAATTTTTATTTCTTATCTTCCTGTATCTGTAGAGGTCACAAAGAGCTTATGTTATGCATTTCAAATCATACAGAAAAGCTGAAAAATAAAGTTGTTCATTTTTACTCTTCCTATTGTTTAGATAGCTTTTGCCTTGTAGTACTAGGTAATTAAGATTATTATGAGAAAGTATTCCAAATAAGATGTCGCAGGTTGTGAGTTAAAAGACATTTCTTTAAATTTTGCCTATGTCAATTCTTGAGTTCTTGCCAAAATGATGCAGACAGTTTACAATAAACTGATTGATGCTCTACTTATCTACTCTTTTATCTGAACAGTATATACATGTAATCTGTTATACAATTCTCCGCTTAAAAAGCTTATACTTGCCATTTATTGTTCTATTTACAAACAAAGTTGGGGTTTTACGTCCCGTTCAACAGCCAGGGTCATATTGGGACAGGTCCTCAGAATTGCCACTTGTGGGACTCGAACCCACAGAGGTGACAGCCTATGATTAGATGCCAAACTTGCTAACCACTAGGCCACTGAGGACCTCTGTTCTATTTACAATCTTATATTGAAATGATTGTGTACCAAATTTTAACAGCAGTGGGTAGTTCAACTGTTGTACTCATCAATTCCCAATATATGTTTTTGTGTTTTTTTATGTTGCACATCGACTTTAATATTCCATTTATATGAAGCAATATGTGTTTGACTAATTTCCTCTGTTGAATGTTTTTATAAGAGGGTTGTTAGCCATTTTTATTTCTACGGCCTATAGCAGCCCATAGTAATCTAAAACTGTAATTTTCAATGGTATTTTCTTTACAAATTCTCATAATTTAGGATTTTTCCATTCAGGTTTATGATATCTGCACGCTTCAGTTTCATGTGTGACTCCTTATTACCATGTGGGACTGAATGCTGAATCCAACCGTCCGGAGGAGGATTACAGCTGAGACTGGCAGATAAGTCTATTTTTTCTTAGAATTTTGATAATAATAGTAGAATAAAAGATCGAAAGTAACAGTCTGAGTCCCGTCTACAGGGATCCAATCCCGAAGACCGGGCCTGTAGAAGCCAAAAACCTGAATGAATGACAGTGCTAAAAAACTGTCAGGGTGTTTGACGAGAAGGAGATGTGTACCCTAGATACACAGATGGGGTCAGTCCCAAGGACGATCACGGGAGAACCCGAGCTTAGGCTCGGGAACTGACTAAAATGACAACCTTGAGGTCCTTAATACAATGTACAATTATAATGATTAGATAGACCTTACCCAAAACACCCTGATGAGGTAGACGTATACCTAGACCCTGGGCTTAGACTCCTGAAGACTTGGTTGTAGCGGATGTGCCCCCCCTTCCTTTCTTTCCGAGGAAGACTGGACTGAGGAGAAGGGTCTAGGACCTGTTGTGCCGCTACTACTGGTCCCAGATACAGATTGTTGTCATTGTCCGATCAAGTAAGGTCTTTTAGATAAAAATTGGTAAAAGTGTTGTGAGCTTTCCAGTGACAAGCTTGCATGATCTGGTCCACCGATACCCCACCGTAAAAGGCCTTAGAGGCTGCGAAGGCCCGAATGTCATGTGCCTTGACTTGGACTAAATCCAAGGCTTGCTGGTCTGCTTGTTTATAACAAAGTAGGATGGTTTGTTTCAACCAAGAAGAGAGAGTAGCGGGTATGATGTCTGAGGTATGTCCTTTCTTGAAGGAAATGAAAAGGAGGGACTGGGCACCTCTTAGGTCCTTGATTCGGTCCAGATAGTACCTCAGGGCCGCACCGGACACAGGGTCCTGTCTTCTTTGAACTGTCTATCCACAATGGTAGTCAAAGCAGGAATAGTCACCGGAGACACACTTTGAGAACCTTCTCTTGCTAGTTGGTTTTTGGCTATGAAGTCAGAAGAAGGGAACAAGGCAACCTTTTCCCATTGGCCTAGATTAGATACTTTGTTTGCGACCCAGGCATGGATTTCGCTGCGACGCTTGCCGGAGGCCAAAGCTAGCAAGAAAGCAGTTTTGAGAGTGAGATGTTTGAGGTCTGTGTCTTTCATAGGCTCAAAGGGTGCTTTTGTGAGCTCATTGAGAACAACAGAAAGGTTCCACTTGGGGAGATTTCTAGAGCTTTTGGGGCGATCCCTGTGGAAACTGGAGAGCAACCTATGAAGGTCCTCATTATGACCAATATGTTGGCCCGATGGGCCCAAGGTGTCAACAATGGCAGTCCTGTAACCATCAATGGTGGAGGGGCGCCTGTTTAGATCTTGGTACAGATACATGAAGAAATCTGAGATTTGTTTCACAGATGGAGTGGAGAAATCCACCGAATTTTCTCTGCACCATTTTTAAAATAGGGCCCACTTTGATTTGTAGATGGTCCTTGTTGATGACCACTGAGGTGCAGCAATTCTCTCTGCCACTTCCACAGAGAAGCCTTGTTCTTGTTGTCCACTCCTAGACACCAGGCGTGGAGGTTGAGGTGCTGCGGGTTGCTGTGGAACACATAGTTGTGGGACTGCTTGAGGAGTGTTGTCGACACCGGGAGCTGCAGTGGGATCTCTGTTGAGAGCTGCACTAGGTCCCAAAACCAGGGCATCCCTGGCCAGCCTGGGGCTATTAGTATGATCAGACAATTGCATTGCCTGATTTTTTGGATCACCCTGTGAAGGAGAGCCATTGCTGGGTAAGCATAGGCAGTGAGACCCGTCCAGTTTATGTTTAGAGCATCTATGTCCCAGGCCTTTGGGTCTGGGATAGGAGACACGTAGAGTGGAAGCTTGTGGTTCAGATAAGTGGCGAATAGGTCCACGTGGGGAGTGAACCACCTTTGGCAGATCTGTTTGAATACCTGTGGATGTAGTGACCATTCGGTGGACTGTACCTGATTCGACCTGGAAAGTAGGTCGGCAATCACATTCAGGCACCCTGGAATGTGCCTGGTTTTCAATGTTATGTGAAAGTGATGGTACCAGGTCATGATTCTCCACAGGAGTGCGCATATCTCCACTGAGTGTGTTCCTCCTTGTTTGTTAATGTAAGCTACCACAGTTGAGTTGTCCATCGCAACTAGCACTGTTTGGTCCTGACACTGGTCCTTGAAGTGTCTCAGGGCTAGAGAGACAGCTTTCAATTCTAAGACATTTATGTGAAGCCCTTTTCCTGGGGTGACCACAGACCTCTGGTAGAAATTGTTCTAAGTGAGTGCGCCAACCTTCGTTTGAGGCGTCTGTAAAGAGTTGGATACTGTGGTCTTTGGGATGAAGGTCTGAGCCTTTCATCACGTTTGCAGGATTCTGCCACCAATCCAGGTGTGCAGAGATGCAGAGTTTGACTTGAGGTGTAGGATAAAATCCTGGTTTGAGCCATCTCTCCTGAGTGGGTTTTACAACGGCTGAATCCAGGTGGTACTCGTAACCCACAAACGAAAAACACCTGAGAAGGATTCAGTTCTGATTTTTTTTTTTGATTGATGATCCATCCCAAGGACTGGGTTAAATCTACCACTGCCTGAGTGTTCACTAGGGCTTCCTCCTGTGACTGAGACCTAATCAGCCAGTCGTTCAGGTATTGGTGGAGTCTGAGACCTCTGCTGAGGGCCATGAGCTTCACCTCCTTTACGATCATGGTAAAGACCTGGGGGGCTTTGGCCAGTCCGAAAGGTAGGGAGGTGAACTGTAACACCTGAGACCTGTGGCAAAATCTTAGGTATTTCCTTGAGTGAGGATGGATGGGGATGTGAAGGTAGGCGTCCGATAGATCTATCGACGATACCCATTCCCCTATCTTTCTATCTTGAACTCTTCTACACGTAGAAAAGTGTTGAGCCTGCTTAAGTCTATAACTGGCCTCCACCTTTGGTGAGGCTTGGGTACTAGAAACAGGCGACTGTAAAACCCGAGAGATTTTACATTTTCCACCCTTTCGATAACGTTCTTTGACAGTAGACACTGGATGCAATGGGCCAAGGCTTGGTCCTTGGGAGGGCCTTGTATTCTGATATTATCAGAGGAAATCTGACCAAGTTGGGCTTGAGAGGAATGGCAGTACATAGCCATTTGTGATAAGGTTTAATACGTTGGATGAACAATAGTTTGTTTGCCAGTCTCTGCTGAAGGAACGGGGGCGACCTCCTACTGGTGGACTGCTTGAGGCTTTAAAGGAGTCATTGGGAAGATGGATCCACACCCTCTTCCCCTGTGTGGGGTCGAAAAACGACCCTTGGAGCCTCTGAAGTTCTGTTTTCCCCTGTTGGAAGAAAACAACTGGTTACTGCTTGTGAGGAATTGATCCCCAAAGGGCTTATTCTGGTAGGGTCCGAAACCCTGAGAATCTTTGAGGTGCCTTTTTTAAGAAGGAAGTCTTTGCCTTCCTTCACCAAGTGTGATTTAAACAAGGAAGACGGCCAGAAGGACGCATTCCTGAGTTCTTGAAGGGCTTATTCTGGTAGGGTCCGAAACCCTGAGAATCGTTTGAGGTGCCTTTTTAAAGAAGGAAGTCCTCGTCATCCTTCACTAACTGGGATTTAAACAAGGAAGACGGCCAGAAGGACGCATTCCTGAGTTCTTGGCACCTGGTTTCTCCTAAGTGAGGTTGTATTAGGGTTTCGGCTTCACACCTAAGCAAGCCAGGATTGCCCATTGAGTATAATTTTCTCTGGAGAATATGGGACAAGGATTTGCTAAGGCAAGTCAAGGACCTGTGTTGGATCAGGATGGTCTTATTCCACAGATCCCGATACTCACAGGCTTCCTCATATCCACGTTTAGCTACTTTATCAGGGTCAGCACCTTTCCTGATCTGAGACTTGACCTGTTTGAAAATGTGTTTCAGGCTATATTGACACTTCTCCAAAGTGACATTACAGGAAGGGGAAGTCTTGGCAAAGGTAGTAGCGAAATTGAGAGTGGAAATATTCTGTCTTGCCTGATGTTCCAATTCTTTAAGAATTGGCAGAGGAACCTTGCCCATAGGGGCCCCAGATGGCTTAGGAGAAATACAAATCTTGGCAAAGTCTGTATTGAGCTCTTGTATTTTGTCCTCATAACAAGGCTGGCCTACCTGGTACCACTTGACAGTGGAAGGAGGTGGTTCGGTGTACTTGCCCTCAGGTAGATTTGCTGCTTGGAAGTCCTGATCAAATTATTAAGGCATACTTAATGATTGAATTGAGAGGCAATAAGGAGGAAGGACCTCTTGGTCTAAGTTCTTGCCTGCCTTACTCATCATCAAGGCCATGACCGCAGATGAAGATCTAGGTAAGGATTCCCTAGGTTTAGGCAACTTAAGGATGCGTCGAAACGTATCACCTCCTCAGAATATTGGAATGGGATGTCAGACAATGCTACTTCCCTATAATAACGAGGGTAGGGGTTATGTTAGGGTTTCCTTCACCAACTGTGAATTAGTGGTCCTGATAAGGGTATGACTTCCTGGAGGGCTTAGGGAACCTATGCAAATGTTCAAGGGACTGATCCTCCTCTGAAGATGAGGGTACGAATCTGGCCCTTGACTTGTGTTTGGCTTATCAGAGTGCTTTGGGCCTACTAGGGGCTGATTGAGGGTTATTAGAATAGTCCAAGTAGTGGTCCAAGGGAGCTCGGATCTACAGCATATTGTCTAGAAGAGTGTGAATATTGTTTTGGACTGGTTGAGGCAACCTTCGAGGGATCCTCGGCCGAACTTGACCCAAGTCGTCTACGAGGCGACTAGGATACGAGTCGAGGCGGAAATCTGGGGCAAACTCCACCTCCATTGACTCGATAGCACTACTGGATCTCGAGGGTTTGTCCAGATCTTGGAGGGTGCGTTCGTTTTATGAGCAGAAGAAGAGGTCTGATCCACCTCCCTTTGCTTTTGTAAAGATTCCTGAAAATCTTCACGAAAATTATAGAACGCCTCCAACATACTGGCCTGCAAAAAACATCCATTTTGATCCATTTGTATGTCAACACGTGAAGACAAAGATTTCTCAAGATTAGTTTGTGACACACGGATCGTCGCCCTTACCTGCCTCTCTGCAGGTAGGACAGAAAATATGATTGCATTTACTGTGCGAGGCTTGTCTTTAAATGCTTTAACGCAATAAAACAAATGCGAGTAGTCCTCGAGTGAATTACTCGCAGAAGAAAAGCCAGGCGAGGCGAGTTAACAAAACTTAAAATTTGAAAATTTTAATTACTTAAATGTAGCTTTTATAAGCTACAAGCTTACCATGTGGGACTTAATGCTGTTCTCGGGTTGCCACACCCAGGCCAACGTCTTAGAAAAAAAGACAGATCTTGTTAGCACCGGATATACTGGTAGTTGTCATCACGTGATAACTTCTGACCAATCGTCCTACTTTCTCGTTGAAATTTTCTAAAACCTACCCCTCAGCTGTAAACAGCGGGGAGGCAGGGTGGGACTCTTCTAAGTCCCACATGGTAAGCTTGTAGCTTATAAAAGCTACATTTAAGTAATTAAAATTTTCAATTTTATTACACTACAATAGCTTACCATGTGGGACTTAATGCTGAATTCAACCACCCGGTGGCGGGATTACAGCTGAGACTGGAAGATATGACATTTTTTTTTCTAAGATTGAATTAATATATGTAGAATAGGGTTAGAAATACAAGTCTGAGTCCCATTTACAGTGCCCTGATCCCGAAGACCGGGCCTGTAACGAGCCAAAAACCTAAATAGAATGAGGGACAGTGCTAAAACTGTCTAGATGTTTGATTGTAGGACGGAAGTGCAGTGGTGCTCACTTCGAGGTCTAAGGGTCCCTGAGGGCCCATCACGAGTGACTGACCAGCCCAATGGTTGGACATCTCATAAATTTTTTGCCACCTGAATATGAGATTAATGACAACTTAATAAGTCCTTAATACAAATTACTTGATAACTAAAAAACAAAATGACCTTACCCGTAACATCTTGACGGTAAAGGAATACCTAGATCCTGGGACAGACTCCTGAAGACTTGGTTGTAGCAGATGTGTCCCCCCCCCCTTTTTCTTTCCGAGGACAACTGGTCTGAGGGGAAGGATCTAGGACTTGTTGTGCCACCACTACGGGTCCCAGATACATATTGTTGTCGGTGTCTGACCAAGTAAGGTCTTTTAGGTAAAAATTTGTAAATGTGTTGTGAGCTTTCCAGTGACAGGCTTGCATGATTTGGTCCACCGATACCCCACCGTAAAAGGCCTTAGAGACCGCGAAGGCCCGGATGTCATGCGCCTTAACTTGGACCAAGTCCAAGGCTTGTTGATCTGCTTGTTTGTAACAAAGTAGGATGGTTTGTTTTAACTAGGAAGAGAGTGTAGCGGGTCTGATGTCTGAGGTATGTCCTTTCTTAAAGGAGATGAAAAGGAGGGAACGAGACCCTTACAGGTCTTTGGTTTGGTCCAGATAATACCTCAGGGCCCGCACCAGACACAGGGTCCTGTCTTCTTTAAATTGTCTATCTACAATGGTAGTTAAAGCAGGAATAGTCACTGGAGACACACTTTGAGAACCTTCTCTTGCTAGTTGGTTTTTGGCTATGAAATCAGAAGAAGGGAACAAGGCGACCTTTTCCCATTGGCCTAGATTAGATACTTTGTTTGCGACCCAGGCATGGATTTCGCTGCGGCGTTTGCCGGAGGCCAAAGCTAGCAAGAAAGCAGTTTTGAGAGTAAGATGTTTGAGGTCTGTGTCTTTCATGGGCTCAAATGGTGCTTTGGTGAGCTCGTTGAGGACAACAGAAAGGTTCCACTTAGGTAAATTTCTGGAACTTTTTGGACGATCCCTGTGAAAACTGGAGAGTAACCTATGAAGGTCTGCATTATGTGCAATATGGTGGGCCGTTGGGCCCAAAGTGTCAACGATTGCAGTCCTGTAACCATCAATGGTCGAGGGGCGCCTGTTTAGGTCTGGGTACAGGTACATGAAAAAATCTGAGATTTGTTTCACAGATGGAGTGGAGAAATCCACCGAATTTTCTCTGCACCATTTTTCAAATAGGGCCCACTTTGACTTGTAGATGGTCCTTGTTGATGACCGCTGAGGAGCTGCCACCTCCACAGAGAAGCCTTGTTCTTGGAGTTGTCCACTCCTAGACACCAGGCGTGGAGGTTCAGCTGTTGTGGGTTGTTGTGGAACACATACTTGTAGGACTGTTTGAGTAGGGTCGTTGACACTGGGAGTTGTAGTGGGATCTCTGTTGAGAGCTGCACAAGGTCCCAAAACCAGGGCATCCCTGGCCAGCCTGGGGCTATCACAATAATCAGGCAATGACATTGCTTGATCTTTTGGATCACCTTGTGAAGGAGAGCCGTAGGAGGGTAAGCATAGGCCGTGAGGTTGGTCCAGTTTATGTTTAGAGCATCTATGTCCCAAGCCTTTGGGTCTGGGACAGGAGATACGTACAGTGGAAGTTTGTGGTTCAGGTGAGTGGCAAATAAGTCTACATGAGGTGTGAACCACTTCTGGCAGATCTATTTGAACACCTGCGGGTGCAGAGACCATTCTGTTGACTGCACTTGGTTTGACCTGGACAGGAGGTCGGATATCACATTCAGGCACCCTGGAATGTGCCTGGCTTTCAAAGTTATGTGGTAGTGATGGCACCAGGTCATGATCTTCCACAGGAGAGCACACATTTCTGCTGAGTGAGTTCCTCCTTGTTTGTTGATGTAGGCTACCACTGTTGAGTTGTCCGTCGCAACTAACACTGTTTGGTTCTGGCACTGGTCCATGAAGTCTCGAAGAGCCAGGGAGACCGCCTTCAATTCTAGGACATTTATGTGTAGCCTTTTTTCCCGATCTGACCACAGACCCTTTGTAGAATTTTGGTCTAAGTGAGCGCTCCAACCTTTGTTTGAGGCGTCGGTAAAGAGTTGGATACTGTGGTCTTTGGGATGAAGGCCTGCACCTTTCATCACGTTCGAGGGATTTTGCCACCAATCTAGGTGGGCTGCAATGGCTTCTGTCCAAGGAAGGAGGTTGTCCAGCGACTGAGGATATCTCCAGTGCTCCTTAAGATGAAACTAAAAGGGCCTCATGTGAAGGCGTCCCTCCAGGACCATTTTCTCCGTTGAGGCTAGCAACCCAATTAGCGACATCAAACATCTTGCAGTCAAAACACGTTTTGAATTGAGGTGTAGGAGCAAATCCTGGAGTTTGAGCCATCTCTCTTGAGTGGGTTTTACAAGGGCTGAATCTAGATGGAACTCGTAGCCCACGAACGAAAACACCTGAGTAGGTTTCAGTTCTGATTTTTCCTGATTTATTATCCACCCCAAGGACTGGGTTAGGTCTACCACCACCTGAGTGTTTACTTGGGCTTCCTCCTGAGACTGGGACCTGATCAGCCAGTCGTCCAGGTATTGGTGAATTCTGAGTCCTCTTGAGAGGGCCACTAGTTTCACTTCCTTTACAATCATTGTAAAGACCTGGGGGGCTGTGGCTAGTCCGAATGGGAGGGAGGTGAACCGGAACACCTGAGCCTTGTAGCAAAACCTTAGGTATTTCCTTGAGTTTGGGTGGATGGGGATGTGCAGGTAAGCGTCCGACAGATCTATCGATGATACCCACTCCCCAGGAATCAGGGAGGTCCTGATGGACTCAGGAGTTTCCATTTTGAACTTTTCTACGTGTAGAAAAGTGTTGAGCCTGCTTAAGTGTATGACTGGCCTCCACCTTTGGTGAGGCTTGGGTACTAGGAACAGGCGACTGTAAAACCCGAGAGATTTTACATTTTCCACCCTTTCGATTGCGTTCTTTGACAGGAGAGACTGGATACAAGTGGCCAAGGCTTGGTCTTTTTGCTGGGCCTTGTACTCTGACAGAATCAGAGGAAATCTGACCAAATGGCAGTACGTAGCCATTGGTGATAATGTTTAACACATTTTGAGAACATTTGTTTGTTAGCCAGTCTCTCCTGAAAGAACGGAGGCGAAGTCTGTATTCAACTCCTGAATTTTGTCCTGAAAACAGGGCTGTCCCACCCTGTACCACTTAGAAGTGGAAGGAGGAGGCTTGACATATTTACCCTCAGATAAATTAGCAGCCTTAAAGTCATGTTGAAATTTATCAAAGGCGTCCTTGATAACTGAGCTAAGGGGTAGAATAGAGGAAGGACCTCTAGGTCTGAGCTCTTGACGGCCTTTTTCATCATCCAGACCCAACACTGAATTTGACAAAGGTCAAAGTTGGGGTTTTACGTCCCGTTCAACAGCCAGGGTCATATTGGGACAGGTCCTCAGAATTGCCACTTGTGGGACTCGAACCCACAGAGGTGACAGCCTATGATTAGATGCCAAACTTGCTAACTACTAGGCCACTGAGGACCTCAACACTGAATTTGAAGACCTAGGCATAGACTCCCTGGGGTCAGGGAGTGAAAGAATACGCCTGAAAGACTTCTTCAGCGTATTGTGAGGGCATGTCAGACAGAGCTACTTCCCTATAATAAGGGGGGTCTGGATCATGTTGTGGAAGGTCTTGATCAGAAACAGCCCCTGAGGGCTGAGCCCTAGAGGCCTTAAAAGACCTGTGTCTGGCTGCAGGGGACTGATCCTCCCCTGAAGAAGATGACACATATCTGGACCTTGACTTGTGTTTACTCTTATCACAGTGCTTTTTAGGTCCGGTAGAAGGGTTGGTCCGAGGCAGATCCCAGATCAACTTGCTGCCTACTACGAGAGTGGCTTTGCTTTTTGTGAGAGTACGAGACCTCTTTCGGTGGTGGTTCAGAGGGAGCAACGTACTGATCGGAGGTATCTTGGTTAAGTACTAGATGAGGAGGGAGTGCTGGACCCGTAGTCCACATCCATAGCCTCGGTATAAATATTAGTACTAGATCTCGGAGGGGGTAGGTCCAGATTTACAGCATTATTACTGGATGTACCAGGTTTGGAAGCAAGAAACGAGGTCTGAACCACCTCTGCTTTTTAGCAGTCAACTCCTCTCGAAGCGACTAAATGGATATTTAAGGAATCTCCCAGGGATTTTTCAATATTTGTTTGAATTTTTTGTTGTAAAGCTGTACCTGGGGGTGGGTGGGACAGACTTGGCTGGTGTTTTGAGAGAGAACTGAAGGCAAGTGGCTGAGGACGGGGGGGTGAGGTGAAAAGATTGTCAGCAGCACTCTCGAGGTCTGCATTTGAGCCAGTGAAGGAATCCCCATCGCCTTCGCCCAAAAGATGGAGTTCATTATCTTTGGAACTAGATTCGCCTTTTGTTTTTTAAGGTAACGTTTCCTGTTTTGAATTTTCTTCATCTATTCATCTGTGAAAGATGTACAGATATGACAGGGAGTTTCGAAGGTGACACAGGGGTCATCACCCTTGCCAGCCTCCCTACAGGTAGGGCAATAGTTGTGTAGGTCGAAACTATAACAAAAGTGGCGGCATTTCCGAGTTCTCAGTTTGTCTTTATTCGTTTGGTGGAGAGACATTTTAAACGCAATAAAAGACGTACAATATAATTGCCTGTACCGAGGAAAACTCAAAACACGCGAAAGCAAGAAAAATACTTATCCTGTGAAAATAAGAATTTTACAGAATGATCTATGTTATATAATAAAAGAAATATCCAAAAGGGAACCTCTAACAATAAGTAAAGTCTGAGAAATAAATGAAAATGCCTGTATATTTACAAACTGCTACCAGTCAATCGTGGCCAACGAGAAAGTAGGATGATTGGTCAGAAGTTATCACGTGACAACAACTACCAGTATATCCGGTGCAAACAAGAACTGTCTTTTTTTCTAAGATGTTGGCCCGGGTGTGGCAACCCGAGAACAACATTAAGTCCCACATGGTAAGCTATTGTAGCGTAATAAAAAAGGACAATTTACAAAAGCGGAAGTGCTGAAAATTGGCCAGAATGTGCTTTATACAATAATAAATGAAATACATAAAAATAGCATCAGAGATGCCCGTACCCCACAGCCTAGGGAAATATTTTCAACACCATGAGATATAGAAGTACTGTACCAGTACAAACTTCAGGATACTTTCAGAGCACTGTCAGTTATATAAAGGTCCAAACAATCTTTAAATGGAGAAATAATGTTTAAAAGAAAGATAATGCGTATAATTTATTTATTTATTTGGGTTTTACGTCACTTTCAACACTGTACAGGTCATATCACGACGGGTAGTTGGAAGGGAAGAGGAAACCAGTACATAGAGTTCGCTAGGGTTCTGTACTGTAAACTGCCGACCAACAGCAAGCAACTACGAGCTTTCCCACTTGAGGCCGTGACGGGGATCGAACCCCAGGCCTCAGAGGTGGGAGGCGAGAGTGTTACCACTCTGCCACCGTGGCCCCTGATAATGCGTATAAAGATGAAGTATTAAAACAAGATAATTCAATAACAAAATGACAGCATTAATCAGTAAACTAAAATTAAACACTCTTTATCTACATCTGCATGGCCGAATTATGGTTTAGATGGTTTGAATATTACCATGCATACAGAAGTGGTAATACATTTAATGAATGCTTATTGTGGTGTTGGAACAAAATCTGTGGCTCACTTGATGAAATTCTATCTCTTACAATGGGAAGTTATGAAAGTAAAATTCTTAATAAATTCTAATATGACTTTTGCTTAATCTGCATCAAAAGACAGACCCAAAGGTCCATGAAGATTTTAAAGGTCAAGGTCACTACAACAAGGTAAAAGGTCAAATTAAGGTCACACCATGATAATACACACCTATAGCCCCTAACCAATGTCCCTACCAAGTATCAACTTCCTACACCTTACGGTTTCCGAGATATAGCCCTGACAAGATTTTATAGGTCAAGGTCACTATGGCAAGGTCAAAGGTCAAATCAAGGTCACACCATGATGCTGCACACCTACACCCTCTAACCAATGTCTCTACCAAATATCAACTTCCTACACCTTACAGTTTCCGAGATATAGCCCGGACAAGATTTTATAGGTCAAGGTCAAAGGTCAAATCAAGGTCACACCATGACGTTGCATACCTACACCCCCTAACCAATGTCCCTACCAAATATCAACTTCCCACACCTTACAGTTTCCGAGATATAGCCCGGACAACATTTTATAGGTCAAGGTCACTATGGCAAGGTCAAATCAAGGTCAGACTATGACGTTGCACAAGTACACCCCCTAACCAATGTCCCTACCAAGTATCAACTTCCTACACCTTACAGTTTCCGAGATATAGCCCGGACAAGATTTTCAAACTCAAGGTCACTACGGCAAGGTCAAATCAAGGTCAGACCATGACGTTGCACACCTACACCCCCTAACCAATGTCCTTACCAAGTATCAACTTCCTACACCTTACGGTTTCTGAGATACAGCCCGGACAAACTATTTCCCCCCGCCCGCCCACCCACCCATTCGGACACCATGGGTGAAAACAATACCCCGACAGCCCTTAAGGGCTGTGGGGTAAAAACTGACGTATAAGAATAATACTGCAATGAGATATAGATAGAAAACTGCAGTAAATACTTCCCAAAGATTGTAATGATGGCGGCGACCAACGAGAAAAGTTGTAACATAAGGGGCAGATCACGTGACGACAACCTGAGGCTACGGCCAAGAATAAATGTCTTTTTTTCTTAGACGTTGGTCGTAGTTCCTCGCGGCAACCAGTAAAGCATTCAGTCCCACATGGTAAGCTATTGTAGCGCAATAAAAACAAGTTTTTATGCTTCTTTTATGGTATCATTGTAATTCATATTACTACTAAGCAGGGGACCACTAGAAACCCATATTCCAAGAGTTTTGAAGCCATTATTTTGGATGTTCAAAGATTTTATTTCCTTGGGGAAATCCCAATTTTTCTGTTTAGCTTAGTCCAATATAATATTTTCAGTTTTATCTAAGTTAACCTTTGAACCTGAACATGTTTCAGATTTTTGGAATAAGTTAATAGCTCTTTGAAAAGACTGAATATCATTTAAAAACAACATGGTGTCATCAGCCAGCTGGCAAATCTTAAATGTTTGGTCCAAAACTTGAATACCTTTCAATCTAATCTTTTATTAATTGCTAAAATTTCTGCTATCAATATAAATAATAATGCTGAAATTGGACAACTGTGTCTGATTCCCAGACTTACAGAAAAATAGTTTCACAAAAAATCCATTATTTGACACACAGGAAAAAATGTCTGTGTATGACAACTTAATTCAGATAATAAAATTGTCCCCAAAAATTGAAAGATTTTAATGTCTTGAATTAAAAGGGACATTCTACAGTATCAAAAGCTTTTTAAAAGTCAATGAGAGTTTTACCATAAACATCAAATTATTAATGTTCTCTGTATTCTGCAAAAGTGGCCTAGTTAGTACCGTTTTTTCTTGTATTCTACAAGTAATCTATTTATTCCTGAATTATAACTAGATTGGGCCAACTCGGCGCCAACATATCCCCAGACAGGTCATCACTCACGCCACAGGTTTTGATCGGGAATTTTTTAAAACATAATTACCCATTATTATATGAACTTCAGCACATCAATCTACTCTGTTTATATCTTCCAAGGAAGATGGTGTATCCCCAGACGCCGAATACATAACTCAAATTCTATTTTCAATCTTCCTGCAATGATAACTCTAAACCTATTTTCAAAGTATTTAAATGATTGATGATTGAATGTCCATTCTAAAATAATAATCCCAAAAGAGCATATCTGTTTCTATATTTGTTGACAAATAAAATATTATTTTTAACTCAACTCATCATACTTTTCAATCTTCCTTCAAAGTATTTAAATGATTGATGATTCAATGTCCATTCTAAAATTCATAATCCCAAAAGCGCATATCTGTTTCTATATTTGTTCACAAATAAAATATTATTTAAAAAAAAATTATTTATATTATTATTTTATTATATTATTTTTAGAATTTGCAAATTGTTTTCAGTTATTCATTTCCTCTATACCTATATATGTGGTCCATATATATGCAACCTAAATATGTGACACAATCTCAGTTCTGACTCCCCTTTGTGTTATATGTAATGAAGCCCACCACCTCCCACCCCCACCCCTCCCCTTCTCCACACCTCTCTCACTATTACACAAGATCTGCAACCCCATTGAGTTCTTTGTTTCTCATCTGATATCATTAAATACCTTTGTTTATTTAGTGTCACTCAATATAGCTGGAGGTCCCAGAGGTGGGTGGGGGGAATCCGGGTGGGGGATGCATAAATGGTAAACAAACAATCTATATAAAAGGGGTACTCAAATACAAAAAGAATTGAGAATTTTAAGTATGTGATTATCAACTGAAATGAGTTCATAACTGTAGGAGCTGTGTCAAAATTAACTGAGGCAAGTTGAATAAAACTGGGCTAGTTGAGGGTTAAAAATCCCCTACTTTTACTACATAAGGATATAATTTCATTAATATTGGGACTTAAAGCTCACTTAAAGTGTCCATTTTGTCTACTTGAATATGTTTAACCAGTTTCATTTTAAAAAGTTAAAAACTCAGCAAGCAGAGGTATAACACACAAAAATAAGTTCTTAAAAGACTAAGATAGCCATAACATTATTAATATTCAAAATTTAAATAGACAGGCATTTCCTTTTAAAAATTCAAAGATTTCAGCTCTATAACCCACATAGTTTGACAGTTACTGGGCTTTAAAGTGGCATAATGTCCATAAATTGGGTTTCTGTGGGCATTTTACAATTGTTAAAGAGACCTTAGCAATTAAACAACAGATCTGAAACTTTTTGGGGGACATACATAACAAACAAAAATTATATATAATACAGTTTAAGACTTGTCACACTAAGCATTTCCAAATAACAGGGCAAAATACGGAAAAAATGTCCAAAAAGGCACTTGGGCGAGTGTCTATGGCCCTCATACACAGGTTAAATGTCTACTAAAAACCTTGATTTTCGGCATATGTAAAAAGGACATAATAATGCATTCCCAGATGGGATTTCAGCTCCATCAATCACATAGTTTAACAGTCACAGGGCTTAAAGGTGGTTAAAAAGTCCAAATATTGGGTCTCTGTGGGCCTTTTAGAGATCTCGATGTGGCTTTCAAATTAAAGCTTCAGACTTAAAATTTGTTACATACTAAGATTACACATAGAATATGTATCTAATAAAGTTTGAAACTTCTCAGACTTACCATTTCCAAGTTACAGAGCAAAATATGTGAAAAATGTCTTAAAAGGGTCACTCAGGTGGGTGTTTAAGGTCCTCATACACAGGTTAAATGTCTACTTGAAGCCTTGATTTTTGGCACATGTAAAAAGAACATAATAATGTATTCCCAGATGAGATTTCAGCTCTATCAGTCACATAGTTTAACAGTCACAGGCCTTAAAATTGGCAAAAAGTCCAAATACTGGGTCTTTATGGGGCCTTCTAGAGACCTAAATGTGGCCTTCAAATTAAACCCTCAGACTTAAAATTTGTCACATACTAAGATTACACATAGAATATGCATCTAATACAGTTTGAAACTTCTTAGACTTACCATTTCCAAGTTACAGGGCAAAATATGTGAAAAATGTCTAAAAATGGTCACTCGGGTGGGGATTTATGGTCCTCATACACAGGTTAAATGTCTTCTTAAAGCCTTAATTTTTGGCACATATATAAATAACATACTAATATCTTCCCAGATAGGATTTGAGCTCTATCAGTCACATAGTTTGACAGTCACAGGGCTTAAAAGTAGCAAAAAGTCCAAATATTGGGTCTTTGGGAGCCTTTTAGAGACCTCAATTTGACCTTCAAAATTAAAGCTTCAGACTTAAAATCTGTTACATACTAAGATTACACACAGAATATATATCTAATACAGTTTGAAACTTCTCAGACTTACCATTTCCAAGTTACAGGGAAAAAGATGTGAAAAATGTCTTATAAGGGTCACTCGGGTGGGTGTTTATGGTCCTGATACACAGGTTAACTGTCTATTAAAGGCCTAAATGTTGGGGCACATATAAGAAAACACATAGATATATTCCCAGATGATATTTAACTTAGATGAGAGACATAGTTTGAAAGCTACAGTGCTTGAAAGTGGCAAAAAGTGCATAAATTGGGTCTCTGTGGGCACTTTTGAGACCTTAAGTCGACCCCTTTGGGTAAACCTACAGCCCTAAAATTTTCTACAGACAAGGATTACATATCAAAGTTATACCTAGCGCAGTTTGAGACTCATCAGAATTACCACTTCCAAATTATAGGGCAAAATATGTGAAAAGTATAGCAAAAAATCCCCAAGTGGGGGTATTTATGGGCCTCAAACACAATTTTCTCCTCAACTTAAAGTCGTGATTTTCGGCACATGTACTAAGAACATATTAATGTGTTGTCAGGTAAAATTTCAGCCAGCTGAGCATCATAGTTTGTGACCTACAGGGCTCTAAGTGGCCAAAAGTCCAATTTCTGACCTTAAGGTGGCCATAAGTTCTTTTTTACTGGGAGTTTAAGGTCACCTTAAAATAGGGATCTTCCTTTGGGCACCCTTAACATGTGTACCAAGTTTGAAAAAAAAATATTAATTTGTTTTTGAGTTATCGCGTCCACAAGGAAATTTCTACGGCGGCGGCGGCGCGACGGACCTGAATCCAATATATCCCCGACTTTCGTCTGGGGATATAATTATAATATGACTTTTATAGCGATTAATATTCATCAAAGACAGACTCTAAGGCACAACAACCAAGAAACAAGACCGGAAAATCATAATCCAGAGACACAGAAGGGGGTCCACTCCACAGTGACAATCAGAAAATACAAAAGAACCTAAGATGGGCAGGCTTTTGTGAAGAGATAAGCTTTCAGTTTCTTGTGAAAACATAGAAGAGATGTAGCAGAGCAGATGTCATTAGACAACTCATTCCATACCTTATGAACATCATAAGCAAAACTAAAACCAAATTGCTTAGATGACTTATGAATGGATGAAATAAACTGTGGCACCTCAAGAACTTCACCCTCCATCCGGCTACTCCTACCTAGTATTGTAAAAGCTTTTCCTGAGATTCAAAAAACCTCTGAAATAATTAGGATAACCACTCTGAAGGAACATATAGACTATTGTAGCTGTTTTAAACACGGACAGTTGTTGAACCGGCAACCAATGATTGTAGCCGTTTTGAACACTTACTGTTGTCGAACAGGCAACCAATGCAAACACTTAAACACTGGAATTATATGTGAATATCTGGTTGGGTCTCTGAAAACACTGGATTGCTATATGGATAGAGGTTTTTGAAACTGCTATATCCAACTATGGATTTATTTTCCTGTGTGTCATGTGGATATTAACTCCTTGTTATAAACATTTGGTCATGAACTCGAATTGGACTGAACTGTATTTGGTGTCTGGATATCCTGGATAGTGGATTGTTGCTGATCAACGGATATTGTTAACATCGGGAGTGAAAGGCAGAGTTCTGTAGACAGATTGAACCTTGGCATACAGTTTTTAGCAGGTGAACACCAAGTGGATTACTGGATAGATTACTGGACAGTGGATAAACTGCTTTTTGACTGTAAGCTAGGCTGACAAGATTATGGTCAGGTCAGATTGGTTTTATTTGTCATACGGCAATATTTTCTGAAACAGATGATGGGGCATGGAGATGCAGAAAAAGAACAGTATTTTATTGTGTCCTGTCTTTATATTCTGGAAATATAATCCAAACCATGATATTACAATAGAGAGGCCAAAGTTTGGATTTTACACCCATTTCAACTGCTAAAGTTGTATGAAGACAGACCCTCAGTGAATTCTACATGTCACTGTAAACTGGATTTGAATTCATAACAATACAAGCAAGAAACAAATGAATAAATGCCAAAAGCCGAGCCACTGAGGCCTTTACATGAGCTTACAGCAAATCCAGATGAATATACATATCACGTTTTGTTAGTGATATTTAACATTTTTTGAGGATTCTGCAAAAATGCATTAAAACAAGATATTGAATACTAAAAGTTTATACATTTGTTAAAAAACATCAATCAATCCAAAGCATTCATATTAATACACACAAGTACAAGCAAAAACATGAAACTTGTACTTAAATTTACGGAGCCTTTTAGAAAATAAAAAGAAAACACAACCAAAATAATATTTAACAAAATGGATGCACCATTAAATATCTTTCTTCTTTTATTTTTAGAGTATACAAAAAAAAACTCTTATTGAGCAGTAATAGTATGACAGACAATACATGAAACACAGTTTGCTATGACATATGTATGCACATAAAAGGTCTAATTTGGTATGGTCTCAGTAAATTTTTCCTGAGATTAGTAAGATGCATGTTGATGAAGATATATGTTGATGTATTGTAACGGTTACAGGAAGAAAGATGAATTTCAACGCCAACATACCCTATCTGTAAATTTTTCCTTGAAAAATGAAAAAAAAAAAAAATTTTAAAGATGGAAAAGATTAACACCAAAATCATATTTGGGAAAAAGTAATTATAATCAATTTAATAATCTTTAAATACACAATGCAGCTTTGGTACAAGAAAAATTATACTTTAGAATATTGCAGTACAATAATCATAAAAAAACAGAAGATTTTATTATAAAAATAACAAAAATCTAAAATATAAAACAAGAAAATACAGGCCTCAGCTACCAGCTAAACATTTGTTCATAATAAAACAACTGGTTAACATTAAACAAAATTTCAGGATCTTTGCTTTCCAAAAAACAACAAAAAATTAATTTTACATTCATCATTCATCTCATTTCCAAAACATGTCTCAACTGATTCTAAATTGGTGTATTATATCATTTTAAAAATAACAACGACAATACTGTTAAAGCATTTCATGCTGAAATGGCAGACTTAAACAATTTGCAGTTTTATCAATAAAAAGTTTTCCAAATGAAGTGAGAATCAAAAGCAGTGTAATGAAGAAAAAGCTTAATCAATGAAAAATGGACGGCTTTCACTCAAGCATCACTAGAAAACAAAGTACAAAAATAGCATCAGAGATGCCCTTACCCCACAGCCTAGGGAAATATTTTCAACACCATGAGATACAGAAGTACTGTATCAGTACAAACTTCAGGATACTTTCAGAGCACTGTCAGTTATATAAAGGTCCAAACAATGTTTAAATGGAGAAATAATGTTTAAAAGAAAGATCATGCATATAAAGATGAAGTATTAAAACAAGATAATTCAATAACAAGATGACAGCATTAATCAGCAAACTAAAATTCAACCCTCTTTATCTACATCTGCAAGGCCCGAATTATGGTTTAGATGGTTTGAATATTACCATGCATACAGAAGTGGTAATACATTTAATGAATGCTTATGTGTGGTGTTGGAGCAAAATCTGTGGCTCACTTGATGAAATTCTATCTCTTACAATGGGAAGTTATGAAAGTAAAATTCTTAATAAATTCTAATATGACTTTGATAGTGCTTAATCTGCATCAAAAGAGAGACCCAAAGGTGCAACAAGATTTTATAGGTCAAGGTCACTACGACAAGGTCAAAGGTCAAATTAAGGTGACACCATGATAATACACACCTATAGCCCCTAACCAATGTCCAAGATATAGCCCGGACAAGATTTTATAGGTCAAGGTCACTACGCTAAGGTCAAAGGTCAAATCAAGGTCAGATCATGACGTTGCACAACTACATCCCCTAACCAATGTCCCTACCAAGTATCAACTTCCTACACCTTACGGTTTCCGAGATATAGCCCGGAGAAGATTTTTGAACTCAAGGTCACTACGGCAAGGTCAAAGGTCAAATCCTGGTCAGACCATGACGTTGCACACCTACACATCTTAACCAATGTCCCTACCAAGTACCAACTTCCTACACCTTACGGTTTCCGAGATATAGCCTGGACAACATTTTATAGGTCAAGGTCACTACGGCAAGGTCAAAGGTCAAATTAAAGTCAGACCATGACATTGCACACCTACACCCCCTAACCAATATCCCTACCAAGTATCAACTTTCTACACCTTACGGTTTCTGAGATATAGCCCAGACAAGATTTTATAGGTCAAGGCCACTACGACAAGGTCAAAGGTCAAATCAAGGTCAGACCATGACACTGCATACCTACACATCCTAACCAATGTCCCTATCAAGTACCAACTTCCTACACCTTACGGTTTCCGAAATATAGCCCGGACAACATTTTATAGGTCAAGGTCACTACGGCAAGGTCAAAGGTCAAATCAAGGTCACACCATGACGTTGCACACCTACACCCCCTAACCAATGTCCGTGCCAAATATCAACTTCCTACACCTTACGGTTTCCAAGATATAGCCCGGACAAGATTTTATAGGTCAAGGTCACTACGGCAAGGTCAAAGGTCAAATCAAGGTCAGACCATGACGTTGCACAACTACACCCCCTAACCAATGTCCCTACCAAGTATCAACTTCCTACACCTTACGGTTTCCGAGATATAGCCCGGACAATATTTTCAAACTCAAGGTCACTACGGCAAGGTCAAAGGTCAAATCAAGGTCAGACCATGACGTTGCACACCTACACCCCCTAACCAATGTCCCTACCAAGTATCAACTTCCTACACCTTACGGTTTCTGAGATACAGCCCGGACAAACTATTTCCCGCCGCCCGCTCAACCGCCCGCCCGCTCCCCCGGACGCCCGCCCATCCGGACACCATGGGTGAAAACAATACCCCGACAGCCCTTAAGGGCTGTGGGGTAAAAATCAATAATTGAGATTTTACAATCAGAAGATGCAATAAGTGATTAAAACTGTTTGAATCAAAGTTGCATGAGAAATTGTTCTTGTGAATTAAAAACAATCAGGTTTAAAAACACCTATGTATAAATGTAACTCTTCTCTATGCCTCTTTGCAGTGCTAAATCCTGACAAAGAAAATAAAATTTGCGTCTCTTTATTATCATTCAACACAATAATGATTACAAACACTTTATAAAACTTAAAAGCAAATGACCCATAAAGGTAATCTATAAAATCTCCAAACTTACTCAAATTTACCTATAATTATTGAAAATGTAAGATATTTTTTGGGTTGTTAATTTCATAATTCTTTCTTTTGTTTGTGCATTTCTTAATTTTCTTATTCAAAGCATACAAAAGGAATGCTTTTCTTTTTCACAAAGTAGTATTTTAATGGTAAAGTTTAATACTGAATCAAACATTTCAATCTATCAACCAATGACTTGCATGCCACTTATATATAGCATTTGTCATGGAATGACAAACACTTACAGTAAAAATATTTTAAACACTTTGTAGATCTGTTATGTAAAAATGTGTGTACACACAATCCGATATCATCAGAATAATAATATTAATGTAAAACACATGGTTTCACCATTGTAACCATTGTTCTTATAAATTTTAGATTTTTTCCATTGTAAGTAATAGGTTTTATGTCCCCCAGTTTATTAATGATCAAGAAATTCCCATTTGCAAGGTCAACAGGAAACTGAAAATTTTTCCACATATTTTTGTTAAATCTATTTTTAATGTCTTGTTACCCCAACTTTTCATTGTTTTGCTCAATGTTCAATTCTTATGTTCATTAAACATCTAAAGTTTCCAGTGTTATTGATACTCTGTTATTATTTGAAATGTGTTGATTTAGAACTGTTTAGTCCTGGACTCTTTGGTATTTGATTTTCAACATGATAAGAAGAAACTTCAACCAACTTAACTTAATTTGTGTCTATTGTAAAGTCTACTAATGGTTAAAACCCTACAGAATTAAAGTTCTATGATATGGTAACTAGATTATCACTATAAGAAAAAAAATAACTGCATTCTAAAAATGGCCAGGAGAAAGAATTATCGCTATTGAATGTTTAGTTAACACTGACATTCTTCTGTAAAAAAGTTCATTGAAGACTTCAAAATGCCACTTCATTCTTTTTGAATCATGTAACGAGAATGGCCTCCCCAGCTTGTGTCCTTCACCTTGCACAATGTCAGCTCCACTCTACCTGTTTTCACCTGTAATAACACCCAATAATTAGACAGCATCAATACAGTTCCAGCAGCAATATGAATGAAGAAAGATTAAATACCCACAAAGATGAAATACTTCTGATTAACCAAAGTACAAACAAATAACCAGCCAGGTACAATTAAATGGGCAACAACACTTAGATTTGTGAAAATCTTCAACTTCAAATGTTACAAATACAGATCCCACGAGACGCTGTCAGATGTAAGAACTTTCATGTAGTTGAAGAATAGGGGAAAAGCTTACAGATTTTATTCATTCTGTGGATGAACAATTGTGTATGGATTTTGCCTGTAGAGCACTGACAAACTTAAAGACCAAAAAACATGGAAATTGGAACCAGATACTCTGAAGACCTAATCTGCTTTACATCCCATGGAATTAAACAGATCCTGAAAATTAGGTGAAAAGCCATCGGTGGGTTTAAACTGTAGAATACCCACAAATTTTAAGGATAAATAATCTTAACATTGTTCCCAACAGCCATTGCCAGATACTCCCAAAATAATTAGCTCTAGATCCTCTTGGGGTAAACATATCCTGAAAATATGGTGAAAATCTTCATATGTGTTTAAGCTGTGGAACACCCACAAACTTTAAGACACAAAAATCTTAAAAGTGTTGCTATGGCAACAGTTGTTATCAGATACCCACTAAAACCTAATCAGCTCTGGATCTTTTTGGGGTAAATACACCCTGAAAATTTAGTGAGAATCTGTTGATGGGTTTAGGCTGTGGAACACCCACAAGCTTTATGCCCGCCGTCGCCGTCTGGACGGCACAGGGGACAATTATAACCCCAGCCTTCAGGGCCCAGGGTTACAAAAGTTTAACTCAACCTATTTCAGCTTGAGAACTACTGGTCTTAACTTACTTCATGTTTGGATTTGTCAGGATTTATATCTTCTGGCATGGATTTTTTATAAAGGTAACTTGGTCCACCATCATTGATGTCAACTTCAACAGAAACACAGCTGAAATAATACAAATATTGCTATTATTAGACAGGTTTAGGAGAATAACTTTGTCACATCATGTTAGGTATAACCAAACTTGATTTTTAGAGAAACTTATTTATGTATTTGTAACATTTTGAAATTTGAAAATGTATATTAAAAACACAAAGAATTTTCTTTTTAGGATCTCTAAGCAGGACATTTCGTAATAGTGACAATAATTTTCCAAATTTTAACAATTAACTGCATTTAAGACAATCAAAAAGTGATATTCATTGTTAAAAAATTTAAAACATTCTAATTTCCATATATATAAAGCTGAATATACTCAGAAATTTCTTTAGTTCCTCCTTGGACTATGTAGCTACTAAATTCATATATATTCATATCAATTTTTCGGACTCCCTCCCTCCCTCCCTCCCTAGCCTTTTCAGAAAGAAGCTTAAAACCTACCTGTACAATGCATACCCACTTTAGTTTTAATTGTCCTGTTGTGCTCGACCTATTTTCTGTCCCTGGATACCAAAACTGGTTTCTTTTTTGGTTCTGTTGTGCCTTAGAGTCCTCTTTGTAAAAGGGAGATTAAGCGTTATAAAAATCCAATTAGAATTAGAACTAGAAAAATGTTTTTGCTGACAAAAACGAAGCGGCCCTGATGAAAAAGTGCGAAGTAAGCTGTAAAACATGTCAAGATATGCATCACAAGGAATAGAAAATTGCAAATTTAATAAGTAAATTAAATTTTTATAAGTTAATACCCTATCCAATGGACAATATGCTAAACCGGTCGGCGCAGACCGGCCCGCCAAACGTCAGAAAAAGACGTCCTGTGTTTCCACCGGTCCGTAGTACTGTGCACTCCCCAGATGGCGCCTCGTACTTCCTTCCTGTCTAGACAACCTGACGTCATAGCATCTTTTTCGTTGTCTAAACCTCTTAGACCCCTAGTAAGCTGATAGCGGGGTCGGTAGGAGGGTCTTGTGTGTCCATTGGATAGGGTATTAACTTATAAAAATTTAATTTACTTATTAAATTTGCAATTTTATTGCGTTAATACATCCTATCCAATGGACAATATGCTGAATAACTACCGCTTGGTCGGCGGGTAAGTTACTAGGGACTTATGTGAACTCACAAATGATAATAAATTTTAACCTACGGTCTAGGCTGACTTTGTCAGGAGACCTATAGGCCCAGGCCTGGATTGACCTTAAGGTCAAGAAACCCTATAAGGCCTTGGTCGGTTGCCAACAGCCGGTTACCCGGGGCTATACCGACGTCGCCCCCCCCCCTTTTTTAACAGACCTGCTCTGAGGTAGGGGGAAGAGAGGGATGAGTTCAGTCCCAGAATGTCAATAAACCTCCCAAAGGAAGTACATCACATTTTTACTATGTACATTTAGAAAATGTTTATACTATGTACATATATACAAATCTCCTCAATCTAAGGGCCACCTGTGGATCTGCTGAGCAGCCACTACCGAGCCCAATTGGTAAAGCTCTGAGTCAGCCCAAGCCACACCCCTCAGATAGAACTGTGTGAGGGTATTATGTGACTTCAGTGGCAGGCTGACAAGATTGGATCTAAGGAGACTCCCGACTGGAAGACCTTAGGAGCAGCAAAGGCCCTGACATCATGGGTTTTAGCCTGATGTAAAGAGTGGACCTCCTGGTCAGAGAGCTCATAACATAGGATCACAGTCTGCTTGATCTAAGAGGAGATAGAGGCAGATGTCTTGTCGGAACCTTTCTTAAAGGAGACAAAACAACCACCTCCTTATTCTACTTGATGTCTGAGGTCCTGTCCAAATAGTAGCACAATGCTCTAACCGGAAAAAAGGGGACCAGTCAGACTTGAGGGATCTATCCAGAGAAGGGGGGCCAGGGTTGGTATAACCACTGAGGCCACACTGTCTGGACCCTCCTGACCAGCTGATTCTTGGATAGAAAGCTGGGTAATGGATACAGGGACACCGTTGACCATGGATTGGTGTCTAATATTTTTTGTTTGTCAAGCATGAATCTCACTTCTGCGTTTGCCCGACCAAGGGCCAAGAAGAATACCGTCTTGAAGGTCAAAAGCTTCAAGGAGGTCCCCTTGATTGGTTCAAACGGAGCCTTATTCAGTTGGTGCAAAACCAGTGAGAGGTTCCAGGAGGGTATGCCCCTCCTGCCTTTGGGTATGTCTCTGTGGAAACTATCCAGGAGACGAGGGAGATTTTTGTCCTTGCTGATGTTGAAGGGGGAATTTCCCAGTTTATCAGCAATGGCTGAACTGTAACCATCAATGGTGCTGGGCTGTATCTTCCTGTCCTTATAAGGTACATAAGGAAGTCAGCAACTGACTTTACAGGGGTACCCTGAAGTCCACCTGATTAGTGACGCACCACTTGAAACAATGGTCCACTTGCCTCATAGACGGATCTGGTTGATCCCTTTTGAGGAGCCTCAATTCTTGCTGCCACCGCCTCAGCGAAGCCGTGCTCCTCGAATGCTGAGGCCCCAGATTTGTCAGATTTCTGTGAGGGATCTGATTGAATGGTTGTGTCAACAGGTTGGGCAGATTGGGCAGGCTCAGTGGGATTTGGCTGGACATGGCCACTGGATCCCAAAACCAAGGCATGATGGGCCACCCCGGAGCAATCAGAATGATTCTCTTGTATGGGGAGTCCTGTAACATGACCGCTTTGCCCAATATGGCTGACAATGAGAAGGTGTATACTTCCTGTTCCTACCATGGCAAACTGAGCGCATTCACTGCTGTAACCAGGAGATCCGGTACCGGTGACACAAACAAGGGCAACTTGTTGTTGAACCTCATGGCAAATAGGTCTAGTTGAGGCCGGTGCCACCTGTTGCATATTGCTTGGAAGACCTCCTGAAGGAGAGACCACTCTGATTGGGTGGTCTGGTCTAGCCTGGATAGCTTGTCTGCGACCATACTCAGCCAGCCTGTGTCGGGCTTTTAGAGTTACTTGATTTCTGGCGCCCCAGGTCAAGATTCTCCATAGTAAAGCACAAAGTGGGCCTGACCTCGTGCCTCCTTCTCTGCTTATGTATGACACCACTGTGGTGTTGTCTGTCTCGACAAGTACTATCTTGTGCATACAGAGGTCTTGGAACTCTTGTAAGGCTACAAAGACTGCCTTGAGTTCTAGGTAATTGATATGCAACTTGCTTTCCAGGAGGGACTAGGTGCCTCCTGCAGTGTGTTCGTTTAAGTGAGCACCCCACCCTGCTTTTGATGAATCTGTAAAATTTGCAGATCATGTTTTATTTGGGTGTAATGGTTGCCCTGTAAGGACATTGTCCTCTTGCAACCACCCTTGTAAATGTGGGTGCCACACCTTGGTATTGGAATCACCTTTTCTAGTGACTCTGGTACCTTCCAGTTGTTTTTGAGATGCCACTGTATGGGTCTCCTATGAAGTCGGCCTAGGTGAAATTACTTTCCTGTGGCTGTTAGTAAACCTATCAGACATGAACTGCTGGACCGGACAAACCGGTAGTGACAGTATTTCTAGTATTTGTCCTGAAGATTCTGCCAATGGTCCGGTATTGGTCGGACCCGACCGACCATGAGGTCGAACTGGTAACCTAAACTTTGGCATATTTTCACTAGATCTAGTGTATGCCGAAGACAACCCCGGAGGGATGTGGCTTTCACCAACCAGTCGCCTAAGTACTGGTGGATTATTATACCCTTTCTATGGCCATCAGTTTCAACTCCTTTGCTACTACAGTGAGCTCCATGGGTGCAGTGGACAGCCCGAAAGACAGTGCTTTGAACTGGTATGTCAGACCCTGGGCATGACATTTGATATGTCCTAGACTGTTCCTGTATATGTATATGGAAGTAGGCGTTCTTGAAATCTATTGAGGTAACCCACTCCCGTTGTTGGAGGGTGGTCCTGATGGTCTCCGAAAGGTTTGGTTTGCTCAGACCTAGCATAGGTCCCCAATGGTTGTGTGGTTTTGGAACCAAGCAAGGTTGAAGAAGCCCAGAGATTTGAACTGGCTCGACTGCACCATTCCTTGTCCATAAGCTGATGTAATGCTTCTAACCAATATAGGTTCCTGTGAAGATGTGCATAGCATTTGATAATTGGGGTGACCTTGTCAAGCTTGGTCTTGACTGGAAAGGGAGTGTAGCCCTCCTTCAACATTTGTACTACCTAGGGTCCAGCCCCCCCAAGGCTTCCTAAGTCCCGAAATGGGGTTAGTCTGGACCCTACAGGCAGTCTGACAAAAATTTCTGTCCCTCCGGCCTCCGGACACTGGTCCGGTCTAGTGACAATGATCTGAGAAAACAGTCTCTCTGTTCTTGCTGTGGTCCGGTCCGGTGGGGTTGACACCACTTTTCAAATTTAAAGAACTCTTGCCCCAGGCCAGCATCCTGCAAGGTGCAGCATTAAGAATTTTCTGTAACCAAATCTACCAAGGCAATTTGTCCGGTACCAAGACTCCATAACCGGTAATTCCCTGTAAACAGTTAAGTCTCTGTAACTGGCACAAAAAACTGGCAGGCTGGGGTCACCAATGAATTTAGACAGCTACTGGTCTATATTTAGCCAGCTTTTTTTTTTTTTTTTTTGTAACCAGTTGGGGTGAAGCCCTGTACAGTAAGGACTGTGTAGCCAGCACCCTGTTTGTAGACTTGTAACTGGTAGGTTGAAGCAAGTGTACAAGGCTGTGTAGCAAGTACCAGCCGGTACACTCTGTAACCAGTAGTTGAAGCAAGTGTATAGGGCTGTGTAGTCGGTACCTGTCAGTACACTCTGACACCAGTTGTGGAAGCAAGTGTACAGGGCTGTGTAGCCGGTACACTGTAACCAGTTGTTAAAGCTACTGTATAAAGCTGTGTAGTCGGTTGGTGCACTGTAACCAGTTGTTGAAGTAACTGTACAAGGCTGTTTAGCCGGTAGTGGGTCGGTACATTCTGTAACCAGTTGTTGAAGTAAATGTACTTACAATTATCTTGTGTTGAAATCAGCTGGCTGTAGGTTTCCGCCATTAATAAAGTATTTCTTTTGAAAACACGTCTTATTTGTAGATTTGACAGTTGCTGGGAAAGCCCTTATGATCTATATTTAGAAACACTTGTGTCACATGACCAGTTTGTTGGTCGGAGGGAGAACGTGATTGGCTGATTGGAGATGACGATCAGCTTCGTGATCTGGTCGGTGAATCACGTGACCAGCTTCGGATCTTCCGACCACTTCCGACCTTCTTGTTCGGTGAATCACGTAATTAACTTCGTGACCAGATTCGTGATTTGGTCGGAAGGACACGCGATTGGCTAACTGGAGACGACGTCAGTATTCGCGTTCTTTGTGCGATGCTTTACTAGCAACTTTACAGTCCACAAAACCCCACTACCGACAACAAGGCCGGGTCTGCAAAGCAGGGACTGTAATCACAGTAGACGTGAGTTCTGAAGAACGCACTTCCGACCTTCCTGGTCGGTGAAAACACGTGACCAGCTTCGGGATTTGGTAGGAAGGATACGCGATTGGCTGGCTGGATATGACGTCAGAGGTCGCGTTCTTTTTTGCTGGCCGGCCGGCTGATGCTTTTAAAGCAGAGAAGCCTGGACCAGTGCGCTCTGTAGATGTGTAGATGAAATTCCTTCCTTCTTTCGTGATAAAACCAGTGAACTGGCCATCCACAACCCCCACTACCGACAACAAAGCCGGGTCTGCAAGGGAGGGACTGATATCACCTTCTATTTTGAAGTCGGTTCTTCTCAGCCAGCTGTGCACTCAAACCAGTGTCCTGGCCATCCACTGCCCTTATTACCGACACACGTGCCGGGTCCACAAGGGTGGGACTGAGAGTGAATTTCTTCTATGTCGTAGATATGAAGATCTGATGAAAACACTAAATACTCGAGCTAGGCTGGTGTGACTGATGCTTTACAGCAGAGAAGTCGGTACCAGTGCGCTCTGAAGAATCTGAAGAATGCATCTCTTGCTTGGGGAATTCCTTCTATTTACAGTGTTCAAAACTACGTAGATTGCAGTTCCCCGTGATTTACTATTGGTAGCACTAGAAAAGACGTTTCTATGGTGACTGTAGCCTGAAACAAAAGACACGGATAAAAATACCTGTAAGTAGTATATCCATAATTCCTCCATATTGTCGATCTGCCCCTAACAACACAAAGGTTGAATGGGAGGAAACTAGTAAAATGGCTGCCTTTATATTTCGCGTCGTAACTGCCCTATCATCAACACTGAATTGAGTCAGCTAGGGAGCGTTTCCAGCAGATTTAATAATGTATATCCGTGCTTGAGATGTAGATAACACTTTTAAACTAAAATATTTGCAATTCAGGTGAAAAATCCATCATAATGCACACTTTTCCTTAAAATATCTGGAGATTGTTGAAAACACGTTCGCACAGTACACGCGCCAAACGAAAAAGATGCTATGACGTCAGGTTGTCTAGACAGGAAGGAAGTACGAGGCGCCATCTGGGGAGTGCACAGTACTACGGACCGGCCAGCCGGTGGAAACACAGGACGTCTTTTTCTGACGTTTGGCGGGCCGGTCTGCGCCGACCGGTTTAGCATATTGTCCATTGGATAGGATGTATTAACGCAATAAAATGTAAAGTTTATTGCATTGTGTATGTTACTATATTTAACAAATGAAAGAATGACCACAGCTTGGCAGAAGAGAAATTGTAGGTGTGAAATTTACTTCTCAAAAGAATGTATGTCCGATGCGCGGAAAAAATGCCTCCTGGAAAAAATGCTTCCTAGAAAATATGCCTCCTAGGAAATATACCTCCTAGAATTAATGCCTCCTGAATATTTTGTGACCAGGAAAAATACCTCCTAAGAAAAAAAAGTTCTTTCAAGTATTATAACACTACAGGTTCACATTACAACTTCAGAGGCATCTTCATTTTTTCCACTTGAGTCTTATAGTCGCCAATGCCTGTCAAAAATTCACAGTCTTTTACCCATTTTGCTTAGCTGTACAAAGGTATGTAAGTTTCTCTTGTAAGGTTTTGCTGGTGCTTCTCACTCTTTTGGCTGGCTGCTCATCCCTGGTTTACACTATGACAGGTGTCGTGTTTTTCTTGTAATTACATTTCTGCCCCTCCTAGTGCATCTAACTGTGATCAACTCCTTACAGAGGGGATAACCTATGTTGTAATTTGATAAGAATGCATATTGTAAGCCATAAAGGCCACAACTATTTCATCAAGAAACCTCACAGCCATAAATCCTGCTTTTAAACTGGTCCAGAGTACAGCTGAAGGGATACCCTTTCAAGAAGATATTTGTAATTTGTACTTCATGATATTGTACATTCTGGTTTCGACTGTACATATCTGAAATTAACATGTTTTTGATATAATACGTTATAGGTTTCATATGTAACATGTTTATAAGTTGAAATAACTTTTTTTTCTCAGGAGGCATTTTTTCCTAGTCACAAAATATCCAGGAGGCATTCTTTCTGTGAGGCATTTTTTCCAGGAGGCATTTTTTTTGTGAGGCATTTTGTCCAGGAGGCATTTTTTCCCCCGGATTCTGTATGTCCTACATTCTTTGGTAATGTTCTCGGAGAAGAGGTCTCAAGTGAAAGGGTACACTGACCACAGACATTTCTGTTCAAAATGTCATTAGTATCAGACTTAAGTATAAAACACTAATTGAATGCAGTGGACTAAGATGCTTAAGAACTATTGTTTAAAATTACTGATTGTGCTTCAACTAAAAACTTAACAAAACCACTAATAAAATCCAGTGAATCAAAGTGCGTTAGACTTTTTGTTCAAAAGTTACTGATTTTGCTTCAGAGTTATTGCTTACAAGAAAAATCAAGTTACAAACAAATCAAGCTATAGTGCTAGAAAAATGTTACTGGATTTATTGGGAAATAAAAGTATGAGTTTATATATTGCAATATTTATGAATGATTTAGCAACTGAAATTAAAAATCTAGGCTTAGGAATAAGAGTAGGAGATCATGATCCATTCCACACTTCAATAATGCACAAAATTACTGGACTTGTTGTAGCTGTGGAAAAAGTAGCCTAATAACATGTTTTAACAAAATGCTGTGAACGCAATACTTTTCAAGTTATAAGTGATTTAGTGCATCACTTCAGGAATTTGAATGCATTAAGGTTTCAAAAATTCATTTCCCACTTGAGCTAAAATTAATTAAATGTAGAAGTCTAAGTGAAATGGAAGAAAGTAAAAGAAAACAATATACATTTGAAAGAACAGCATAAATATTCCACTTTTTTTTTGTTCCACTTTTGCTTCACACACACATATATATATCTCTATCTATCATCTCCCTCCATCACCCCTGCCCCACTTCCCCCACTGAGGCCATTCTTTTTTCCACTTGCTTTTTATGTGCACTAATGCCCAGGTCACACTGTGGCGATGTTTAGTGGCGAATATGCGCGATCATGCAATTCGTCCTTGTTGGTAGCATATTCTTGGTCCATCTTCACTGTTCTCCAACATTCTCCATGGATCGTCATCTGGCTACGACAGTTTCAAACTGTTCAAAACTATGGCCACGCTTCATCCATTTCTTCGCAATTCTTCACAGATGGTGGTGGGTTCGTCGACTTCGTAGCACCCTCGTACCCCAATTTGCCACTTCGTAGCAGGCTTCTTCATTGTTCTTCATTGTTCGCCAACTTTCCTTTGAAGATTGTCGGCTGAAAGACGAAGAACAAACAACGATATTCGCAGCAGGGAAGCCATGCATCGTCGCCCCTGAAGAATATGCTACGAGGCCCCGAGATATTCGTCGCTCCTCTCAGCCAATGAGAAGCGAATGTTGCAGTAGTTCGTCGGTGATTGGCGAACTGACTGCGCATGCGAAGAACTGGCTACCAATCAGCTACGACCTTCGTAGGTTGCGGCAAACTGGCTGGAGACTATAAAAGCAGGGCACCGCAAACAATTGTCATCACTTGCGAATTTTTCTTCAATGCGTACACATCGACGAACTTTGGATAAATTTTTGGATATATTTCATACAAGAAATATGGTGAAGAGACCTGGACTTGGAAAGAGGAAGAGGGTCACTCTGCCTCCTGTTGAAGCATCTGAGGAGCCTAAACAGCCAGAACACCAGATGAACTGCCTGCCACTCAAGCTTCATCATCAGACCCAGGGGATACAGCCACTCAGGCCACCCAGCCGGAAGACACAGATGACTTGGAAGAGGCAACCCAAGACAGACAGTCCCAGGGGAGCTTCAAGAAGAGGCTGGTGAGGATCACAGATGGGCAAGAGGATGAGATGGCTGAGTGGCTCAAGAACCATCCGGAAATGTACAACAAGGCCAAGAAGAAGTACAGGGACACGGACAGGAAGGAGGCTGCTTGGGCCACCCAGGCCAGGGCCATGGGCCTGGAAGGTGAGTTAGACTAACCATTATGATTTAACCTTTTCATAGTTTCAGGTAATAACTTAAATTGTGATGGAGGTACTACATGTACAGTAATGTGTAAATGGACTTATGTTGAATGTTTACTTATTCTGTTAATTTGTTATTTTGAATTGTACTCTGTCATCGTGTGATGTATTAGGCTTCACCCATTTGAAGATGACACCACAGATGTGAAGCAGTTTAAAACTTAATGTAACCCATTGTTACTTTGATAACCTACCTAATGTGTCCGTGTCTCCTCTTCCTTTTTCAGCCATCGACCTGAAGATCTGGTTCAAAGGGATGAGGACAAGGTATGGCAAGCTTACCTGCAAGAAGTCTGGTGACGGGGCAAAGGAACACACAGACAGGGACACCTGGATCCTGAGGTCTTTCAGCTTCCTGGATGACCACATCTCCAGAGTCCCCTCCAGGCAGTCCTGCAATGTAAGTACATTCTCACAGTCTGACTCACCTGGATATCCTGATGTTTTTGCTGCGTTGTGTATTCTTGACTTGTAAACAGTGACTACCTATGAATACAAGTTTGTAGCTGTAACACTAATATTTGGCAAAAATCTGTAAAGTTTTCTGTAGTGACAAAGGAGTTCATACTTGTTACTTCACAGTACCTACCTGAACTGTTTGTTGAACATGTATACTATATGCTTACCATGTGTCTTTGTTCTACTGTACTTTCAGTTGAAACCAGCTTCCACCACAACTGCCTCTGCCTCTGCCGCAGCCACCTCAGCCTCTGCTACCTGCTCATCTGCTACCACCACTGCCTCTGTCATCACCTCATCGGCCTCTGCTGCTTCTGCAACTGCCACCATGCCTTCACACCTATCCACTGACTTGGATCCTGCAGATGAGCCCGTGGAGTCAGGATCACTGGGTGAACCAAGAGTGTGCAGCACTCCTCCTCCAGGTATCACCCTCTCTGGGACTAGTGGCAGAAGAGCCACAAGGAGAAGTGCCAGCACTGAGTCAGAGCTCCTGGACAAGATGTGCGAGCAGAGCAACAACAGTGCCCAGATCTCTGACAGGCTGGACAGACTCTTATCATCTATGGAGGCACAGACCAATGACAGGACTGCTTGGGCCGGCTGGATGTCAAGTGCCATGTTGAAGATCCATGAGGATCACTGGCCCACATATCAGATGCGCAGTATTGATGTACCTCAATATCAATATATGTTAGATTTTTAAAAAGATGGAAAAATAACAGGCCGGACAATTTTATTCCAATTTGATGACTTTAGGGGGGCCATAGCCCTAATAATATTAACAGTTTAAGGTCACCATAAATTCAGGATAATCCTTTGGTGAATCTTAATATATATGCCAAGTTTGGTTGAAAAGTGTGGAAAACTAAGTGAACTGGAGGGTTAAAACCCACGTTTTGGTCATTAAGGTGACCTCAAGTTTGCAGATACAGAGCTAAAACTTCGGCATGTGAAAGATTATCAAAAAGTAGCTGAATAAGTTATTCCAACAAAACGCCGAAATCCTAACCGTTTTTGAGATACAGACCAAGTAGCCATTTTAAAAAAATTTACAAAAATAAAATGCCTCCCATTCAGGTATCTATGGTGCGATTGATGAGAAAATCCTTTCCGACCTTGGAAATTTGGTGTAGAATGTACCAGATAAATTTTATAGCACAGGTGTGTGTTGTTTTTTCCGAAACGCGATGACGGGGTGTTTTGGAGTCATGCTTAAGGTTACCTTAAGTAAAGCTTAAGGTCTGCGCAAAGTATCCCAAAAATTTTTCCCGCCCCTATAGTTTTAAAGAAAGATAAGAAGGAAAGAAAAATTTGAAAGGCTAAGAAGTTATTCAAGGGAGACCATAATCCGGCGGCGGCGGCGGTGATCAGTCGAACTTCGGTGAAAACAAATAAGCGTCCCTGACGGGCCGCTTAATTAAAATTTCCCTAGGCATTTTTACCTAGGCTGTTACTGTGTAGTAATACGTGTTATTTCCAGAAAAAAAAATAACGATGACCACGACAGCAATATGTGTTTAATATACTTTTTACCATAACTTGTCTGATTTCCTGATTTCACACCCTAAATCTTAAAATAACTGTAAAATACAGCCACTTACTCTTTGGCAATGTTCACTTTGATATCTGCATTTGGTTTTTTGGAACTGAAAAGATTTCCACTAATCTTCAGTTCCTCGGTCTTCAAGTGAATTTTAACATAACCACTCTTTGGTGTATTGTCATCAAATGTAACTGTAAACATAAATAGCAAAATATGAAACTCAGAAATTAAAATGAGCCAAGAAACTGATGATTTTGAAGAGGAATATATCTCCCTTTGTTAAAAAGTTAATGACATATTTACCATGATAAGGTTGTGTTGTTGTTTCTGAATGGCCAAGCCCTACATTAAAAATTTGCACCGAATCACAACTCTTCAGTCCACAATACTTTGCCGACCTTTTAACCAGTTAAAATCTCTGGAACAACCATTTTAAAATTAATACTTTATGCCATCTACCGATGCACACTGGAGTAAAAGAACAGCCACAGATTTCTTATATTGAAATCGGAATAATATTTTTTTTCCTTTATGGTACTTAATGTCTTATAATGGTCAAAATTTTATGTTAAACTGATTCAAGTGATTCGACTCACATGCTAGCAAGATTGAAATATTGTAGTATTCTTGCTTAAAAAAGGAATCCATTAACTGTAACTGATTTAATCTACAAGTTTTTCATGTTTATCAACAACCTACCTGGTCCAGGCCACTTTGGGGCATCACCACTTGCCATCTTTTCCCTTGTCTTGCAGTCTGTATAACTGAAATACACATGATTATCAAACAACATGAAACCAGCTCCTGAGTTAAAGTATAAAAGCAAAACATGCATGTCAACCATTGCATCAAATTAACACATGCTTCATATGGATGCCCAACTGTCCTCATTTTGTGCTTTTTTCCAAGCTGTTCCTTGGCATTATTATTCTGCATATCTGTCCTTGCAGGCTTTGTAAACATCTACACAAAGACATTTTTTCCAACCGAGCACTACTGCTAACAACTAGTCATAAGCAAAGGTCACTAAGGTAATTTTAGCATTTGGTTGAACTGATCTAGCATTTACTGAAGCTGTCATTTGGTGCACTTCTTCAGAGACACAAAATGAACACCATAAAACAATGAAATAATAAATATTTCTTTTTTTTCAGTTTTAGATGATAATATTAGTTTTAAAAATTACACAAACATAAAATACTGCCTATCTATACATTATTGGGAACTGATTAAAAAGTAATTATTTAAAAGTTATGAAAAATGTCCATATTTTCATTGTTCATAAATCAACCAATGCATATCTGGAATCCTTTTCCAGGTAAAAGATGTTAATATGCTTTTGTAGTAGTGGTAATGAGTTAGTACAGTGGTGTAGAGTAAGTGGTGTTGAGTTTGTTGTGGCCATGAGGACTTGACCCTAATTCATGTTTGTTGTTTACTCAAGAGCTTCCAACATACTGATTTGGACGGAGCCCAGGAAGGGACATAGAACTGTTTTATTATTTTTTTTAAATCTTGTTACGAGTTAATAAGCCATTACCACAAGATACTAAGTCATTCCCATTAGTTAGCAAGTCGTTACCACAAGTTACTATGTCATTCCCACAACTTAGTAAGTCATGGTAATGAGATACTAAGTCGTGGGAATGAGATGCTAAGTCGTGGAAATGAGATACTAACTTGTGGGAACCAGATACTAAGTGGTTACCACAAGACAGTAAATCCTTGTTTTCATTCATACACAACACTTATTAAGTCATTCCCACCACTTACTAACTTGTTTCCACCACTTACTAATTTGTTCCTACCACTTGTTAAGTCATTCCCATGGCTTACTAACTCGTTCCCACCACTTACTACCTCATTCCCACAACATATTAAAACGTTCCCACCACGTACTAACTCCTTCCCCCCCCCACTTATTAAGTCATTCCCACCACTTACTAAGTCGTTCCCATCACTTATTAACTCGTTCCCACCACTTACTACCTCATTCCCACAACATATTAAAATGTTCCCACCACGTACTAACTCGCTTCCCCTAAGTCGTTCCCATCACTTATTAACTCGTTCCCACCACTTACTAACTCCTTCCAACCACTTATCAACTTGTGGTAATGAGTTGCTAACTTGTGGGGATGACTTCTTATCTTGTTATCTCATGGGAACGAGATAAAAAAATCACAAGAAAACAGTTGTATGTCCCTTCCTGGGCTCCGTAGATTTGACTAGCAATATTTTACATTAGAAATAGACAAGAGGGTCAAAGATGCCCCAAAAGGGGGGTTGCGTAGGCAGCAATAAGGTTAGCAACTGCTGTAATTACATTTAGAAACAACGAAAGAAATGTTAGGTCACCTAGTTAAGGTGAATGTGTTAGACGTGCTAAGAAACGTAAAACTTGTAATCTAGGTTACATAATTGTATCTATGCTATAAACGGACAAACGAAAGGACGGAATTACACCAATTTCGAAAGCAACTTAGCTATGATGGTGATGTATCTCCCTGTCAAGTTTGAATTTGATTGGACAAAGCGTTTTCGAGTTAAGAGTCCGGAAACGGAAATATTGACGAACAAACGAACATAAGGAATTACACTAATTTCGAAAGGAACCTAGCTATGATGGTGATCTATCTCATTATCTATCTCATTGTCAAGTTTGAATTTGATTGGACACAGCGTTTTCGAGTTAGAGTTCGGAAACAGAAATGTTGACGAACAGACAAATGGACAAAAAACAAACAGACAGAATTACACCAATTTCGAAAGGAACCTAGCTATGACGGTGATCTATGTCCCTGTCAAGTTTGAATTCAATTGGACAAAACGTTTTTGAGTTAGAGTCTGGAAACAAAAATGTGGACGGACAGATGGATGGACAAACAGACAAAAAAGGACAAACAAAGAGAAGGAATTACACCAATTTCGAAAGGAACCTAGCTATGATGGTGATCTATGTCCCTGTCAAGTTTAACTTTGATTGGACAAACCGTTTTCGAGTTAGAGTCCGGAAACGAAAATGTGGATGGACAGATGGATGGACAGACTAACAGACAAAAAACGGACAAACGAACAGACGGAATTACACCAATATCGAAAGGAACCTAGCTATGATGGTGATCTATCTCCCTGTCAAGTTTGAAATCGATTGGTCAAACCGTTTTCGAGCCCGGAAACGAAAAATGTGGATGGACAGACAGACGACGGACACATCAATCTAATAGGCAGGGTGGTTACATGCAACCCGCCTAAAATTTGGAAAGTCCAAACAATGATAATAAAATATGGCACAACTTCAGAAACAGGAACCTGGGATAAGTAGCTGCTCAGTGAGAGAGTTTGAAGAATGGTGTTGATATGACGATAATATTTTACATTGGTTTTTACAGTTTTTACGTGCTGTGTCAGTGTAAAGTTTTATTGTATGCTATTACAAATTGTAAAGTAACCAAGTAACTCGGAACTCTGTCTTTAAATGGTTGCCACACAGAAAAAAAATGTTAGCTCCTCTATGCAAGTTTGCCATGCACTTGAATTGTATAACTGTATAAACTAAATTAAAACCTCTTCACAATTAATTAACCTTTGTAGAGTTATACATTACTGTTATAAATACTTGATCCATTTGTATCAAAATCAATATTGCATGTAATTGACTTTTAAGGTAGGTGATGAACTTTGGTAGGTGATGAATTTTGGATGCTGAGCAGTACTGCCAGAACTTGGCACAACTTGAGCACTTAAGTCTTAGTTGTGCTTGTTTTTTGTGAAACATTGTGGAATTCTATTGATTAAAATCTGAGTGAAGTCTGAGTTATGTCCCGATACCAAACATAAAGAATGAGAAATTATTAGTTCTGATGAAATCTTCACACTGAAAGGTTGCTTATTGAGATTTTCCACGGAGTAAGGAGCAGAGAAGGTTTGGTGGACAAGTATATCACAACCCAACACTAACCATTCCCAGCCATCTAGGACTACCACTATCATTCCACAAGTGTATACTGAAATTGTCCACAGTAGCACTAATGGGCCCTTCGCTGCAAAAGACGGTAAAAGTTGGCAATGGGCAATAATACTAGCATGGGCTAGAGCTGGACATAATCAAACCTGTCAATGCCTGTAAACGTGATAAAAGCCATCGCATATAAATAGACTAAATAGCATGCCTCACAATATTACAAAATAGTACATTTAATTCAGCAATCCATATCTGATGTACCGCTCTTTGTCTTAAAATAAATCTAATGCTCATGTACGGACAACCAATCAAATGCATTTTATCTGCCAGAGCTTGGCCATTCAAAATCCTTGAAACCTCTCTGCATGGGGAACTCCCACTTTTATTATGTGGTTATACTTACATTTTTTACCAAGCTTAAAATAATGCACTGTTTGTAAAGTTAAACATATGAAAATTAAGTAAAATATAAATAAACTGACACTGGACTTAAAATTTTGTTGGAAAGGGTGGTGCATATTTGATGTGTGGAATAGGCGATAATGTGAGCATGTGCGCTTCTAAAGATGATTTGGTATTTTCATTAAATAAAGCAACTTGAGGATGATAACTAAATAACAAACAAAAAACATGTCAATCTTTCCACAGATATATTCAACACAACTGTGTCCACTGAATTAGGATCTGAAAGTGGGGACATACAGAGGTTAACTTGTTTAACTTGACACAAACACAAGTTCCATCAGAACATTTTGGATCTATCTAAATGCATTATTTGGTCCTTGAGAAGTGTTTACCCTATTTATGCAGCCTTACATAAGCGAGACCTCAGCAAAATTGGTATGGAATTTGCCACAGGTCATAAACCACCACCTTATGAAAAAACATAATAGTGACTTATCTGAAATCAGTTACTCTGTTGCTTTGTTGTTACCTTTGAAAACAGAAAAAAAACAGACTTTCACTCTAGAAAATTTATATGGAATGTAGGTTTTGTAGCTGTCCCACCACCAGACTAAGAAGAAAAAGAACTCCATAGCCTTATATGGATGCATCTGAATAACAATAGATTGTGTTCTCTGTAAGTAAAGAACAATCTACGAGCACATTCATCCATTTAGCCTGTTCACCAAGTTTGATGCCTTTTCAAAATCTCTAAACAAGGAATTTGAATGTCTAGAGATTGAAGACACTTCTAATGGGTATTCTCATGTGTAATATGCCCATTTGAATTGTCTTTCTAAGGATCCCTGTGTGTGGCCAAGAGATTCCTGCGACCTCATAAATATTAATGAGTTAGTCCATCTGCAAATTTGAAGTATCAAGAGTACAGATCTTGTTAAAATATTGTTAGGAAACCCCCACAGAAATATGTGACCTCTTTATTTACTCATGAATATCAAGAAGTTGTCCTCGGATTTTGATCTTCAAATAAAATATTGAGAGGAAACCCAACAGAATTCTTTGACCCTATATTTGACATATATACACGAATATTAATGACTTGTTCTTGTTAATTTTGCACTATATTGTTATATTAATGAACAGAACCAAAATATGGTGCAATTAAAGTAAAATGTCTGCAAAGACAAAATGTGTTTCTGAAACAAATCTTAAGTTTTTGTATGCTTATGCAGGTTATTTGAATGTTGTTTTCTTCAGAAATGGGCGTTTTAAATCAGTATTTATCAAAATATCCATTTCATCTTTTAGGGACACAAATGAAAACCAACTGTTGATTAGTTGTTAGCATTCTGGTTTGTGTCAAGTTAAGATGTGTGCTAAGTTACAATACCTGACAATACTGAGTAGAAAGAGTAGATGTAGTTAGCTCAGATATTGACCAAAAAGGGATCCTGTTAGGGTCGAATGCCGATGTAACCACATCTACTGTATAGGGGCATTCTACCAGTAAATACCCGCCTACCAGTGAATGCTCAGCTTAGGTTTCTTTGTTGAAGGACAAGGAAAATGCCTCTGTATTTCTACACAATGGGAGTTCATTGGTTTCCCACATGCGGTAAAAACGGCCGATAATGGGGATACTTTGTCAAATATGTGAATTTAAAACAAATATAAGGCTACATATTTCAACTGTTAATTGTCGTGAAAATCATTTGATAATTAAGGTTCAAGAAGAATATGACCTGAAACTACCAATATAATTTAAATTCAAAATATAAACCCCATTACGGGCACTACTGCTCAGCCAGTGAGTTTTGTTACCACAGTGAAGCTCATCATTTACAATTTATGACTATATTAAAAATGTTTTATTCTGAACTTTCAGCATACACTTATACTTTGCTGTATAAAGTAGTGATTACATTTATTCAAACAAGAATTGTTTCGTCCTTGAACATTTTTACAGCAGATGAAAAGCTTCACTGTGGTGGCAAACTTCACTGGCTGACGAGTACTGCTCAGCTACTTAAGTTTGTCACCCACCCAAGTTTGTTATCTAGCTACTTTAAAAACTATCAAGGAAAAACAATATTGAAATTTAAACGGTGTGAGGAGAGAATTATTGATTGGTTCTGCCTGGAGTCGATCCAGCGGACTTTGGATTACACACAGGTATAAACACAAGTCTAGCTCTTTAACCAGCTGAGCTAAAGGGGAATCCCCAGAATCCCAGGTATTAATAGAACTGATAGTCACTATACGTGTGGATATTACAAAAAGGAACAAGTACTTGCAACAGTAATGTACAGCTCTACAAAGAAACCTGATAACAGAGAGGCTTTAATATTGTCATAAAATGAAAGTGACGAACTTGGGTAGGCGACGAAGTCGGACGAAGTCGGTAACTGAACAATACGCCAAATCGGCATTTCGATCTGTGCAATGCATCATGGAAAGGCATCGGAATAAACAAAAACGTCTGTGACAGAAGAACCAGGAAGTAGCGAATATTTAATTTATGTGATTTCTGTATATATATGCATTTATCTTATAAAAATATAATGGAAATAGTGTAATAAATTATATAAACTAGACTAAGGACGCATCTGTGGCCAGATGCTGGATGTATCCACCAACAAAGGCCAACTAACATAGCTTAGAAGATAAACAGCATTTTTCATTAATAAGCAAGCTGAAAGCACTTTTAAGTTTGGCTACCCTTATTTGACCCTGTAGCAGGGGCCCAAGGTGAAGTCTGACCACATCAAAAGATTCGCAGCCCATGATTTCCTATAAGTCGTTTTCACATTGCAAACCTCTAGGACCAATAATAAGCAGGAGGGGCCCAAGGTGAAATCTGACCACATGAAAAGATTTGCAGCCCATGACTTCCTATAAGTTGTTTTCATATTAATGAGTTATTTGAGAAATACTGGCTATCTGCAATAATTCTAGAGATAATTCGAATTTACTCATTTTCAGTAGGTGAGTAATTACCTACGGGTCTGGAACTTCACCATGTGAAAGCTCTCCCAAAAGTAGATGAATGAGTTATTTGATAAGAATTGGATATCTGCAATACTTTTAGAGATAATTAGCATTTACTCATTTTGAGTAGGTGAATAATTAGCTACAGGTCTGAAACTTCACCAAGTGAAAGGTCTCCCAAAAGTAGGTGAAGGAGTTATTTGACAAAAATTGGCTATCTGCAATACTTTTAGAGATAATTTGCATTTACTCATTTTGAGTAGGTGAGTAATTACCTACGGGTCTGAAACTTCACCAAGTGAAAGCTCTCCCAAAAGTAGGTGAATGAGTTATTTGAAAGAAATTGGCTATCTGCAATACTTTTAGAGATAATTCGCATTTACTCATTTTGAGTAGGTGAGTAATTACCTACAGGTCTGAAACTTCACCATGTGAAAGCTCTCCCAAAAGTAGATGAATGAGTTATTGATAAGAATTGGATATCTGCAATACTTTTAGAGAAAATGCAGAATTACTCATTTTTAGTAGGCAAGTAATTTAGCCACAGGCCTAATTTAGACATAAAGCCTACCAATAGAATACTGTGGTGCACCCTCTAATATACCTTGCAAACTTGAGAAGGCTAGCTATAATATTTTTTTTTGTTAGAGCGGTAATGGTGAAATCTCTCTACACACTGCGGCTATCCAGTGGATACAATGATTTACTCAACAGTGAGAACCTGAAAGTAGATATTGGTAAGCTATGCCATGACATAGAGGTTTGCAATTTCACTCTGTTATAGCTGACCAAAAATTATGTGAATAACATATTTAAACAAAATACTGTAAATGTAATAGTTTTCACGTTATAACTGATTTACTCAACAGTGATAACCTCAAAGTAGCTATTACTCAGCTATGCAATGAGCTACATGTCTGAATTTTTTCTATGTTATAGCTGACCCAAAATTAGGTGAACAACATATTTAAGCAAAATACTGTAAATGCAATAGTTTTCAAGTTACAACTGATTTACTCAATAGTGAGAACCTGAAAATAGCTATTGCTCAGCTATGCCATGAGCTATAAGTCTGTAATTTCACGATGTTATAGCTGACCCAAAAGTAGGTGAACAACATATTTTAACAAAATACTCCAAATGCAATATTTCTCAAGTTACAAGTCATTTACTCAACAGTCAGTACCTGAAAATAGCTATTGCTCAGTTGTGCCATGAGCTACAGGTCTGTAATTTCACTATGTTATAGCTGACCCAAAAGTAGCTGAATAACATATTTACACAAATTTCTGTAAATGCAATAGTTTTCCAATTACAACTGATTTACTCAACAGTGTGAACTTCAAAGAAGCTATTACTCAGCTATGCAATGAGCCACAGGTCTGGAACTTCACTATGTTATAGCTGACTCCGAAATAGGTGAATAACATATTGAAACAAAATACTCTAAATGTAATACTTTTGAAGTTATAAGTAATTTACTCAACCGTGATAACCTAAAAGTAGCTATTACTCAGCTATGCCATGAGCTACAGGTCTGAAATTTTACTATGTTATAGCTGACCCAAAAGTAGCTGAATAACATATTTATACAAAATTGTGTAAATGCAATAGTTTTCAAGTTACAAGTGATTTTACTCATGATGGAAGTTACTGAAAAGCCCAAAAGTAGCTATTACTCACTTAGCTATTGAGACAGACACCCAAGTTACTCACCATGTTGTAGCTATGAAAAAAGTAGCTGAATAACATATTTTAACAAAATGCTCTAAATGCAACACTTTTCAAGTTATAAGTGATTTAGTGCATGATTTCATGACTTTTAATGCATTTTAGACATTTTTGTCTACCACAGGCCTAATTTAGACATAAAGCCTACCAAAAAGATAGGGTGGCGAGTCCTCTAGCATACCAAGCCACCTGCCAAATATGAAAGAAATCTGGAAAGAAATGTGGACTGTAGGTCGTTAACAAGCAATATTCCACATTTTAGACATTTTTGTCTACCACAGGCCTAATTTAGACATAAAGCCTACCAAAAAGATAGGGTGACGAGTCCTCTACCATATCAAACCACCTGCCAAATATGAAAGAAATCCGGAAAGAAATGTGGACTGTAGGTCGGTAACAAGAAATCTCTGCGGACGCGGACGACAACGATGATGAATCCATAGTATCCCCGCTTCGCGTCGGGGATACAATTAATTCTGTGAAGAATATAGAATTTGTGTGAGATATTTGTGGCAGTTTTAACATATATCCCCTATTTTTGCCCAGTTGTAGCTTAACTGGTGTTACAAATTCATCAATAAGGCCTCATGTTTTTCGATATTTCCAAAAATATTTAGCTTACAAATATGTTATATACATCATTGGAAATTTATTTTAGACAGCTTCTGTTCGATTTATTATGTTAAACCCATAGAGAAAAGGAGAAGGAATCATAAGTTAATTTTTAATTTTTTTTTAAATTTTTTCATAATTTCATCCCCTATTTATTCCATTTTTTTTTATTGATGGACTTATTTTACTTATTATTTAAACAAACTGGTGGATAATAAATAAAGCACTCATTAAATTGTTTCATATATTTATTTACTTATTTCCCAATATTTTTGTATATTTTTTGTACTCTTTTCCTATTATTCTTTATTCAGCCTCATTTATTATGCATTAATCTTAAGTGCATTATTTGACCTTTAGTTCCTTGTTTTTTTCTCAATTTTGAGATTGAGAACATATTCATTTGTGACAAGCTGCACTCATTGATAATAAATATCAAAAGAGTAATTATTTCACTTTTAAGGAATTGTAATTCCTATATATTTTTAATTTTTTGTCCAATTTTAAAGAAAATGGATCATGCATGTACACAAATACCCATCTTTTACCCACAATTTTTTTATATTTTTATTTACACACGCAACAACATTGGTTCTCCTCATATTCATTCCATTAAAATATACCCACAAATAAAAAATAATAAAATTATTGAAACTAAATTTTTTCAACTGCATATTTCTAGTGAGTACAACATTTTATCTAAAATTTTCAAAAAATTTGGAGCAAATATGTACACAACTATTTTCAAGTAATTAACATATGCAATTGCTGTTGTTCTTAACAATTTTCCAAATTTATTAGTCGATACTTTACCTCACATAAAAAATATCTGAAACCACAATAATTTTTAAACATATGTTTATAATTTAAATAATCAATCAAAAATCATCTCCAAAAATAACTGTACAGGTTAAGAAACCCCATTTCGACCACCTTAGAACATAGAAGAATAAAAACTATACTTTAAAGTACCTTTTCTTGGCAAAAAAACACTATTCTGTTGATCTATATGTATATTTTTATATAAAAAAGTAAGCTTAGCATGTGTTATGCAAGAAAATATATATGTATTTCCCATTTTCATCAAAGTAAGAATTAATTCCTGGTTCAGATCTACGTACAACTGTTTATCTCTAGTGTACATATTATTTTATCTAAAATTTTCTGAAAATTTTTGCCGATTTTTTCTGGCAAATACACAAATATTTTCACCTAATTAACATGTGCGTACCAATTGCTGGTGTTCTCAACCATTTTTCAAATTTATTAGCTAATATTTTAATGTTTATTTCAAATAAAAAAAAAATATCTGAAACAACAATAGTTTTTTAACATATAAATTTAATTTAAATAATCAATGAAAATCATCTTCAAAAATATCTGTACATATTAATAAACCCTATTTTCGCTCATCTTAGAAGACTAAAAACAATATTTTAAAATATCATTTCCTGGTAACAAATCTTTGCTTTATAGATCGTTACTGCTCAGCCATTGAATTTCGTCACCCAGTGAATTTTGTCACCTGCATTTCATGACAAAATTAAATCATGTTTATACTTAATTTCCATCCCTGAATTACATAAAGGGGGGCCAGCGATTCACGGGGGACAGCGATTCGCCAATTTCTAATGTACCTCATTTAAAACTAACATATATGTTGATACTGAAGGAGCCTTATAGCATAGAAAAGTGTGCAACATGTCTTGATACTTTTCTAAGATTTTGGCACTTACACCAAGCTTAAAGATGAATAAAAAAGTTTATATGTCAGTGAGAAATATGCCTAACAAACTGCATCTGACTGATGCAGTGCTGTGTGTTCTCTAAGCTGTGTCTGGGGTCAATATAAATACTAGGGCTGTGACGGGTGCTGAAAAATGGCATCGAGTACTCGCCCTCTGACAACCGGCGCAAATTCGAGTAACCGTGAGATTTAGTACCTACCATTAGAAGTCTTCTGTAAACAAATAGTCGGTTCCGGAAACGAAACTTTTGAAGAAAAACGTCTTCTATTTGACCATATATTATGGAATATGGAGTAAATTATATATTTTCAAGCGAAAATAACAATTTTAATTGATATTATGTGATGGAAATGCTGAAATGTAGCATATTTCACACAAGCGTTTGATTACATGGGCGAGAATACAATACCTCGTGAGTAACCGAGTTTTTAAAATGGACTCGAGTACAAGCCAAGACTGTCTTGTATACCGAGGCTCGAGTACTCATTCGCAGCCCTAATAAATACTATTTATAACTTCATCATATGCTAGAATACAATGGGAAGAATTGATCTTTAGCTTTAATTATTGTTTGCAAAGTATTAAACAGTCTTTGTAACTTTTTTGGGAACAGTATAAAACTAGACCAAGGACGCATCTGTGGCCAGATGCTGGATGTATCCACCGACAAAGGCCAACTAACACAGTTTAGAAGATAAACAGCATTTTTCGTTAATACGCAAGCTGAAAGCACTTTTAAGTTTGGCTACCCTTAGCAGGGGCTCAAGGTGAAGTCTGACCACATCAAAAGATTTGCAGCCCATGATTTCCTATAAGTCGTTTTCACATTGCAAACCTCTAGGACCAATAATAAGCAGGAGGGGCCCAAGGTCAAATCTGACCACATCCATAGATTCGCAGCCCATGACTTCCTATAAGTTGTTTTCATATTAATGAGCTATTTGAGAAATACTAGCTATCTGCAATACTTTTAGTGGGCAAGTAATTTAGCCACAGGCCTAATTTAGACATAAAGCCTACCAATAGAATACTGTGGTGCACCCTCTAATATACCTTGCAAACTTGAGAAGGCTAGCTATAATATTTTTTTCGTTAGAGCGGTAATGGTGAAATCTCTCTACACACTGCGGCTATCCAGTGGATACAATGATTTACTCAACAGTGAGAACCTGAAAGTAGACATTGGTAAGCTATGCCATGACATAGAGGCCTGCAATTTCACTCTGTTATAGCTGACCAAAAATTATGTGAATAATATATTTAAAAACAAAATACTCTAAATGTAATAGTTTTCACGTTACAACTGATTTACTCAACAGTGATAACCTAAAAGTAGCTATTACTCAGCTATACAATGAGCTACATGTCTGAATTTTTTCTATGTTATAGCTGACCCAAAATTAGGCGAACAACATATTTAAGCAAAATACTGTAAATGCAATAGTTTTCAAGTTACAACTGATTTACTCAATAGTGAGAACCTGAAAACAGCTATTGCTCAGCTATGCCATGAGCTATAAGTCTGTAATTTCACGATGTTATAGCTGACCCAAAAGTAGGTGAATAATATATTTAAAAACAAAATACTCCAAATGTAATAGTTTTCACGTTATAACTGATTTACTCAATAGTGATAACCTAAAAGTAGCTATTACTCAGCTATGCAATGAGCTACATGTCTGAATTTTTTCTATGTTATAGCTGACCCAAAATTAGGCGAACAACATATTTAAGCAAAATACTGTAAATGCAATAGTTTTTAAGTTACAACTGATTTACTCAATAGTGAGAACCTGAAAACAGCTATTGCTCAGCTATGCCATGAGCTATAAGTCTGTAATTTCACGATGTTATAGCTGACCCAAAAGTAGGTGAACTACATATTTTAACAAAATACTCCAAATGCAATATTTTTTAAGTTACAAGTCATTTACTCAACAGTCAGTACCTGAAAATAGCTATTGCTCAGTTGTGCCATGAGCTACAGGTCTGTAATTTCACTATGTTATAGCTGACCCAAAAGTAGCTGAATAACATATTTACACAAATTTCTGTAAATGCAATAGTTTTCCAATTACAACTGATTTACTCAACATTGTGAACTTCAAAGTAGCTATTACTCAGCTATGCAATGAGCCACAGGTCTGGAACTTCCCTATGTTATAGCTGACTCCGAAATAGGTGAATAACATATTGAAACAAAATACTCTAAATGCAATACTTTTGAAGTTATAAGTAATTTACTCAACCGTGATAACCTAAAAGTAGCTATTACTCAGCTATGCCATGAGCTACAGGTCTGAAATTTTACTATGTTATAGCTGACCCAAAAGTAGCTGAATAACATATTTATACAAAATTCTGTAAATGCAATAGTTTTCAAGTTACAAGTGATTTTACTCATGCTGGAAGTTACTGAAAAGCCCAAAAGTAGCTATTACTCACTTAGCTATTGAGACAGACACCCAAGTTACTCACCATGTTGTAGCTATAAAAAAAGTATCTGAATAACATATTTTAACAAAATGCTCTAAATGCAACACTTTTCAAGTTATAAGTGATTTAGTGCATGATTTCATGAATTTTAATGCATTTTAGACATTTTTGTCTACCACAGGCCTAATTGAGACATAAAGCCTACCAAAAAGATAGGGTGGCGAGTCCTCTAGCAGACCAAGCCACCTGCCAAATATGAAAGAAATCTGGAAAGAAATGTGGACTGTAGGTCGCTAACAAGCAATATTCCATATTTTAGACATTTTTGTCTACCACAGGCCTAATTGAGACATAAAGCCTACCAAAAAGATAGGGTGGCGAGTCCTCTAGCATACCAAGCCACCTGCCAAATATGAAAGAAATCTGGAAAAAAATGTGGACTGTAGGTCGCTAACAAGAAATCTCTGCGGACGCGGATGCAGACGAGGGCGCGGACAACGATGATGAATCCATAGTATCCCCGCTTCGCGTTGGGGATACAATAATCGGCGAAATGCTGTCCACTTTCGGACAGCCCTGATCTTATTGCCATGAGACAAGTTCTATGGGTGAATTTGTACTTATCACAAAATATATTTAGGATGCTGCTATCATTTTAAAGTTTGAGGAACCTCTTTGAATCAGGACTCTTTACTCACTATATACAATGCAGTAATTCAGCCATATTTATTTTATTGTTGTGAAGTATGGGGTAGAAGTTTTGATAAATATATTACTCCTATTACAATCACTGAAAAGAAGGCAGTAAGATTAATCTGTAAACATCATTATAAAGATCATCATCACCATTATTTAAAAAACTTAAGATTTTAAAGTTTAGTGATTTGGTGAACTATAAAATAGGTATGTTAATGTATAAAGCCAAATATGAATCATTGCCTAGTAATATACAACAACTTTTAACAAATAAGCAAGAAAGTTCATATTATAGTACTAGACAAAAACATAAATTTGCAGTCAAATATGCAAGAACAAGTATAAAGTCAAAATGTTTGTCAGTTTATGGTGTAAAATTATGGAACAAAGTTCCCTCCTCCATAAGTCTAGACTCTTCATTCCTGTCCTTTAAAAGGAATTATAAAAATTATTTATTATGTGAATATTAGTAATTATCAGAAATTAGTTTCTGAAAACAAATTTATAGGTAAATATATATCATAATATATTATATATACTCAGTATGAAATCTCTTTTGTAGTTAACTGTAGTAATCTGTGAAATTTATTTATACAAATAATTTACATTTAATTGCTTATTTTTGTAATGTATTAAAAACTGGTACTGGTTAGTTGTATGAACGGCCTTGATAAGCTTTTGCTTCAGCTGGTTCCCTTTTATGTTTCTCTGTGGTATTGAAATTATGTACATTTACTAATTTATTTATGATATACTTTGTATATATACAGAATTATAGTTGTATAAAGAGAGATGAAATAAATCTTATCTAAATAGACCTTTCCATAGGCCACGCCCACTTCCTGGTTTAATCATCGTAGTCTAACAAACAAACGGAAAAAATGGCGGGAAAGAAAATGTAAAATTTGAGAACAACGACATTGTGAACAGTTAATAATTGTTATAAATGGTGGGATATGTTGCAGAAATCATATATTATTATAGAAATGTACACGTATAAATGTGACAAATATTATAAAATATTTTTTAAATCATTTTCTTTATTGAGAAACACTTCCTGATTTGGGAAAATAAGGGGAATCTTGACAAATTTATCGGATTTACATTGATAGCCAATATTTAAAATAGTGAGAATTAATTATTGAATTTTCATACCCAATAATGTTGTGTCTACTTGTTTTTGTCTAGTATGAGTACAATAATATTTACAAATATTTAACAAAAAATTGTCACATTTTTCTGTTGCAAAATGGCCCCTGTCCTTGACCTAAGGAATGCTGTAATATGACTGGTTGTTGCCGTTGTAGTAAACGGTTTGTAAACAGGATATTTGCCGATTTGCAGTAATTTGATTGACACCGTGGAAAGGTCCATGCCGATTTGGCTTATACTGCTCAGCCAGTGAATTTTGTCACCCCAGTGAAGTTCGTCACCTGCATTTTATGACAATATTAAAGAGTTTTTACTGTCCAGTTACGGCATATAGGTATACCTTGTCGTTGAAAGCAGCTATTCCATTTATTTACATGTGAATATTGCCTGTCCTTGAGCATTTTTACGGCAGATGACAAACTTCACTGGGGTGACGAAATTGGTATACGTGCAACTCGCTGACACGGGAAGTCGCTGACACTAACTCGCTGACACAACTCGCTGACAATATGCAAATTAGATCTGGCAGGTTATACAGACGGTAAAACTCGAGAACTCACAGCCATAGAACCCAAGTCATTAATATTCATGAGAAGATATGAGGTCATGGATTTCCCCTGGCATTTCCTAACAATATTTTATAAAATGGACGTTTTGACGAAGATTAAATACTTTAAACTACAGAACTCATGGCCATAGAACCCAAGTCATTAATATTCATGAGAAGATATGAGGTCACGGATTTCACCTGGCATTTCCTAACAATATTTTATAAAATGGACGTCTTGACGAAGATTAAATACTTTAAACTACAGAACTCATGGCCATAGAACCCAAGTCATTAATATTCATGAGAAGATATGAGGTCACGGATTTCACCTGGCATTTCCTAACAATATTTTATAAAATGGACGTCTCGACAAAGATCAAATACTTTAAACTACAGAATTCACGGCCATATGCAAATAAGATAACATGTATATATACGCACGTACATATTTCTTGTCAGCGAGTTGTGTCAGCGAGTTTCCGTTAGCGACTTCCCATGACAGCGAGTTGCACGTAAATCACGAAATTGACTGGCCGACCAGTAGTGGCTTTCTACCAGTGAACGCCCGCCTACCAGTGAACGCCCGCCTTCTATTTCTTTGTTAGAGGTCAAGGACAAATGCTCTTATATATCTACAAAATGGATGTTCACTGGTATTTCCGGTTTGCGGTAAAAACGGCCGATAATAGAGATAAAATATTAAAATGTACTGTAGAATTTTGAAACAAATGCACCAAAACGTATCTCAAATAATAATTGTAGCGTATATCTTTTGACAATGTGGTGGTAGAAGAATAAAATATAAAGCTGTCAATCGAATTTAAATTCAATATATTAACTTCAGCATGGGCGTTTACTGGTAGAACAGTAGCAACAGAACCTGGTCCAGGTAAGTGGGCAATAATACCATACAATGGTTTTGTGTCTTTCTCCTTTAATTAAATAAAATTGGGGACATAAATTAATAAGTACATAGAAAGGTTATAACGGGGCCTTGTAACGTAACAATGTATTACAATATATTCCTTATATTTGGGTGCTTGAAACAGACAAAACGAAACCACGGATATTACTAAACCTGCAACAGAATAACAACTTTTAAGAAACATCCCGAAGTTAGAGCTAGGATGTTCAGTATTTTGCACTTATTAAAGATGTATTTTTTTAACTATATGCCTTTTTATATTCAAAAAAGCAAGCATATAATTTTATGTATATAAAATTAACCATAATAAAGCCACAATAAATTATTATATTTATTTCATAGATTTCTCTGGCATTCCAATTTGCTTTTAGTACTACAATAATTTTAATTCTAATAGCACTTTCATAGCACTTAATCTCTGTCAAAAGGTAGACTCTAAGGCACACCACACAAAAACATTGTTCAATATTCATAAACCAGAGACATTGCAGGGGTCAGCACTGCAGAGAAAGCAGGAGGAGATTGGAAATTTAGGGTGGATATGCTTTTCCAAAGAGGTGTGACTTCAGCTTTGACCTGAAGGAGGCAAGTGAGTTTGCAGAGCGGACCTCATCAGGAAGGTCATTCCAAATCATAGGTGCGCCATATGCAAAACTGAGTCCAAAATGATTTCGAGACTTGAAAACTGAAGCAAAGTGGGGAACCTCAAGAAACATGCCATCAGATTGACTTTGCCAAGTGTTATATGCACTATGTCTGGGTGTCAGAAAGGGTGCAAAGTATTTGGGGTTACCACTGTGTAGGAACTTATAAACAAGCACTGCAGTCTTAAAGATAGAACGGTACTTAATCAGCAACCAATGTAGTGCTTTTCAAACTGGAATGATGTGTGAATACTTGGTGGTGTTGGCCACAATTCTGGCAAGACTGTTCTAAACACATTGAAGTTTGGGCAGATCTAGAGCTCAGAGACCTCTGAACAGAGAGTTACAGTAATCAAGATGGCTTCCGACCAGAGCATTAATTATAATACTTTAATAATGATACTTTTAAACGTGTTGTGTCATTGATCTGATATATCAGTTAGCATTTCACATGTAGTTAAGTCTGAGTTTAATAACAATGCAGTAGAGAGTATGGTGTTTTTATGTTTTTACCAAATTTACTGCTGGTATACGAGGAATCAATACTCTCCTGTTTCAAGGGGTACACAGGGACAAGGGTATTGTAATAGCATCCTTTTGTCAGTGTGCATAACTAAAAACTGTAAATCAGATTGGGTTCATATTTTCACACAAGGGGATGTCTATCCGTGGTTAGATGTGTTCTTCAAAGATGATCTAGATCAGGCCTCTAGAATTTTTAGCCATTTTTAAGCAATATTTTTACTACAATACAATTGTGCAGTTCAGTTTCACATTTCATAGTGAAATGTTTGTAAGTAACATTTATCAGTAAATTTATATATTTGAGTAAAATGGTATACACCAATCTATACTTCTACAAAAAAACAAAAAAAAAAAAAAAAAAAAAAAGAAGAAGAAGAAGAAAAATCCATGTTTCCATACAAATTGGCCATTTGCTTGGTTCTCAAACCAATCTCTCAGAAAGTGTGTGTAATTTCAACATGGCTGACAAATGATTGTGATATGCTCAAGAACTATTTCCTAGCTACCATCACTAGTATCATTAATATATCTCCTTTTTATACAAGGAGAATTTTTACAAACATTCAAAACAGCCATAATCTCTTTCTCTTAAAAAGTCTGACGTTGGCTAGGAAAGTCTTAAAAATTACATCTTGAAGTTGCATCCAACAGAATGACCAGTTATAAAATGGCAAATCCATGCAATTGGCATATCACAGGAGATTAAGTATTGATACTGCATCAACAGAGATCCATAATTATATTTTGTGTGGATAATAACAAATGTTCTATTCTTTAAATACCTGATCTCTTAGCAGCATTTGATATATTTGGCAATTCTTTTCTTGTAAAGCAACCAAACCCTTTCCTTTGGAATATGAAATTAATTCTTAAATTAGATCAGCATGTACCTGCTCATTAGATCTCAGATTTTGACGGATGACATTTTGTCAGATGAGAAGTATTCCCAAGTACATTACCATGCCAGTGGCAAATATTTGTCAGAGTTGCTATAGTATGACTTCTTTTCCTGACAGATGGCTCCTATTTGTATACACATCTCTGATGTGTCAGGGCTTGAGAGTGTACATTAGGCAATAAATTGTTGTATACAAGTCTAAACTGGATCTGCTCAACCATCTAAACCGAATGAAAAAAAAACAGAAGTTAGCTTATTCAGCTCTACCGAATCTTGAAAAACTTCAAATGCTGTTGAAAACTCCAATACTGGTGGCAGTAACATTAAAGCGTACATCATTTGTACACAACGTAGTGAGCCCTGATTAACATGACTGTGTATAGCCAAGTGAGCAAAACTGTATTCACAGCCTGGTTCTACCTCAGAAACATATTTCAAATTGGAAAATATCTTACACAAACTTCAACAAAAACAATAATGCATGCCTTTATGGCATCCAAATTGTACCTAAATAATTCCTAGTTATTCGGTGTGTCAAATAGTTGGAGGTACTTTAGTGGATATAGAATATAGCTATGTATCACTTTTGCACATATTATGGGAAAATATCTCCATAAAACTGCTTGTTTTTAATCAATATTATAATCAATTTTGGTGACATAATATCCTTTGTACAAAGTTAATTTTCTTTCAAGCTTCAGGAATTGACCTCAATATTATTCTAATGGTTGGAGTTAAGCTCTTGCATTTTGTGTCCCATACAACAACAAGGGTCATATTGTGACGGGCCTTCACCTTGTCCCTTGTCAGAATCAACCCACACAGAGATGATAGTCTGTGACTAGATGTCAAATTTGCTAACCGCTAAATAACGAGGACATTTCCTTTAAAATACAGTATATTAATTGTCCAATGAAACTACGGTTTTTTAAATTTATCTATATGGATTAAGTACAATTCATTTTTAGCAGACCCAAACTTTTCAAACTATTGACCAGATCTCTGCTACCACAGTCAGTTTTGCCCTCCCAAGCACAAGTTGTCTTCTGTTATCAGGATGTCAGGATATCAGTTCATTTACCATGTCTGAAGCAGAGCATGGGGGCTTTAATCTAAAGAAGAGCCAATGTTTTTATTTTAATGTTGTGTTGTATATTTAGGACAAGATCTCCCGGACTATGGAACTCTATTAGACCCATCCTAACTGCACAAGCACAGCCCAACTATCAAGTGACCAACATCCCCTGTACTGAAAGATAGAGACTCAGGGATAACCACTTATGCATAGGCTTATTTGATTCAAAATGATTTAAATGATTTTAGAGATCCAAAGTGATCTTTTCTATTCAATTGGGGCCTCTCGTGTAACTAAAATCATTACACCAAGTGATCATATGAGGGAGACTGATCACTTAGATCATGATTGAAGTGAACGAAGTGATCCCAATCGAATATGCGTAAAGTGCCCGGCGTTATTTAGCCTACCACAAAAGATAGGATACCATTTTAATTGGTCATCCAAGCCACGATATATTTCCTGTATCTGGGATTGAACCCAGATCCTCAGACTTCCTTGGTGAGTGTGTTACCCATTAGGCCATAGTGGCCGAAAATATCTGATTAATGTTAATAAAGTTTGAGCTATTTTGTTGAAGGTATTAGTCAAAATGTCTGATCTGAAAAAGCCTTCCTCCAGCATTCACAGTTGTAGGGCTTAGAACTTAATTTTTTTTTCATCCAGCAGATATTTAAACCACTTTAATGTTTTACCATATGTAAACACGGGAAGTTTTGCAGGTATTTTCAGGCCTCCATTTGCATACTCTACAATAATTGTTTATGCTCTTTATCACTTTTTCCAGTTTATGAATCTTCAAGAAATTAAACTAAAGTTGATAGAATAAAATTTATCCAGGGTATATAATGGCCTGTAAAATATAAAATAAGTACATAAAGAGGACATTTACAAGAGTTTTCAAAATAATATTTATGGTAGGTTCCTTTCAGACCAAATTCTGTAGAATTAAATTTGCATGAAATTTAATTACACTCTCTGTCATCTGCAAACCAAATGCATGGTGTTTTAAAAGCTTCTGTTTTTGTTTTAATTTTTTTTCTATAACTTTTGGTCTTTTCAGGTTTTTGTTCTTAATCTACCTTATGAAATTCTGCTTTATTAAAATATTCAGTTGAAGGCAGGATAGCTGCCCAAAGTTGTTGACTGATGTTAGTGACAATTGTACCCACTGCACGTCTTGTAAGAACAATGTTGAATCATCTGCAAGCTGATTTATTTTAAATTTCTCATTGTTTATCATTGTTCTGGCATTTTTTGTTATATTGACAGTTCCATGATTGCTGCAACTAGAATATAAAGTGAAACAGGCATTGCACCACTTTGTTTGACACTTCTAGTTAGTCTGAAATTTTTTAGAAAGTATTTTCACTCACTTGATAAAATGAATGGGACCATTTTACATAATCAACTACTTTTTTAATGGATTACCCGTGGAATTTATTTTGATGTATCAAGTTCTTCAACAGTCCTTCTAATGTCACATATGTTTCTTTTGCATAAACACACAGTAGTCATAATAAAGTTGTCATAATAATATTATGAAATACTTATTTTTTTCATTTTTCTTTCTCACAAAGATTGCTCTAGGATTGTGACAAATCCAAATCAACCTCATTTTATCTTTCTTCATTCTCACACCTGATAAAAGTTGCCAAATAATTCTTATGTACCCACTACGAACTGTAGAGAGCGCAAGGTACCATTGCACATATGGGTAGTGTTTTCTATAATAATACAAACTGTGTCTCAATTCAGCAAAGTACATGCAAATCTTGTTAGACTGATCAGTGTCAATCCTGTCTTTAATTATGTGCAATCACATCAGTTCAATCACATCGTAAAATATACAACAGGATATTGTCAATGAATGACCTATGAAAATCTCATTTAAATTTGTTTGCCAGGAGAAGTGAAAATGTAAGGAAATAAAAAAACAACAACAACAAAAAAAAACCACAGAATTTATTTTAATCCGAATTTCCCAGTGTTGTGAAACACTGCAACAAAAATGAGATAAATAAAATATGTGTCTTATGTTTCAATATACCCTGTCATTGTTAATTAGCACTAAAGTCAAATAAGCATTGTTTACTTATTTTCACTGTCAACTTTATTTTACATAACACTATGTCTTATGATTCGACTTTGAAATTTGGTACTTGAAGCATCCACTATATATTTTAGAGAATTTAAATCAACTAGACTATCTTTCCTCAATCTATCTTTTGATGTTTTTGCTTTTTGCACAATTTACAACAACAATATAGAAAACCACAGACAACAAGTTGAACTACTACAACCATCCCAATTACAACGTCAAGATTCAGGAATTTCCACAGAGGCATATCCATATAATAAGGCTTTAAATGAGAGCCCCCAAAGGTCAGAATGTGGTTTACCCAAAATAGTACAGTATTGCTAGCTCTAGGGAAACTACGAATAATTCTAGAGTATTTTTGTATGCGCTCTGAATACCTTCTATCCTCTATAAGTTCTGTAGTTACTTCCTTGAACTGTTCCACTGTGAAATCCTCACTGTTAATTATCTTTCCATAACCCCTTGCCTCTGCTTTTTTGGCGTTGGTAAACTGGTCACAGCAAAGTGGTATCATCAACATAGGCACACCGTGGTACACTGCTTCAATCTGTCCATTGTTTCCCATATGTGTTACAAAGAGTCTGGTCTTCGGATGACTAAGAATATCATTCTGTGGCAGAGATGACATAATGTGCACATTATCTGGTGTGTGTTCTGGTGTAGGACCAACATGACGAATGATTGCAGTATACTTCATCTGACTAAATGCTGAGATGACCTTGATCAACATAACTTGTTGCAAATTAGTGAAAGTTGATCTAAAGGCAAGTAAGATCACTCCGTGTGTAGCACTTTGGAAAATTTCTGCAAGATCCGCAGGTAATGGTTTCACGTCAGTTACACCAATAGCAGGTATATATTGGTAATGTGGGGATGATGCTCTAGTCTCGTCAATACAATAAATATTGGAATTCACCAGGAACATTTCTGATCTTATAAATAATCCATTCAAACCTATATTCTCTTTTTCAGGAACCAAGTCACTGAACAGAGTATCATCATTTAATGGGGAAAGAAGAGAATTAGGCTGCAGTAATTGGTATGCTAGATACAAACATGTATTACTCAGTCTATGGAGGAATGAAGATTCTTTGGTCAATGCCATAAAGTTGAAAGCTCCTTCGACTGAAGGCAGGGTCGGTACCCTTGCCAGCCAAGGGTCTGGTCTGGTGATGAGAGAAATGTAGGCTATGGATAGTTTATATGGAATAAGGTACGCTGGAAAATTCAACTCTACTGCGTCAATAATTGCAAGATCAAACTGGATCTCACTTAACTTAGTCATTGTCTTATTGTCAGTCATTATGTCTGTTATATGTCTCCGCATAAGATCTATACCTTTATAAAGACATTCCAGGAAACTGTTCACTTTCTCATGCACCATAAGCTTTTCTGTGTAACTAATTTCATTGGTTAAGTTAGGTGTAATGGCAGTAACACCAAATTCAGTAGCAAAGCTGGCATATCGTTTTTATTTATTTATTTATTTTATTTTATTTATTATTCGTACACATAGTACAATATGTAAGTACAAAAAGTAAAAAAATTTAGAAATCAACACTATAACTGAAACATATATATACATACATATATACAGATTTAGTTAAAGAATAAATTAAGATACGCATAAAAATTCAATAATAGTATCAAGTTCTCCCACTGAAAACCTTGTGTTGTTACATTCTTTAATGAACATTAAATCAGTTATGTTACCACAAGATATATAATCTTTTTCATTACATAATGCAGAAGCATACTCATTAACTAACATTCTAAACTGATGTGGGGATGATGAAATATAGCTTGAATGACACTGTAATAGCTTAGATATATGCATCACACTTTTACCAACACTGGACTGGCTACCATTCAAAGTAAGTAGTTTATACATAAATTTGTTGAACCTTAAAAACAACTGAATATTAACTGGTAAGTCATTACATAACAGGGGTAAGTACCTTGAATGAGTTCTATAAGGAAGATTAAACAACCTTCTCAAACCTTTTCTCCATGTAGAATAGAATTTTAATATGTCATTTGAACTTAGATCCCACAGCACAGAACCATATAGCGGCATGCAAAAACTTTTAAACAATTTATACTTCACTGTTACATTAGCCAAGCTGAAATAATTTAAAATCCCATTTAGTGATGTATTAAAACTGTTTTGCCACAATGGTATATACTTCATGACCATTGTCTGTAAGAATCCCACCAATTCGGGCGAGCAACTTTATATGAGAAACATGGTGAACTGGCAGGAGCAATATCCTGGCTGCATCAGTGGTAGCAAGAAAGAGGACTGTCAGTGAAAAAAGGAACTGCATAGCTGTAAAACACAAGTAAACAATTTGTGAAATATAATTGTATTGAACAATGTTAAAATCAATGCTTAATCTATCATTTACATTGCCTTTACAATTACTATTCCATGAAATCAAAGGTCAAAGTTGGGATTTTTTAAACTTCTGAACAGGTAGCTGTACTATCGGACAAAGCTTCATTTTAAAATCATTTATTTATTTATTTGGGATTTTTAAATCACTTTCAACACTGTACATGTCATATTACGACGGGGAGGATTGTGGGCAGAGGAAACGAGTACATACAGTTGGTTAACGTTCTGTACTGTAAACTGCTGGCCATCGGTAAGCAACTACCAACTTTCCCATATATAATGTCTGGGATTTGAACCGCCGACCTCAGAGGTGGGAATTAGTGAGTGTGTTATGACTGCACCACCATGGACCCTTTTTATAATCATTTACAGATAGGGTTATATTGAGCTACATCATTGGTATTTTTGACATACTGTATATATTGTATCTTATATTTATACTCCGTACTATATCTCATTTACTACAGGAGTTAATTAAATCACTCTTTGATCCATCTTCGACTGCACAAGTACAACCCAAGTTTTCCCAGTGACTGCATTCCCCTAATTGAAACAGAGAGTCTCAAGGAAGATCAGTATCAACGTACCTAGGATACCACTTGGGATGGGACCCAATTATAAAGGTCTGCCATTTTAAATAGTCACCTGAGCCACTATGACTCTGCCTGTACCTGGGATCTATCCCAGGTTCTCTGTAATCCTAGGCGAGGGTGCTACAGTCTGAGACCACAGTGGAAGATATATTTTTGATAAAGTCTAGTAGTTAGACTTGATAAAGTCTTGTAGTTTGACCCATGAAAATGGACTATCAGTTTTCTCTTCATTCCAGAAAGGCTATAGGCAGACGTGGTTTTGCCATGGCCTCACCAGTGGAATGGAACAGGCTCCCACTTAATATCAGATCCCAATAGACCATTTCGAGCTTTAGAAGCCAACTCAATACTTCACACAGATCATTAACACCCATTAAATAGGTTCATCTCCGAAAGCATGTCCACCATATCTATAGTATCTTCATTAAGCATACGTCTTTATCGTGCTGAACTTTTTTTTGTCCACGGATTTTTGAAATTGGATATTACTGTTGCCTATTGTGAATTGGTCTTTATAAAGCTTGCTTCGTAGTGCAGATGAGTTAAAAAATTCACTAGAATTCTATTGACTGCTTGTGCTATATGGTTTTTTCATTGTGATGTCAATCCAGACTGAGCACATATTTTTCATTATATTTAAATTTCACATATTTGAATAGTTATTAGTTTTTTTTTCTATTCTGGAACAACTACTTAACAACAAAAAGGCAGTAACAATTCTATTGGTGATTTAGTATTAGTGGAAATACCACTTCTGACCTTACACAGGCTTTCAATATGTGCTGAATAAATCTTTTGGCCACTCAATTTGTTTCTTTCTTCTCTGGGGAAAACAAAAGGAGATCAATGACGTTTCCAGCCGTATCCTCAGTAGCCGTACCACCAACTTGTCCGCCTCTAAATTTCTCTAATTTTAGTGCAATTTTCAACGAATGAGTCGGTAAAGATCATCAAAAATTACCCAACCAAATCCTGTCTTTTAATCCAGTTCCCCTTCTAAAAGATTGTATGGATATACTACTTCAGTTACAAAACTTGTCAATTTAATTTTCCACTAAAGTTCAAGACAGCTGTAGTCACCTCCATCCCCATAACGAAGGCATTACTACCAAGTGACAGTTTGAAAAATCATGGTCTGGTAGTGAGCTTATGTTTCTTGTCTAAATTTATTGAGCGGGTAGGTGACGATTAGCTCAAAGAGCACATCAACAATAATAATATTGAAAATCCTCAGCAATCTGTTGATTAAACTGATCATTCTACTCAAACTACAGAGTAAACCATGCTACTCATTTTGACTGGTTTGGCGTGTGTGGACAGCTCTGAAGTGGTTCACATACTACCAAAGTCACCCATGGAAAGCCATCATTAAAATTGGATCAAAGCTCTCAGAATTGAATGAACCCATGTTTGGTGTTCCGCAAGTCTTGGTTCTGGTCCCTCATTCGTGTAAGGTTATCGGGACTTTTTTAAATGATGGTTTGGTGTGTGTAGCGCAGCTCTGAAGTGTTTACCTATTACATAATCCATCAATGTAAAACCATTAAAATTGGGTCAAGCTTTTCTGTCTGTACATCACTCTTTTTAATAAGGTTTTCTGAAGGCACTCTGAGATCAAATTTCACTTTTATGATGACGACACACAGTGTTTTATTGACATCATTTACAGAAATGCATCTTCAGCTTTTGAAAATTGAGCACTAATCTTTGGGCTGTTTAAGAATTGGTGTCAAAGGCAAAGTTAAATTTAGGGTTTTACAAGAGTCAGGGTCATATTGGGTCAGGTCCTCAGCATTGTCACTTAGGACAGTCGATTCCACAGATAGGTGACAGTTCAAGGATGGACATCTTCTTATAAGTTAAAATGAAACCCTGACAAAACAGAATTAACTACTTGTTTTGGTCTCATGTCTAGCTTAAGAAACCACATTTCCTTCCTTCCTTCCTGTCCTGTCAGGTTATTTGAAAATTTCACACATCCGGTAAAGAATCCTGGTGACACATATTTTCCACAACATTTGTAGGACTTAAGTCCTGCAAATCTTGTGGAAAATATGTGTCACTAGGATTCTTGTATTGTTCAAGTGCATGATCTCAGGCAAATTAAACAGTACCTGATAGATAAGCCTGCTATCCTGATTGCAAACGCTTTGGTGAGTAGTTGTCATTAAAATATCGTAGAAGTGAGAAGTCTGTCCAGCTTCAACATGTGCAAACTCCAGCGAATTCAAAGTACACTCACTTCTTGGGAAAGTTTTTGGATGTCCTTCAATTTTTATCCATCTGTATTTTCATCCAAAAACCAGTTTGGTCACTGTTTTGCTTTTGATGTCTCATGGTTTGGAATGAATTATCTGAAGGTGCTTGTTCTGCCTCCTCGTGCCTGTTTTAGTAAACAGCTAAGATCCTATTTTTTTTAATATGTTTTAGCCATATCTGAAATATCTGGTTGTATTATCGGCCCTGCTATGTATATGGAGCAATGATTGCTGAATAACTTTCTGATGTTGTGCCTTAGAGTCTGCCTTGGGCAGAGTTTAAGTCCTACAGAAGTTTAAAATAGAATAGAACAGACTTTTACAAACAGCTAAATATCTTAAAATAGTTAAATAAACCGTTTTATTAATTTCAAAGGAAACACAGGCTAGTGCAAGTTAAGACAGAAATATATAGTCTTGTCTGTTTTGATGGAATACAAGGACTCGTAACTGGGTGCAAATGGTGTTCCACATGAAGTGCTACAAAGAAAGTAACACACATTCAAACCACCACAATGACAGTGCCATGAAATCGTGAATAATCATAAATATATATTAAACAGATATAATTAAGCTGTTATGATGGAATACAGGAACTCGTAACTGACTGGTAACATTGTATTTAAATCATGACAGGTGTTCATCATAAAGTGCCATAAAAGTACAAAAGGAAGCCTTAAACATTTGAACAATCACAACAACAGTGCTATGAAGCCATAAATAATCATAAACAGATATAATTAACCTGGCGAGAAAAAGCTTCTGATTCTAGGTATATACCAACACCTTATCTACTATGAAAAATAACATTAAATGAAAAGGACGGTTATCTGGATCACCAGCAAAATCAAAGCATTTGTGCCTTGTCATCAAAATCCCTCAATAACTTTTTGAATTATTTTGTTAAAATAACAACAAAAACATATCCTTGGCAGAGGTTTTGTTGCTGTGCAGTCATGTGTTTCCCTTGACTAGATTACTAATTGCACTTTTATAGCACCGAGTCCTCCTATTAACAGGTTCATGGAATACGATTGATATTTAACAGAAGCGCTGTATAAGACATTTCTGTATATGTAGAAGACCTTTCTAATGATATATAATACATCTTTGTAGGTTACATAGTTTTCGAGATATTAGTGAACAGACCGGAAGCGACACTTATTATCCATGGTATGGAGATTCTGTATACAGAAAAATCCTGCTCCGTATATCAGGATACGGGGACAAATACAGCCTGCAGTGGATAATAAAATATATATCCTGGTCAGTATGGCTCCCATATGTGGACCAAATGCGGCTTATAGTTCAAGGTTAAGGGTTTTAACTCAGTTAAACTGACAGGGTCATACTGAAACTGGCCTTCAGCCTTTACCACTTGTGGGAGTCCAACTGTGCCAGAGGAGACAGTCTGTGACGATTAGATGCTAAACTTGTCCACCACTAGGTCACCAAGCCCTCTCATAATGCAATAAAGTTAAACTTTGGTTTTGCCTGTTTTAAAGACAAGGTTCATATGGGAGAAAGTCCTTTCAACGTTTCTCCAAATATGGTCAAAGCTGGATCCTAACTAGAACCATAAGAATGAGGTTGAGGTGTGTTGACTTTATTAATTGCATTTAATAAGTTTTAATTTAATCTTTAAAGAAACCAATACAGAAATATCAGTTTAAAGGCCAGATCAATACGTAATACATACCTCCAATATAAATATATTTTTTATCCTTTCAACACAATATTATTATGTATATTCCACTGAATATAACCAGTCTCGCCTGTTCTACCTTTTTTGCAACTTTTCTAGTATAGAAAATGTTGGATTCTACAACCTTTCTATCAAGTTTTTACGTTGAATTATACATGCAGACAAGTATAAAGGACGAATTATTTACCTTACTTACCAACCAGCCAATTCAAGGACATTCTTTTGTGGTCGCAAAATATATCAATTCCCATGCAGTATACATCCAAACTGCATAAATTGCTGACATATCAAAATTACCCCCATGTCCATGAACCGTTGCATGCCCATTGGTAGTAGTTAGGTTTGAAGTGGATACGTTTGTCATAGCAATACCTCCATATGAAAGAGTGCAGGTCAACGTAGTTTCTTTGATGTGATAAAAAAGAAGCATCGTTTGTAAACAGACCTCTGGTATTCATATAGGAAAATATAGTGAACTGAAACCTAACCAAAACATGGTGTACATATTTATCTGCCTATGGGGTTGTGGCATATTTATTTGTGGTGTGTAGTTTTTAAATAAAATAGATAGGGGTGAGTGAACGTAAATAAGCCAGCCTTTACGTATAAAACCTAACGTAATTGACCCCCCAAACCTTAAAAGTCATCTGACACACATCTAATGCTGACGTAAATACGTTTGGGTTTAAGGTTTTGATGCCCAAAACGTAACACTAAACCTCTCGTATCACTTACGGAATTTATGTTACGTTAGGTAGTTGGCAAACGCAATGACAGATCTGTTCTTCTTCCAAACATTATACAATATTCACCGTATTTGTGTTACTAGGTGTTGGGGGTTCTGTGTGTGACCTAACTCCAAATGATTTGGGAGTTTATTCTATTTCAACACTTTCCTCACATCTTTTCTCACTCAGGCCAGTCATTTTTGCTTCTAATTTTGGCCTTTGACCTCTAAGGCTGTAATCTAACTTTCACTTGGTACAATTATACTTACTGTCCCCTATGTCAAACTTGGGCTCTTGTGATGTTGGTTGACTTTCACCTTCGGTTTGATCCTGTCATTGTGATCTACCACTAATTTAGTAGTTATTTGGCTTAATTGTTGTTATTGGACTATCTACTTGATTTGACCTTGGCTCCTGATCTTACCTTGGATTTTATTTGATAAGATTTGCATGCTACAATTTTGTATATGTCTGCTGAATATTGTGAATATTTATGATAAAGCAACTTTAGTAGTAAGTATATATGTGTTATGATGAATACTCTAATCTCATTCTTTTCTTGCTTTTGGGATGGGGTCCGGGAGAAGTCTTCTCACTGGGGAAAACTGATTTCACAAGTAATGACCTGTATGTGGACATTATGTAAATTCGGCGACAGAACTCCCATTGGTGACGAGTGCCAAAATATGTTAAACAGGATCTGTTTTCCCAGTTTCTTTGTGACATCTCTGAATACATTGTGGGTGTCATGTACCCTATTTACAGAGGGGGCACGTAACTTATAAGCGGTACAAACAATGTGCTGATATCCACAGGGTTTATGGGGGCCACGGTGGCAGAGTGGTGACACTCTCACCTCCCACCTCTGAGGCCGGGGTTCGATTCCTGGCACAGCCTCAAATGGGAAAGCTGTGTAGTTACTTGCCATCAGTCGGCAGTTTACAGTACAGAACACTGACGAACTGTATGCACTGGTTTCCTCTGCCCTTCCAACTATCCGTCGTGATATGACCTGTACAGTGTTGAAAGCGACGTAAAACCCCAAATAAACAATCCACATTGTTTATGTTGCTTAGTCTAGTTCAAACACCCTCTTCTCTGTAGAAAAGTGGTCCGGATCAGCCCACATTTTTTATATATATCATTAGTAGTTGCACTAAGCGACAATATTGAAAAAGTAATAAAAATATAATACATATTTTGCTTAACGAATATTGTTCATATTTTGATATATCATCCCTTTCATTGTATAATGTTATCAGATGGCATCTAAAGTAAATTTGAATATATGGATCAGAGTAAAGGTTTCAAATTATCGCTTACAAAATAAATTTTTGATTTTAAATAAATCATTAAACCCAATATTATTTTACTGTCAGTATTCAGTAGTTGATATTCCAAGTCTGCTTATACATGATAAAAATCAACCTATAGAAATTGATACAAAAAAAATAATCGGTTAAATTTCCTGATACACAATGTATTGCAAGTCAGTTGGACTAGGTGATGGTCACTGTAGGCAATAAATCCTAACTTTCAGACGTGAGGCTCGGGTCAAGACTTAAACCATGTCCTTGGATAAAGTGAGCTGTCAGTTATCACGACTACAAGTTTTTGTTGAGTACTATGGTTGGTCAAATCTTTATTCTGTCAGATTTGATTAATTTGACTTCAGCTTTTGTTATCAAGTACATTGTATGGGCCATATCACGATGGACAGTTTTAGGTCAAAGCCTGGCAATACATAGCCTTTGTGTAAGGCCGGAATTTGTTTGAATATTATGGATACCCTCCATAACCAATCGTTAAAAAAACAAAAGTCTAGAATGATAGCTTCTGGTTGATAATGGCAGATCAGTTCAGGTAAGTACTGACAATATAATTTAACAGTGATATTGGAAATGTAGATTTACAAGCTCTAAATGAAATCATTATATACAACATAAATTCTATGTGTCTTTAACATGATAAATATATTGTGTTATCAGACTGTCATGTCTCCAAGTTGACCACATGATGACGTGCAATACAGTTGTATGTGAATGTGTCATCTTCTCATACCTTATACTAGTTATTTTCTTATCATTTGGTACTAACAAGGCAAATGTGGCCTAATTGACCGACTTAGTCTTGTGCCTTTTGCATTATGTGAGACAATTCTACCTATTATCTAATCTAATAAGGACTTTTATAGCTATTAATCGCCATCATGTGCCAGGCTCTAAGGCGCAACTAAACATAAAGAGATTGAATAAGAGTTGGTCAATTTATTCAAGAGACCAACACAAAGGCCAACCAGGAGATTTAATGTCTGTTTCAACAGCTATTGTGATACTGGACATACCCTTTATATAGGTGACATCCGCTGTCACTATTGCTAAAATTAAGTCTCCCCAAAAGTACAGCCTCATTCCTTGTGTTTCCTTTCTGATAGCCCTCTCTCTTTAAAAAGTCAAGGCTGGCGCTTTACATCCCCTTTAAAAGGTCAAGTTATGTCGGAATAGGGCCCCATTGAATTTCACATATTGTCACCAGGAATGGATTCAAACCCATGGCCACTTAAGTTAAAGCCTGATGAAATAATACCAATTTGTTAACCAGTTGGTAACTGAGACCTCTGAAGTATAAGGTGTGGTTTATTTCAGGGCACACTATATAGTTGTTTTTATATTTGATTTGTACAGAATAGTTAAGATTATGGTTTATTTCTGTAGAGAATCCCATGTCAGCTTTCTGAGTGAGGTTGTAACAGTGATTTTGCACCTCGCTATACTCCTTTGGTGTACACCTACCACCATTCTCATTGAACGGTGATTTAAATCCACTACCACAGAGCTGGGAGACATGTATATAAACCATCATATCAGATTAAATTAATATGGAAAATATCAAAGGAATTATCACTTGGAAAATGCAGCAATGTACAGGCAGATACATAGTGACTGACCTAAAATGGCAGTCCCCTGTCATTATGTCCTATCCCCAGTGGCAGGCTAAAGAACCTCAGGGATGTCGATAAATGGTCATCTCCAAAACTTTGTCTCTCAGTTAGGGGAATGTCAGTCTTTACAAAGCTTTGACTGTACCTGTGCAGCTGAGATGGGATTGAGTCCTGTAGTTAAGGAAATATTTGGATAAAAAACTTTCTCTTCTGACACAGTACTTTACTTGACAAATTGAACCAATTTAAACCACGCTTGTGTTTTAATTGTAAATGCTGTAACAACATATTGTAAAGTGTATATATTCCAATTGTACACAGTATTATACTTAACGGTATAGCCAATATAGGTATTTATAGCCCTCAGGTGAGATTATTCTGTGGCTTGAGGGTCCTGATAAAGTATGCATTCAATTGTGATCACCATACAAACATTGACATTTTCATTACTTGGCTATGTACAACTTCTGTTAGCAAACGAACACGCTTATATAAGGCACAAGTTTGTTTTAATATTTTAATGCTTTTACGTTGTGAAGTTTTTTAATTGTAATAATTCCATATGTTATTTAAGATACAGGTACTCGTGTAAGTGAACACATGTGATTATTGTGTAATCTGTGTGCTAAACGAGACAACTCTTTGGTAGGTTCAAGGACAACGTATTTTGAAAGACTTGGATTTAAGCGAAGGAGCACTGTAATGTCACATGATCCAAAAAAGTCCTAAGCCTGGCAAAGATAATTAGAAAAGTGTCATGTGGACGATGTTTCAGCTGCAGTCTATTTTAAGCCATTTTATTTTAATGTATAATACTTTTAATACATAAAGTATGCAGAGGGGATAATAAGTATGGCCCGTTCCAATATGTTTTAGATAGCTAAAGCATAAAGCAACTCAACTTCAAGATTTCCTCAAAGACTTTCAAGCTCAGCAGACTCCATCGTGCTTAGAATGTGTCTCTGCAGAATGTTCACTTGATCCTACATGTAAAATTCCAAAACATGGCCAACCAATATACCTCAATGAAAGACTCAGTCTGTACATCTTGTCTAACATACCAGATGTTGTTGTCCAAAAGTTAAGTTCATTCAAGTCTCTTCTATCGACTATATACACCTCTGGAAAGAAGATCACTCTTGCTCTGCTTTTACAGAAATGTGAACAAGATTGGTGACAGCAGTCAAAAATAAATAAGTCGTAGCACCATGAAGATAACTTGTAGCAGCCATAACATAAGTCCTAACTACATTATGTCCAAAGGTCTAGTCGTGAGTACTCCAGACAGAAATGCCCACTGGCAAAGGTTTTTGAAAATTTGACTGAGTGGCTACTTTTGCCACGATATCTAACTAACAATCTCAACAATGGTACTTCGGACAGCAAAATTTTTGACTGTTGGAAGGTAAACCAGCAATGCAATAGTTTTAAATGCTAGTTTAAATACCCTTCAACCTCGGGGTTTTATACCATGAAACATGTGCTTGATAAAAGGTTACCTGCAACATAATGAAAATACTGAGATTGCAGTATCATATCGGGTATCAAAATGGCTTTGCCTGTTGTTCAACAAAAGGGTATCGTGTTTACAAAACAAAGCTGAAAAAGGCACTACATAACACTAATGCATTTCCTGATAGCTAGCAGCTATCAATTACCTGGTGTTTTCATGCTCATTTACACCTGTTTAAAGCTTGTTAACGATGGAGTGTAGTGGATTTAAACATCCGTACTTGATTGGTTTTTTAAACTGTCAATGGCATTATTGACGTCCAAATATATAGGCCACATGGCTTGTGAAAAGACACTTGGAAATTACAAAATAGCTTAATGTCTACAGCTTGTGTGTTTTCGTCATTGTTTTCTTTTATCATGTAGACTTGAGTCATGGCTTTAAGTGAACTAATCCATACCCATACTTAAGTATTTTATACTGTACTTTAATGAGTCATAGCTATAAAACAAAGTAAAAAGTGTAACAGTCTTATCAAGATCACAAAACATTGTTTTATTCTACAACCACAATCTTAATTCACCGAAAGGCAATTTGATGAAGCTACACTTGTAGCGATCAACTATTGTAGTAAGTTTCATATTTAATATACTATTTAGTTCCAAGAGTATTTCTATGTTTAAAAAATCACAAGTGAACACTGGTATTAACATTTTACCACATACATTAACCAGACAAAACAGGCTGAAGTCAAATGATCATTTTTTGTCATATTTCCATGGAGACACATGCATTGTTTTGATATTTATCTTTTTATGTGTGCCAAATTATGGGCTTGTTTCACCACACCAAACAGTACTTAACAATACATACAATGCACCATAACATTATTTGAACAAAAGTTAAGAGTTAAGAGTTGTAATTTACCTCCCCTTTAACAGTAAAGGTCACGCCATGACAGGCCCTCTGTGCAACCAGAAAACTATTTTTTGTTTGTTCTTTCGTTGAGTTTGTCCTTATAGGTCAGCAAAGAGACCCTTGCATCTGGGTAGTTGACATTTGAAGAACAAAATATCCATTCTGCCACCCCCCCCCACCCCCCCCCCCACCCCCCACCACCGCCACTCATCCCCGCCCCTTCAGTGTGTATATTTTAACACAGCTTGTGAAGGATCAAATCTCTTTCAAGTATTTGGAAAAAGCCGTCCCAAACTCAAATTGTTCGGCAAGTGCTGTTGAATAACCCCCAAAGCATCCTACTCAAATGTCAATCCCACTGATTCGCGTCAAAGACGTCCCACCAAAATGAAAACGGATCCAACCAAAAACATATGTAGATGGTTGGATCAACGAGAAATGAGCTTGTTCGGTTGTGTGTCTAGACCAGTACTCCAGCATGGGAGAAATATAGGTTTACCACTAGACCATTACAGCCTGTAAGAAACCTTACCAAAACACTAGTAAACTATATGGATGAAAAGGGTAGTTCAATCATTGATATCCTGTAATCTAAACAAGTTGAACTACTAACCTCCAACCTCTGAGGTCAGAGGTTCAAATTCGGTCCAGGTCATAGGTGAAAAAAGAAAGGATTGATGTTTTTCAGTGCAGATGCAATGCTTACGCCTATCTTTCCCCTGTCATATGATCCTGTTACCATGTAGAATGGGTTGAAAGAGATGCCAAAGGGGGATGTTTGCTGGACCAAAATCCCATTAAATGTTATTTTTGGTGTATTTAAAGATGTTATCCACAAGACTGAACAAATACAGTTGTAAGCAAATGGCCTGTGTGATAGTGTAATTATCTACACAGCCTTAAGTTAAAAATATCCCTGTTTTTATACGTATGCTAATTATGTGGCCCTGGTCATGTATATATATTGTGATGTTTTCTTAAGCTTTTACTTAATATGATTTTAGCCCAAGTCAATCAAAACTCAAGAATCTATTATAATTAGACTAGGCCTGGAAAGGCTAGTTTCTGGATTCCCCTGTTGGCTGTTACATGTTTCCTGTGAAAAGAATGACTAGAATTTTATTTATAGCCACTTCACCTGAGCCATTATTGCCTAACAGCTCTTATCATGTGGATCAATACAAAGATTCTACCTCTGGGATATACTTACGCACGACCAAGCAAAGTTTTTTCAGTCCATCTTGATCTGGGCGTGTTTTGAGCTATGAATGTAAAAGTATATATTATTCACCATCACAAGACATAATGGTGAAGAGTGCATTTGGGTAGTATATTTCAGTCCTGAAGTTTATACAAAACTTTAATCAGAGTGTAATGGTATCTTTATGCATATGCAGTTTTGAAAGTCTCATGGTTGACATTTCAATTAGAGTTATATAACACAATCATAATGAGAATGATAGCGATAGCATCATTACTGGATAACCAATGAAATGACTTTTGAAAGTGCCTACAGAGGGACAGTTTAAGGTTGGTCTTAGATTTTGTTTGGCCTTTCAGCCTGTGAAATGCTTTTGTTTGTTCAAACCACGGCAGTTATGTCAAGGAGTTTGCTGTTAGTATAACATGATAAGGATGCTGATTAGTTCGTATGTATAAAAACCTCTGCAGTGACACATTGATTTCCATGCAGGATGTGCATTTTATGTAGCTAGGATATTTTGTTTGATAAGCTTTTGGTGTGAATAATATATTATACAGCTGCTGTTCAGTTTTATTTGTGGAGTAATCTTTCGTAAAAGTTTTGTACTTTAAAGCATCATAAACACTGTAACAGTAAACATACACTATTAAATATATACTTGTGTATTCATCGGTGTTTAGTTGACGTTTCTATAATACACTGGAAGAATGGATAACTGCAATTCAGGAACAGTTTTTGTTGTTACTACATTATTACTGTGTGGATTAATTCACTGTCACAGCAGCCATAACGACAGTGTTTCTGACAATGTACCCATACTCTCACAGAGCAGAGACATTGACGAATATCTGGATGGTCCCCTGAATCCAGTCTACGAAATGACAGAGTTTGCACTGGAAAGTGTCATCCAACCCAACTATCTAACTGACCTGGAAGAAGACATTGGGAAAGAGTTTGTGGTTCCAGATGACTTTTTGGAATCCTTTGAAGATAACTGGGAGGAGTGGGTAGTCTATTTTATGGGTTACACTGTGTTGGCTTCAATTGGCGTGCTGCTCATCCTCTTTGTTCCCTTGGTAGGGATGATAGTGGCCTGCTGTAGATGCTGTGGTAATTGCGGAGGCAGACCAAGAGCCATGGAAGGGAAATGTTCAGTGTGCAAACGAGTATGCTGTGGTGTGACATTCTTCATAGTCACAAGTGCCATTACACTTGGCGTTATTTGCATGTTTGCGTTTAATGCTGAAATCAGCCAGAGGATTTACACAGAGGAGGGAAACATTTGGGACGAACTTTCCAGTAACCTAAAAAATGTGGAGAAATATTTTGATGATACAGTTGATGAAATGGATACAAAAATATTGGACGAGTATGTTGTGAAGAAAGATGTACTGATAAAAATGCTTGAAGAGATCCCAACAGATGCTGTGGGATTCATCAACAATGAAACAGAAGTCCTTGATGATCTGAATGAACTGCTTTCATTTTCAAATAACCTGACATATATAAATGAATCCTTGACAACTGCCACACATCTTCAGGGGGGACTAAATAAAACTTTGCTTGATTTAGAAATAGAAACTGAAGAATTGAGAATTGAAACTTTTAATTTACTTTCTAATTGTACCACAGTTGAATGTGAAGAGGTAAAAAATGCAACTGCCGATTTGTCTGTTAATATGACTACTTCAGGAATTCAACTTGAGAATGTAACAATACTTGTACAAATCAGTTTGGAACAAAACCTAGTTCAGGAAATTGAAGCATCATTTGATGAGATTGATAGGATAATCCAAGCTATAAATAGCTCTATTGATGATGAAATTCAGGAAGTTTTACAATATGCTGATGACATACAAGAAGAAATAGAAGAGTTCATCAATGACACTGCAAGAAATCTGGACAAATTAGACATCAATGTTGCAGTTGATGCACTGGAAGAAGTAAAAGAGAATATTTCAGAAGAAGTGGTAATAGCTTACTGGGCAGTTGTGGCCTTGGGGATACCATTATGCATCATTGTGTTTTGCGGGTTTGTAGGCTTATGTTTAGGCATAGTCTGCCCTAGACCCAGTCCAAATACAGGTTGCTGTTCCTCTGACCGTACAATGGGATCGGATGCATTGCTGACTGGTGTTGGATTTACCTTCATATTTTACTGGATATATGCCATGATTGTATTAGTTATATTTTTGGCAGGTGGTGTGACACACACAGAGGTATGTCGTCATCTGGTGAACTATGATGTAACAGAGTCTGCAGGAGTTATAGACATAATGGATCGCATGGCAATGTATCAGTTAAATGAAAGCCTGGATGTAGTGATCAGTCCATTTAATGCTTATGAATCATGTGCAGATAACAAGTCATTTTATACAGCCCTGGAGCTTGCAAATAATGGTTACAACATCAGTGAGATCATAGATACAACAGAAATTAAAGAAGCTATTGATGAAATCAAGACGGTTCCAATTGATATTCCAACTGTTAATATCATGAATGATACTGTACAGCAGGCATTAAATGAATTAGGGGAAGAGTTTGATAAGCTTGACTTTGACCTTTATTATCAACACCTTGATGGCCCAGTGACAACAGTCAGCCTATTGGATATCATAGATTTACTTGAAGTCATAAGATATAATGGTACAATAGATGACACTGAAGTTCAGAATCTTATGGATCAATTTACTGAAGCACAAAACAGCTTAGTTCAACCTGCAGAGACACTTGCTTTGAACCTGACACATGAATTGCAAGTTATAGAGGACCTCTTGCCCAGAACTCCACTGATGAATATTACCAATGACCTGAAAGAAGATGAGGCTATCATCAACGATAGTGGAAATACCTTAGTGGGAAAATTTATCAACACAACTGCGGATGACTTATATGAAGAGACTGTTGCTTTTACCAACCAAATGATTTCAACGGTTGAAGAAGACCTTGGCAGGTGCAAACCCCTCTATAATTCACTGACAGGAACCATAGATTCAGTTTGTGTCAAAACTTTATATCCTCTAAATGGCTTTTGGTTCTCACTGGGATGGTGTTTGTTTTTCTTAGTACCCAGTATCATAATTGCATTCATATTGGCAGATGAATATAGAAAGGCTCATCCATATATGGAAGGCATTGACACCAATTTTGAGGACCCCGGTCAAGGTGGATACGATGCCTATGCAGGTGTCCCAGATTACTGGACATTTGATAACTCCCCAAATAATGGTGTTCAGATGTATCCGTTACCAAGGGTGGAGCTTCAGCCTGCTCATAATAAGACTCAAGCCAAACCTCACATGAGCAATAACAGCATGGCCGCATTTGATAACCCTCTCTATTCAAATGATGAAGAGTTGAAAATTCCAAGACCAACTGTTATACCCACCCCATACTATCCTCCATCTACTCTGCAGAGAAAACAACAGCAAGACAGAGACAGTCCTTCACCCCCTCCCAGCTACAGAGATGCAGTGGATTCAGATGAGAGGACATCTCATGATGACAACTATGACACCAGAATGTAATGTGCATTGACATATAGTACGGCCAAATCTATCCACTATGTAGAAGTAATATTGTGATACCAAAGCCAAAGGGTAGAATGTTAACTTGTAATGCCTGAAATGTGAAATCTATCTGTGACAATCATCATAAATGAAAATTGCTTTTGAAATTTTAACAAGTAAGCCAAGTTACAGAATTGGCAATTAGGATAAAGTTTACAAATTATTTAAGAAATAAAATGCATTTTATGGGTCAAGAATTTCACATTTTAGGTGATTATTATGTGGATTGTTGCTAATTTTATAAATCAAGTTAAACTTTGTGAAGACTACCAAAGGAAGACTTTGCAGAGATGTTACCTTTATTTACCCCATATTGACAGAAGGGGTTGAAACAATGATAAACGATAATAAAAATGTTTTTGAGATACACACATATCAGAGTATAGTCAATCTTAAGAAAAAGCATTAGAAGATTATAAATAAAAATTCCACATAATTGAGGCTGGAAATAGATCTCTACATTGAAAACAAAAGCTGTCAGTGTGCTATTTGTGCCTATCCAAATCAAATCAGTAAAATGAGAAGAAAAATACACTGTAAATTCTATAAGAAGTTCCCCCTCTCTAATTATGGGCCTCCAAACACTCAGTTATGAAATACCAAAATTAATTTGCAGGTTTCTTTTTCTGTCTGAATCTTATATGTCATATAGATGTAGCAAAATCTTTATAGAACATAAATAAATATATATTATCACTTACATTTTCCACAGACACTGTACACAATTAAGAGAACATAGTGAAACACTTGCAATATTCATTTAGTTAGCCATGTTTGTTAACTGTTACAATGAGAGGAAATAAGTGAAGTTAGTTAACCAACATCATGGAGTGAAAACTGTTTGAAACTTTTTGTTTAAATTGTTGTAATTAAGGTTTTATACCAAAAAAAATATGTGTATGTAAAATGTATGGCCCTGGGGTGTCTATTACAGGATTTACGGTGGTTTAAAGGAAGTAATAGGGGAAAGAATAGTTTTAAAATATGTCATTGATTAAAAATATGATATAACTAATGATATAATAGATGTATTGTCCAACGGTTTGTGCCTAGTGAGTTAAGGATGGGTATCCGGTTTATAATTATTCTGCCATAAGACCATCCTTAATTCACCAAAACTAAACTTAACTCTACATGAAAAATCAATTTCATTGAGGTTCTTTTAGTATGTACCAGGGGGTTAGTTGGTAAATGGTAAGGCACATGGCAAAAATTATTTTGGGAATCAATTTTGGTCTTGGTGTGTGGTTAGAAAGCTAGTATTTGCTTGTTAATGCAAACTCTTGACACAAAACAGTGTGCACCATTTACAAACTTTACATCCACTCTAGTGTGACCTATAGATTGTGTTGAAAAGTGACTTTCAACCCAAATGAATTAACTTTGATGTTACTTTACTGTAGTTTATTGTACAAGGTAAACTGCACTCCTAAGTGTGAGAGACAACAAATTCAAGTGACTTAACAGTATTCTGGTATTTCCTGTAATTTTAAATTCAATAACTTTTCCCTGATTTCATCCATGAACTACAGTTTATCTTTGCATGTAATAAAAAATATAAATCTTGTACCAACGGGTGAATTGTTACTTTTTATAACTATGGGAGGGTCTGTTTTACAAGCTCATGATATCCAACCTTACTAAGTCAGTAATGGTCAATAGCTCAGAACAAATATGAATAATGTCTGCATTTTTAAAAAGAAACCCTCAAACTCGAGGCACTAATACAATTAAAAGAGGACCCAGGGTTAAATAATTCAATTAGCGAAATGCACAGCAATTACTGGCTGCTTGCACCAGTGCAATCGCATATTCAAAAAGATGTTTCCACAGTTATAACTATCACCACAAAATCTCCAGCCTCTGATGAAAAGTTCATATTTACATTTCTTAACACAGCCATTAAAATAAATTCTATTTATGTAGGGGGTGATTAATGTGAACACAGTGTGAATTATATTTACATTTCAGATTTTATTTTTGTATTGTTATATATTTACTTTGTTTACTGCATAAATAGAAAAGATAGAAATAGGGGAAGTTCCAAAGCAATTGTCTAAAGTGAAACAGGCTCTTTATTTTTGCTTTACTGGTGCAGTTGAAACTATCTTGCCACTTGTGACTAAGCCTCTCCAGGCTTTTAATTCTTTTTTGGGGGATTTATGTTTATGATTGCAAAAAATCAGAATATATGATCAATGTTTAACATATATACAGTAGATGCATTTAGTTATACATGTATTCTAAAATACTGTGTGCAATTAATACTCCAGTTTATGAGAACCAGATCTAAAATGGGATAGTAGTTGGAAATTAAAGTATACATTAATCTGGGCAGTTTAATATGTGATAAATCAGAATTTCTTGAAAATCAATAAAAATAATATACCTACGAGGTTGATGTATCACTGGTTTTCCTGATTTGTATTGTGTTCTATAGTTGGCCAAACAACAAGGTTTTTTTCACAATTGTCAACATTTTGACTTAATCAATCCATTATCTCAATGAATATTGTAATTAATACCTTGTATATTAATAAATTAAGACATGTATTAATTTGTTCAAGTTAGTATGATGATAATTAAAAACAAAACCTTTTTGGTTAGGCCCTACTACTCAGCCATAGTTCTGAAAAGGGTAGTTTCATGTTTCAACCCTTGAGTATTTTGTGTTAATTCTTAATTTTATTTAAAATAGTTAACCATTTGTTCATGCACAATTATCACTGATATGCTTTGATCTTTATATTACCATTGCTATATTGTAAGCTTGCAGTGATTATAATAATTGATATAATTATAATTCTAATAGTATTTTTATAGCGCTTAATCTCCGTCTAAAGACAGACTCTAGGCGCACCAAACCAAAAAACAGAGAATTAACTATAATGTTATGAACTATAATGATATACAAATGTAATTGGCTATTTTTAGTATCGGAAGTTTTATTAGGTAGATTTTAGAAAACAACATACTTATGTGTGAAAAATTTAAGCAATTAGTTAAAACTATATAAGTTTATTTTTATGACTATGAATACTAAATGTAGTGAGCAAAACCACGATTTTTATAAGAATGGGACATCTATTTGCTTTGGTTTAAGCTGTAAAAAGATAATCATAGTTGTAACTTGACTGTACTTATTTTTATATTGCAAGTAGAACAAAATAATGAATTTTAGCAAAAAGTATTTCAGTAACATTTCCCATAGCTTAACATAAAAAGGTGATTGTCATGCCAAGTGCTTGTAATACACATATGTGCTATGTATCTTCAGGATAGGTTTAGGTATTTAATTTTCATTCAATTGTTTGTGATACAGATCTTAGACTAGTGAATATATATTGTGTACCTTTTAATTTTTTGTGTCAAGACATTGTCAATACATCATTACATTTTATGTTAATAATATATTGCTGGATCATGTAAATAAAGCTTAAACAACGTATTTTTTCAAAAGTGGCACAATATATGTTAATACACTGTCATTTTGATCAAACATCTCATTGTCAGACCAAGCATCTGCTTTTAACATTTATTATTATTGTTGGCACATGATTACATAGTCCAGTTGATGTTCCCTTGTTGAAAAAGATTTGTAGTAAATTTTGCAGAAACTAAAACCACAGGCAAGGGTTGGTGGGGCGGGGTCCATGTCAATACCTCAGAATCTCAAATGGTGGAATTTTGTCATAACAAGGTCGAAAGGGGTTTCGGTCGACTAGCGTGAGCCGCCAAATCATCAGAAACATGAGTAGTGCACTGAGGTGGTCAACCATCCAAGTACTAATGTAGCCCATTGCTGCTTATCTTCAGTGATGAGACAGGTACTCATCATGCTATGCCACAATTCATGGAAGTCCGGAGACAAAAAAACACAAAAAAGAGAAAAAAGTGATCTCTAGAAGCGTGAGCCTCGCTAGAGCTCGCACTTCAAAATACAACCTATACACCTTCCAATTTTAGCATTTTGTCTTTACAGTAAATAAAAGTTCATATAGTGGCTAATCTGTTAAAGTTACAAGGTCAAAGAACATTTAATATCAATCATAATGTCATAGACATGGCAAGTACAATTAATGTACATATTCAGGCAGTGGTACTGCTGTGAATATAAGGGTTTATTGAAGATTTTACCATCACACTAATGGTATGTAATACTGTAAAAACCAGTTGAGTGTGTTTTATTCTTGTAAATTACAGCTTGAAATGTACCAAAAGTGAAATTTAAGTGAATTTTTGTCACAGAAGAAAAACCTGACTCTATAAATAATCCAACAGCTACACATTCTCTAAGAGATATTTTTATATAATCCTCCTGGGACATTGTCTTATGTAATGACACAGTCAATGAACTAAGGATTTATTGAAACTCTTCCCAAACATATCGACACTCTTCAGTCTGGCAAAGATTTTAAATGCCAAGGCTATGCAGCAAGGTCAAATTATGACTTCATATGGCTGTGACCTCTTATTACTGTTTAATTTTGATTATGATCTGAATGTGATGTACAGATGTACATTTTTATCTTCCGCCTGTGGCCGAAGGCCATGGTCAGGCGATTATAAAACGCCTTCCATACGTGCGCCCGTGTGTTTGTGCGGTTGTGCATCACTTTTTTACATAAACCTTAATATCTCATTCATTTATAAAGAAATGTTCACCAAATTTGCAGGGAATGTTTATGGCTATGACAACATGTCTCTGCAAAATTTTGGCCTCATTTTGAAAAACAAAATGGCCGCCGTAGCCAATTCTTTGAAAATCATAAAGATGCTCTAAATCTTGAAATATTGCAGCTAGCTTCATCAAACTTGCACAAAAGATATATAGCTAGGAAAGCTAGTCTGACAGTAATTTTGGCCTAGTTTGCAAAACAAAATGGTATATTACATGTGTATAATGTCAAATGGAGATATCCTATTAAAAAGGCCTCATATCTCCCTTACCATTGCTCCTAGGGCTTCGGAATGTGAAAACAGTTTGTAGGAAGTCAAGGCCTGGGAATCTTTCTGAGGTGTTGAATTTGACCTTTGACTCCTGCTTCAAGGTTAAATGGGGTCATCATACTAAAACGTCCTTATATCTCCCTTATTATTGGTGCTGGGGCTTCAGAATATAAAAACAGCCCATGGGAAGTCCTGGTCTCCAAATGTTTTGCCTGTGAACAATTTTGGCCTCATTTTGAAAAACAAAATGGCCGCCATAGCCAATTCTTTGAAAATCATAAAGATGCTCTAAATCTTGAAATATTGCAGCTAGCTTCATCAAACTTGCACAAAAGATATATAGCTAGGAAAGCTAGTCTGACAGTAATTTTGGCCTAGTTTGCAAAACAAAATGGTATATTACACGTGTATAATGTCAAATGGGGATATCCTATTAAAAAGGCCTCATATCTCTCCCTTACCATTGCTCCTAGGGGTTCGGAATGTGAAAACAATTTGTAGGAAGTCAAGGCCTGGGAATCTTTCCGAGGTGTTGAATTTGACCTTTGACTCCTGCTTCAAGGTTAAATGGGGTCATCATACTAAAACGTCTTTATATCTCCCTTATTATTGGTGCTGGGGCTTCAGAATATAAAAACAGCCCATGGGAAGTCCTGGTCTCCAAATGTTTTGCCTGTGAACAATTTTGGCCTCATTTTGAAAAACAAAATGGCCGCCATAGCCAATTATTTGAAAATTAAAACTTAGCTGTAAAACTCAAAATATTGCAGCTAGGTTCATCAAATTTGTACAAAACATATATGGCTAGAAAAGTTAACCCTATACTAATTTTGGCCCAGTTTTTAAAACAAAATGGCCTCCATATCACATTTAATGTCAAATGGGATTATCCTATTGAAAAGGCCTTATATCTCCCTTATCATTGCTACTAGGGTTTGGAATGGGGAAAACAACTTATAGGAAGTCATTTCCTGGGAATCTTTTCCAATTGCTGACTTTGACCACTTCGTAATTGTCAAGTGGGGGTCACCTTACAACAAAGGATTTATAACTCCCTTAGTTCTCATATATTACTGATCCTAAGGAGGGAGATAACCGCTGCGGCAGTGGCCTTGTTCTCAGATACAATAGGAAAACTTCCTGAATGACATATACTGGAAAAATATATCACAAATGAAGATAACAATATTATACAAGTGCATAGCATGAGTACTATATTGTTAAGCTTTACGAGTGAGATATTTTTTCTGTATATGTCTAATGAGGGATGTTTTACTTTTATTATCCACCATTTTGTATAATTTATGAGTTAAACAAATCAATATTTAATGAGAGAATGTGAAAACAGCTGACAAAGAAACATGGGCAACAGTGAATATAAAAATTTCAATGTTCAACTTTTTGCAATATCTCAGTCATTTCTACGTGGATTTTTATGGAACAATCATGGGGAGGAGCGCTGTAAAAAGACCTTTCTAATGGTATATAATATATATTTGTAGGTAAGACAAAAAAATATGTATCCGGCTCCGTATATCCCCCTATGCTGCTCAAATACGACTTGCGGTGGATAATAAAATTATTATATCACCAAGCCTCAGTTGCTGAGTGATCAACAAGTTTGACTTCTAATGAATTGATTCTCACCATTGTAGTAATGGGTTTGAGTACATCTAGTTGGGTCATGTGGTATGCACTTGGGGCCTGCCCTCATATAACCTTAGTGGTTAAAAACTTAAAACGGAGATAAAACCCTATAAATTGACCTTTATCTGCACCAGTGTCTGTGTCCATTGTCAAAAGAGAGTAATTTTTAAGCACCAGCTCTAGCGAGGCTCGCGCTTCTGGAGATCACTTTTTTCATTTTTTTTCTCTCCAGGCTTTCATGAATTGTGGCACAGTGGGATGAGTATCTGTCTGTTCACTGCAGTTAAGCAGCAATGGGCTATATTAGTACTGGGATGGGTGACCGCTTCAGTGCACTACTCATATCTCTGATGGCTTTGCGGTTAGTGCTAGCAGACCGAAACACCTTTCAGCCTTGTAAAGTTTAACATTTGAAGTGTGTATTAAAACAGTTTAACATAAATTTATTTACAAAAAGATATTACAAAAACTTAGCAATAGAATTAACATGGTATCAACCTTTTCTACAGTGATAGTTATGTTTTGTATGCACATACAAATAAACAAATATTTCAAGTGATAATGTAACAAACAAATAACAACTACAATTCCATTGGAAATTTTGTTTCATAAAAATAAAGCTGAATTTAAATATTTGGAATTCAAAATAATTTTTAAAGGTCCTGTTGTCTTTTTCATTGCCTAGATGGCTCTTCCAAATTGACAAATTTATCCAAAACCTTGTGCCCGATTGAACAAACTGGGAACCTTACAAAGGTCTATGTGAATACTACAACTGACTTCAGATCAAAAAGATTACCTGATGGACATTAACATAGCTTTAGAATTGAGTTCCCGAATGCTAGAACTGATAAAGTTCAAAGAAAATTGCAGATCGTTTTTAAAAAATTCAAACAGTTTGAATTTATTGGGGATTCAGAGATTCACTCGTGAACGCTTTTGAAATTTAATGGCCAGTCCTGAACCCTTCCTGAATGCTAAAATTTCTGTTTATGAACCTCCTGATTGAAAAGATTGTCCTGACCAGCCATTTACAGGATCGTAACCTAATCTGTGAGATCAATAGCCATAGTGTAACATATAATCAAAATTTTCTTTGTTTTTCTGGAACCAGGTTCACTAAAGCTCTCCTCGTCACAACTGAAAACCTGGTTGGAGTTCTCTCTCATATCTGAGTTTTCATTTTTCAGACAGAAAGCAAAGTATATTTAGCTGGTAATAATGTAAACCCACAAAGAAGCAAAAGATAATGCCTCCTGCAATCGTCAATACAGAGAAGATCCAAAAGCACAGAGAGTAAGACAGGCAGTTTAACAGAGACTGACAGGAGGCTACTAAGATTGAGGCTACACAGGAGACAACTGAGGAAGGTTGTGGTGAGGAATGGCAGAAAATAGGAAAGAGATTGAGTGCTGTTTTTTGTTACAGAAGAACAGTGGATGAAAATACGCTGACTTTCTTAAGGACAATGAACTGTTATATAACAACTGACTGATGGACGACAAGGATCCAAACGAGTGTGAGATGCTATGGAACAAGTTCCGTGCAGAAAATGACAATAAGGCTAGGGCCTAGTGAAACTAAGGAGTGTTTCATTTTGTTAAAGATCCAGATCATAGCCTGGACACAAAAATCCTGAATTTTAGTAAATGTGCCTTGATAAGGTTCTTTGCTGTACAAGTACTTTCTTGTTTTAGCTTTTTTTAGTTCATGACTTTGGCCAGCACAAACTAATTCCAATGGAAATTTTAAATCTGTACTCATATCTTCAGTACAAATAGGCCATCAGTAAGCATTTTTTTGGGGGTAAATTTCTCAAAATATTAAAATTCATACAATTTTCTTCCAGCCAAAACTTCTTCTCTTAAAGCAATATAAGATAGAAACCTTCTCTAGATCCAGAGAGCAGATGATCAAAAAATGTTAGAAAATTGTGCTATACTGTAAGGTAGACATCATAACAAACAATTAAGATCCCCCTCTTGTAAATATAACCTGTATTTATGTCTTTTTTTTGCAATTTCAACATAAAGCTTTCTTGAAGTTGTAACAAAATCCAATGTCACAATATATAAGACTGATTCATCTTGTAATTGTGAGAAAATTAATGTGCTTTGATAATTACATAACACAGATATAATTATTTCTGGATTATGTTATATCATAATTACAAGATTATGCAGAAAGATAACTTTATCTCATAATTCCAAGACAGTAATTACAGAATAAATACTTAAGTATGCTCTAGGTGATGCTCCAGAAGGGCCATCTTACAACCAATATATCAAAACAATTTACACCATTGATAGCAAAAATTGATAAAACCTAAGATCCTACCCATGCTTATATTAGCTGAGAATCCAACAAATATCTATGACAATTTGTGTTAACAGCCTCAGCGGAATAATTATGTGATTCCTCTAAAACCAAATATAGTGACACTTCCATTATCCAAATAAAGTAAGACAAATGCAATGTTTTCATACACACAAATGCTAATGTGCAATATACGCTTAAAGTGTACAAAAATTTTGAATTTTATTCTGATATATGTTGGAGCCATGGTAAAATCCCAGGACAAGGACACAAATGTAGATTAATTGATTTGGGTTTCATATTACTCTAATCTCATTGAATATAGGACAAATCATGACTTGATAGTTGATGGGATGAATGGAATAAGTCGATACTAGTACGACAAGATTCTGTACTGAATTCCATTTGGCACATATAAACTACTAAGTAAACATTCCCACCTCGTGTCAGGCCTGGAATCAAACTCAGTGTCTAAAAGGTGTGAGGATTGTTTTTAACGCACCACTCTCTAGTGATCCTGAAATGAATGTAAATAATGACTTTGTGCTCCAGTTATACTAAAATATAGCAAGGAGCATTATTATTTCTATTATTATTATTATTTCTGATGCACAGAAACCAGCAGTCATTGTGAGGTGATCATTGTATGGATAATATGGGAGTAAAAATACAACAAACCATGGTATATGCAGAATTGTATCATGATTCAAAGTAATTGGCTTAAGAAACATGATTAAATCCTGCCTATGCCTTGATTTGGAGGGTGTTATTACTATTTAACGTAAAATACCAAACCATATTCATAATTGTAAATTTACATAATAAAACGAGATACTTCCATCCATGTTACTTTCCAGAAAGTAATTATTGGAACAGTCAATATGAATACAAGGAATTTTACAATGGCACTTGTCCAGTCAGAGACAACTGTGTCATGTTGGACTCATGGAAGTTTAGCTGACTGAATATCAGTAATCTTTATATGAGCACACAGGTAGCACTCCTATATCCCAGGCACTCAGCTCTTGGGGTTGCTTTGGGTCCAACATGCTCCGACATCTTATGGTGGTTTCCATGGTGACCATTTTTAGTATCTAACTCTGATAAAACCTCCGCATCTCCATAGATAGAAGTCATAGCAGCCAGACTTCCCTGCAAGTATTATTAAAGAGACAATACATCTTTTCAGTCTGTGATATATTTCTTCAGGCTGTCATGTAACCTTGACCTAATCATAATGTAAATAACCAATTATGCATATTGTCGAGAAAATGACATCTAAAATGTTCAGAAAATTTTGCAAAAATCTAGTCTAATTATCATGCAGGGATGTCGTAAGTCTACTAAAACATAAATTTAAAGTACTCGGATACCTCTTCTTGCTTAAATGCAACATAGAGCTATCCAGAAATACATTTACTGTAGTTTGAGATGCTCTTTGAAAGCAAAGATTATCGGGTAAAATAAATATATATAAAACAGAGAACTGGGCACTTGACGACAAATTTTGTGGGAGTACTTTGAAGAGAAATATTGCTGCCTGCTACAATCTCTGAACATGACATTACAGTATAATCTCCCCAAAATGTTTTAAAACAATAAATTGAAATTTTTGCATAAAAGACTGAATGACTTTTTTATATATATATAAATGAACTACTTCTGCTTGGACTTCAGTGACAATTCAGTGACAAAATTGACTCAAATGAAGGACTTGGGCCTTTGCCCCTTTTTGTGAGGCTATGAATGAAATACTGGTAAAGTCCAAACAGCTGTAGTTTACATTTACCTGTGAAGCCATGACATGTTCATTGCTGATGGGTGTGTACTTTGTACTGAGATGACTTCCATTCAGTTTGGTACTAGAGGACAAACTCATTAGACTCCCATGTTTAGGAGATGGAGGTGGGTGGTATGGTCCTTCTGTAGTACGTCTCATCAGGAAATACGTGTTCATCTCACCCTTACCCTACACAGAGAAACAGATCAGTTCAGAGGTGGAACTCGTCCCAGGCTTCACCTTGCCTGAAGCTGGGACTTGTGCATGACTACTCACCAGAATGCAGCATTTTCTTGGCTTGATAATTGGTTGCTGTTACAGATAATTTATCCTCTGTAATCTTAATCAAAGGCAGCAATATTTTTAACAATTGTGTACAAAGGTGAAAATGTGTAACGTCATTCTTGCTCACCACCTCTGAGGTTGTTGGTTTAAATTCTTGCTATGACATAGGAAAGTTAATACATGTAATCGATTCCAATTCCCCTGTCTTTTAAAAAGCAGAATCTAGAACATCTCGATATTGATTTCACAGACAAAAAAATAACTTAAGTGAAAAAGTTACTATGTGTTCACTTTAGACCACTTATTAGTGGGCCTTACATAAATGTAACTTATTTTATTAGCTGTATTTTGAAAGTTATTTGGGTGAACTTTCTAATCAGAGGCTGGATATTTAGGGGTAAAAACTCCCTGAAGAATTTTTTACACGTCCAGTTCACTGGGAAATTGTACTAGTGTGACTGCACATTTTGCACCTGTTGCCAGTGCAAAGATGTGAAATGTGTACTCGTCAATTTTATTCAAGAATAGTGTACTTTTGAATTTTAAGAGTTAATTTCAAGCATCATATGCATTCATATTGCATTCAGACCCATTGCCTCCAAAAGGACTTGGGAAGGTTAGGTATCATGAGCTTATATGTTTATCCACAGTATGTTACCGAAATACCAAATTACCAAATGTAGTTCATATCAATGTGGGCCTACTAATGTTTAGTTACCTACATCTTAAATGTGGGCACATGGACACAAGGGGTAAGTTCAAAATATTGGTGGACATGAATGACTTAGTTCACAAAAATTTGTTTTTTTTTTTTATTTTCTTTTGAATAATTTTTACTGTGACCCTTTATATTGGTCTGGATAGCCTCTGAGGTACTGGTTGTGGAAGAAGGGACAGTCTGATAGTGAGAAGGGGGTCACCATGAAAAACCACATCCTATCCACCAGGGGAGAGAATGCACTGCTTCAACTACTTTTCAACTATTTCTTGTCATATATCCTATACAATCAATCAATCAATCATTTTGGCAAAATTTTGTTCAATATTGTAAAAATGATTATATTATTCCTGCATGGTGTTGGCTCATTAGACAGTATAGGTGTGGTCTGTTCCCTGTGTATGAAAACATTAGGACATCTAATAGTGTGCCTTCAAAAATAGAAATACTGTACAGTATGGGAAATTTTACAGAATTTTCCACTTTTAACAAATTTACAATTATAATTAAATTTCAGTTATCATTAGTTCTTTTTGAAGACACTAATAAAAATCTCCCAAGGAAGTAATATTCAATATTTAAATTTTTTCGCTAACAGTTATGATTAACTGCTGGTAAAAATATCCACTGACACAATACATCTTTATAGACACATTTCTTAAAACAAAATAAAAAAAGTGAAATTTCCCATAGTATGCGAAAGTTGTCACTGGGAATGGAGAAAAGCATCATTATTTTTGAAAGATGTTTTCAAGCTTTTGATTTCTGTGAACGATGTATATTGATTTTTATCAACTGAAGAATTGTTGCTTGTTCTTGCTTACCAGGGTGATGAATTCCAGATGCTTTATGGTGAATTTCTGCATTGCAATGTCTGTGCATTATTTATAATCACAGTATAGAGGAAAAAATTAATTATAATGATCCCAGATGACAAGTAATTCCTCAAGCATACTAGAGCCAGTAAGGGTCACAGATCCAAGTGAAGGAGGTACCTGGCCCTTCCACCACAAACCCCTGTTTAGTCTTAATTCTTACTTCCAAAATTGTTGTTTTCCTTATTTCATCTTCCCATTATTTGAGCAAGAAACAGGGATTTCCAACAGTTCAAAATTTCCATTCGATATATATTGGTATAACTACAGGTAGCTCTTCTGTTATTGTTCCACCCCATTTTGTTTCATTCATTATCTTTCTGCATCTCCAGTCAAGGTGTACGTTTGCCCTAACATTACTGTTTAAAGTATCTTTTATGTATTAAGCTGTCAGTTAGTGTATGTCTTCCAGTGCCTTATCCCCCTTAATCTAATTCTCTTCTGAAACAAAACTTTAGTTGGGTGCTTGGAGCCAGTAATCACACACATTCTGCTTCTGTTTTGTTGCTCTTTATTGCTGCTGGATATACCAGCTGTAGTGTGGCTGAAGCATTTCTGGCTGGAATAATTTCTTGTTATCCGCGAGTTTCGGAGATTAAGCACATGGATACCTGATACCTAAATATCTAAAATGAAGAGCCTAAAGTCAAAACAATCTGGCGTCCACAGGGGAGAGGTCTTGATACTCTACACAATGTCTTCATACCTGCATGTGCTTTGTACATTTCACTCTTGCACAAAATTGTCACATGCTGTGATAATTTAAACAAATTAAGACTGTGTGGTAAGAATACCAATTGCTATTACATTTAACAGGAATATATTGAAAATACGAACAAAGGTCAAGATTGGGTCAAAACTAAAAAAGGTCATAGTCTGGATTTTACATCCATTTTGACAACTCAGGTAACACTAGAACAGGTCTTTAGTAAATCCCACTAGAGGTAGTGAGGTAGATTTGAACCTATGACCACGGAGCTGTGAAGTAACTGATTGAATACCAAATTTATTGACCACTCAGCCAGTGAAGCTACTGTTACTTTCCTAGTAATAGGAGTCATAATACTGAAAATACAAGTGTTAAACCTGCTTAACGTCTCTTGTAATGTAAAATAAAAAGCAACTTCACTGTGTGGAAATAATTGATAAAATTAAAGCATCGGGCAGTTTTTTCCATTCTCTTTGAAATATGCCAGGCTACAGAAGTACATCATTCATTATTATGACACATTTTACCCTTACAGGTAGTTTCAGTGATGAGTGAGATCTGTCTGTAGTTCAGTCTCTCAATTTAATCAATTGTGTCACTTTCTAGACAAAAACTAAAAACACTGGTAATACATGGTAAATTGAGGCTTTGTAAATGAGACCACAACATGTGAGGATTTAATTAAAGCTTAGATGAATTAATGCAACAAACCCTCCGCCCCCCCCCCCCCCCCAAAAAAAAAAAAAAAAGAGCAGCTTTATGTTTTAGGCCTAGCCTTACCATAGACACCTGTCAGATATAAATAAACATAATCTGTCATAATTATCTATTTTCTTACAACAGTTGATACAACCAGCAGCAATAACTTTTATCGACTTCAAAAAGGCTTTTGACTCAATACACAGAGGCAAAATGATAAAGATATTACAAGCATATGGTATACCAGAAAGACTTGTGTGTGGCATAGAAACTATATATCAAAACACCAAAGCCCAAGTACTAATACCAGATGGTGAAACTGAGGAATTTGACATCACCACAGGAGTAATGCAAGGAGATACACTTGCTCCATTTTTATTCACCGTTGTTCTCAACTATGCATTAAGAGGGGCACTCAATGGATATGAAGAGCCATTGGGTTCACGATATCACCCAGAAGATCACAGAGACAAGCCGAAGTTACATTACATGACCTAGACTTTGAGGATGACCCTGTTATCGGACAAAATAGAACAAGCACAAAGCATACTGTCAAGAGTTTAGAGAGAGTGCAAATGGTTGGCCTTGCTCTCAATGCCAAGAAAACCAAATACATAACATACAACATAGATACAAAGGGGACTGCTGTAAACAAATGACAGTGTTGACTTTGAAAAAGTAGAAGATTGCAAATACCTGGGATCATAGGTTGACAGCACTGATAAAGACATAAAAATTAGGAAAGCACAAGCTTGGCAAGCACTGAACAAGATGAACTGCATGTGGAATTCAAACATGCGGAAAGAAATCAAAGTTAGATTCTTTGTAGCAGCCATTGAATCTATACTTCTATATGGCTGTGAGAGATGGACAGTAACTCAAAAGATAGAACTTATGTTGAATGGCACTTACACCAAGATGCTCAGGAAAGCCACTAATGTCAAATAGTGGGAATGCAAGACAAATGCTGAGGTGTATGAAGAACTCCCACTTCTTGGTAATAAAATAGCAGCACAAAGAATGAAACTCACTGGTCACTGCCACTGCCCTCCTGAACTAGTAGCTAGCGACCTAGTTCTATGGCAGCCCAACCAAAATCTGAGAAAGAGGAAAGCCCAAAGTAGACTTTGTAGAGGTGTTAAGGCAAGATGCGGGAATTCTGACAACAACAGAGCTACGTACAGTGATGGAAGAACCGACTGTCTGGAGACACCATGTGACTGCTCGCCTGCGGGCAACCATAAAGATACTGCTAAATAAGATAGAGTTCTCCTGAGCTAATATCTCCCAACATATAGAAGTGATTTTTGATTACCAGTGCTCTGTGTACATGTTTGGAAAGGCTTTCAGTACAAATCTGTGCTGTAAGTTAGGCTGACATATATGCTTATTTTACCTAGAGAATAATGGTACCCCATATTTTCTTGTTTTTATTTAATAATCTTCACCACCATGAAAATACTGATTTGTCAGTAAAATTGAAAAAATGTATAACTTAAGAACATAAATATGGTCAATGAATCTGAGATGCTGATTACCATCATAGATGTTGACTACCTTTATACTTTCAAATATTTTTCCTGTACAATTTGACATTGGTTCATTTTTTACATCTTAATTTCTATATTGTATATCATTAACAGCTTTGAATAGTAAAAGTGTTTTTATACATAATCAATAATAATGTTAATAACAATTAGTGACAGATATCAGCCTGCAGAAGTGCTATCCCTTACCTTAACACTGATGGTTCCGCGGGGTGAGACTTCATATGGATGGGATTCAAGCAACTGCTTTGTGACTTCAGTAATGTGGATAGCCATAGACTGTAAGGAGAATTCAAAGTAAAATGAAATAATACATTAGAAATAATATAAGTCATATTAAAGCTTTTCACTGGATATATATCACTGTCAACATCACCATTGTAATCATCAACACCAACAGTAAAAATTACACCATGAAATGAACTCATTGGGAAATGTTATACCACTTTGCTTTGCTATTTTGTAACTACTTTTTGCACCACAGTGGAGCTACTTTCCATTTGGCTTTAATTGCTGGCTTTGACAGGAGGATATTGATAACCGACATTAAATTACAGACACTTTTTTGGTTGTGAATGGATTTTTTAAACTAATTTTTATCAAGTTTAATTTTTTGCATTTTTTGATAACATATATACATGAAGAGATAAACAAGTCACACGAAACTACAGTTCAGAGTAAATAAGTTGCACATTACAGTTTTACAGGTTCATTATATTTCATAAAATAGCTGTTCCCATCCACACCATCTTTCACGGAAAACATTTTCAGAAGATCTCACTCTAAATAGATTTTGCTGTTCCAGGAATATTTCTTTTATTCTGGTTTGAAGATAGTATATGTTAAGCTTTTGATTATTTTTTGAACATCGAAAAATATATTCTCTTGTAACAGTTAATATCAAGTTCATTGGCCACCAAAACTGATCTTTTACATAATACCCCAGAATTTTTGATTCGTCATCAAGCTTCACTTTTAGCTTCAGCTTTTGCTCAATCCATGTGATTATGTTTTGCCATAGCTCATCAACTTGTCCACATGTTACAAACAAATGGATCATAGTTTTAGTTTCCTCAGTACATATCCCACAAACAGATGACTTTTTTATATTTAGTTTTTTTAAATAGCCATTTGTTCCAAGAATTCTGTAAATGGTTCGATATTGGAACCATATAAAAAAGTTATCACTAATTGCTTTAAAACAGGATTTATATATGTTTCTCCAAATGTTCTCACTCAATCTATTTTTGAAATCAAAGGACCATTTGACTTCATGTTTGTCCTTCATTTGGTCAAGACTAGGGCTTGTCAAGATATTGTAGAAAGCTTTGTTGCCTCTTTCAGCATTAATCAAGGGACTTATGTGAAAGGGTATGTGGGGCCTTTTTACTGTTGAATATACAGGCTGGTTTGCCTTAGGTATGAATTTTGTCAGTAACCTCCTGATAGTATAATAATTCAGAATATTTGTATTCAGATTGTATTTAACTTTTAAATTTTCAAAACTTAAAATTTTGTAGTTTTCATCTACCAAATCACCTACAATATGGATTCCTCTTTTATACCAAGTTGGATAAAATAGGTTTTCTGTTGTCATCTCTTTATTATACCAAATGCTACTCTGAAGAATATCTTCGAATGAGTATGCATGATTGTTTCTGCAAAATTCCACCCAGTATTTGAATATTGTTTGCCAGAAAGGATTTAAATTCGGAATGAAATTTAAACTCCACTCTGGCCCCAAAGTATATAATTTTTTAAATGAGTTTATTGATTCTTGAAGGAGCAGAAGCCAAGGTTTTTTGTTGTCAATATTTAGTTGCTTAAGCCAACTAAGTTTCAGTGATTTCTCAAAATTAAATATATCAACCATTCTCATACCACCGTGTAGGTAGTCTTGACAGACCCTTTTCCGATTGATTTTTTCAGGCTTTCCATCCCACAAGTATCTGAAAACCATTTTATTTAATTCATTCAAAAAAATTTTGAGGACTTATTATGGAGGCAAAAAGGTGATTAAATTTTGATAATACAAGTGTTTTGAGAACGGTTATTTTGCCAAAAGGAGTTAAACTTCTGTATTTCCAAGAACTTAAAACTTGATTCGCACTAGTCATTGCTTTACTGTAATTTATATTTGGGATGTCTTGCATATTTATAGAAAATTCAATGCCAAGTAAGGTAAAGTTTGAGTTACCCCATTTTAGTTTAGCTGAAACATTTAGTTGATCTTTACTGAATCTTTTACTCCCAATCCAAACCATTTTTGTTTTTTCTGCATTTACTATCAATCCGGATAACGAACCAAATACTTCTAAAATATTCAGAACTGCCTCTAGGGAACTGGTATTTCCATCAAGCAAAATTGTAGTGTCATCTGCGAACTGTGTTAGTTTATAAGTCTGAGATCCAATAGTAATTCCTTTAATGCTAGTATCTTTTTCAATAATCAAGCTAAGAATTTCTACAACCAATAAGAACAGGTATGGTGATAATGGATCGCCTTGTCTGCATCCTCTTTTTATATTTATCTGACTTGAAATGACATCACACTGCAGAATGTAAGAACTTATATCACTATTGAATAGCTTAATCCAGTTAATAAAATTTTGATCAAAGCCAAATGATTCTAAGCAAAAATATAGAAATTTCCACGAAACTGAATCAAAGGCTTTCTCAAAATCAATGAGCATTATAAGGCCTGGAATTTTTTATTTTTCTGTGTAATACATCAAGTCATAAATCAAACGAGTATTTTCTGCCATACTTCGACCTTTTATATATCCACTTTGACTCTGTGAAATAATTTGGTCAAGATAGGGTTTAATTTTTTCTGCTATAACACCAGAAATAATTTTATATGGAACACAAAGAAGCGAAATAGGCCTCCAGTTTTTCAAAAAAGTCCTATCTTTTGTCCCTTTTGGTAAACAAGTTATGATACTTTGATGCAAGACATTAAAAGTATTGTTATTTTTTCTCTCCTGTATACTACCTTGTTTTTTTGTGATTGTATGTTGTGCAAATTAATGTAAGTGGAAAAATAAAAATAAATAATAAATAAAAAAAAAAAAAAAGTTTAATTTTTTATTGGTCTCATTAACTATTGGGTATAACTATCAGAATTCCATAAGGATGTTGAGGACTTTTCATCTCAATGTTGAAATAAATAAATTTTCATACAATATGTATTAAAGTAGACACATACTTTATCTTTACTCTTTCACAGATTTCACCCTACTGCATTTATGAAACTGACTCCCCATACGTTGATATGTGATATGTTACTCAAGAGCTTGATTAAAAAAGCCAACTAGGGCTGTATTAGATTATGTGATTTATTCTCAAACTACATCCAGTGTGCAGCACCTTCAAAATGCCATCCAAAATACAGACTGTGAAGAAGTGAATGTTGTAATAATTTTTGCTTCTGCATAGCCGATTAAACAATATACCTTGGAATAAACTGAAGCTTGAAAAACCAAAACCAGACAAAAATGTTAAGCTACAGGTGTTGAAGCCACCTAAGCATACAAGTTTCTTTCAGAAATATAATACATTTTGCCCAAGACTGCAAGTCAGTGGCTCTGGTCACAATACAAATAAAATTCAGTCATAACGTCTGTATATTAAATACTATTGTAAACAAAAGACAAAATTTCATTACAATTAAAGATTAAATGACATAGCTTGGGAGTAAAATGACAATGCACAGCTGTTGTGTACTGATGGATGGATTTAAAACTGGTGGATACTCTTTGCCTTGCACCGCATTACATTTACATCTCTTTACTACAGGTCACAACGCTCTATTTGACCCAACTCGACTGCTCAACTACAGCTCAAGTTCTATTGACTGACAATCCCCTACCTGAAGAACAAAATCTCAGGGATGACCATTGATCAAAGTCCTTGAGGTATTTTAACCTGCCAATTGGGATAGGATCCAGTGACAGAGGACTGCCATTTTAAGTGTCAATCAGAGCTACTATGTATCTGCCTGTACCTGGGATTGATCCTAGTTCCTCTGTGTTCCTAGATGAGTGTGATGCACACCAGGCCACAATGACATTGGTGATATTGTGGGAAATTTTAGATTTCTTCTAAATGTTAAAATGATAAACTGGAAGCTTTGTTAAAGCATGTGGCATTAGCATTTTAGTTGTCCATTTGTGAAAGGCTTTGCAAGTACACTTTTTATGGAAATTTTTTAAAATTCTTATTCTTCATAATTTTTCTTACTGTACTATTGCTGCCTGATGGTCACTGTTTATTCCTAGTTAGCAGCTGTGGGAATTTATTTCTATATTAGAGATATAGTGTAAAATTCTATGACATACACAAATTTAGGCCATATTCTAAGAATAATAATGTTTGTGAATATGGACTTAGTGCTTATAATCTCTTGGACTTCAAGGACTAATCCCTTTGGCTTAACATCTTCAAACAACTGGGATGTGTTCACTCAAATGAATAGCAAAAGATGTGTTAACAAATCAGCTGAAGGTTTACACAAAAGTATTTATATTTGAGCCTGTTTGTTGCCAATATTTTATTTATCACCATTGTGAGACCAACCCCAGAATTATGTGTTTATGTTGTATATTTACAGTCAGTGGAAGACAAATTAAAGTATAATTAATGTAACTAACTTTAAAGTACATGTACTAGCATTAGAAAATGCTGTCTTTTAGCTGCTGTAAAGAGAATTTGCCACAACTAGAACATAAACTTAATTAGCTATAACTCCCATAATCATAACTAGAGTCATATCAGTTCTTAGTTTTCTGCTCTTTTGAGCAGATAAGGTAATGAGAAAATCAAAATTAAATACTATACAGTAAAGATGTTACAACTTATTTGCATCCAATGACTACATAAATTTTAAACAATGGTTGTTTTTGATGCAACTTAGAATCTATTTATACAGAAATTACATGCGATACAGTATGATTACATTAGAAAACAGTGAATGTACCCACATCTCCATTGCTCTGCATCCTACTGGCTGTATTGACAGTGTCTCCAAACAGACAGTAACGAGGCACCTGGAGCCCAACCACCCCAGCTACAATAGGTCCTGAGTGGATACCTGAAAACATAGCCAAAATAATAAAGACAAAGAAATGTGAATGTATCACTTAGGTAACCCCCTTAATGTATAAATAAAGTACAAGTGGAAAATTTAGGTACAAGGGCTGTTTTGTCCAAATCTTTAATCCCTGATGGCCCTGTTTATTCCTAGTTATCAGCTGTGGGAATTTATTTCTACAATGGAGATATAGTGTGAAATTGTATGATGTATGCAAATTTAGGCCATAAATTTGAGGCTTAAATTATGCAGGAAATCACTAACGTGACAAAATATTTATAAATACTAAACTCATGTTTATCTGTGAAAAAAAATTGCTAATGATGGCCACTTGGGGCAAAAGAAAATGGAAAATCTTCCTGTACAGGGAATATCACAGAACAGCAAAAGGTTATGGACAATTAAAACATAAGTGAGATATTTGAAGCTAAATTGAAACTAATAGGCTGCCTAAAGATATGACCGAGCATCCATAGTTTTGCTCTTTTATCTGCAATTCTTATTATTCTCTATTGAATAAAAAGAATATATATTTTTTAAAAGTACTGAATGAATTCCCATATGGTAAAGCGGTATTGGTAGATGTTGTTGACCACACGATACCTATTCTAAGACCAACATGGTCACCACATGAGGGGTCAGTGACATCCTGTATGGCTTGCAGAGCATCCAGTGACATCTCACTGATGTACACAGCATGATTCTTGTGCTTTGTGGGAGCCCCAGAAACAATCATGTATGTACATCCAATAGTCTCCACCTGCAGACAAAAAAAGAATTTTTAGCAATCTTATTGACTATTATATTTTATCCAAAATGGAAAGCCATTGCAGTTACTTTAAAATGAATAAAATTATAAAAATGGTAAGGTTTTTGGTGACTAAGACTGATGAGATTTACTTCTCAACATTATTCTTGTACTTTAAGCTACAACCACATGAACCACATGACCTCTGACATCAAACTTGTGTGGTAAGGACAAAATATGTTTTCAACTATGACATATTATCCATAAATTATCCATACACCCTGTCATAGAACTATTTGAAACACATGATGGTGAAAGGGTTGAGTTGTAAATCCCTATTATAGATTAACTTCTGTACCATTTTTGTTATGCCCACCAGGGGGCGTTATGTTTTATTTATGCAGTGTGCATTTGTTTGTTTGTTTATCTGTTTCTTTGTTGTTTCTTTGTTTGTAAGATAACTTAAAAAGTTATGGATGGATTTTGAGGAAATTTTCAGGAAAACTCAGCAATGGCACAAAGAACAGATGGTGCAATTTAGGTGGTGATCTGGACCACTAGGCAATTTTTCTCATTGTAATGAGAAGGAATATTGGAGGTGTTCATCTTTGGCAGAAGTATGCACTCTCTGAGTGCTCTTGTTTATTTTTTTGGGGTTTCAACAAACTTTATAAATAATAACATATACACATACTATATCCCTTGCATCACACTGGCATGGCAATACAAAAGATTCACTTACTTTGTACACTTTATGCCTCTCAGTTAGTCTGTCCAGTTTACTGAAGTAAGCATTCAGCATACAGACAATCTGCATTGGGGTGACCTGACTGCAGATCTCATTGAAGTTTACAACCTCACTAAACATCACAGATACCTCTTTGAAGACCTGAAACACGTATATATTATAGAAATAAACTTCAACTGTGTGGACTTTCTCAGCGATTCAGTAACAAAAGAACCTGAAATAAGGAACAAAGATCTAAAATTGATGATACAGTAGTAATAGTTGTAGCTCATTTGTATCATAAAATATCATTTAATGTTTTGCTCAACAATTTCAATTTATCTTTTTATACTTGAAATTTGTTTTCAAAATTATACTGCAAAATCATGTTGGGAGATGTAAAAGTCGATAAGTTCTCTCCATAAAATAATCTTGCAAATTGGACATTTAAAAACTGTATGTATTAAACCCGTCAGCTCTAATCTCACAGGAGCTGTTATTACCCTGTGCAAAATACAAAAAATTTTGAAATTTTTAAATGCAGACCAGAAATAAAGTAAGTATGGTCAGTTTAATTGGATATCTATTCTATGCGCTGACAACACCAAACTGATCTGATGAAAAGTTGGAGAAATCTTCAATTTTTTTTGTCAAGCATATCAACCCAGTATATTTCCACACTTACCTTACCGAACCATTTGTTCAGTATATAGCCATATTTACCGGACATTCAGAAAATTAACCCAGCATATCTCCATATTTACCTAACAGTCAAAATAACAATAAAGTCATAGATTAATGCTGATCAGTAACATATTCCCAGTGTATCTCCATGGTCATGTGCCTAACCGTCAAATTATTGTTAAAGTTCCCTCATTTACACCCACAACACGTGATTATCAACTCAGAACATCCCTCTACTTTTACTAAAATTTCTTTACTCTTTTGTAATTTCTCTTGTGAGTTCCTCTTTGTGAAGGAACAATTGTACCTGCAAAGCAGAAGATCAAATAAGATTTCTTCAGACATTACCTGGCAGGTGTTGATGGCGGAGTCTCCCTTTCTCATACTTTCAGCTACCTCTCGTGGGATCATCTGATACAGCAGTGAGTCAGTCCTCCTGATTTCTGTCTCCACCATTCTTGTGATCTCTTCCAGCCTCTTGCTTCTTTGTTTCTCCTGGATCATGTAGAATATAAAGTGAGATATTTGCCACAGTATGTGAAATTCACCACTGTGGAAAGTGTGCTAATTTTGCATCAGGGGACCTCCTAGGTCTAATGTGGTCACAAGAACATCGCAAATGTATTAAGAATTTCCCTCTCATGTCTGGGAAATTGAATGGGCTTTTCTAAATGGTTAATTTATAATATCATGCTGCATTTATTACTTAATATCTTCATCATTGGGGCTATCTCTCTCAATTCCATCCACGAAGCTACAAATTTACTAAAATTCTGCAATAGGTTAGATAAATGGTCTCAAGTTGTGACAATATTCACATATTTAATAAGAATACCAATAATTCAAACTAATATCATAATGTTTCCTCAGTGTAAAATTTCACATTTCTAAGACTGAAAATTTGATGTTGGTGCACAAAAAAAAATACTGTTCCCTAATAGTAAGTATAAAACCTTTTAATTCAATGTTTCTATAAAAAGGTTTAAGTAGCTTTCATATTTCATCACAAATTCAGAAAGTCTGTTTCTGTAACTCGTATGTTTAAATTAGGTTTTACATTTGACAATTCTTTTGCTTAGATGAAATACACAAGTTTTTGTCTTAGTATTTCAATGTTATAAAAGAAACCCCATGACTGATTCTTCTGTTTCTTTCAGTTTTGACTTGTCTTATAATTCTTGAATGCATCCATAGATAATATGGATTACTTTCGATAAACCTCAGTTTTGTCAGTGGCCTCCTTGACACATGTGGCTTTTATAAGAATGATTGATACTTGACTGCATATAGTCTCAATTGTGTTTTCAGACTATGTTCCTATTTATGTCATTATACAAAGAAAGACAAATTTTGCACAAACTTGATACTGTTTTACCTATCTATCTGTTGGTACAATTGTACAGAAATGTCTAAAAAGATTATCAGTTATTATGGAATTGTAAACAAACCAGTCAGTCCAAGAACAGGGAACAGAGATTCTTTGGATTGTTGCATACCAATCAGGGGCCAGATCCCTACTCATGTCATGTGGATATTTGGCCAAAACATTATAACATATTTCGCCTACTAGTCATCCAGTTAATTGACTTTTCAATCAGCCAATGAACTTAGTTAATTAAGCAATGGTCAAACAACAGTATAAGGATGAATCAGTAAATTTATCAATAGTTAAATGAAATTACTCAACAAACCAATCAATGGTAAAACAAAAACGTATAGGGATTAATTGATCAATGTATAAATAATTCAGTGATATAAAGAATTCAATCAGCAGTGCCAAATTTTCCAAATCATTTCATACCTGGTTAAGAGCAGACTTGAGTTCTTTGGATTGCTGTATACCAATCAGGACCAAGTCCCTGCTCACATCATGCATACTCAGGTCATTGATGAACAGTCCCAAATCAAACATAGTGTCAATGTTGTCCAGACTATGTAACAAATTACATTAATATACTATTAGGACCTTTATGGTAAAATTATAAAACAATTATATGCATAGTTACTGGTACAAGTAGCGATATAAACAACAATTAAATTATTTTAAACACTTCTACTTAACCAGTGATTCTAGATAACATGGTGTAATATCCTGACGTATATCAGTTCTGTTAACACCTGGGCTTCTGGGGATTCCCCTTTAGCTCTGCTGGTTAAAGAGCTAGACTTTGGTTTATTTCTGTGTGTCATCAGAAGGCCGTGGGATCGACTCCCAGCGGAACCAATCAATAATCTCTCTTCCCAACATATGATGGAGATGCCGGGTGGTTGGAATAGGCCCCCGAAGGATTTGATATTTATTTCTACTTCAATGTGTATTTCATTTAAAAGAGCTCTACTGGAGAGTAGAACCTCTATTATCTGGCATGTTGGGAGAGCAATATTTTGGTCACATAACAGAAAAGTTCCAAAATAGAAGAGGTAGCTTTTTTTGTCCAAAAATGATCCAGTTTAGTGAATCAATCTTGGCCATTTATGGCTCATCCATCTGTGCCCCCAAATATTAAGTGTAATACATAATTTCCAGCAGCAGTCAGGAATTGAAGAGAATTTTGTCTTATCTGGGACTGGTCCCTAAGCAGTAAGTTAGATACGGGGGGTATAGTGGGTTCTTTATGATACTCTGGGGAGACTGGGGCGAGTCCTTTGGCATCCTCACTAACGGGACGCGGGGGAAATGGGGGCCTCGGTACATACTCATGTTCAACAGCAATCAGTGGGTGAACCTGAAACAGTTTTTCATGTACAAAGGGCTATACAGGTCATCATTCCAGGGAGATCTGAAAGCAAATCATGGAGCACCAGCAAAAAAGGTGAAAAAAAGTACACAAACTTCAAGAGCTCCAGAACCACAAAATTTGCCTGACAAAAATTTTCCCAGACTGCTCACGGACCATTTGCCAAATAGGAACTACCCCTGTACTATTAAACAATAGAGAAATACAAACTGGGGAAATGAGGTCATAAAATCAAATATACAGTTAAAAGCAGGTTGCATTATAGAGGTTCTACTGTAATGTCAAATGTATCAGTACTATGTTGATGAAAGTCTTGTATTTCTTTTAAATAATCTGCAACTTTGCAGGGTGGATTATTGTAGATGTTTGCAGTTACAAAACACTCTTGTTCTCTGTGCTAGATAATAGAAATTCATATAATGGAGGTTTCACTGTTTGACTTACATAGGTGTTGCTAGGTAAATCAGTGCATCTAGGTTCTGTAGGTACTTCATCTGTCCTTTGAGCTTCATGTGTAAAGTGCTCATGTCAACCGATTCTAAAGTGCCTAAAATACACACTCCAAGGTATAATCTGTCAACAACACACCACAGCATCACTATCAGCTGGGATTAATTTGATTTGTTTGGATTTACAGTCACATTCAACATATTTACATTCAAGTTCATTGCAGGTAAGTAAATCTTTTATTTTTAAAATAGACTGATGGATTGACCTGGTTTAATGTTGCTTTCAACACATTGTAAAGTCACATGACAATGGGTAGTTAAGGGGAAGGAGGAAATGCATGCATACTAGTTGCTTAATATTCTGAAATGTAACTAAACATGCATTGTATTGATGGGAAAATATCACCTTTTGAACTTAAGATCAGGAATCCAGGATTCTTCACCACAAATTTATAGTTGATGGCTGAGTGTGTTACCCATGCACAACCCTTAAACAGGATGATAGTTTGTTGTAGGTTTAACCTCCCCAACTACTGTTGATATCCATATTTAACCCTGAGTGAAGAGTGACAGATATGCAAAAGGTACCTTGCTCAACTGTACAATCTTTATGACCCAGGTGAAGTCTAAACCTTCGACACTGTGCTGCAAAGTCCTTAACCTTAAGTGATAGAGACTGCGAAATTGTAAAATTAATTACAAGGTTCAGTGGTGAGAAGAGAAATGTTGAAACACGAAGGGGCTTTATTCCAAAAATACACCATGTTACTGGGCATTTTTTTACATATGATAATCCCCCCAAAAAACAACAACAATGTAACAGTGACCGAAGGAGAAGTAATCGGTAAAATGGTACTGTACCACCACTGTAGTCTGATTCAGCATCAATCACATCAGTCTCCACAGAAATTTTCTTTCCAACTATTTTGATGGAGGTCAGCTCAAAGGAGTTATTGATATGGGAAAGGATCTGAAATACAAAACACTTACTAATACTATGAATAAATGTACAATGATTATGTTTCTGATGAGTTACATGGTAGGTATTAAGTGAATAATTTTAAATATGGTTAACAATGGTTTAACTTCGTTTTTCTTTAAATATGTCAGTCAATCAAGCATCTTAATCTGACCCTCTTGACATCACTCAAAACATGGTCATACAAGAGTAAAGACATGCAGTAGTTGTTAGCAATAGTTTGCTACAAAAATGGTTAAATGTTAATATATTCAATACAATAGTGAAGCATTGGTTGACCTACATTTTCAAATGTGAATCCCATTGGTGGACGTGTGAGATTGAAAACGAAATCCAAGCGCTTTCCCAGGGCATCTCTCATGCTGTGCTGCAAGCTGGTACCAATGCTTTTAACTTTCATGTTTCGGTCAAACAAAATATGAAATGGGAAGGATCTGAAGAACAAGACTGGCTTGACCTCTAAATTCTGAAAGAATTTTATAATGTTAAGAAACTAACAAGAATTAAATTCATAAACGATTAGATTCTACTTTAGCAATAATTGCAAATTTAAAGTTTTAGTGGGACTTTTCAGTTTCTAAGCTCATTTAGTTGAAATAGCTAAAGTGACTGTCTTTTATCAAAGTTCAGTGAATCATGGATATGTGTTGTAAGGTGAGAAAATCAATGGAATTGAATTTTTCACAAATTGATGTGTTCATAATTAAACAGATGAATACAGACTTAATATTTCATCAGGAATTAAATTTCAATGGTCAAGTGCATCAGTTAAAAAGAGCTAATTGTAACAGTACTAAATTTAAAGCTGACCCTAATATCAGTAATGTTACAGCAGTGGATCTGTGGTAAGCATTCTATAAGTTGAGGCCATTCAATGGTTATTTTGAGAGTCTTTCTCCTGAGGAGTATATGGAGCTGAGGAGCTGTAAGACTGACACTAACTTTGGTACTGTGGTACACAGTGAATATTTCCTAATTAAAGCACTATTTGCTTAATCTGCCTGCCCAAGTACAGCCCAAACATTCCCCTACCTGAAAGACAGTCTCAGGGATGACCATTTTTCAACATCCTTGTGTTTCTTTAGCCTGCTATTGGGGATAGGACTTAATGACATGTGACTGCCATTTTGAGTGGTCATCCGAGCCACTTTTGTGTCTGTTTGTGCTTGGGTTTGAAACCATGTCTTCTGTGTTCCTAGGCAAGTGTGTTCCCCACTAGACCAAAATGGCAGATAGAAACAGAAATACAAAAAGTTAAATTATCTTACAATATAAATACACAAAACTGACCATGTTGGACAGTGAAGCTGTCTGTATAGTTGTTTTCTCCCTCTCTTTAAACCCCTGGTTATCAAAGTATAGTTCCAGAACAACGTGTATCATGCCTCCCCGTTCTTCCTCCTTCATCACTTCTATATCAACATCTGTGTTGTAAAATAGGGTGCCAACCTAGAAAAGAAACAATAACATTTTGTAATTTATCATAATGGTAACTTATAATCCACTTGACTTATATCAGCCAAAAGAATTTGACTTCACCAGTTGAACTTCAAATCATAGGGGTAACTTATAATCCACTTGATTTAAACCAGCTAAAAGAATTCAAATTTACCTGCTGATATGCAGAGTTTTGCTAATTTCAATTGCTGAATAGTGCCTCATTTATTTGTTTTTACCCATAACTTGGATTTATATGTTGCAGATTAAGTGTCTATAGATGGAGCCTTCAGTTAGCTAGAATTAACTAAAGTACGACTTCAGTTTAGTACAATATAAACATGGATAAAACCATTTCACCTGTTTGATTTGGCCCATCACATAATGCAGGTATCCTCGTCGCTTGCTGCGGTAGTGCAGAGTTAAGCCGCTGTATGACTCATTCTCCACAAAGAAGGATGGTGACCTCATCTTGGGGTAGCTGGTGCGTAAGTATTCATGCAAGTTGTCCAGTCCATTCAGAAAGTCACGCATGTATCTTCCCAGTACCTATGTTTTGGTACAATGTTATTTTGAGAATCAAACATCTCATACTAGTTAGTTAAGATTTTGTGCAGAATCTGGACCAACTTGTATGCATTGCTTTCCTCCACCCCCCTCCACTACCTGTCCAGAAATATATTTTTTTGATTATTTGGGATTTAACGTCACTTTCAACAGTCATATCATGACGGGTAGTTTTATGGGCAGAGGAAACCAGTACATACTAGTTGGTCAAGTTCTGTACTATAAAGTGCCGACCATTGGTAAGAAACGACCTACTCGGGGTTTGAACTGCTGCTCTCAGAAATGAGAGGCGAGTGTGTTACCGTAGTTACCACTGCGCCACCGTACGTGGCCCCCTCTATCCTGATATCACCTGTGCTATGAGCTGAAAGGCATGTTAAAGATGTATATTCAAAAGTTTTGGTCAAATGTCAAAGCTCACTCAGAATGATAGTACTATGCATAAATACTTTTACTTGCTCAAACCTTACCATATGTTGCCATACTTACCATCCCATATTTTTAACTCAATAAGACAACACATGTCTTTGTTTTTGTTGTTCAACTATACCCATATTACATGATATTTGTGACCTCCCACTTTCACATAATACACAAGAAATTGACCAAGAAAGGTGATGACATATATCCATATAAAGCTTGCCAATGAACTTAACCTGTCAATCAAAATGAAATAATTATTTCTTGTGTGTTGTTTTGACAAAAACAGACAACATCATAGCTGCCATCTAAATTTTTCTGCCTGAATTTTGAGAAGAATTGGAAAAATAATTGTTTTTTTTTTTATATTTTAACAGGCAATTTTTGCCAAACTGTTTACTTGTGTGGGTATTACACACAGTTTTCAATGCAGGGAGGGTAAAGTTAGGGCACATGACTGTAAACTATGAACATACACCTTTAAAGCTAAAACAATTAATCAACAAATTGCCACACTGTTGTATCAAACTCTCAAGGAACCAGGAAAATACTGGACATGTAGAGTAAGAAATCTAAAATTCACCAGAAATCTAGAATTTGCCAGCTCCAAAACTTTAGTTAATACTATGACGAAAATGAGGCTTAGTCTTAAACTTGGTATACTTCAGTTCAAAAAGCCTTGATTTACTATACATTCAACAAATCTCACCTCTATTCAATATTTTTATTAGTATTTCCACAAGTTGCGAATTTTAGATTTCTTACTCTAGAAATTTCAGCCAGAAGAAAATTTCACTGATGCTTCATTTTAAGAAATTCACTAGAATTAATTTTCACTGATGGCTAGTTTCTCCTTGAGAGATTAATATAGATTTAAAATTTCACTAGGAATAAATTTTCACTGTTTATTCTTGTTAGCTAAAATCGCTAAAATTAATGCCAAGTGAATATTTTAACTTATACAGTACTTTAAACTTCAATCAGGTATGTGACATCACAGGCTAAATTTAAATAGCAGATTCACTTTTATGCCATAGACATAGTGAAGTCTCTAACTGCAAACCTATTGATATAAAAATATCTGTCATATTTCAATACAAATGTGAAACTATAGCAAAATGTGCTATTGGGACACAGCATCAGTCAAGTAAATGGAAACATAATTGCAATTTCTGTGGATTACACAAAATTCTTCTGAAATTTGTAGGATTTTATTATTTCTTTCTAGCTTGTCCTAAATAATATTGAGGTGAATTATACATCAGAAAAATACTTTCACCTAACAAGAAATTCCAAATAACAGGGTAAATTTTGACAGAAACATGGAAAAGGCCAATATTTAATTCCATTTCCCTGTCAGTCTAATACTTAGTTCACAACTGTTCTATGTTGGCCTCATGAGTTGCATACATATGAAAATATGTAAGTGCCAGGGCTTGTTTGTGGCTCGATACGTTTCATATTTTAGTTGCATCCTCTAGGTTTCATAAGTGTAAATATAAGTTGGGATTTGTATTTAGGTAGGACGTGTTCGATACAACATGGATAATATTTCCAGCATGTGGAATTTTTTGGAAATGTTTGAAATAGTTGTTACTTCCTCTCATGGTCTCAGGAGAGATTCAAGCGGAGATTGGGATGGTATCACTTTACAGGGCAGCTCATTTTAAAATATGAATTATCCATGTACAAGATCCATTAACAGCACAATAAGGACAAGGTTATGAAGCAAAATCCAAATACAACAGGAAAACTTCCAAAAGACTTATACAGAAAAATACATAACAAATGAACATAACAATATTATACAAGTGCGTATTATGGGTATTATATTGTTAATCTTCATGAGTGATGTATTTTTTTGGTATTTGTCTAATGAGGGCTGTTTTACTTTAATTATCCACCATTGTGTATGATTTGTGAATATGCTGAAACCAGTGATATAAAAGTTTCAGTCTTTAACTTGCCATTTCTCAGTCATTTCTGCATTGATTTTATGCAACAAAAAACTAACAGAAGTGCTGTAAAAATACCTTTGTAATGATATATAATACATATTTGTCAGTTACATATAGTTTCTGAGATATTACAGAAAAAAATGGAACTTGATTATACTAATTATCCATGGTAAGGAGGCACTTTTGTATACAAATAAAATATATCCCCTATACGGGTCACATACAGCCTGTGGTGGATAATATAAGTTTGTATGTTTGCATGGAACAGTGTGAATAGACCATTAAACTTTAGCTAAAGACTTAACCATAACAAAGATTGTGCTACTTTGTGAAGTCCAATTAGTCTAACACCACAGACTTAACCAAGGTTTAAGACAAAAGTCTTAAATTCAAGTCCAAGTCAAGGCTAAGTTCTTTTGCAAGATAGGATCCAGGGTTTTTATTTTTCTGTTTCAAAAAAGAAAAACTTAAAGCACGTACTGATACAAAATAGTAAAAGAACTTCAACTTCAACACACACAAAAAACATTGATATAAATTGCTGACTTTCTTATATCAAGGGTTGTTTATCTCTTGCTTATTACTAAAAAAACCTAAGTAACTGATGGCATGAGATAAAATTTAATTAAAGCAGGAAAAAGCCATTACTAGATTTTGCCACTCTGAAAAGCACTCTTTGTGATATTACTGGAAAAAGAAATAACAAAATTTATGCACAGTAGAATCTCTTGTATCCAAACTGATATATTGCCTCAATTTATTTTATTTTTGAAAGTCATGCCATTTTATACAGTACAATAAGGTACTCTTCTATGTTACAACCCTCATAATTGTTAAGACAAACTTCTTTGCCTTTTCAATCATCATATATGGATGACAAAGGTTGTAGCACCCATGGTTTATTTGACACATTATTGACAATAAGGTTGGTAAGTTGGTTCATAAAAATCAAACACTAGTTACCATTGCTTGTACACTAGTTTTAATTGTGCGAATTTTCAAGCAAAACATTTCCACTTCTTTTGAGATTTTCTTGTGGAAGTATCTTGCATTGTGTATGCAAGAAAGTTATGCCTAATATTGATGTACAACAAACTGATGTAAAAAATGTCATGTGTAACTAAGATTTAAATCATATTTAATCTTCATTTTGACATTATGGTTAACACTCATCAAATATAGGCTTCTTTAATTATACATAAAAGCAGTTTTATAGTTAAAAAGTAGATGGTTTTAAGAAAAAATAAAAACCAAATAAAATTTTGTATACAATCATTGGATAATAAAATGTAGCTTACATTCAGTCAATTTATAAAGGCTGTTTTGGTGTATATGTCGTGACAGAACTTAAAATTTGACAGAATTTTAAATTCTGTCGATGGAACTTAAAATTCTAAGTTCGTTCAACAGAACTTAAAATCCTAGGATTTCATTGGTTTGGAGTGATTTTAAGTTCTGTTGACAGAATTTAAAATCCTGTCGACAGAAATTAAAATCCTGTTGACAGAACTCAAAATCATGTTTATATAGCTGTCATCAAAGAAATTAAATATAACAGAAGTATTTTAAACTTTATTGGTGACATGCAACATTAAACACATATATTATTCACTGAGTTTAGCACTGCAATTACAGTAAGGAAACAGTAAACATAAAGAGATGTATATTGAAAAAACAAAACCAGCAAACACCTGTACTATGTACATTTTGTTTACAAACAGTCCCCACTGACTTTAGCACTGTGAATATAGAAAATGTTAGTGAAGTTATTGTATATTAATGTATTATTATAAATGAAAGTGGATGCTAGTAAAGGATCTATGCCAGTAAAGTATCTACTTTATATCTGTCTTATGCATTTCTTGTACTTTTATATTAGCACAAGTACTGAGCCCCCTTCAAAATATAAAATACTAACTCACTGTAAAAGAAGTTAAACAAAATATAGGATGTTTTTCAGGGTTTTAAGTTCTGTCTACAGTATTTAGAATTTTAAGTTCTGTCAAGGTATTTTGACAGAATTTTAAATTCTATCGACAGAATTTAAAATCCTGTTTACAGCATATTGAATTTTAAGTTCTGTCGACAGAACTTAGAATTTTAAGTTCTGTCAATATATTTTGACAGAATTTTAAATTCTGTCGACAGAATTTCAAATCCTGTCGACAGAACTTGGAATTTTAAGTTCTGTCGACAGAATTTAAAATTCTGTCAAATTTTAAGTTCTGTCACGACATATATATTACATATTAGATTTAGAGCAGAACATATAGGTGATATGCGTACATTGTAGATGCTATACAATAACATCTATAGGAGAGCCTACCTGTAACATCATAACAACAGACCTTTAAATTAATGTCATTTATTACAGAGTATTTACGTAGCCCTTAATTTTTTCAAAATTCTATAATTGCATTGAGAACAACAACAGAAAAATAAAGTGTTGCCCATTGTGGGCAAGAAGGTTTTAAGTTCTGCCTTATTACTACTGAGGAATTCCAATAGTTTTGAAGACTGGATAGCAGTCTATTCCAGAATTTGCGTATAGGTTGCTGAAAACATTTATCTTCAATTTAAAGTATCTTATTCCAAATTGGTGACCAACTTATCAATTGAAGAAGTGTGCTTTTGTTGAAATAAACAGAAGCTCCTGTCATGACTCTAGTGGATCCATTCTGTATTTGTTGGAGCTTAGCAATGGGTTTCTCTGGTAAACCAATCAAAATAGGATTACAACAGCCCAGTCTTGATGTGACATATGTATGTACCAAGGTTTTTGTAGGATCTAGTGTTAGATGAACCTATCTGTTTCAGAAGTCTTTTCCTCCTTAGTTTTTCTTGCTACGGAACACCGATGATCCGCTGGAGACGACACTGTTATGGTTTACAACTTATGATTTATGCATTATGATTCGGATGGTGTACCTTAGAATCTGCGAGTTTTGGAGATTAAGCATATGGATACCTGATACCCGATTAAGGCATCTCTTACCAGTTGGTCTAGGATGGATCGTAAAAAAAAAAAAACATTTTTCTGCAGGACAAACTTGTGCATGCTAGACTCAGCATAACATATGCTAATGTTTTAGCACTAGATGAACTCTCCACACCAGTGCTACAAATGAAAAGTGATAAGGATGGCAACTTTTTGAGTAAGATCAAGAGGTTCCAAAAGCCGTATTTCAATTCAAGTTTTTGCTTGCTATCACACATCCACCCAGGTGTTCTCTGTGGTGCCTGACCCATTTTCAGTCACTGGATACAAAAATTGGTTGACCATTTTTGAGTGTTGCACCTTAGAGTTCCCTGCATTAAGTGGAGAGTACTATAAGTACTATAAAAGTCCAATTTGAATTAGAATCAACTGCTGTATTGTATTTAGGTTGAATTCTTTAAACTGAAGACAAATTTTGTTGAGTTAAACACCTAGTAAATCTGAGAATCATCAGCACAATGATGATAGTGATATGTTACGTTTGCATAATGTCTTCCAAAAGTGTGTTGTACATGGTAAAAAGAACTATTCGTAGTACAAAGCCCTGTAGAATACAACATGTGCGCTAAAGAGTTTGGGAAAGAACTGATCATCTTTCACAATTTGTGATTACTCACAAAGGAAGGAGCCAAACCATTTAAGTCCTTTTACAGTTAATCCAAACAAATAATTAAGCAGAAAGTGTGATCCATTTTATAAAATGCATCACTCAAATCTAAGACAACTAGAAAAGCCATATGTTTCTTGTGAAGTGTAGCAGATACAGCATTGTGGACTTAAAGGAGAGAGCGGTTTCAGTTATAGAGATCCAAGTAAAAGATCCTCTGCTATTTGTTTTCACAATTATATCCAGAAGCAAGGAAATGAATGAGGAAGCCAAATCTTTATTAAGAGGTACATAACCTACAGTACATGTTAAGGACAGCAGTTGCTTCTAGTGAGAACGGTTTCTTATTATCTTCACATGTTCAATGATTAATGATGAAAAGAATTCTTTTTTTGTAGATATTGTTTGGCCAGATAAAGCAACAGCATGGTAGCATGATAATTTAAAATAGCTGTCAATTTTACCTACAGAATCATACTTGCAAAATTATGTCACTTCAAGTATAACATTGATAAAATTATATAAAATTATAAAATCATGTCTTTGAAATGAAATTCTTTTAAATTATGTCTTTGAAATGAAATACCTTTAAAATCATGTCATTTCAAGTCTAATACCTTTAAACATTCACTATTTGAAGTCTAACATATCGTTTAAAGCCATATAATTTCGAGTATATTACCTTTAGAATCATGTCATAGCCATACTGACTCATGAACTTCACAAAGGCAGATCCACAGTTCTCCATGATTTCATCCAAGGGATTTCCAGTAACCTAAAACAACAACAACAAAAAACAGATTGTACAAAACAAATTGCAAGCAGTTGTGAGGGCAGAGTGTATCAGTAGTTGAACCAATTTTGGCACAGGATAATATTCTGCATTTACAGCAACTGCTGACTTTCTTAGCTGAGGTCAGTGCCAAGAGGTTAGATTCAGAGGTCAAAAGTCAAAGTGTATTTCCACATCACCGCCAAGTCCCCTTACAAGGAACAAAATACAAACAATAAAGAACTTTTCAGACATGCAATCTGAATTAGGAGCTAATAGTTATCCATCGACATGACCTTTAAATTATCATTGTGAGCGATATGAATGCATCACGACAAATCAATATATGGGGAGGGGGGTATATTCCAAAAATATACAGGCCAAAGGTGGACATTGTTGTCCCTTTCAACAGCCAAAGCCATATCAGAACATGCCCTTTGTTCATCTCATATGTTGGCATGAGCTGGATATGAACCCACAACCACAGAGGTGAGAGTCACATGATCAAATGCCAAACTGGTGAACCTCTTTACTATTAAGGAATCTTGTTGCAGAATTAGTTATTTTACTACAAACATAGCTTGTGCCTGATTAGAATGCTTTAGTTTTACATATGACACTTCAGATGGATATTCTAAGCCCTCAAAGCAGGAACTTAGTCATTTAGGTCTACAAGGAGTACCTTAAGTACTGCTTGGGTTCATGTGTAATTTATGGGTCAAGTAACTACCTGGTTAGGGAGGCCATATATTTTCAATAACAATGCTTTAAATTGATGTCAATGAGGCCATATTTGGAGAGATATACTTCCATTAACTCCAGGAAACAGCCTTTTTATCAACAATTAAGAAATAGAAATGTCATTAATTAGTATGACAGCATGTTGGGCATTAGCATATCAAATCAACTAATTCTCTCATTAATGGTTATAACTCCAGTATTGTAGAAGCAACTTGTAGCTAATATCAGAGCAGTTATGGCAGACATTAGTACAATAAAGGTTGGTTTATTATGATTAAGTGGGCTCAGGTTCCTATTTTTAACACAATGTACTTTTCTTGGTTTATTTAAAATATTTGCAAATAAGCTGGGGCCGATTTCACTAAAGGACTTAAACTAAGTCCCTTTTTTGGCTAAGTCAGGGACTTAAATCTAAGACTTTGGTCTTAACTAGGTCTGGGACTTAAAATGGATTTCACAAAGGTGACTTAGCTAAGTCCAAGCTCATCATATAACCACAGTGGTTTTCTATGTCATGTGACCTTTTATATCCTTCATTTAATGCATTTTATCTAAGGATAAGTGCTGTTTTAAAATGGAAAACCTTGTTGCCACACATAAACTTCCCAAAGACTACTTCAGTAAGGTGTTCTATGTAATTATACTTTTTTTACAGCCCTTTCAAATTTTGAAGTGGAGAAAGTTTCTGGCGGCCATATTTAAGTCCTCTTTACAAAATTTAAGCCCACCACCTCCCAGACTTAAATCTAAGTCCACTGACTTAGCAAATCCATGGACTTAGCCCCTTTGTGAAATCCACTAAGTCTAAGCCCCCTGACTTAGCACATTTTTGACAGAATTTAAGACCAAAGTCTTAAACTTAAGCCCAAAACCAGGCTTCAGTCCGTTCGTGAAATCGGCCCCTGGATTTTAGCTGGATGCTTGGTCCTCCTCAAGGATGATCTAGATCCATATTTTGATTTTATAATTTGTTTTGTGAATATCTGCCAATATCTGACTCCAGATCTCTGGGGGAGAGATTGTGCTCCTTCAGGGACTGCCTGTTTCAATATGCCTACAAACTACTTTCACAAATTTAGTTATTTAGAGTTATTTCTTAGCTGGACTATCAAAGTTGAGTATACTACCACTTGCAGTCAAGTCACAAACAAACACAGTTTCTCTGTGAGGAACAAATTAAAAGTCACCATTGCTATATCTCTCTCTGACTGGATACTGATTTTGTTGTTGCCCTACTTCTTGTTTATCTGATCTATCCCTTCTTGAGCAGTGAGCCTATTAGAGGATGTTTCACATCAATTTGGTACAATATAAATTATTAAAATTAAAATCATATTCAAGTAGGTGTTTGTTTCCATGTATATGAGTTGTGATAATGAATTTTTTCTTCTTCTAATTTAATCTACATGCTTTTTATTCACTTATTCTTTGAAAGCAAAATCTAAGGCACAATACTACCAACTGAAATTCAAAAACCATGCTTGAGACAGATAGGGGACAATACTAAATTGGAGAACTGAGTGACTAGGATGTTCTGGTGAGAATGTTGAGTCAAATAGATAAGTTTTAAGGTATAACCAAAATTACACTCAGCGTGGAAGCACATCTAATTTGTCTGGCAAGCAATTCTAAAATTTATGACCAAGGGCCATATCCATTAAAAGTCTTAGCCAAAATCTTAAGCTAAAGCTTAATTAAACTTTAAGCAGCCAAATGTGGGAGTGTTAAAAGCATTTTATACAGGGCAGTACAAACACCATTATACTTAGGTTCATAAGTAATGAAATTAAGCATTACAAAGTGTTTCTATGTATTTCAATGTAATTTAAGGCAGCAAATATAAAAATTAATGTTGAGTAATGTTAGGGTGATTTAATGTTAAGTTTGTTATTGTTAAAATTCCACTAAAATGTTGAATACATGGAAGAAAAAACCCATAATGTAAGGGGAAAACATATGCACTTATTGACCTCATGTGTACATCTCACTATGGCTGGGAAGCTGTTTTCTGCATAGCACTGATGCGTAGAGAAGGAATTGACCACACCAGCACGCTCTTTCACTTCCAGCCAGATATGTTCTCCATATTGTTCTATGATGGAGTGCTTCACACTTTCCAGCAACAGTCCATACATCTGCCAAAAGAACAAATACATGTTAAAAGGACATTTATTAATAGACTGTACAAGTACGGCAAGTGTATGTTGAATATAAGTGTACCCAGTCATTGGATCCAGATTTGAGGTCTCAAGATCAGAAATACTGCATTATTAAACATAGAGGTGAAGTTTAACCAAATCCTATACAAGTTCTAATGACACAGACTCATTCATGTACTATAAAATTCATGTAATATAAAATTAGAACATGTGTATAGATTTTACTCCATGTTCTTACAATAAAATATAACATACATGGTAAAACTTTATAGTTGCTTCTGTATAAGTAGAACCTGTTTAACTCACATTTGGGCATGAAGGGAACCAGGTTTGCAGCCCAACAATATAAAATCCAAAATTATTGTAGGCATAGGAAGAAGTTCACCAAAACATAGTCAATCAACAACACATTTTATAGCTCACAAAAAATAAAATGAAAAATGTTGGAAATTTAAAAACCATCTCAATAATATACTTTAAATTTGTAAAATTTAATGTCTTTGAGTTCTTAATTTTATCCAATCAATAACATGTAAAGATATGAACAATAGTGTTTAAACAGCTCCTCAAATCTGATTGGCTATCCAGATATTGTAGGAGAGTTATATAAAATGATAAGTACTAAGTTTAAGTGTAAAACTATTTATTTTCAATGAGTTACAAAATGAAACAATTTACAATATCAATTGGCAATGATAAAAACACACTAAAAACTGTTGTGAAATTAATTTACAAGTTAATTATAATCTCAATTGAAACATTAATATCACATATATGTTTACATTAAAAGTTACATAATATATTGAAAAAAAACTATGTTAATAAAATTCATAAATCCACTTACCTTAAAAGTATACAAAACCTGTCAAATTATCACTTTAAGTTTGAGTACAGGAAGCACAAATCTGAGAAGAGTGGCTACTCTGTTTCTGAACCCTGTTACCTTTCAAATCCAAACAATCCTATCATCATGTATGTTTGTGCTCAGCCCCATTAACCAGTGACATCTAGTGAGTGGATTGATGCTCACAAGCCAGGACAGCTGCCTGTTTTATTGTCACAATAACTGCAGAAATAATTACTGTAAACTTATATAATATTGGTCACTTTAATATGTGGCTACTTCGGGAGGGCATATATTTGTGTGTTCCAATAAATTTAATAGAAATCTAAGATATCAGTGGCTAACATTTTTGGTATTTACTCACTTAATTGGTTCTGTTTGGTTTTTAAATCCAGGTAATGACAACATGTGAGATATACTGAGGGTTTGTTCAGCCATTGAAAGGGACTTAGATTTCAAACTTTGGCCTTTATTAATAGCAAACTAAACCTGGGGCCAGTTTCACAAAGGATCTCAGACTTAGCTCAATCTTGGGCTAGCCAAATCTTGGACTTAATGGATTTTACAGAGGGCGACTTTGCAAGACCCAAGCTTATCAACTAACCACAGTGGTTTTCTATGCCATCAACCTTTTATTTAAAGTCAAAATAAACTACAGTTGAGGTATTTCCTTTGATACATTTGTCTTTGGAAAAATAGTGTTTTGCTATGGAAAATCATGTAACCATACAAAAAAAGAGTCTAATTTAAGGGGTGTTATATTTATTTATACTTTATCTTGTGTGGCAATTAAAATTTTGCAATGGAGAAAAATTTAAGACTTTTTTTGCAAAAGTAAAGCTGCCTCTTAGGGTAGACTTAACTCTAAGCTCAAGGCATAGCCAAAGGTTAGAATTATCTGCACTGTGAAATCTACTAAGTCTAAATACCACAGACATAGCCTGACTATAAATACTATTTTGAATTTTTATATTCATAAGAATTTGTACAAAGATATGATTTGGGGTGTGCATGCTTACCTAGCCAGTTTACCTTTGCATATGCAGTGCTAATTGGCACTGTTGCCTGAATGCAAAGGTAAAAGTGGTGGTTTGACATCCCTTCCAACAGGTATAAAGTCATATCAGGACAGACCCTGCAGTAAATCTCACATGTTGTGAGAAACTGGATTCGAACCCATACTGTTGTCTGTATCTGACCTCTAGTTGTTGTATACACAGAACTCAATTACCAATACAGGGGCCACAGTGGCAGAGTGGTAACACATTCTCGCCTCCCACCTCTGAGATCTGAGTTCAAATCCTGGACCAACTTCAAGTGGGAAAAATGGTAGTTGCTTGCTATTGGTCAGCAGTTTACAGTACAGAACCTTGACCAACTGTATGTACTGGTTTCCTCTGCCCATAAAACTACTTGTAGTGATATGACCTATACAATGTGTTAAAAGCTACGTTTAAACTCAAATAAATAAATAACAATTACCAATACAACACCCAAACATGAAGAAAACTGAACCTTTGACTTATATTTAAGTAAAATTATACACAGGTAAGTTATTTTATTGTTGATTACTTTTGCAAACAATATTGCCACAAGCTAAAATGGCTGAATTAAATAGCAGTCGAGAGTGTATAGGTTTACTGTACAACACACAAAAGGAAAACTGCCACAGGTAACCGTTAAAGACTCCCTTGTTCTCCCTGTACAAAAGGGACTCTCATATGTTCAGTATCTCTTGCTTTGTTGCATGATACCTGTGAATGGAGTCCCTAAGCCACAAGCCAGAGAATGGGCTAATGAGCCCCCATTGTAAATGCAACTGACTGCCCGGGGACTTAAGTGATATCAATTTCTGTTCCTTTCTTTCTGAAATATTAAATATAATCAACAATTACAAGGCTTTTATTACATCTCTACAAATTAAAAAAATCAACATTGTATGAGCTGAGTAGTGACATTAATTTTCCTTATTTTGTGTAGTCTATTCAGTAAATGAGACATTTTCCCACAACATAGCAACACACTGGTGTGTGAATGAGTTGGGGTGTAGTTATAGGGCCCTAGTTATATTGTCAGGATTGACCCGGTGCTAAATTTGGTGTAATTATGGAGAATAGATATGGTTGCTGTTTCAAAGACACATAAATGAAACTAATCCATCACTGTGACAAAAGAATTGAAAGTGAAGTGTCAGACAGTCCCACACTTAATGGTATTAATGCAGCAACGAAATTGAATAATTTTTTGGACATTGTATTTGTAATGTAATGTAATGTGTATTTATATTCAGTGCAATATCTCCATATACTACAGGACTCAAAGCGCTATTAGACCCATCTGACTGCACAGGTACAGCCCCAAATCACAAATAACTAACATTCCCCTAACTGGAAGATAGTGGCTCAAGGATGACCATTTATCAACATCCTTGAGGTTCTTTAGCCTGCCACTGGGGATAGAACCCAATGGGAGGAGACCGCCATTTTAAGTAGTCATCCAAGCCACTATGAATCTGTCTGTACCTGAGTTTGAACCCATGTCCTCTGAGTTCCTGGACAAGTGTGCTACCCGCTAGGCCACAGTGGCAATACAAGATCTAAATAAAACTAGTGTATTTGTTCATATGGTTAAAATCAGTTCAGTTAAATTTCAGGGGATGAGATATATAACACCAGTACTTAAATACTCCACTAAGATTTTCAAATACCATCTCAAAATATAAATGACAAAGACTCAAAAATGTAGTCTACTTAACAGATTGGTTCAACTGTATATGGTAGGCAGAGATTTGAGTTAAAGGAAGTAACAATTAATGTTAGAAATGCACATATTTTCATTTTAAAACACATGTTTTTGTGACATTTATAAAATAGCATGATTTATATCTGGTTTGGAATCATTTTTCTTCTTTTTTTCGTACATTTGATGAAAGTTGGGGAGGGGCATTTACTTGACTATGTGCGTAACAATGAGCGGTTCCGGTAATATATCCTTCAAAAGAATAACTAGAAATAGCGGATTTCAAAGATAAACAATTGAGTCTTGGGATATGACCAGTGTATGTGGCTTCTCAGTACAGTATAAACTTCAATCCAACTGTAATTTTTCAATGGAGTTTCTTAAATTTCAATTATGCCACAAAAATAAAATATCTACTTTCCTTGATCACATCCTCAAGTTGTAATAATTTTCCAAGCCATGCTGAAACCTTTAAATTTCATAATTATTACTTAATAAATTTTTATAAAGTAATTTTTGTTACATTAATGTGAAACAATGTGAAATGAGACATACGTTTTTTATGGAAGACAAACTTAGTCTAGAAAAGTAGACATTAAAGGTGTTATTATAAACAGTGGGGTTTTTATGGCCTTGCAAATTTTAAGGGTGGGGGTTTTTTATGTCTTTGCCAAAAACAGTGGGTTTTTAATAGTGTTTTTTTAGGTTCCCCATGAAATGTTGTAAATGTTCACATCTGTGTATAAAGCTTTACTGTTTACTTTCAATCATAACAGCCTGGCTATTTCACTGTATGTTAACATTACCACTGGTCCAGGGACTCCCTTCTACTCTGCTTTTTATATGGGACATTTGTGTCATACTAGTAAGTTATGTGATCACTTTTATTGATTTTTTTATAATAGTTGCAACAGACTTTCAGTGATAAGCAAAGTGATGTTTACCTTTCACGAGTGTTGGTCAGTGGTCAGTTGCACTTACTGTGTACACAGTTTTACACTTTTTTGTACACTGCCAATTATCTTAATGGATGGTATTTTATCAATTGAGTTCTTGACTCTTACCTCTGTGGTTATGGGTTTAAATCCAGCTCATGACAAACATGTGGTATATACTGAAGGCCTGTACTGATGTAAATTCTCACTAGATATAACTAACCAGATAAAAAGCTGTTGGATGTTCCTCAATTTTATCCATATGTGTACTTACATCCAAGAAACACTTGGGTCATATTTTTGTCTTCGATGCTCCCACAGTTTAGAAAGAATTGCTGAATGATGTGCATTTGATCCCTTGCCTGTGTTTCAAAAAAACTAATATCTCATCTCTTCAATAAGGCTTCTCCCAATAGCTTAAAAATGACCCGATGTCTCCATGGTATCGATCCTGCTATGTCTATGGAATAATGATTACTGAATTAGTTTCTGGTGTTGTCCCTTATAGAGTCTGTCTTGGGCAGAGATGAAGTTGCTTTAAAATCTAGAATACAATAAAATATAATCTACTGTTTTCTAGGCACAACATATTGTTAAGTGGGAACTGAGTGTGCTAAACAAAAAAATAAAAATAAAATGAGTCTATGGAAACTGTATGAAACCTGTGGATGTGAACAAAGGGAAGAGGCTAAGTGGGAAAACTTGAACTTGAATTGAACAGGGGAGTCTTCCATTTTAAATGATTTTAGGTGTTGAAGAGGACATAAACACCTTCTTCGACTTCTTCAACTTTTGCATCTATTAGATTGATCTAGTATTCACTATTTTTACTACCACATTTGATGACCAGAGTCAAGAGCCATTTATATTATGCTGTACAAAACCTATGGAAGGCCCTGTACGGTAACCTTCTATCAGTATATTTGAATAATAACAGTCCGGTCTATTATATTTAAGATATGCAGAATATCATTATTGCATTCTTAAAGAAGCAGTGCCTTAGAACAAACAAACCCTTGTCTGTGTGTAGTGCTAAAACACAAAAGGAATCTCACCACAGATGTATCCTTGGTCGAGTTGTTTGAAATGTAACAAGGCCAAAAGGGGTTTTGGTCTACTAGCGCGAGCTGCAAAGCCATCAGAGACATGAGAAGTGCATTGAAGCGGTCACCCATCCAAGTACTATTGTAGCCCATTGCCGCTTAACTTCAGTGAAGAGACGGGTATTCATTACCCCTAGCCACAATTCATGAAAGTCCGCAGATAAAAAAAACAAGGCTCAAAAGGCGTTTCGGTCTACTAGTGGGAGCGATCAGAGACACAAGTAGTACACTGAAGAGGTCACTATGAGTACTAGCCACTACAATTTAGTGAAGAACTGCTGAGTGAGGCACTCATCACACTAAGCCACAGTTCATGAAAGTCCAGAAACAAACAAAAAAAAAAAAACAAAAAAAAAAACAAAGACAAAAAGTGATCTGTAGAATGTGCGCTTAATAAGAGGCTGGCACACTACAACCATCATCTTGTCTTGTCATTTCTCCCCCTTTGATTGGGTTGCACTTAATGACCCCACTACACACCTTGTCTTTTCCGTATTGTCTTCTGTGCTGTCACCTTTTGTGTACAAGAAGTACAATATATTTTTGTGAAAAATTCTGAAAAAAATTCTGGAGATTTTGGTCCAGATCTGAATCACCTTTAAGGACTGAGCCATGATTAGACCCAGCTTGTGTGAAAATATGACCCAGATCTGAAGAATAATTTTTGAGCTTTGTGCTTGGATAAAGAGACAAAACACACAGACAGAGAGACCTGATTACAATACCTGCATCCCTCCCCTTCTGGGGAAGAGGGTAATATGTTACATGGTAGTACTGCAGTATGGTGATCCCTTTAACTCAATGCTGTGTAACTAATGCGATCTGACAGGAATGGGTCAAGCTGATAATATGTTCTTAATGAACACCTGAACAGAGTTCAAGGGCAAACCGAATAATATTGGTATTAAAGGGCCATAACATTCTCACTTATTACTGTAAGTCTTTTAAATTAGTTATGATTTTAAGTCTCTCTTCAATTTTTTATCAAATTCAAAGTACCATTTTGCATGTTTCCCAAATCAGAGTTATGTATATTTTTATTAATAAACAACTCAATGGGCACTTAATATAGTGTATTATTTACAAAGAGAAACCTCCAGGATTGGGTTGTTGATGTGTTTACAGTAATTATGCCAGTAATGCATCAATGTGTGATAATACAACCAGGGGTCATCTCCATTAATACAGTCCATTAGGCATACAGACATTGTATGTTGTAAATTAATGAATAGGAACAGGAAACAAGCTGAAAGAGACACATTTCACACACATTCTGTGAAATAAGACAAATTCCACAACAGTCTGTGACAAAACTATGGCAAAGGTATAATATGACCTGTTTTAGTCTTAAATAAATATGATTTGCTAAATTATATACAGTGGAGACTCAGAGACTTTACTGCAAATGGTCAAACAAGAATAAACAAAGTATAATGGGTGAAACTATGTAACCTCTTTTATCTGACTTTACATTATCCAAATATTGAAAGGTAGAGTAAGAAATCTAAAATTCGCCAGGAATCTAAAATTCGCCACCTCTAAAACCTTAGTTAATTTTATGAAGAAAATGATGTTTTTGTCTAAAAATTGGTATTTTTAGTTCAAAAAGCCTTAATTTACTATACAGTCAACAAATCTCACAAAAATTCATTTTTTTTATTAGTATTTTCACATGTGGCGAATTTCAGATATGTGGCGAATTTTAGATTTCTTACTCTATATGGGCTCACTCTCCCAAATTTTTGCTAGTGTTTTGTACTAAAGTAGAGTAAGGAATCTAAAATTCGCCAGAAATCTAAATTTTGCCACCTCTAAAACCCTTACTTAAGTTTATGAAAAAAGCTGTTTTGTCTTAAACTTTGTATGATCCAGTTCAAAAAGCCTTAATTTACTATACATTCAACAAATCTCACCTCAATTCATTTATTTTATTTGTCTTTCCACATGTGGCAAATTTCAGATATGTGGCAAATTTTACATTTCTTACTCTACATCTTTTCATTTTTAACCCGTCTACTCTCCAAACATAATCTTTATTTTCTCCCAGTGAGAGACTTTTTTTCATTTATTTCATTTTTTTTATTTGTCACAGGACTTTCACTTATTGTGGCTTAGCATGATGAGTACCCTACTCATCACTGAAGTTAAGAAGCTATGGACTACGTGAGTTACTTAGATGAGCGACCATCTGAGTTCTATGTCAGGTAATTGTGATGTATCGAACTCGGAATTTGTTTTTGTCATCAGACTTTCATAAATTCTACTGCACTACTCATGTCTCAGATGGCTTTGCAGCTCATGCATGTAGATCAAAAGACTTTTCGGACTGATTGACGTGCATCAGCAAATCCATTTTAGGAAAGACAATTGGAAACATTATTTTTCCATTACTGTGTTAATAAATTCTGGGTGGAGGGAGTCATGGTCACAGAGTGGGCAACACACTTGTCGCCAACCTCTCAGGTCTATGGTTCTGTTTCCAGTGTAAAGCAAGATAATGATCCGGCAATATTTTGCACCCCTTTCTTTGATCTTAAGGGAAGTAATTATCTTTCAAGTAAGATTTTGCACCCTGAATAATAGAGGGATGGGGGTCAGAATACTGTAGAAAAGGCCGCAAGATAATCACCCCCTGTTAGATATTTACTCCCTTCTCTGTTAAAAGAGACAATGGGACAATATACTAGTGTGTTTATTTAGTCAGTTGGACAATTGTCACTACATGTATATCACCCACTAACAATTCTGGTTACAGTAAAATGTCCAAGACTTTTTCAGTGTGTTTTGAGGCAAAACTCTACACATGAACATGTTTGTAAGCAAAATGATAAACTTAATCATAATGTTTAAGTATTTACTTTCTAAGTCCTTGAATAGACAATTAACCATATAACCAAACAAAAAGTACAATTTTATGTGCATATCACTGCATATTATCTTAATATCACTAATCCAAATTTAAATGTAACACACTGTATAAACTAATAAAATAAATGCTATGAATATTATTATTAATGCAAAAAGAAAGCTCAACAAAACACACATTTTTGTATGACACTTGATACAATAATCATTCTGTTAATCATGCCAAAAATGTAACTAAATGCCTGGGGTGTAGGAATCCTCTTAAGCAATAATTTTCAATGTGAGGTTAACTAACCTGTAATAAAGATCAAGAGGGTAACTATTTACAACTAATCCTGAAATTGACCTCATTTACAATAAATCTTATCTCAATATATGCTCCTAATCTGGATAGGCCAGACTTTTTTCACAAACATTCAAACTTTAATAGAAAGTGACATTATAACACTGTCAGACTATAATGTTATTTGTGGAGACTTCAATCTAGTACTGGATCCAAAAATGGACAGTGATAATTACAATAATCTAAATAATCCAAAGGCACAAGAAGTTGTATTTGAACACTGTAAATGACTATAATCTTGTAGATGCATTCCAAACATTTCATCCGAAAATTAAGTAATATTTTTGGAGAAAACAATCCCAATCAAACAAGCTAGACTGGACTACTTTCTTATTTCAGACAAATTGACTGACATTGTTGATAACTGTATGATCCGCCCAAGTTACAGATCAGACCATTCAATTGTAGAATTAGACATTACAATGAACAATTTTGAAATTGGAAAAGAAATATGGAAACTCAATGTTGGCCTCCTTAAAAATATAAACTACATAAATTTAATCAACAATGTAATTGAGGAGAAACATAAATATGCACTTTCAGTATATAATCCTGACTATTTGAAAAATACATACAAAACCTGACTTGACCATGACCTATTCTTAGAAATGCTCTACCTTAGAATAAGAGGTGAAACAATAAAATTTGCATCACTGCTTAAAAATAACAATAGGGAAGAACAAGAACTAATTAAGGACATAGAAACACTTGAACTACAAAAAGACTCACTATATTCCTTAAATCTTGTCAACAAGAAACAGGAGTTGGAGTCTTTATGAGCAGTGAGAGTTCAGGGGAAAGTTGTAAGATCATGAATGCAATGGCTTAGTGAAGGAGAAAACCCACGAAATTCTTTTGTAAAATGGAAAATAGGAATTACCTTGAGAAAAACATAAAAAATTGAGCTTAAAATGGCTCAAAATAACACAACAGCCAGATATTTTGCATGGTTTAAGTGAATTTTATAGAAATCTTTTTAAAAGATGGTCAGACTCCAAAAGCCTCCAAGATTTTTCCCTAAAAGATGTAATACCAAAAGTATCAAATATGAATCTAGGTAATCTATTAAGTGTGGAAGAGGTGAGCGAGGTTTTAAAATCAATGTAGAATAATAAAATGCCTGGCATTGATGGCATTCCAGCCGATTTTCTGAAAATATTTTGGAGAACATTTAATTTTTTGTCACAAGTGCAATTAACTCATGCTATAGAAAGAGAATTCTATCTACAACCTTAAGACAAAGTGTTATAACATGCTTACCAAAGGGCAAAAAAAAAAAGAATTGGATGCCGATATCACTCCTGTGTATAACTTACAAGTTAGCTTCATCAGTCATTGCAAATCGCTTAAAGCCACACTTGGACAGTATTATCTCCAATACACAAACAGGTTTCCTAAAAGATTAGTGAAAGTATAAGGTTAAATTACGATCTGCTATACTCTTCAGAGTAAAACAATATTCCGAGTCTTTTAATGGCTATAGATTTTGAGAAAGCTTTCGATTGTATATCATGGCAATTGTTACCTGATGAACTGTGCCAGGGTACAACAAGGGTTCTTTCTGAGCCAATTAAAAAAGAGCGAGATTGTAGACAAGGTGATCTAATTGCCTCAAATCTTTGTTTAATTGCAGCATTACTGAGCATTATAATAAAAATAACCCCTGAAATTGTTGTAAAAAATTTGTAAAACTGAATTTAAAATGTTGCAGTATGCAGACAACACTACAATTATTCTTGATGGAAGTATTGACTAACTGCAGGCAACATTAAATGTGCTGGAGATTTATGGCTCATTATCTGGGTTAAGGGTGAACACGGAGAAAAAGATAATATGAATAGGTAAAAAGAAACATTCGAAAGATAAATTTTTAATCTTAGCAAAACTAGACTGAGGTAGTTCAGAATTTAGTCTTACAGAAATAGATTTTTTCAGTTGACTTTGAAAGAATTCCTGAGATGAATTATACCAAGGCTCTGGATAAGGCAAGAATAACTATAAAAATTGGAATACCAGACTCTTGACTCCACTTGGTAGAATTACGATAATAAAATCATTGCGTTTTTCAAATTTTACCCACCTCTTTTTTTATCTAATATGACACCAGCGCATGTTTTAAAGAATCTAAATGCAGAATTTTATCAATTCCTAAGGAATAAAAAACCAGATAAAACTAGACTTATGCCACTCGCTTTATTGCGAGCCGGCAGTGTATACCCGAACATAGGAAACATGTAGAAGCAATAATAAAAGACATAGAGGCTGAAGATTCCTGAAGTTATAAGCATTTTTAAGTTTGACTGTCGTTCGACCTTGAAGGAAGGGTCCAAGGTGAAAGTGACCACATGAAAAGATTCCCAACCTATGATTTCCTATAAGTTGGTTTCACATTGCAAACTTCTCGGATCAATAATAAGTGAGTTATAAGCACCTTTAAATTTGGCTGTCCTCATTTGACCTTGAAGGAGGGCCTTAAGGTCAACGTGACCACATCAAACGATTCCCAACCCATGATTTCTTATAAGTATGTTTCACATTGGAAACCTCTAGGACCAATAATAAGCAATTTATAAGCATTTTAAGCTTTGGCTATCGTTGTTTGACCTACAAGAAGGGGCCAAAGGTCAAATCTGACAACATCAGAAGATTCCTAGCCCATGATTTCATATAGGTTGGTTTCACATTGCAAACCTCTAGGACCAATAATAAGCGAGTTATAAGCACTTTTAAATTTGCTTATCCTCGTTTGACCTTGAAGGAGGGGCCCAAGGTCAAATCTGACCACATCAGAAGATTCCCATCCCATGATTTTCTTTAAGTTGGTTTCACATTGCAAACCTCTGGGACCAATAATAAGCGAGTTATAAGCACTTTTAAGTTTGGCTATTCTCGTTTTACCTTCAGGGAGGGGCCCAAGGTCAAATTTGACCACATCAGAAGATTCCCATCCCATGATTTTCTATAAGTTGGTTTCACATTGCAAACCTCTGGGACCAATAATAAGCGAGTTATAAGCACTTTTAACTTTGGCTATCCTCATTTGACCTTGAAGGAGGGGGCCAAGGTCAAATCGGACCACATCAGAAGATTCCTAGCACAAGATTTCCTATAAGTTGGTTTACCATCCCAAACCTCTAGAACCAATAATAAGCAAATTACAAGCACTTTTAACTTTGTCTATCCTCATTTGACTTTGAAGGAGGGGCCCAAGGTCAAATCGGACCACATCAGAAGATTCCTAGCCCATGATTTCCTATATGTTGGTTTCACATTGCAAACCTCTAGGACCAATGATAAGCAAGTTATAAGCACTTTTAAATACAAAATTATCCTCATTTGACCTTGAAGGAGGGGGCCAAGGTCAAATCGAATCACATCAGAAGATTCCTAGCCCATGATTTCCTATAAGTTGGTTTCACATTGCAAACCTCTGGGACCAATAATAAGCGAGTTATAAGCACTTTTAACTTTGGTTATCCTCATTTGACCTTGAAGGAGGTCAATAATAAGCGAGTTATAAGCACTTTTAACTTTGTCTATCCTCATTTGACCTTGAAGGAGGGGGCCAAGGTCAAATCGGACCACATCAGAAGATTCCTAGCACATGATTTCCTATAAGTTGGTTTACCATCCCAAACCTCTAGAACCAATAATAAGCAAATTACAAGCACTTTTAACTTTGTCTATCCTCATTTGACCTTGAAGGAGGGGCCCAAGGTCAAATCGGACCACATCAGAAGATTCCTAGCCCATGATTTCCTATATGTTGGTTTCACATTGCAAACCTCTGGGACCAATAATAAGCAAGTTATAAGCACATGTAAGCTAACTATCCTCATTTGACCTTGAAGGAGGGGCCCAAGGTCAAATCGAATCACATCAGAAGATTCCTAGCCCATGATTTCCTATATGTTGGTTTCATATTGCAAACCTCTGGGATCAATAATAAGTGAGTTATAAGCACTTTTGCAATATGTTTCAAGTTATAACTGATTTACTCAACAGTGAGAACGTCAAAGTAGCTATTACTCCACTATGCAATGAGCTACAGGTCTGCAATTTTACTATGTTATAGCTGACCCAAAAGTAGCTGAATAACATATTAAAACAAAATTCTCTAAATGCAATAGTTTTCAAGTTACAAGTCAAATTTTTTGAGGTTTTTGACTCCCCAGAGCATAATTTTGACTCCTAGGCTTAAAATAGCTATTACTCGCTTGATTTTGACCTCAGGCCTACAAAAAAGAAAGGGTGGTGAGACGTCATAACCACCAATTCATGCACTAAATATAAAATAAATCTGAAAGAAACTGTGCCCTACAGCTTAAACACAAGCAATCGTCAAAATTTTTGACGTTTTTGACTCCCAAGAGCAGAATTTTGACTCCTGGGCTACCAAAATAATAGGGTGGCTAGATCTCTGCTATAGCAAGCCACTTGCAAAGTTTGAAAGAAATCCCAAAAGAAATGTGGCTTGTAGGTTGAACACAAGAAAATCTCTGCGGACGCGGACGATGACCGTGCATGATCCATAGTATCCTCGCTTTTCGGGGATACAATAAACAGACAAGATGTATGCACACTTAAGTTAAGACGAGGATTAAACATGGTAAAAATTTTTTTGTTTGAAAAAGCATTAAAACTGAGCTGGATTCCAAAAATAATTTCAAATACAGATAGTCCCTGGTACTGCCTCTTTGTTGAAACTGTTGGGTATCTTAATCAATTGTCGTTTATGGAGACAAAGTGGTGTACAACACTGTTAAAAATGTAACCCCTTCTGTAAAATAATTTTTGCAATATGGTTGGAGTCTAGTAGTCTTAAACAAGTGAAAACAAATGTTGATATATACCAGTCAACTCTCTGGTTTAACAAGCATATTTCAAAAGAGATTCTATTCTTCCCAAAATGGGCCAAACATGGAATATTTATAGTGGGAGATGTGATCACTTCAGAGGGAGCAGTTCTAAGTAGAGAAAAACTAGCACTAACCTACAACTTTAAAACTAATATCCTCGAAATATTTTAGATTAAAATCTTTAATAAGGAAATTCATCCCTGAATACTCTAGTGGTAGGACTTTTGATACACCAAGACTACATATACCATTCCATATGCAGTCTTACAATGAAAAAATTATCACAAAGCTGCAGCAAAGTATTTTAAAACTACTTGACAAAGGAGAACAATGAGGGAACTAGGAAATGTAAAGTAAAATGGCAAGGAAAATTTAATCTGGCCTTAAATGACAAAATATGGCACACTATACAAGATATGTTTCAAAAGTATCTATGATAATTCAGTAATCTGGTTTCAGTACAAAATTCTCTTTGGAATTTTGGGCACAAAGGATTTCTTGTTTAAAATAAAGATTGTAGTGTCAAATCACTGTAGACTCTGTGGGGATAATGCTGAAACAATCCGACATCTTTTCTCTCCATGTGAAATTGTTGAAAATTTGTGGACTGATTGTAAGCAATGGATCAAAAGAAAGTAAATTACCAGTTACACATGACTCGAAAATTTTTGGGTACTGTATTCAAGATCAAAATTTCAAGCCTGTTTATTTCATATTGTTCATAAATTGGAAATAAATATTTTGGTGTGCTCAGAATAAATTGATCCCGAACTTTCTTCAACTGAAAAATTTAATTCAGCAAAGATATCTTGAACAACGATATGTGGCAAAGCTCTAGTCATCAGATGAATTTTGAGTTCTCTGTGTCCATCCTTTACAAGTACAATGTATTAGGAAGAAATTATAATGCAGTGTGAATAGTTGCATAAATTGTGAAATCAGTATTTGATAGAATGCAAGTGTTTTGCTCCAAGTTAATCCCCAACGCAATAGTAATCACCAATCTGGGAAGGAATTCCAAATCTTGCAAGGAGAGTTAAAAATATTTCAACCCCTATTGCAATATTTTCCCCCTAGTGACAAATATAGGGGAGTCATTATCTCGCATTAAACTGGTCATTATCACCTGATGTCTGAAAGTTGGTAATTACTTGCTTGAGCTTAATGGTTATCAGCACAGAACCTTGACTTACAATGTACTGCTTTCCTCAATCCCTTCAACTAGATGTTGTGATTTGACCAATAAAATGTGTTGAACATGATGTTAAACCAATCAACACATCAGAGTGGCAATGTTTTTCATTTCTCAGTGTAATTAGTACTTGTGTTTCACGCCTCTGTGACCATTATTACACGACAGTACAGATTAACCCCGAGGAGTCTGTGAATCAGTCCCTGTAATTAGTGTGCCTGCACTAATAATGGATCATTAACCTGTGAACAGGCACCCAAATATTTTGTCATCATGGTATTGACTAATAGCTTGCCAATTTAAGGGCCAAGTCATTCTGGCAAATGTAATGATTAACAAAAAGTGAGACAAACTAGTACATGTTGTCATGGTATGAAAATTTAAGTGGATAATCTGGTAAAGAGCTAAATGGAGAGAAATGTGTAGTCACTTTCAACACATTCACATGTCATGAGTTATAAGGCCAGCAGAAGCAATTAGCATGTGTTTCTGTGTGAAAACAGCTAATACAGTAAAAACGCCTTTATCTGTACTTCTGTTATCCAAATATGCAGTTTTATTAACTCATTTTCAGTCTTCCGAAATTACACGTTCCGAATGATCTACCTCTTTTATTGTATATGAACTTTACATCAGCTTAACAGCTTCTTACTCTCCCGTCAGGTTTAGATAAAAGAATTTCAACTTCACTCTTAAAAAATAAGTTCTTCCGTTGTATTTTATTTTGGTATTTAGTGAAATACAATGTATGCATTGTGTAAGCTATCTAATAGGAACTTTAAGACTCTAAGACATGTACTGAATAACAGTATGCATTTTTGGTCCTGACAAACAAAAAAGTACTATATAAGTGAACATTTTTACCAGGCATCAAGTTCAAAAATGTTAGCAAATGATCTTACAGAGTCAAAATTAATTCATAGTGAAATTTAAAATATTTATTTCAAGAGCCGTTTGATAAGCAAATGTATGAAATTCAGGTATCCCACATTAGGCAATAATTTTTTAATTTAATTAATTTCAAACTTAAAGCGTTAGATTTTTTTAATTGCTTTGTTGGCATATTTCTGGAATTTCAGAGCTAAGTACTACAGCTTTTCACACCAAACTTAAACTGATTTGCAGCTCATCTGTCAGAAGACTTCTGTAAATATGGCATAAAGCCCTGTTTCCATGTACGCGGGTCGCGGTAGCGATAAAAATCGATCCTACATGAATGCTCAGCAGTGTTTCCATTTCCGCGGGTCGCGGCTGCGGATAGCGGTATATGCGGGACGTTATTTTTAATTCGATCCCTGACCGATTTTTTCCACGACCCGCTAGCGGCAGGCGGGAATCGTGTCCCGCTACCGCGTACATGGAAACAGCGCTTAAGGGTTTAATCTTAGATATCACAAAGTGAGAGTGGCACATATTTTCTATTCTGTATTGTTCACCTTGAAAAATTACTATAATTTCAGGTGAGACCCTTTGGAGATAAATTTTCATGATTCACAATATCAAAGATAACAAGGATTTTCAAATGTTTTTATTCATATATTATTACACCAAAAGTTGTTTCTTTTCTTATTTAATATACTATATTGTATAAACTATACATACAGAATAGATGGTTGATTCACATATAAAAGCCAACTACATGGATTAATAAACTTGTAAGACTTTTAATAAAAATATTTACATAACAATTATATTTAAATACTTCAAATTCATATACAATTGAACCTTGTTGAGTCACATTTCAATTAACCAGCAAAGTACCACTACTTAGCTAAGGGCTGGCTCCACAAATGGATTGAGCCTATATTAGACTTAAAAATTAAGACTTTTATCAAATCTGTGGTTTTACGCTTGGCAAACTTCATAAGGCAGAAACATTAAAGCTTTGGCTCAATCTATGGGGTAAAAATTAAGACCACCTGAGAGAGGGCTTAACTTTGATAAATAAAAATTTTAATTTGGCTGCCATAAATTTTCCTCCGCCTCAAAATTTATATTTTCTGAAAATAAAATATACATACAAACACTTCCCTAAAGTAGTCATTGGATGTTTTTAGGTGGTTACAAAATTTTTCATTACAAAACAGCAATTTTTCTATCAAACAAAAGACTGGTCACCAGTGGTATATTTTATGTAGAAATAAAGGGTCATGTGACAGAGAAACCACTGTGGTTACTTGATAAATCAGTCTTTTGTGAAATCCACTTTAGCCCAGAATACACACCTTCATTCCCAATCAAAATCCCTATCCACTATCATTTTCCTGGGCCAGTATTCATAAAACTTGCTGAGACCAAATTTTCTCTCAAGTCTCAAGTTTTGGTCTCAAATCTGAGACTGTTTTTTGGTCTCAGACTTGTTGCTATTCACAAAATAGTTGAGACCAAATTTAGTCTCAGATTTGGTCTCAGACTTAAGACTAGTACATAGTTGTCTCAAATATTTTGGTAAAAGTCTCAAACATTATTTCACCTTAACTGAGATTCATGTTTTTACTTTTTATGGCTTAATGTAAAGTAGAAATAATTTACAACTGATATATAATACTTGGCCTAAACTTTTGTAACAACAGATAGCCCAAACTTTGGTTTCAAAAGTACCTTACTTTGAGACACTTTTCAACAGTGTTTTCTGACTGCATAGCAACAAAGAAGTAGATCATGTGACATGAAAAATAAAAAACAGTTGACACAATTTTCAATTTATTTTTATGTTAAATAGACAGTATGATTTTTGTTAAGAATTAAAACACACAAAAACTATTGATCTTTTAAAAAATATTGGATATATTTGCAAGTTTATGGTTTGTTTACATTGGAAAAACTTAAGACTGGTCTCAGCTTGGTCTCAGCTGAGAACCTGTTTGTGAATACAAAGTTGAGACTTGGTCTCAGCTGAGACCAAATCTCAAAGCTGAAACTATTTTTTGTCTCAGACTTAAGATCTCTTTATGAATACGGCCCCTGCATCTTACGGTTTCCAGTAAAGAGCCTGGGCAAGATTTTAAAGCTCAAGGTCACCATATCAAGGTCAAGGGTCAAATCAAGGCCATAGCATGTCACTGCACACCTACACACCCCAACTAATGTCCTTACCAAGTATCAACTTCCTACACTTTATAGTTTCTGATATATACTGCCTCCCGCTTTAACTTGGCACAACTTGGACACAAAAACCTTTAGTTATTTTTGCTTGTTTTAAGTGTAGTTTCGTGGATTTCTTTTTATTAAAATATGAATCGACACAAGCGCAAGTTATTAAACTATTTTACTCATATAAAATCAAAACAACAAACCTGTAAAATTTCTACATGAAATCAGCGCCTCAAATTGGCACAATTTGCATACGTAAATTGCCGAAGATATTTAAATTATTTCTGTCGTCACTTCCACTTCCTTATTTGCTATTTGAAATGCACGAATGTGGGCGATAAAGAACCATTGTTATTAAATATTTTAACTTCCGTTTTGTGCCAATCTGAGGCGTGTGCCATTATATGGCGCAAAGCAGTAGCCTAGATAAGATTTTAAAGGTCAAGGTCACAACAGCAAGGTCAAAGGTCAAACCATGGACAAGATTTTTTCAGCTGCCCACCAGTCTAGCCAGATGCCATGGGTGAACACAATCGTACACCACCTTTAAAGGTTGTAGTGTAAAAACTCCTCATCCTATTTTTTTTCCTAAGAAAGCCCCCATTTTCTGAGAAAATTCTAAGACTAGGAGTAGTTTTAGAAAAAGAATATGAATCCAGGGGTCGTATTCATAAAGAGATCTTAAGTCTGAGACAAAAAATTGTCTCAGCTTTGAGATTTGGTCTCAGCTCAGACCAAGTCTCAACTTTGTATTCACAAATAGGTTCTCAGCTGAGACCAAGCTGAGACCAATCTCAAGTCTTGCCAATGTAAACAAATCATTAACTTGCAATTATATCCAACATTTTTTAAAGATCAATAGTTGCTGTGTGTTTTAATTCTTAACAAAAATTATACCATCTATTAAAATAAAAAATAAATAGAAAATTGTGTCAATTGTTTTTCATTTTGCATGTCACATGATCCACTTCTTTGTTGCTATGCAGTCAGAAAACTCTGTTGAAAATTGTCTCAAAGTAAGACACTTTTGAAGCCAAAATTTGTGCTATCAGTTGTGACAAAAGTTTAGGCCAAGTAGTATATATGTTGTAAATTATTTCTACTTTACATTAAGCCATAAAAAATAAAAATATGAATCTCAGTTAAGATAAAATAATGCTTGAGACTTTGAACAAAATATTTAAGAAAACTATGTACCAGTCTTAAGTTTGAGACCAAATCTGAGACTAAATTTGGTCTCAACTGTTTTGTGAATAGCTAACAAGTTTGAGACCAAAAATGGTCTCAGTCTTGAGACCAAAACTTAAGACTTGAGACAAAATTTGGTCTCAGCAAGTTTTATGAATACCGGCCCTGGTATGTATTTTTACCTGACGTAGCATGTCTGTTGTTAAGTTTAAATTACCATGAACTTCGAGTCCTATTTTATGGACGCACACTCAGGAAACACGAAGTAACTAAATTTTGGGAGATTATTATATAAGTGAATGAAACAATGTTGGGGTATATACAGGCCTATTTTCACATTGCTTAATGGTCATTTCTGTACGTATTTGCTTTCCCATTGACAACCTTGTCCTTATGGCTGCACAAGAAGATCCTTCATGGTAGTAAACATTGAAGAATGTGCCACCCTGAATATTCACCCCCCCCCCCTTCATCCCTTCATCATGTATATTCCTGCATGGCTCAAGAAGCTCTGTGAGAGGTATTTCTAACATCTAAACAACTGGTCCTGAATGCAAAACATTTTCAGTGTTTTTTTTCAAATGCCAACAAAGGCATCCTCCCCAAATGCAAATACCAAGGAAGATGTCCTACCCAAATATGAAGTGCATCAAGCCAATACCTAAAGTAAATGAGCCTGTTTGGTGGTTGCTTGTGATGATAGTAAGGAGAGGTGCGGACTAAGGTGTTACTGACTGATAAGGAATACCTCTCATTTGAAGCTTTATAATGTGGCACAGTTGTTATAACTTGAAACACTAGCAATGGGCAATACAGAAGAACCTCTATTTTCAAAACCTATTGAGAGAAAGTTAAAGTTTGTTCTGATAATAAAAAGTTTATAAGACAGAAGAGTTATTGTGATGATACAACAATAGAGAAATATAAAGTTTTAGGAGGGTGGAAATGTGTTCATAAAATAGAACAATTGGATATTACAGGGTCAGATAACAGAGGTTTTAGTGTATTGATAATAGAGATATGGCTTTACACTTTTATTTTATTAACATAAATAAGTGTACATATACATGTATTAAGTAACAATAATGTACTGGAATGAATATGCCTCATCTTGTTCCAGTAATAGATAACTGCAGACAGTTTGAAATGTTGGCCATATATCTTTTGTGGAAATCTGATGAACCTAGCTGCAATATTTCAAGTTTTAGAGCATCTTAATGATTTTGAAATAATTGGCTATGGCGGCCATTTTATTTTTCAAAATAAGGCAAAACTTTTTCTCAGGCAAAACACTTGCAGGTCAGGAGTTTTCATGGTCTGTCTTTAACATTCTGAAGCCATAGCACCAATAATAACGGAGAAATAAGAACGTTTTAGTGTGATGACCTCATTTAACCTTGAAGCAGAGGTCAGAGGTTAAATTTGACACCTGGAAAAGATTCCCAGGCCACGACTTCCTACAAGTTGTTTTCACATTTCAAACCTCCAGGAGCAATATTAGGGCAGATATAAGGCCTTTTTAATAGGATAATCCCATTTGACATTAAACATGAGATATAGCGGCCATTTTGTTTCTTGAACTAGGCCAAAATTACTATCAGGCTAGCTTTTTCTAGCCATATAGCTTTTGTGAAAATTTGATGAAGCTAGCTGGAATATTTCAAGATTTAGAGCACCTTGATGATTCTCAAACAATTAGCTATGGCGGCCATTTTGTTTTTCAAAATGAGGTTAAAAGTTTACATAGACAGGTTTTTTCAATAGCCATAAACATTCCCTGTAAATTTGGTGAACATATCTTTGAGATATTAAGGTTTATGTAAAAATGTGTCGAACGGATGGACAGCGTTTTATAATCTCCCAACCACGGCCTTCGGCCGCAGGCGGGAGATAATAAATCTCACTTCACTTATTTTATTGGTATTTCCATACGTGGCAAATTTCAGCTATATGGCAAATTGCAAATTAAATTTTAGATTTCTTACTCTATCAACTAAACTCATCATACTTTTTTGCATTAATCCTCAGTACTGGCAGATATTAAGGTGCAGAACAAAATCATAGTCTACAATTCATTAAGCTTTTTAAAGGTTCATTGTTGGTAAAACCACAGACACTTGGCAACCAAGGTAAATATATGGTGGAAAAACCCTGCCAAATAATTAAAATTTAAGCACTGTTTTGAAATAAGTGATAATCTAGATGTATATATTTTCTGTAATAACACTGTCATAATATTATTATGATAAAAAAATTCTACATTTTTAAAAATGTCTAATTTATTGTAAATTAATAATATGTAAATTTTGACTTGGATCCTCCACAATATCACAACCATTTAATAAAAACGAAATGCGCTTTATAAATACATAAATTAACATTTAATATGACATATTAAACACAATATTGCTCTCATATGTCAATATAACAAATAACCTTCACAGAATATCCAAGAATTTATTGAGCATATTGCAATTTTCCTTCACATTATAGAGCATAATTTACTGTCATTTTTTCCAGATGTTTCTATTGTTACTTCGTCGTGAACTCTGGGAATATCTTCATCTGGATGTGTGACCATGATCACTTGAACTTTATTTGGCTTTGAAAAACAAGTAACACCTTGCAATGGCCTTGAACTCTTGCTCTTCAAGGTCTTTGCTGTGGCCTTCACCTCATCTTTGCTTGTGGACTCGTTTATAACCGGAAGTTTCGATGCATGTTGCGGAGTTTCTACTGTAGGAGTTATAGTGTTCACTGGAAAATGTTGTTGCTTGAAATTTTGTCCCAGAGCATTGTACGCAAACTGTGTGCTTGTTTGTGCCAGATTATACACAGACACTTTTTTGTCCTGTTTAATCAACCAGTAAGTCTTCTGAATGTCACCAGGCTGCAACAAATAAGACAGAATAATACATTTAGAGCCAAACAGTACTAGATTTATTTATTTGGGCTTTTACGTCACTTTCAACACTGTACAGGTCATATCACGATGGATAGTTGAAAAGGCAGAGGAAACCAGTACATACAGTTCGTCAGGGTTCTGTACTGTAAACTGCCGACCAACGGCAAGCAACTACCAGCTTTCCCACTTGAGGCCGTGCTGGGAAACGAACCCCGGCCTCAGAGGTGGGAGGCGAGAGTGTTACCACTCTGCCACCGTGGCCCCAAACAGTACTAGAATACTGATTACAGAGTAAAGTAATTCTTTGATAATTTGGAGCATAAAATTTCGAATTTTGATCTTCCCTGATGTAAAATTGCCAAAACTTTCACTTATTTTTGTCTTGGTTTTATTGGCTGTCTCTAATGGTGAATTTCATATACCGTAGCAAATATAATGTTGCTTACTCTCAGTATATTATCAAAAAGTAGAGAAATATAGACAAAAAAAAACATGACTTCAGGTAAATTTTCCTAGTATTAGACCCAACTATGTTTTATGACTTCTGCTTTTGACTTCTGAACCTGCTTCTAGCACCTTAGAGTTTGTTGACAGATATTGAGCATTAAACAGTATTCATTACATCACACGAGACCAGGCTTTACTGAGGTTATGGTGGGATCAACTAAATGTACAAAATCTATACAGAATACTGTATTAGTAGAATCTTTGGCCAGGCATTAATTATACCTGTTTTAGTTAATACATTGGGACAGTGAATTAATTCCTTGTGAAATTTTATATCTGTTTTTATATTTTATTGTAGAAACTAGCCATTACTGAAAATTAATTCCAGTGAATTTCTTTCAATTATGAATCAGTAGAATTTCTATTCTGGTTAAGATTTCTGCTTTAGTTATATACAGTATTTGGCCAATAACTAATTAAACTATTATGAAAATTGTAAATGGTCAACTAACAGACAATATCAATGAAAACACAAAATTGTCCCTAAAACCTTTGTATTTATTTGATGGAAAGTATGAACATATGTTTCATTTAGTATTAAAGAAGCATATGTCCCAGACAGTCTAGCCACACAATGGACTCTGTATAAACAGAATGAATAGAAGTCAAATTAAGGTGAAAATGTAACCTGTTCTGAGGTCACTCGAAGCTGCTGTATTTTTGTATGCATAAGAGGCAGTTAGCCATAACTAGAACCAAAATATTGGGAATAATGGAGGTTCTCACCATACAAAGTCTACTACATATAGAGACATATAAGACATACTTATACTTCTACTGAAATTACAAATAAAAACAACAGTTGAAATCTCTCCAAGCAGTGCACGTCAGCTGATATTTTCTGGACAGAGCCAGAACCATTTGCCCACATTGATAAAACTCGGCCCAGTTTCACAAAGGTCTACTAAATATAGAAGAAAGTATGCTATGAAATCTAGATCTTAGTAGGCCCTTATAGTAGCCACTACAAAAGTGTTCCACTGAGCTGATATTTGGGATCTATCAAGTTCCAGAGATAGCAGGGCCTCTAGTGGGGACAGCCTACTAATTACCACAGTAAAGAATTATCTCAGTGAAGCAGATAGTATAGGCTTAGTAGACTACTAGCACTTAGCAGCCTACTAAGGAGATAGTAGGCCTTTGTGAAACTGGGCCCAGGATATGATCAAAATAGAAGTACCCATAGTATACTTAAGTATAATATTCTAAGAGCTCCAGTATTTTTTTAAATGTTTTAATTAAACATTATAATATCAAGTACAATGACATAATATACAATACAATAACCTGATATACAAATACACACACTCTCAAAAATTCAATACCTTTACACTTAGGTTAATAGATCTAAGTGTCCTTTAACTTATCAACAAATTTGATATATTTTCATATGTTTTGATCATAATTAGTTGCTAGCTTTCTGTAAAATGTACTTTTTAAAATAGGTTCTTCCTTAGTTTTTGACAGATACATGTATTGCTTTGTCAAAAGTACAAGAATGTTGGCCATCTGTAATGAAGTATTTTTCATGCAAGGTATACCTTAAAGAATTCCCAATACTGTAAGGGCATTGTTTGTTTTTAAAACCTCTTTGCTTAGGTTTCTCTAAAGGCCAGTCTAAATATGTGTATTTTGAACATCAGTTCAGTAACTCCAGCTCGTTCTACAAATGATATTTAAATATACCACAAAATTAGCCCAAAAAGATTGGCATAGAATTAAAAATTTTTATTAACAATTTTCCCAACTCTTGGGAATCCGGTTGAATAAAACGTGACCTTGAATTTATTCTATCTGTAACCATTTTTGTGACAGTTGCAATTTGCAAAAATACCATAAAATTTTGACAATCAGCCCCATAATTAAATTTCAAATAATCGTTTTCACAATTTTCAGAGCCAGATATAACCATCAGCACTTGAAAGGAAAACACTATAATAGTGTTATATATGGACACCAATGACACAACACCATTAAATTGACTCAACTGTACTAGCAATATACATGGAAAGGAAAAAAAATGAAGAAAAAGTAACAACTTTTTTGTCAATTCACTTGTCGTGGAGCAAACAAAAGAATGAATCAATTGCTCTAATACAAATATACATCAACCACAAAACAAAAACATGAGCTTCCATTGTTTACTAGTCCAATAAACATTTTGTAGTCTGTTTACTCCTGTCTCTTGCAAAATATTTTCCATTTATTACCATATGTATTTTAGAGTATGGCCAGGGCATTTATATATTTAAAAATATCAATTAAAATGTCTTGCATATGGCTGTCCTTAGTGTCAGTTATGACTGTTACCCTTTTTTATTTTTAACACCATTTTTACCTATTTTTTAACTTTTTAACACTACTTCAGTAAGTTTAATTTAAGATTTAAACACCTTCTCACATAATGCCAAAGTGTTGAGAAATTTATGGTCTTTATGGTAGCAAACAAGGAACTGTACAAATTCAAACAAAACATAAAGTATTATAGAAATAAAGTTTGAGAGATTGAACTTTGTTATTGAATTGAGGCAGCCTGATAGTAGAATAGTGGATGGGTCTTCAAGTCTGATTTTACATGGCAAGCTTGCTATCTTTAATTTGACAACTAATGGGAAGCAGTCTGATACCAAAGGTGGTTTACATAGAGGTTGGTTTTGTACATCTTTCACAGTATTTGAAAGAAAACAATTGAATATTTTTTAGGCTTAGCTGGAGATATTTTTATCCCTATTACATCCTTTGAATTATTTTTCCTCATTATACTTATTTTTGCTGAAATGATTGACAGCTATGAATTACGTACTAACTGCTTTTGTGTTTGGTGCACTGATGTGACCTTTGTACAAGTAATTACCGTCAGCAACTGTCCATGCAGTTACTGGTGTTGACGAACACTCCATAGCTACTCAAATATAATGAACATATGATAGTCCACAGCCCAGATAACATTCCAGAGGTGGCCCAACGGCGTATGATTGGCAGATTTTGCCACTGTACTGTTGGCTGTTGGCTTTCCAACTAATCCTATGTCTGTAGAATATGCCACCAGCGGGCCTCCAGTATGCCAACAGTGGTTTTTGTTCAAGATGGTGGTGAGGAATAATAAGGGATTTGGGGAAACTTAGTAAAAATTTATTCATAAGTGTGTGTTTAATAATGAGATTTCAGTGAACCCACAATTTTTAACTCACTATTTAACAATTTTAGGCATACAAACAATATTTTTATTATAAATTTACAATACAAAAGTTATCACTGGATATATTATAATTTTATCAATGAATTATAGAGTTCCACCTTAGGACTCTCATCCACCATTGTTTTGTTTTACATCATTGGTCACATGACTTATCATTGATTCCCTTAGCTAAGATCTGCCCAAAACCTGTCAATCATTTGCTTTATCCACAAATGGCCACATAGGCTGCAATCTGAATGGTTGATGCTATTGCAGAATTTCAACCAGCGTATTCCCACTGGTGGGCCAATGTTGGCCCAACGGACAAAAAGACGGTAGCCCACCGGTTGGTCAACTGATTTGCCGTTGGTGGAGATATATGATTATTCCACAGATAGGTATCTATCACTGATAAACATTGCAACAGATAACTATCATAACTTCAACAAAAATTTAAAAAAAACATCAAAAAAACAAAAAGACAAAACTTTGTAAAAGTGCAAAAGTGAGATTTTTTCATTGAAAATTATATGAAACATCCAACACAAAGATGAACGAGCATTTAAGCATAATTTCATAGAACCAACAGGCTACTAAACTGATATTTTTAAATGACATGGAACATTTCAGACAAAAAAAATAAAACTAAAAATATAAATATCTGATAAAATACTAAAACAGATATTAAATAGCCATGGAAGTAGGTATCAAACTGATTACTTTTATGTTGACCGTACAATTTTATATACAGTGAAATAATATATAATAGTAAAACTTCCAAAATAATATATACAAAAAAAAATCTATCACAAAAGAAAATTACAATATTATACGAGTGCATATATTATATTATATACAAGTATTTTATAGTTAATCTAGTTTCATGAGTGATATTATGTTTTCTGTACATGTCTAATGAGGGAAGTTTTACTTTAATAATCCACCATATGGTAAGATTTATAGTTTAAATAAAATGAATATTTATTGAGAGAATTTGAAAAAGGCTGTCAATAAGCATAGGCAACAGTGATTATAAAAACTTCAATCTTTAAATTGCAATATCTCATTCCTTTCTGCATGGATTTTTATGCAACAAACACGAACAGAAGCACTGTAAAATGACCTTTTTAATGATATAAAATACATATTTGTGGGTAACATAGTTTCCGAGATATTAGTGAAAAAAAACCGGAAGCTACTGACACTAGTTATCCATGGTACGGAGACACTGTTGTGTACAAATAAAATATATCCTGCTCCGTATATCCCTCTGTATGGGTCAAATACAGTACATGGTGGATAATAAAACAAAAAAAGAAAAAAAAAACACAAGCAAATAAAACAAAGAATATCTAATGTGTGATGAAATACTAAAACAGATGCCAATCAACATACCAAATAGCTATTAAACTGAATCATTTTCACATTTATAATCAACCTACCTTTGTCCTAATAAACTGACTTAGCTCTTCTTCCCATTTACTGATTCTGACTTAGATAGTAACCAAAATGTCTTTATGGTTTCTTTCTCCTGAAATTTGAACCATGACAAGATGCATAAACTATTGGAATTTAGGGAAGGTTTAACTTGTCTATCTATATTGATACCACTCTCTGGATGCTCTTGTTTTTGTGTTATTTTGTGTAAAGAACTCAAAACTGTATATTAGCTTGATTTTATAAGAACACTAGTATCACTATGTGTTTTTTTATACTCAGTCTGATACTGCCTTCCTTGTAATTGCGCAAATGTCTAATTTGCAGAAAAAATAAGTCTGAACCAATCAGAAGCAATGATATAAAACGTGCCTTCGTTAGCTTTATGTTGAATGATTATGCCAACTGGAGGCCCTCATATATATAATTGGAGCTTGTATTTGCCACCCATTAAAAGTACTCTAGAAGGTTAATAAGTTAGGCATTTTTTCACATGTTTTAAGTTAATATATTAAATAGGCTTTTTTGTCATATGAAATGTTAATTAGAACAAATCTATATAAATTTTGCAAAAACAACTGCAAATAACAATTTTGTGTTCGAGTTGTGCTGAATTATGGCAGTGAAACAATATCCTTTTTAAACGAGCATTTATTTTGCTGTTTCTGCTACTTTTAAAATTTTAATAACCTTCTTGATTCCATAATCTCAGCATTGCCAGCGAGAGCGCAGGTGACAACAATTAAAGCAAACTTAGGTAAATAGAAACTTGTTCAACATGCGATGGTATGGAGAGAGGGTGTTCTCACTATAATGGCAAATACAAATAACTGTCACTTGAGGCAATGATACAACGTTGGTGAAAAGGGCCTTAGTCACAAGATATATAGACAGATCTTGGATCTATAGTTGCAAGAAAACCAAATAAAACAGTTAAAATGACAATACCACAATTCTATATATACAATAGACTCTGTATAACCTTAACCTCCAATATCCACAAGACTGGAATGCTTTCTGATTGACTGATTTGCCCTCATACTTATAAAGTAAGTACTTTATGGTTTTGATATCCCCGATCTGGTTATATTTTTACCTCTATTGATCTAACACTAGTTCTACTTAAACAGAGTGTGATGGTTAAACTGATATTGCTGATAATGTCTATATATTTTACATGATAGACAGAGCTAGAAGCTATTCCTCTAGTTCTTTTAAATATGGAAAACTATTTTTATCAGAGAGTATAAAAACGTGGCAAAACATCTTTGCTTTCCTGGCAGATAACCCTATTCTTCCAGAAAGTTTTTGGTATAAGGCAACACTTCCTTTTAAGACAATTTTACCAGATTTAAGCTGAATGTTTACTTGCTGTATTTTGAAACAATTTTTTTAAAATCAGATTTCACCATATTTAATCATCTGTTGTAACAATGGACCAACTCTACTAACTCCAGGCTGTTCTTCTAACAGACAAATTGAGAAAAACAATATAGCAAATTTAATAAGTAAATTAAATTTTTCTAAGTTAATACCCTATCCAATGGACAATTGCTAATCCGGTCAGCGCAGACTGGCCCGCCAAGTGACAAAAAAAGTCATCCTGTGTTTCCACAGGCTGACTGGTCCCACTGTGCATTCACCAGGTGGCGTATTTGTACTTTCTTCCTGTCTAGACAGCGTGATGTCATAGCATCTTTTTGGGTGCCTAAGAGCAGATAAGTTGTCCTGCTTAATCATTGCCTTGACGTGGGCTAAATAAGCCTCCCTTCTAGCCAAAGTCATGTTAGCCATATTAATAAACACAAACTTCAACAAATGCTCCATGGTTTTAGTCATGCACTGGGTTATGCTGGAGTTAAAGTTCAGAAGATACTGTAGCTCATCCGTGGCACTGGTTGTCTTTTCTGAAGACTTTCCTTTGGATTGTTCAGCCTGTATCATTCTGAGCTGTGCTTGCTTGCTGGGCTGAACTTTACTGAGGCATCTACTGAAGCCGGCTGCCTGGTTGCATATATAAGTAGACTCGTGAGCCGAATTCTCCCATCTCCTCAGTGTATCCTGGCTGAGTGGACGAGATGCTGGTGCAGGGGTGGACAGGCTGGATGACTGTGCAATTCTACCATAACTGGAATTGAGTTTGACCGACTCACTGCCCCGAAAAGACACTGATCCAGCTGGTTTCTCTGTGTTGGGGTGTAGTCCATACCACTTGGACTGTGATTTACCGACATTAACACAAACTGATCCCTCTGTGAGCCATCAGTTTTCTGATGCTCTTGATGGATAACCTTCAACTAAGGTGATGTTAAGCTTGTCCATTTTCCTGTATAGCCACTCATCTGTCGGTAGTTTTACACTAATCTTGCCCAGTGGTTGCTGTTTGGGTGCTGCAAAGGGATTGTCGACTGCAGATGATGAAGAATTATCCACATCCGGTATATGAGTCCAGCCCATGAAAAATGTGACCCCACGTACAGTTTCTCGATATGACTGCTCTTCTGAATGAGCCTGGTCGGTGTCTGTAGCAGTGAGGTTGTGATCCGGATCAGATAACTCCCCTTCCTCATCAAAACCACTGGTAGGCCGGTGGACTGGATCAACATCAGAATCCGTGTCCAGATCCATGTCACTATCCTGAGTGGTGTGTAAACCAGACTAGCCTAGTAACTGGTGTGGAACAGCAGGAGTCTGGTTGGTAGAAGGCTGATCGGCTAGTTGGTAGAAATCTACAGAGTGAGGTTGGTCACGTTGAACTTCAACCTGAGCCTGGTCGGTTGTCATTACAGGTTCATCCATAGGTCGGTCAGCCGGCTTTGGGGCGATATAAGGTTCAGTAACCTTCAGAACACTGGCTGGTGTAGTCTTTGCTGGCCTCTTCACAGTTTGAAAAGTCAGTTCTGACTTTTCCAGAGACTTAGGTAACAGGAACGCTTCAAGGCGACTGAAATATTCGGACCATTTCTGACCCATAGCCTCAAGTTTTGTATCAGTTGTACATTTCTCAGCAGGAGTAGAGTGCTTTTTCTTCTGTTTTTCTTTGTTGCTAGATGTTTCTGGAGACCTTCTTTTCAGTAGAAGCAACCCTATCACAGAAACTATACTGGGGTCCTCTAAGGTCTCAGTTACGTTCTCAGAACTCTTGTCAGCTATAGCCGTTTTCTGTTCACGCTTTTCTTTCTTCTTTTGGTACAATGGGGTTGATATTTGCAATTTCTGTTCAGGTGTTAGAACGTCACAAAGACGGCAGGGTTTCTTACTAACACAAGGGTCCTCACCCTTGTCTCTGCATCAAGCGCAATGAGCTTGCTTGTAAAACCCAGCCATAACGTGGCCACAAACCCCTCTTCTCTGTCCAGGTAAAGACATAATATGCTATGAACTCTCAGAAACACTTTGCAGTAAAATAAAGTTTGTTCTATGAAATATTACTCAAGAATACTTCACTTCAAAAACTTTAACAAATTGTCATCTGCAGAGAATGTTCGCCAAACGAAAGAGATGCTATGATGTCATGTTGTCTAGATATGTATGTGTCTCCTGGAGAATGCACAGTGAGACCAGCCAGCCGGTGGAAACACAGGATGACTTTTTCTGTCGTTTGGCGGGCCGGTCTGTGCCGACACGATTAGCAATTATCCATTGGATAGGCTGTATTAATGCAATAAAATAACCTTGTACACTTTTGATGACTATTTTCTGGTAAAAGAAAGCACTACATTGGCCAATGTTTGTTCACCTAAGATCTTACAACACCAGCAACTGTTGAATAGTATGTAATTCTAAGAATAGGAGAGTTAATTGATATGTGCCCTGATATATAAAACCCCTTACCTTGATTTCAATCTCACCCCTCTCCTCTGTGATGTAGGTGTAGTTACTGAGACATTTCTTTGATGCCTCACTGATCTGGACTCTCATGCTTTCACCTGTTGCCTCCATTCTATTGGCCACATTCACTGTATCTCCGAAAAGACACCATCTAGGCATCTTCAGCCCAACCACTCCAGCCACTACCATACCAGAATGTACACCTGTGGAGTTGTTAACATCACTTTCAAAAAAAGGTCAAGGGTGAATGCCATAGTATGATGTTGCAGCTTTGCCGCAGAAAAAACAACAAAAACTAACGTTACATTTGGTAAACCAGCGACTTTCTTTTTAGTACTGTACCAAGTTTTTCATATGTAAGCTAGCCCTGGTAAAGATTCAAACTCTGACTATAAGGCTGGCAGAAATATAGGTTGGAGTTGATGTATATATTTTTAGAATCTGCAACCTGATTACACTAATCTCTTTTACAGTATCAGAGTGCACACCTATGACGTGGTAAATATCATATTCAACAAAAGGTCAACATGAAGGTGATATAATGATTGTGAAAACCTTGCAAGGATCTGAGATGAAGGGTGTATATTGATAGGTTACAGATATAAGGTGACAAAGTAAAAATATCTTTAAATTAATTGCCTATTACCATAACTGCCAAAATAATACTGACACTGTGTTTATTACACAGATTTCCTTTCGCATGCTCCCATGCTTCCAAATCTAAGCTTTTTCCTTATATCCTTAGATGATTTTTCAGGATTTTTCAACTATATAAAAGTTTAAGGTATGATTACTTTAAGTGCACCAAAACCTAAAATGTAAAAGCAAAGTAGAATGTTTTAATACAGTAAAACTCTATTATATGGCCTTCTATTATCTGAAAAGTTAATTTTTATGAGTTCAGTTCCACTGTCTGAAATTTGTTATTTATCTACAATTTTATACTTAATGAGTACTTCTCTTTAATGAACGTTCCTATTATCCATTATGTTCCAAATGTCCTACTGTCCATATAAAGCATGGATGCTTACCTATGCGTATCTTGAGATGTTCACTGGAGGCAGGGTTGACCAATTCTTTCATAGTTTCGAGCATGCCAAAAGCCAGATCAGCAATGTGAACAGCATGGTACTTGGTCTTGTCTGGTGCTCCAGACACCACCATGTATGCATCCCCAATTGTCTCAACCTGAAAAATTGTCAACAGTGTACTGTAATTCACCTTTAATTGCTTAATTACTCAATCTGTCCTCTTTAGTGTATGCTTGATGTTTGCTTTATCATGAGTAAAAATAGTCTTGTCTTGAAAATGAGATTAAATTCATTAGAACTTCTAATGTCAATTTCTAATGTCAATTTTTCTTAGATTTTGAAATAATAGATTAGAAGTAGTGATCTCAACGGGTATCCGGATATCCGGGTACCCGAACCCTGAATATTTACCCGAATCCGAAATCACATACCCGAGTACCCGAAACTACTGTCAATACCGCCCACTTTAGCTGACGAGTACAGACATATCTCGACTTCATAAATTCATCTAAAAATGAAGATATTTAATTAAAATACACAAGAGTAATGTTTTCTCACCCTTATACACCACTTATAGTATTTTATTTGTCTTTTATTTTGGTTGTTTATGCACTGTCAAATGCCGATACCCTTTGAAAATCGTCAGTATATTAACACAGTTGTGTAATTCCGAGTACATGAAATATTGTGTATATTGCCTATATAGTGATATGCACACCTTAATAAAATAAAAGTACAATATTTTTAAACAGTAGTTCATAATATAGCATCAATAAAGTCCACATACCTGTCTGAAAAAAAATAAAGTTTCAATTCCGAAACTACATTCGAGCAACAGTTAATGCTTCACTGATAGGTCATGTGACTCCACTTTTACAGACACTGCAATAAACAACCGTGTTTTGAATGTACAGAAATCTTTTCTTGGTTAACATTTTTTCTGTGTTGCACTGTTTTGAATGCAAAAATGGTGGCCGACGAGATATAAAGCAAATGGTTGGATCCCATAATTTCTGTAAGTTTTAAGTTTGTAAATGTGGAGATTTTTGTAGAATCACCTATTATCGCCCATCGGTGCGAGTACCCGGGTACCCGCCCGCTGAAATCCATACCTACCCGGTCCCACCAAAAGGGGTATTTTGAGAACACTAATTAGAAGCCATGCTAAAGCCAACTATTCCATACCTGAGACTAATGATAGAAATTTCAATTATAACCTTTTAGAAACCATATTAGAGTGTACACTGTTCACTTAAAGGACTAGCCAGTATATTATGTGTAGACAAAGGGATCTGCAAATTTGGAGAAATATGGAAAGTAGAATTTAAAATCTTTTAAAAACATACACTGGAGTGATTCTCCTTAAGCACTGGTTATACTGAGATCAACATATACGTAATACATGGCACCTACTTACCTATTAGACATAATTTTTCTCAGTAACCTATTTTGTCATAATGTATTTAAATGTCTGTGTATGTATGCAGGGACTTTACTATGACATACACACATCATGCAGAACCCTCCTTACCTTGTAGACTTTATGTTTCTCTGTAAGCTTGTCAAACTTGGTGTACATGTCATTCAGGAGAGAGACCACTGACATTGGGGTGATGTTACTGCAGATCTTTGTGAAGCCAACAACATCCGAGAACAGAATCGTCACCTCTTCATAGATCTGATGTGTTTGAATACATTTTAAATAAACTTTGCTTTTAACATAAAATTTGAGCAATTAAAGTATTCACTAACTTTCCCAACAAGGCTAACCATATCACTAAAATGAACTGTCACAACTTCTTAGATCAGAGAAGTCTAAATGAATGTATGTTAAACAGTTCCTTTCATTGTATTACAAACTTTAAACAAACCTTACATGATTAACAAAGCTCTATTACAGAATGCCATTTTATGGCAGCCTTATTTTCATAGGAAAGTGTGGTATTTCACAAGGTGCTAACATTCCCAACAGAGACCAACAATGTCAAAAATAGAAATGCTTTCATTGGTCTGAAAAATTTCAATATATTTGGGTTTGATTAACACTGATTTCAGCCTGTGGGATAAGGTGTATGATAATTGATACTCTTGACAATGATTAATATTGCTTTCAACATGACGCACAGGTCATACAATTATGTGTAGTTTTTAGGGTGGAGAAAAACATCTCCCATTGGCTGTACAAAATTCTGCTTTGGCAAGGAAATTTCAACTTTCCTACATAAGGTATGGGTCTAGATAAAAAGCTAGCATATTATAACATCACCTTAGCCTTAACGTAAATGTGATGCTGGCAAAGTAATGACCTAAATATTTTCTTGGTATCTGACATAGTTAAAAACTCAAAAGGTGTTGTAATTAGCTGTTTAACAACTTCTGTGAAGGTTTGTGAGGAACACTTCTTGTGTGAGTTTTATCAAATTGACTGAAATTTTCTTTTACCTATTCAACCCTAGAAATAATCCACCTTATATTTTAGAATGTAAAGAACATTACATCTACGGATTTGAGCTCTGCCATACCTCGCAAGTGTTGAGTGCAGGCTCTCCCTTCCTGAGTCTGTCGGCCACACTTCTGGGGATCATCTGATAAAGTAGTGAGTCTGTCCTCTTCATCTCCTCATCAAGCTTGTTCATTGTCTCTTCCAACTTCTTGGCTTTTTGTTGTTCCTTTTAATGTCAAAAGAATAATGAAGTGGCTAAAGGGCTGTATTTATTTATTTAGTGTTTTATGTCATGCCTTGTACTTTATCTGTTATATTGTGATGGGCAGTTGGAAGGGCAGAGGAAACCAGTATATACAGTTAGTCAAGGTTCTATACTCTAAACTACTGACCAATGGCAAGCAACTACCAGCATTCCCACATGAGGTCAGGCCGGGATTCAAACTCTGATATCAGAGGTGCTAAAGGACTGTAAGTAGCAATGTGTAAGACCAACAGACTTAGTCTGCTTATCCATTTGATGTTTTGTGATGCTATAATGTCAAATGAACTAGAATTATATTCTGTGACTAGAATGGACTAGAATTAAATTCCGTAAAATAATTTAATTTAATTTTATACAAGACTAACAGGCATGTAAATTAATACACTTCAACACAATACACATGGGCAATACATTTAACAATACATTTACTTAAATGCCTCAATTAGTAATGAATAATAGCTAGCTCAGTTAAAGATTTTTAGACCACAAAATGCAGCTTGTGTTTTATCAATTTGAAATCTAATAGTTATATCTTAGAGCATTAAATATGAACTGGTATCAAATATGAACTATCATCTACTCAATTGTGTTTCTATGTTAATGCATTTTTGTCAAAAAGTAACAATTATAAAGATATTGATAACATATAGATATTTATTTCAGTTTAGTTAAAAAATATTCATAAATGTATTCGAACACATTGCTGTATTCATATTCATAGAAATGAAAAGTATTCGTATTTTTTTTGCAAATATAGGTCACTTTCACTCAAAATTTTCAATTTTCACTCAAGATGAATTATTGAATCTTTATTATTAATCACAGTTCCAGTGACATTATATTACTGCAAAAACATTAAACAAATTCATAGTCTGTTGAATGGAAGCAGTGTCATTTAGAGGTTTGTAAGCTTCAGCAAAAGAATTTGATGTCAAATACAGGAGTTCAGTGATGACAAGTACAGCTGATGTTCCATATAACGTTCATATTTTGCTCATCTTTCTTATCTTTCCTCCACCAAGAAGATATTATTTTTATGACTGTTTATTTTTTTATGTTTGTCTGTTTGTTTGTTTTGTATATTACACAGATAGACAAACAGACAGACAGATGAATGCACCCAAAACATAACCTATCATGATGAGAGTGTAAAGAATGGAGGTCAAAAAAGGAATGCCGATTTCCAATGAAGTATAAACTCAAGTAGGTGCCCGCTGGGGTTCTCATTCAGAGCTTCAAAATATGGCACACCACATTCTCTGTGTCCTGGACTGAACGGTAGGTCATGTAAGCAGTTATCTGGTACCCTTGGTCAGAGAAGTATTCATTGTGGTTATTAGACTGGCCTTATGTTTTCTGTATTTAAAATACTGGGACTTGAAAAATATCCACTAACACTCTTATTTTATGAAATAAAAAATTTCAGAATTGCCAGAAAAGTGTATTTTCAATACATGTTACATAATTATTTTCAACAAAAATAATATATATTTATATTCATCAACAAATGGAGGACTCACTACTCAGCTACCATATTGTATCCAATTTATCACTGTTACCATATTTATTCATATAAATCCTCTCTCTCCTATTAAATACCCCCTCCAACTTTTTTGATTTGAGGATTCTGACAAAAAACCTAACAGCAAGTGAACAGCAAAGTGAAATATGACTGCTCTACTGAAAGAAATCATTATGAAACTCTCCAAATGGACAAAAAATGGGATAAAAGGATATAATTTTCTCAGATATAGGGTGTGTTTCTAATATTTTAAGTTCTCCACAGTTATATTTGCTGACACTTGCGAAGCCAGTTGTAAAGAATGCAATTATCTCCCACTGTTCCCAGATACTTGAATGGTTTCTTTATCTCCAATATTGCCCCCCTTTTTCAAAAATGCAATTGCCCCTGGGATGTTTATACAGATAATTACAGTATCTTTACTCCAACTCCCTTCAAAACTAAGAGGCATGTAAAATTTTTATTCTCAGAAATACTTCTTGCTGTGAGTAATTTTTGTTTGACAATATCATTTTTTTCCCAAGAAAAACAATGATACCAAGAAAATGGATGTAGTTGAATAAGAGCCCACACTATACTGCTTACTGCTTCCTGCTTCCTATCATATCTTGGACACAAACCCCAATATTTGTGCTTGTTTTATATGTGGAAACATGGATTTCTTTTGATTGAAATGTATATTGACACAAGCGGAAGTTAGAATTATGTGCACTATCAACAAGGAAATAAAAGCAATTAACCTTTTGCAGCACCTTTTTGAAGGAGCAATGCCATTATTTCAACCTAAAATCAACACCCTAACTTGGTACAAAACTTTTAATCTGTATACAGTAATTCCCCATAACAATTCATTTATATCTGGTGTCACTTTGTCTACCATTGTTTTTACCTGACTCACCTTATATGGTATGTTACATTCCCAGAAATGACATGCGAGTGTTGCCAACTACAAGCAACTCTGCAAATGTATTTTATATCATGTTTGTGCCAAGTTAAGACCTGTGCCAACTTATGACACAAGCAGTATAGTTTCAGTGTTTACTCACTTGATCCAGAGCCATCTTGAGCTCTGCTTGTTGCTGAGTTCCTGCCAGGACCAGATCTCTGCTGGAGTCATGCAGACTCAGGTCATTGATGTAGAGACCAGTATCAAACATCTTTTCCAGGTTACCCATGCTGTACAGTGAACACAAATTAATCAATTAATTACCTTAAAATTTTCTGATGAGAGGGTAGAGTAAAGAGGGTGAAATTTGCCACCACGTGAAATTTGCCAAGGGGGCCCCCCATTAAAAATAGGACAGAATGATCAAAATATGTAACAATTTTGCATCACAGGGGAGATAAGAAACTGCATGTTGTCACAAAAATCCCAAATATTTAAAGAAGTTTCAACAAGTCTGGGAAAGAGGAGGACGCAAATTTATATACTGTGGTAAATTTCACATACTTTGGTGAATGTCACATGCTGTGGTGATTTCACATACTGTGTTGAATTTCACATGCTGTGGTGAATTTCACATACCATGGTGAATTTCACATACTGTAGTGAATTTCATATACTGTGGTGAATTTTACATACTGTAGTGATTTCCCATACCGTGGTGAATTTCACATACTGTGCTGAATTACATATTTCTTATGCTATATGTACTGCAGTGGTTATGATTATGCATTTTATTGGTGCTCAAAAAGGGCTTCATGTTAAATATTTACTTTTCACAAAAATAAATAACATGGATTTTTGATGAACATAGGTTATTAGCCAAGGTGGATCTGAATAAACTAATGTTTTTGAATAAAAAAATTGGATCAAAATCTTCAATATTATGTGAATATTTACTTATTCTATGTGTTTAAATTTTCTATTCAATACAGGTCTGATGCCAATTCCATTCTTTGATAATATAGTTGGTGATTTATTTTTTATTTTGTAAAATGTATTTTAAAGTCTATGTAAAATGTTCTCATGAAAAAAAGTTAACCATTAATTTTTTATAGTTCATCAGAAGATGAAACTTTTGTAATGTCATTATATGTTATCAAATGTGTTACAAAATAATATACAGACATGGTTATACATGATTATACATTTTCAAATACTCAGCAACATGGCTTTGCTGAATTCATAGAGCAAATACCTTGCATTAGTATTTTTGTCAGCTGGCTGTGTTACCTGCTACACCTTCAGGAAGTAGATAAAAATACTAGAGGGAGAGAATTAATTGAACACTTGAATATACATGTAGTTGTTTAACTTGATTGACAAATCTTATACCAGTGCTTTTTGTTGTCATAAACGTGCCTCTTAGTATTTTGTATTAAACTTAATTATACATTTATTACAGCTATTATGTTTTTGTCAATTAATAAATTTAAAAAAAAAACTTAAAAAAAAACTGTCTTGCCACTTTAACCTGTTTAATAGTGCCTAACAAGCCCTTCAGGGCTGGGTCTCATTAATAATATATATTATTTTATACCAATTATTTTATATTATGTCAGTTAAATAAATAAATAAATATCTGTTTTTACGACATAACAAAGAATGCCCACATAAATTGTCAAAGGCTAGAAATGATCAACTGATATTGTCCTTTCACATAGAGAGAACACTTACATGGGGGTGCCTATAAATAGAACTGCATTCCAGGAATCCATGTAGACCATTTGACCTTTGAGCTTTAGTTTTTTCTTGTCAGAGTCCTCTTCTTCATCAGCAACTGGAATTAAATGGGGTGTGCTATGTGAAATTCACCCACAGATCAAGGAAACGTAATACAGATGTGTACATAAAACTTATCAGAGAAACAAAATTCAACTATGACATCTGATTCAAATCACCCATGCAAAAATTATAATACAGATGTGATAGAAGGTTTGAAAGTCATCCGATGTGGTCATACGTACTTTTGTGGGATCTTAATGTTTATAAATATAGATCCTTACAGATTATAGGAACTCATAGCCATTTGTTAGTTTTTAGTTATTGTTTTTAGCCATTTATCTTAACTTTTGTCTGACAATTAACTTTTGAGTATTATAACATTAATGGATTCCACAAAAATATGAGAATAGCGATAGGTGATGACCTTTAACCTTGTATAACATGTATCTTTATTACAAATAAAAGGTCACAGTTGAAGTTTGTATTTCTTGTGAATTGCCTATATGATTCACTGCAGATCCTATGCAAGTCAAACATCCTGTGCATCAGCCTCATTCATAGTGCAATTATAATAAACAAGCATTCTGACGCATGCATTTATCTCCCGCCGTATATATTAGATGTCCTAAAGATAGTGGAATATAAATTTTCCTGCGAGATGGAGGCACATGTAGAAGTGACAAGTTTAATGTTTGATTGCAATACTTTTAAAGACAAAAGGCATTTACTCATTTTAGTAGCTATTACTTTGCCATCCAAAGAGCTACAGTTCTGCCACTTCATTATGCAGATCAACTCAAAGTAGGGAAGCACGTCTTTAGAAGAAATAGCCTATCCGTACTACTTTTAGAGATACAAGACATTTACTTATTTTAGTGGCTATTACTCTGCCATCTAAAGAGCTACAGTTCTGCAACTTCACTATGTGGTAGATCACCCAAAAGTAGGTGAATGACTTATTTAGAAGAAATTGCCCACCTGTAATACTTTTAGAGACTAGACCAAGGATGCATCTGTGGCCAGATGCAAAATGTATCCACCGGCAAAGGCAAAAGTAGCTATTACTCAGCTATGGCACGAGCTAGAGGTCTGAAATTTTAGTATGTTATAGCTGACCCAAAAGTAGGTGAATAACATATTTGCACAAAATTCTCTAAATGCAATAGTTTTCAAGTTACAAGTGATTTTACTCATGATGGAAGTTAGTGAAAAGCCCAAAAGTAGCTATTACTCACTTAGCTATTCAGATAGACACCCAAGTTACTCACCATGTTGTTGCTATGGAAAAAGTAGGCGAATGACATATTTTAACAAAAGCTCTAAATGTAATACTTTCCAAGTTATAAATGATTTAGTGTTGAGTAAGAACTTCAAAGTAGCTATTACTCTGCTATGCAATGAGCCACAGGTCTGGAATTTTACTATGTTATAGCTGCCTCAAAATAGGTGAATAACATACTGAAACTAAATAATGTAAATGCAAAAGTTTTCAAGTTATAAGTGATTTACCCAACAGTGATAACCTAAAAGTAGTTATTATTCAGCTATGCCATGAGCTACAGGTCTGAAATTTTACTATGTTATAGCTGACCCAAAAGTAGCTGCATAACATATATGCACAAAGTGCTCTAAATGTAGTACTTTTCAAGTTATAATTGATTTAGTGCATGATTTAATTAATTTTAATGTATTAAAATTTATTTTAAAAATTCATAAAAAAACTTAAGCATGTGAAACTTCTCCAAAATGTAGGTGAATGAGTTATTTGAGAAATACTGGCTATCTGCAATACTTTTAGTGATAATAGGCATTTACTTATTTTGAGTAGGTGAGTAATTAGCTACAGGTCTGAAACTTCACCAAGTGAAAGCTGTCCCAAAAGTAGGTGAATGACTTATTCGAGAAAAATTGGCTATCTGCAATACTTTTAGAGATAATTAGCATTTACTCATTTTGAGTAAGTGAGTAATTACCTACGGGTCTGGAACTTCACCATGTGAAGGCTATCCGCAATACTTCTAGGGATAATTAGCATTTACTCATTTTGAGTAGGTGAATAATTAGCTACGGGTCTGAAACTTCACCAAGTGATGGCTCTCCCAATAGTAGATGAATGAGTTATTTGAGAAAAATTGGCTATCTGCAATACTTTTAGAGATAATTAGCATTTACTCATTTTGAGCAGGTGAGTAATTAGCTATGGGTCTGAAACTTCACCATGTGAAAGCTCTCCCAAAAGTAGGTGAATGAGTTATTTGAGAAAAATTGGCTATCTGCAATACTTTTAGAGATAATTAGCATTTACTCATTTTGAGCAGGTGAGTAATTAGCTATGGGTCTGAAACTTCACCAAGTGAAAGCTCTCCTAAAAGTAGGTGAATGAGTTATTTGACAAAAAATGGCTATCTGCAATCCTTTTAGAGATAATTAGCATTTACTCATTTTGAGTAGGTGAGTAATTAGCTACAGGTCTGAAACTTCACCAAGTGAAAGCTCTCCCAAAAGTAGGTGAATGAGTTATATGAGAAAAATTGGCTATCCGCAATACTTTTAGAGATAATTAGCATTTACTCATTTTGAGTAGGTGAACAATTAGCTACGGGTCTGAAACTTCACCAAGTGAAAGCTCTCCCAATAGTAGGTGAATGAGTTATTTGAGAAAAATTGGCTATCTGCAATACTTTTAGAGATAATTAGCATTTACTCATTTTGAGTAGGTGAGTAATTAGCTATGGGTCTGAAATTTCACCATGTGAAAGCTCTCCCAAAAGTAGGTGAATGAGTTATCTGAGAAAATTGGCTATCTGCAATACTTTTAGAGATAATTCGTATTTACTCATTTTGAGTAGGTGAGTAATTAGCTACGGATCTGAAACTTGACCATGTGAAAGCTCTTCCAAAAGTATGTGAAGGAGTTATTTGAGAAAAATTGGCTACCTGCAATACTTTTAGAGATAATTAGCATTTACTCATTTTCAGCAGGTGAATAATTAGCTACGGGTCTGAAACTTCACGAAGTGAAAGCTCTTTCAAAAGTAGGTGAATGAGTTATTTGAGAAAAATTGGCTATCTGCAATACTTTTAGAGATGATTCGCATTTACTCATTTTGAGCAGGTGAGTAATTAGCTACGGGTCTGAAACTTGACCAAGTGAAAGCTCTCCCAAAAGTAGGTGAATGAGTTATTTGAGAAAAATTGGCTATCTGCAATACTTTTACAGATAATTTGCATTTACTCATTTTGAGTAGGTGAATAATTAGCTACAGGTCTGAAACTTCACCAAGTGAAAGCTCTCTCAAAAGTAGGTGAATGAGTTATTTGAGAAAAATTGGCTATCTGCAATACTTTTAGAGATAATTCGCATTACTCATTTTGAGTAGGTGAGTAATTAGCTACGGGTCTGAAACTTGACCAAGTGAAAGCTCTCCCAAAAGTAGGTGAATGAGTTATTTGAGAAAAATTGGCTATCTGCAATACTTTTAGAGATAATTAGCATTTACCCATTTTGAGTAATTAGCTACGGGTCTGAAACTTGACCATGTGAAAGCTCTTCCAAAAGTAGGTGAATGAGTTGAGAAAAATTGGCTATCTGCAATACTTTTAGAGATAATTCGCATTTACTCATTTTGAGTAGGTGAGTAATTAGCTAAGGGTCTGAAACTTCACCAAGTGAAAGCTCTCAATTAGCTACAAATGAGAAAATAGCTATTACTCACTTATGGCATGCAATAGAACCCCAAACTATGTACCATCTTATAGCTAAGGACAAAGTAGCTGAACAACATATTTTAGGCAAACACTCTAACCGCAGTAGTTTTGGAGTTACAATGGCTTTACTCAACAGTCAGAATTTCAAAGTAGCTATTACTCGGCTATCAAAGATTCAACAGGTCTGAAACTTTACTATGTGATAGCTTACCAAAAAGTAGATGGACAACATATTTGAAAAGATTTCCCTAACTTTAATACTTTTGAAGATATTTGACATTTACTTCTTTTGTTATTTAGCTACAAATGAGAAAATAGCTATTACTCACTTATGGCATGCAATAGAACCCCAAACTATGTACCATCTTATAGCTAAGGACAAAGTAGCTGAACAACATATTTTAGGAAAACACTCTAACTGCAATAGTTTTGGAGATACAATGGCTTTACTCAACAGTCAGAATTTGAAAGTAGCTATGACTCAGCTATCAAAGGTTCAACAGGTCTGAAACTTTACCATGTAATAGCTTACCAAAAAGTAGATGGACAACATATTTGAAAAGATTTCCCTAACTTTAATACTTTTGAAGATATTTGACATTTACTTCTTTTGTTATTTAGCTACAAATGAGAAAATAGCTATTACTCACTTATGGCATGCAATAGAACCCCAAACTATGTACCATCTTATAGCTAAGGACAAAGTAGCTGAACAACATATTTTAGGAAAACACTCTAACTGCAATAGTTTTGGAGATACAATGGCTTTACTCAACAGTCAGAATTTGAAAGTAGCTATGACTCAGCTATCAAAGGTTCAACAGGTCTGAAACTTTACCATGTAATAGCTTACCAAAAAGTAGATGGACAACATATTTGAAAAGATTTCCCTAACTTCAATACTTTTGAAGATATTTGACATTTACTTCTTTTGTTATTTAGCTACAAATGAGAAAATAGCTATTACTCACTTATGGCATGCAATAGAACCCCAAACTATGTACCATCTTATAGCTAAGGACAAAGTAGCTGAACAACATATTTTAGGAAAACACTCTAACTGCAATAGTTTTGGAGTTACAATGGCTTTACTCAACCGTCGGAATTTGAAAGTAGCTATTACTCAGCTATCAAAGGTTCAACAGGTCTGAAACTTTACTATGTGATAGCTTACCAAAAAGTAGATGGACAACATATTTGAAAAGATTTCACTAACTTTAATACTTTTGAAGATATTTGACATTTACTTCTTTTGTTATTTAGCTACAAATGAGAAAATAGCTATTACTCACTTATGGCATGCAATAGAACCCCAAACTATGTACCATCTTATAGCTAAGGACAAAGTAGCTGAACAACATATTTTAGGAAAACACTGTAACTGCAATAGTTTTGGAGATACAATGGCTTTACTCAACAGTCGGAATTTGAAAGTAGCTATTACTCAGCTATCCACGGTGCAACAGGTCTGAAACTTTATTATGTGATAGCTTACCCAAAAGTAGATGAATAACATATTTGAAAAGATTTCTGTAACTGTAATACTTTTGAAGATACTTGGCATTTACTTCTTTTGTTATTTAGCTACAAATGAGAAAATAGCTATTACTCACTTATGGCATGCAATAGAACCCCAAACTATGTACCATCTTATAGCTAAGGACAAAGTAGCTGAACAACATATTTTAGGAAAACACTCTAACTGCAATACAGTCAAAGTTGGGGTTTTACGTCCCGTTCAACAGCCAGGGTCATATTGGGACAGGTCCTCAGAATTGCCACTTGTGGGACTCGAACCCACAGAGGTGACAGCCTATGATTAGATGCCAAACTTGCTAACCACTAGGCCACTGAGGCCCTCCTCTAACTGCAATAGTTTTGGAGTTACAATGGCTTTACTCAACAGTCAGAATTTCAAAGTAGCTATTACTCAGCTATCCAAGGTGCAACAGGTCTGAAACTTTACTATGTGATAGCTTACCAAAAAGTAGATGAACAACATATTTGAAAAGATTTCTGTAACTCTAATACTTTTGAAGATATTTGACATTTACTCCTTTTGTTATTTAGCTACAAATGAGAAAATAGCTATTACTCACTTATGGCATGCAATGGGACCCCAAACTATGTACCATCTTATAGCTAAGGACAAAGTAGCTGAACAACATATTTGAAGAAAAAGTTGTAACTGCAATAGTTTTTGAGTTATGAGCCCTTTACTCCAAGTAGCTAAGATAGCTATTACTCAGTTATCTTTAGGCCTAAGTCCATAAAACCAAAAAAATTTTCGAGGGCGTGAAAATTCATTGGGACAATTAATTTACAAAAAATCTGTAGCTGTAGTAGTTTTGGAGGAATCTGCGTGACTAACTAACGCACGCACACACGCACGCACGCACGCACGCACACACAGGCATCATTTCATAATCTCCCTCCCGGGCTAAAGCCCGGCGGGAGATAAAAAACCCATTTTTATGGTTGGTGTAATAAATGTATTGCTTTGTTACCATTACTATAAAATTCAAGAGAATTCTGTTGCTATGTTTTGATCACCAAATATTATATCACATTTGTAAAATTGGATGATCTGCCTAATTGTTTAAAATGTTAAATTTTTAATTTTCCTCCATAATTGTCTCATCCTATTAATTTTAATAAATACATGGAGTATGGTTTCATTCAGAGGTTACACGTAAAAATTGTATCACAGACCTACTTATTTGATGGAAGATATTTTGTTAATTGAATCTTGTTTTACTTTGTTTGGTCTAAAATAATGACAGAAATGTTTAGTAATTTTTTAAAAAGTGTCTTTTACAAAGTTAATATCAACTCCAACTACGGTTACATGGCATCCAACTGACTTAAGGACAGTCATGCATACAGTGAAGAATCATGTGCAGAGGAGCAGAGGAGTAAGAGATGAAACCTGTCATGTTTACTACATTGGTTATATATTGTTGCCAATAATAATTACAGAATGAAATATTTCTTTCTGGGCAATATTGTGATTTATGAAGAATGAGGGCCTATCAGCCCAAAGGCAATATCACTTGGCCAAGGGCTTTATAAATACAATAGTGCCCAGGAAGAAGTGTTTTATTTTGTTTATTATACTGAAAGTATTCATAGTTTCCTTTTCAATATCCACACACTAATTAATACTGTTAATGTATGTACCAGACTGAGTACATGTTCTTGCATTTAAATGTAATGTATTGACCTTTTCCATGCATGTCATTATGAGACGTGACAATGACATATCTAGTAAACACCACATAGTTTATTTACAATCCCAGGGCATTACATGCCCATTGAAAATTTCAAGATGAAACAGGCAGCACAGTAATAATTTTTATTAAAAATGGACAATTTCACACTATATAAGCCTGCAAATAAAAGAATCAGATTGGCTGCTAATCACTTGAGGTACAATAATACAATATATAGGCATATTCAACTGATAATCTGTGGAAAGTATGCATTAAATATGCACCTTAAATCTCCATTAAATGATTTAAATGACAAGAAAGATGAAAAAGATGAATTTCATAGATTTAATTTACAATAAGCTATTAATTTCTCCAGAATTAATGTCTATGTTTCAGACTGGTAAAAGATCATATATTATTTATATTTATATGGTAGCCATTTTGTAGATACTATATTTACACAAAAAATAGATAAATCTAATTCAGCTATGTTTCCACAAAAATGCAGCTACCAGGGGGAAATGTGGTAACATTGTACATGTATTAAATCTACCATAATATTGAGTCAAACAGAAAATATAGATCTCATACAAGTATTTCTTTTATTCTCTCACCAGTTAAATATGCCTACTGTTGTACTTTCATCTTTTGGCATTTGAAGAGTGGTTTCACCTTTTCTAGATTTTGAGCTCTGCATCTGTCCTACTTCTCACACAATCTTCTGCGTGTATAAATATCTCAGCTGAACTTTGTTATTTTACTTATTTTGTGAATAGCCATTATATAATTAAACCAAAGCCTTTTCTTTTTGTAATGTGTGGACGTTTTTATAGATGCTAAAGCAATCACCAACCTATTATGGTAAATACTATACAACAACACAAGATTCTTTCAACGGGACCTCAACACGCACATATCACAAAGTTCAGCAGGGTTTTTTTTCACCAAGAAACTCTTTATACATATTCCACACTATTCAGCTGTAAGTTGTTACATGTAATAATATTTACATATATAATCAAACTCTTTAGTCTGAAACTCTGTTATCTGGAAATCCTCCTTAAGTAATGTTCTGGCCCAAAGAGATTTTACTTGAGAATTTTTTATTTGATATTGTGTAATTCATGTTAATTTTCTGTTGGAATGCCAACGCATAGTTTGCAACCCCAATGTTTTCAGGTAATTTTCATTGTGGAAACATGTTGGTATTAAGTGCAGGAAATTACATTGGGGATAACTTATAACCAGATTTAATGTCATACCACATAAAATACACATTTACAGCACAATGGGAATTCACATACAAAAGCAAACCTGTAACAACATACTTCAGACCTTCTGTGATTTGCACAAGCATCTAACAATTAACTTTGCAAAACATATTTAATTATAAACAAATGTATGTTCTTCTGAATCAATGTGTTTTCAACAACATTTAAAAACTTCAAGCTCAAATACTTCTTGCATTTTTGCCATTACCATGATTATTGTATTTTATTGTTATTGTATTTTATGGTAGTTATACTGTAGCCACTCTCTATAGCTCCCATGGGCAATGTGACCAAATATTTGCAAAAGTTGGGGATGGCGATAAAGAGCACAGCACTGGTAATCAGGTTTAATATCACCTAATATTGAAAATTTTAATTACGTAAATGTAGCTTTTATAAGCTACAAACTTACCATGTGGGACTTAATGCTGTTCTCGGATGGCCACAAGGCATCATGGCCAACATTCTAAGAAAAAAAGACATTTATAGTTGGCCGTAGCCTCAAGTTGTCATCATGTGACCTTTCGCCCTACTTTCTCATTGAAATTTTTAAACCTACCCCTCAGCTGTAAACAGCGGGGAGGCAGGGTGGGACTCTTCTAAGTCCCACATGGTAAGCTTGTAGCTTATAAAAGCTACATTTACGTAATTAAAATTTTCAATTTTATTGTGCTACAATAGCTTACCATGTGGGACTTAATGCTGAATGCAACCGCCCTGTGGCGGGGTTACAGCTGAGACTGGAAGATATGTCAATTTTTCTTAGATTTTGAAATAATAGATTAGAATTAGTGATCTCAACGGGTATCAGGATATCCAGGTACCCGAACCCTGAATATTTACCCGAATCCAAAATCACATACCCGAGTACCTGAAACTACTGTCAATAGCGCCTACTTTGGGTGACGAGTACAGACATATCTCTTCTTCATAAATTCACCTAAAAATGACACTATTCAATTAAAATGCACAAGAAATAACAAGAAATAAAGTAAATGGTTGAACCCCATTATTTGTGTATGTTTTAAGTTTGTAAATGTGGAGCCCGCCCGCTGAAATCAATACCTACCCGGTCCCACCAAAAAGGGTATTTTGAGAAAACTAATTAGAATGAATGTTAGAAATACCAGTCTGAGTCCCGTTTACAGTGCCCCAATCCCGAAGACCGGGCCTGTAGAGAGCCAAAAACCTGAATAGAATGGAAGACAGTGCTAAAAACAGTCAAGATGCTTTGATTGTAGGACAGAAGTGCAGCAGTGCTCACTTAGAGGTCTAAGGGTCCTTACATATTATATTTGATAAACTAAAAACAAAATGACCTTACCCGTAACATCTTGAGAGGTAAAACTATACCTAGATCCTGGGATTAGACTCCTCAAGGCTTGGTTGTAGTGGATGTGCCCCCCCCCCTTTTTTCTTTCCAAGGACAACTGGTCTGAGAGGAAGGATCTAGGACTTGTTGTGCCACCACCACTGGCCCCAGATACATATAGTTGTCGTTGTCTGACCAAGTAAGGTCTTTTAGGTAAAAATTTGTAAATGTATTGTGAGCTTTCCAGTGACAGGCTTGCATGATTTGGTCCACCGATACCCCAAAGTAAAATGCCTTAGAGGCCGCGGAGGCTCAAATGTCATGCACTTTAACTTGGACCAAGTCCAAGGCTTGTTGGTCTGTTTGTTTGTAACAAAGTAGAATGGCTTGTTTTAACCAAGAAGAGAGTAGCGGGTCTGATGTCTGAGGTATGTCCTTTCTTGAAGGAGATGAAAAGGAGGGATCGAGACCCTCTCAGGTCTTTGGTTCGATCCAAATAGTACCTTAGGGCCCGCACCGGACACAGGGTCCTGTCTTCTTTGAATTGTCTATTTACAATGGTCGTTAGAGCAGGAATAGTCACCGGAGACACACTTTGAGAACCTTCTCTTGCTAGTCGGTTTTTGGCAATGAAGTCAGAAAAAGGGAACAAGGCAACCTTTTCCCATTGGCCTAGGTTAGATACTCTTGTTTGCAACCCAGGCATGGATTTCGCTGCGGCGCTTGCTGGAGGCCAAAGCTAGCAAGAAAGCATTTTTCAGAGTAAAATGTTTGAGGTCTGTGTCTTTCATAGGCTCAAAGGGTGCTTTTGTGAGCTCATTAAGAACAACAGAAAGGTTCCACTTAGGAAGATTCCTGGAACTTTTGGGACGATCCCTGTGAAAGCTGGAGAGTAACCTGTGAAGGTCTGAACTTTGTGCAATATGGTGGCCCGCTGGGCCCAAAGTGTCAACAATGGCCGTCCTGTAACCATCGATGGTCAAGGGGCACCTGTTTAGATCTTGGTACAGGTACATGAAAAAGTCTGAGACTTGTTTCACAGATGGAGTGAAAAAATCCACCAAATTTTCTCTGCACCATCATTCAATAGCATTGCCTGATTTTTTGGATCACCCTGTGAAGGAGAGCCATGGGAGGGTAAGCATAGGCAGTGAGACCTGTCCAGTTTATGTTCAGAGCATCTATGTCCCAAACCTTTGGGTCTGGGACAGGAGATACGTACAGTGGAAGTTTATGGTTCAGGTGAGTGGCAAATAGGTCTACATGAGGTGTGAACCACTTTTGGCAGATCTGTTTGAACACCTGCGGATGCAGTGACCATTCTGTTGACTGCACTTGGTTCGACCTGGACAGAAGGTCGGCCATCACATTCAGGCACCCTGGAATGTGTCTGGCTTTCAATGTTATGTGATAGTGATGGCACCAGGTCATGATCTTCCACAGGAGAGCACACATCTCTGCTGAGTGAGTTCCTCCTTGTTTGTTTATGTAGGCTACCACTGTTGAGTTGTCCGTTGCAACTAGTACTGTTTGGTTCTGGCACTGGTCCTTGAAGCTTCGAAGGGCCAGGGAGACTGCCTTCAATTCTAGGGCGTTTATGTGCAGACTGTTTTCCCAGTCTGACCACAGACCCTTTGTAGAACTTTGATCTAAGTGAGCGCCCCAACTTTCATTTGAGGCGTCTGTAAAGAGTTGGATACTGTGGTCTTTGGGAGGAAGGTCTGCACCTCTCATCACGTTTGAGGGATTTTGCCACCATTCTAGGTGTACTGAAATGGCTTCTGTCCAAGGAAGGAGGCTGTCCAGCGACTGAGGATATCTCCAATGCTCCTTGAGGTGAAACTGAAAGGGCCTCATGTGAAGGCGTCCCTCTGGGGCCATTTTATCCGTTGAGGCAAGCAACCAAATTAGCGACATCAAACATCTTGCAGTCAAAACATGATTTGACTTGAGTCGTAGGATTAAATCCTGAAGTTTGAGCCATCTCTCTTGAGTGGGTTTTACAAGGGCTGAATCTAGATGGTATTCGTAGCCCACAAACGAAAACACCTGAGTAGGTTTCAGTTCTGATTTTTCCTGATTTATTATCCACCCCAAGGACTGGGTTAGGTCTACCACTGCCTGAGTGTTCACTTGGGCTTCCTCCTGAGACTGGGACCTGATCAGCCAGTCGTTCAGGTATTGGTGAAGTCTGACTCCTCTGGAGAGGGCCATTAGCTTCACTTCCTTTACAATCATCCTAACAACCTGGGGTGCTGTGGCTAGTCCGAAAGGAAGGGAGGTGAACTGGAACACCTGTGACCTGTGGCAAAACCTTAGGTATTTCCTTGAGTTTGGGTGGATGGGGATGTGAAGGTAAGCGTCCGATAGGTCTATTGACGATACCCATTCCACTGGAGTTAGGGAGGTCCTGATAGACTCTGGAGTTTCCATTTTGAAGTTTGCTACATGTAGAAAAGTGTTGAGCCTGCTTAAGTCTATAACTGGCATCCACCTTTGGCGAGGCTTGGGGACTAGAAACAGGCGACTGTAAAACCCGAGAGATTTTACATTTTCCACCCTTTCGATTGCGTTCTTTGACAGAAGAGACTGGATACAATTGGCTAGAGCTTGGTCTTTTTGAAGGGCCTTGTATTCTGATAGAATCAGAGGAAATCTGACCAAGTTTGGTTTTGAGAGGAATGGCAGTACGTAGCCATTGGTGATAATGTTTAACACGTTTGATGAACATTTGTTTGTTTGCCAGTCTCTTCTGAAAGAACGGAGGTGACCTCCTACTGGTGGACTGAGGGAGGTTTTGAAGGAGTCATTGGGGGGAGGGGTTTTCACGCCCTCGTCCCCTATTGTGGGGTTGAAAATGACCCTTGGAGCCTCTGAGGTTTGGTTTCCCCCTTCCTGAGGAAAATGATTGGTTACTGCTTTGTGAGGAATTGCCCCCATAAGGGCGTTTCCTGTAGGAGCCTCTTTTCTTGTTGTGGGGACCACGAAAGGGCTTATTTTGATAGGGTGCAAAACCCTGAGAGTCTTTAGAGGTGCTGTTTTTGAGGAGGAAGTCCTCTCCCTCCTTCACAAGTTGAGACTGGAACAACGAAGAATGCCAAAAGGGTGAGTTCCTGGCATCTCGTTTCCCCTAGATGTGGATGCAGAAGGGTCATTTCGGCTTCGCGCCTGAGCAAGCCGGTGTTACCCATGGAATATAGCTCCCTCTGGAGTATATGGGCCAAGGATTTGCTAAGGCATGTGAGAGCCCTGTGTTGAATAAGAATAGGCTTATTCCATAGATCTAGGTATTCACAGGCTTCTTGATATCCACGTTTGGCTGCTTTCTCAGGATTGGCACCTTGGCTTTCTGAATCTGAGATTTGACCTTCTTGAAGGTTGACTTCAAACTATGTTGGCACTTCTCAAGAGTGACATTGCAAGAAGATGAAGTCTTGGCAAAGGCAGCAGTGTAGTTAAGAGTGGATATATTTTGCCTAGCTTGGTATTCCAATTCCTTAAGAATTGGTAGGGGAACCTTGCCCATAGGGGACCCAGAGGGTTTTGGAGTAATACAGATTTTTGAAAAATCTGTATTCAACTCCTGCATTTTCTCCTCATAACAGGGCTGTCCCACCTTCTACCACTTTGTAGTGGAAGGAGGAGGTTTGATATATTTATCTTCAGGTAAATTAGCGTCCTTGAAGTCATGCTCAAATTTATCAAAGGCATCCTTGATAACAGAGCTAAGGGGGAGCATGGAAGAAGGACCTCTTGGTCTTAGCTCCTGACGGCCTTTCTCATCATCTTGACCCATTACTGAAGTAAATGACCTAGGCATAGACTCCCTGGGGTCAGGGAGGGAAAGAATGCGCCTAAAAGTGTCCACCTCTTCAGCATACTGGGAGGGAACGTCACCCAGGGCTACTTCTCTATAATAAGGGGGGTCTGGATCTTGTTGAGGTAGGTCTTGATCAGAGTTAGCCCCAGAGGGCTGAGCCCCAGAGGGCTTACTAAGAAGACCTGTGTTTAGCCACAGAGGGCTGATCTTCCTCTGAGGAAGATGAAACATATCTGGACCTAGATTTATATTTACTCTTGTCAGCATGTTTTTTGGGTTTGGTAGATGACATCCGAGGTTGGTCGGATTCATCCGAGTATTGGTCCGAGGCAGATCTTGGACCAACATGATGCTTCCTATGAGAGTGAGAGTGTCTTTTATGTCCATCCGAGGCCTTCTTAGAAGGTATCTCGGATGCATCAGAGTTCTGATCTGAGAAATTCTGATGATCAGATCCGAGACCTGGAGGAAGGGCTGGACCATAGTCCACATCCATATCCTTGGTTTGAAAGTTAGTGGTAGGTCTCGGAGGGGGTAGGTCCAGGTTAACAGCACTAGTCCCAGGCTTAGAAGCTGAGGCCGAGGTTTGAACTACCTGTTTTTTACTTGATAATTCGTTTCGGAGAGACTGGAATGCTTCTAACATGGAGGCCTGGGACAAACCCATTTGCTGCTGCAAATGCAGGTTTAGTGTGTTACCCAGGGATTTTTCTAAATTAGATTCAATTTTCTGCTGTAAAGCAGTACCTGGGGTGGGTGGGACAGTCTTTGCAGGCGTTTTAAGTGACAATGAACTGAAGGGTAGGAGCTGGGGATGTGGGGGTGAGGTAAATAAGTTGTCAGCAGCAGTCTCAAGGTCTGCATCAGTACCAGTAAAAGATTCAACGTCATCCCCTAATAGATCTAGTTCATCGTCCTTAGAACTAACAGTGTTGCCGTTTTGCTTCCTGATGTACCGTTTCCTTTGTGCAATTTTTTGCATCTGTTCTTCTGTGAAAGAAGCACAAATTGGACATGGAGTTTCAAAGGTGACACAGGGGTCGTCACCCTTGCCAGATTCCCTACAGGTAGGGCTGTAATTATGTACATCAAATCGGAAGCAAAAATGCTTGCATTTGTTAAGTCTCAGTTTGTCTTTATTCGATTGCTGAGAAGACATTTTAAATGCAATAAAAATTACGTAGTAAAAAGCCTGAACCGAGGAAAACTCAAAACACGCAATATTAAAGAAAATACTTATCCTGTCAAAACGGAAATTTTACAGAATAATCTATGTTATATAATAAAAGAAATAACCAAAAATCAACCTCCAACAATATGTATATGCTGAGAAAAAAGTGAAAATGTCTCTATAAATTACAGAAAGCTACCAGTTCACGTGGCCAACGAGAAAGTAGGGCGAAAGGTCAGAGGTTATCACGTGACGACAACTTGAGGCTACGGCCAACTATAAATGCCTATTTTTCTTAGACGTTGGCCATGATGCCTTGTGGCCATCTGAGAACAGCATTAAGTCCCACATGGTAAGCTATTGTAGCATAATAAAACTGTTTTTTACCTTTTAGTAGAGGATTCAAGGTGATGACTGACCCGTCCCAACTGCACAAATACAACCCAAGCACTAGTCTCCAACATTCTCTTAACTGAAGACAGATTCTCAGGGATCACCATTTATCACCATCCTTGAGGTTGTTCATCCAACCATTGGGGATGGGACATGGAGACAGATGACTACAATTTTAAATGGTCATCCAAGCCACTTATAATGTGCCTTTGCCTGGGATGAAACTCAGGTCCTCTGTGTTCCTAAATAAGTGTGATTGCCAGGCAGCCAGAGATGGAGGTACATATTATTGTACATGTTCACACTAAGTGGTCAGTACTTACATCCCAAATTCATCTGACCAGTGACATCATCTTCAGGGTCTCCTCTGTCACCATGACTATGGATGGAGTCCACAGAAACCAGTTCAAATGCATTGTTGGTGTGGCTCAATACCTAGAAAATTTGGAAACAAGTGGTATCAAATTCTGAGTGTTAAGTTAGAGATTTTAAATGTGGCTGCAACATATGCAACAATATTGGGAAAGGAGTATATATTTTGCAGCTTAAACTTTGCAATTTTTATGGACAATTTTACCTGCAGATGACATAAAATAAGCTGATTTCTGATCCATTTCAATGACAAATGATCTAATTTTTGAATGTTTGAGAAAAGTGCACAAATTACCATTCCTCTGTTGAATCCATTAGTCCTAGGTAATTATTAAGTTATCATTTGTCTAATTTGAAAACCTCTTGTCTTGGACACAGAGCTATGGCAGAAATTTAAAAAAAGTAAAATCTTGCAGAGAGAAATGTAAAAGGGATGAAGGAATGACGATTAAATAAGATCTTAGACACAAAAAGAAACCAATGTATAAAATTTGGGCATAAGCAGAACAAGTTTTGAGGTGTCAATGTCAAAACAATTAATGCTGTATTGCCATTTAACTTTAACAAGACTCTCTGGATATTAGATAATGGTGTTTCTGGAAATTATATTCATTTGACTAAAGAAATTGGCACTTAAAATTGGTATTAAGAATTTAGATAAAAAACACCATATTTGTGGATGGAGTTGGAATGAAACCCTAGTACTCTGTTTTTATTGACAGTGTTTAACACAGTGCATAAAATGGCTTCAGAAAACTTTAATTATGGAGCATCAGTGAGTTTATTTGCAAATCTAAACAGAAGGAAATCGATTAAATTTGTTTGTAGCACTATATTCATAGATCTACATTATTCAGCCCTTTATTAAAAACCCATAATAAAACCCGTCAGTTAACAACCAATGGTTTGCACAGAGGTGCTTATCAAAGACATAAGAAAATATTCAAATGACACCAACTTAAAGTAATTAAAAAATAAACTTGTGTAATCTACATGTTTCTGTACAAAAAGAAGCCTGATTCTTACACTTACATTTTCTAAGGAAAACTCAACAAGTGGTCTTGTTAGTTGAAACATTTCATCTATACATTGGTTAATGATGCCTGGCATGATGTTCTGCAAGCCTGAGCCAATATTTCGGATTGTTAATGTCCGGTCAAAGACTATATGGAATGGAAACACATCAAAGAATGCACTTGGGTTAATGTTGATTCCATTGGCTTGATTGGCTTCTAGCTTGTTTACCGACTGTGTATATGCAGAATTGGTAAAGTTTAATCTGAATATGACATTGTACATGTCCATACTATCCTCTTCCTTCAGCACATCAACATTAATGTCTGTGTTATAGAAGTTCTTTCCAACTGCTTGGATCTGACCAATCACATAGTATAAGTATCCTTTTCTACGAGATCTGTAATGTAATGTCAATCCATGTTCATTCTCGTCTTCAACAAAGAAAGATGGTGGCTTTAGCTTTGGATAGCTGAAGCGCAGATATTCGTGTAGATTATCTAGTCCACTAAGAAAATCCCTGAGGTTTCTACCAAGAACTCTTAAAATACGGTCATAACCATAGTCACCAACATAAGAAACAAAGTTTGCACCGAAAAGCTCCATCAGTTCATCTTGTGTAGCTCCTGTAGTTTCCATTGCAGCTTTAGTGAGTCTATGTATGAGAGTTTCACTGTAATTTTTATGGATGTTGAAGGTATTGTGTGGTATTCCAGATTTCTGCAAAATCTGTTGGTAATGAAGACACAAAGGTGATGTTACTAATGAGAAAGTCTTTTTCATGGTGGCAAAATTATATACTAGTTTTTTTACTAAATTATAGAGTCATACTTGTTGCACAAAGCATAACTAAAGTATTTGAGAAAGACAAAAATACAACAATCCCATGCTATGAATATCTGTTTGCTTGAAAACATAACTGGTAACTTTTATGGATTGAATCAGGGGGCATTCCGTTAATTTGGTATCCTATATATAAATAGAAAAAGGTCATAAGTGAAATGCATGCATTTCCGTTTTCTTATTTGACATTTTCCACCTTATCAAAGGGACTTACATCAATTGTTAGATGATTAAACATGCAAATTAGAATTAAGAAATGGAATAATTTTCAAGAAAAAAGTCACAAATTCCCATTATAGTATGCTACATAATATCACAAATATTATTGAATTTCAGCTCATTTTTATTCAATTAGATCTAGGAAACTATATTAGGAAAATGAAAACTACACATTATTTCCTTTTTCCTTTTGAGTTTTGAAGAAATGAAAATAGAATTCACAGGCAACTCAATCAATAAGTCACCCAGGAATTTGATTGGATGATTGAGGTGTCAATCAAATCAGGGAAGCGACACATGAAGCGGGGAGTTATTGGCGGGAGAGGGGGGGCTTCCACGTGCTAGTCAGTATTGGCACTTCAAAGGCCTGTGACCTCATACTTTTTGATGATGTCACAATGCAGTGTACTTTGAATTATGCTTTGACATTTGTGTAATAGTACCCATGTTTTCAACATGATTATGTCTCAGAAAAACAATTATATTCGAGTGAATATTAAATAAAATTTTAGTCATGATAGTTCATGTTTAAATATGTGCATATTTATCTTATACAGCTATTACAGTAAATTTTCCTTTGTTTTGGCATTTAGAGCTGCTTCACTGCCACTTCTTGGTTTTGTGGCCACTGTTTTACATTTTTCCTCTAGGCCTCGGCTCTTTATCTTGACCTCTGTGACCTTTGTGAGGTCAGTGTCAGACCTTCCCCTTGTTGGGGTACTGGATGGACCAGTAGTGAGAAGGGGTTATTATCACCCCTTGTTCATTGACATAATAATATTCTCACCTCTGGGCTTGTAGTTTGGGTCTCTTGGATTTGAACCCAGAACCAAAGAGGTTGATGGTATAGAAAATGCAAGAAAGTTGGGCTATTAGTGTGGGAAACAAACCAAACAATTATGTATTGGCCCTATCATATAGTTTTTGAATTACATGTTATTTTGACCATATAAAAATTATAAATACCAAGTCACAATACCAATTCTTTGTTGGTACATCCTAGCATATATGACGTCACGGGCCTTTGAAGTGGCAGGGGAGGGGAGGGAGTGTGGCTTAATTGTTGGTGTACTTTTTGGCACCCAGCCCACAGAGACAAAGAAAGTCACCAATCAAAGGGAGTCTTTAAGTGGTAAAAATTTCAAGGTTTTCAGTCATGCATTTTAAACTTAAAGTACAGAAAGTGGGTACTTTGCACTTATGTTTGTATTTTAAAAATTAAATCAGTAAAAGCAATATTGAAATGTTTTTCATTATTATATTCGAAAAAACAAGCAAATGAGAAAAATATACAAAGGCTTTTAAGAAAACAGAAAATGGAGCTTTACACTTATTTCATTGGTACAAAAACTTAACCTGAAAACCACAGAAAACCAGTTTCCAGAAGATAACCATAAAGATCAATAATGAGAAACACCTGTTATTTCCTTTTTCCTTTTGAAAATTTGCAAAACTCAAAAAGGAAAACGGTCATTTTCCGTTTTTCGTTTTATAAATGGGAAAACGAATTAACGGAATGCCCCCTGATTGGCTAAGGGCAATAAGAAGCTCTTTTATGTCACCTATATGCACACCCGATGAGATAACATCACACACTCATTAAAGGAGATGAATACACCTATTGATTATATCTGTAATAAGTACTGTAATAAATAAAATCTTAATTTCTTTACATTGTAATTATATTATTACAATTAAATTTACTACAGTCTGTCACCAAAATTGAAAAAAACAAATTGAATTTTTCCACATTATGTGAAATGTTTCACTGAGAAACAGAGTGGGTGGTTGATGGAGGAGGGGGTGGGCACGCTTTAAAAGTAAAACGAATCAAATGTTGTGCCAATTTTACATCAGGCCTAAAGTGTGGTCACCAGAATAAAAAAAAATGTGTGAAGAATTTCCCACAATTGAAGGCAATTGAAGGTGATTTCTTCTTTGGCAAACTTAACAGGCTGTGGTGAACTTCACATTTCATACTCTATGGTTTCTTGTTTCAGTATACTCTGCCTGGGAATTGCAAGTGAAAGGTTGAATGAATTCACAAGTATACCTGCAGCCATGCCTTTTCTCCATATTTCTTCTTGATGGCTTGGAGTATACCTTCCAATAGTAGTCCATACATCTTGATATCTCTAAAAAACATGGCAGTCATACAAAAGGAAAAATCCTGTGTACAAAGGATGGCAAAGTGAATACAGCCTATAGAGGACAAAAAAAAAGTGTCTGGAAAAATAAAACAACAATAAGTAAATATGACCATAACCTCAGATAAAAAGCATTTATTCATATTTTCTTTGAACTTATATTATAAAGTGGTTGTATTCAAGCGTTGAAACACACTAATATCTTTTGTCCAGTGACTTTTTGTCCAAATACATTTTGTCTGAATAATTCAGGCAAGTAAATCTGTTACAATGATTCATTTTTTTGTGAATAAATCTCAAACAGGATGGTGTATGTAAGTTTGTGAACTGTTCACCTGTAAATACCATGGCCAAAGATTTTATGTTTCTGGGTATACTTGTTTTATGTCTGTTGTGTTTGCAATTACTTTAAAACTAACAAATGCATTTTTATTAAATTTTGTACATCTGTAAGGCCTGTTCAAAGGAAGATATGACTGAAATTTTGGGAAAAAATACGGATCATACTCTGGATTAAAAAATCCTGAATTTTCAACAGTCCCATTTTCAATAATTTAGGTTTTTGGGCGAGATTACTTCGAAAATAATAGAAAAGGAGTATTTGGGTAAAATTACAATATGGGGATACTCGGCTGCCTTCACTTTGCTGCATCAGTGGAAGTCATCCACTACACAAATGTTTGTTTTATTACATATCATTTAAAATAAAAAAAACAAGACAGGTGTAGGTAGGCTATTCAATAGTTATCACCCACCAGCTGAAGGCCGGGATATTAAAAAACCCCTTCTGGGGTGTACGTGTGTGTGTGTACATTTTTTGTCATGTTTTACATAGACCTTTATGTCTCATTTTTGAGATATCTTCACCACATTTGCAGAGAATATTCATTGCAAAAAAAAAATATGTCTGTAAAAAATTTTGGCCATATTTTGAAAAATAAACTGGCTGCTACAGCTGATTGTTAGAAAATGGTTAACATGTTCTGAAACTTAAAATATTGAAGCTAGCTTCATAAAAATTGCGCAAAATATTAATAGTTAGGACCGCTTGCCTGAAAGTAATTTTAGTATCACTTTGAAAACAAAATGGCTCCCATATTACATGTTTCATGTAAATTAGGGGTCATCACATTAAAAAAGATTAAATTAAATATCTCCTGCCATCAATGGTGCTAGAGGTCAGGAATGTGAATCATGGCCCACAAAACTTTTGTGTCAAATTTGACTTTTTGACACCTACTTCATGGTCATCCTTTAGTATTGCTCCGAGGGTTTTGGAATGTGAATCAAATTACAGAAAATCATGATCTGTGTGAATTATCAAATTGGAACTTAGAGACTGAGTTCTTTGGGGGGTGATTTAGATGCAAATGCAAAAACTTCCTTTTTGAGGACAGGGAAAGAGCTGGGATCAGGTCTGGATAATTATGCAGATTTTGTGTCATGTGATGTTTTTGCACTTGTGTTTGTATGTTTTTGGACAGTTTTTCCGGCACAAACTACAGAAAGAAATGTGGCAAGTCATGGACTTCTCGCACCAAAGTCTCCAAGTATTAATGGTTGTCATGCAGTTACAGGAATGAAACCACCTTTGTATCAAAAATGTTTGGAGATGCAAGGGACCTAATGCTGCCATTTGAAACATTTTTATAAATCCTTCAAAAACTTTGTACAGCATATTATTCAAAATGCCTTCATATAAAAATTCCACATATCCGACCCATTCAACAACAGACAACAAATTGACCATGCCACTCAGACAGCACAACCTCTGTCAGATTACATACCACATGCCATATGTAGCCTAATAGAGGACATAGAGACTGTGGATAATTAGTGTTATAAATGTGTTAATACCTTGGAACTATGTAACCTATAAATATGTTCGAACCCATGAACTCAGTGTTCCTAGATGTGTGTTAGGCCACAGTAGCAGAGATTAAAAACTGTGAGATATTTTAGTGATTGGTTAATTCAGAGTATACCCCTAATTAAGTATAATTCATGCTTCCCTTAAAGTGACATCCAATAACAAAAGTGACACACCAAGCTACTTAACGTTCTCTTAAAACTGTGTTACATGAGGTGTTACATGGTCCTTTGTGGTTGAACCACATACACAGATCATAATCTATAACCAATCAGCAACTAACTGTAACATCACTTTTTAAGTATTTTGAATGATTCTACATACTGTCAATAGTTTGGAATTTGGCTAGGACTGATTTAAAATTCTGTTGCAAAATTATGGTGCAGATATAAGTAACTTTTATAATAAACAACACACATTTACATTTGGTAAAGCCCTCAATTAATAACTAAAAATCTTACATAACACTCAAATACACAAAGAAGCTTGGTTTTTGTGACTTATTGGCATGAGGATAGACTACTGTAATTGTTTGGTCATATTTGTGGCCATATTTAAATTTTATTATTTGCACTTTGAAAAGCACATAGCTGCATTTGCTTTAAAGTTATGTAGCTCCAACAACTGACTGATATAGGAATAACACCTGACAAACCATGATTGTAAAATTCTGCGTATACCATGGTTTGTAGGGTGTTATTCCTATTCTACAATGACAAAATATTTAAACGTTATTAACAATTACAAATTTGATGACAGAACAATTTTTATTTAAGCTGTTTCATCCATGATTCATTGCAGAGGGTAATTGTCATAATAGCCAACATGTATACAAAGAATTTCCCCATATTTCTCTGCCAATCAGAATTGCTGACACATCTGTGTCATGTTAGAATATAGGCTTAATATTACTTTGAACACATTGTATTGGTCATATCTCAATGGATAGTTGAGGGGATGGAGGAAAGCAGTGCATAGGAGTTGGTCAAAACTCTGCACTGAAAACTATTGGGCACCAGCAAGCAACCTATCAACTTTCACGATGCAAGAAAGTTCAAGGTTTTATATCCCGTTCAACAGGGTCATATTGGGACAGGCCCACAGCATTAGTCACTTGTAGGAGTCAAACCCACACAGAGGTGACGGCCCGTGATCAGATGCCAAACTTGCAAACCACTAGCCCACTGTAGACCTCTTCCAAGATAAAATAGGTGACAATATTATACCCACTACACCAGTATGCTCTCTTTGGCTCCGATAAACAGGTAGCATCACTAAGTGAGGTGTTTTACTGTATATTAACTTCACAACTGTCTCATTTACTGGATGGCTGAAGCCTAAATTATGTTTGGTTGTTACAGCAGTGGTTAACACACCCTCCTGTAAAGTAGTGGGCTCATTTCTCAGCTCTGCTCTGATGCGACAAAGTAGACAATTGCTTGTCAATGTGTGCTGGCTTGACGGAGCTGTATTTTGACATACTCAAAGAGCGGAATGTCTTACCAATATAGAACGACTTGAAAACAATATTGAAGTCAAAGGAGTTACATTAAATGTATTCATGCATACAGATTGAATACTATATTTCAGACAGAATCTTTCTCCAGTAATGCACTACATTATGTGTTTTTACGCATATGTGCTTTGATATTTGAGGCAGTGCATTTTGTTACAGTACCAATAATAAGCTTCAAAAAAATAGTACACCTCACTGGGAGATAGCAATAACATTTATCACTTTCTCTTCAAAAGAGGCAATATTTTGTTAGAGTTCTTACACCAGGCTTGAAAAATGTAGACTTAGATTAAAAAAGCACAAGATGCACTTAAAGATGTTAAGAATACCTTTAGTATAAAGATTGTAAGGAATAAATTAAGAGCACATACCTTTGTTCTGTAATTCCTATCACTGTGAAAAAAAATTAGATCATTTTTCTTGTAGCTCTCACATAAAACAAGAAAAACTGTACATTTGAGCAATTGTACATACACCGTGCCAGTATTTCTTCTGACAAAACAAGCAGTCATTAAACAACCCCTTATGGGAATTCCTCAAGTCCCTTCTAAAGAAAAACACAGTCGTGAGCTATTCACACAATAACAATTCAATTGTAATAATACCTCATTAATCCTCCTTTCCTTTTTTCTAGATGGCAAAATATGTTTATATCTGTTGCTGTCTACAGTATTGCTATTATACTGACAGGGAGCCAACATGGGATCCTGCACGTGAATATCCAATCAATACAGTCACACAGTTAGAAGGCAAAATTCGGTCCCCACAGTATCCATTCTATATTTCCTGTCATTTAGGGGGGTCAGCTCGTTACTGCAAACAAATGCCTTCCTTAATCACTGTGAAATGTTGTCATTTATTTTAAACATGAACACAGAAAGATTGCTGTAGATATTTCTGCTAACATCGAAATAGGAGAAAAAGTCTTCAAACATTTTTATGGCTATATTTTTTAGTGAGATGGAGGTGGGGGCGGGGTATCAAAGCAGACACAGAATTAATATGTCAGTCTCATTGTTAACTAAATATGGAAAACTGAAAGACAAGTAATACTAACATAACAAAAATAACTGCTTTTTTTAGGTTTGTTTTTGTCCTAATAGGGCAAAGCTATATTATGAATATAAAATTCTTGAGGCTATTCAACCCTTTACTGAAAGCTTGATCAGTCCATAAAATATCATCAGAGATGCCCGTACCACACAGCCTGGGGAAATATTTTTAAACACGATGAGATATAGAAGTAGTGAAACAGTACACATATTGGGATACTTTCAGAGCACTGCATGTAAAGATTAAGTATTAAAACAAGACAATTCAGTAAACTAAAAGTTATGAAGCTGTAAAATTTCTTAACTGGAGAATAGCTGTCAATGAAAATATCACAATTATGTATGGTCGAATTATGGCTTGAATGTTTTGAATATTACCCATACAATATACAGATGTGGCAATACATGCTTATATGTGGAGTTGGGGAAAAAACTGTTACTCACTTGATGCAATACCATCTGTTACAATGGGAAGTTGCAAAAGTACAACCTTTAATGAATTCTAATATGACTTTAACAGTGCCTAATCTACATCAAAAGACAACCAAAGGTGCAACAACCAAGATTCAAGTGAAAAGATATGAGATATAAGAGAGATAAATAGTATCACATATCCCTGTAGAGAGATAAAATAGTATCAGATATGCAAGATCAAAAGTCAAATCCGGGTCACAGCATGACGTTGCACACCTATAACCCCTGACCAATGTCCCTACCAAATATCAACTTCCTATACCTTATGGTTTCCGAAATATAGCCCAGATAAGGCATTATAGGTCAAGGTCACTATGGCAAGGTCAAATCAAGGTCACACCATGACGTTTTACATCTACACACACTAGCCAATGTCCCTACCAAGTATCAACTTCCTACACCTTACGGTTTCCGAGATATAGCCCAGACCAGATTTTATAGGTCAAGGTCACTACAGCAAGGTGAAAGGTCAAATCATGGTCACGCCATGACGTTGCACATCTATACTGCCTAACCAATGTCCCTACCAAGTATCAACTTCCTACACCTTACGGTTTCCGAGATATAGCCCGGAAAAGATTTTATAGGTCAAGGTCGCTACGGCAAGGTGAAATCAAGGTCACACCATGACGTTGCACACCCACACCCCCCTAACTAATGTCCCTACCAACTATCCCTACCAGTAATAAACTAGAGGATCACTTGCAAAAAAAAGATAATGTTTTTGCACAACAAAAACAAAGCGTCCTGAAAAAGATATAAAGGTGAGTGCTAAAATATTAAGAAAATGCTCTGCTTGCAGCCCTATACCGTTGTGGCAACCAAAGTCTGTGTAGTCAGCTCTATCTAGGATGGTTTTCGAGATATAAGCATTTCATGTGTTTTGCAATTCAAAAAATCAAAATGGCCGCGATTTTTGGCGAGAGAAATTTTTTTTGAAAATTGGGATGGCTAGTCTCTAAAGATACCCTGTAGGTAAGAAAATTCGTCAAAATTGCTCTATCTAGCACGTTTTGGGATATATAAGCATTTTTGCGTTTTACAATTTTTGCGAATAATAAAAAAAATTCGTCGATATTGCTCTATCTAGCACAGTTTTTGATATATAAGCATTTTTGTGTTTTGCAATTTTTGCAAAAAATTCAAAATTTAAAAATGGCCGCCATTTTTGGGGAGACAAAAATGTTTTGAAAATTAGAATGGCTACTCAGTAGAGATACCCTGGGGGTCAAAAATTTTGTTGAAATCGTTCTATCTCGCACGGTTTTCGAGATATAAGCATTTCTGTATTTTCCTTAGTTGGAAAATTCGTAATGATTAATTAATCATTAATTACTCAACCATTTCTTAACCAATCAATGCTAAAATCTAATAATTTCCAGATTTTAATAAAATGAATGTATTTGCCAAGTTTCAGGTGAATTGATAAAATTCCTTTTAAGTTATCATCCGGACAAGCTTACCCATTGAAAAAAAGACATTTTTAGTCATGTGACCTCTCTGATTGGTCGCAATGTCACTGCAGCATATTCAAAAAAATTCCCAGGGCTACTGCATACACATGCCAAATTTGAAAAGAATCTGCCCAACGGTCAAAACGTTATAAGGAAAATCAAATGTGGAGCTGGCGGAGCCTGTTTTCCTCCCACATACAAACAAGTGCCCTTGCAGGACACTTAATTAAAGCTGTAAAATAACAGAATATGGGACAATATGACAATAAGAAAGAATATGTTGGAATGATGTAGCTAATAACATGGTATAAAATGCAAAATCTATGGGATTAAGTCTCGTTAGGACAGTCCTTCACCGATTCTGAAAGTGATATTTTTTTTTCATTTATTGTCATTTTTATACAATCTTGGTTTTTAAATTTGTTCATTAATTACCATTAGTTTGCAGTGGAAAATCTTACCAATTTTTATGTGTTATTGTCCTCCACAATCCCTCAACTACATGTCATGATACGACTTATTCAATGTGCAGAAAGTGACATAAAACCCCATATTAATGATAATAGATTTCATTAAAACTGGAAACTGAACTGGTTAATTACTGGAATATATTTTTCTTAAACTGTATATCACAATGAAATATTAATTCCATTTAACCTTCTATAAATCTATGAACTGAATGACAGAATTTGAATTACCCCAGAATGTAATCTTCCCCTCCAAGATGTCTGACTTAAGATTTACTTAATAAGGAAGTATGCTAATTAAATATTACCTAAAACGATTCCACTTTTCAGCAGAGATATAAATGGGTATTAAGCTTTGATCGGTCAAGTTATGAAGCCAGTATAATTGACTTTGGCTAAATTAACTATTCTGGAAAACTTGTCTAACTTACAGTACACACCTACATGGGCATTTAGCTTTAATGGGTCAAGACCTCCAGACAGCCTTATGGCTTGAGTTTCTATTTAGTGTTCCTTTCATGAACTTGCTGAAAGACTACCCTTACATCTTTCAGCATTTCCTCAGACAGGGCAAGAAAAATCACTAAAGAGGAGAAAACAGACACCTAATGGTCCTTTCTGTTAGTTGTTCCTGTCATTACCATCTTTTCGCCATTATCATTAGTTTTGTTTAGTTTTCCTTAAAAAAAATCAAAAAAAATCGAGGATGTAATAATTTAGAAAAGCATCCCCAAAATAAATTATAAGGTAACTGTATTGTTAAAGTTTTATCCAGTAGAAAGAATTTGAGGTATGAAATTTGGAAACCAAAATGAGGGGGGGGTTTAGAAAGACGTGCACACTTTAGTTGGTAAGATAATTCACTGAAAATCACCAGCCATTGGTGAGCAACAACCAAAGGGAGAAAGTTTCATTTTTACATTTGAAACAATCACAGCTACTTGAAGTATTGGAATCAAGTTGACAATGAAATCCACTTAAAAAAACCCTAAAGATGTGTTACTTTAATAAAACATTTGACAAAATTAAATTGAAAATTATAATTACTTAAATGTAGCTTTCATAAGCTACAAGCTTACCATGTGGGACTGAATGCTGTTCTCGGATGGCAGCCAGGCCTGGCCAACGTCTAAGAAAAACAGACATTTATCGTTGGCCGTAGCCTCAGGTTGTCGTCACGTGACCTACCCATTTGTCTTCTCCTTTCTCGTTGAAATTTTAACCCATACCCCCTCAGCTGTAATACAGCGGGGAGGTCGGGTGGGACTCTTCTCAGTCCCACATGGTAAGCTTGTAGCTTATAAAAGCTACATTTAAGTAATTAAAATTTTCAATTTTATTGCGCTACAATAGCTTACCATGTGGGACTGAATGCTGAATGCAACCGCCCGGTGGCAGGATTACGGCTGAGACTGGAAGATATGTTTGTTTTTCTTATGCCCCTGTTCCACCAAAAGATTAAGCCCCGATCCTGTCTGGGACCCTTAATCGTGGACAGTCGGTGGAAAAAAAACAAAAATGGGTGGGAATACTGAGTTGGTATTGAAGTCTGGGATTAAGTACAGATTGGCCTCAGAAAGCCTCAGGAGGCCCCAGACAGTCCCCGACTGGTCTGGGACTAAGAACCGACTAAGCCAGTTTTCTGGTCGGTTTCAACCACGATCCTGTCGTACACATACTGACTGGGTCCCAGGACGCCTCAGGCCTCCTGGGACTAAGCCCCGACTAACACCCGATTAAGTCCCGGCGTCCTCCTCAGTCTTCCCCAGACCAGGATCGCTGATTCTTGTTTTCCAAAGTTGCTGGATTTTCTGGGTATATATATATAAAATTCGCGATCTAATCACCATTGCTTTTCTAGGAACACAGCAGGATGCCACCTTTTAATGGAAGACAGATTCAACAACAACTTAGGGCTTTTTTGGGTTTTATTCAGTTACAAATAATCATGTATTTCCATTTTTAACGTCAAGCACAGCAACCACCACCACCACCACCAGCACCCATACAGAGACCTAGAAGAAGGCACAACATGTGGGTCAGGCCATGGCTACTGCAGAGAGAGGAGAGGGGGGGCTACCATAACATTATGGCTGATCTGTATGCCACAGACATTCCAGGATTCACCAACTACATGAGGATGACCCCAGAATTCTTTGAAATGATAAAGACCAGACTGGAACCACGTTTAGCCAGGCAGGCCACCAACTACAGAGCTCCTATCAGTGTTGGGGAGAAGTTAGCCCTCACTATCAGATATCTGGCCACTGGAGAGTCATACACATCACTATCCTGTCAGTTCAGGGTTGGAAGATCCACCATTTACCAGAGGTCTGCAGGGTCATCCAGGATGAGTTCACCAGAGAGTACCTCAAATGTCCTACTACTCCAGATGAGTGGAAAGAACTGGAAACGGAATTCAGGATCAGGTGGAATGTTCCACATGCCCTGGGAGCCCTGGATGGGAAGCATGTGGCCCTGAAGAAACCCAAGAACTCTGGAGCCCTCTACCACAACTACAAGGGGTTCTTTTCCATTGTGATGTTGGCCCTGGTAGATGGACAGTACAAGTTCAGATGGGTGGATCTGGGTACAGCTGGATCTTGCTCAGATGCCCAGATATTTAATGCCTCTCAGCTGAAGAGGAGGATTGAAGATGGCAGGATAGGCTTCCCTGACACAGCTCCTATAACACAGGGTAGTAGAGATGTCCCCTACTTCATTCTGGCAGACGATCCTGAACCCTGCTTTTCAGGACTAACAAATTGCAAATTTAATAAGTAAATTAAATTTTTATAAGTTAATACCCTATCCAATGGACAATTGCTAAACCGGTCGGCGCAGACCGGCCCGCCAAACGCCAGAAAAAGACGTCCTGTGTTTCCACCGGCTGGCCGGTCCCAGTACTGTTCATTCGCAAGGTGGCGCATGGTATTTACTTCCTGTCTAGACGACATGACGTCATAGCATCTTTTTCGTTGTCTAAAACTATTAGACCCCTAGTAAGCTGATAGCGGGGTCGGTGGGAGGGTCTTGTGTGTCCATTGGATAGGGTATTAACTTATAAAAATTTAATTTACTTATTAAATTTGCAATTTTATTGCGTTAATACATCCTATCCAATGGACAATTGCTGAATAACTACCGCTTGGTCGGCGGGTAAGTTACTAGGGACTTATGTGAACTCACAAGTAATAGCAAATTTTAACCTACGGTCTAGGCTGACTTCGTCAGGAGACCTATAGGTCCAGGCCTGGGTTGACTTTAAGGTCAGGAAACCCTGCAAGGCCATGGTCGGTTGCCAGCAGCCGGTTACCCGGGGCTATACCGCCGTCGCCCCCCCCGTTTTTTGCAGACCTGCTCTGAGGTAGGGGAAGAGAGGGATGAGTTCAGTCCCAGAATGCAAATAAACCTCCCAAAGGAAGCACGCCACACTTAATTCTTATGTACATGAAGAAACTGTTTATACATATATACAAATCTCCTCAATCTACGGGCCACTTGTGGATCTGCTGAGCAGCCACTACCGAGCCCAATTGGTAAAGCTCTGAATCAGCCCAAGCCCCGCCCTTCATGTAGAACTGTGTGAAGGTATTGTGACTTCAGTGGCAGGCTGACAAGATTGGATCTAAGGAGACTCCCGACTGGAAGGCCTTAGAAGCAGCAAAGGCCCTGACATCATGGGCTTTAACCTGATGTTAAATGTGGGCCTCCTGGTCAGAGAGCTCATAACATAGGATCACAGTCTGCTTGATCCAAGAGGAGATAGTGGCAGGTGAGATGTCTTTGTTGAAACCTTTCTTAAAGGAGACAAAAAACCACCTCCTTATTCTGCCTGATGTCTGAGGTCCTGTCCAAATAGTAGCATAATGCTCTGACCGGACAGAGGGACCTGTCAGACTTGAGGGATCTATCCAGAGTCGAGACCAGGGCTGTTATAACCCCAGGGGCCACACTGGACACTCTATGGCCAGCTGATTCTAGGATAGAAAGCTGGGTGATGGATACAGGGACACCTTTGACCAATCGGATTGGTGTCCAATATATCAGTTTTGCCAGGCATGAATCTCACTTTTGCACTTGCCCGACCCAAGGGCCAAGAGGAATACCGTCTTGAAGGCCAAATGCTTCAAGGGGGCCTCCTTGATTGGATCAAAAGGAGTCTCAGCTGGTGCACGGCCAGTGAGAAGTTCCAGGAGGGTATGCCACTCCTGCCTCTGGGTCTGTCTCTCAGGAAACTATCCAGGAGACGAGCGAGATTTTCGTCCTTACTGATGTTAAAGGGTGAATTTCCAGTTTATCAACAATGAGTGACCTATAACCATCAATGGTGTTGGGCTGTTTGCCAAGCATGTATCTCACTTCTATGCTTGCCCGAACCCAGGGCCAAGAGGAAAACTGCCTTGAAGGTCAAATGCTTCAAGGAGGCCTTTAATTGGTTCAAAATGAACCTTGTCAGCTGGTGCAAAAAACCAGGGAGAGGTTCCAGGAAGGGGTTACCCTCCGGCCTTTGGGTCTGTCTCAGTGGAAGCTATCCAGGAGACGAGTGAGATTTTCATCCTTACTAAAATTGATGGGCAAATTTCTAGACCATCAGCAATGGCTGACCTGTAACCATCAATGGTACTGGGCTGCAACTTCCTGTCCTGAAACAGGTACCTAAGGAAGTAAACAACTGACTTTACAGGTGGTGCCCGAAGTCCACCTGATGAATGATACATCACTTGGTAAAAATGACCCATTTGCCTCATAGACTGATCTGATTGACCCCCCTTTGAGGAGCCTCAATTCTTGCTGCCACTGCCTCAGACAAGTCCTGCTCCTCGATTGCTGAGGCTCTAGGAGCCCTGCATGGAGATTAAGATTTGTCAGATTTCTGTGAGGGATCTGATCCAATGGCTGTGAACAGGCTGGACAGATTGGGCAGGCTCAGCGGGATGTGGCTGGACATGGCCACTAGATCCCAAAACCAAGGCATGTTGGGCCACCCCGGAGCAATCAGAATGATTCTCTTACATGGGGAGTCTTGCAACTTCACCACTTTGCCCAATATGGCTGATGGTGAGGTGTATGCTTTTAGATCCTACCATGGCCGACTGAGCATATCCACTGCTGTGGCCAGGGGATACGGTACCGGTGACACAAAACAGAGGCGACTTGTTGTTGAACCTCGTGGCAAATAAGTTTATTTGGGCCGGTGCCACCTACTGCATAGAGTGGAAGACCTCTGGACAGAGAAACCACTGTTTGGATGGTCTGGCCTAGCCTGGACAGCCTGTCTGCTACCACATTAGGCCGGCTTGGAATGTGTCGTGCTTTAGAGTCACTTGTTTCCTGGTACACCAGGTCAAGATTCTCCATAGTAGGGCACAAAGTGGGCCCAACCTCATTCCTCCTTACTTTATGTATGACACTACTGTGGTGTTGTCAGTTGCTACAAGTACTATCTTGTTGAGCAAAGGTCTTGGAACTCTTTTAAAGCCAGTAAGGCTGCTTTAAGTTCTAGATAGTTCATATACAACTTGCTTCCCGGAGGGGACCAGGTTGCTCTTGCAAGGACCAGGTTGCTCTTGCAAGTGCTCTTGCCAAGTGGACCTGAATTCCCGGACCGGGCAAGCCGGTAGGGATAGCAATTTCAGCATTTTCTCTTGAAGGTTCTGCCACCGGTCTGGAGTCAGTCGGACCGGATCAGACCTGAGGTCGGACTGGTAGCCTACAAAATTGAAGTCTTGTTTGGGCTCCAGCTCTGATTTCACCAGCCAACCTAGTTGCTGACACATTATTTACTAGTTCCTGTGTATGTTGGAGACAACCTGGAGGGATCTGGCTCTCACCAACCAGTCGTCTAGGTACTGGTGGTTTCTTAAATCCTTGTGTATGGCTATCAATTTCACCTCCTTTGGTATCACGGTGAACTCCAAAGGCGCTGTGGACAAACCGAATGGCAGGGCCTTGAACTGGTATGTCCGACCTTGGATGTGAAATCTCAGGCCTTTCCTGGATTGACCTTGTATAGGCATATGGACGTAGGCATCCCTCCTTCAACAATTGTACTACCTAGGGTCCAGCCCCCAAGGCTTCCTAAGTTCCCAAAAAGGGCTTAGTCTGGGCCCTACAGGCAGATTGTGTGCCACATTTGGGACATTTGGTATTCTGACAAACATTTTCTGTCCCTCCGGACACTGGTCCGGTCTGGTGACAACGATCCAAGTTAACAGTCTCCCTGTTCATATTGTGGTCTGGTGGAGCTGACACAACTTTTCACATTAAAAGACTCTTTGCCCCGGGCCAGCAGCCTGCAAGGTGCAGCCTTTACATAGCAATTGTCATTTGTGAGATGTCTGACCCCTGGCCGGACATGATGACAAAATTTATTATCTCTCCAGTCAAGTCCAGCACCGATAACAGGTTGTTGAGAGATGAGATAAGGGAAGGTTGCCTGGCCGCTTGGGAATTCTCTGTAACCAAATTTACCTTAGGCAACTCTGTCCAGTACCAGGACTCCATACCTGGTACGTTACTGTAACTAGTAATTTTCTGTAACCGGCAAAAAACTGGGAGGCTGGAGTCACCAATGAATTTTTTTTTTTTTTTTATGTAACTACTTGGGGTGAAGGCTGTGTAACCAGCACCCTGTTAGTAGACTTGTAACCGGTAGGTTGAAGCAAGTGTACAAGACTGTGTAGCCAGTACCAGTCGGTACACTCTGTAACCCGTTGTTGAAGCAAGTGTACAAGACTGTGTAGCCAGAACCAGCCGGTACACTCTATAACCAATTGTTGAAGCAAGTGTACAAGGCTGTGTAGCCAGAACCAGCCGGTACACTCTATAACCAGTTGTTGAAGCAAGCGTACAAGGCTGTGTAGCCAGTACCAGCCGGTACACTCTATAACCAGTTGTTGAAGCAAGTGTACAAGGCTGTGTAGTCAGTACCAGTCAGTACACTGTAACCAGTTGTTGTTGAAGCAAGTGTACAAGACTGTGTAGCCAGTACCAGTCGGTACACTGTAACCAGTTGTTGAAGCAAGTGTACAAGGCTGTGTAGTCAGTACCAGCCGGTACACTCTAAAACCAGTTGTTGAAGCAAGTGTACAAGGCTGTGTAGTCAGTACCAGTCAGTACACTGTAACCAGTTGTTGTTGAAAGCAAGTGTACAAGGCTGTATAGCCAGTACCAGTCGGTACACTGTAACCAGTTGTTGAAGCAAGTGTACAAGGCTGTATAGCCAGTAACAGCCGGTATGCTCTGTAACCAGTTGTTGAAGCAAGTGTACAAGGCTGTATAGCCAGTACCAGCCGGTACACTCTGTAACCAGTTGCTAAAGCAATGTTACCACTATCTGTGTGTTGAATTCAGTTTGCTGTAGGTTTCCTCCATTAATTAAGGTATTTCTTTAATCGCACGTCTTATTTGTAGGTTTGACAGTTGCTGGGGAAGCCCTTGTGAGCTATTTTTAGAAGCAATTGTTGGTTGGCGTGTCACGTGACCAGCTTGCTGGTCGGAAATACACGCGATTGGCTGAATGGAGCTCGTCATTTGTCGCGTTCTTTGTGATATATAAACCTGTAAATGCGCAGTATTCTGCTCATTCACCAACCCCACTACCGACAATGAAGGTCGGTCCATGAGAGAGAGACTGGTATCACAATAGATGCAAGTTGTGAAGAACGCACTTCCGACCTTCCTGTTCGATGAAAACACGTGACCAGCTTCGTGATTTGGTCGGAAGGACACGCGATTGGCTAACTGGAGATGACGTCAGTATTCGCGTTCTTTGTGCGATGCTTTACTAGCAACTTTACAGTCCACAAAACCCCACTACCGACAACAAGGCCGGGTTTGCAAAGAAGGGACTGGAGTCACAGTAGACGTGAGTTCTGAAGAACGCACTTCCGACCTTGCTGGTCGGTGAAAACACGTGACCTGCTTCGTGATTGGTCGGAAGAACACGCGATTGGCTGACTGGATATGACGTCAGAGGTCGCGTTCTTTTGAGCTGGCCGATCGGCTGATGTTTTAAAAGCAAAGAAGCCTGGGTGAAGATGAAGTCCTGGCCGGTCTGAAGTCGATTCTTCTTTTCAGCTGGCTGTACACTCAAACCAGTTTCCTGGCCATCCACCTCCCTTACTACCGACATAAGTGCCGGGTCCACAAGGGAGGGACTGAGAGTGATTCAAGATGAAGTTCCTTCTATGTAAATACTAGGTGAGGTCGGCTGAACATGAGCTTGCCGGTCGACTAATGCTTTACAGCAAAGATGTCTGGACCAGTGCGCTCTGAAGAATCTGAAGAATGCATCTCTTGCTGCTGATGTACATACATATAAGCTTACCGGTCGACTAATGCTTTAAAGCAAAGATGTCTGGACCAGTGCGCTCTGAAGAAATCTGAAGAATTCACCTATTTCTTCTGATGGAAAAACACTAAATACTCGAGCTAGGCTGGTGTGACTGATGCTTTACAGCAGAGAAGTCGGTACCAGTGCGCTCTGAAGAATGCACCTCTTGGGGATTTCCTTCTATTTGCAGTGTTCAAAACTACGTAGCTTGAAGTTTCCGTGATTTCTATTCGTATTACTAGAAAAGACGTTTCTATGGTGATGAACTGGGAAGTTACAGAGGGTACATTCAACAAACGAACACGGATAAAAATACCTGTAAGTAGTATATCCATTATTTCCTTAATATTGTCGATCTGCCCCTAACAACACCATGGTTGAATGGGAGGAAACTAGAAAAAAATGGCTGCCTTCATATTCCTCGTCGATAACTGCCCTATCATCAACACTAAATTGAGTCAACTAGGGAGCGTTTCCAGCAGATTTCTTAACGTATATCCGTGCTTGATATGAAGATAACATTTCTACACTAAAATATTCCCAAATAAGGTCGAAAATCCGTCATAATGCACACTTTCCTTTTAAAACTCTGGAGATGTTGAAAACACGTCTGCACAGTACACGCGCCAAACGAAAAAGATGCTATGACGTCATGTTGTCTAGACAGGAAGTAAATACCATGCGCCACCTTGCGAATGCACAGTACTGGGACCGGCCAGCCGGTGGAAACACAGGACGTCTTTTTCTGGCGTTTGGCGGGCCGGTCTGCGCCGACCGGTTTAGCAATTGTCCATTGGATAGGATGTATTAACGCAATAAGAAAGTCCTTTTCAGGACTACCAAATATTCCAAAAACGATTAATCAGCTATGCTTGCTACACACGGACAAACCCCATGCCAAACATAACTTGTAGAGACGGACAAACAGACAAACCCCATGCCAAACATAACATGTTCAGACGGACAAACCCCATGCCAAACATAGCTTGTTCAGACGGACAGATAAAGCCCATGCCAAACATAACTTGTAAAGACGGACAATCAGACAAACCCCATGCCACACATAACTTGTTCAGACGGACAAACAGACAAACCCCATGCAAAACATAACTTGTAGAGACGGACAGACAAACCCCATGCCAAACATAACTTGTTCAGACGGACAAACAGACAAACACAACTTACTCACCCAACAAACATACAAACCCAGTGTTAAACAAAAGCCAAACACAAAGTCACATAATATCCTAAACTGAATTATTTTTTTATATATTTTGAAATCCACATCCTAATTTCACCAATTTGTTTTGTTCATGGGTTGGAAATTTATTTGTAGCAGAAATGTTTTTATGGAAATCTTGAATTTTAAATCTTCACTTCTATTCACAAAAATGTGGAACCATGGAACTAGTTTTGCTTTCAATAATTGGGAATTGTGTTTGCAAAATAGTTTCTCAGTTCGTTGGCATGGGTTCTATTTACTTTTGGGTTTGTGTTTCTTGGTTGGTGGTTACTGGGGTTGGGTTTATTTTTGGTAGTTGGGTGTTAGGTTTGGTACTGGGTTTGTCATTTGGGGGTTATGTTTGGTATTAGGTTTGTCTGTTTGTGGGTTGGTAAGTATGTGATAATGTCTTTTAAGTTATAACTCTAGGGAAGGTGTAAGTGTTGGACTTTTCAATTACAGATTTTAAACTATCCCATGGATTTTAATCTAAAAATGGGCTGATTAATGGCCATATTGGGAGTTATTTTTAAATTTTTTTTATGTGGCCTTTTTTGTTATGTGTGGTACCGTGGGTTATTTATTTCATGTTAGGGGTGGTGAAGGTGTTGGACTTTAATTTTTTTTCTTGTGATAAGTATTTGTACTGAACTTTTTTGTTTTGGGAGGGGAATTGGAATAACTTGCAGCTGAATAATTGTTTTTGGAAGAATTGGTGGCCCTGAAAAGGGCCTGGCAGGTCAAAGACCCGCCCTGACAGAATGGCAACTGAGGAGGCTGCTGTTGAGGCGGTGCTGAAGTGGTGATAGTAAAGAGCTGCTGCTGTGGTTGCTGCTGCTGCTGAGGCTGCTCGACGATCTGTGTTGATGTCAGATCTGGTAGCTGGCTTAAGATTCCACTCAGATTGTGTCTGCTCCCTTCGTCCTGCACAGTTAGGACAGATGTCGGGTTGCTGAAGCCAATGGGGCTTGGTGTATAGTACACAAAACTGCTGCTAGCTGCTGCTTGAGTGGAACTACATGCCTGTGGAGTGGTTGTTGGCAGTAGGCCAACCCTCTGGGACTCCGTGGTAACAGTGGCTGATCTTCTGGGCAATGGCTGACATCTGCGGTTACTCTTAATAGTTTCGATGTCTCTAAATATCTTGCCCTTTAATTCTTCAAATTCTTCTTGAGTCATCTTTTCGGCCTCTGATGCCACGTAGTCAAAGAAGGGCTGCCTGTCTGACTTCTGATGCAGAAAACCTGAGATAAGTGTCCTCATCTGCTCAAAGTGTTCGAGAATCTTGGAGTCTGTAGTTGAAATGGGTGTTGATGTAATGATGGACTGACTCCTCTCCCTCAGGACACTGGACTCGAGGTGTTCTGTGTCAGTAGTTGACCCACGTGATTCGTCCTGCCTGCTGGTATTTGGACTGGCCTCAAAACCTGAACTTCTGTTGGCCCCCTTTCTTCTGATGTGGGTTTTAAGAAAACCCATCTGTTGGTAGACCCAGGACTGTTTCTTGGTCATCTCCCTCAGGGCTTGGCCAGATTGGAGCTTAGACAGCTTTCCATAACGGGTTCGCTGGGACTCGAACCAACGTCTCACATCAAAGGGCTGGAGCTTGAGTTCTGCAGTTCTTGGGTCTGAGGAGGCCTGAGGACGCCTGGGACTGGACATTTTGTTGATGGCGGGAAATATGAATCGGTTTGAGTCGTGAGAAATATCAAACATGTTTGATTTTTCCCACGGCCCCAACCAACAACAACCGACCCTTACAGAAGGTCTGGGACTAAGCAAATATTTCAAACCGACCCTCAAAAACCCTTAATCGGGAGCCTTAGAGCCTTAGGAACATTAGATTTTAGATAGAATAAGTAGAATGAAGGTTAGAAAATACCAGTCTGAGTCCCATTTACATTGCCCCAAACCTGAGGGCTGGGCCTGTAAGAAGCCAAAAAACCTAAAAATGATTGACAGTGCTAATAAACTGTCTGGGTGTTTTGACAGGAGAAAGAGGTGTAGCCGAAGTACACTTAGGTGGGGTAAAGCACCAAGGGCCATCATGGAAGGAGTCTGAGCCCAAGGCTCAGAGCTACCAAAATTATTGCCACCTTAAAAGAGATTAATGACAACCTTAAGGGCCTTAATACATTAGAGTGTTGGAGGGGGGGCGGTTCGGGGGGTTAGAAAGAAGTGCACACTTCAGTTGGGGCTGGATCTATTACGATGAACAGGCAATGGCATTGCCTGATTTTTTGGATCACCCTGTGAAGGAGAGCCGTCAGAGGGTAAGCATAAGCAGTGAGACCCTTCCAGTTTATGTTCAGAGCATCTATGTCCCAGGCCTTTGGGTCTGGAATTGGAGACACGTAGAGAGGGAGTTTGTGGTTCAGATGAGTGGCAAACAGGTCCACACGAGGAGTGAACCACTTCTGGCAGATCTGTTTGAACACCTGTGGATGCAGTGACCATTCTGCTGACTGCACTTGGTTGGACCTGGATAAGAGGTCGGCCATCACATTCAGACACCCTGGAATGTGTCTGGCCTTTAATGTTATGTGATAGTGGTGGCACCAAGTCATGATCTTTCACAGGAGAGCGCACATCTCTACTGAGTGAGTTCCTCCTTGTTTGTTTATGTAGGCTACCACTGTTGAGTTGTCCGTTGCAACTAGAACTATTTGGTCCTGGCACTGGTCCTTATAATTTCGAAGGGCCAGTGAGACTGCCTTCAACTCTAGGACGTTTATGTGTAGCCTTTTTTCCTGGTCTGACCACAGACCCTTGGTAGATTTTTGATCTAAGTGAGCGCCCCAACCTTCGTTTGAGGCATCTGTAAAGATTTGGTGGTCTTTGGGATGAAGGTCTGAGCCTTTCATCACGTTTGCAGGATTCTGCCACCAGTCTAGGTGTGCAGAAATGGCATCTGTCCAAGGAAGGAGGTTGTCCAGCGACTGAGGATATCTCCAATGCTCCTTGAGATGAGACTGAAAGGGCCTCATGTGAAGGCGTCCCTCCGGGACCATCTTCTCCGTTGAGGCAAGCAACCCAATTAGCGACATCAAACATCTTGCAGTCAAAACATGTTTTGACTTGAGTCGTAGGATCAAATCCTGAAGTTTGAGCCATCTCTCTTGAGTGGGTCTTACAAGGGCTGAATCTAGATGGTACTCATAGCCTTTTTTAAGAAGGAAGTCTTCACCTTCCTTGACTAATTGAGACTTGAACAAGGAAGCCGGCCAAAAGGACGCATTCCTGAGTTCCTGACATCTCATCTCCCCTAATAGTGGTTGTAACAGGGTCATTTCGGCTTCGCACCTAAGCAAGCCGGTGTTGCCCATGGAATATAACTCCCTCTGGAGTATATGAGTATGGGATTTGCTGAGACAAGTCAAGGCCCTGTGCTGGATAAGAAGTGTCTTGTTCCAAAGATCCAGGTATTCACAGGCTTCCTCGTATCCATGCTTTGCTGCCTTTTCAGGGTCCGCACCTTTCCTAATTTGAGATTTGACCTTCTTGAAGGTCTACTTCAAACTATGCTGGCACTTTTCCAGAGTGGAATTGCAGGAAGAAGAAGTCTTGGCAAAGGTGGTAGTAAAGTTAAGCGTGGAGATATTTTGTCTCACCTGGTGTTCCAATTCTTTGAGAATTGGTAGGGGAACCTTGCCCATAGGGGCCCCAGAGGGCTTAGGAGAAATACAGATCTTGGCAAAGTCTGTATTTAGTTCTTGAATCTTGTCTTCGTAACAAGGTTGTCCCACCTTGTACCATTTGGCAGTGGAAGGAGGAGCTTTGATGTATTTACCCTAAGGTAAATTTGCTGTTTGAAAGTCTTGGTAAAATTTATCAAAGGCGTCTTTGATAATAGAGTTCAGAGGCAGCATAGAGGAAGGGCCTCTTGGCCTGAGCTCCTGCCTGCCTTTATCATCGTCAAGGCCCATGACCCACAGCAGAAGTCCCTAGGGTCTGGAAGTTTGAGGATACACCTGAAGGTATCTACCTCCTTTGCATACTGAGCGGGGATGTCAGACAGAGCTACTTCCCTGTAGTAAGGAGGATCTGGGTCTGGGTTGAGGATGGTCTTGATCAGTGTAGGTCTTCCTAGAAGGTTTTGGAGACCTATGTCTGAGCTCAGAGGACTGATCCTCCTCTGAGGACGAAGGTAAATATCTGGACATAGATTTATGTTTTGATTTATCAGTATGTTTCTTGGCTCTGCAAGGGGCAGGCCGATGATCGTCAGATTGATCAGAGTAGTGGTCTGAGGCAGAGCTCGGGACCACATCATACTGTTTGAAAGAGTGAGAAGACTTCTTTGGTTTGGCTGAGGGCAACCTCGAGGGTTCCTCGAAAGAACCAATATTGTGACCCGAGGCGTCATTGATGCGACTAGAATGAGAGTCAAGGCGTGGAGGTAAGGCTGGGCCATAATCAATGTCCATCGACTCGACAGGATTAGTACTCGGGGGGTCCAGACGAGTGTTAGATGGGCCAGGTTTTGATCTACCTCCACTTGTGAAGAAGTTTTATTGAGAGATTTCTGAAAATCTTCTCAAAGGGACTTCATTGCCTCTAAAATATTTGGAAAGCACCCATCTTTTGGTCTAGTTGAATGTCTAGCCGAGATCCCAAGGACTTCTCGAGCTTTGTTTCTGGGACAGTTTTAGCTGGAGTTCTTAATGATAAAGCCTCAAAGGCAAGAGGTTGAGGGTAAGGCGAGGAAGTAAAAAGATGGTCAGAAGCACTCTGGAGGTCTGCTTGATTGTGAGCCCGCGAAGGATTCAACAGAATTATCGCCCAATAAATCTAATTCCTGATCATTTTTGTCAGGTTTCTTGACATATCTCTTTCTATGAGTGATCTTGGTTAATTGTTCTTCTGAAAAGGAAGCACAAATATCACAAGGTGAGATAAATGTGACACAGGGATCATCTCCCTTACCTGCCTTTCTGCAAGTAGGACAGTAACTAGACCTATCGCATCGGAGAACCGATGCAAATTGTATCCACCAGAAGAAAACTCACCAAAGCCATTCTAACATCGCTTAACCTTGAAGGAGAAGCCCAAGGTGAAATCTGACCATATCAAAAGATTCTTAGCCCATGATTTCCTATAGGTTGGTGTGACACTGCAAACCTCTAGGAATAAGCAAGATATAAACACTAATTTTGGCAATCCTCATTTGACCTTGAAAGAGGGGCCAAAGGTCAAATCCGATCACACCAAAACATTCCCAGCCCATGATTTCATAGATTATGGTTTCCCATTCCAAAGCTCTAGGACCAATAATAAGCGAGTTATAAGCAATTTTAAGTTTGGCTATCCTCGTTTGACCTTGAAGGAGGGGTCCAAGGTCAAATCCGACCGCAGCAATAGATTCCCAGCCCATGATTTCCTATAGGTTGGTTTACCATCCCAAACCTCTAGGATCGATAATAGGCGAGTCATAAGCACTTTTAAGTTTGGCTATCCTCGTTTGACCTTGAAGGAGGGGTCCAAGGTCAAATTTGACCACACCAAAAGATTCCCAGTCCATGATTTCCTATAGGTTGGTTTACCATCCCCAGGGCGTCAAGTTACAAGTGGGTCTCAGAAAATAGGAAAATAGGAATTTCGGGAGTCAAAAAATAGGAATAAAATAGGAATATTACTGAAAAAATATAGTGAAAATAGGAATCTTTTTTAACAAGATAGTCTCCTAACACCCCTATAGCCATCATGATGCAAAACATTTCCCTTTATTTTGCACTTATCTTAGAACAATGGAAAAAATATAGTCAAAATAATACATGTGTATCTCAAGTAAGCATCATACTTATTGAATTACATCCAAAAAGCTTATAAATACACATTCTATAGAACTACATATGTACATGTAACTCAGTTCAAAACTAGACCAAGGACCCACAGATGCAAGATGTATCCACCGGAAAAGGCCACCTAACATAGTTTAGAAGAAAAACTGCATTTTCCAATAATAAGTTGAAAGCACTTTTAAGTTTGGCTACCCTCATTTGATCCTGAAGCAGGGGCCCAAGGTCAAATGTGACCACATCGGAAGACTCACAGCCCATGATTTCCTATAGGTTGGTTTACCATCCCAAACCTCTAGGGCCAATAATAAGCAAATTATAAGCACTTTTAAGTTTGCCTAACCTTGTTTGACCTTGAAGAGGCAGCCCAAGGTCAAATCCGACCACAGCAGAAGATTCGCAGCCCATGATTTCCTATAGGTTGGTTTGACATTCCAAACCTCTAGGACCAATAATAAGGGAGATATAAGCACTTTTCATGACTGAAAAGAAACGCCCGTGATGGCCATCGTTTTTCAAAATGAGGAAAAAAATATTTTTAATCAAGATTTTGTACTGATGAACATATCCAGCGAATTTGAGATTTCTACCTAGAATTCCCTTTGTTCTAGAGGCCTGGAGGGCCAACAAAACTCCTTGCTGAAAGTCAAAAAACGCCCGTGGCAGCCATCTTGTTCTTCAAAATGAGGCCAAAAATATATTCCCAGCCAAGATTTTATGGTTATGAATATAACCTGAAAATTTAAGAAATCTACCTACAATACCCTGGCCTCTAGAGGGGTAACAAGAAAATCTCTACACACTGCTCTCCGGTGGATACAATCATAACTAGATTGATGCCAACATATCCCCAGACAGGTCATTTCTCATGCCAAAGGCATTCAGTGGGTATTTTTGCAGCACTCATTTTGTGAAATTCACAATTATAATAAACCATTTTTCATTTTTCAATGATGCTGTAAAATTTATACTTCATTATGATTTGAGAAAATTAGTCATTTTCCATGTGATCAACAACATGTAGTGACTTAAAATACATTATCATCACCAAAAATAGGAAAAAATAGGAATTTTCCTGGAAAATAGGAATAATTAGGAATTTGTTAAAAAATAGGAAATAATAGGAAAAAATAGGAACTTGACGCCCTGCATCCCAAACCTCTAGGGCCAATAATAAGCGAGTTATAAGCACTTTTATATTTGGCTATCCTCATTTGACCTTGAAGGAGGGGTCCAAGGTCAAATCCGACCACACCAAAAGATTCCCAGCCCAAGATTTCCTATAGGTTGGTTTACCATCCCAAATGAATGGCTATGAATATATCCTGCAAATTTGAGAAGGCTAGTTATAATATTTTTTTCATTAGAGCGGTAACGGTGAAATCTCTCTACACACTGCGGCGGCGGCGGCGTAGGTGTAACGAAGTCAAATCCATAGTATCCACAGCATACGGTAGATACAATTATGAGTATCGAAAGGATGACAAAAATGATGGCATTTAGATGCACGGGGTTTGTCTTTATTGGATTGATGAGAAGACATGTTCAAATGCAATAAAAGAGGTGAAACCTGATCACGTAAAAGCCTAGCCGAGGCGAAAACTCACAACAGGTATAAAAGAAAAAATACTTATCCGACTGGATGGAAAGTTATGTATTATGTGCTTTAACAATTAATAAACAAAATGGCTGAAAAAAGACATCCAACAATCAAAATGAATGGAGATATAAGTAGAAAACGGCAGAAAAACTTCACAAAGATTCCAATATGGTGGCGGCCAACGAGAAAGGAGAAGACAAATGGGGGAGGTCACGTGACGACAACCTGAGGCTACGGCCAACTATAAATGTCTGTTTTTCTTAGACGCTGGCCAGGCCTGGCGTCCATCTGAGAACAGTATTCAGACCCACAAGGTAAGCTATTGTAGCGCAATAAAATGAGTGATTTAAATGATCTCTGACATCACAACTTTGAGTTTTAGGACAGGGGTTCTAACCAACAATGTCAAAAGTGAAGAGATAGCATGTTACTAAATAAGTAAATGATGTATAATCCCTGCAATGTGATTGGCTCTCTTCCGCAAGTCTTTTGCCTAAAAGGGTATAAAGTAAAAACAGCTAAGACAAAATAATTTGAACTTTTATTATTAATATTATTTCAAGTTCTCAAAATGTCCCTGATTTTTTAATACAATAAAAGCTCTATTATCCAAAAAGATTTTTAATGAATATTGACTCTCTAAAGTTTATGTTTACCAATTGTTTTATGTTAATAAGTTGCTTCTTTTTTACGAACCTTTTGTTATCCAATTAAAATCTGACTCATTCAGCCCATTTGGATGATGCAGGTTCTAATGTGCACTCTGTGGGCTGATATTCATAAAAAATCCGAAACTCAAATATAATTCTTATAATTTAGGATTTATACCTAAAGTGTAAGATTAAACTCAAAGATATATTTGGGGTAGGTAGGATTTCACTTGAGAATATAAAATTTTAGTTTATACTATGTAAAACTGAGTTTTAAAAATGTGGGAGCGTTTGAGTTTGAAACTTTTTATGAATATCAGCTCTGATATCTTGTACTCGGGACAAAATAATTATCATTCTAGGCAGATAGTTTGTTTTAGATATATATATATATGTCTTGTACAAGTTGAGAGTTTGTACACATTGCAACTTGTAACAAAATCCTGAATACATAGCACCATGTATTATCCCCATTGCAAAACTTGCAATGTGTACAACATCGGCTGCACAACTGACACTAAACAACTGGGGCCGTATTCTACAACAATACTTAGACCATTTCTAACTTAGATTTTAAGTATTTCTTAGATTTCAAGTAAGAAATTATGAAACTGAACATTCTAACTTTTGTTTCGTGAATATAAAGTCCAAGAAAACTTAATTGAAAAACCTCCCCTTACTTTGATCTAAGGTCACCTAATCTAAGTATTGTTATAGAATACGGCCCCTGACCTCTGAATACATTTCAGTTTAATCAATGGATGAAAAAAAAAACTCACACTAATTACATGTATGTTTAAAAAAAAATCTGATGTTTTCAGTTTGTTCACACATAACACAATTGAAAAATCTTCAAAAATATTTTTTTTTTTGACTGATGAAAAATTCTTTGTTTAACCCTTTTGCTACCATCTATGACGACTAGCAGTCGACGCCAATGTGTATTACAAGGTACCATGTCTGTCGACGGCAATAATATTGATTTCTTCTTTCCCTTCAGTATACTGCAATAAGTTTTCTTTGGTGTATCAGTATTAAAACGATTGCTTATGTAAAATATATGTAAGTTATGCTATATTTTCAAATATTTCAACATTTTCACCTATTTTAACTGGTTTTTGTATATATTGCCGTATTTATCGCATGTAGCTGCATATTGTTTACTTGTGGTTATATTTATTTGGGGAATTCCCTGGACTTTCCCCATTCGACTTTCAATTAAAAAAAAAACCTCACATGAAGTGTATAAGGTAGTGAGTTAATGTTTTACTTTATTGGCGTTTCTGACGTGATAGGACGTCATGTGGTTACAGTCCCCCAGAATAATGATCCTTCAGTAGTGAAAGGGTTTTAACTGAGAATAAATAAACAAAGTTAGAGTTTAATATAAATGATGACCAAGTTCTTCATTTGAGCAATGCATATAAGGTGAAATACTAAACAGTTTTATAAATGGAGTTCATGGACTATAATTTCTTCAATAACTACTTTAGGGTGATGCATTTCTGCAAAAGGGGAGGCGTTTATAATAACAAAAATGTCACAGTTCAGGCCTTTTCTATAAAGAAAATAAATAAGCAAAAATAAATAACTAACTTCTCACTTATATTTTTTTGACTCCTTGTAGGTATAACACAAAACAAAAAATTGCTGCTTTAATCATAATGTTTCATTAATATTTCGATTCATTTTCATGACATAAAGGATCCAGACTGGAAATTTGAAAATTTTAATTACTTAAATGTAGCTTTTATAAGCTACAAGCTTACCATGTGGGACTTAATGCTGTTCTCGGGTTGCCACACCCGGGGCCAACGTCTTAGAAAAAAAGATCGTTCTTGTTAGCCACCGGATATACTGGTAGTTGTCGTCACGTGATAACTTCTGACCAATCGCCCTACTTTCTCGTTGAAATTTTTTATTAAACCTACCCCTCAGCTGTAAACAGCGGGGAGGCAGGGTGGGACTCTCCTAAGTCCCACATGGTAAGCTTGTAGCTTATAAAAGCTACATTTAAGTAATTAAAATTTTCAATTTTATTACGCTACAATAGCTTACCATGTGGGACTTAATGCTGAATTCAACCGCCCGGTGGCGGGATTACAGCTGAGACTGGAAGATATGTCATTTTTTCTAAGATTTGAATTAATATATACAGAATAGTGCCAGAAATGCCAGTCTGAGTCCCTTTTACAGAGCCCCAATCCCGAAGATCGGGCCTGTAACGAGCCAAAAACCTAAGTAAAAAAATGACAGTGCTAAAACTGTCCAGATGTTTGGTAGTAGGACGGAAGTGCAGTGGTGCTCACTTCGAGGTCTAAGGGTCCCTAGTGGACCTTCACGTGTGACTGACCAACCCAGTGGTTGGGCATCTCATGAAATTTTTAACCTGAAATATGAGATTAACGACAACTGACTAAGTCCTTAATAGAAATTACCTGATAATTAAAAAATAAAATGACCTTACCCGTAACATCTTGAAGGTAAAGGAATACCTAGATCCTGGGAGAGACTCCTGAAGACTTGGTTGTAGCGGATGTGCCCCCCCCCCCCCCCCCTTTTTCTTTCCGAGGACAACTGGTCTGAGGGGAAGGATCTAGGATTTGTTGTGCCGCGCCACCACGGGTCCCAGATACATATTGTTGTCGGTGTCCGACCAAGTAAGGTCTTTTAGGTAAAAATTTGTGAATGTGTTGTGAGCTTTCCAGTGACAGGCTTGCATGATTTGGTCCACCGATACTCCACCGTAAAAGGCCTTAGAGGCCGCGAAGGCCCGGATGTCATGCGCTTTGGCTTGGACCAAGTCCAAGGCTTGTTGATCTGCTTGTTTGTAACAAAGTAGAATGGTTTGTTTCAACCATGAGGAGAGTGTAGCGGGTCTGATGTCTGAGGTATGTCCTTTCTTAAAGGAGATGAAAAGGAGAGAACGAGACCCTCTCAGGTCTTTAGTTCGGTCCAAATAGAACCTCAGGGCCCGCACAGGACACAGGGTCCTGTCTTCCTTAAACTGTCTATCTACAATGGTAGTCAAAGCAGGGATAGTCACTGGTGACACACTTTGAGAAACTTCTCTTGCTAGTTGGTTTTTGGCTATGAAATCAGAAGAAGGGAACAAGGCTACCTTTTCCCATTGGCCTAAATTAGCTACTTTGTTAGCGACCCAGGCATGGATTTCGCTGCGGCGCTTGCCGGAGGCCAAGGCTAACAAGAAAGCAGTTTTGAGAGTAAGATGTTTGAGGTCAGAGTCTTTCATGGGCTCAAATGGTGCTTTGGTGAGCTCGTTAAGGACAACAGAAAGGTTCCACTTGGGTAAATTTCTGGAACTTTTAGGACGATCCCTGTGAAAACTGGAGAGTAACCTATGAAGGTCTGCATTGTGCGCAATGTGTTGGGCCGTTGGGCCCAAAGTGTCAACGATAGCAGTCCTGTAACCATCAATGGTCGAGGGGCGCCTGTTTAAGTCTTGGTACAGGTACATGAAAAAATCTGAGATTTGTTTCACAGATGGAGTGGAGAAATCCACCGAATTTTCTCTGCACCATTTTTCAAATAGGGCCCACTTTGACCTGTAGATGGTCCTTGTTGATGACCGCTGAGGGGCAGCAATTCTCTCTGCCACCTCCACAGAGAAGCCTTGTTCTTGGAGTTGTCCGCTCCTAGACACCAGGCGTGGAGGTTCAGCTGTTGTGGATTGTTGTGGAACACATAGTTGTGGGACTGTTTGAGTAGGGTCGTTGACACTGGGAGTTGTAGTGGGATCTCTGTTGAGAGCTGCACTAGGTCCCAAAACCAGGGCATCCCTGGCCAGCCTGGGGCTATCACGATGATCAGGCAATGGCATTGCTTGATCTTTTGGATCACCTTGTGAAGGAGAGCCGTAGGAGGGTAGGCGTAGGCCGTGAGGTTGGTCCAGTTTATGTTCAGAGCATCTATGTTCCAGGCCCTTGGGTCTGGGATAGAAGACACATATAGAGGGAGTTTGTGATTCAGGTGAGTGGCGAATAAGTCTACATGAGGGGTGAACCACTTCCGGCAGATTTGCTTGAAGATATCCTCAGGCATAGAGTCCCTGGGGTCAGGGAGAGAAAGAATACGCCTGAAGGTGTCTACCTCTTCAGAGTATTGGGAGGGAATGTCAGACAGGGCTACTTCCCTATAATAAGGGGGGTCTGGATCATGTTGTGGGAGGTCTTGATCAGAAGCTGCGCCTGAGGGCTGAGCCCTAGAGGGCTTAGAAGACCTGTGTCTGGCAACAGGGGAGTGATCTTCCTCTGAAGATGACACATATCTGGACCTAGATTTATGCTTGCTCTTGTCAGAGTGCTTCTTAGGTCTAGGATGGATCCGAGGTTCGTCGGAATCCTCATCCAGTTGGTCCGAGGCAGAGCTCGGTGCTACTGTTTGCCTGTGGCTTTGTTTTTTGTGTGAGTACGAGGAATCCTTCAGTATAGCTTCAGAAGGGGCAACGTACTGATCCGAGGAAGTTTGGTTAAGTACTAGTCGAGGAGGGAGTGCTGGACCAACGTCCACATCCATTGCCTCGGACTGTGCATTAGTACTTGACCTCGGAGGGGGTAGGTCCAGATGAGCAGCAGAATTGCTGGATGGACTAGCTTTTGAAGCATGAGGCGAGGGATCAACCTCGGCAGGCTTTTTAACTGCCAACTCTTCTCGGAGTGATTGAAATGCTTCTAACATGGATGCCTGGAAGGAACCCATTTGCTGCTGGATATGTATATTTAAGGAATCACCCAGGGATTTCTCTAGATTTCTTTGAATTTTGTTTTGCAAAACAGTACCTGGGGTGGGTGGAACAGCTTTGGCTGGGGTCTTTAAAGATAAAGAACTGAAGGCGAGAGGTTGAGGACGGGGGGTGGGTGGGTGGGGGTGGGGGGGGGGTGGGGGTGAGGTAAAGAGGTTATCGGCAGCACTCTCAAGGTCTGCATCAGAACCAGTAAAAGAGTCCCCATCGCCTTCACCCAAGAGATCTAGTTCATCTTTGGAACTAGTTTCCGCTTTTTGCTTTTTTAAGTACCGCTTCCTGTTTTGAATTTTTTGCAATTGTTCATCAGAGAGAGAGAGACGTGCAAATATGGCAGGGTGCTTCAAAAGTGACACAGGGGTCATCTCCCTTGCCAGCCTCCCTACAGGTAGGGCAGTAATTATGATTATCAAAACTGAAGCAAAAATGGCGGCATTTCTGAGCTCTCGGTTTGTCTTTGTTTGCTTGATGGAGAGACATTTTAACGCAATAAAAAGACGTACAATTGAAATTGCCTGAACCGAGAAAACTCAAAACACGCGGATTGTAAGGAGAATACTTAAGTTGTGAAATTAAAAATTTTACAGTATAATCTATGAAATATATTTAAAGAAATATCCAAATATTAGCCTCCAACAATATGTGAATACTGAGAAATAAATGAAAATGTCTGTATATTTACAAACTGCTACCAGTCAATCGTGGCCAACGAGAAAGTAGGGCGATTGGTCAGAAGTTATCACGTGACGACAACTACCAGTATATCCGGTGGCTAACAAGAACGATCTTTTTTTCTAAGACGTTGGCCCCGGGTGTGGCAACCCGAGAACAGCATTAAGTCCCACATGGTAAGCTATTGTAGCGTAATAAAATGTAAAATTAATAGAGTGGATAATTACGCTAATTTCTGATTAAAGGTCACTCAAAATTGCTATATTTAAAGTGTTGTGGGGGATAATTAGACAGGGGGTGTTTATCATAGAAACAGTAGTTGTACATCAGTCAGAAATATGGATACATTTTTTTCTTTCTCTGACAAAATACTCTGAAAAAATTATCCAGATTTTCCCATTAACTTATTATTATGTGCCTTGGCAGAGTTCAGTGCTCTCTGAGTACTCATGTTATGCCCTGTTTTGCCCTTGTTTACTTCTCCCATTTCAGGAACCTTCTGATCTCACTCTCTCAGTATGTTCAGCATTCGACTTTCAATTAAAAAAAAATACCTCACATGAAGTGTATAAGGTAGTGAGTTAATGTTTTACTTTATTGGCGTTTCTGACGTGATAGGACGTCATGTGGTTACAGTCCCCCAGAATAATGATCCTTCAGTAGCGAAAGGGTTAAAACTGAGAATAGACAAAGAAAGTTAGAGTTTAATATAAATGATGACCAAGTTCTTCCTTTGAGCAATGCATATAAGGTGAAATACTAAACAGTTTTATAAATGGAGTTCATGGACTATAATTTCTTCAATAACTACTTTAGGGTGATGCATTTCTGCAAAAGGGGAGGTGTTTATAATAACAAAAATGTCACAGTTCAGGCCTTTTCTATATCAAAAATAAATAACTAACTTCTCACTTATATTTTTTGACTCCTTGTAGGTATAACACAAAACAAAAAATTGCTGCTTTAATCATAATGTTTCATTAATATTTCGATTCATTTTCATGACATAAAGGATCCAGACTGGAAATTGTAAAATTAATAGAGTGGATAATTACGCTAATTTCTGATTAAAGGTCACTCAAAATTGCTATATTTAAAGTGTTGTGGGGGATAATTAGACAGGGGGTGTTTATCATAGAAACTACAGTAGTTGTACATCAGTCAGAAATATGGATACATTTTTTTTCTTTCTCTGACAAAATACTCTGAAAAAATTATCCAGATTTTCCCATTAACTTATTATTATGTGCCTTGGCAGAGTTCGGTGCTCTCTGAGTACTCATGTTATGCCCTGTTTTGCCCTTGTTTACTTCTCCCATTTCAGGAACCTTCTGATCTCACTCTCTCAGTATGTTCAGATGATAGGGGTTCCCATGTATTTCAGAGATTTACCATCTACATATATGAATTAGATAACCATGTGAAACATAAACAACATCAATTCAGACAATGTTACAGAGTTCTCAAATTAATAGTCTGTTAATATGTTCAAGAAAACTAGAGATTGCGTCTCGACGCAGTGTATCCCTGGACGGGACATAGTTAAGGTGTGAATATGTCAGTCTTGAGCCTGTTTCCTGGAGCAGCAGGTCAGGATTCTCCATAGTACCAGATTACTCCCAAAAGCTAATCACTAGTTCTTACACTTATATCTGTCTTTAAAACTTACATTTCATGGATCCAGAAGATCCATATAGTGATCCGGATCACTTCCAAAATTCAACCATTTCATCCTTTTCAGACATATCCTGAAAATTTCATCAAAATCCATCCATAAGTTTTTGAGCTATATTGTACACAAACACATCTGGCAGCCTGGATCCGGATGATTCAGACAGTGATCGAGATCACTCCCAAAATATAATCACTTGTTCCTCGTCCCATTAAGGACATTTCCTGAAAATTTCATCAAAATGCACCCATAAGTTTTTGAGTTATCTGTCTTTAAAAATTAAATTTCATGGATCCAGAAGATCCAGATCACTCCCAAAATTTAATCATATCTTCCTTTTACCATTTTGGACATACCCTGAAAATTTTAACAAATAGAGGGCCAAAAATGACCCTCGGTCAGGTACTTTGGCGGTCAGTGGATGACCTTAAATGAAGATCTGTAACCGGTAAGCCTGGATGCTGGTACTCCATCATGTACTCAACCTCCAAAGCCATTTTCAATAGTTTCCATGCAATGTAGTCAGCATTAAGTGTGAAAATATCTCCAAATTTGCCAAAAATGACCCTCGGTCAGGTACTTTGGCGGTCAGTGGATGACCTTCAATGAAAAGCTTCAAGGTCAAATTTCTGCATGCTTACAGAGGACATATATATGTATTATATATACCAGCCATAGGATGATCTGACTTTCTGTATAGAAGAACTGGGCCAAAAAGTGAAAAAATGGCCAAAATCTGACCTTTAAGAGGCCACCAGTGACCTTGAGATTGAAGGTCAAGGTCACAAAACAATAGTGTTTGTGGCATTGCCCATATATACCCACATACCAAATTTGAAAGTTCTAACTAAAATATTTTTTAAGTTATCGCGTCCAAAAGGAAATCTCTGCGGCGGCTGCGGTGTGACCGTACTGAATCCTAAGTATCCGCGACTTTCGTCCGGGGATACAACTAACAAATAACTTTTCATTTTTTTTGTATTCAAACCATCTCCACCACTTAACTAGTAACAAATATGTACAAATATGAACCTGAATTATGAAGTAAATTTGACCAAGTTTCAACTACACAGATTAAACATCCTTAATAGCGCCACTTGTCATGCAAGCACTCGCACCAATTTTTTTTTTATTTTAAATTTAGTGAAAATTGGGTTCAATTTAACCTATGCACACATGTATGTGGCTTGCAATTCCCAATGTTGGATTTGTAATTTTTGTCACATGGTTTTTTTGTCCACATGGATCCAATTTTCTACAAAATACACTGATTTTGTCATTCAATTTTTTCCCCAGAACATAAAAGTACTTATTTGAGCCAGGCATTAAATTTAACCCAGACAACATTTCAGAGGTTTACAGTACAAATTGATTTACAAGGCATCTGGACAAATGTTGGTGAAATTTAATAATACATAAAAGAATTTCATAACTATGCGCTGCTATATTGATATGTATCATCACAAACTGCCTTAACTAAATAAATCAACAAGTGTACCCGTATATAAACAAACCCATACATTAAGCTCTACATACTAAGCTTATATTGAAATATTAATCATTTTTATAAATCAATTATACTTAGCTTATATGCAATTTATACTCAGCTTATACAAAAGTGATATTCGGTTTCTACATGCTACATTCAATTTATATGGACAAAAGTCAAAGTATTTACCTCCGCCAATGAGGTATTAAATTCTTGACTGCTTATTTGTCTGTTTGTTTGTTAACAGGATTACACAAATACTACTGGTTGGATCTTAATAAAAATACCGTATTTTTCCAAAATATGGCCCGGGCGTTAATTATTTTCAAATGGTTATCAGACCAGGCGTTAAATTGAACCAGGCGTTCTTTTGAAGTATAAAAACAGTGTCATAAATTGTAAACAGTGTGCTTGGTACCCAGGCGTTAATTTGAACCAGGCGTTTATTTGAACCTGGGCGTTATTTTGGAAATTTACGGTATGAGAAGATGGGTCTAGGTTCAACTTAGAGACCATTAAATTATGAGAGTGATCCAGATCACCACCTTGATACAAAAATATGTTACAGTTCTAGATATTTCCATTTACATGTACTTATTAATCAAGCATTTTTTAAAATCTATTCTAAAATGGTAGGCTGCACAGTGAACGTGGACACGTCTTTTGCGCACTGCTGAAATCGCGAATATAGAACAGTAAATAAAACAATGCTGTTGAATTCTGCGTGCATCGTCCCTTCGCGTACAAATGTAAACAAACAACTCACGGTAAAATAAAACGTAGTAGTAAATTATATGTAGCAAATTGTCCCTCATGACCAAAATTAAAGTGAGGCTTTACAGGGTTCTTCCAGTGCACGCGCATGCGCGGTCATGTGTATACATACTGATACCGACAAGAATATTTATTTTTAAAATGTTCTCGTTTGGTCTGCCAACACGTAAGCACTAGTGAGGATAAGGTCAGGGTATTTTACGCAATAAAAATAAAGTTAAATAACTCAGTGGGGATTTTTATCAATATTTCATTTAAAGATCGACTACTCATTAATATGACATTACAGAATTCTGTGGGGGATTTAATTCCTAACAATATTTTAACCAAAAGGCTGTTTGCACATCCATCACTATGCACGTTTAGTTAATGGAACAGCCAACATGGCACTGGATTCAGGCTTCGTGGCTTTAATTTTGCCGATCGATAGTGTAAAACCATCCTAAAGCACTCGAATATGTCTTTTATTCCTATAATACACACCTTGGCGGATGTAATCGCTCTGCGAGTACTCTTAATGGTTTTGCTTTCTTTTCAACAGCTAGTGTCGGATAACAACCAGCTATCCATATATATCACGTGCCACTTACTAAATCTGAACCAATATCCAGAGGCTAGTTTATACTGAAACTAAAGCTGAAAGACTAACATTTTGTACAATATTTTGAAAAACAGAATAACATAAATAAATAATAATACAACTGAACGCAAGCTGTATGCTTTCACTTTTATTTACAAAGATTACTTGAACTTGTTTTTATACAACAGATCCACTTGAGACTGGTGCCATTGGGAATAAATTGACTGGAAGACCTCTGGAAGGAGGGACCATTCTGTTTTTATAAAAACATAGTCTTGAGTTAATATTCACAACAATCTTATTTTCAAGATCATTGCACACCAATGATAAAACAATACAAGCTTATCTGACAATACACATGGAATAAATTCAGTCAAATTGTCCACATGCAGTGCACAATACACACCAGAAACAATTCTTACTTTGACGAATTTACCAAAGCTTTATAGGGTCCACAGGTATTGTCAGGAAAAGGAGTTTTATTAAAGTTCCAGTCAAAACAGCCAGAACTTCCTTAATTCTGGTCTGATTTTAAAAGTTTTCTACCATTTTGTTCACTACTGTGGGGACCTGTTTCCAAAAATATTGTATCAACTTGGTTTGGTGTGATGACCTCTTATCCTTTTGGAAGAAAACAACCAGTTTCTGAAAAAATTCTTAGATATTAAAATATTCTGAGAGCTATTTTCAAACTAATAATGAATTGGATATAATACGTGTGTGACAACACATAGCATTAATATTTTAGTTGTTGGCAAGAATGAAGGTCTTATTTATGGAATTACTGTAAGAGAAAATGTGCTTTCAAAATTCTTTCAAACTCATTTTTTATTTGAATTCTTCTCAGAAAATCCTTATTATCTTAGAAAATCTTTGAAATAAAACTACAGTCTTTCGATGAGGCTGAATCATTGCTGCTGACAGAGTTTTCCTGTGCATTTCCCTCTTTCAGCTGAGTTTTATTTCAGCTCTGCACACAGGGCACGTGGCATTTGCCTAAAACACAGGATACAAATACAAATTACAACATACATCACTTACTGAATCTTGTACAGCATTCTGACGTGTTATCTTCATCAATAGTTTACAATACAATGCAAAAAAAAAAGAAGTAAATATTAAACAGTCTCACTTCCAAACTGGCTGATACTCTGCTTTGCCCTGTAACAGCCATGCAATAGTTGTGCAGGATTAGCTGTCTTAGTTTGGAGTAATATTGAACACAAACAGAGAAACGAACACTAAAAACATAACCTTCTTCCTGGAGGTAAAAAGAAAAGTAATACAGTATCAGTGAAGATGTAACATCATTGGTCTAAGATTATAACAAGAATCTGACCATTGGTCAGTCTTATGCCCCTGTTCCACCACATGACTGGCTCCCAATAAAGAATTTTTTGGGATCGGTTTCAGTCCTGGACAGTCTGCTTGAATCTTTTTGGATCTGTTGTGGTCTGTATAAAAATCAAACATGTTTGATATTTTCTACGACAGTAACCGATCCACTCCTCAGACCCAAATTACACAATCCTGTGTTGACTGAGGCATCCTGGGATTCTTAATGCCAGGATGCGTTACCCTTTCTCCCAGGAGGCGTGGGCTTAGTCGCAGATCCATCCCCGACCCACCATGCAAATAGAAAAACAGAAATCGGCTATTGCTGTCTGAGGAAATCTATTACTCCCAGGAGGCCTGAGGTGGACTCAGACTGGTCTGAGACCCAGTACTTTTTTCCCCGACAGGATCGGTGTTGAATCATATCACAAACGTAGCTTAATCACTTCTTAGTCGGGGAACGACCGCGACTTGTCTGAAGATGTCTGAGGCTTTCTGAGGACAATCGCAAAACTGACGCCGATGACATTTCCCCACCCATTAATCATGTTTTTTTCACAGACTCTCAAAGATTAATGGTCCCAGGACCAATCGGTGATTAATCCTTTGGTGGAACAGGGGCATAAGGCATACAGGCCAATGCGGCTATACAAGAAATATGTCTTTAGTTTCCTCAGCTGACACAAAAAGAGAAAACACAAATAAATTGCATAAGAGGTGCTGATAAAAATTGTTAGGGTAACACTGGTAGAGTAAGCATTTCTGTACGTTGAACAAAATTAATTGGAAAATGGAAATTTTCACAAAGCTAAGCAGCTGGTTGTGATAACAGAACAGTTTTAAATTTACAAAACATAATATACGCCAAGAATTCCTCACTGATAAATCTTAACAGAAACCGAAAATGGTTAAGCCTTACTTAGAGTTAGAAATAAGTGAACTTAACTGTGAGCTGTAACCATGAGGAAATATTGCATTTTGATAGGACTATTAAAGTAAATAAGTCCAGGAGTCCTTGTGGGAGAAATGTGTATTCCAAATTCTAAGTAAAAAAGTGTCCTTTTTTAATTTGGTTTGAATGTTTTGGAAAATATACACTTACAGATCAGGTAAAATGATGGCAGTTTCTGACAAACTTCAAAGTAAGGTTACACCCATTTATGTAAGTGTATTTATTTTACTGAATAGTCTTAGACTACTACTAAGTCTACTTATTGGAGAGAGTAATGATTAAATAAAAGATTAGTGCAAAAATTGCCATTCTTCACAGCCCTAATTTTCTGCAGGTAAAATCAGAGGAACCACAGTGAGAACCTAATCCTGTAGACATTGGGTTTGGAAGGTCCAAGTTATACAAGGTCCTATTGTACAATGACTCATTAATCATACACAGAGTGAATATCAAGAAATTAAAAACTGGTGAGGAATTAACTGTTTTACAGTGGCACACCATAATGATTGTTGTTTACATACATCTCTGTTTGATAATGCTTTAAGCAATAATTATTAATATATATATTCCATGACGAGGAATAGCTTTCACTTTTTGAACCTCACAATGATTACCAATAACCTAGAGCAATACCAAAAAGATCCATTGCTGGATTTTATGCAGACAAACACTGAGTGGATGACATGAAACATTTTTCCCAGTGAAGACCTGTTTTGATCTAAGGATATGCTTTAGATGATAAAAGCTATACCTATACAAGGCATAATATATATACATATATGCTTTTAGCTTGTAGGGTAATAGCTCCACAAATTTTACAGGCTAAGGTTTCTGTAAATATTGGGAACAGGAAATAGTTCTCAGTCTCATGGGACAGAAGGATATGGGGTCAGCAATACTCAGTATTAAAATAGAGCGACAAGCAGATAAAAATCCTCGACTTTCTGTCAACAGACAGATAAAAATGGTCACAAATATTCCCAATAAACAAAAAATAATGTAAAATAAAGAGCCTTTCACATACTTTGGTAATATTTACAGTTCTTTTTTTTCTGAATACAGCTGCCCTATATAAAGTACAAGAGGGTCAGAGATGCCCCAAAGGGCGGGTTGCGCAGGCAGCAACAAGGTTAGTGACTGCTGTAATTCAATTTAGAAACAAGGAAAGAAATGTTAGGTCACCCAGTTCAGTTAAAGGTGTTAGACATGCTAAGAAATGTAAAACTTGTAATCTAGGTAACATAATTGTATCTATGCTATAAACAGACAAATGAATAGACAGAATTACACTAATTTCGAAAGCAACTTGGCTATGATGGTGATCTATCTCCCTGTCAAGTTTGAATTCGATTGGACAAAGTTTTTTCGAGTTAAGAGTCCCGAAACAAAAATGTTGATGGACAGACGGACGTCAGACACATCAATCTAATACATGCAACCAGCCTAAAAATTCACTTTTAAGTAGAATATAGGGAAGTGTTGAGTTAAAATGTACATTGAGTAATAATTAGGTCAGGGTTCCATTGGCACTCAGCCAATAAGGTGTTTGTTCAGGTTAGTACATAAGTACCCACACACAGACTGAATCTGTGAAGAGATGTGTGGGAGATGCTCATTCTTTGTCACATGAACAACAGACAGGTGCTTATAATACAGTGAAAGAGAAGATTGCTCGAGTCATCTTTGTATGTTGCCTTTTGATTGGTCAGCCTGTAGTAAGTTTTTATAGAATGGAGGGAATTTTAAACACAAAAGAAAATTGAACAAAAAGCTGCATTACAAAGCTGCTGTTTTGTAACTGTTTTAGTGCTCACTTTAATTATTTGGGTAGAATGACAAAATTATTATTATGTTGGAATGAACAGTGCAAGTTTTTTGATAATAAAGAAGAAACTAGATATATAATGCTTACAAGATAGGCATATAAGTTGATGTCAGATAAGAATAGAAGGAATATATACATGGAATAACAGGATGTATAATCTAAAGGATTATATTCAAATTATATTCTCTTCAGAAGGCTTTTAAGATGAAGCCAACTATCAATAGAAGGATCAAATACCCCTGTTCACTGAAGCAACCATGGTTGGCAATGGTACGATTTGTCAAAAATGTTAAATTTTTACCATGGCAGACCATGGTATACCATAGTCAACGATGATCTACAATCGTGGTCTGTAACCATGGCGACCAATGGTTAATAACCATGGTAGAACATTGTCACAAACTGTGGTTATTTAAAACCATGGTTTGTAACCATGGTTGGTAATGGTGCGATTTGTCAAAAATGTTAAATTTTAACCATGGTTGACCAAGGTAGACCATGGAAAAAACCAAGGTTATAATGGTTGACTTTGCTTTAACAATGGTTATGGTCATAGTCATGGACATTTTGGCAGGGGTGTGCACTGAATTCTTAAGTAGGTTAAGCTTTTACTGTACAATAAGGTAATATGTAGGCCTGCATTCCATCGTACATTAAAGAATAAAGTGGGTCAGGGTTAAATCGTAAATTGAAGCATCAAGTAGGTCAGGTTTCCACTGAACATTTCACTGTCAAATGTCAGCGTTTAACTCTACATTGAAGTATAGCTACTGTAAAAGTACTACAAAAAGTAGTGCGTGGGTACAAATGAGGCCCCAAAAACACTAAGGTTTCTGAGAGAATGCACTGAAGTATGATACAGGTCAGAGTAATAGTACGCAGGTCATGGTTCACCTGTACATTGAATTTTAAGTAGGTCAGAATAAGTAGTAAGTAGGTCATGGTTCACCTGTACACTGAAGTTTTAAGTAGGTCAGACTAAGTAGTAAGTAGGTCATGGTTCACTTGTACACTGAAGTTTTAAGTAGGTCAGAGTAAGTAGGTCATAATTCACTTGTACGTTGAACTTTTAAGCAGGTCAGTAAAATATAGATCTGTAAAGATTACTCAACTACTCATTATTAAACAATAGAGCCACATGAGCTATTTAGAGTACAAAATCAAGAAACTAATACTTATTTTATTGTTTTGTATCAGCAGATGTACAACTAAACTAAAAAAAATTGATATAATTCTTATTGAGATCTGTGTATACATCTAGTCACAATGTTTAAATTTTCTTTCCTACCAGTTTACTCTGTTGTTAATATGCCATTTAAGGAACAAGTTGTACTCATAAATACTTCAAAGACAACAACAAAAGTGCTTTTAATTTTGAAGATATTGCAAGGCATTTTTTTACCATGATGAAGCTTCTATATGTGAGGCACCTATTAGTCCAATATTCTATTATTATATGTTTATTGTGGTGCTCAAAGCTGTATTTTAATGTAATCTGTTTTGTTAGGACTCGCCTTTATAACTAAAACAATAGACTAAAACTTGATGATAAGAGTGGCCTAAGTGCTTAGAGCTTATACCAAAGGCATCTCTCATTCATATACGGAAAGACCCCAACATTTAGGAATAACAAAACAGGATAAGTGGTTTACCAAGTAATGTGTGTGTTTTTACACCAACAATATCAAAGGTATTTGGACTAATATATAGCTCATTACCTGTAAATCACAACTGACAAATGTCAAATAAAAATAATAGCTTTACAATCAAGCTGATGCCTCCAAACAGTTCAAAGAGTTAAATGGGAGTGATCCCCCTTTAACTAGTGCCTAATTGACTATAACTGTGCAGTAAGGTATTGTGACGTGTACCACAGTTTGTGAAATAGGACAATGAGAAAAACCCCTTAAGAGTGAGCAATAGGGAAAAGAAAGTCCATAGAAATTCATATTAGACAAATGGCTGGAAATTGTAACAGAAAAGTCCCCCATTTTATAACTATGTTGGAAAATTCAAAATAAACTAAAAGAAATTCTTTAGTAGTAAATTTCATTCACTATCATGGCAAGTTTTACATTTATTACTGTACACATGATCAAAAAACACTTGCAGATCAGGGATAGACTGTCCATTATTACACCCCACTTGCACACGTGTTTGGCTGTCCAGGCGACATTATACTCAACACAAAGTAAATATTGGCATTTATCACACTTACAATACAGTCTGTAGGTCGACTGTGAAAACCTGGTTGTTGACAGGGATGTAAAAATAGTCAGCCTTGGCTGTAAAGAAAACCTCAGCCCACTAGTGCAAGTAAATATGCAACAACATTGACAATAAGGAAAATGTTAGGAACAACTTCAGTTGTTAGAAGTATACAGAACCCAAGAGATATTGCCAAATGCAAGAACTTTCATGTAGTTGAAGAAGGCAAAAAACTTACATATTTCATTCATTCATGATGTAAATTCCAAGTCCAAGAGATAATATATAAGAGATATATGGCTGTTTTTGTATGATGACCCCACTCGACCTTGAAGCAGGGGTCAAAGTTAAAATTTAAAACTTGCAAAAGATTTACAGGCAATGATTTCTTGTAACTTGTTTTCATATTTTGAAGCACTAGAACCCATTATAAGGGAGATATAAGGCCTTTTGAGCATGATGACCCTACTTGACCTTCAAGCAAGGTTTAAGGTCAAATTTGACACTTGCACAAGATTTGCAGGCCAAGATTTCCTACTAGTTGTTTCATATTTGAAAGCCCTAGAACCAATAATAAGGGAGATATACAAGTTCTTAGTATGATGACCCCACTTGACCTTGGAGCAGGGGTCAAAGGTCAAATATGACACTTGCAAAAGATTCACAGACCATGGTTGTTCTTTCATTCCAAACCCCCCTAGGACCAATGACAAGGAAGGCCCTTTTGATATGATGACCCACCCTCCCCGCTAACTGACATTAAAGATGTGATATGGTGGCCATTTTGTTTTCAAAACAGGACAAAAATTACTCTCAGGCAAGCTTTCCTGCCCATTTACATATTGTGCAAGTCTGATGATGCTAGCTGCAATATTCTAAAATTTTAGAACATAGTAATGATTTCAGTATGTGACATTTGCTAATGGGAGCATCCTTTTAAAGTAAGACAAAATAATCCAAATTTATGCCAATTACAAATGACATTACGGGACAAATGTAGCAACAAAAATAATCAATTATAATAATTAAGAATTTACAACAAGTCAAGACCACACACTGATTTAAGACATTAACAAATGATTTGACAAATGATTTATAAACTGATATTAAATATCAACAAATACAAAAGTTGGTACTTTGACTTTTTGTATGTCATGATATATGTTTTTGTTGTAAGTTTTGTTAAAGTAACTAACACAGGTAAGAGAGTTTCAAAATATGGCAACCAACAAATTGTTGATACAAAAATTTTTCAAAAGCTTGTCTCATGCAAAATCCCGTTCCAATCATTAGGACAACCAGGAAGTGAGAAGAGTAAAGCAAGATGCCACAATAAAAAGATACTAACTCCATTTGTCTGAAAGGTTTAGGGTTTTAGTGAAGAAATAGAGTTGCAGTTGTCGTGCATACTTGGTGAATTATAAGGGCAGCAGTTATAGCGGGATAATTGACAAGATACGTTAGGTGTTATAGCATATCTTTAAGAAAAGAATCAGGCATTCGATAACTTTCCTGGAACAATTTTATACGAATTACTTCCTTCAAACTATTTTTTTCCCTCTCATTGCACCTGGATAACTCAGATAATGGACAACTTTGAATTTTCACAGCCCTATTTTGTGTTCCTCGCTGGTCTTTATAACATCATGTTTCTTTTAACTTCACTACAAATATTAACGCCCTAACTCTGCAATTTTTTTTTAAAAATCAAATACGAGGGTTTTATGTACTGTATATTATAGATGTCTTAATATATATTAACTGCACAAGTATCTTTTCTAAAAATGAAATTTTAATGTTACTTTTACCACATTCTATCTTTGGAACATACCATGACTGACAAAGTGCCAGTGAATGCCATTGTGTTGTATTTGATGCCTTTAGATAACATAGTTGAAATAAAGTTATTCACAAGGAAAAACCATCACATCTGAATTCATTTAAAACTCCCGAGTAGGTAGCTTTAATGAAAGGTTTATGCATAAATGCCACTTTAAACAATCTCAACAGTGACCATCAATAATCTACAGAGTAATACATCACAAAAACAGATTAGTGAATTTTAAAATATTAATCAACTTTAACTTTTTCAACTATGCAATTTTTTTCAGTTTTTTGATTGAATATACATGTATAATTTTGTTATTTTTAATAACTGAAATAATGTGGCAAAATTTTTTTTTTATTCACTTGTTCATCGACAACAATTTTGACCTGCCAAAAATGAAACCAGTACCTAACATGTTCAACATAGGGCTTTTGTGGGGAAAACAAAATTAAAGAATATTTGTTGAATATTTATGTAGTAAGACACAATCTCCTGAATGTTTACTGCCAAAAGGTCTGCAATAAAAATGCCAAACTAGATACTGCATAACAAGAGAAATGGTGAAATAACGTGGAATATTTTTCATCCTATAATAAAATATACAGTAGAACAAATGTCCATACAATAAATCAGCAAATTAGAAAGGGGCATACCTAAACTAAACAAAGAGTGACTTCACTAACTGTACTTGCAGGGCCTATCTCAATATTTTGTGTCAGTTTGAATGGCCTCACAATTACTGTTATTGTCTGAGTAAATGTTAAACCAAACATGATCTAACAAGAGAGCTGCTACAGGTAACCCCCCTGGGTTAATGACCCATGTTTTAATATTGAATTTATTTGTGTCACAGCAGGGGATAAAAGAGACCATGCTTGACCATTAAATGTTACTCTGAAAATAAGATATAAAAAAATTTCTAAGTATTTATACCAAAAATCAGAATGTAAAAACTTATATTCCAAGGGGGTAACAACCTTTATATTATGTAATGTTTGATTTCATAATATGCCCGTGTATTACATGTGTACTACTTTTATTCTCACACGTGTTTGCTTCATGTTGATTTATAAATTTTAGCCATTTTTGTTAAACGATATCAGAATTTAAACAAGAGGACAGTGCCCGTGAACAGGCACTGTGTCAGCTGACTGAGTGTTTTTGATTTGTGAAGGTGATTAGAGGACAGAATAATTATCAGGAAAAGGGCTGTACAGAAATACAGTAAATGGTAACTGAACAGCAAGTTCGAAAGAAATTCCGAAGCTGACAGAAGAAAAGGATAAAAAAGTTGTGCCCTGTAAATGGTATTATGAAGGAAAATAACAAGGTAATTGTTTAAGTGTAAAAAATAGGTTAAAACATATTTAAAGAAATACTACAATGCAATATCCTCGTTCGACCTTGAAGAAGGGGTCCAAGGTCAAATCTAACCACACAAATACATTCCCAGCCCATGATTTCCTATGGTTTACCATTCCAAACCTCTAGGACCAATTATAAATGAGTTATAAGCACTTTTAAGCTTGGCTGTCCTCATTTGACCGTGAAGGAGGGGTCCAAAGGTCAAATCTGACCATACCAAAAGATTCCGAGCCAATGATTTCCTATGGGATGGTTTACCATCCCAAATCTCTGTCACCAATAATAAGCGAGTTGTAGGCACTTTCAATTTTCGCTATCCTCATTTGACCTTGAAGGAGGGTTCCAAGGTCAAATCGGACCATATCAACAGATTCACAGCCCATGATTTCCTGTCTGTTTACCATCCCAAACCTCTGGGACCAATAATAAGCGAGTTATAAGCACTTTTAAGTTTGGCTATCCTTGTTTGACCTTGAAGGAGGGGTCATTGAAGGTCAAATCTGACCACACCAAAAGATTCCCACCCCATGATTTCCTACAGGTTGGTTTATCATCCCAAACCTGTAGGATCAATAATAAGGGAGATATAAGCACTTTTCATGACTGACAAAAAACACCTGTGGCGGCCATCTTGTTTCTCAAAATGAGGCCAAAAATATTCCCAGACAACATTTTATGGTTATTAATATATACTAGGGATGGGTCGGTAGGTCCGGTATCTCGGTATCGAGAGCATTTTACTGAAATACCGTGACGAGATTTTAAAACCGCCACTTCGCTTGCTAACATATATAATGGAAGGAAGACTTAAAATATTAGAAACCTACCCAAAATCTGAAGAAATTATAAGCTTTTCTCCCCATATTTTCGTCCATTTGCAGACTTTTATAGCGACACGTTGAGAACTGCCATATTTTGGTTACAACACTTTATAACCTAAATCTCGCTTGACAACGCATATAATGGAAGGAAATCTTAAAATATTGGGAACAAACAAGAAACCTGATGAAATTATACAAGTTTCTCTCATATTTTGTCCATTTGGGGATTTTTATTGCGATGTCGTAAGAGGAAACGTCCATGTTTGATTGGGGTATACTAAAACGCGGAGTCCCGAAATCGGTACGGTTTTGCATTGGCGACCTCCCGATGTTCACATTTTTCATACCGACCCATCCCTAATATATACTGCAAACTTAAGAAAGCTAGCTATAATATTTTTTTTCATCAGAGCAGTAATGGTGAAATCTCTCTCTACACACTGCGGCTATCCAGTGGATACAATGATTTACTCAACAGTGAGAACCTGAAAGTAGCTATTGCTCAGCTATGCCATGACATAGAGGTCTGCAATTTCACTATGTTATAGCTGACCAAAAATTCTGTGAATAACATATTTAACAAATTACTCTAAATGTAATAGTTTTCAAGTTACAACTGATTTACTCAACAGTGAGAACCTCAAAGGAACTATTACTCAGCTATGCAATGAGCTACATGTCTGAAATTTTACTATGTTATAGCTAACCCAAAAGTAGGTGAACAACATATTTAAGCAAACTACTGTAAATGCAATAGTTTTCAAGCTACAACTGATTTACTCAATAGTGAGAACCTGAAAATAGTTATTGCTCCGCTATGCCATGAGCTATAGGTCTGTAATTTCACTATGTTATAGCTGACCCAAAAGTAGATGAACAATATATTTTAACAAAATACTCCAAATGCAATATTTTTCAAGTTATAGCTGATTTACTCAACAGTCAGTACCTGAGAATAGCTATTGCTCAGTTGTGCCATGAGCTATAGGTCTATAATTTCACTATGTTATAGCTGACCCAAAAGTAGCTGAATAACATATTTGCACAAATTTCTGTAAATGCAATAGTTTTCCAATTATAACTGATTTACTCAACAGTGAGAACTTCAAAGTAGCTATTACTCAGCTATGAAATGAGCCACAGGTCTGAAACTTCACTATGTTATAGCTGACCCCAAAATAGGTGAATAACATATTGAAACAAAATACTCTAAATGCAACACTTTTCAAGTTATAAGTGATTTACTCAACAGTGATAACCTAAAAGTAGCTATTACTCAGCTATGCCATGAGCTACAGGTCTGAAATTTTACTATGTTATAGCTGGCCCAAAAGTAGCTGAATAACATATTTATACGAAATTCTCTAAATGCAATAGTTTTTAAGTTACAAGTGATTTTACTCATGATGGAAGTTACTGAAAAGCCCAAAAGTAGCTATTACTCACTTAGCTATTGAGACAGACACCCAACTTACTCACCATATTGTAGCTATGAAAAAAGTAGCTGAATAACATATTTTAACAAAATGCTCTAAATGCAACACTTTTCAAGTTATAAGTGATTTACTCAACAGTGATAACCTAAAAGTAGCTATTACTCAGCTATGCCATGAGTTACAGGTCTGAAATTTTACTATGTTATAGCTGACCCAAAAGTAGCTGAATAACATATTTATACGAAATTCTCTAAATGCAATAGTTTTCAAGTTATAAGCGATTTACTCAACAGTGATAACCTAAAAGTAGCTATTACTCAGCTATGCCATGAGCTACAGGTCTGAAATTTCACTATGTTATAGCTGGCCCAAAAGTAGCTGAATAACATATTTATACGAAATTCTCTAAATGCAATAGTTTTTAAGTTACAAGTGATTTTACTCATAATGGAAGTTACTGAAAAGCCCAAAAGTAGCTATTACTCACTTAGCTATTGAGACAGACATCCAACTTACTCACCATATTGTAGCTATGAAAAAAGTAGCTGAACAACATATTTTCACAAAATGCTGTAAATGCAACACTTTTGAAGTTATAAGTGATTTAGTGCATGATTTCATGAATTTTAATGCATTAAAAATTATTAAAAAATTTTATTAAAAAAAAAGTAAGACAGATCCAGGTCTCATACTCACACAAGAGAATCTACCTCTGGCCTAGTACATATATGCAAGATATGAGAGAAATCCCTGCAATAGTCATTGAGAAAATTGTGATAAAAAGTTGAAATTTTCACACTTTTGGTGGGGGTACCCCCCTTGTAATGTCTCTAGCAAACAGACGAACAGACAGATTTGCATGCCTTGAACAATTTTTCATCCTCGATAGATAAGGTATCTTTAAAAAAAAACAGCATGTCTCTAGGCCTTCTAGTTTTGGAGAAGAAGTTGTTCACGCGGACGCGTACGCCCACGCCGCAGAGTGATGACATAAAAATATTATCTTTTAAATCAACAGCTTTTATTTTATTTCTTTTCGCTTTCTCATATTGAATTGGTGTTTTATGTCTCATCTAGTATTTAGTGGTAACATTGTGACGAGTAGTTGGAAGGACAGAGGAAACCAGTACATACAGTTTTTTTGGTCAAGATTCTGTACTGTAAACTGCTGACAAACGGCAAGCAACTATCAGCTTTCCCATTTGATGTCAGGCCGGGATTTACACTACGATCTCAGAGGTGGGAAGTGAATGTGTTAACACTGCACCAATATGGGCCCTCACTTCCTTGTAGGTATAAAGGCAAACAAAAGTGAAGGATAGAATTACACAACAATTTAAAGTATTTAAAACTACACTGTCAAGTTCAGTTTAACTGTGTACTGTGGAATGGCTTTACAGTTTTGCTTTGTCAGTACTTTATTCAGTTAATTAATATTAAACCATGTCATTTTAATTCACTTAGTAAAATATTATGTAAGTTGTTACTTGTTCTGTTATTTCTTGTAAAGTCATATTAGCCCTCTGTAGTACTTTGCTTCAAATGTCCCACAAATTTGGAAGAAGTTCATAAAATTAAATATATGGATAATAAGCTGGATGGTGAAGGTTCTAATGTTTTGAACAAATATGTTATAATCTACTGATACTTTTTCAAAGTGAACTCTTTCAACATGTGGCATTCAAGTTTGCCTTTCAGTATTTTGGGGTCAAAAAATTGTCTAAAATTATCAACAACAGAATAGCTGGATCACCTTTCATTAAGAAATATGTATTTCAGTTTAATTGATAAAATAACTCTTACAGCTGGCATGCTTTTAGGTACATTGGTGACAAATTGCCCATACCATTAGTGTTAATTTGCTCCATTAATTGTTCCATGAATTGTGAATGATCACATCTGACGTGTCAAATATTACAACAGAAATATGGCCAGCCCATTAACTATTTTCAAATTCCAGTGGATCAAGAGTTCATTTTAAACTAAACTCACAATGGAATGAATACCTGGTGCAAAAAAAAGGCCTGGTTCCAAACTCCTTGATTGCAATTTTTAGCACAAAGTCTTCTACTTCAAATATAACCCTGGCAGGGATACACATTGGCTGTAAAACAGGGGTGGCCAGCAGGGCTGGTTACATTCAGACAAATGAGCCATATGAATGTTTACTGACCCTTCAATTTAAACTATATAAAATTGACCTATGTAACTTATTAATAAAGAAACTGATGTAGTTTCAGTGTCCAAAGACAAGCATATCCATATAAAATATTTTCCTTACAATAAAATGCATTTTTCAAATATGGCAGCCAATGAGATGAAGGAAGTTGCATACTATGTCACTATCTATGTCACTTCGAAGCAGAAGGTGCTGCCATTGAACAAACAGTTCAGTCATTATATACTCATTTTTCTTGAGTTGGCCATGATGTCAGTGGCCTCCTGAGACGGCACTTAGTCCTAGATGGTAAGCCATTGTAGCGCATTAAAATTAATATTTGTCACTCCACTATTTTGGCATGATTTTTATCAATATGATTATATTTTCCATAGGATTGCAGGGTGCTTTGAATGTTCATTATGTTACAAAATGCATAAAGTATGAGGACATAAATTTAAAAGATTTTGATTTTTCTTTTTGGGACATCCTAACTTCATCTTAGAAAAGCTATTAACCTTTTACCACTGAACAAAATCACCAGCTAGTCAACCTTGAAATTGCGTTTACTGGCCTTTAAGAAAACAATTTTGCCTGGGGTTATTTTTGCCCCAAGACTGGTTCAAATTAATGTCTGGTTTACAGGGGTTTGAAAATAATGGCCTGGGTAATCACTTCAGTGGAGAGTTTAAGTTCAGTAGGGTTAACAATGGAGAAGCATTATCAAAGACAGATAATTAGCCTCTTTTATCTAAAATTTTGAAGCCATTGTCCGGGTTTCCACTAAAAATTTAGAATTCTTTACATATTATCAGAAAGAGTGATTAAGTTGATGGAAAATCTTTGAATAAGGTATGTACATGGCAAGTGCACTCAGGTCATCGCGGAATTTAAGATCCCTAAGTGTTGAGACAAGGCAGGTTGGCGGTAGTATGGCGTTATTAGTTATATGAACTGTACTGGATTGCTATAATATAAGGCATTCACTGTTACATGGATAAGAAAGGAATGTTGCCATGTTGACTGCAAAAAAAACAAGATTAAGACTGCCAGAATGTCCTTGAAATTCTGTGTTTCTGGTACTATTTGGTGCAAAATTGACTTCCTTCAGTTGATTTACGTCTTTCATCACAAAAATTTTTAAACTTGCACCTCTTGGGCAAGTTTCCTACTAACTTCTGTCAGTAGAGAAGGGTCTTTGTATTTTTCTGTTTTTTTTTTAAAAATATTTTATTGCTGCAGTATGTCAATATGGTTGACAAAGACATTACAAATCACCTTTTTTCAAGACCAAAATGTTTCACACATTTTGAAACGCCCTTTTTCAGAAAGAAACTTGAATCCTACCTTTACACCAAGCCATACCCACCGTAGTCTTAACATCCCTGGTGGTTTCCTGTGGTGCTTGAGGCCTTTCTGCCCTTGGATGCTGATTTGGGTTGGCTGTTTTGGTGATGTTGAACCTTAGACAGCCCTTGCATAGGTGAGATTAAGTGCTATAAAAGTCCAATTAGACCAAGTGGCACAATAAAGATCACCAGATAACAATTTTAATAAAACCACTGATTTTTTTTCACTTCCGCTGTCCCAATCCGCTAATAACTTATGAGCTGAATTCTGTTTACTTCTTTATATAAAGATTTCATACCATTAGATCTAAGATTTGTTATTCTTTATATACTTCCAATGGTTGTACTTGGGTGTACAGACTCACCGATATCCACTTGTCAATGCACGCCACATGGAAGTTGTGAAAACATGGCAGTATTCTCAGTTCTTCTCCATCTTCAAACTCACAACAGCAGATGTTACACTCAGGAGGTGCAGCTGCTGCAGATGTTGAATTATTGTCACCATGCTTAAAGGTTGTAGTTGGTAAGCGATTGATTTCCCGCTTACTGAGTCCCCTTTGACGAACTTCTCCCAATCTCTCACCCAGCTCCAGCAGACCCTAAAAATAGAACAAAATACAGTAGAATATGTTATTATTATTGTCGGCTGATGTGTTCAGCGAAAGATAGAGGTCCTCCTAAAGTTCACCTTGACCTCTGACCAAGATCAAAGTGGACCCCAATATAATAGCTATGAACAGTAAGTGCACTTACCCTGGAATTACCTAGTTAACAAATAATAAAAACTATTAAGGAAACAGACGAGTAGTGAAAAAAATTTGTCAAAATTGGACCACAAATTAGGCAGATATAGACAATTCAACTGGAACTCTTTGGTATATGGCAAAAAAGCCTACCAAGTTAAAAAGAAAAGCTGAAGAATTCTCCATAATAAAAAACTTGACTGCATCAGGCCATATCATCGTTGGTGCATCACATGCCAGTGCAATGCTCTGTATTGCCTAGTATATTTTCGTAAATGACGGGCACAGTCTTAGATAATCGCCAAATAAATGGCTACTATGCCACCTCAAGGTAAACTCCCTCCTTTCGATGATTTTAGCAGTTACTTCATACATTAGTGCAGAAAAATCTGTTTACACTAATTGCACTTTACTTTCACTTGGTATATGTTACAACTTACAATTGGAGTAACTAGCTTCAGGTTATTTTATTCAGAATACCCCTCTGTTTTTCCTGATCGCCCATGGGTGCTTCACAGAGTGTATACGACACAAGGTATGTCATATCAGTTTCACCTCTACTATCATACTGATCAAAGAATTTTTACCTCATAATCATCCATGTCGATTGCAGTCGGGAGAGGTGGAAAGTAAAAGTGACCATCACGATTCCTGTTGTTGTGTCTACTTTGTCGACCTGGATTCTGTAAAAAAAAACACATTTAATAAAACTTAAGATTTAAACCTAAAGCTTAAAATATTTATTTCAGGACAAGTGTTCTGTTAACAATTTTGGCCTTTCATGTGTTTATTATAGGTGTTCTCTACAAGAATCAACAAACCCAACTGGCTGGTGAGGTGTTGCCTATCATCTGTGTGACAATGAAAGCCTGTATAAATCTTCATAGTCACGGTAGTGTTGCAGCATCACACTTGACAGAGGATGGAGTGCATCGTCCTTCAACCCTTCAGATTTGAAATTTAAGATTTAACTTAGAGTCTTCACATAAGGTTGTGTGAAAGTTGTTCCAAATTAAACTTTGGTCAGAACGATATTCAAAGGATGTTCATAAACTACTATTATTTTTATAAACTACATAATTATTTCAATGTCTATTGTCTTCATCTTATTTTGAAGTATGTTTGATGATATAAATGATAATTCTCAATTCAATGTGACTCTGTATAAAGTTTTAAAAGGAAGTTTTCTTTCATAAGTCTTATAGGACAGTTTGGTCCAATAAGAAGACTTGTTATTTTACTGATTTAAGTAATTTTTACGATGTCTGCAATTTCAGTATATACAGTTCAGCATTTCATTACTTCAACACTGGGCTTATAGATAAAAAATCTGGGCTGATTCAACAGGACTTAGGCACAGGGTAAAACCTGTACTCAAAGGGGGTAAAATGTGTTGATCTAATAAGAATTTATGGTCGATTTTTCTTGCAGGATGAAACTTATTAGAAATAATACTTTAGTTTAAAACATCTATTTTACAGCTTAGAACCTGTGGCTTAGTTTTTTGGCAGGCTGAATCTTTTAGTTGGGAAATGATAGAGAAATATTTACAGTTACTGAATATGTGCATTAATTCAGTGTAAAGCTGTGTATAAATCTCAGGGTGAAACCCGAGTTGTACAAAGTGTAATATTATGTTTTCATTTGCAGGTTGAAACCGGAGGCTCTGTTATGTTTTCATAGTGGATTCATGAAATGTCACTGGGTGAATCCTGGAGTTCTGTGAGGTTTTTCTAGAGATCTTCTTTTTTTTTTTGTTACACGAGTTTCAGGAATTAGGGTATAGCGTGGTGTGTACCCATCTCATCATTGACAGTAAGCAGCATTGGGCTATGTTAGTACATGTGTACTTGCATGGGTGACTGAGTTCCAGGCCAAATGTGCCATGTATCTGACTCAGAATCTGTTTTTGTCATCGGACTTTCATAAATTCTAGTGTTTTTCTTGTGTCTCTGATGGCTTTGCAACTCGTGCATGCAGACCAAAACACTTTTAGCCTACCTTTAGTCAATAGGTTACTTACAGGGTGAAACGTAAAGGAAGTCTTGATATGCTAGTTGTTTCACTTTAGATACAAACTACTGTCTATGACGATTGAGTAAGGATGAACTCTAATTTTCCAGTTAGGATACAAAGCAATATATTCATAGTAAAAGTCTGAAGTTGTTAAAAAAGTTAGATTAATGCTTACTTATTATTCGTTTGTTGTTTCAGCAGTATTGTTTTTCTAGTCCAGCCTCAACTCAGTTTGTCGCTGTATGATATATCACTTTACCTCTTTATTGTAAGTTTAAAAAAAATTGCATAGTTTTAACAAGTATCTCTTTTTATGTTTTTTGATCACCAGATAAATTTTCCAAAAACACAACAGCTCAGCATGCTACAAAGCCTTTGATGTTTTCACTTCAAACATTCAAGAGCAACTTTGAAGATAAATAGGACTTTGTTGTCGTTTTGTATAAGTTTAGGCTTCACATTTTACATAACATGTATTTTTGTTCTATTCATCCTTAATACTGCTGTTTCTCATTCAGCAGTTATGGTTAAACCTTAAAATTTTATTTTTATTCTTGTGACAATCAACAAATAGATGAGAAACCTAAACTTCACAAATATGTCAAAGTTAAAACTGGGGACACTGGTTTTAGGTGGTCACAAAAAACACATATTTGTTAGAACCTTCTATAACTGAAGGAAACTGTAAGTTAGATTGTCTTGGTGTCAAATTTGGTGGCTAATTGTACATTTCTAAGTTAAAATGACATTTTTTTGTCTGGTCCAGAAAAATATAATATGAGAATATCCTGTGTGTATACAAATGTTTCCTTTGAGCAATAAAAGACTTTAGAACTTTTGTCTGAAAAGCGAAAACATGACTCTTGCTTCACGCTACTAAATAATTGAAAGAGGTAAAGAAATAATATCACATGGCACAAGGAGGGACATAATAAGGTGACAATGGGCAGGGTGATGTTGTGAGCTAGCAGTGTATTTAATAACGCAAGGCACCAGATGTGACACATTAATGTCTTCTAAATGATGTTCATCATAAAGACAAGGTCAAAGAGTTGGATTACAACCCTTAGCTTTATACTCAGGGATAGTTGCTTCTGACCATAATATACACAAAAGTTATTCTTGTTTTTCAGCAAAATAATGATTTCAACATAGAAACAGTAAAGAAGTACAACAAATGGGCATTGAATATGGAAACTAGCAAAACACTTGAACAGAGCAGACCTCTGCAAAGCGGCTAATTCTGAGTCCTATGTTTTCCTGTTCTGTATCGTAGTATCTGGAACTTTGTTAAAATCTGGATTAAACCTAGGTACAATATGAACACTACTGTGGGAGTTTCCTGTAATTTCTGCCAAGCAATCAGACAAATGCTTAATAATAAATATACTCTTATACTAAAATTGACCCAATCTTGCACTCGCAATGATAAAAGAATCAAAGTATAATTGTAGTATTTTGAAAAGTTCTACATTTTTGAAGATGATTGTAAACCGACTATTAAAATTCATGGCTTGGATATAAATTATTTTAGTCAAACATCAGCAATTTGTGCATACTTTTTAATTAGACACATATCATTTAAAAAAGATACAACTAATCCCCTTCACTCCCATTTATTACAAAGTTAGGTTCACGGCACTGTTGAATGTGAGAGTAAAACGAGCCTAGGGACAGATTATCAGTCTTTCCCATATATATGATCATGAGCTGCATTTGAACCCGTGACCCAAGGAATTACAGTCCAGTGATTACTTTCCAGCTTAATAGAGAGTTAAAGATTCCCATTATGGCACGTATGTGTACTGCAAAACCTACAAGTACTGGTGCGTATTTACATTTTCTGTTTAATACACAAGTACTATGTGAAAAAATGCAGGACACAGTATTATAAAGACCGGAAATGTGCAGTGAACGAAAACCCGTCTGTGCGCATAGAATCAGCACGGAGTAAAACCTCCAATAACGGCCCTCTGAGAAACAGAAGTGCTGTTTTGATTGCTCGATTGTATGTCGATAGTAAAATTGTCTGCTTTTACGAGAGCGATTATGCATTCAAAACAATATGGCGGCGTCCTTGTTCGTGTCACCTCGTAAAAATAGATATTTCTTTCAACCAGGTAGGCCAGTCTTTATAATAGTAATAAATACCTCATGCTCGGGCGTTTGTTACAGGATATACGCCTGGCAAAAATTCCTTAATAATGCTCTGGCATTATTTCGAATTTTTGCCGGGCGTATATCCTGTAATAAAGGCCTTCACACTCAGTACTTATTACTACAATAATGCAGAGCTGGACATTTACCTTTTTCAACACATTTTCTGCAAGTGACATTAAGATTTCACTTGCCCTGACCTAAAATCTACTTGCCTGTACTTTTTTGTTATTGAGCATAGAGTTTTATAACTCTCAAATCTCAAGAGACTTGGGAAAAAATACTTTTATTTAAATAGTAATTCTTAACAAAAGTGTAAATAAAATTTTAACAGAAAATATCCATCATTGGAAAAAAACATCATACATTGTATTTACTTTACTTAAATAGAAAAATTTTATTGTCATATTTCTTCTTTTTTGTGCTCTTCTTTTTGTGCTTTTCTAGTTTTAGTTATTTATCAAGTGTAGCTGTACTGAGTACTTGACAAGTTATCATATGATGAATCATCTTAAGTTTCTTGTCTGATTATTATAATTAACCAGCAATTTTAGAACTATTCTTATACAATTTATATCAAATGAGTCATTTCCTTTAACTTTAAAAGATAAATATGCAAACATTCTGGCTGCATTTTATTGCTTAAAAGTGCACCCGTTAAAGAGCAGAGTAATGGAGAAGGAGGAGACTTGAGCACAAAGTTATTACTCATGTCATCACTATTGTTAGCTTTGCCTTATTAAATAGACATTCAAAAGACTAAACTGTTATTCAAATATCACCAGATAAATTTTAATGTGTTTCAGCATTGTGAAAGAAAACTAGGGCAGGGTCGGTAACACCGGTATCTCGGTATCGAGACCAATTCACTTCAACACCGTTGTGACACTTTACAGCCAGTATTTCGAAAGTCAGCATATAATATTGTGAGAAAATGTAAAGTATTAGAAACAAACCTCAAATATGAAGAAATTACAAACTTTTATCCCTTATTTTTATATATTTCAGCACTTTTATAGTGATTTCTTTCAGAACTGCAATGTTTTCTTTTCGCGAAACTTATTTCCGGTTGGTGGGCCTATTCGATAGGGGATATGCTAGAACACAATTTCTTCTTTCGGTATCCCGGAATCGGTACAGATTTACACTGGCGGGATACCGAAATGAAAAATCTGCTACCGACCCTGCCCTAAAGAAAACAGAGACAAATTGATGTTTTTAATGATACAAAAGAGGATGTAGAAAACAGATTATGAATTCAATTATCTTACAGGAAGTCAGTGTCATACTGAGAAAGTCCTTGAACACTTTCCGGTAATTTGAACAATTTCTTCCCAATCAAAGCTATGCAAAAAGCTTGACTTTCATAAGGAAAAAAAAGTAAAGTCTTGAATGGATAATAGGACTGAGAAATTTCATTAATTATAGTACACTCTGCAAAAGCATAAGTCAGTATGGGAGCTGTTCCACTGTTATGAATTACTCAGAACCTCCCCAACCTTAAAGTAAAATATAGAGTAAGAAATCTAAAATTCGCCACATATCTGAAATTTGCCACATGTGAAAATACTAATAAAATAAATGAATTGTGGTGAGATTTGTTGAATGTATAGTAAATTAAGGCTTTTTGAACTGAAAAAATACCATTGTTTAGACAAAAACATTATTTTCTTCATAAAATTAACTAAGGTTTTAGAGGTGGCGAATTTTAGACTTCTTACTCTAACCACTTTTTCCTGTTCTTGGTCATTCCTGAGCAATTTTCTTATGCCCCTTTCCCACTACAGGCGGTATGTCCCATGGTAGAAGTTTTACTTGGCAACAGAACTGCCCCCGGGTCACTGCATTTTGTCCCGCGTTGTTCACACTACAGGCGGACCGCCACTGATTGGACACGGTTTTTTACAAACTGCTCTGGGTAGCCTCACGAACAATAAACTACACTTACAAATGGATTCACAACCAATCGGTGATAGTAAAAAAATACAGAAGAAAAGCAACTGAAGTACTGCCAAAGTTATTTCCTAATATTTCACAGCAATGACAAATAACTCGGCATTTATTTGGAAACCAAAGCCCTAGCCAAAGACAAACAGAATTGACAAGAAATACCTTACAAAGATTGATAATCGAGATTATAACCACGCTATAAACTATTTGAACATTGCAAAATGACACAGGATGCCAAGAGGAATATACCAAACGTATAACTACACCTGAAAACTATGTATAACCAACATGGTCTATTTTTCTCATTTCTAAGTTGTTCGAGGACACCATTCAGTAGAGTGAAACAACCATTTTGGGTCTTAGTTGAATCACTTGAAAATACTGTCTTTTTGCAGTGATAGCTTCAAGCTTGGCATAGCTAAAACAAAATCCTGTGGATGTTGGATGTTATAATTATACAGTGAACTGTACTAATACAGGTGCACTTAACAAAGATATCAATGGATGTATTTGTTCATTTGACTTTCATAAATTTGGTCCCAGATATTAATGTTAATTTGAAATATATATTTTATTTATTTATTTATTTATTTAGTGTCAATATGACACCTAGTACCTAATGGGTTATATATTGTGATGGGTATTTAGAAGGGCAAAGGAAACTAGTATGTGCAGTTGGTCAAGGTTCTGTAAACTGCCAACCAATGGCAAGCAACTACCAGCATTCCCACATGAGGTCAGGTCGGATTTCAAACTCTGATCTCAGGTCGGATGTGAGTGTGTTACCACTGCACCACCGTGGTCCCCAAATATATCACTGGATTAGCAACCTGTTTAAAAACTACTCTGCAATGAAAGGGAACTGGAAATCCTGATGATTAACACAAATAGATATTAAGAGCTTAAAGGGGAAACTTTTTAGTTTCATTGGACAAAAATTTGGCCAAATAGAAATGTTGATGCATTTAGCAATTATTGTTATATTATTCATATAATTGAACACACCATTGGGTACTTAAACATTTAAAGTGGTCATTGGACTTTGAACTTTTGAGCTTTAAAATATGTGCTGATATAGCCATGATAATGAGGGCAAAATGATATTTACAATAATAGAAACTAGGTCAGCTTTGCATGCAAAGAATCATTTATAAATGGCTTGACATTGTAATATCAAGACGACATTGTAATATCAAATGACTTTTCATAACCCTGGATACGTGACCTTTGAGACAATGGTCACGAGCATAATATGTACCTTTGTAAACTACTGGAAAAATAAACACCACAGGCATCTTGTTAATAGACCATCGAGGAAGATTACACAGAGTAGAATGATTCACACATGACACACAATTGGTCACTTCAGCTAGATTCTATTAGGACTCATAATCTCTTTCATGTGCCAGGTTTATTCTTTGTATTTTAGGTGATTATACTGCATCATGCCTGTTTTTCATTCTGCAAAGTCTTTTGTAACTACATGTATAAATTTTGCACCCAGATGGACTTAATTAGCAGTCCATAAATATGTGAGGATACAAAAGCAGAAATAGCCACAAACTTTAAGAAGTTTTTTTTTTATAATATTCTGGATTTTCATAGCACTTAGTTTTTGCATTCAGGCAAACTCTAAGTAGTATACCTTAAAACTTTTCAGGTCCATCAGACCTACAACTCAACAATGTTACAAGCTGGTAGCAAGGGTTGCTAATCAATGTAGGTTAAATCAATACTCAGTTTCAAAATTGACCAAGTGACAAGTACTAAATAATAATTGGTTTTATATTATTTTCTATAACAGTAAAAATGTGAAAAGTAAAAGTCCTTTCAACTTCAATGATTAAAGAAAAAACATTCTAGAGCTGTAACTCTCACAAAGATACAGGTCCACAAGAATTAGTTACAGTCTAAGACAGTTAGGTAGATCCGATTTGAGTTGTTTCTGAGGAGGGTGAGAGAGGAAACGGAACAAACATTATCAGGCAATTCACTCCAGATAGGAGCTTCAAAGGCAAAAGCAATGACCAACTTGCTTCTTAGATTAATTTTTGTATTGATGAACAAAACTGAGGAACATCCAGGAGCATTTATGCGGTTTCCTCATATTTTGTTGTATTTTGTTTCTGTAGTATAAAATAAAGGGATTGAAGTAATTAGAATGACCACTTCTGTTTATTTATTTATTTGGGTTTTAACGTCGCTTTCAACACATTGTATAGGTCATATCATGACGGGTTTTCCCAGTTTTCCCACTTGAGGTCAGGCCAGGAATCGAACTCCAATCTCAGAGGCAGGGGTGAGAGTGTTACCACTCTGCCACCAAGGCCCCCACCACTTCTGAGAGACTTGTAGACAAGTGTAGCCATTTTAAATAAACAACATTATCTAACAGGCAGCCAAAGAAAGCTCTTTAGGATCGGGGTAGCCCTAGTGAACGTATTATGGGTGGTTATAATCACATAGTTTAATCTTTAATTATTTCAACAACTATCAAACTTCATAAAGTCAAAATATGCATAATACAAACTGAATTGTGAGAAATCATTGCAATAGAAAAACTTTTTCTCTAAGAAACAGTTGTGTCTAAAATCCAAAACATCCTAACCCGAAACATCTGTCCACCAGCCGCAAGACCCCACCTTGTGTGAAAATATGATCTCCAGATCTCATGTATAGTTTTCAAGTAAAACAAATGGATAAACACAAAAACAAAGAGACCCAATTACAATAGCCTCGTCCCACTCCTTTTGGTGCACAAGGACAATTAAGTCTTTATTTACTCACATAATTTCTCACTTCTTTTGTAACGGCTTCTTTCGTGTTTGAAAATATATCTACTTGAGGATAGACCACACATTCCTATTTCTACAGTAATTACATGTGTGTGTGGTGTTGTTCATTCAAGCCAAATGAGTCAATTGTGCTTTGAGGATACAACCCGCAGGGATTGTTTCCCCTTTGCAGAAAAGAACTTCAAAGATACAGTCAGGCGGGTAGTTGGTACATCTTGTTCTGGGGTTTTACCTTTGTCCCTCTTTTTATTAGCCAAGTGCATAAAATAAAGCCAAAGCATTTAATTTCAGTTGCAGACCTCCAGTTACCATACAAATGTAAGATGCTAAAAATCAATTGTGGAATTCTCATTACAATCCAACTGTATGACGAGAAGCTTAGTTTACAAACAAAAATGGTCAATAATCTAGTTTAAATACAAGAACCTGTTACTTAGTGGCAGATTTGCAGCAAAGGACACACACACTGATGTGGAAATTAACTGCCATTGAAATATCATTTTGTGCTTTAAAATGTTTCAAATGACAGTTGCTAATTAGCAGAATGCCCCCAAAAAACTCTGGATAATGAGCAGTAAAGCAAGACGTAGTAGTCCAAGATAGTGGTCAGACTGTTCACAAAAATCCAAACCAGTTTCTGGGACTTTGAAAATGAACAAAAGCTGGAGTTTTGTGTGGCTGTCAAGGAGCTGGTGAAACTTAATCGCAACTGTATATATGAGCCAATATATAACTTAAAATGCCTTTTTGACAAGATACTATGAAGTGACTAAACCTAGTCTTTAACCCCAAAAGTATACGTGTGAGATACTTAAAAATTTATAGTTTTCCTTTATGTATTGATGAAGTATCAGTCATTTAAAAGCCTAAATAATAATGTTGACTATAATTGGTTTGCAAACATTCTTTACAAAGTTCATTATTTCTATTATAATGAAACAGCATTACTTTAAAAGTCTCTAGCAGAGGTAAGCAACAGACGGCTTTTAAAATGAACAACCATAATTGAGGTCTCAACTTACAACCCCAGTTTTACGAGACAAATATCAACATGCAAAGAGTCCATTCAGTTCACTTCTGTAACTTTAGAAACTTTTTTATTTGTCTCTAGAATGATGCCCTCTGTCAGAAGAAAAAAAATGAAGATTTACACTGTATGCAATATGCCATGTAGTCCCTTTTCCCAGTGGTCTTTTTTCCTCATTTAATAGATAGTCAATTAGTTCACTTTTATAAGCTTTAGAAAATCTTGACCTTTAACACAATATTTTAATAATATGTAATATCCCATGTAATCCTTGTATTGCAGTTATAAAGCATAAAAGATGAACTCGGCTTTCCCAGTATCCTGAAATTAACATCAATTTGTCAAATAAAACACATACTGAGACAGGAAAAGGCAGGCTATTTTCTTTATTGCAATGTATCACTTTAACATCTAGAATCGCTGGTATTAATGCTACTAAACAAATACTGTATATAAATGGATACAAAGTATGAATATAAATTTTCACTGGATATCAAATTGAGTTACCTGACCTCTTTATGGCCTTTTATAGTGAAAATTAATGCTCAATAGAATGTAAAATCTCTGTTTATCCTTTCACTAGAAACTGACCATTAGTGATAAAAATTATTACTAAATTCTTAAAATTTATAAAAGTTTTTTTCTCCAGCTAAAATCTCCATTTGTATATAGTATAAATCTCTTTGAATGTAGTTTGTACCTAGAAAGCACTTTTACAGTGCAGACCTCCAAATGGAACATTTCATCTATTACTTTTACTAACTATAATTAGGGCCGTCACGACTACCCGCATAATTGACAACGGTTAGAATACTGCTATTTACCAGTTCATATTTTAAAGTTGGAATAACCGCTCCATGTATTGTAAAATATGGCAGAAGGTCTGAATCCATAAAATATGTCCATATTTTCAGATAAAATAAGCTACAATCCAAAAACAGCCATGTTTTCTGCATTGTTTATGCATTCACATAAAACCAGAAGTACCATATACCTCTTATATCGCCCATTTCCTGTCTGAAATAAACGAAGTAAAAGTTGCAGGAAAACGGCAAATTTATTAATTTTACAGATGAGACACATACATTTTCATTTTATTTCACATATTTATCGTTTTTCAATGCTTTTTACAATATGAAACTTAAGATTTTTGGTTATTTTATAAATTCGACGGTTATTTGGTGTCGACACGAATAATACTAAGTGATTAGCGGACATGAAATATTTGTAGTTGTGATGTCCTTAACTATAATCAACTTTTCCTTTAATTAGAAAGCCTAAAATCAATCAAATGTACTCCACTTGCTCAGGTGGACTGAGTTCTAGGAACGCCATATAATCAAACCTCATCACAATCAATGAAATATTTGACCCATATAGAGGGGGAAAAAAAGAGCGGATTATATGTTTATTTTTGCGTATGACGGCGCCTTTGTACCATGTATAATTAGTGTCAATAATTTCTGGTTTTTCATCAATAACTCGGAAACTAGAAAATTTACAAATACGTATTATATGTCATTAGAAAGGTCTTTTTGTAACGCATCAGCTGCTGTTTGTGGCATAAAAAATCTTTGCAGAAATGGCTAAGAAATTGCAAGTTAAAGATCAAGGTTTTAAATTCACTGGTGCACCTGAATATATGAAAGCATTTTTCATATTCTTCTTTTCACATATGAATTTATTTAAGTCATAAAACATACGAAATGGTGGATAATAAAAAATTAATAAAACATCCCTCATATACAGAAAAAATATATCACTCATGAAGATTAACAATAAATATTCTCGTGCTATGCACTTGTATAATATTGTCATCTTCATTTGTGATAAGTTTTTTCTGTATATATTATTTGGGAAGTTTTTCCATGTCAAATAAATGTAGTTTTCTGGACATATTCAATCCCATTTAACAGAGTTCAAGTGTAAACAGTTGAACTACCGCCAAGTTGCGACCGAAACAACTCGCACACACAACTTCTGCCCCAAGCAAATAACATGTAAACCTTGATTTGCTTGAAGATTAAATTCACAGACTTGTACAACTTATTAATATTCAACTAGAAGAATGCTTTTGCTAACAAAAGCGAAGCATCCCTGAAAGTTTAAAATGGTTTGTGGTTTTAATAAGCATGCTGTAAAGCTAAGAATGCACAAAGCTGCACCGTATGCTTTCCCAATACCTCATAATACATTCTGAAGCTATAAAAGCAACAATAAAGGAGATATATGGCAAAACTCCAAAGCAACTATTTTATGACCCCAGTTTGACCCATAAAGGGGGGTCGGGGGATAAAACTGACCGGCTTTTTAGATTCTCCACATACGCTTTCCCAATACCTCTTAATACATTCTGAAGCTATAAAAGCAACAATAAAGGAGATATAAGGCAAAAAATCCAAAGCAGCTATTTATGACCCCAGTTTGGCCCATAAGGGGGGGTTGGGGGGGGTAAAACTGACCGGCTATTTAGACTCTCCACATACACTTTCCCAATACCTCTTAATACATTCTGAAGCTATAAAAGCAACAATAAAGGAGATATAAGGCAAAAACTCAAAATCAGCTATTTTATGACCCCAGTTTGACCCATAAGGGGGGGCCGTGGGGTAAAACTGACCGGCTATTTAGACTCTCCACATATGGTTTCCTATTACCTCCCAGTACATTTTATGGCCCTAAATGAAATACTTAAGAAGATAATAGGGGGCTTGACCTAAATTTAAGGCTTTCAGATTGGAAGGTGCCAGAAAATCACTCATAAATGAGACACTTTTCAAGGGACTGCTCCCAAAATCTAATCAGCTTGTGTTTTCGATAGTATGACCAGGTGTGTCAAATTATAAGGCTGTGTAGCAAGTAGTTTTTCCTGAACTGCGATGACGGGGGTGGGGGGGTGGGGTGTGTACTTCAAACAAGAGGAGAGTGCCCGTGAACGAGCACTGTGTCAGCTGACTCAGTGTTTTTGATTTGTGAAGGTAATAATGAGAGGAAAGCATAACTAGAAATAGGACGCCCTGTTGATAGTAGGTGCGAATAGAAACAGGATAGCATAGAAGAACACACATTATCATGTGTAATGTCCACCCATGAACCTTTTGCCCAAATTGTACAGTAGTCTTACAAGACCCTGTTTCATTTGTAAAATATATCAATGATGCTTAAATATTTGTTAGTGTAGATGTAAATTATTTCAGCTTCATGCTTTTTGCATTGGTTGGGTCGAAAATTTTGACGAAATCACTCTATCTTGCACGGTTAAGAAGATAGAAGCAAATTCCTGTTTCTCTATTTTTGGCAAAAATTTGAAAATTCAAAATGGCCGCCATTTTTGGGAAAAGGAAAATTTTTTGAAAATTGCCAAGAGTACATTTCTTAGATACCCTATGGGTCGAAAATTTCAACGAAATAACTCTATTTTGCACGGTTAAGGCAAATTTGTGTTTTTCCATTTTGGGCAAAAATTCAAAATGGCCGCCATATGTGGGAAAATTTTTTGAAAATTGCAGAGTACATTTCTTAAATACCCATGGGTCGAAAATTTCGACGAAATTGCTCTATCTCGCACAGTTAAGGAGATAGAAGCAATTTTGTGTTTTGCCATTTTTGGCAAAAATTCGAAAAATCAAAATGGCCGCCATTTTTGGGGAGGGAAAATTTTTTTGAAAATTGCAAAGAGTACATTCCAGAGATACCCTGTGGGTTGAAAATTTCGACGAAATCGCTCTATCTCGCACGGTTAAGGAGATAGAAGCAAATTCGTGTTTTGCCATTTTTGGCAAAAATTCGAAAATTCAAAATGGCCGCCATTTTTGGGGAGGGGAAAATTTTTTGAAAATTGCAAAGAGTACATTCCTTAGATACCCTGTGGGTCCAAAGTTTTTCAGTATTCAAAATAGCTAATTACTCATTTATTTAATTAATTACTCACTCATCTATGAAGCAATTCCCCCCAAAAGCAATCCCATACAAGCTATTAACCCAATGAACCTCCATACCAAATTTCAGAAAGCTAGGCTTAATAGCATTCCTTAAAATGTCTGGAAACCAAAGAGCTACTCAAAAGTAGCAAAGTAGCTATTACTCAGTTAGCTATAGAGCTATCATCACCAAAAGCAATCCCATACAAGCTATTAACCCAATAAACCTGCATGCCAAATTTGGTAAAGATACGATAAGAACTGTTGCCTAAAATGTCTGGAAACCAAGTGGGACGGCGGACGGCAGAAAAAGCAAAAATAATAGGTCCACCCCCCAGTGGGGTGGACATAATTACCAGGGAAAGTGCTGTACAGAAGTACAGTAAATGGTAATTGAAGAGCATGTTCAAAAGAAAATCTGAACCTGACAGAAGAAAAGGACAAAAAAGTTGTTCCCTGCAAATGGTATTATGAAGGAAAGTAACAAGGTAACTGTTTAAGTGTAAAGAGTAGGTTAAAACATATTTAAAGAAATACTGCAAATGCAGTATCCTCGTACGACCTTGAAGAACGGGTCCACGGTCAAATCCAACCACACCAAAAGATTCCAAGCCCATGATTTCCTATAGGATGGTTTACCATCCCAAACCTCTAGAACCAATAATAAGCGATTTATAGGCACTTTTAAGTTTTGCTATCTTTGTTTGACCTTGAAGGAGGGGTCCAATAACAAGCGAGTTATAAGCAATTTTAAGTTTGGCTATCCTCAACTGACCTTGAAGGAGGGGTCCAAGGTCAAATCTGACTACACCAAAAGAATCCCAGCCCATGATTTCCTATATGTTTTTTTACCATCCCAAACCTCTAAGACCAATATTAAGCGAGTTATAAGCACTTTTAAGTTTGGCTATCCTCGTTTGACCTTGAAGAAGAGGTCCAAGGTCAAATCGGACCACATCAACAGATTCCCAGCCCATGATTTCCTATATGTCTGTTTACCATTCCAAACCTCTAGGATCAATAATAAGTGAGTTATAACCTAAAAGTAGCTATTACTCAGCTATGCAATGAGCTACATGTCTGAATTTTTACTATATTATAGCTGACCCAAAAGTAGGTGAACAACATATTTAAGCAAAATACTGTAAATGCAATAGTTTTCAAGTTACAACTGATTTACTCAATAGTGAGAACCTGAAAATAGCTATTGCTCAGCTATGCCATGAGCTATAGGTCTGTAATTTCACTATGTTATAGCTGACCCAAAAGTAGGTGAACAACATATTTTAACAAAATACTCCAAATGCAATATTTTTCAAGTTACAATTGATTTACTCAACAGTCAGTACCTGAAAATAGCTATTGCTCAGTTGTGTCATGAGCTACAGGTCTGTAATTTCACTATATTATAGCTGACCCAAAAGTAGCTGAATAACATACTTACACAAATTTCTGTAAATGCAATAGTTTTCAAGTTATAAATGATTTACTCAACAGTGATAACCTCAAAGTAGCTATTACTCAGCTATGCCATGAGCTACCGGTCTGAAATTTTACTATGTTATAGCTGACCCAAAAGTAGCTGAATAACGTATTTCCACAAATTTCTGTCAATGCAATAGTTTTCAAGTTATAAGTGATTTACTCAACAGTGATGACCTAAAAGTAGCTATTACTCAGCTATGCCATGAGCTACAGGTCTGAAATTTTATTATGTTATAGCTGACCCCAAAATAGGTGAACAACATAGTGAAACAAAATACTCTAAATGCAATAGTTTTCAAGTTATAAGTGATTTACTCAACAGTGATAACCTCAAAGTAGCTATTACTCAGCTATGCCATGAGCTACATGTCTGAAATTTTACGATGTTATAGCTGACCCAAAAGTAGGTGAACAACATATTTAAGCAAAATACTGTAAATTTGAAAATTTTAATTACTTAAATGTTGCTTTTATAAGCTACAAGCTTATCATGTGGGACTTAATGCTGTTCTCGGGTTGCCACACCCGGGGCCAACGTCTTAGAAAAAAAGATCGTTCTTGTTAGCCACCGGATATACTGGTAGTTGTCGTCACGTGATAACTTCTGACCAATCGCCCTACTTTCTTGTTGAAATTTTTTAAACCTACCCCTCAGCTGTAAACAGCAGGGAGGCAGGGTGGGACTCTCCTAAGTCCCACATGGTAAGCTTGTAGCTTATAAAAGCTACATTTAAGTAATTAAAATTTTCAATTTTATTACGCTACAATAGCTTACCATGTGGGACTTAATGCTGAATTCAACCGCCCGGTGGCGGGATTACAGCTGAGACTGGAAGATATGTCATTTTTTTCTAAGATTTGAATTAGTATATACAGAATAGTGCCAGAAATACCAGTCTGAGTCCCCTTTACAGTGCCCCGATCCCGAAGATCGGGCCTGTAACGAGCCAAAACCTAAGTAAAAGAGAGACAGTGCTAAAACTGTCTAGATGTTTGGTTGTAGGACGGAAGTGCAGCAGTGCTCACTTCGAGGTCTAAGGGTCCCTAGTAGACCTTCACGTGTGACTGACCAACCCAGTGGTTGGGCATCTCATGAAATTTTAACCTGAAATATGAGATTAATGACAACTGAATAAGTCCTTAATAGAAATTACTTGATAATTAAAAAATAAAATGACCTTACCCGTAACATCTTGAAGGTAAAGGAATACCTAGATCCTGGGAGAGACTCCTGAAGACTTGGCTGTAGCGGATGTGCCCCCCCCCCCCCCCCCCCCCCTTTTTTTCTTTCCGAGGACAACTGGTCTGAGGGGAAGGATCTAGGACTTGTTGTGCCGCCACTACGGGTCCCAGATACATATTGTTGTCGGTGTCCGACCAAGTAAGGTCTTTGAGGTAAAAATGTGTAAATGTGTTGTGAGCTTTCCAGTGACAGGCTTGCATGATTTGGTCCACCGATACCCCACCGTAAAAGGCCTTAGAGGCCGCGAAGGCCCGGATGTCATGCGCTTTAACTTGGACTAAGTCCAAGGCTTGTTGGTCTGCTTGTTTGTAACAAAGTAGGATGGTTTGTTTCAACCAGGAAGAGAGAGTAGCGGGTCTGATGTCTGAGGTATGTCCTTTCTTGAAGGAGATAAAAAGGAGGGAACGAGACCCTCTCAGGTCTTTAGTTCGGTCCAGACAATACCTCAGGGCCCGTACCGGACACAGGGTCCTGTCTTCTTTAAATTGTCTATCTACAATGGTAGTCAAAGCAGGAATAGTCAGCGGAGACACACTTTGAGAACCTTCTCTTGCTAGTTGGTTTTTGGCTATGAAATCAGAAGAGGGGAACAAGGCGACCTTTTCCCATTGGCCTAGATTAGATACATTGCTTGTGACCCAGGCATGGATTTTGCTGCGGCGCTTGCCGGAGGCCAAAGCTAGCAAGAAAGCAGTTTTGAGAGTGAGATGTTTGAGGTCTGTGTCTTTCATGGGCTCAAATGGTGCTTTTGTGAGCTCGTTGAGGTCCCAAAACCAGGGCATCCCTGGCCAGCCTGGGGCTATCACGATGATCAGGCAATGGCATTGCTTGATCTTTTGGATCACCTTGTGAAGGAGAGCCGTAGGAGGGTAGGCATAGGCCGTGAGGTTGGTCCAGTCTATGTTCAGAGCATCTATGTCCCAGGCCCTTGGGTCTGGGATAGGAGACACATACAGTGGGAGTTTGTGGTTCAGGTGAGTGGCAAATAAGTCTACATGAGGGGTGAACCACTTCTGGCAGATTTGTTTGAAGACCTGTGGGGGCAGAGACCATTCTGTTGACTGCACTTGGTTGGACCTGGACAGTAGGTCGGCCATCACATTCAGACACCCTGGAATGTGCCTGGCTTTCAATGTTATGTGGTAGTGATGGCACCAGGTCATGATTTTCCACAGGAGAGCGCACATCTCTGCTGAGTGAGTTCCCCCCTGTTTGTTGATGTAGGCTACCACTGTTGAGTTGTCCGTCGCAACTAACACTGTTTGATTCTGGCACTGGTCCTTGAAGTCTCGAAGGGCCAGGGAGACCGCCTTCAATTCCAGGACATTTATGTGTAGCCTTTTTCCCGATCTGACCACAGCCCTTTTGTAGACTTTTGATCTAAGTGAGCGCCCCAACCTTCATTTGAGGCGTCTGTAAAGAGTTGGATACTGTGGTCCTTGGGATGAAGGTCTGAGCCTTTCATCACGTTTGAGGGGTTTTGCCACCAATCTAGGTGGGCTACAATGGCTTCTGTCCAGGGAAGGAGGTTGTCCAGCGACTGAGGATATCTCCAGTGCTCCTTGAGATGAAACTGAAAGGGCCTCATGTGAAGGCGTCCCTCCGGGACCATTTTCTCCGTTGAGGCTAGCAACCCAATTAGAGACATCAAACATCTTGCAGTCAAAACACGTTTTGACTTGAGTCGTAGGATCAAATCCTGAAGTTTGAGCCATCTCTCGTGAGTGGGTCTTACAAGGGCTGAATCTAAGTGGTATTCGTAGCCCACGAACGAAAACACCCGAGTAGGTTTCAGTTCTGATTTTTCTTGGTTGATTATCCAACCCAAGGATTGGGTTAGGTCTACCACTGCCTGTGTGTCCACTTGGGATTCCTCCTGAGACTGGGACCTGATCAGCCAGTCGTCCAGGTATTGGTGAATTCTGAGTTCTCTTGAGAGGGCCATTAGTTTCACTTCCTTTACGATCATCGTAAAGACATGGGGGGCTGTGGCCAGTCCGAAAGGTAGGGAGGTGAACTGGAACACCTGGGCCTTGTAGCAAAACCTTGGATATTTCCTTGAGTTTGGATGGATGGGGATGTGAAGGTACGCGTCTGACAGGTCTATCGACGATACCCATTCCCCTGGAACCAGGGAAGTCCTGATGGACTCCGGGGTTTCCATTTTGAACTTTTCTACATGTAGAAAAGTGTTGAGCCTGCTTAAGTCTATGACTGGCCTCCACCTTTGGTGAGGCTTGGGTACTAGGAACAGGCGACTGTAAAACCCGAGAGATTTTACGTTTTCCACCCTTTCGATAGCGTTCTTTGACAAGAGAGACTGGATACAAGTGGCCAAGGCTTGGTCTTTTTGTTGGGCCTTGTACTCTGACAGGATCAGAGGAAATCTGATCAAGTTTGGCTTTGAACGGAATGGCAGAACGTAGCCATTGGTGATAATGTTTAACACGTTTTGAGAACATTTGTTTATTAGCCAGTTTCTCTTGAAAGAACGGAGGCGACTTCCTACTGGTGGACTGAGTGAGGCTTTGGAGGAGTCATTGGGAAGGGGGGTTTCCACGCCCCCTTCCCCTATTGTGGGGTCGAAAACGACCCCTGGAGCCTCTGAAGTTGGATTTTCCTCTTCCCGAGAGAAAGAATTGGTTACTGCTTTGAGAGGTATTGCCCCCATATGGGTGTTTCCTGTAGGAGCCTCTTTTCTTGTGGGGGCCACGAAAGGGCTTATTCTGGTAGGGTGCGAAACCCTGAGAATCTTTTGAGGTGCCTTTTTTGAGAAGGAAGTCCTCACCTTCCTTTACGAGTTGAGACTCGAACAAGGAGGAGTCCCAGAAGGACGAGTTCCTAAGTTCTTGACGTCTCGTTTCCCCTAGCTGGGGATGTAATAGAGTCATCTCGGCTTCGCGCCTAAGCAAGCCGGTATTAGCCATGGAATATAATTCCCTCTGGAGAATATGGACTAGAGATTTGCTGAGACAGGTGAGAGGTCTATGTTGAACAAGAACAGTCTTGTTCCAAAAATCCATGTACTCAGCAACTTCCTCATATCCGCGCTTTGCTGCTTTCTCAGGATTGGCACCTTTCTGGATCTGAGATTTAATCTTCTTGACAGTTGACTTAATGCTATGTTGGCACTTTTCCAAGGAAGCATTGCAAGAAGAAGTTTTGGCAAAGGCAGCGGTGAAGTTGAGGGTTAAAATATTTTGTCTAGCCTGATGTTCCAGCTCCTTAAGAACTGGCAGAGGAACTTTGGCTACTGGTGCCACAGGAGGTCTAGGAGTAATACAGATCTTAGCAAAGTCTGTATTCAACTCCTGAATTTTGTCTTGAAAAGTGGGCTGTCCAACCTTATACCACTTAGAAGTGGATGGAGGAGGCTTGACATATTTGCCCTCAGCTAAATTGGCAGCTTTGAAATCATGTTGAAATTTATCAAAGGCGTCCTTGATAACTGAGCTAAGTGGTAGAATAGAGGAAGGACGTCTAGGTCTGAGCTCTTGACGGCCTTTTTCGTCATCCAGACCCAACACTGAAGTTGAAGACCTAGGCATAGAGTCCCTGGGGTCAGGGAGAGAGAGAATACGCCTGAAGGTATCTATTTCTTCAGACTATTGGGAGGGAATGTCAGACAGAGCTACTTCCCTATAATAAGGGGGTCTGGATCATGTTGTGGGAGGTCTTGATCAGAAGCTGCGCCTGAGGGCTGAGCCCTAGAGGGCTTAGAAAACCTGTGTCTGGCAACAGGGGAGTGATCTTCCTCTGAAGATGACACATATCTGGACCTGGATTTATGCTTGCTCTTGTCAGAGTGCTTCTTAGGTCTAGTTGAATGGATCTGAGGTTCGTCGGAATCCTCATCCAGTTGGTCCGAGGCAGAGCTCGGTGCTACTGTTTGCCTGTGGCTTTGTTTTTTATGAGAGTACGAGGAATCCTTCGGTATAGCCTCAGAAGGGGCAACATACTGATCCGAAATAGTTTGGTTAAGTACTAGTCGAGGAGGGAGTGCTGGACCAATGTCCACATCCATTGCCTCGGACTGAGCAAAGTGAGCATTAGTACTTGATCTCTGAGGGGGTAGGTCCAGATGAGCAGCAATGTTGCTGGATGGACCAGCTTTTGAAGCATGAGGCGAGGGTTCAACCTCGGTTGGCTTTTTAATTGTTAACTCCTATCGGAGTGATTGAAATGCTTCTAACATGGATGCCTGGAAGGAACCCATTTGCTGCTGTAAATGTATGTTTAGTGAATCACCCAGGGATTTCTCAATATTTCTTTGAATTTTATTTTGCAAAACTGTACCTGGGGTGGGAGGAACAGCCTTGGCTGGGGTCTTTAAAGATAAAGAACTGAAGGCGAGAGGTTGAGGACGGGGGGGTGAGGTAAAGAGGTTATCAGCAGCACTCTCTAGGTCTGCATTGGAACCAGTAAAAGAGTCCCCATCGCCTTCACCCAAGAGATCTAGTTCATCTTTGGAACTAGTTTCCGCTGTTTGCTTTTTTAAGTACCGCTTCCTGTTTTGAATTTTTTGCAATTGTTCATCAGTGAGAGACGTGCAAATATGGCAGGGAGTTTCATAGGTGACACAGGGGTCATCTCCCTTGCCAGCCTCCCTACAGGTAGGGCAGTAGTTATGATTATCAAAACTGAAGCAAAAATGGCGGCATTTCTGAGCTCTCGGTTTGTCTTTGTTTGCTTGATGGAGAGACATTTTAACGCAATAAAAAGACGTACAATTGGAATTGCCTGAACCGAGAAAACTCAAAACACGCGGAAGCAAAGAAAATACTTAAGTTGTGAAATTAATAATTTTACAGAACAATCTATGATATATATTAAATGAAATATTCAAATATGAGCCTCCAACAATACGTAAAGACTGAGAAATAAATGAAAATGTCTGTATATTTACAAACTGCTACCAGTCCATTGTGGCCAACGAGAAAGTAGGGCGATTGGTCAGAAGTTATTATGTGACGACAACTACCAGTATATCCGGTGGCTAACAAGAACGATCTTTTTTTCTAAGACGTTGGCCCCCGGGTGTGGCAACCCGAGAACAGCATTAAGTCCCACATGGTAAGCTATTGTAGCGTAATAAAAGCAATATTTTTCAAGTTACAATTGATTTACTCAACAGTCAGTACCTGAAAATAGCTATTGCTCAGTTGTGCCATGAGCTACAGGTCTGTAATGTTATAGCTGACCCAAAAGTAGCTGAATAACGTATTTACACAAATTTCTGTAAATGCAATAGTTTTCAAGTTATAAATGATTTACTCAACAGTGATAACCTAAAAGTAGCTATTACTCAGCTATGCCATGAGCTACAGGTCTGAAATTTTACTATGTTATAGCTGACCACAAAATAGGTGAATAACATATTGAAACAAAACACTCTAAATGCAATAGTTTTCTAGTTATAAGTGATGTACTCAACAGTGATAACCTAAAAGTAGCTATTACTCAGCTATGCCATGAGCTACCGGTCTGAAATTTTACTATGTTATAGCTGACTCCAAAATAGGTGAATAACATATTGAAACAAAATACTCTAAATGCAATACTTTTCAAGTTATAAGTGATTTACTCAACAGTGATAACCTAAAAGTAGCTATTATTCAGCTATGCCATGAGCTATAGGTCTGTAATTTCGCTATGTTATAGCTGACCCAAAAGTAGGTGAACAACATATTTTAACAAAATACTCCAAATGCAATATTTTTCAACTCACAACTGATTTACTCAACATACAGTACCTGAAAATAGCTATTGCTCAGCTGTGCCATGAGCTACAGGTCTGTAATTTCACTATGTTATAGCTGACCCAAAAGTAGCTGAATAATGTATTTACACAAATTTCTGTAAATGCAATTGTTATCAAGTTATAAGTGATTTACTCAACAGTGATAACCTCAAAGTAGCTATTACTCAGCTACATGTATGTCATGAGCTACAGGTCTGAAATTTTACTATGTTATAGCTGACCCCAAAATAGGTGAATAACATATGAAACAAAATACTCTAAATGCAATAGTTTTCAAGTTATAAGTGATTTACTCAACAGTGATAACCTAAAAGTAGCTATTACTCAGCTATGCAATGAGCTACATGTCTGAAATTTTACTATGTTATAGCTGACCCAAAAGTAGGTGAACAACATATTTAAGCAAAATACTGTAAATGCAATAGTTTTCAAGTTACAACTGATTTACTCAGTAGTGAGAACCTGAAAATAGCTATTGCTCAGCTATGCCATGAGCTACAGGTCTGTAATTTCACTATGTTATAGCTGACCCAAAAGCAGGTGAACAACATATTTTAACAAAATACTCCAAATGCAATATTTTTCAAGTTACAACTGATTTACTCAACATACAGTACCTGAAAATAGCTATTGCTCAGTTGTGCCATGAGCTACAGGTCTGTAATTTCACTATGTTATAGCTGACCCAAAAGTAGCTGAATAACATATTTACACAAATTTCTGTAAATGCAATAGTTTTCAAGTTATAAGTGATTTACTCAACAGTGATAACCTAAAAGTAGCTATTACTCAGCTATGCCATGAGCCACAGATCTGAAATTTTACTATGTTATAGCTGACCCCAAAATAGGTGAATAACATATTGAAACAAAATACTCCAAATGCAATAGTTTTCAAGTTATCAGTGATTTACTCAACAGTGATAACCTAAAAGTAGCTATTACTCAGCTATGCCATGAGCTACAGGTCTGAAATTTGACTATGTTATAGCTGACCCAAAAGTAGCTGAATAACATATATACGAAACTCTCTAAATGCAATAGTTTTCAAGTTACAAGTGATTTTACTCAAGATGGTAGTTACTGAAAAGCCCAAAAGTAGCTATTACTCACTTAGATATTGAGACAGACACCCAAGTTACTCACCATGTTGTAGCTATGAAAAAAGTAGCTGAATAACATATTTTAACAAAATGCTCTAAATGCAACACTTTTCAAGTTATAAGTGATTTAGTGCATGATTTCATGAATTTTAATACATTAAAAATTATTAAAAAAATTTATTAAAAAAAAACTAAGACAGATCCAGGTCTCATACTCACACAAGAGAATCTATCTCTGGCCTAGTACATATATGCAAGATATGAGAGAAATCCCTGCAATAGTCACTGAGAAAATTGTGATAAAGTGTTGAAATTTTCACACTTTTGGTGGGGGTACCTCCCTTGTAATGTCTCTAGCAAACAGACGAACAGACAGATTTGCATGCCTTGAACAAATTTTCATCCTCGATAGACAAGGTATCTTTTAAAAAAAACAGCATGTCTCTAGGCCTTGTAGTTTTGGAGAAGAAGTTGTTCACGCGTACGCCGCAGAGTAACAACATAAAAAAATTGTTTTTGATCATGTGACCTTCATAAAGGTCAAAGATTAAATTTAAGCATGCAGAAAAATTTTCCCACGCCTAAGGTTTATAACTGCCAAATATGGTTTGAAACCTTCTAATAGTAAGGGAGATATTCAAGGGAGACCATAATGCGGCGGCGAGGAAACTGAGGCGAAAACAAATAAGCGCCCTTTCAGGGATGCTTAATTATTCATTTATGTGAAGGAAATATGAGGTCACGGAATTTTGTGAGGTTTCCCGACAAAATTGTATACAATGATATTTTACTCATATAAATTGCTAACAGTATTTGAAATTAATGAAAAAAGAAAATTATCTGCGAGTTGTTTTTGTCATGATTTTAATACATACCAGGGGAGAAGCTGAAACTTTTTATTTTGGTGTGCCCTTATTTTTCAGGAAGTTGTGGTTACTTCTAATATATGTTAGGAGATGGGATATTGTATATCTCATTAATGATTTTACTACAAAAATGGTATGGCTGTTCATACTGGCTTATACAAAGGCTATGTCCCTGCACACCTAAAGAATCAAATGCATACTCACACGAACTGGTCCCACAACATCCTCAAACAGATTCATGACATGGTCGTGGCTTCCTGAAAGCACATAATGCCATCATGCAATACTTTGAAATGCTGTGTAAATTAATACACAGAATTACTCAGAATTTATCATACTTACAGTGAATTATATATATTTTTGTAAAAATTGTAAAAAACTAGTTTATTACATGGTTTGGTCATCGCTGCCTAAAAGCACATAATATCATGCATAGATTTGCTCACAAGTCTTTACTGGGAAGGGGGTGGGGGTTGAGATAATGAATGAGTGCATTTTATAACAGTCTGGATTTTACATTCTCAATGGAAGTTCTTCTAGAGTGAACTATTCTCAGAGAATCACAGGGCACTAAGGAAGGACCTTGTATATATATATATCATGCCATGTTGTGAAATGCTCTGCAAAATAATGAAAGAAAATAGAATCACCCACCACATATTACTAATACATAAATAATATCTAGTCCAGTGAAAAATGGGCCATCTATGAGACAAGATAATTTCATTACTCTTGACATTATGTCCCTAAAATTAGACTGTTAGACTATTACTACATTTTATATTTAGTATATCATTGAAACTGTATGAACTCAAACTAGATCTAAAGAAAACATATGTGAAATATATGTTCAGAATATAAAAATATTTATGTTTAAGTATTTATGAAGTCTTTGTAACTAATCTGAGATGTATGTATACTCACAACAGATCTTAATATTTGTGAGAATGGGGAGGGGGAGGGGGGAGAACAATGTGAAAGTGTTTATGAAGATTGGAAAAAAAAAATTGGCTATCTACAATACTTTTAAGAGATAATTCGCATTTGCTCCCAAAAGTAGATGAATGAGTTATTTGAGAGAAATTGGCTATCTGCAATACTTCTAGAGATAATTAGCATTTACTCATTTTGAGTAGGTGAATAATTACCTACGGGTCTGGAACTTGACCATGTGAAAGCTCTCCCAAAAGTAGATGAATGAGTTATTTGAGAAAAATTGGCTATCTGCAATACTTTTAAGAGATAATTCGCATTTACTCATTTTGAGTAGGTGAGTAATTAGCTATGGGTCTGAAACTTCACCATGTGAAAGCTCTTGCAAAAGTAGGTGAATCATTTATTTGATAAAAATTGGCTATCTGCAATACTTTTATGAGATAATTCGCATTTACTCATTTTGAGTAGGTGAGTAAATATCTACGGGTCTGAAACTTCACCATGTGAAAGCTCTCCCAAAAGTAGATGAATGAGTTATTTGAGAGAAATTGGCTATCTGCAATACTTCTAGAGATAATTCGCATTTACTCATTTTGAGTAGGTGAGTAATTACCTATGGGTCTGGAACTTCACCATGTGAAAGCTCTCCCAAAAGTAGATGAATAAGTTATTTGATAAAAATTGGGTATCTGCAATACTTTTAGAGGTAATTAGCATTTACTCATTTTGAGTAGGTGAATAATTAACTATGGGTCTGAAACTTCACCAAGTGAAAGCTCTCCCAAAAGTAGATGAATGAGTTATTTGAGAAAAATTGGCTATCTGCAATACTTTTAGAGATAATTCACATTTACTCATTTTGAGTAGGTGAGTAATTACCAACGGGTCTGAAACTTCACCATGTGAAAGCTCTCCCAAAAGTAGATGAATCAGTTATTTGATGAAAATTGGGTATCCGCAATACTTTTACAGATAATTAGCATTTACTCATTTTGAGTAGGTGAATAATTAGCTACAGGTCTGAAACTTCACCAAGTGAAAGCTCTCCCAAAAGTAGATGAATGAGTTATTTGAGAAAAATTGGGTATCTGCAATACTTTTAGAGATAATTCGCATTTACTCATTTTGAGTAGGTGAGTAATTAGCTATGGGTCTGAAACTTCACCATGTGAAAGCTCTTCCAAAAGTAGGTGAATGAATTATTTGAGAAAAATTGGCTATCTGCAATACTTTTAAGAGATAATTCGCCATCCAGCACAGTTTTCGAGATATTAGCATTTTTGTGTTTTGCAATTTTTGCGTAAAATTCAAAATGGCCACCATTTTTGGTGAGTCAAAATTTTTTGAAAACTGGCATCGCTACTCTGCAGAGAAACCCTGCGGGTCAAAAATTTCGTCGAAAACGCTCTATCTAGCACGGTTTTCGAGATATAAGCATTTTTATGTTTTGCAATTTTTGCGAAAAATTCGAAAATTCAAAATGCCCGCCATTTTTGGCGAGACAATTTTTTTTTTCAAAATTGGGATAGCTACTCTGCAGGTCAAAAATTTTGTCGAAACCGCTCTATCTAGCATGGTTTTCCAGTTATAAGCATTTTTGTGTTTTCCTTATTTGGAAAATTCATAATGATTAATTAATCATTAATTACTCGGCCATTTCTTAACCAACCAATGCCAAAATCTAATGATTTCCAGATTTTAATAGAATGAATGTATTTGCCAAGTTTGAGGTGAATTGATAAAATCCCTTTCAAGTTATCATCCGGACAAGCTTCCCCATCAAAAAAAGACATTTTTGGTCATGTGACCTCTCTGATTGGTTGAAATGTCACTGCAGCATATTCAAAAAAATTCCCCAAGGCTACTGCATAAACCTGCCAAATTTGAAAAGAATCCGCCTAACGGTTACAGAGTTATAAGGAAAACAAAATGCGGAGCCGGCGGAGCCTGAAGGTCTCCCATACACAAACAAGCGTCCCGCAAGGGACGCTTAATTACTTAAATGTAGCTTTTATAAGCTACAAGCTTACCACGTGGGACTCAATGCTGTTCCCGGATGGCCACAAGGCATCATGGCCAACGTCTAAGAAAAATAGAAATTTATAGTTGGCCGTAGCCTCAAGTTGTCGTCACGTGATAACTTCTGACCAATCGCCCTACTTTCTCGTTGAAATTTTTTTTTTTAAAACCTACCCCTCAGTTGTAAACAGCGGGGAGGCAGGGTGGGACTCTTTTGAGTCCCACATGGTAAGCTTGTAGTTTATAAAAGCTACATTTAAGTAATTAAAATGTTCAATTTTGTTACGCTACAATAGCTTACCATGTGGGACTCAATGCTGAATCCAACCGCCTGGTGGCGGGATTACAGCTGAGACTGGAAGATATGTCAATTTTTCTTAAATTTTGAAGTAATATATATAGAAGGAGTGTTAGAAATACCAGTCTGAGTCCCGTTTACAGTGCCCCAATCCCGAAGACCGGGCCTGTAAAGAGCCAAAAACCTGAATAGAATGGAAGACAGTGCTAAAAACAGTCAAGATGCTTTGATTGTAGGACAGAAGTGCAGCAGTGCTCACTTAGAGGTCTAAGGGTCCTTAGGGGCCCTCCACGAGTGACAAACCAGCCCAATGGTTGGAATTCTCATAAATTTTTTTTTTTTTTTTTTTCCACCGAATACGAGATTAATGACAACTTTAATAAGTCCTTAATACATATTATATTTGATAAACTAAAAAACAAAATGACCTTACCCGTAACATCTTGAGAGGTAAACCTATACCTAGATCCTGGGATCAGACTCCTGAAGACTTGGTTGTAGCAGATGTGCCCCCCCCCCCCCCCTTTTTTTTTCTTTCCGAGGACAACTGGTCTGAGGGGAAGAATCTAGGAATTGATGTGCCGCCACTACTGGTCCCAGATACATATTGTTGTCATTGCTGACCAAGTAAGGTATTTTAGGTAAAAATTTGTAACTGTGCTGCGAGCTTTCCAGTGACAGGCTTGCATGATTTGGTCCACCGATACCCCACCGTAAAAGGCCTTAGAGGCCGCGAAGGCCAGAATGTCATGCGCTTCAACTTGGACCAAGTCAAGGCTTGTTGGTCTGCTTGTTTATAACAAAGTAGAATGGTTTGTTTCAACCAGGAAGAGAGAGTAGCGGGTCTGATGGTCTGAGGTATATCCTTTCTTGAAGGAGATGAAAAGGACGGATCGAGACCCTCTCAGGTCTTTGGTTCGATCCAAATAGTACCTCAGGGCCCGCACCGGACACAGGGTCCTGTCTTCTTTGAATTGTCTATCTACAATGGTAGTCAAAGCAGGAATAGTCACCGGAGACACACTTTGAGAACCTTCTCCTGCTAGTTGGTTTTTGGCTATAATGTCAGAAGAAGGGAACAAGGCAACCTTTTCCCATTGGCCTAGATTAGATACTTTGCAACCCAGGCATGGATTTCGCTGCGGCGCTTGCCGGAGGCCAAAGCTAGGAAGAAAGCAGTCTTGAGAGTAAGATGTTTGAGGTCTGTGTCTTTCATAGGCTCAAAGGTGCTTTTGTGAGCTCATTAAGAACAACAGAAGAGTTCCACTAGGAAGATTCCTGGTATTTTTGGGACGATCCCTGTGAAAGCTGGAGAGTAACCTATGAAGGTCTGAACTTTGTGCAATATGGTGGCCCATTGGGCCCAAAGTGTCAACAATGGCCGTCCTGTAACCATCGATGGTCGAGGGGCCCCTGTTTAGATCTTGGTACAGGTACATGAAAAAGTCTGAAACTTGTTTCACAGATGGAGTGGAGAAATCCACCGACTTTTCTCTGCACCATTTCTCAAATAAGGCCCACTTTGACTTGTAGATGGTTCTTGTTGATGGCCTCTGAGGTGCAGCAATTCTCTCTGCCACCTCCACAGAGAAGCCTTGTTCTTGGAGCTGTCCACTCCTAGACACCAGGCGTGGAAGTTGAGATGTTGTGGATTGCTGTGGAACACATAATTGTGGGACTGTTTGACAAGAGTCTTTGACACAGGAAGTTGCAGTGGGATCTCTGTTGAGAGCTGCACTAGGTCCCAAAACCAGGGCATCCCTGGCCAGTCTGGGGCTACTACGATAATCAGGCAATAGCATTGCCTGATTTTTTGGATCACCCTGTGAAGGAGAGCCGTCGGAGGGTAAGCATAGGCAGTGAGATCCGTCCAGTTTATGTTCAGAGCATCTATGTCCCACGCCTTTGGGTCTGGGACCGGAGATATGTACAGTGGAAGTTTGTGGTTCAGACGAGTGGCAAATAAGTCTACATGAGGTGTGACATGATGGCAGATCTGTTTGAACACCTGCGGATGCAGTGACCATTCTGTTGACTGCACTTGGTTCGACCTGGACAGGAGGTCGGCCATCACATTCAGGCACCCTGGAATGTGTCTGGCTTTCAATGTTATGTGATAGTGATGGCACCAGGTTATGATCTTCCACAGGAGAGCACACATCTCTGCTGAGTGAGTTCCTCCTTGTTTGTTTATGTAGGCTACCACTGTTGAGTTGTCCGTTGCAACTAGCACTGTTTGGTTCTGGCACTGGTCCTTGAAGTTTCGAAGGGCCAGGGAGACCGCCTTCAATTCTAGGATGTTTATGTGTAGCCTTTTTTCCCGGTCTGACCACAGACCCTTGGTAGAACTTTGATCTAAGTGAGTGTATTGGTGAAGTCTGAGTCCTCTGGAGAGGGCCATTAGCTTCACTTCTGACCTAGGGGGCTGTGGCTAGTCCGAATGGGAGGAAGGTGAACTGAAACACCTGAGACTTGTAGCAAAACCTTAGGTATTTCCTTGAGTTTGGGTGGATGGGGATGTGCAGGTAAGCATCTGACAGATCTATTGACGATACCCATTCCCCTGGAATCAGAGAGGTCCTGATGGACTCGAGTTTCCATTTGGAACTTTTCTACATGTAGAAAAGTGTTGAGCCTGCTTAGGTCTATAACTGGCCTCCACCTTTGGTGAAGCTTGGGTAGTAGGAACAGGCGACTGTAAACCCGAGAGATTTTACATTTTCCACCCTTTCGATTGCGTTTTTTGACAGAAGAGACTAGATACAAGTGGCCAGAGCTTGGTCTTTTTGATGGGCCTTGTACTCTGACAGAATCAGAGGGAATCTGACCAAATTTGGTTTTGAAAGGAATGGCAGTACGTAGCCATTGGTGATAATGTTTAACATGTTGGGAGAACATTTGTTTGTTTGCCAGTCTCTTCTGAAAGAACGGAGGCAACCTCCTACTGGTGGACTGACGGAGACTTTTAAGGAGTCATTGGGGAGAGGGGTTTCCACGCCCTCGCCCCCTATGGTGGGGTCAAAAACGACCCCTGGAGCCTCTGAAGTTCGGTTTCCCCCTACATGAGGAAAACAATTGGTTACTGCTTTGAGAGGAGTTGGCCCCATAGGGGCGTTTCCTGTAGGAGCCTCTTTTCTTGTTGTGGGGACCACGAAAGAGCTTATAGGGTCCGAAACCCTGAGAGTCTTTAGAGGTGCCTTTTTTGAGGAGGAAGTCTTCACCTTCCTTCACAAGTTGAGACTGAAACAAGAAGGGGTCCCAAAAGGATGAGTTCCTGAGTTCTTGGTGTCTCGTTTCCCCTAAATGACGTTGCAAAAGGGTCATTTCGGCTTCGTGCCTAAGCAAGTATATGGAGTATATGGGCTAGGGATTTGCTAAGGCATGTGAGAGCCCTGTGTTGGATAAGAACATTCTTATTCCAAAAATCTAAGTACTCACAGGCTTGTTCATATCCATGTTTTGCTGCTTTCTCAGGATTGGTACCTTTTTGGATGTGAGTCTCACCCTTCTTGAAGGTTGACTTAATGCTATGTTGACACTTTTCAAGAGAAGCATTGCAAGAGGATGAAGTCTTGGCAAAGACAGCAGTAAAATTGAGCGTGGAAATATTTTGCCTAGCTTGGTGTTCCAATTCTTTAAGAATTGGTACGGGAACCTTGCCCATAGGAGCCCCAGGGGGTTTAGGAGTAATACAGATCTTTGCAAAATCTGTATTCAACTCCTGAAATTTCTCTTGATAACAGGGCTGTCCCACCTTGTACCACCTTGTAGTGGGAGGAGGTTTGATATATTTACCCTCAGGTAAATTAGCGGCCTGAAAATCATGTAAAAATTTATCAAAGGCATCTTTGATAACTGAGATAAGTGGGAGAATAGAGGTAGGACCTCTAGGTTTGAGCTCTTGACGGCCTTTCTCATCGTCCAGACCCATGACTGAAGTTGAGGACCTAGGCATGGACTCCCTGGGGTCAGGGAGGGCAAGAATGTGCCTAAAAGTGTCCACCTCTTCGGCATACTGGGAGGGAATGTCAGACAGAGCTACTTCCCTATAATAAGGGGGGGGGGGGGGGGGGGGTCTGGATCATGTTGAGGGTGGTCTTGATCAGAGTTAGCCCCAGAGGGCTGAGCCCCAGAGGGCTTAGAAGACCTGTGTTTAGCCACAGAGGGCTGATCTTCCTCTAAGGAAGATGGAACATATCTGGACCTAGATTTATATCTACTCTTGTCAGCATGTTTTTTTGGTTTGGTAGATGACATCCGAGGTAGGTCAGATTCATCCGAGCATTGGTCCGAGGCAGGTCTTGGACTAACATCATGCTTCCTATGAGAGTGAGAGTGTCTTTTATGCACATCCGAGACCTTCTTGGAAGGTACCTCGGATGCATTAGAGTTCTGATCCGAAAAATTCTGGTGATCAGATCCGTGACCTGGAGGAAGTGCAGGACCATAGTCCACATCCATATCCTTGGTTTGAAGGTTAGTGGTAGGTCTCGGAGGGAGTAGGTCCAGGTTAACAGCACTAGTTCCAGGCTTAGAAGCTGAGGCTGAGGTGAGCTACCTCTGCCTGTTTTTTACTTGATATTTCGTCTCAGAGAGACTGAAATGCTTCTAACATGGAAGCCTGGAACAAATCCATTTGCTGCTGCAAATGCAGGTTCAGAGTGTTACCCAGGGATTTTTGTAAATTAGTTTCAATTTTCTGCTGTAAAGCAGTACCTGGGGTGGGTGGGACAGTCTTTGCAGGCATTTTAAGAGACAGTGAACTAACAGTGTTGCCTTTTTGCTTCCTGATGTACTGTTTCCTTTGTGCAATTTTTTTGCATTTGTTCTTCTGTGAAAGAAGAGCAAATTGTACATGGAGATTCAAAGGTGACACAGGGGTCATCACTCTTGCCAGATTCCCTACAGGTAGGGCAGTAATTATGAACATCAAAGGGAAGCAAAAATGCCTGCACTTGCTAGATCTCGGTTTGTCTTTATTCGATTGCTGAGAAGACATTTTATACGCAATAAAATCTACGTACTATAAAGCCTGAACCGAGGAAAATTTAAAGCATGCAATATTAAGGAAAATACTTATCCTGTCAAAACGGAACTTCTACAGAATAATCTATGATATATAATAAAAGAAATAATCAAAAATAAATCTCCAACAATACGTAAATACTGAGATATAGATGAAAATGTCTGTATTATTTACAGAAAGCTACCAGTTCAACGTGGCCAACGAGAAGGTAGGGCGATCAAAGCCACAAGTAATCAAAGCCTCGAGCCTAGCCATCCTTAATGACCACTTTTCATCTAAGTCTTGTAAATCTTTCCTGAAGGAAGGCTGAGGGAGGGATAGATCTTCCGAAGTATTTAAGGAAGAGGAAGCCCCTACAGATTTGTCTTGATCCACAGATGACAACACAGTTACAGCACTGGGATCTATCAAAGACTCACGTTCTTGTTTCTTTTCCTTTCTCAGCTTGTAAGTAGGTGTGGAGAGTTGTAAAACTTGCTCCGGGGATAACAAATCACAAAATTCACAAGGCAACTTCTTTACGCATGCGTCGTCGCCATGTCCCTTGTCCCTACAATGGACACATCTTGAGTGCTGGTCAAATGAAGCCATAATATGGCCACACGTTCCCTTTCTTTGTCCATGTGATGCCATGACAGTTAAAATATCCATAGACAAAACCAAGACACACAAAAAAGCAATAAACTTAAGAAATATCCAATTTCAAAATATATGTGAGAAGACACAACTTCCTAATCGTGCCAAACAAAAAAGATGCTATGACGTCACATCCCTCTGGCGAATGAAGCAGGAACTAGGCCACCTGGCGAGTGGATTTGAGTGTACTGGTCCGGCCGGAGGTGAAACTCAGGACATCTTTTTCTCGCATTTGGCGGGACCTGCTGGCGCCGGACTATAGCTATCGTCTGTTAGGTAAGATGTATTAACGCAATAAAAGTCTATTTTTCTTAGACGTTGGCCATGATGCCTTGTGGCCATCCGAGAACAGCACTGAGTGCCCCATGGTAAGCTATTGTAGCGTAATAAAATGTAGCAATCCTGAGCAGTTATCAGAGACTAAACTTAAAGAAATTCTGAGTAGGAATCAAAGGGCTTTTGGTTCTTTTATCACATTACATTCAATATAATTTGGCACAATATTAAAACAACATCTAAAAAGTCACCAGCCAACTGTCCGCCGGGTAATTGTCCCGGATTCCTCTGAACTATCCATCTCAACATGACTTATTCAATGTGTTAAAACAGTAGTGCTATTTATAATAACAGTTTCAGAAAACAAACATAGCTTTCTGGGGATTTAAATGAATGAAATTTGCCATTGTCTCTGCTTGTCACTGATCTTGTGAAACGGAGGCACAAGTGTTCATGAGCCTTCATTTAAAATAGTAGATGTCTTTGTGAATTAGCATAAAGAAAAATAAATTCCATTTTTAACTCATATAAGGTCAAAATGTTTGCAATTTTTTTTTTTACTTTTACATTTTTTGATGATATCAGCCATATCAAGGATTGAAATGTAGATATTTTTAAGAACCAGTTCTTGACTTTGCACAGCAGTTTTCATTTCCATCACAGCCAAATGAGAAAAAGAATGCCAGTATTCTAATAAGAATACCATAAACATAATGTTAAACCAGTAATCAGTATCAGTCACCTCTGTTTCTTCTCCTAGATGTTTCACCTCTGCGTCCTCGCTGACGGATGGGGAGAGACACAGGAGGCTCTTCCACATTGTTTCTACGACTGTTCAGCTGATCCACCAGCTGTGGGAGCAGGGCTTCTGTGATTTAGAGGATATCGAACACACAGACTAGCCATTTGTTATAAAACCTCTATTATCCGACCTTCTATTATCCGAATTTTCAGTTATCCAAGCTCAAACCCACTCTCCCAACTCCATTTAAAGCTGTTATTTTAGCCCTTCTATTATCCGACATTTCTGTTATCCGAGCCAACTGTTCCTCCCCCAAGAGGGTTGGATAATAGAGGTTATACTGTATTAATGACAGACTACACATCAAATAGGGTTTAGTCATTGAAATGTATTCTCTAAATATTTCTTCATTGTATAAAACCTTTAATGTCCCGAATAAAAATATTTTTGTGAGAAAATTGATAAAGTGTATAGATTTCTATTACTATTTTGATGAATATCTGCCACATAAAGTGGTATGTGGTAGTGAGTGGAATCGCCTCAATTTTCATGGTCGATTATTCATCCATTTTTCCAACCGATGATCGACCCACAATCGACATTTTTACTCCACTGTTGCCCAATATATCATGAACACTTTCCGGGATAAATTATATATCATTCCAGTAAGAATAACGGTGTTTCCGACATTTAGAATCTACCAAAAGCACCCACTTCTGGTAAATATGGTGGTAGTTGTAAACAAACACAAAATTCGTGAGAAATCTATTGATTTATTAAAGAAAAGTTTAGAAAACTGCTTAAAATATAAAAAATACGTGGATATTGAGACACATAAAGAAGGGTAAGATTTAATTGATTTCTAGAAGTTGTCAATGACCGAACACGATTGACCATGACACCAACGATTGATTGAACATTGGTCTAATCATCCACCAACTAGTATGCGGAGATACTTTTGAGAACCAGTTCTTCACAAATACAAATTGATTTTGGTTCATTTCTACAACAATCAATACTAGTATTTCATTATCAACACTAATATTGACCCCTTAATGACCCCAATTACTTACAATTTTTATCAGTGAGAAACTCATTGCAGACCCATTTACATGCACAGGTCAAAGTATTATGATTAACACATTATTCACTGCAATTTCAAAAATATCCCCCGAGTTATCATTACTGCCCATATCAAATACATAACATCAAGAATGTTCTTGAAATTTTGAATTCAAATAGAATATCAACATACCATCAATACTCCTGTCTGGAGTTTGCGTGAGCAGTTCTGTCAGTCTATCCTGATTTCTGGAGAATTCACTCTGCTAAACAATAATAATGGTGTAGTAGAGTAAGAAATCTAAAATTCGCCACATATCTGAAATTCGCCACATGTGAAAATACTAATAAAATAAATGAATTGTGGTGAGATTTGTTGAATGTATAGTAAATTAAGGCTTTTTGAACTGAAAAAAAAAAAACAATTTTTAGACAAAAACATCATTTTCTTCAAAAAATTAACTAAGGTTTTAGAGGTGGCGAATGTTAGATTCCTGGCGAATTTTAGATTTCTTACTCTACATGTCCTTGTGTATATCTGCACAATAACAACTTAAAACTGCTGGGAATTTCAACTGTGAACAACTGCACATAGACCGTTGCAACATTCTTTCAAAGTCAACAGGTTTTACATCCATATTAACAGCTATGGTCAGATCAGGACAGACAATGATTCCTACATGTCATGGGCTGGACTTGAATCCAAGCCCACTGCAATATTGTTTATTACTAGCCACCACATGTTACAGCGTTACATACAATTAAATTAGCACATTAAAGCAACACAGGTTTAAAAGGTGTTATGTCACTGTGTATATTAATGTCAACAATACTTGGGACTTCTGGGAAATTTCCCTTCAATCTGATGGCTTCTGTCTATTTGTCTGTGCAGAAACAGATGTACAATAGTTCATCAGAGATGTGGCCAGCTTTTGATGAAAGGGGGGGGGGTTTCTTTTAATTTCGTTTGCATCCATATTTATCCTTTAAACGCCTACCATATAACCACAATACTTTTGTCTGCTATTGAAGATGTCCGTGTGCTCGATTCTAATTGGACAAGAATTAGAAAGGGGTCACGTCTTGACCAATAGAAAAATTCCTTACAGTTGAGTTCACACATGTGTATTAACAACTCTTCCTGTCGTCTAGCGATGATACAGCAAATATTTAGTGTATGTTAAGGTCGTGTAAGCTATTCTCTTCATGCATTGGGTCCCTGCATTTGTTGTGTAGTTAACCTCTAATATACCGCACTGTAGTTTTGAAATCGCGTTAGATTTTCAAAAAATTGCGAGATTCTCTCAATCACGCAGTCTGGCAACATCTCTGGTTCATTTACAAATGCGGCTGAAAACTAACCTTGTTGCTGACAAATTTCTATTATCTGTTTAAATGATGAATATAGGTCCATGGCCAAAATTTACAACTTTCCACAGCTTTACCTCTTAATTATCTCTTATATTTTACAAACCTTTGGTTATCAAAACAAAATCTCACTCTACTATTCTCTCAGGATGTTTGGATGAGAGGGGCTATATTGTACCTACCCTGTGAAACTGGCCCAATACAGCACTCAGAGCTTCAAAGCTATCCCTACACCTTTCTTCCCCTGAAATAAAAGTAAACATATTCTATAGATACATTCTTATATAATAGATAATGTACTTATTATGTTGATTCCTTACTTTTGAGATAATGAAATAGTATAATTTCTCCTAGTTTTAGAGTTTGTATGTATTTGAAGAATATTTAATTTTGATTTAATTTCACCGTTTGTTTAGCATGCTTCCTGTTATGACAAGTTATCTTTCTACTGGGCTGCTCTGATAAGAAATTTTTGCACTTAAGTACCCTTTCAACATTATTGTCAAAATTATACTATTCCACGGAGTATTTTTTGTAATAAAAACACCTTACATAAAACACCATTCTGCCTTGACAATGAACACAAGTTGACCGATTTTATATTTATTTTGTATGTTTAAACTGCTAATGTTAAAGGGGAAACGTATACTCTTTCTCTATTTTACAAACTCAATAATCCACTACTCTGCTCTTAAACAAATACTCATTAACAGCCCTATTCTTTGAATCTACAAAGTTTTTTATATTTATACAATAAATACTATACAACAAGACCACTGCCGCGGTATGTATCTCCCGCCGAGTACCGCAGGGGAAGACATACTACATTGAAATTTTTCCCCTTTGCATAGGACACTGTTGTACCATCCTGCAGGTTGAAAATTCGCTTGAAATCGCTCTATCTGTTACGCTTTTCGAGATATTGACACTTTTCCATTTTCAGCAAAAATGCAAGATGGCCGCCGAAAGTGGCGAAAAATGAAATTTTTCCCCTTTGGACAGGACACTCTTGTATCACCCTGCGGGTCAAAAATTCGCTCGAAATCGCTCGATCTCTTACGGTTTTCGAGATATTGACACTTTTTCATTTTCCGCAAAAATCTAAGATGGCCGCCAAAAGTGGCGAAAATTGAAATTTTCCCCCTTTGCACAGGAGACTCTTGTACCACCCTGCAGGTCAAAAATTTGCTCGAAATCGCTCTATCTCTTACGGTTTTCGAGATATTGACACTTTTCTATTTTCCGCAAAAATCCAAAATGGCCGCCAAAAGTGGTGAAAATCGATATTTTTCCCCTTTGCACAGGACAATCTTGTGCTACCCTTCTGGTCAAAAATTCGCTTGAAATCGCTCTATCTGTTACGGTTTTAGAGATATTCACACTTTTCCATTTTCCGCAAAAATCCAAGATGGCTGCCAAAAGTGGTGAAAATTGAAATTTTACCCCTTTGCACAGGACATTCTTGTACTACCTTTCAGGTTAAAAATTCGCTCGAAATCGCTCTATCTCTTATGGTTTTCGAGATATTCACACTTTTTCATTTTTTTCCGCTAAAATCCAAGATGGCCGCCAAAAGTGGCGAAAATTGAAATCTTTCCCCTTTGCATAGGACACTTTTGTACTACCCTGAAGGTCTAAATGCAATAGTTTTCAAGTTACAAGTGATTTCACTCATGATGGAAGTTAGTGAAAATCCAAAAGTAGCTATTACTCACTTATCTATCGAGATAGACACCCAAGTTATTCACCATGTTGTTGCTGTGGGAAAAAGTAGGTGAATAACATATTTTAACAAAATGCTCTAAATACAATACTTTTCAAGTTATAATCGATTTAGTGCATGATTTCATTAATTTTAATGCATTAAAAATTATTTTAATAATTCATAAAAAAACTCTAGCATGTGAAATATCTCCAAAATGTAGGTGAATGAGTTATTTGAGAAATACTGGCTATCTGCAATACTTTTAGTGATAATAGGCAATTACTCATTTTGAGTAGGTGAGTAATTAGATATGGATCTGAAAATTCACTAATTGAAAGTTCTCCCAAAATATAGGTGAAGTGAGTTATTTGAAAAATACTGGCTATCTGCAATACTTTTAGAGATAATTCACATTTACTCATTTTGAGTAGGTGAGTAATTACCTACAGGTTTGGAACTTCACCATGTGAAAGCTCTTCCAAAAGTAGATGAATGAGTTATTTGATAAAAATTGGGTACCCACAATACTTTTAGAGATAATTAGCATTTACTCATTTTGAGTAGGTGAGTAATTACCTATGGGTCTGAAACTTCACCATGTGACAGCTCTTCCAAAAGTAGATGAATGATTTATTTGAGAAAAATTGACTATCTGCAATACTTTCAGAGATAATTCGCATTTACTCATTTTGAGTAGGTGAGTAATTAGCTACAGGTCTGAAACTTCACCAAATGAAAGCTCTCCTAAAAGTACATGAATGAGTTATTTGAGAAAAATTGGCTATCTGCAATACTTTTAGAGATAATTCGCAGTTACTCATTTTGAGTAGGTGAGTAATTAGCTACAGGTCTGAAACTTCACCATGTGAAAGCTCTCCCAAAAGTAGGTGAATGACTTATTTGAGAAAAATTGGCTATATGCAATACTCTTAGAGATAATTCGCAGTTACTCATTCTGAGTAGGTGAGTTATTACCTATGGGTCTGAAACTTTGCCATGTGAAAGCTCTTCCAAAAGTAGATGAATGAGTTATTTGAGAAAAATTGGCTATCTGCAATACTTTTAGAGAGAATTCGCATTTACTCATTTTGAGTAGGCGAGTAAGTAGCTATGGGTCTGAAACTTCACAATGTGAAAGCTCTTCCAAAAGTAGATGAATGAGTTATTTGAGAAAAATTGGCTATCTGCAATACTTTTAGAGATAATTAGTATTTACTCATTTTGAGCGGGTGAGAAATTAGCTACAGGTCTGAAACTTCACCAAGTGAAAGCTCTCCCAAAAGTAGATGAATGAGTTATTTGAGAAAAATTGGCTATCTCCTATACTTTTAGAGATAATTCGCATTTACTCATTTTGAGTAGGTGAGAAATTAGCTATGGGTCTGAAACTTCACCATGTGAAAGCTCTTCCAAAAGTAGATGAATGAGTTATTTGAGAAAAATTGGCTATCTGCAATACTTTTAGAGATAATTTGCATTTACTCATTTTGAGTAGGTGAGTAATTAGCTACGGGCGTGAAACTTCACCAAGTGAAAGCTCTCCCAAAAGTAGATGAATGACTTATTTGAGAAAAATTGGGTATCTGCAATTGTTTTAGAGATAATTCGCATTTACTCATTTTGAGTAGGTGAGTAATTAGCTACGGGTCTGAAACTTCACCAAGTGAAAGCTCTCCCAAAAGTAGGTGAATGAGTTATTTGAGAAAAATTGGCTATCTGCAATACTTTTAGAGATAATTCGCATTTACTCATTTTGAGTAGGTGAGTAATTAGCTATGGGTCTGAAACTTCACCATGTGAAAGCTCTTCCAAAATTAGATGAATGAGTTATTTGAGAAAAATTGGCTATCTGTAATACTTTTAGAGATAATTCTCATTTACTCATTTTGAGTAGGCGAGTAATTAGCTATGGGTCTGAAACTTCACCATGTAAAAGCTCTTCCAAAAGTAGGTGAATGAGTTATTTGAGAAAAATTGGCTATCTGCAATACTTTTAGAGATATTTAGCATTTACTCATTTTGAGTAGGTGAGAAATTAGCTACAGGTCTGACACTTCACCAAGTGAAAGCTCTCCCAAAAGTAGATGAATGAGTTATTTGAGAAAAATTGGCTATCTGCAATACTTTTAGAGATAATTCGCAGTTACTCATTTTGAGTAGGTGAGTAATTAGCTACGGGTCTGAAACTTCACCAAGTGAAAGCTCTTCCAAAAGTAGGTGAATGAGTTATTTGAGAAAAATTGGCTATCTGCAATACTTTTAGAGAGAATTCGCATTTACTCATTTTGAGTAGGTGAGTAATTAGCTATGGGTCTGAAACTTCACCATGTGAAAGCTCTTCCAAAAGTAGATGAATGAGTTATTTGAGAAAATTGGCTATCTGCAATACTTTTAGAGATGATTAGCATTTACTCATTTTGAGTAGGTGAGTAATTAGCTACGGGTCTGACACTTCACCAAGTGAAAGCTCTCCCAAAAGTAAGTGAATGAGTTATTTGAGAAAAATTGGCTATCTGCAATACTTTTAGAGATAATTCGCATTTACTCATTTTGAGTAGGTGAGTAATTAGCTATGGGTCTGAAACTTCACCATGTGAAAGCTCTTCCAAAAGTAGATGAATGAGTTATTTGAGAAAAATTGGCTATCTGCAATACTTTTAGAGATAATTCGCATTTACTCATTTTGAGTAGGCGAGTAATTAGCTATGGGTCTGAAACTTCACCATGTGAAAGCTCTTCCAAAAGTAAATGAATGAGTTATTTGAGAAAAATTGGCTATCTGCAATACTTTTACAGATAATTAGCATTTACTCATTTTGAGTAGGTGAGTAATTAGCTATGGGTCTGAAACTTCACCAAGTGAAAGCTCTTCCAAAAGTAGGTGAATGAGTTATTTGAGAAAAATTGGCTATCTGCAATACTTTTAGAGAGAATTCGCATTTACTCATTTTGAGTCGGTGAGTAATTAGTTATGGGTCTGAAACTTCACCATGTGAAAGCCCTTCCAAAAGTAGATGAATGAGTTATTTGAGAAAAATTGGCTATCTGCAATACTTTTAGAGATAATTAGCATTTACTCATTTTGAGTAGGTGAGTAATTTGCTACGGGTCTGAAACTTCACCAAGTGAAAGCTCTCCCAAAAGTAGGTGAATGAGTTATTTGAGAAAAATTGGCTATCTGCAATACTTTTAGAGAGAATTCGCATTTACTCATTTTGAGTAGGTGAGTAATTAGCTATGGGTCTGAAACTTCACCATGTGAAAGCTCTTCCAAAAGTAGATGAATGAGTTATTTGAGAAAAATTGGCTATCTGCAATACTTTTAGAGATAATTCGCATTTACTCATTTTCAGTAGGCGAGTAATTAGCTATGGGTCTGAAACTTCACCATGTGAAAGCTCTTCCAAAAGTAAATGAATGAGTTATTTGAGAAAAATTGGCTATCTGCAATACTTTTAGAGATAATTAGCATTTACTCATTTTGAGTAGGTGAGTAATTAGCTACGGGTCTGAAACTTCTCCAAGTGAAAGCTCTTCCAAAAGTAGGTGAATGAGTTATTTGAGAAAAATCGGCTATCTGCAATACTTTTAGAGAGAATTCGCATTTACTCATTTTGAGTAAGTGAGTAATTAGCTATGGGTCTGAAACTTCACCATGTGAAAGCTCTTCCAAAAGTAGATGAATGAGTTATTTGAGAAAAATTGAGTATCTGCAATACTTTTAGAGATAATTCGCATTTACTCATTTTGAGTAGGCGAGTAATTAGCTATGGGTCTGAAACTTCACCATGTGAAAGCTCTTCCAAAAGTAAATGAATGAGTTATTTGAGAAAAATTGGCTATCTGCAATACTTTTCGAGATATTTAGCATTTACTCATTTTGAGTAGGTGAGAAATTAGCTACAGGTCTGACACTTCACCAAGTGAAAGCTCTCGCAAAAGTAGGTGAATGAGTTATTTGAGAAAAATTGGCTATCTGCAATACTTTTAGAGATAATTCGCATTTACTCATTTTGAGTAGGTGAGAAATTAGCTAGGGGTCTGAAACCTCACTAAGTGAAAGCTCTTCCAAAAGTATATGAATGAGTTATTTGAGAAAAATTGGCTATCTGCAATACTTTTAGACATAATTAGCAGTTACTCATTTTGAGTAGGTGAGTAACTAGCTACGCGTCTGAAACTTAACCAAGTGAAAGCTCTCCCAAAAGTAGGTGAATGAGTTATTTGAGAAAAATTGGCTACCTGCAATACTTTTAGAGATAATTCGCATTACTCATTTTGAGGTGAGTAAGTAGGCCAAAGTTCACCAAACCATTTTCCCCTTAGCATAGGATACTCTAGTACTACCCTGTGGTTCAAAAATTTGCTCGAAATTTCTCTATCTCTTACAGTTTGAGAGATATTTCTGATTTTTCACATTTTCACTAAAAGTAGCAATAAAGTAGCCATTACTCACTTGTACAGTGAGCAACAGTTGTGAAACTTAAATATGTTACAGTTCACAAAAAAGTACATGAACAACATATTTGAGAGAAATTGTGTAGCTGCAATACTTTTGAAGATATAAGCCATTTACTCATTATGGTTATCATAAAAAATTGAAAAAGTAGCTATTACTCACTTAGCTATGGAGATACACTTCCAAATTACTGACCATGTTGTAGCTGTGGAGAAAGTAGCTGAACATCATATTGGAACAAAATTGTGTAGCTGCAATACTTTTGAAGATATAAGCCATTTACTCATTGACAGTTATAAGTCATATAATTATATTAGGTAAAAGCGCTATTACTCACTCCAAAGTAGGCCAAAGTTCACCAAACCTTTCCCCCCTTAGCAATAGGATACTCTAGTACTACCCTGTGGGTCAAAAATTTGCTCGAAATTGCTCTATATCTTACGGTTTGAGAGATATTTCTGATTTTTCACATTTTCACTAAAAGTAGCAATAAAGTAGCCATTACTCACTCGTACATCGAGCAACAGTTGTGAAACTTAAATATGTTACAGTTCACAAAAAAGTACATGAACAACATATTTGAGAGAAATTGTGTAGCTGCAATACTTTTGAAGATATAAGCCATTTACTCATTAAGGTTATCATTAAAAATTGAAAAAGTAGCTATTACTCACTTAGCTATGGAGATACACTTCCAAATTACTGACCATGTTGTAGCTGTGGAGAAAGTAGCTGAACATCATATTGGAACAAAATTGTGTAGCTGCAATACTTTTGAAGATATAAGCCATTTACTCATTGACAGTTATAAGTCATATAATTATATTAGGTAAAAGCGCTATTACTCACTCCAAAGTAGGCCAAAGTTCACCAAATTTTTTCCCCCTTAGCAATAGGATACTCTAGTACTACCCTGTGGGTCAAAAATTTGCTCGAAATTGCTCTATATCTTACAGTTTGAGAGATATTTCTGATTTTTCACATTTTCACTAAAAGTAGCAATAAAGTAGCCATTACTCACTTGTACATTGAGCAACAGTTGTGAAACTTTTGAAGATATAAGCCATTTACTCATTATGGTTATCATTAAAAATTGAAAAAGTAGCTATTACTCACTTAGCTATGGAGATACACTTCCAAATTACTGACCATGTTGTAGCTGTGGAGAAAGTAGCTGAACATCATATTGGAACAAAATTGTGTAGCTGCAATACTTTTGAAGATATAAGCCATTTACTCATTGACAGTTATAAGTCATATAATTATATTAGGTAAAAGCGCTATTACTCACTCCAAAGTAGGCCAAAGTTCACCAAACTTTTCCCCCCTTAGCAATAGGATACTCTAGTACTACCCTGTGGGTCAAAAATTTGCTCGAAATTGCTCTATATCTTACAGTTTGAGAGATATTTCTGATTTTTCACATTTTCACTAAAAGTAGCAATGAAGTAGCCATTACTCACTTGTACATTGAGCAACAGTTGTGAAACTTAAATATGTTACAGTTCACAAAAAAGTACATGAACAACATATTTGAGAGAAATTGTGTAGCTGCAATTCTTTTGAAGATATAAGCAATTTACTCATTATGGTTATCATTAAAAATTGAAAAAGTAGCTATTACTCACTTAGCTATAGAGATACACTTCCAAACCACTGGCCATGTTGTAGCAGTGGAGAAAGTAGCTGAACAACATATTGGAACAAAATTGTGTAGCTGCAATACTTGTGAAGATATAAGCCATCTACTCATTATGGTTATCATTAAAAACTGAAAAAGTAGCTATTACTCACTTAGCTACGGAGATACACTTCCAAACTACTGACCATGTTGTAGCAGAGGAGAAAGTAGCCGAACAACATATTGGAACAAAATTGTGTAGCTGCAATACTTTTGAAGATATAAGCCATTTACTCATTATGGTTATCATTAAAAATTGAAAAAGTAGCTATTACTCACTTAGCTATGGAGATACACATGCAAACTACTGACCATGTTGTAGCTGAGGAGAAAGTAGCTGAACAACATATTGGAACAAAATTGTGTAGCTGCAATACTTATGAAGATATAAGCCATTTACTCATTATGGTTATAATTAAAAATTGACAAAGTAGCTATTACTCACTTAGCTATGGAGATACACTTCCAAACTACTGACCATGTTGTAGCTGTGGAGAAAGTAGCTGAACAACATATTAGAACAAAATACTGTAAATGCAATAGTTTCAGAGTTATAAGCCATATAATTATATTAGCTAAAATAGCTATTACTCACTCAAAAGTAGGCCAAAGTTCACCAAACCCCAAAAATATTGAAGAGCAAAAAAATTCATTAGGACTTGTGATTTACCAAAAATGTGTAACTGTAGTAGTTTCAGAGAAAACTGCGTGACACACGCACGCACGCACGTACACACGCACATGGAGCAAATTATAATCTCCCTCCGGCGAGCCGGGCGGGAGATAACAACTTGACTGTCAAGACTGGTTCCTTGCTTTCTGAGCTATTCCCCAGGTTCATTGACAGTTATTCATACACAACAGACCTTGTATCATCTGATCTCCAATGTCCCTACCATTTCATGACCTTATTTCCACTTTCCCAAACCTGCATTTACCTAGTGTTTCCATGCTAAACTCCCTCTTTTATTTTTGAGTCTTCTTTTATACAATCAAAAACTTGCTCTCCCAGCATAAGCGGATAACAGAGGTTATACTAGGATAGACTGTTAGGCATACTTTGTCTGGTCTGGTTTCTTGGATTCTGACTTCTGGTTGGTATGTCATCATTTAACACATGCTGTAGGGTACCTGGAGAACTGGTTTCCAAGAACGCTAACACATCATTGTCCAAAATCTCTGGAAAAAATATGCATTTACTCGTTATTAAAGGTGTTCTTCATATGTTTTGAGAGATACAGTGTGTTAGTTTACCAGGGTATTTGAAATTATTTTAGTGATACTTTTAATAAAAAATATTTAAAGTTGGCAACACCCCCCCCCCCCCCACACACACACACACACACACACACACACCTCTGAAATTAAAGTTCAAATCCCAGCCTGACATCATGTGGGAAAGCTGGTAATTGGTCTACTGTGATACTGACAGGCAATCCTGTGCTTGCCGAGGAGTGATTACTGTTGGTCAGCAGTTTACAGCACACAACCTTGAACAAATGTATTTACTGGTTTCCTCCACCTTTCCAACAACTCATCACCATATAATCGAGAAGGTACGTGGCATTTCGTAAAACACTAAATATTAAATAAAATATATTTCATATTAACCTAAATATCTGGGGTCGAATTATGAAAGGTAGGTGTTTGTGAGATTATTTCCCCATTGAGTATTTGTTCAAGCTACAATTGCATTTACACAGCAAATCTTAACCTCAGACACAAATACTCAGCTGAGATTTTGTCTTCGAATCAACATAAATTGAGAAAAAAAAATCTTAGACAAATGTCAGATTTGAAATCTGAAGCCTTAGATATATCTCAGGTACATATTGGCGAAAAAAAAAATCAGATTTAAGAGTTCCAGGCCTTTTGTCAATCAGGACCCAAGTCAGATTCATCCAGGACTATATTTGGCATATTTTGGTATAAATTAAGTAAAGAGTAGTTCATTTCATTTTTTACCAAAATAAAAGGAAAAAAAAATCACTTTTAACAGTTCACGAAAAATTGAACATAATACATGTAGAACCTCTATTATCCAACCCTCTATTATCCAAAATTTTCAATTATCCGACCTCAAACCCACTCTCCCAACTCCATTCGAGCCTTTTATTTTAGTCTTTCTATTATCTGACCTAATTGTTACTCTCCCTAGAGGGTCAGATAATAGAGGTTCTACTGTACTTTACCATGAAGTTCCTTTTCTGGCTCATTGTGTGGCCGTTCTGGAATGTCTCGTCCAAGGAATATATTCTGTTTAAAACAATGAGAAACTGATCTTGCTACTATGAATTAAGTGATTTATATAAACCAGTTCAATTAGGACTGTTAAACAGTTAATTGAGTGCACACTAAACAGTTAAGGTTTATTTGGAAAAGAAATTCAGAAAAGAACAACACTTTCCACTTGAATATTGACAGTGTAAAATATTCACATACAATAAATATAAATCAAGTACATTTCAAGAGTGATAGAAACAATCTCTCCTGACATATGTGTTGTGCAACATTCTACAAATACAGCATAAGACCCTCTTTAACATGAACTTTTTAAACATTCTAGCCATTTTAATAACCTAACAAATAGAACAAAAAAAAAAAAGAAGATGCATCCCTGGAGTAAAATGCTGATATGCAAACCGAAAAAAAAAAACACGTATACACTGTAATGTCAGAATTGATTACAATATCATACGACCCCTGAAATCATGACATCATAAGGATGTAGTGATGTGCACAAACTATTCCATATACAAGACATTACTTCACCTGACAAGTCAAACAGTCTTAAACCCTTTTTACTATAGGTTTCTTCTATTGTCAAAATTGCAGTAAATGAAACAATGTGTAGTCATAAATACTTTATGATACACTCAAATAAAATCAGTTTTTTTTTCAAACCTGTGATGGTATAGTGATAAAATCATAAACGTCTGTTGATAATCTGATGCCACTTTTACATTATAATGATGTCTGTAAGTCTCACACATAAATGTTTTGGTCCCTCTTGTAAACACTATTAATTTCCTTCAATGTAGACATATTTCAATGGATATTGCCTGATAATTATTAAAATAATACCAGAAACATTTATAGAGTGCAAAATTGATGAAATTCCTCCGATGAACTTGAATTCAAGAAGGGGAATTCAGAACCAGGCAGAGGCCATAACCCTGTGAACACCGTCAGGAAGAGATGGTGGTATACCAATCTGGTTAGTATGATAAGTATATACCTTGTGAACATTCCACACATAAGGAGACATCTGACCAATTTTATGCAATGCTGAAGTGTTGTTTGAATTACTCTCAGAATGACGAGGAGGCGGGTTTGCTGAAAACAATACAAAAGGAACAGAAATTAAATAAATAACATTATTTATAACAGAGTTACCACTTCAATGTGATAAAAATAGCATCAGAGATGCCCGTACCCCACAGCCTGGGGAAATATTTTTCAACACCATGAGATATAGAAGTAGTGAAACAGTACACAGATTGGGATACTTTCAGAGCACTGCATGTAAAGAATAAGTATTAAAACAAGACAATTCAGCACACTAAAAGTTATGAAGCTGTAAAATTTTGTACCTGGAGAATAGCTCTCAATGAAAATATCACAATTATGTATGGTCGAATTATGGTTTGAATGTTTTGAATATTACCCATACATACAGATGTGGCAATATATGCTTATATGTGGAGTTGGGGCAAAACCTGTGACTCACTTGATGCAATACCATCTGTTACAATCAGAAGTTGCAAAAGTAAAACCTTAATGAATTCTAATATGACTTTAACAGTGCTTAATCTACATCAAAAGACTCCCAAAGGTGCATCAACCAAGATTCAAGTAAAAAGATATGAGAGACATAAAAGAGATAAAATAGTATCACATATCCCTGTAGAGAGATAAAATAGCATCAGATATGCAAGATCAAAGGTCAAATCCAGGTCAGACCATGATGTTGCATAACTATAGCCCCCAAGCAAATGTCCCTACAAAATATCAACTTCCTACACCTTATGGTTTCCAAAATATAGCCCGGACAAGGCATTATAGGTCAGGGTCACATGGCAAGGTCAAAGGTCAAATCAAGGTCACACCATGACGTTTTACATCTACACATCCTAGCCAATGTCCCTACCAAGTATCAACTTCCTACACCATACGACTTCCGAGATATAGCCCAGACCAGATTTTATAGGTCAAGGTCACTACGGCAAGGTCAAATCAAGGTCAGACCATGACGCTGCACATCTACACCCCCTAACCAATGTCCCTAGCAACTATCAACTTCCTACACCTTACGGTTTCTGAGATCTATCCCGGACAAGATTTTATAGGTCAAGGTCACTACGGCAAGGTCAAAGTTCAAACCAAGACGTTGTACACCTACACCCCCTAACCAATGTGTCTACCTAATGTTCTTGAGGTATTTGTGAATTTACCGTATTTTTGGCTAATTTATTTAAATTGACTTCCATATTTGGTTTACTGTCACTTTTAGTTAGTTCATAGTAAAACCAAGATGCACTCAGAGAGAGCAAAACGCTCGACTCGATGTGACCAGTCTCACAAGTGTTATAAAGTATAACACACATCCATCATGGTGGCATTTCCAGAAATTCTGGAGGCTTCTTGGTATCCAAAATATTAACTGGATCTTTCCTAAACTATAATCACTCCTTCCCATGGCTAGTTCCTTCCTACTTCAAATTTGACATCAAAATTTATTAATTAGTTTTTGAAGAAATATGAAGTAGAAAGCTAAAATCATTAAAATACATTGAAATGGGACCTATGAAAATTCATGATTTTTCTGTATCCAAAATATGATCCACGTCTTTCCCAAAAATTAGTAATTTCTTCCTTTCACCAGGTCCTACTCACAAATTTTTTATAAAGATCTGTTCATTAGTTCTGGAGTAATCTAAACACCAAAAACAGGCAGACAAATAGACAAAAAAGCACACAACAAACATAAATTCCTGGTAGAGGTAAAAATATTGGTTAAAAGCCACTTCTTGGTCAAAATTACTCAGGGTAAATTTTGTGATGGACTGTCAAGAAATTGAAGCAAACAAACAACCCCCCCCCCCCCCCCCCCCAAAAAAAAAAAAAAAAACAGAAATAAATAAACATGACAAATACACCACTTCCCTCTCAATTGTATTTATGTCAATTTCAAGACATAAATTTAATGAGAAGAAGTATATCACACGTATCACAAGCTAGGTTTTGTGACCTCACAATGACAATTGCATTGTGACATCATTAAGTAATGACATCATCAGACAGCAAAATATTGATTTTTTTACTTATGCAATAAAGAAAATCAGATTTCTCTGTATATGCCCAATTGATCTATTATTGTCCATCAAGTTGAACACTTTATCTTGGTTAAAGTTTTTTTTTTGAAAAGTAAAATTTTAGATGCTGTGTTTTTTTCTTTTCTTTTTAAAAGACCTTTAAAAAAATTGCTAAAAAAAAAAACCTAAAAACAAAAATTAAAAAAAAAAAAATTTAGAATTAACTGGTATTGAACCCCAACCATGAGATTACAAGTTCTACACATTACACTCACAGCCACAGAGGATATCTGATGTGGCAAGAATTTATGAGGAGGAAATCCTATCATGATATTGATTTTTGAAGACAAGTAGGTTTCACTGTATATACCCAATTAAAAATTTAAAAACCTGTCTCCTGACTTTAATTTTCAAACAAATTACACCAAATTTGGAAGATTCCGTCTGTACCCCATGAAATATCTACCCAAAAAATTTGAGCTCGATTGATGGTATAGTTTTTGAGTTATAAGGGCAAAACGGTGCACAGACAGACAGACAGACAGACAGACAGACTGACAGAAACAAACTGATTACAATAACCCTCTCCTATCGTCGAGCGTTAATAAGACTGCATGAGAGCCAATGTGACATGATTCCTCACATTAAAAGAACTACTTTGTACTAGGTATCAACCACAAAATAAACAGCTTCATATTACATTGGCTGGCATGGAACTGTGAGATTAAGACTTTATTATAATGCAAAATGCAGATACTAATGATTCTAACCATTCTAGCCAAAGGTTCATGTTGAGAGATTTGCGGAAATATCACAATAATTTATATTGTAATATAAGATAATATCTTTTTGCATTAAAGTTAAAATTTGCAAAAGTAAAAATAAAAACCAGAACACTTCAAATTACAAAAATATAATCACATAATTATTGATTGAAGCTACAGATCATATTACTACTTTTACTTGCTTTTGCAGAATCAATTCCATATTTTTGACCCAGTTTTTTAACTAAATCATTTCATTAATAACGGTCGAATTGTTTCAGCCTTAAGTGAAATGTGGTTGGTCTGGTTTGGATTTGTTATTGTAAATTCTAACATGACGAGGTGTACAGAAAAGAGTTTTCAGTTCTATGCATGCACATTTATCCCGTTAACAATCACACTGCCCTTCCATCCTGCGTTCACATTTTGTACAAATTTTATAATGTCAAATTTTATAGTGTGAAATAGTGTCAAATTTTACAGTGATTTATTTTATAGTGATTTATATATTTTTGTACATATTTTATATCAAATTAAAAGTACAATCGGTGGAACAGCTGGTTCCTAAGGTCACCACAAACAAATCTACGTGAAACAATTTATTCCTTGTAAAATTAAAAAAAAATAAAATTAAAAAACGTCTCTTACATAAGCTTAAATGTCATGATAGAATAGAAATAATCCTTCAGCTTCGTAAATTTATTACCAGAAGTGCCGTGTAGAATTATCATCACTGATGGATTATTTTTACAACAGATTACACACAGACAGGGAAACCAAGTTTTCTCACCTTGTGGTGTGGCAGGGTTTTGAGCCATTTGCTGTGCATATTCATGGTCCATTTCTTCCTGTAATCTCCTCGCCATCGCTTCATCGGATTCCAAATGTGGTATGGTACTGGACACTCCTACAGCACAGACACTCCTGGTCAGATTTTATAATGCTTACACCTCAGTTCTACTCTTTGTGAATTTTTCTTCTGGTGTACAACATAGTAAACTGGGAAACCTGTTCACCGACCGAAATGCAATGATCTGGCCATGTTCCATTTGTATTATGTTACATTTTACTGTGAATAGTTAATTGGCATTCTTATTTTCTAATTCTAATTTGACTTTATAGCTTATTTTCTAATTCTAATTTGACTTTATACCTCTATAACTCCCATTTACTAGTGGACTCTAAGGCACAACATAACCAAAACAGTCAACCAATAACAGTATCCAGGGACAGAAAGGCGGCAAGCACTATGGAGAACAACTAGGGGGATATTAAGACTAAGGTGGATGTATGCCTTGGTGTAAGAGGTAGGATTTAGATGTTGGCCAAAGCGGATGGCCCGAAAACCGCTGCACAGCAGAAGGTCCTGAGGAAGGTCTGGTGATGGTTTCATTTTTGTTTGGCTGCTGTAGAAAGTACAGAAATCACAAGGATTAACCTAGAACTGGTTACTGAAAATATCAGTATGTTAACCTTTTGAAGACTGATATTCACCAAAGCCCATAAAAATCTATTAATAGGGTCAAATTCCTCATATTTGGACTATATAGAACAAAAAGATAAATTATTAATTTTAAAATATTCAGTGAAGACAGTCCATAGTTTAAACCAGATATTGTGCCCCACTGTAGCATATTTTGGAGTTGACAGATTCAAAAGAATAAACGGACCATACGGTAGTATGTTGGAGACGTCACAGGTCAAATCTCACACTTTTAGAAGATTTCTTGTTAGTTGCTTCACATTCCCAGCATTCTTGCTCAGTGACAAGTTAGATACAAGGAATCTATGTTAAGTCCAAACACTGTGACCTTTGTCATGAGTTCATGGTTTTCTCAAATTCCAATGTAAATTTGAATGGTTTCGTGCCTAATTATGGCTACATAATGACCAGCATTGGGGGAACATTGCATTCTCTGGATATCTTTAAACAAAAGAAATTCGATATCAAAAAGGTGTGAGACCAAGTAATCGATGCTTGATAAACAAGCCAAATTTCATGAAAATTTGATCACAATTTTAAGAGTCAACTGCTAGCATATTTATAAACTGCAATCTAGCTGGTTATGTTTACCAGTAGTAAACCATAACGAGACACCTTATGTACATCAAATCGCATATTGCACCATTTTTGACATGATTCTCAGTGCTTTGTATGGTGACATTGGCTAATTCCAACAACCCAAGGCTTTCACCTTGAGGTCCCACATTTTGCATCAATATACAAGTCAAAAAAGCAATTTGGACTTAGTTTTGCATACGATGCTGCGATGATTTGGGATGATCTCCCTGATGACATGCGCTCAGCTAAATCTCTCTCCTCATTCAGGAAGAAGTTGAAAACTTACCTCTTTGAAAAAGCCTACCCACCCTAGTTTTTTTCCTCTGTTTTCATTTCGTCTTTCTCCGTGGTGCCGACCCCTGCAATGTCTCTGATTTAACGATTACGATCTCTGATTTTTGTTTTTATGCGTCTTAGAGTCTGTCAATAGGTAGAGATTGAGCGCTATAAAAGTACTATTAGAATTAGAATTCACCTTCACACAGAATTCATTAATGGGAGCTGCCATATTGGATATTGTTTCTGGTCAAGGTACATACTAAACTTCGCAAAGACTCAATGTCAAGTCAAATTTTCATCCATGACCAACTGACTCCATTTTATTTGTATTCCTCAAACTCCTTATGTTAAATTTCCACAGTTTACACAAGAGATGTTATCTATCAAACAGATTTACAAAACCAAAATCCATATTACCTTATATGACACTAGGGCCATAATGTAAAAAGAAATCATCAAAATTTACCTCAAGGCCATCACTGACACTGAATCTAAAGGTCAAGATCAAAATGAATAGATTTCTTGCCCTTGTGGATACATACCCACACAATAAATTTGAAAGCTCTTGGTCTTTCTTGAGGGGATGAATTGTTGTTCAGGTACATTTTCACTGTATCATTGAAAAACATTTACTACACAAAAGATTTCTCCCTAAACTTGTTTGATTCTTTAAAATAAGACATTTTACTTTTTTATAGTACCTGTTGCACCGGCTGCTTGCAGCACTGAGTCATCAAGACAAATAACCTCTTCTGCTTCTCTGCGATTTGATCCAGATACACCTGATGTCATGTCATCTTTTGACCTGTTGCTCCTCTTGCCGACTCTTTTTCTTCCCATTGATCCTCGCTTCCTTGGCACACTACTGTTTGTTAAATTATTTTCATGACTGCTGCCCAGATTACCAATGCGGCCAGTGCTTGTTTCAGGAAGGCCAAGGTTATCACAGCTATAGGGTGTTGAGGTCTGTCTTGAAGGATTTAAGTTCAGAGGAGTATCTAAGCTTACCCAATTCCTTGGACTTTGGTGTTGTGTTGAATCTCCATCATTCAACACATATGGATTTTCATGTGGAGACGAATATCTCTCATTCATTCTTAGTGGACTCACACAGAGCAAAGAATCTCCTCCAAATATCGACTGATTAATTTCAGAATCAAGGACATTATTGTCTCTGAGTTTGTTCTTTGAGGTTGACCTGTTGTAGGCTCTGTCCTCTACAGTTGCAGTGGTTAAATGAGTCGCAGTTGAAATATTTGAAGATCCAGATTGTATTCCGTTCAGGTTTTGTTCAGAGGTAACTGTTGCACTTACTGTCTTCTTTTTGTTATGATATGACCTTGTCCTTCTATCAGACCCTGTGAAAAATACAACATTAACTTTTTTACAATTACTGAAATGTTTTAAAATTATTGAATCAAATATATTACAATTCTAACATTTCTCAGCCTTTTGAGTTCTGCCAATCAAAAAATAGATTTCAGATATATTTTTTTTAAATTTTGAAGTAAATGATACATTGATACTACTAGGATGATTCTAGAACTAAGGACCAGTCCCTAATTTTCCGACAGCTGTTCATTGCCAGACGCAGAAACAACCAATCTTTATTATAAACACCATCAAAATTACGGAAATTTTGGAGATACCTACACACACACAAAAAAAAAATGTATAGGATCAGCTTACACTACCTTGGCTCTGACTGGGGTTTTGCTGTGGAGGTGATGATCTGTTATTTTCACCTTGCCTGTGATAAAAGTCCTCCCACATTGACAGTGCAGACCTGAACCCAGCACTCATAATGCCTGCAGACTCGGGGATTAGACCAGACGTTTCTGCTTGTGTAGGAGAAAGACTGCAGGATGATGTATCAGGTGAATTTGCTTTTTTCTTTAACCTATTCTTCTTTATGTTGCCATCTTTCTCACCTGTATGAACATTTACACCATCCACCTGTACCTCATTATTAGACTTTATAACATAAGTTTTATTGCATACTCCAGAACTAGATGCACCAACACTATCAGATTTTAAAGCCACAGATGAACCTGACTGGTCAGTCTTCTTGACCTTTGAGGTTCTATTCTTCAAGGCAGCTGTGGTTATTTCTGTTGGTGAAAGACTTGGTCTGGAAGATGCAAGTAAATCTAAGAGTGAAAGGTCTGCCAAAAGGTCACTTTTAGAATTTTTTACCGGGACTTCTAACACACTGCTATTGAAGTGATCTGCAGGTAAACTTCCACCATGGATATTTGGAGTCATTGAGTCATTTGCATAAGATCCATTAATGCCACTACTAGATAAGTTTCCCTTGTCAACTTTTGGTTTCTTCAGTCTTGGTAAGCCAACTGATCGAGTTCTATCTTTGCCAAGTTCTGAACTACATCTTTTCTGGGCAACTTTGTCAGTCGATTCTTCGAAGAAAACTCTGTCCAAAACTTCTAGCTGTTTCTGTTCAGTTTCCGTGGAGCTTTTTTCTGTGGTACTTCCACCTCTTCTATCATTTGAAAGATGTTTATTTTTCCTCTGTTTCAGCAAATTTTCCTTGCCTTTTTCACCAGGACTCAGACCATTCGTCAAAGCAGCCTCCCACTCATTTTCATCCAAATCTGATGAGCTGACGGAACAGTTATTATCATTTCTAACTTTACCATTTTTTCCCTTCTTTTTCACTTTTGTAGAGTTCAACAAATCATTTGACATTTCAGTAGTTACACTGCCGTTACTTTCAACATGGTCACCAGAAGGTTTATTTAGAGGAGATATATCAGGTGAGATTTTTTCATTCTTTGCATTGTTATTGATAGCATTTAACTTCTTGCAAAGCTGACGTGTCGGTTTATCTGCCACTAGTTCAAGGTCTGAATCACTGGAAAATAACTCCTCACTACTGTTGATAAATAGAACACTATGTGAATCTGTAACATGTTTTTCCAATTGTTTTGAATGTTTTTTACATTGTTGCTTTTCCCGTGTAGTAGATTTGGCTTTTTGCATCCATAGCTCAAACTCTGAGTCTGAGTCACTGAACGAAGCAGATTTTTTCTTTTCTTTTTTCATTCTTTCAGATTTCAACCTCTGTAACATAATTAAGAGTCTTTAAAATTATTTTATGAACACTTGGAAGTTACAGTTAAATGGACTCGAGTACTAGCAAAGATCGACTCGTCTATCGAGGCTTGAGTACTCATTCACAGCCATAATAGTAATTGACTTTTAAACAAGTTACAGTGTTTAATTTTTTTCACATAAATATGAAATATAGAACTGACATTAAAATTTATTTTAACAGTATTCCCATTATTCTGTCCAGGTTTCATCTAAACTAAGAATCAGCGTTAACACTGTAAGGAGATATTTTTTTTTAAAAACCAAGTTAATCTGAAACTTGCCTGTGCTGCCTTTGTCTTCTGTTTTTGGATGTACAATTTATCTCTAGGCCGGACACAGAGATCTGGACTGCCTGAAAGAAAAACACTTGAATTAACACATTGATATCACATAAATTGTTGCAAATTATTATTCAAGTCCAGAAAAAATAAGTGCATTTCAGAGCACAAACAAGGAGAAACTGGTGAGGATACCTGCAACACTTTTCTTTGGGCAGACCTTTAGGGCTTACATTCTGCTATTTGCAGAGATTTGGCAAGGCTCTGGCGGCCATGTTGTTTTTCAAAATAGGCCCAAAATCAATACCAAGCAGGCTATTTTTAGGCTGTATAAAAGTGCAACTACAAACTTATGGCAGCCATCTAAATCAACAAAAAAAAACCCATGGCAGAACACCTGAAAAAAAAACACCATGGCAGCCATCTTGTTAACACCAGTGGCAGCCATCTTGTTTTTCCGAATCAGCCGAAAAAGATTCCCAGGCAAGTTTTTCCAATTATGAATTTATCCTGCAAATTTGGGAAGCTCTAGCTATAATATTTTAAGAGATAGAAAGGCTTTTGTAAAAACGTGACGAACGGACGCACACATGGACGGACGGACGCACAGACAGAGGGCATTTTATAATCTCCCGTACTGGGCCTAACGGCCGGCGGGAGATAATAATGGAAATTAACCAGAATATGTGAAATTCCCCACTGAGGACACATCCCTTATTAATGTTTTACATTCTTATCACAATTTGTGATTTCCATGAACATTTTAGGCAATTTAATCTACAATTTAAGTTAATTTTTGTCTTATTTATCATTGGCTCAAGTGACAAATTCTGCAGACATTACTTTATATGCTCTGGATAATCTTGCTAGCACATCAAAATTGTAAATTTAATAAGTAAATTAAATTTTTATAAGTTAATACCCTATCCAATGGACAATTGCTTTACTGGTCAGCGTGACCAGTCCCGCCAAACAACAGAAAAAGCTGTTCTGTATATAATACCAGCAGGACCGGTCACAGAGTGTGCATTCGCTAGGTGGCGCAGTGTACTTCTTTCCAGTCTAGACATACTGACATCATCGCATCTTTTTTTGTTGTCTAATCCTGTTAAGACTGCTAGTAAGCTGATAGCGTGGTCAGTTGGGAGGGTCTTGCCTGTCCATTGGATAGGATATTAACTTGATATAAAAATTTAATTTACTTATTAAATTTGCAATTTTATTGCTTTAATACATCCTATCCAATGGACAATTGCTGAATAACTACCGCTTGGTGGTGGTTAAGTTACTAGGGACTTAAGTGAACTCATAACAAAAACAAACTGACTTGGACCTGGTGTCAGGAAACCTATGGGCCTATAGTCGGATACCCAAACCCGATTACCAGGAGTGTACCCCCCCCCCCCCCCCCCCCCCCCCGCAGACCTTTTCTGAGGTAGTGAAGAGAGGGTTGAGTTCAGTCCCAGAAAATAAATCTCCCAAAGGAAGCATGTCACAGATTTTTTTTTGTTGTTTTTTTCTTTTATTCATATCATATAAGAAAAACAAGATATACAATATGTACACAGTTACATAAAAATCTCATTTCTAGGGTTACTGGTGGATCTGCTGAGTAGCCACCACTGGTCCCAAATGGAAAAGCTCTGAATCGGCCCAAGCCACATCCTTCAAATAGAACTGTGTGAAGGTGTTGTGTGACTTCCAATGGCAGGCTGCAAAATCTGTTCCAAGGAAATTCCTGACTGGAAGGCCTTGGAAGCAGCAAAGTACCTAACATCATGGGTTTTAACCTGATTCAAGGTAAGGGCCTCCTGATCAGAGAGTTCATAACATAGAATCACAGTTTGCTTGATCCATGAGGAGATAGTGGTAGTGAGATATCTGTGTTAAAATCTTTCATGAAAGAGACAAAGACCAACGCCTTGTTCTGTCTCATGTCTTGGGTTCTGTCCAAGTAGTAAAGCAGTTGGGGCCAGGGCTGGGATCACCACCAGGGCCACACTGTCTGGACCCTCCTTGGCCAGCTGGTTCTTGGAAAGAAAGCTGGGAGAGGGGTATACGGACACCTTGGATCAGTCTGACTGATGTCTAATGTTCTTGTGAAGCCAGACATGAATCTCACTTCTATGTTTGCCCGAGCCCAAGGCTAAGAGAAAGACAGTCTTGAAGGTCAGATGCTTCAAGGCGGCATCTTTAAGGAGGCATCTTTAAGGGGTTCAAAGGGAACCTTCGGGAGCTGGTGTAGTACCAGGGAGAGGGAGAGGAGTGAGATTCTCATCCCTGCTGACATTAATGGATGTGTTACCCAGTTTGTCAGAAAAGGCCAACCTGTAGCCATCAATGGTGCTTGGCTGCAATTTCCTGTCCTGGAACAGATACAGCAGGAAGTCAGCAATGGACTTAATAGAGGGTGCCCTGAAGTCCACCTGATTACTGAGGCATCACTTTGTCAAAATGGTCCACTTTGCTTATTAGACTGATCTGGTTGATCCTCTTTGAGGAGCCTCAATTCTTGCTGCCAGTGCCTCAGAGAAGCCCTGCTCCTTGATAGCTGAGGCTCTAAGAGCCACGAATGATCATTCAGGTTCAACATGTTCCCGTGAAGGGTCTGATTGAATGACTGAGAAGGAAGACTGGGCAGATTGGGCAGACACAATGGGATCTGGCTGGACATTGCCACCAGGTCCCAAAATCAAGGCATGTTGGGCAATCCTGGAGCAATCAGGATTACTCTGTTGCATGGGTAGTCCTGTAACTTCTCCACCACTTTGGCCAAGATGGTGACTGGTGGGAAGGCATATGGGTCCAGGACAGACTGAGTGCCTCCACTGCCCAGGCATCTACTGTGGCAGTTTGTTGTTAAACCTGGTCGAAAACAGGTCCACTTGGGGCTGGTGCCACCGGGAGCATATTGCTTGAAAGACATCTGGATGGATAGACCATTCTGTCTGAATGGTCTGGTCCAGTCTGGGTAGTTTGTCTGCTATCATGTTCAGATGGCCTGGGATGTGTCGAGCTTTGAGAGTCACCTGTTGCCTGGTACACCAGGTCAGGATCCTCCACAGAAGGGCATACAGAGGGCCCAACTTCATCCCCCCTCCTCCTAGTTTATGTAGGCAACCACTGTGGTTATGTCTGTAGCTATGATAACTATGTTGTTGAAGCAGCGGTCTTGAAGCTCTTTTAGTCCCAGAAAGAGCGCCTTTAGTTCTTGATAACTGATGTGTGCCTTGCTTTCTGGAAGGGACCATGTTCCTCTTGCAGTGCCTTTGTTAGTTAGCGCCCCACCCTTCTTTTAATGTGTCTGTAAAGATCTGCAGAGCATGTTTTAGTGGGTGTAATGGTTGACCTTAAAGCACATTCCTTTCCTCCGGCCACCATTTTAAGTGAGGATGGAGTGATCTGGGTATGGGATCACCTTTTCTAGTAACTAAAAATAGGACGCCCTGTTGATAGTAGGTGCGAATAGAAACAGGATAGCATAGAAGAACACACATTATCATGTGTAATGTCCACCCCATGGACCTTTTGCCCAAATTGTACAGTAGTCTTACAAGACCCTGTTTCATTTGTAAAATATATCAATGATGCTTAAATATTTATTAGTGTAGATGTAAATTATTTCAGCTTCATGCCTTTTTGCATTGGTTGGGTCGAAAATTTTGACGAAATCACTCTATCTTGCACGGTTAAGTAGAAGCAAATTCCTGTTTTTCTATTTTTGGCAAAAATTTGAAAATTTAAAATGGCCACCATTTTTGGGAAAAGGAAATTTTTTTTGAAAATTGCCAAGAGTACATTTCTTAGATACCCTATGGGTCGAAAATTTCAACGAAATAACTCTATTTTGCATGGTTAAGGCCAATTTGTGTTTTGCCATTTTTGGCAAAAATTCGAAAAATCAAAATGGCCGCCATTTTTGGGGAGGGGAAAATTTTTTGAAAATTGCAAAGAGTACATTCCTTAGATACCCTGTGGGTCGAAAATTTCGACGAAATCGCTCTATCTCACACGGTTAAGGAGATAGAAGCAAATTTGTGTTATGCCATTTTTGGCAAAAATTTGATGAAAATTTCGACGAAATCGCTCTATCTCGCATGGTTAAGGAGATAGAAGCAAATTCGTGTTTTGCCATTTTTGGCAAAAATTCGAAAATTCAAAATGGCCGCCATTTTTGGGGAGGGGAAAATTTTTTGAAAATTGTAAAGATTGCATTCCTTAGATACCCTGTGGGTCGAAAATTTCGACGAAATCGCTCTATCTCGCATGGATGAGGAGATAGATTTATTTATTTATTTGGGGTTTTACGTCGCTTTCAACACTGTCCAGGTCATATCACGACGGGTAGTTGGAAGGGCAGAGGAAACCAGTACATATAGTTCGTTAGGGTTCTGTACTGTAAACTGCTGACCAACGGCAAGCAACTACCAGCTTTCCCACTTGAGGCCATGACGGGGATCGAACCCCAGCCTCAGAGGTGGGAGGGGAGAGTGTTACCACTCTGCCACCGTGGCCCCTGGATGAGGAGATAGAAGCAAATTTGTGTTTTGACATTGTTGCAAAAATTCGAAAATTCAAAATGGCTGCCATTTTTAGGGAGGGGAAATTTTTTCGAAAATTGCAAAGATTACATTCCTTAGATACCCTTTGGGTCGAAAATTTCGACGAAATCGCTCTATCTTGCACGGTTAAGGAGATAGAAGTAAATTTGTGTTTTGCCATTTTTGGCAAAAATTCGAAAATTCAAAATGGCCGCCATTTTTGGGGAGGGGAAAATTTTTTGAAAATTGCAAAGATTACATTCCTTAGATACCCTGTGGGTCGAAAATTTCGACGAAATCGCTCTATCTCGCACGGTTGAGGAGATAGAAGCAAATTTGTGTTTTGACATTGTTGCAAAAATTCGAAAATTCAAAATGGCCGCCATTTTTGGGGAGGGGAAAATTTTTTGAAAATTGCAAAGATTACATTCCTTAGATACTCTGTGGGTCGAAAATTTTGACGAAATCGCTCTATCTCGCACGGTTAAGGAGATAGAAGCAAATTTGTGTTTTGCCATTTTTGGCAAAAATTCGAAAATTCAAAATGGCCACCATTTTTGCGGAGGGGAAAATTATTGGAAAGTTGCAAAGAGTACATTCCTTAGATACCCTGTGGGTCAAAAATTTCAACGAAATCGCTCTATCTCGCACGGTTTATGAGATATGAGCATTTGCCTTTTTCAAAATAGCCAATTACTGATTTATTTGATTACTCACTCATCTATGAAGCAATTCCCCCCAAAAGCAATCCCATACAAGTTATTAACCCAATGAACCTCCATACCAAATTTCAGAAAGCTAGGCTTAATAGCATTCCTTAAAATGTCTGGAAACCAAAGAGCTACTCAAAAGTAGCAAAGTAGCTATTACTCAGTTAGCTATAGAGCTATCATCACCAAAAGCAATCCCATACAAGCTATTAACCCAATAAACCTGCATGCCAAATTTGGTAAAGATAGGATAAGAACTGTTGCCTAAAATGTCTGGAAACCAAGTGGGACGCCGGATGGCGGAAAAAGCAAAAATAATATGTCCACCCCCCAGCGGGGTGGACATAATTCTGGTACCCTCCAGTTGTTCTTCAAGTGCCACTGTATGGGTCCCATGTGGAGCCGACCTAGCTGAACTTGTTTTTCTGTTGCTGTGAGTAGACCTATGAGGGACATGAACTGCCGGACCGGGCACAATGTACCGGACAGTATTGTTTGAATCTTGGTTGCTAAGGCCTGCCAACCAGGGTTGGGGCCGAGAACAAGTCTATGTACTTGAGTACGAGTACATCCAAAATGTATGATTACAAGTATGAGTAAATTTTTCTGCAATGTACTCAAGTACGAGTATGAGTACTTTGGAAAGTACTTCAGTACAAGTACATTCTAATATTTTTGTTTTAAAGTAGAAAAATATAATAAAACCTATTTTGCCAGAAAAGAATACCTGTCCAAATGTATTTTCAAACTTAGACCTTTTATATGGATAAATACTTCAGTTTCTCTCATTGACCCAGAATTTCTCAAGACAAGTTCCCACCAGCAAGGAAAAAAAAACAGTTGTATTTAAATACCAATATAACTAGAGGATTGCTTGCAAAGCAAAGCGATTGTTTTTGCGTCCCGAAAAGGAGAAATAATGGCAGCTTAGTCATGCAAGAAAGTTCTGCTTATAGCTCAACAAAGCCAAAATATAGGAAAAGTAGTTCTTGTGCAGGGTAGTTATCTTGGATACAGAGTTTCAAAAATTTTGCTGAAATTGCTCAATCTTGCACAGTTAAGGAAACAGAGGCAATTTGGTGTTTTGCACTTTTTGTCACAAATTTGAAAATTGACAATGACCCCCATCTTTGGGAAGGGTAAATTTTTGGGGGAAAATGGGTAGAGTAGTCTGCTTACATACCCAAAAAAATTATGGCCACCATTTTTGGTGAGTGAAATATTCGTTGAAACTTGGAAAGGCTAGACTTCACAGATATCCTGTGGGTCAAAAATTTTGCCAAAATTGCTCTATCTGGTACCGTTTTTGAGCTACAAGAATTTTTGTGTTTTGCGATTTTTGTGAAAAATTCGAAAATTCAAAATGGCTGCCATTTTTGGCCAGACAATTTTTTTTTGAAAATTGGGTCACCTTCTCAGCAGAGTTACCCTGTGGGTCAAAAATTTTGTTGAAATCGCTCTATCTAACATGGTTTTCGAGATACAAGCATTTTTGAAAAAAAATTTGAAAATTAAAAATGGCCACCATTTTTGGCGGGACAATTTTTTTTTTTGAAAACTGGGTCAGCTACTCAGATGAAGTACCCGGTGGTTCAAAAATTTCATCGAAATTGCTCTATCTAGCACGTTTTTTTGAGATACAAGCATTTTTGTGTTTTGCATTTTTGAAAAAAAAATCGAAAAATGAAAATGGCCACCTCAAATGGCAAGCAAATGAAATATTTGTTGAAACTTGGCAAGGCTAATCTTCACAGATACCCTGTCAGTCAAAAATTTTGCCGAAATCCCACTAGTAAATTTTTATTTTATGAAAAAAAAAGGTTTCAAAAAGTACTCATATATCGGTATTGTTCTATATGTGATTGTGTACCTTATGAGCCTATATTTCCAATTTTGTGTCTTGCACTTTTTGTCAAAAATTCGAAAATTGAATATGACCCCCAATTTTGGGGAGGAGAAATTTTTTTTTTTGAAAATTGGAGATTAGTTTGCTTACATACCCTGTGGGTCGAAAATTTCGACAAAATCACTCTATCTCGCACGGTTAAGGAGATGCAAGCACTTTTGTGTTTTACTCGTTAAGAAAATTGTTAATGCTTAATTAATCATTAATAACTCAGTCATTTTTTAACCTATCCCTGCCAAAATTTAATGTCTCCCAGATCTTTTTATGATGAAGGTATTTGCTAAATTTCAGGTGGATAGATAAAATGTTTCACAAGTTATCATCTGGAGAAGGATGCCCTTCCAAAAAACGGATTTTTGGTCATGTGACCTCTCTGGTTAAAATGTCAACACAGATTATTCAGAAAAATTTCCCAGGGCTGCTGCATACACCTGCCACATATGAAAAGAATCCACCTTATGGCTGCGAAGCTATTGCGAAAAGGAAATGCTGATCGGGCGGATCTGGCAGAGTCGCTTCTCCCATACACAAACAAGCACCTAACCTTGTGACTATTTAAGCTTACAGGTTTAGAAAATAAGAATGCTTATTTGAAGATTTTGCCAAAGTTCCAGTTTGAATGTGGGTCTGGCCTTGCCCTCTTGCAAGTCGAACTGGTAACCTACAAAGTTGAAAACCTGTTTTGGTTCCAGTTCTGATTTCTCCCTGTTCACCAGCCAACCTAGTTCTCGACAGAGAGCCCCCAAGGTCTGTGTATGTTGGGACAAGTATGGTGGGACTTGGTCCTGACACCACTGTAAAGCCATCAATTTGACCTCTTTGGCCACTACTGTGAACTCCATGGGTGCTGTGGACAGACCAAAGGGTAGTGCCTTGAACTGGTAGGACCGCCCTTGAACGTGAAAACGCATGTACTTCCTGGACTGGCTGTGTATTGGTACATGGAAGTATGCATCTTTGAAATCTATGGAGGTAACCCACTCCCCTGCCTGTAGCAAGGTTCTTATTGTCTCTGGTGTCTCCATTTTGAACGACTCTGTGTTTAGGAAGGTGTTCAAGGTGCTCAGGTTCAAGATGGGTCTCCACTGGTGGTTGGATTTGGGTACTAGAAATAGTCCTTGACATTTCGGACTTGCTACCGGTTCCACTGCATTTTTGTTCAAAAGCTGATGCAATGCCTCCAACAAGTAGAGGTTCTTGTTGGGATTTTACATAGCAGCTTATTACAGTTGGTGACCTTGTCAAATTTGACCTGAACCAGAAGGGGAGGGTGTAGCCTTCCCTGAGGATTGTTACAACTTTAGGGCTTGCCCCTACGACTGCCCACTTCTCCCAAAACAGGTGCAATCTGGCCCCTTCAGGTAGATCTGTAGCAAAAGTTGGGATATTTGTGACAAGATTTACAGAGCTCAAGTGATCTACACAGGAAACATCTTTCACATGTTTTATTTCTGTATAATGACAATTCACAGGATTTACGCCTTTCTTTTGCGGATACCCTTTTGCAAAATGAACAGGACTGACAACACAAGAGTTTATATGTAAATTTACTGTCTCTTGCTGGTTACAGAGAAGTCCTTCTTTCCGGCTAACACTGGTGGAGGGTTCAAACTGTCTACTTTGCCGGACACATACACACAGTCCTCCTGTCCGGTCACACAATTTACACTATAATTGTCATTTACGCTCTTTTGAATCCTTTGAACCCTTTCTTGCCCTGCTCTCTGTCTCTGATTTGCTTCTAAGCAGGTACACAGGACTTCCAGTCCAGTTGGGGACATGATTTGGCAGTTGAAGAAGCGTAGGGGTGGTAGCGACCGGGCTTCTTCTGTGATGCACTAGAAGGTCTTTCTTCATTTCTAGAGATTTCCTCTTCTGCCTTTACCAGCAACTGGTCCGGGAAGAGTGAGTGCATATGCAGTGGAGCATTACGCAGGGCAGTAAGGGTATCTTGCTTCACCCTGGCTCTCAAATAGTCTAGGTAACTGTCACAATGGGCTAGTGTAAGGTTGGCCATGTTTATGAAGATTCAGGTCTTGCATCGTGGGCCATGGCTTTGGTGATGCTTCTGTTAAATGTCACCAAGTAATCTAACTCGTCAACAGCATGTTGAGACCTCTCTGAAGACTTGCCCTTGCCCTTCTCATGGTGTAGAGTTTTAAGTTGTGCAACCATGGAGTCTTGAACCCTGGTGAGGCATCAACTCAGTCCAGCAGTCTGGTTACACATAAATATCTGTTTTCTGGCTGCTCTGTCCCATCTTCTGATGCTGTCTTCATTGATAGACCAGGGGGATGGAGCAGAAGGCAAGCTGTGTCTGGCAACCCTGCTAAAACTGCTGTTAAGTTTGGCTGGGTCAGGTGACAAAGACGACACTTTTGACTGTACAAAGTCTTTCTTTTCAGTGTACATGTCGTACCATCTGGAGCTTCTGGGGGTTTTGATAAATTGATCTCTCAGCAGTCTAGCAGTTTCAGAGTTCCTGGACGGATAGCCTTCAGCCATGGTGAGATTCAATTTCTCCCGCATCCTGCAAAGCCATTCATCTGCTGGCAACTTGATGGATACTTTCCTGGTAGGCTGGGCTCTAGCACCGGCAAAGGGGTTATCATCCTAGGAAGATGACGAGCTGTTGAAGTCCAGTATCTTATGCCATCCCATAAAGGACCTGACCCCTCTGATGGTTTCTCTGTAGTTGGCTTCCTCAGACAACTCATGGTCAAATCCTTCATCTTTAGGCGTGTCCCTGTCTGACAACTCGCCCTGGTCACTACCACCAGCAGGGGAGCCCGGTGCACTATGCAGTTCATCAACAGAGTCAGCCACACCAGTAACAGTGACAGTCTTCCTACTGGTGAGGGACTGGTCCGGTTTCACATCCACACTACCGGTACCGGTGGGCTGAGAGTGAACTTCAGATCTGTCACTGGGAGCCTCAACAGGCCGGGTAGCAGTCATGCTGGCAGCAACATCCCCGGTGGCCTGAACTGGGCTGGCACCGGTAAAAATAACTTCTGAAGACTGTGTGACCGCACCGGTAGACATCTGACTGGTACTGGCTCTTGGATCAAAAAAAGGCTCGTCACTGGTCACCACTTCAGCAGGCTTCTGAACCGGTTCCACCGGTACTGCAAACGACTTAGCTAGAATCATGGCTTCAAATCGTACAAACCTCTGGGCCCACTTGTCATTAAGGCTCTTGAGATCATCAGAAGTAGGTTTGCTGTTGGATTTCTTCTTGCTAGGCTTTGGGGACTCATCAGGCCTCTTTTTCTTGATAACAGAGGTTTCTTCTGGAACCCGTTCTCTCTCTACCCGCCCTAACAGCTTAACTTCCTTGAGGTCCTCCAAGGTGGGGGTAGATGTAACAGTGGAGGCAGAAACATCTTCTTGTGCTATTTTTCTTTCCTGGTTCTGTAGATTGGGTTGGTCAATTGCTGGACTTGTTCTGCAGTAAAAGCCTTGCAAATTGGACAGTCTTTCTTCTGAACGCAAGGGTCGTCTCTCACCCCCTTGCCTTTTGGCAGAATAATGTTGAAATAAAATAAAAGTTCAGTTAAAATTAAATATTTGTTGAAAACTTCCAAAATCTTATCTCTCTAAAAACATGTCTGTACACTCAATGCGTCAAACGAAAAAGACGCAATGATGTCAGTATGTGTAGACAGGAAGGAAGTATGATGCACCACCTAGCGAATGCAAACTCTGTGACCGGTCCTGATGGTAGTATATACAAGATGGCTTTTTCTGTCATTTGGTGGGACCAGTCGTGCCGACTGATAAAGCAATTGTCCATTGGATAGAATGTTTTAACACAATAAAAGATTGGCTTCTGCAATTTAATTTACACTCTTGACAAATTTAATCAGATATTCTATTCAAAAAGTTATACCAAATTCAGTTCAGTAGTTCTGGAGTCAACTAATAAAGGAGATAATTATGTACACAATATTTTTCAAAGATTAATACAGTGATGAAAAGCAAAATGATATGCTTTTCATTTCCTGTCTGTCTGAAACCTCTAGCCAATTAAATCCTCACATTTATCCCAAGAATAAGCAAAACTCCTATAGACAGAGACAAATTGATGGATCAATGATTTTTTCTGTACTCTCACACATGGATTATGGACACTCTGGACAGTTTCCGCCAGGCAAGTTTCATAGCTTCTAATTAATATTTCAATAATGCTGAATCTTAATGGTTCCTTACTTCTTACTACATACTGGAAGTCCACATTGAGGTGTATACTATACACATGGCCTGTGAAACAAGGTCAACAAGTAGATTTTAAAATAGCCACCCTCGGCAAGCAAGAACCCCAGCCCGCAGGTACAGCTAAATGGCCAATAACATTCTACAAAAGATTCACAGGCCATGATTTCTTACAAGTAGTTTTCATATTTTGAAGCCCTAGAAACAATTATAAGGGAGATACAAGAACTTTTTGATATGATGACGCCCCTATTTGGCATTAAAGATGTGATATGGCGGCCATTTTCTTTCCAAGTCAAGGACACATCTACTCTGAGGCAAGCTTTCCTATCCATTTACATTTTGTGCAAATGTGATGAAGCTTGCTGATCCGAAAATTTTAAAAGTGTTGCATGGCAACAGCTGTTACTGGATACCCCCAAAACCTAATCAGCTGTAGATCCTCTTGGGGTAAATATATCCTAAAAATTTGGTGAAAATCCGTGCAGGGGTTTAAGCTGTGGAACACCCACAAACTTTAACACCTGAAAATCTTAAATGTGTTGCCATGGCAACAGTGGTAGCTGGATACCCCTCAAAACCTAGTCAGCTTTAGATCCACTTGGGGTAAACTTATCTTGAAAATTTGAGAAAAATTCATGCAAGGGTTTAGGCTGTGGAGCACCCACAAACTTTAAAACCGGAATGCGAGTATCAGTCCAAATGTGAAGAAATACCCGAAATTTGACCTTTAGAAAGCCACCACTGGTCTCTTTGTCCTGAAACAGGCTTTGGCCACAAAACAATAGGCTTTGAGGCCTTGCCCATACACATCCAACTAACCAAATTTGTAAGGTCTAGGTAAAATATTTCTTTAATTATTGTATATCAAACGAAATCTTGACCATTCCAAAACCTAAGCATCCCCACAACTTTAGTAAGGGGATACAAATGATGTTTGAATCTGGCTGAAAAGCAAACCTGTGCAAGTAAATGACAAAATAAATCTTCATGACAAATAACATTAAAATATCTGAAATACTGTACTTTTAATTAAATTGAAATGAATTTTGATACCAGGAAAAAAATGTCCACTCCCAGTAGGATGGACAAATTACTTACTATCAAAAGCAGAAACTTCCTCTAATCCAACTAATGGTTTGAAGAATGCCTTGCACTTTGGTCTGATTGTAACTTCATCCATACTGTTATCCTTCAATAAACTTGGAAATAAACTACAACCTTCAGATTGGTCCACCTGTCTTGCTTCTTTGCTTGACATCTTTATGCCTGCAATAAAACATAAAGCAAAGGTTATAAAAAAGCAATAAAGTTGTAGCTGAACCCAGAGCATATTTAGCATTGGCAAAGGGTGACTGCATGTCCAGTAAAGGGACTAGAGTTTGTACTAATGAATGACGAAGCAATAAAATATGAACAAGAGGGTCAAAGATGCCCCAAAAGGCGGGTTGCGCAGGCAACAATAAGGTTAGCGACTGCTGTAATTAAATTTAGAAACAAGGAAAGAAATGTTAGGTCACCCAGTTAAGGTGAATGTGTTAGGCGTGCCAAGAAATGTAAAACTTGTAATCTAGGTTACAAACTTGTATCTATGCTATAAACAGACAAATGAAAGGATGGAATTACACCAATTGCAAAAGCAACTAAGGTATGATGGTGATCTATCTCCCTGTCAAGTTTGAATTCGATTGGACAAACCATTTTCAAGTTAGAGTCCGGAAACGGAAATGTTGACAGACAAACGCACAAAAAAACATGACAAACAAATGGACAGAATTACACCAATTTCGAAGGGAACCTAGCTATGATGGTGATCTATCTCCCTGTCAAGTTTGAATTCGATTGGACACACCGTTTTCAAGTTAGAGTCCGGAAATGAAAATGTTGACGGATTTCGAGTTAGAGTCTGGAAACGGAAACATGGTTCCCACTCTCTTTTCCAATTTAAATTCCCTGTGTTTTCCCTGTGATGTTTATATTTTTCCCTGAACAAACTGGTGAAGGATGAAAATGTCAAAATCGGTAAAAAATAAGAATGCTATGATTACTTAAAGATTCTTATTAAATATTCTAATTTAGCGCCAAAACATCAAACGTGACCTACGAGTCGCGTCCAACGGCACGTGAATGCAAATGGCTGTTACTCTTCAAAATCATTCTGAAATTTTCAAATTCCCTGTGTTTTTCCAAAATTTTCAAATTCCCTGTGTTTTCCCTGTCTGGAATTACTTTTCACAATTTTCCCTGTTTCCCTGTGCAGTGGGAACCCTGCGGAAATGTTGAGGGACAGACAAACGAACGGACAGAATTACACCAATTTTGAAAGGAACCTAGCAATGATGGTGATCTATCTCCCTGTCAAGTTTGAATTCGATTGGACAAAGCATTTTCAAGTTAGAGTCCTGAAACAGAAATGTTGATGGACAAACGGACAGACAAACGGACAAAAAAACGGACGGAATTACACCAATTTCGAAAGGAACCTAGCTATGATGGTGATCTATCTCCCTGTCACGTTTGAATTGGACAAACCGTTTTTGAGTTAGAGTTCGGAAACGGAAATTTTGACGGAATTCGAGTTAGAGTCCGGAAACGGGAATGTTGACGGACAGACGGACAGACAAATGGACAAACGAACAGCCAGAATTACACCAATTTCGAAAGGAACCTAGCTATGATGGTGATCTATGTTCTCCCTGTCAAGTCTGAATTTGATTGGACAAACCGTTTTCAAGTTAGAGTCCGGAAACAGAAACTTTGACGGACAGACAAACGGACAAAAAATGGACAAACTGACGGAATAACACCAATTTCGAAAGGAACCTAGCTATGATGGTGATCTATCTCCCTGACATACAGGTCGGCCAATTCACTATGTTCTAGCATACGGAAAAGTAGGTGAACAACATATACAGAAGAACCCTGCTAATCCGACCTCCGTGTAACCAAATCTCCGACTTCAAAGCATGTCCGACAAAATTTTACACACTACACAACTGAATCCGGTGGGCGATATACAGGGATTTTATAAACTATTATAAAAGTCGCTATCAAAAATGTCTGTAAACACAGCACTCCTCTTTTGGTTATATCACCTTTGATCTTTCATTGTTTATACAATGAAAAGACAAGGATTAGTGCAGTATTTATTGAATGCCGCCATTTAGCTTATTTCTGTTGATCAACACTTGAAAGGGCCTATTTGATTGGCCGATTGCAATTCAAGAAACCTAACAAGGTGTCACTTTAATGCCCGGAGTAGTCCATCAAAGACTTTTGTAACAATTATTCTGTTGAACAATAAAATCATCACTGATGTATGTCTTGATTGTTTATAGGCTTAATATTTTATATGTTGTTTTTTTTTTACTTTTTATACAAATTATTTTGTCTGTCTTCCTCTTTAAAACTGGCACAAAATTTATTTTCTCTCAAAAAATAATGCCCTCATCTCCCGTAGATATCCCTTGTCAAAGTTGCATAAAATGGTTGAATTTGAAAAATTACACAGTTATGGACTACAAAAACTAATTTGTGTTGGTTAGTAAATGTTTTTCTATTGAATCTTTACAGGAAACTGTGCTACTGTTACCGGAAATGCATATTTCTTCAAAATATTGTATTATCGCCCAATTACAGGCCTCCATGCAACTGTTTTTCATGTATCCGAACCTGTCGCATATCCGAACCGAGTGAATGTTTCCAGAGGGTCTTGGATAAACAGGATTCTTCTGTATACAGAAAATACTTTAAATGTAATATTTTTGAAGTTACAACTGATTTACTCAAAATGAGAACCTGAGAATAACTATTACACAGCTTAGACAGTGGTGGAATCGGACTTGAAAATCAGAATCGATTAATCGGAAAAGTCCAGAGATGATTTATCGAGTCAAATCAATTTTTGGGTCATACAGGGAATTTTACAAATTTGTTGTACTGTGGTACTATATTATCATTAATTCATTTACGATCAAAAAACAGTTATTTTCTAGAATAAAATGGGCACAATTTCTGTCACTTTATTGTCAAGAAGTTTCACAACTTGCAGTTAAGTTTAGTTGATGATAATTAACATGTAAACTTCTAAATACAGGGTGGTCACTGAGATAAACGGTCATAGAGATAAATGGTCTTCAGAATTTTTCATATCAAATTGGTATGAAGAGCAATATAATGCAAACGAAATAGTAAATACCAAATGTCATGATAAGATTAGTTTCAGTTTATTTTCTTATTTAGTTTGTGTGATTTGGTTGTTTACATCAATTAAACTTGAATAATTCTGAAGACCGTTTATCTCTACAGTATGACCATTTATCTCAGTGACCACCCATGTCGTGACAAATGTGTTCAAATAACATAAAATATCCTTAGTGTGACAGAATTCAGCTGATTAAACTGAACATTATGGTGAAAAAAATAATAAAAATTGGACAAGAAATAAGGAAGTTATGGCTATTTAAACATACATTAAACATAAAAACAAAGGACGGCGATCGCACATATTACCGATTATCGCCAATTTAAAACCAGTTTGGTTACCGCTGACGGCTTCAGAAATTGTACATTGTAGCTAGTATTTCTGTTATCGTCCACTCAAAACGTCTTCCATGGTTTCATTTTTTTGTTGCCGACGTTTCCAATGGGATCAATGTAGATGCTAAAACGTGGAAATGAGTTTGGAAATCGAATTCTCGGCGAATCGTTACACCACTACACATCTATGCCATGAGCTACACATCTGCAATTTTACTATGTTATAGCTAATTCAAAAGTAGATGAATAACATATTTAAATAAAATTCTCTAAATACAATAGTTTTCACGTTACAACTGATTAACTCAACAGAGAGCGCCTCAAAGTAGCTATTGCTCAGCTATGGAATGAGCTACAGGCCTGCAACTTTACCATATTATAGCTGACCCAAAAGTAGGTGAACAACAGAAGAAAATACTCTAAATACAATAGTTTTCAAGTTACAATTGATTTACTCAACAGTGAGTACCTCAAAGTAGCTATTGCTTAGCTATGCTATGAGCTACAGGTCTGCGACTTTACTATGTTATAGCTAATTCAAAAGTAGATGAATAACGTATTTCAAGGAAATTCTCTAAATACAATAGTTTTCAAGTTATAACTGATTTACCCAACAGTGAAAACCTGAAAATAGCTATTGCCCAGCTATGCAACAAGGTACAGGTCTGCAATTGCAGTATGTTATAGCTGACTGAAAAGTAGGTGAATAATATATGTAAAGAAAATACTGTAAAAACAATTGTTTTCAAGTTACAACTGATTTACTCAACGGTGATAACCTCAGAGTAGCTATTACTCAGCTATGCTATGAGCTACGGGTCTGAAATTTTACTATGTTACAGCTGACCCAAAAGTAGCTGAATAACATATTTATACAAATCTCTAACTGCAATGGTTTTCAAGTTACAAGTGTTTTTACTCATTATGGAAGGTACTGAAAAGTCAGAAACTAGCTATTACTCACTTAGAGATAGACTCCCAAGTTACTCACCATGTTGTAGCTATAGAAGAAGTAGCTGAATAACATATTTTAACAAAATGCTCTAAATGCAATACTTTTAAAGTTAAAAGTGATTTACTGTATGATTTGATTAATTTTAATGCATTAAAAATTATTTTAAAAATTCCTAAAAAAATAATTGAGACAGATCCAGGCCTGATACCCAGACAAGGGAATCTGTTTGTGGCCTAGTACAAATGTGCAAGATAACAGAGAAATCCCTGCAAGTGATTTATTGCATGATTTCATGAATTTTAATGCATTAAAAATTATTAAAAAAATTCATAAAAAATTTTTTAAGAAAGATCCAGGCCTAATACTCGCACAAGGCAATCTACTTGTGGCCCAGTACATGTATGCAAGATACAAGAGAAATCCTGCAATAATCAATGAGAAAATTGTGATAAAGTGGGGTACCTCACTTGTAATGTCTCTAGCAAACAAAAGAACAGATTTGCATGCCTTGAACAATTTTTCATCCTCGATAGTTAATTTATTTATTTGGGGTTTTACGTCGCTTTCAACACTGTACAGGTCATATCACGACGGGTAGTTAGAAGGGCAGAGGAAACCAGTACATACAGTTTGTTAGGGTTCTGTACTGTAAACTGCCGACCAACGGCAAGCAACTACCAGCTTTCCCACTTGAGGCAGTGCCGGGAATCGAACCCCGGCCTCAGAGGTGGGAGGCGAGTGTTACCACTCTGCCAACATGGCCCTCGATAGTTAAAGTATGATTTAAAAAAAAACAGTATGTCTCTGGGCCTTGTAGTTTTGGAGAAGTTGTTCACAGGGACGGGGACGCCCATGCCGCAGAGTGCTGACATAAAAAGCCATTAAAGGGACAGAAACTCTTTCTTCTGGTTACATCATGGGCATTTAGTGGTAGGATGAAAGGCAAACATCACTTTTCCAAATATATTGCAATTATATTGGCAGCACTTGGTATTGAAGGTTTTGAGTTGATTTAGAGAAATGAATGAACTTGTTTTGCCTTGTTTACGCAACAAAACTCCAAGTGGTGTCACAGGGTTTTGCTCCATGAAAGCTTCACTCCAATATATGGAAACATTGTGTTTCAAAAATGTACATGTTACAGGAAACATGTGAAATCACTAAATACGCATATGAAAAATTCAGTGAATACTTCTCTTTACTGATTTTGTCCGTAAATACCCATATTTCCTAAAATTTTCAGTAAATATGTGTATTTACTGATTTATGACCTGAGTTATATCACAAGTTTACTGGTTTGAGTTCGCTTGTTGTAAATATATAAGATTGAACTTTGAATTGAAATATACATTATCGTGAAATATTTTCCTTATTATGATGGCTATTAGAACAAACTAAGTATGTTTTATTTAACAGTATATTAGATGCAACATATTATGTTGAAAAAATAACTTTAGACTTTTTTATATTTATGTCTACAAACTTTAGGCATGTGCCTTCAGAAGATATATAATTTAAACTTATAAAAGGAAAACTTCCCAAATGACATAAGATATATATCATGAAAAAATATATCATGAATGAAGATAACAATATTATACCAGTGCAAAGCACGGGTATTATATTGTTTTCCTTCATGAGTGATATATTTTCTCTGCATATGTCTGATGAGGGATGTTTTACTTTTATTACCCACCATTTTGTATGATTTATGGTTTAAATAATATGAATATTTAATAAGAGAACATGGAAAAAAAGGCTGTCAAAAAACAGTGGCAACAGTGAATATAAAAACTTCAATCTTTAACTTGCAATATCTCAAGTCACTTCTGCATGGATTTTTTATGCAACATGAGCAGAAGCGCTGTAAGAATATCATTCTAATGATATATTATACATATTTGTAAGTTACATTATACTTTCCGAAATATTGTTGAGAAAAACAAAAGTTACTCACACTCATTATCCATAGTACCAGCGCACTGGTGTATACAAAAAAAATACATCCAGGTTAGTATTTCCCCATACTTAGGGCAAATATGTTGTGTGGTGGATAATAAAATATTTTCAAACCCACAGTCATTACGGACCTGTGACACCCCTAGAAATAATTAAAGATAAATTGTTACCATTTTTATGTGACTGATATTTAAAAAAGTGTATTTTATTGGGAATTAATAAAATGTTTTGGACATAAATTAAATTTGAGTTTCAAAATGTTAACATAGTTTAACTGTACATTCAATAAGTGTACTTCATTTAATAACTTGAACTTTTGGCATCCTTTATAAGTGTGCAAATTTAACTGCCATCAGTTGATCAATAAAATAGCTGGAGGCTGAAAACCTCCTTCTGCTACTGTCAGGTGACCATAAGTTCATTCATATTGGGGCAAATAAGTTGACCATAAAATAACAGTGTCCCTTTTGCCATCCTTTACTGAGGTCAGCTGAACAATAAGATAGTTGGAGGCTGAAAACCCCCTTATTTCACTTTAAGGTGGCTACAACTCCATTCATACTGAGAGTTTAAGGTGACCACAAGTATTCTTTTTTATCTATTTTAATACCAGTGATAATTTAGATAAAAAAATGGAAAAAGAAAGGAGCCAGAGGATTTTATTCCAATTTGATGACTTTAAGCAGGCCATAGGCCCATTAACATTTTGAGTTTAAGGTCACCATAAAGTCAGGATATTCCTTTGGCAAATCTTAATATACGGTATGTGCCAAGTTTGGTTGAAAAAAAGGGAAAAACTAAGTGAACTGGAGGGCTAAAATCCCCCTTTTTGACATTAAGGTGACCTTAAGATTGCAGAGACAGGGCTAAAACTTCGGCATGTGAAAGTTATCAAAAAGTAGCTGACTAAGTTATTCCAACAAAACGCCGAAATGCTGACCATTTTTGAGATACAGACCAAGTACCCATTTAAAAAAAAACTAGAGCAATGCTTTTGCTAACAAAAGCGAAGCGTCCCTTAAAGTTTAAAATCCTTTGTGGTTTTAATAAGCATGCTGTAAAGCTAAGAATGCACAAAGCTGCACCGTATACTTTCTCAATACCTCTTAATACATTCTGAAGCTATAAAAGCAATGATAAAGGAGATATAAGGCAAAAACTCCAAAGCTGCTATTTATGACCCCAGTTTGGCCCATTTTAAAACTGACCGGCTATTTAGACTCTCCACATATGCTTTCCCAATACCTCTTAATACATTCTGAAGGTCTAAAAGCAACGATAAAGGAGATATAAGGCAAAACTCCAAAGCAACTATTTTATGACCCCAGTTTGACCCATAAAGGGGGGTCGGGGGATAATGCTGGGACGATGTTTGCAAACTTCAGTATTATCGCTCGTTGGCTCATTGCCAATCAATGATCGGTAAAATTTGAGTACAACCGATATTTGCTAAATTCAATTCTTTGTAGCCTTTTGGCCACAATAAAACACTAATCGGAATATTATTTTGTAAAAATCTGATATATTCATTAGTTAAAATCACAAAACTAGCCGTGAATGCAATAAAAATAATGTAAATTGAAACACCTTGGGTTTTTCCAACTGTTGTCAAGGTAATCATAAAATCAGCCAATCACAAGTGAGGATACATTAAGCATGGTCTGTTAGTTAGGGAGACGTCTGTGAATGGCTTTTAGATTATATTTTGGTCATATTTGTGGTAATTTGTGTGTATTTCACTTGTTATCATTTAATATTTGATTTTTCTGTCTGGTTTACACTTTCGCCTCCATAATCGTAAATGTTCGAAGTTTGGTCACAAATGTCCGATACGAACATCGACAGGTAAAATAATGGCAATCTCCCAGCACTATCGGGGGATAAAACTGACCGGCTATTTAGATTCTCCACATATGCTTTCTCAATACCTCTTAATACATTCTGAAGCTATAAAAGCAACAATAAAGGAGATATAAGGCAAAAACTCCAAAGCAGCTATTTATGACCCCAGTTTGGCCCATAAGGGGGGGTCGGGGGGTAAAACTGACCGGCTATTTAGACTCTCCACACATGCTTTCCCAATACCTCTTAATACATTCTGAAGCTATAAAAGCAAGAATAAAGGTGATATAAGGCAAAAACTCAAAATCAGCTATTTTATGACCCCAGTTTGACCCATAAGGGGGGGTCGGGGGGTAAAACTGACCGGCTATTTAGACTCTCCACATATGCTTTCCCAATACCTCTTAATACATTCTAAAGGTCTAAAAGCAACAATAAAGGAGATATAAGGCAAAACTCCAAAGCAACTATTTTATGACCCCAGTTTGACCCATAAGGGGGGGTTAGGGGATAAAACTGACCGGCTATCTAGATTCTCCACATATGCTTTCCCAATACCTCTTAATACATTCTGAAGCTATAAAAGCAACGATAAAGGAGATATAAGGCAAAAACTCCAAAGCAGCTATTTATGACCCCAGTTTGGCCCATAAAGGGGGGTCGGTGGGGGGAGATAAAACTGACCGGCTATTTAGATTCTCCACATATGCTTTCTCAATACCTCTTAATACATTCTGAAGCTATAAAAGCAACAATAAAGGAGATATAAGGCAAAAACTCCAAAGCAGCTATTTATGACCCCAGTTTGGCCCATAAGGGGGGGTCGGGGGGTAAAACTGACCGGCTATTTAGACTCTCCACACATGCTTTCCCAATACCTCTTAATACATTCTGAAGCTATAAAAGCAACAATAAAGGTGATATAAGGCAAAAACTCAAAATCAGCTATTTTATGACCCCAGTTTGACCCATAAGGGGGGGTAAAACTGACCGGCTATTTAGACTCTCCACTTATGCTTTCCCAATACCTCTTAATACATTCTGAAGCTATAAAAGCAACAATAAAGGAGAAATAAGGCAAAAACTCAAAATCAGCTATTTTATGACCCCAGTTTGACCCATAAGGGGGGGCCGTGGGGTAAAACTGACCGGCTATTTAGACTCTCCACATATGGTTTCCTATTACCTCCCAGTACATTTTATAGCTCTAAATGCAATACTTAAGAAGATAATAATAGGGGGTTGGCCTAAATTTAAGGATTTCAGATTGGAAGGTGTCAGAAAATCACTCATAAATGAGACATTTTTCAAGGGATTGCTCCTAAAATCTAATCAGCTCGCATTTTCGATAGTATGAACAGGTGTGTCAAATTATAAGGCTGTGTAGCAAGTAGTTTTTCCTGAACTGCGATGACGGGGGTGGGGTGGGGGTGTACTTCAAAAAATTGTTTTTGATCATGTGACCTTCATAAAGGTCAAATTTAAGCATGCAGAAAAATTTTCCAACGCCTAAGGTATATAACTACCAAATATGGTTTGAAACCTTGTAATAATAAGGGAGATATTCAAGGGAGACCATAATGCGGCGGCGGCGGTGAGGAAACTGAGGCGAAAACAAATAAGCGCCCTTTCAGGGACGCTTAATGATGAAAAGAAAACACTTCCCATTCAGGCATCTATGGTCCAATTGATCAAAAAATCCTTTCCGACCTTCGAAATTTGGTCTAGAATGTACCTGATAAATTTTATAGCACAGGTGTATGTGTTTTTCTCCGAAACGTGATGATGGGGTGTTTTTGAAAAATGTTTAAGGTTTAAATTTCATATTTTTAAATGTAAAATACATTTTTATGAAGAAAAATATCTATACTTACCATATGAAAACAGCAAATCACCCTCCCGCCTGCCCCGCTTTTAAAAGACCTTTTTCCAGCATTTATGTTTATACACAAAAAGAATGAACTATTTCTGTATTACTGCACATGGCAGAGTAAATTAGGTCACCCGGGGTCAAAGGTAGCAGGTGCATAGGTTTAAAGAGGGTCTCTCCTCATATTTTAAATTCTATGTATGGTGTATGTGGCCGTCACCGAACGCCAAGCCACGCTTTCCCCAAGTGTTTTCATATGGTAAGTATATACATTTTTCTTCATAAAAATGTATTTTACATTTAAAAATATGAAAATTGCTCACCTATGTAATGAGCTACAGGTCTGCAATTTTACTATGCTATAGCTGACCGAAATGGAGGTGAATAACATATTTAAACAAAATACTCTTAATACAATAGTATTCAAGTTACAACTGATTTACTCAACAGCTATACTCTGAAAGTAGCTACAGCTCAGCTATGCAATGAGCTACAGGTCTGTAATTTCACTATCATATAATGTTATAACTGACAGAAATGTAGTTGATTCAAAAGTACATGAATAATATTTTAAAAGAAAATTATCTAAATCCAACAGTTGTCAAGTTACAAGGAATTTACTCAACTGTGATAACCTCAAAGTAGCTATTACTCAGCTATGCCATGAGCTACAGGTCTGAAATTTTACTATGTTATAGCCCAAAAATTAGCTGAATAATAGATTTATTCAAAATTCTGTATATGCAATAGTTTTCAAGTTACCAGTGATTTTACTCATTATGGAAGGTACTGAAAAGTCAAAAAGTAGCTATTACTCACTTAGCTATTGGGATAGACACTCAAGTTACTCACCTTGTTGTAGTTGTGGAAAAAGTATCTGAATAACTTATTTTAACAAAACACTCTAAATGCAATAACTTTAAAGTTGCAAGTGATTTAGTGCATGGTTTCAGGAATTTTAATGTATAAAAAATTATTTAAAAAATACATAAAAAAATTAAGAGAGATCCAGGCCTAATACTCACACAAGGTAATCTACAAGTGGCATAATACATGTATGCAAGATAAGAGAGAAATCCCTGCAATAATCAAAGAAAAAATTGCGATAAAGCGTTGAAATTTTCACACCTAGGGTGGGGGTACCTCACTTTTAATGGCTCTGGGGAAGACAAACGAACAGATCCGCATGCCTTGAACAGTTTTTCATCCTAGATAGACAAGGTATCTTTTAAAAAAAACAGCATGTTTCTGGGCCTTGTAGTTTTGGAGAAGTTGTTCACGCAGACGCAGTAGAGTGATGCCATAATGTTAGCTGACTGATAAGTCAGCTGACATAATAAAAAGGGGACGGTTTAAATACCAGTTTGATACATTTAACTTAAAGTTTTGGATATTAACTGACAAGACAGGCGTTGCTACGGAATTCTGTGACCTCATATTTCATCATTAATATCAACTAGAGATTGCGTCTCGACTCAGTGTATCCCCGGACGGGACATAGTTAAGGCGTGAATATGTCGGTCTTGAGCCTGTTTCCTGGAGCACCAGGTCAGGATTCTCCATAGTACCAGATTACTCCCAAAAGCTAATCACTAGTTCTTTCACTTATATCTGTCTTTAAAAATTACATTTCATGGATCCAGAAGATCCATATAGTGATCCGGATCACTTCCAAAATTCAATCATTTCATCCTTTTACCTTTTCAGACATATTCTAAAAATTTCATCAAAATCCATCCATAAGTTTTTGAGTTATCTTGTACATAAACACATCTGACAGCCTGGATCCACATGATCCAGACAGTGATCCAGATTACTCCAAAAACTAATCACTTGTTCTTTGTCCCATTTAAGACATTTCCTGAAAATTTCATAAAAATCCATCCATGACTTTCTGAGCTATTTGTCTTTAAAAATTACATTTCTTGGATCCAGAAGATCCAGATAGTGGTCCAGATCACTCGCAAAATTGAATCATTTCTTCCTTTTACCACTTCTTCCTTTTACCATTTGTAACATATCCTAAAAATATCAAAGTCCATCCCAAGATTATGTGGCAGCCTGAATCCAGATGATCCAGATCACTCCAAAAAATTAATCACTTGTTCCTTGTACCATTTGGGCCATTTGCTGAAACAATCCATCCATAACTTTTTGCGGTATCTGTCTTTAAAAATTACATTTCATGGATCCAGAAGATCCATATAGTGATCCGGGTCACTTCCAAAATTCAATCATTTCATCCTTTTACCTTTTCAGACATATCCTGAAAATTTCATCAGAATCGTCCATAAGTTTTAGATTTATCTTGTAAACAAACACATCTGGCAGCCTGGATCCACATGATCCAGATCACTCCCAAAATCTAATCACTTGTTCCTTGTCCCATTTAGTACATTTCCTGAAAATTTCATCAAAATCCACCCATGACTTTTCGAGCTATTTGTCTTTAAAATTATATTTCATGGATCCAGAAGATCCAGATAGTGGTCCAGATCACTCGCAAAATTGAATCATTTCTTCCTTTTACCACTTCTTCCTTTTACCATTTCTAACAGATCCTAAAAATATCATCAAAATTCATCCTAAAATTCTGTTGCAGCCTGGATCCAGATGATCCAGATCACTCCCAAAATCTAATCACTTGTTCCTTGTACCATTTAGATCATTTGCTTAAAATGTCATCACAATCCATCCATAACTTTTTGAGGTCTCTGTCTTTAAAAATTACATTTCATGGATCCAGAAGATCCATGTAGTGATCCGGATCACTTCCAAAATTGAGCCATTTCATCCTTTTACCTTTTCAGATATATCCCGAAAATTTCATCAAAATCCGTCGATAAGTTTTTCAGCTACATTGTACACAAACACATCTGGCAGAATGGATCCAGATGATCCAGATCACTCCCAAAATCTAATCATTTGTTCCTCGCACCATTTAGGCCATTTGCTGAAAATGTCATCACAATCCATCCATAACTTTTTTAAGTATCTGTCTTTAAAAATTACATTTCATGGATCCAGAAGATCTATATAGTGATCCGGGTCACTTTCAAAATTCAACCATTTCATCCTTTTACCTTTTCAGACATATCCTGAAAATTTCATCAAAATCCGTCGATAAGTTTTTCAGCTACATTGTACACAAACACATCTGGCAGAATGGATCCAGATGATCCAGATCACTCCCAAAATCTAATCACTTGTTCCTCGCACCATTTAGGCCATTTGCTGAAAATGTCATCACAATCCATCCATAACTTTTTTAAGTATCTGTCTTTAAAAATTACATTTCATGGATCCAGAAGATCTATATAGTGATCCGGGTCACTTTCAAAATTCAACCATTTCATCCTTTTACCTTTTCAGACATATCCTGAAAATTTCATCAAAATCCGTCCATAAGTTTTTCAGCTACATTGTACACAAACACATCTGGCAGAATGGATCCAGATGATCCAGATCACTCCCAAAATCTAATCACTTGTTCCTCGCACCATTTAGGCCATTTGCTGAAAATGTCATCACAATCCATCCATAACTTTTTGAGGTATCTGTCTTTAAAAATTACATTTCATGGATCCAGAAGATCCATATAGTGATCCGGATCACCTCCAAAATTCAACCATTTCATCCTTTTACCTTTTCAGACATATCCTGAAAATTTCATCAAAATCCATCCATAAGTTTTTGAGCTATATTGTACACAAACACATCTGGCAGCCTGGATCCGGATGATCCAGACAGTGATCCAGATCACTCCCAAAATCTAATCACTTGTTCCTCGTCCCATTAAGGACATTTGCTGAAAATTTCATCAAAATGTACCCATAAGTTTTTGAGTTATCTGTCTTTAAAAATTAAATTTCATGGATCCAGAAGATCCAGACAGTGATCTGGATCACTCCCAAAATTTAATCATATCTTCCTTTTACCATTTTGGACACATCCTGAAAATTTTATCAAAATCCATATGTCAGTTTTTGAGTTATCTTGTTCACAAACAAACAAACAAATAGAGGGCCAAAAATGACCCTCGGTCAGGTACTTTGGCGGTCAGTTGACGACCTTAAATGAAGATCTGTAACCGGTAAGCCTGGATGCTGGTACTCCATCATGTACTCAACCTCCAAAGCCATTTTCAATAGTTTCCATGCAATGTAGTCAGCATTAAGTGTGAAAATATCTCCAAATTTGCCAAAAATGACCCTTGGTCAGGTACTTTGGCTGTCACTGGATGACCTTATGAAGATCTGTAACCAGTAAGCCTGGATGGTAGAAGTCCATCATGTACTCAACCTCCAAAGCCATTTTCAATAGTTTCCATGCAATATAGTCAGCATTAAGTGTGAAAATATCTCCAAAAAGGCCAAAAATGACCCTCGGTCAGGTACTTTGGCGGTCAGTGGATGACCTTCAATGAAGAGCTTCAGGGTCAAATTTCTGCATGCTTACAGATGACATATATATGTATTATATATACCAGCCATAGGATGATCTGACTTTCTATATAGGAGAACTGGGCCAAAAAGTGAAAAAATGGCCAAAATCTGACCTTTAAGAGGCCACCAGTGACCTTGAGATTGAAGGTCAAGGTCACAAAACAATACCGTTCGTGGCATTGCCCATATATACCCACATACCAAATTTGAAAGTTCTAACTAAAATATATTTTAAGTTATCGCGTCCAAAAGGAAATCTCTGCGGCGGCAGCAGCGTGACCGTACTGAATCCTAAGTATCCCCGACTTTCGTCCGGGGATACAATGAGACATGTCCATGAAAATAAAGTGCAGTGGCATTTGATATTAATGCAGCCTTTATTTTTCTAGATATTGTGATAAAATCTCAAAAGAAGGGGGGAAAATTCGAAAGCCAAAGAAAGTATTTTGACACATGACATGAAAACAAATAAGTGCATCTATTAATTGGATTGATGAGGTCATAGATTTTCATGGGGTTATCTAGCAATATTTTACAAACAGTCGGACTTAAAAGCATATACCCACGTTACCCACCAACTCATTAATATTCATGAAGATGTACGAGGGCACAGATTTTTGTAGGGTTTTCTAGCAATGTATTACTGCAATGTGATTATTTGGTAAAATAAGGGTGTACAACACAATGCATTTAATTTATTTTATATATTTCGAGTGTAAACGCAGTCGCCGCACATGGTTACTCAAACTCCAATGAGGCTTTTTGTCTGCAAAGAGTCCTGCATAAGAATCAGTAAAATTCAGGCAAAAATAATTTCTCATTAATATTAACCAGATTGGGACAACTCGGCGCCAACACATCCCCAGACAGGTCATCACTCACGCAACATGTTTTGACTGGGTATTTTCCATGGGACCCCTTTTGTGTGATATAATCTTGAGGGAAAACATAATCAACCACTTATATAAGAACTTAAGTAATTCAATTTACAATATTTTTATTTTGCAAGCAAAATGGTATCCCCAGACGACGGATGTGAATCCAGGAACTTTGCCCACAAGAACTTTGCCCAATGCAAACTCTATCCACAGACACTTTGCCCACAACAATCTGACAGGGTAGGATGTTCACCCACAATAGAAACTTTTCTACCACACAGACATTTTCATTTTTTATCAATCAATCAATCAATACTCCATTTAGATAACTAATCAGGATATATAGTGTTGAAAGAGAAAAACATTAACTGAACTAAAGTTGCACTACATAAAGTATGTAAGTTGATTTCATTAGCATTTAATTCACTGTTGAAAGATATACATAGTTCTGCAAAATGGAAAAAAATAGAAATACCAGAGGTGGCCAAAACCTTTGCAATGAAGAATGCAGGTATACAAAAAAGGTTTCAAGAAAGTCTAACAGTCATTGAGAATATTATCACACTGTAACAATACATACTTATTACATAATTCAATAACATAATAAGAAGCTGACTTTGAATATGGTAGATATTGTACACTTACACTTCAATAAAACATTAAAAAGCTAATCTGTGGATATTGTGTCGTATCATTATTTTATGCAAAGTAAAAATGTGGTGGGCAAAGTTCTTTGTGGGCAAAGGTCCCGTGGGCAAGACTCCTTGTGGGCAAAGGTCCACACACAAGTCTATCTGTTTCTATGTTTTAATATATTAGAAGATTAATGAAATATTATAAAACAAATATGCAATTAGATTTTGCTTTTTTTTCTTCATAATTTGACATGTATCCTTCCAAGCCTTTTACAAAGTAAACTAGACCTATCGCATCGGAGAACCGATGCAAATTGTATCCACCAGAAGAAAACTCACCAAAGCCATTCTAACATCGCTTAACCTTGAAGGAGAAGCCCAAGGTGAATTCTGACCATATCAAAAGATTCTTAGCCCATGATTTCCTATAGGTTGGTGTGACACTACAAACCTCTAGGAATACGAATAAGCAAGATATAAACACTAATTTTGGCAATCCTCATTTGACCTTGAAAGAGGGGCCAAAGGTCAAATCCGATCACACCAAAAGATTCCCAGCCCATGATTTCCTAGATTTTGGTTTACCATTCCAAAGCTCTAGGGCCAATGATAAGCGAGCTATAAGCACTTTTAAGTTTGGCTATCCTCATTTGACCTTGATGGAGGGTCCAAGGTCAAATCCGACCACAGCAATAGATTCCCAGCACATGATTTTGTGTACTATCCTCGTTTGACCTTGAAGGAGGGGTCCAAGGTCAAATCCGACCACAGCAATAGATACCCAGCCCATGATATCCTATATGTTGGTTTAACATCCCAAACCTCTAGGACCAATAATAAGCGAGTTATAAGCACTTTTAAGTTGGGCTATCCTCATTTGACCTTGAAGGAGGGATCCAAGGTCAAATCTGACGGCAGTAATAGATTCCCAGCCCATGATTTCCTATAGGTTGGTTTACCATCCCAAACCTCTAGGACCAATAATAAGTGAGTTATAAGCACTTTTAAGTTTGGCTATGCTCATTTGACCTTGAAGGAGAGGTCCAAGGTCAAATCTGACCACACCAAAAGATTCTCAGCCCATGATTTCCTATAGGTTGGTTTACCATCCTAAACCTCTAGGACCAATAATAAGCGCTCTATAAGCACTTTTAAGTTTGGCTGTGCTCGTCTGACCTTGAAGGAGGGGTCCAAGATCAAATCTGACCACACCAAAAGATTCCCAGCCCATGATTTCCTATAGGTTGGTTTACCATCCCAAACCTCTAGAACCAATAATAAGCGAGTTATAAGCACTTTTAAGTTTGGCTATCCTCATTCAACCTTGAAGGAGGAGTCCAACGCCAAATCCAACCACACCAAAAGACTCCCAGCCCATGATTTCCTGTAGGTTGGTTTACCATCCTAAACCTCTACGACCAATAATAAGCGAGTTATAAGCACTTTTAAGTTTGGCTATCCTCATTTGACCTTGAAGGTTGGGTCCAAGGTCAAATCCAACCACACCAAAAGAATCCCAGGCCATGATTTCCTATAGGTTGGTTTACCATCCCAAACCTCTAGGACCAATAATAAGCAAGTTATAAGCACTTTTAAGTTTGGCTATCCTCGTTTGACCTTGAAGGAGGGGGCCAAGGTAAAATCCGACCACACCAAAAGATTCCCAGCCCATGATTTCCTATAGGTTGGTTTACCATCCCAAACCTCTAGGACCAATAATAAGCGAGTTATAAGCACTTTTAAGTTTGGCTATGCTCGTTTGACCTTGAAGGAGGGGTCCAAGGTCAAATCCGACCACACCAAAAGATTCCCAGCCCATGATTTATAATAGGTTGGTTTACCATCCCAAACCTCTAGGACCAATAATAAGCGAGTTATAAGCACTTTTAAGTTTGGCTATCCTCATTTGACCTTGAAGGAGGGGTCCAAGGTCAAATCCGACCACACCAAAAGATTCCCAGGCCATGATTTCCTATAGGTTGGTTTACCATCCCAAACCTCTAGGACCAATAATAAGCGAGTTATAAGCACTTTTAAGTTTGGCTATCCTCGTTTGACCTTGAAGGAGGGATCCACGGTCAAATCCGACCACACCAAAAGATTCCCAGTCCATGATTTCCTATAGGTTGGTTTACCATCCTAAACCTCTACGACCAATAATAAGCGAGTTATAAGCACTTTTAAGTTTGGCTATGCTCGTTTGACCTTGAAGGAGGGGTCCAAGGTCAAATCTGACCACACCAAAAGATTCCCAGCCCATGATTTCCTATAGGTTGGTTTACCATCCCAAACCTCTAGGACCAATAATAAGGGAGATATAAGCACTTTTCATGACTGCAATGAAACGCCTGTGGCGGCCATCTTGTTTTTCAAAATGAGGCCAAAAATATTCCCAGTCAAGATTTTATAATGAGGAACATATCTTGCGAATTTGAGATCTCTACCTATAATACCCTTTGCTCTAGAGGGCCACCAAAAGTCCTTATTTAAAGTCGAATAACGCCCGTGGCGGCCATCTTGTTTTTCAAAATGAGGCCAAAAATATTCCCAGGCAAGATTTTATGGCTATGAATATATCCTGCAAATTTGAAAAGGCTAGCTATAATATTTTTTTCGTTAGAGCGGTAACGGTGAAATCTCTCTATACAGTGCGGTGGCGGCGGTGTAGGCGTAACGAAGTCAAATCCATAGTATCCACCGGATGCTATCCGGTGGATACAACTAAAGCTGGTTTCACAGTTTCATTTATAATGACAAGAAACAGTAAAATCTGACAATATCACTTCTCAGTTCCTTGCAAACAAAACTAGAGGATCGCTCGCAAAAAAAAAGATTAATGTTTTTGCATAGCAAAAACAAAGCGTCCCGAAAAGGATATAAAGGTGAGTGCTAAAGTATTAAGAAAATGCTTCGTTTCTAGCCTTATACTGTTGTGGCAACCAAAGTCAGCGCAGTCTGCTCTATCTAGCACGGTTTTCAAGATATAAGCATTTTTGTGTTTTGCAAAAAATTCAAAAATTCAAAATGTCCGCTATATTTGGCGAGACAAAAATATTTTGAAAATTGGCATGGCTACTCTGCAGAGATACCCAGCAGGTCAAAAATTTTGTTGAGTTCACTCCATATAGCACGGTTTTCGAGATATAAGCATTTTTGTGTTTTGCAAAAACTTTGAAAATTCAAAATGGCCACCATTTTTGGGGAGACAAAAATTTTTGTCAAGACCACTGCCGCGGCGTGTATCTCCCGCCGAGCATTAAAGGAGAAGAAAGAGCTTTCCCGAGATATTCACAATTTTTCATTTTCATGTGTGAAAGCTCTTCCAAAAGTAGGTAAATGAGTTATTTGAGAAAAATTGGCTATCTGCAATACTATTAAGAGATAATTCACATTTACTCATTTTGAGTAGGTGAATAATTAGCTATGGGTCTGAAACTTCACCAAGTGAAAGCTCTCCCAAAAGTAGGTGAATGAGTTATTTGAGAAAAATTGGCTATCTGCAATACTTTTAGAGATAATTCGCATTTACTCATTTTGAGTAGGTGAGTAATTATCTACGGGTCTGAAACTTCACAATGTGAAAGCTCTCCTACAAGTAGATGAATGAGTTATTTGATAAAAATTGGGTATCCGCAATAGTTTTAGAGATAATTCGCATTTACTCATTTTGAGTAGGTGAGTAATTAGCTACGGGTCTGAAACTTCACCAAGTGAAAGCTCTCCCAAAAGTAGGTGAATGAGTTATTTGAGAAAAATTGGCTATCTGCAATACTTTTAGAGAAAATTCGTATTTACTCATTTTGAGTAGGTGAGTAATTAGCTATGGGTCTGAAACTTCACCATGTGAAAGCTCTCCCACAAGTAGATGAATGAGTTATTTGATAAAAATTGGGTATCCGCAATACTTTTACAGATAATTAGCATTTACTCATTTTGAGTAGGTGAATAATTAGCTATAGGTCTGAAACTGCACGGAGTGAAAGCTCTCCCAAAAGTAGGTGAATGAGTTATTTGACAAAGATTGGCTATCTGCAATATTTTTAGAGATAATTCGCATTTACTAATTTTGAGTAGGTGAGTAATTAGCTATGGGTCTGAAACTTCACCATGTGAAAGCTCTTCCAAAAGTAGGTGAATGAGTTATTTGAGAAAAATTGGCTATCTGCAATACTTTTAAGAGATAATTCGCATTTACCCATTTTGAGTAGGTGAGTAATTATCTACATGTCTGAAACTTCACCATGTGAAAGCTCTCCCAAAAGTAGATGAATGAGTTATTTGATAAAAATTGGGTATCCGCAACAGTTTTAGAGATAATTAGCATTTACTCATTTTGAGTAGGTGAATAATTAGCTACGGGTCTGAAACTTCACCGAGTGAAAGCTCTTTGGGATAGCTGCTCTGCAGAGATACCCTGAAGATCAAAAATTTCGCCGAAATTGCTCTATGTAGCACGGTTTTCGAGATATTAGCATTCTTGTGTTTTGCAATTTTTGCGCAAAAATTCGAAAATTCAAAATGGCCACCATTTTTGGCAAGACAAAATTTTTTTGAAAATTGGCATTGCTACACTGCAGAGATACCCTGTGGGTCAAAAATTTCGTCGAAATCACTCTATCTAGCAGGGTTTTCGAGATAATGTTTTGCAATTTTTGTGAAAAATTCGAAAATTCAAAATGGCCACCATTTTTGGCGAGACAAAATTTTTTTGAAAATAGGCATGGCTACTCTGCAGAGATACCCTGTGGGACAAAAATTTCGTCGAAATCGCTCTATCTAGCAGGGTTTTCGAGATATAAACATTTTTATGTTTTGCAATTTTTGTGAAAAATTCGAAAATTCAAAATGGCCGCCATTTTTGGCGAGATAAAATTTTTTTGAAAATAGGCATGGCTACTCTGCAGAGATACCCTGTGGGTCAAAAATTTCGTCGAAATCGCTCTATCTAGTACGGTTTTCGAGATATAAGCATTTTTATGTTTTGCAATTTTTGCGAAAAATTCGAAAATTCAAAATGGCCGCCATTTTTGGCGAGACAAAATTTTTTTCAAAATACCTGTGGGTCAAAAATTTTGTCGAAATCGCTCTATCTAGCACGGTTTTCGAGATATAAGCATTTTTGTGTTTTCCTTATTTGGAAAATTCATAATGATTAATTAATCATTAATTACTCGGCCATTTCTTAACCAATCAATGCCAAAATCTAATGATTTCCAGATTTTAATAGAATGAATGTATTTGCCAAGTTTCAGGTGAATTGATAAAATTCCTTTCAAGTTATCATCCGGACAAGCTTCCCCATCGAAAAAAGACATTTTTGGTCATGTGACCTCTCTGATTGGTTGAAATGTCACTGCAGCATATTCAAAAACATTCCCCAAGGCTACTGCCTAAACCTGCCAAATTTGAAAAGAATCCGCCTAATGGTTACAGAGTTATAAGGAAAACAAAATGCGGAGCCGGCGGAGCCTGAAGGTCTCCCATACACAAACAAGCATCCCTTGCGGGACGCTTAATTAAGTTTTAGTTTATATAGTGCTATATATGCCCTTTTACAAATGCCCTTTTTCATATCATCATACTGCTTAAATAAAGAGGATGAGTGTTTTTTTCATATATCTGTGGAACAACAACAACAAAAAAGATGTGGTATAAATCTGATTGATGTATGATGAACATCTAATTAAACATCTAACACTATTCCTGAAGACACTTCAGACACTTGATTTCACTCAATAGCTGGAGGTAGCCAGAGTTGTGTGTGGGGATTGCATTACCTTATATGACAAAGGGATGGAGTGATACTGCATAAATGGTAAGAGATAAACACTCTGATATATATAAAATGGGTAATAAAATACTCAGAAATCATCAATGGTCCAGGCTATCTATTTTATAAACTTGCAATACAAAAAGCTTACTTATGACTAGTAAAAAAATCAAATATATAAATAAGGAATGTCCAACAGGAAAATTATGCCTCCAGATTTAAATATAAATTATTAAACCACAAGAACAGATTTATAATAATAATAATTCAGAATTTTAAATGTGTGATTATCAACTGAAATAAGTTCATAACTGTAGGAGCTGTGTCAAAATTAACTGAGGCAAGTTGAATAATACTGGGCTAGTTAAGGGTTAAAAATCCCCCATTTTTACTACATAAGGCTATAATTTCATTAATATTGGCACTTAAAGCTCACCAGAAAACAACAGTGTCCATTTTACCTACTTTAATATATATAACCAGTTTCATTTTAAAATGTTAAAATCTCAGCAAGCAGAGGGATAAAAACACAAAAATAAGTTCTTAAAAGCCTAAGATAGCCATAACATCATTAATATTCAAAATTTCAACAGATAGGCACTTCCTTTGAAAAATTCAAAGATTTCAGCTCTATGAGCCATATAGTTGGACAGTTACAGGGCTTTAAAGTGGTACAATGTCCATAAATTGGGTTTCTGTGGGCATTTTAGAATCATTAAAGTGACCTTAGAAACTTTCTGGGGACATAGATAACAAACAAAAATGATATATACTTCAGTTTGAGACTTGTCACACTTAGCATTTCCAAATTACAGGGCAAAATACAGAAAAAAAGTCAAAAAAGGTCACTTGGGTGAATATCTATGGTCCTCATACACAGGTTAAATGTCTACTAAAAGCCTTGATTTTTGGCACATGTAAAAATAACATAATAATGTATTCCTAGTTAAGATTTCAGCCCTATCAGTCACATAGTTTAACAGTCACAGGGCTTAAAAATGGCAAAAAGTCCAAATATTGGCTCTCTGTGGGCCTTTTAGAGACCTCAATGTGACCTTCAAATTAAAACTTCAGACTTAAAATCTCTCCCACACAAAGATTACACATAGAATTTATATCTAATACAGTTTGATACTTCTCAGACTTACCATTTCCAAGTTACAGGGCAAAATATGTGACAAATGTCTTAAAAGGGTCACTCGGGTGGGTGTTTATGGTCCCCATACACAGGCCTAAATTTGGGGGCACATATAAGAAAACATATTGACATATTCCCAGATAATATTTTAGATGAGAGACACAGTTTGAAAGCTACAGTGCTTGAAAGTGGCAAAAAGTAAATAAATTGGGTCTCTGTGGGAAATTTTAATACCTTAAGTCGACCTTATAGGTAAACCTACAGCCTTTAAATTTTTCGCAGTAAAAAGTTATACCTAGTGCATTTTGAAACTCATCAAAATTACCACTTCCACATTATAGGGCAAAATATGTGAAAAATGTTGGAAAAAATCCTTAAGTGGGGTCTTTATGGGCCTCAAACACAATTTTATCCTCAACTTAAAGTCTTGATTGTTGGCACATGTCCTAAGAATATATTAATGTGTTCTCAGGTAAAATTTTAGCCAGATGAGCCTCATAGATTGTGACCTAGAGGGCTCTAAGTGGCCAAAAGTCAAATTTCTGACCTTAAGGTGGCCATAAGTTCTTTATTATTGGGAGTTTAAGGTCACCTTAAAATAGGGATCTTCCTTTGGGCACCCTTAACATGTGTACCAAGTTTGAAAAAAAATTACTAATCGTTTTTTTGAGTTATCGCGTACAGAAGGATATTTCTACGGCCGCGGCGCGACGGACCTGAATCCAATATATCCATGACTTTCGTCTGGGGATATAATGAATGAAGTGTACAATTTGAAGGTCAAAATGTCTGATAATCTGCCAGAAAACGCCACAAAATTCTGTAGCTTCATTTATTTTCTGTTTCTGTGACCCCTCATATCTCCTAATTAATATTAATGAGGTAATGAACATGAAGTGCACTGGTATTTGATCTTAAACCAGAATTTCCTCTTTATAAAATATTGCTAGAAAACCCCCAATGGAATACTGTGACCTCATATATTCTCATTAATATTAATGATGTACACCCGTGAACATGAACATCACTAGTATTTGATCTAAAACCAGCCTTTCTTTTTTTATAAAATATTGCTAGAAAACCGCCAACGGAATTCTGTGACCTCAAATCTTCTTATTAATATTAATGAGGTACATCTGTGAACATCAAGTGGACTGGTATTTTATCTTACACCACCAATGCTTGTGCACTGAATATTATTGGGATTTTCTAACTATATTTGTTGTCCTGTATACTACGTATTGGGTGTCTAAATTCAGTTTCTTGCTAGATATCATTAAACTACATATTTCATATTCATTAATCTTTTTGTTTAATAATATTTAACCCTTTCTTCACGAATCCTTCTGGTATTTGAAGTTTATAAACTTTAATTTCAATTCTCGTGAAGAAAATATAAAGTCATTTAATGACAGATTCCGTTTAGATTCAAAGGCGGACTGCTATATTATGGTCGAACCAAGTCAGAGTGTTGGTTGTATCTTTGAATAATTATTGTGTAAAATAAGGGTGTACAACAAAAGGATCAATTATAAGTTGTAACATATGTTAAAAATACTCATATCTTCTGTGAATTGTCATCATTCTACTTTTCCATGAGGTTATATAATCAAACTGATAAAATATAAGTACAGCGGGTACATGCAAATGGACGATATTGAAGACTCGATGAAAACATGCAGAATTTTATTTTTTCCTTAATATTTCTTGCTGGATATTATTTAAACTACATATTTTATATATATTAATATTTTTGTTGAATAATATAACCGTTTCCTCACGAATCCTGGCGGTATTTAAAGTTTATAAACTCCAGATGCATGAAATAAAAAGACAGGGATGCGCGTGCGCAAACAAATTGCCTCCAAACTCGTGCATTAATATGCAAGAGAAACGCAAGCAGTGAAATTGCAAGTTAAGAAATCTGTTTCTTACATGACACAGTTGTATCCTCGATTTGTATTGGGTAAAGTAGTGCTCTAAAAATTTCTACAAATGCATGCTTTTTCATGTTTCTTCTGATACCCCAAAAAACATGTCTCTGCGCTTTGTACTTTTGGATGAGAAGTCGTTCACGCAGACGCGGACACCCAAGTCAGAGAGCAATGACAAGTCAGCTGACATAATAATGAAAATCTGAAAAAACTAGACCAAGGACGCATCTGTGGCCAGATGCAGGATGTATCCACCGACAAAGGCCAACTAACATAGTTTTAGAAGATAAACAGCATTTTTCGTTAATAAGCAAGCTGAAAGCACTTTTAAGTTTGGCTACCCTTATTTGACCCTGTAGCAGGGGCCCAAGGTGAAGTCTGACCACATCAAAAGATTCGCAGCCCATGATTTCCTATAAGTCGTTTTCACATTGCAAACCTCTAGGACCAATAATAAGCAGGAGGGGCCCAAGGTCAAATCTGACCACATGAAAAGATTTGCAGCCCATGACTTCCTATAAGTTGTTTTGATATTAATGAGTTATTTGAGAAATACTAGCTATCTGCAATACTTCTAGAGATAATTCGCACTTACTCATTTTGAGTAGGTGAATAATTAGCTACGGGTCTGAAACTTCACCAAGTGAAAGCTCTCTCAAAAGTAGGTGAATGAGTTATTTGAGAAACATTGGCTATCTACAATACTTTTAGAGATAATTCGAATTTACTCATTTTCAGGTGAGTAATTACCTACGGGTCTGGAACTTCACCATGTGAAAGCTCTCCCAAAAGTAGGTGAAGGAGTTATTTGACAAAAATTGGCTATCTGCAATACTTTTAGAGATAATTTGCATTTACTCATTTTGAGTAGGTGAGTAATTAGCTATGGGTCTGAAACTTCACCAAGTGAAAGCTCTCCCAAAAGTAGGTGAATGAGTTATTTGAGAAAAATTGGCTATCTGCAATACTTTTAGAGATAATTCGCATTTACTCATTTTGAGTAGGTGAATAATTACCTACAGGTCTGGAACTTCAGCATGTGAAAGCTCTCCACAAAGTAGGTGAATGAGTTATTTAAGAAAAATTTGCTATCTGCAATACTTTTAGAGAAAATGCAAAATTACTCATTTTTAGTAGGCAAGTAATTTAGCCCCAGTCCTAATTTAGACATAAAGCCTACCAATAGAATACTGTGGTGCACCCTCTAATATACTTTGCAAACTTGAGAAGGCTAGCTATAATATTTTTTTCGTTAGAGCAGTAATGGTGAAATCTCTCTACACACTGCGGCTATCCAGTGGATACAATGATTTACTCAACAGTGAGAACCTGAAAGTAGATATTGGTAAGCTATGCCATGACATAGAGGTCTGCAATTTCAGTCTGTTATAGCTCATCAAAAATTATGTGAATAATATATTTAAACAAAATACTGTAAATGTAATAGTTTTCACGTTATAACTGATTTACTCAACAGTGATAACCTAAAAGTAGCTATTACTCAGCTATGCAATGAGCTACATGTCTGAATTTTTTCTATGTTATAGCTGACCCAAAATTAGGTGACCAACATATTTAAGCAAAATACTGTAAATGCAATAGTTTTCAAGTTACAACTGATTTACTCAATAGTGAGAACCTGAAAATAGCTATTGCTCAGCTATGCCATGAGCTATAAGTCTGTAATTTCACGCTGTTATAGCTGACCCAAAAGTAGGTGAACAACATATTTTAACAAAATACTCCAAATGCAATATTTTTCAAGTTACAAGTCATTTACCCAACAGTCAGTACCTGAAAATAGCTATTGCTCCGTTGTGCCATGAGCTACAGGTCTGTAATTTCACTATGTTATAGCTGACCCAAAAGTAGCTGAATAACATATTTACACAAATTTCTGTAAATGCAATAGTTTTCCAATTACAACTGATTTACTCAACAGTGAGAACTTCAAAGTAGCTATTACTCAGTATACAATGAGCCACAGGTCTGGAACTTCACTATGTTATAGCTGACTCCGAAATAGGTGAATAACATATGAAACAAAATACTCTAAATGCAATACTTTTCAAGTTATAAGTAATTTACTCAAAAGTGATAACCTAAAAGTAGCTATTACTCAGCTATGCCATGAGCTACAGGTCTGAAATTTTACTATGTTATAGCTGACCCAAAAGTAGCTGAATAACATATTTATACAAAATTCTGTAAATGCAATAGTTTTCAAGTTACAAGTGATTTTACTCATGATGGAAGTTACTGAAAAGCCCAAAAGTAGCTATTACTGACTTAGCTATTGAGACAGACACCCAATTTACTCACCATGTTGTAGCTATGAAAAAAGTATCTGAATAACATATTTTAACAAAATGCTCTAAATGCAACACTTTTCAAGTTAAAAGTGATTTAGTGCATGATTTCATGAATTTTAATGCATTTTAGACATTTTTGTCTACCACAGGCATAATTTAGACATAAAGCCTACCAAAAAGATAGGGTGGCGAGTCCTCTAGCATACCAAGCCACCTGCTAAATATGAAAGAAATCTGGAAAGAAATGTGGACTGTAGGTCGCTAACAAGCAATATTCCACATTTTAGATATTTTTGTCTACCACAGGCCTAATTTAGACATAAACCCTACCAAAAAGATAGGGTGGCGAGTCCTCTACCATATCAAGCCACCTGCCAAATATGAAAGAAATCTGGAAAGAAATGTGGACTGTAGGTCGCTAACAAGAAATCTCTGCGGACGCGGACGACAACGATGATGAATCCATAGTATCCCCGCTTCGCGTCGGGGATACAACTATTCATTACTGTTGTATTATTAATCCGGAACACAGACAAACACTCTGTAAAACACAACCTTCTCATCCAACATAATATAAACAGATTTAATGATTTCAGTTGTGTTGACACAAAACCTTGATTTATTACTGCTTAAACTTGTACATGTCCTTGTACATTTACTGAAAGAAATAACCCTTGTGAAAACACAACCAGTATATCTATCAGTACACCACTGGCTTTTTCTGTAGTGCAGATGTGATTGCTTGATAATTTAAGAAATACAAGAATCTGGTCACATGAACACATATATTTAGAACAGCAGTACAGGACACTGAGCCATTGTTATTTTATTGAGGAATACCAGGGGTTGATCAGCCACAGGGGAGCTAAACCACATGGACTGGGGTGGGTGTATTTATAGTGTTGTAGTTTGGATACAAATACATGTACAGGTAGTTGACTTTTCCAGTAATTGCAGTCTGTGTTTTTCTCACTAGGTGGCCAGCCACTTCCTGTGACCTGTCTTTTTGTCAGCCCCACATTCTGTTAAAAAAGTTATTTAGTCCTCAGACAAAATGACTTGATGAAAATCTATGGTGGATAAATGTGGTTCATATCATTGACAATCTGTTCAGGGTTCGAGAAGTACCTCTAAAATATGGAGTCCAACGGACTACATGACCTTCAAAAAATGGAGTCCCAAACATTTTTCTCTGAGTCCAGTGTTTGTGTTAGGGTTATGAAATGTTGGGTACCTTGTACCTTATGGCTCATCAAAAATGAGGTGCCATTGTGTGAAAATGGGGTGCAAATAATACTTTTTCTCCTTTATTTCTGGATATATTTAAAAATATAGAAGCACTGTTTAATTTCCTTTCTACTGATAAATTCTATGTATCTGTGGACAAATCAATTTTAAAAATATTTTAAAAAGCTGAACTCCAGTCAACAAGCTTCATTTTAGTGCAATTTGAGTGAAATTTTTTGTATGATTATTTTATTTAAACTACAAATATGGTATTTATACTGTTTGGAAGAAAAATATTTATAGTTTTGGTTGCTTTTTGTTTGATGAAAATTCATTGGGTAGTTCCAGAGATATAGTTCTTTTGTTACATTCCCTTTTGAATATTTGTTACAGCTTTTATTTTCCAATGGACTTTCCGGTGTTAAATATTAAGAGTTTCCAAGATTTGGCATAGTTCGTCTCCCACGAAAGTTCACTGTCCTGGCTTGTTGTTTCGATTGTTTCCGTGCAGAGATCAGACTTTCTTTCGATATATAACGTTTTGAGTAGATTTGCTAGTGTACGACACCAGCACTGACTGGCTGTTTTGGAAGAATCTCGTCACGCATGAAATCTCACTTAACAATGGACGTAAACAACTTGCCAGGTAATGGATCGAAACCATTTAATTTAAAATATAAAGTTTATTTTCAGTGTTATATATATTGCGTGCATATCTACGCTTCCTGCCAACCAAAATTTGCTTCTAAAGCAGAAATATTTTCTTCATAAAAATTGCGTCCATCGGGACGCACTGACAACTGAAATTCGCATCCAAATCTGAAATACCGTGTGTTTAACATACTCCGACGGCGTAATCGCGAACCATGCTGTTGGTAGAAAAATAAAAAATAAAGCTGTTAATATAATTTAAATTCAATTTATTAACTTCAGCATGGTCATTTACTGGTAGAAATACTACTGAAGGCGAATATATCAAACGGCATGGCTATTGTCACGGATCCATTAACGGAAAGTATAGGCTTGTGTCATGGAAATGTCAACATTCATGGATGTCCATGAGAAAGTTCTGTAGTTTAAAGTATTTGATCTTTGTAAAGACGTCCATTTTATAAAATATTGCCAGGGGAAATCCATGACCTCATATCTGCTCATGAATATTAATAACTTGGGTGCTATGGCCGTGAGTTCTGTAGTTTTAAAGTCTTCGTTTTTAGGAAACTACAGGGGAAATCCGTGACCTCATACCTTCTCATGAATATTAATGACTTGGGTGCTATGGCCGTGAGTTCTGTAGTTTAAAGTCTTCGTCTATGCTTCCATTTTTAGGAAACTACAGGGGAAATCCGTGACCTAATACCTGCTCATGAATATTAATGAATTGGGTGCTATGACCGTGAGTTCTGTAGTTAAGTCTGTCTTTCATAAAATACTGTTAGGGGAAATGCCAGGAGAAATCTGTCATATCAAACGTGTCCGTGACATTAAAACATTTTTCCGTGACACAAGACAAAGACTTTCCGTTAACGGATCCGTGACATTAGCCACTAGTGGCTTTCTACCAGTGAACGCCCGCCTTCTATTTCTTTGTTAGAGGTCAAGGACAAATGCTCTTATATAGCTACAAAATGGGCGTTCACTGGTATTTCCGGTAAAAACGGCCGATAATAGAGATCAAACATTAAAATATAAAGTTTTGAAACAAATGTAACAAAATGTATCTCAAATAATAATTGTAGTGTATATCATTTGACAATCTAGTAGTAGAAGAATAAATTATGAAGTTGTCAATCGAATTTAAATTTAATATATTAACTTCAGCATCTGCGTTTACTGGTAGAATGCCACTACGAATATCAAACTAGAGGAATGCTTTTGCTAACAAAAGTGAAGCATCCCTGAAAGTTTAAAATGCTTTGTGGTTTTAATAAGCATGCTGTAAAGCTAAGAATGCACAAAGCTGCGCTGTATGCTTTCCCAATACCTCTTAATACATTCTGAAGCTATAAAAGCAACGATAAAAGAGATATAAGGCAAAAACTCCAAAGCAGCTATTTATGACCCCAGTTTAGCCCATAAGGGGGGGGTCGGGGGGTAAAACTGACCGGCTATTTAGACTCTCCACATTGCTTTCCCAATTCCTCTTAATACATTCTGAAGTTATAAAAGCAACAATAAAGGAGATATAACGCAAAAACTCAAAATCAGCTATTTTATGAGCCCAGTTTGGCCCATAAGGGGGGCCGGGGGTAAAACTGACCGGCTATTTAGACTCTCCTCATATGCTTTCCCAATACCTCTTAATACATTCTGAAGGTATAAAAGCAACAATAAAGGAGATATAAACCAAACTCCAAAGCAACTATTTTATGATCCCAGTTTGACCCATAAGGGGGGTAGGGGGGTAAAACTGACCGGCTATTTAGATTCTCCACATATACTTCCCAATACCTCTTAATATATTCTGAAGCTATAAAAGCAAAAATAAAGGAGATATAAGGCAAAAATTCAAAATCAGCTATTTTATGACCCCAGTTTGACCTATAAGGGGGTGGGGGGGTGGGGGTAAAACTGACCGGCTATTTAGACTCTCCTATTACCCCCAGTACATTTTATGGCTCTAAATGCAATACTTAAGCAGATAATAGGGGGATTGACCTAAATTTAAGGCTTTCAGATTGGAAGGTGTCAGAAAATCACTCATAAATGAGACATTTTTCAAGGGATTGCTCCCAAAATCTAATCAGCTCGAGTTTTCAATAGTATGTTTTTTTATTTGGGGTTTTACGTCGCTGTCAACACTGTACAGGTCATATCACGACGTGTAGTTGGAAGGGCAGAGGAAACCAGTACATACAGTTCGTTACGGTTCTGTACTGTAAACTGCCGACCAAGGCAAGCAACTACCAGCTTTCCCACATGAGGCTGTGCCGAGAATCGAACCCCGGCCTCAGAGGTCGGAGGCGAGAGTGTTACCACTCTGCCACCATGGCCCCTTTCGATAGTATGAACAGGTGTGACAAATTATAAGGCTGTGTAGCAAGTAGTTTTTCCTGAACTGCGATGACAGGGGGTGTACTTCAAAAAAATTGTTTTTGATCATGTGACCTTCATAAAGGTCAAAGGTCATATTTAAGCTAGACCGATTAATCTGTCTCTCAGCCAATTTTTAAAAGATGGATGTATTGGCGAGAGACAGATGGCATAAGTATGCAAAAAAGATAAACGTACTGAAGGGCAACAAATGGCACACATCCTGACATTAAACATGTACTAGGCTACCACCTTGAGTATCAAGGATGTGCCCCGCATTAAAAGAAATAAACTTTTTGCATAGTTAATGGATATATTTACCAAAATTTATTTAACCTGCAAAATTTCATCATTGTTTATACAAACAGGAAGTGCAGAAAATGTGTCTATATTACTGCAAACACAGAAAATTGTGTTCCTGCATCTCAATGCTTTATACTATTAATACATTTAAGTGGATATTTTAAAGTTTAAAGTGACAGTAATTTTCAAATATTGAAGTTTTTTGTGTAGCGAGAAAACTCGGTCTATATTTAAGCATACAGAAAAATTGTCCACGCTTAAGGTATATAACTGCCAAATATGGTTTGAAACCTTCTAATAATAAGGGAGTTATTCAAGGGAGACCATAATGCGGCGGCGAGGAAACTGAGGCGAAAACAAATAAGCGCCCTTTCAGGGACGCTTAATAAGCCTTATTGGAGTTCCGTTCGTGGAAAATGTATGTGGATAAACAAATCTACGTAGATCTAAACATGATAAAAATGCAAAAATGTACATATTTTCGTGCATAACACATATCATACTTAATTTTTATCAAAAATATACATATGGATGTACAAAATCGTGATTTTTCAAAGTGAAAATATATTCTAAACTATTGTTTTCAGTCGTCTAAGGTGGGCGAAAATAGGGATTTTTGGAACTGCATGAATCTATTGTTTTTACTTTTTTATTTAATAAAATTATGTACACTTTTTAAAACGAAATAATTTTAATTTTTGGTGCTTTTTAAAAATAAAACTGTAGGGTGTTGGCAAATATTTTTTAGAATGTTGAAACACAAGAAAGAAAATTTTGAGATACTATTTTTTCAAGGAAATTACATACATTATAAACATTCATAATTACTTAAGTTAAAATATGGTATGTGTACCATTTTAATGTTATTTTATTGCAGTTTTAGATTTGCCTTAGTTTAATGAAATTAGTTGTGGATATGATAAATATTACATAAAATATTGTGTACCAGAGGAAAGTAAGCTGTTATAAAACCACAAAAAAAGTTCATACAATCCTGCATGTTCTTGCTCAGACTTGACCCCAAGTGAGAGACAAACTTAAACTCAATGCAGAGAGGCAGGTAATTTCATGTTGGATTAGAACCCAAGCCCAGCTGCGCCAAACTTCACACCTAAACCAAGTGCTCCCAGATCAACATAAGGTCAACTGGTCAAGTAATGCACCTACACACAGATGCACATATAGATTAACATGGTATAAATATCCCAGCACTGTTCTTCAGTGAAGAATCTTGAAACAAAACTCGCCTCTTACAAGGACCACCCCATGAAAGGTCAAACACAGGTCAAGGTGAAACTAGATTGGGCCAACTCGGCGCCAACATATCCCCAGACAGGTCATCACTCACGCCACAGGTTTTGATCGGGAATTTTTTAAAACATAATTACCCATTATTATATGAACTTCAGCACATCAATCTACTCTGTTTATATCTCCCCAAGGAAGATGGTGTATCCCCAGACGCCGAATACATAACTCAAATTATATTTTCAATCTTCCTGCAATGATAACTCTAAACCTATTTTCAAAGTATTTAAATGATTGATGATTGAATGTCCATTCTAAAATAATAATCCCAAAAGAGCATATCTGTTTCTATATTTGTTGACAAATAAAATATTATTTTTAACTCAACTCATCATATTTTTCAATCTTCCTTCAAAGTATTTAAATGATTGATGATTCAATGTCCATTCTAAAATTCATAATCCCAAAAGCGCATATCTGTTTCTATATTTGTTCACAAATAAAATATTATTTAAAGAAAAATTATTTATATTATTATTTTATTATATTATTTTTAGAATTTGCAAATTGTTTTCAGTTATTCATTTCCTCTATACCTATACATGTGGTCCATATATATGCAACCTAAATATGTGACACAATCTCAGTTCTGACTCCCCTTTGTGTTGTATGTAATGAAGCCCACCACCTCCCACCCCCACCCCTCTCCCCTTCTCCACACCTCTCTCACTATTACACAAGATCTGCAACCCCATTGAGTTCTTTGTTTCTCATCTGATATCATTAAATACCTTTGTTTATTTAGTGTCACTCAATATAGCTGGAGGTCCCAGAGGTGGGTGGGGGGAATCCGGGTGGGGGATGTGGGTTGAGCATAAATGGTAAACAAACAATCTATATAAAAGGGGTACTCAAATACAAAAAGAATTGAGAATTTTAAGTATGTGATTATCAACTGAAATGAGTTCATAACTGTAGGAGCTGTGCCAAAATTAACTGAGGCAAGTTGAATAAAACTGGGCTAGTTGAGGGTTAAAAATCCCCTAGTTTTACTACATAAGGATATAATTTCATTAATATTGGGACTTAAAGCTCACTTAAAGTGTCCATTTTGTCTACTTCAATATGTTTCACCAGTTTCATTTTAAAAAGTGAAAAACTCAGCAAGCAGAGGTATAAGACACAAAAATAAGTTCTTAAAAGACTAAGATAGCCATAACATTATTAATATTCAAAATTTAAATAGACAGGCATTTCCTTTTAAAAATTCAAAGATTTCAGCTCTATAACCCACATAGTTTGACAGTTGCTGGGCTTTAAAGTGGCATAATATCCATAAATTGGGTTTCTGTGGGCATTTTACAATTGTTAAAGAGACCTTAGCAATTAAACTACAGATCTGAAACTTTTTGGGGGGACATACATAACAAACAAAAATCATATATAATACAGTTTAAGACTTGTCACACTAAGCATTTCCAAATAACAGGGCAAAATACAGAAAAAATGTCAAAAAAGGCACTTGGGCGAGTGTCTATGGCCCTCATACACAGGTTAAATGTCTACTAAAAACCTTGATTTTCGGCATATGTAAAAAGGACATAATAATGCATTCCCAGATGGGATTTCAGCTCCATCAATCACATAGTTTAACAGTTACAGGGCTTAAAGGTGGTAAAAAGTCCAAATATTGGGTCATTGTGGGCCTTTTAGAGATCTCGATGTGGCTTTCAAATTAAAGCTTCACACTTAAAATTTGTTACATACTAAGATTACACATAGAATATGTATCTAATAAAGTTTGAAACTTCTCAGACTTACCATTTGCAAGTTACAGAGCAAAATATGTGAAAAATGTCTTAAAAGGGTCACTCAGGTGGGTGTTAAAGGTCCTCATACACAGGTTAAATGTCTTCTTGAAGCCTTGATTTTTGGCACATATAAAAATAACATACTAATATCTTCTCAGATAGGATTTGAGCTCTATCAGTCACATAGTTTGACAGTCACAGGGCTTAAAAGTAGCAAAAAGTCCAAATATTGGGTCTTTGGGAGCCTTTTAGAGACCTCAATTTGACCTTCAAAATTAAAGCTTCAGACTTAAAATCTGTTACATACTAAGATTACACACAGAATATATATCTAATACAGTTTGAAACTTCTCAGACTTACCATTTCCAAGTTACAGGGAAAAAGATGTGAAAAATGTCTAAGGGTCACTCGGGTGGGTGTTTATGGTCCTGATACACAGGTTAACTGTCTATTAAAGGCCTAAATGTTGGGGCACATATAAGAAAACACATAGATATATTCCCAGATGATATTTAACTTAGATGAGAGACATAGTTTGAAAGCTACAGTGCTTGAAAGTGGCAAAAAGTGCATAAATTGGGTCTCTGTGGGCACTTTTGAGACCTTAAGTCGACCCCTTTGGGTAAACCTACAGCCCTAACATTTTCTACAGACAAGGATTACATATCAAAGTTATACCTAGCGCAGTTTGAGACTCATCAGAATTATCACTTCCAAATTATAGGGCAAAATATGTGTAAAGTATAGCAAAAAATCCCTAAGTGGGGGTATTTATGGGCCTCAAACACAATTTTCTCCTCAACTTAAAGTCATGATTTTCGGCACATGTACTAAGAACATATTAATGTGTTGTCAGGTAAAATTTCAGGCAGCTGAGCATCATAGTTTGTGACCTACAGGGCTCTAAGTGGCCAAAAGTGCAATTTCTGACCTTAAGGTGGCCATAAGTTCTTTTTTACTGGGAGTTTAAGGTCACCTTAAAATAGGGATCTTCCTTTGGGCACCCTTAACATGTGTACCAAGTTTGAAAAAAAAATATTAATTTGTTTTTGAGTTATCGCGTCCACAAGGAAATTTCTACGGCGGCGGCGGCGGCGCGACGGACCCGAATCCAATATATCCCCGACTTTCGTCTGGGGATATAATTATTAGCTGAGATATATACAAGAAAACGGCATAGTAAACAGACCCATGACAATAAGTATCAGCCAAGCCATAATTCTGGTGGAATCCACCAATGCTGGATAGAAAACTATATTTTATAAAATGTGATATTTTTATCACTTTAAAGGCAAATTATTACTTCTAATAGTTCTTAATTGATGCAGTTTCATTGTACATTTGCCAATTTTTGGATTAAATGGTGAAGAAAACTTTTGCCAGGTATATTATTAAAACAACCAGAAGTTAAGGTTGTTACCTGTTGTTCATTGCAGTATCTAGCCATTTAGAGGACAATTATTACTGGGGACTATCCGCCCCCACACTTTTCCAGCCATGTGTGACTTTGAAAGTGATCTGGTAAAATAAATAACCTTTTAAGAAGGTGTGGGGGAGGATAGCCCCCAGTGAAAATAATAACTGTGATCAATTGGTTGTTTGTAAATAGAAGTCACAATGCCATGTCAGCTTAATAAAATATGTTCATAATTCTCTTGTTAAATAGATTATCTTATTCGAGTATTATCTTATTCAAAGCCATTAATTTTATTGTAAATAGATTATCTTATTCGAGTATTATCTTATTCAAAGCCATTAATTTTATTGTAAAGTAAATTTTAGATAAAAATCATTCTACACTATTCTTTTTGTACTAAATTGTGAATTCATTTACATTCTTAAAGAATGCCAATGAGAGAAAGGCATTTGTCACATGTACCCATTTTTAAACAGTTGTGTCTCCATGTTTCCTATTTTCTGTGACTTTATCTATGAATTAAACTGGAAATATTATGAATATTTGCTTTTATCCATCTCCCTTTTTTATTAAAAACTGATGTATTGGTGAAAATGTGACTAAAACGGTTTTACATGGGAAATAAATTCAAACAATACTGTCAACATGTTGCAGACCATAAAATTATTGGTATAATTATATAAAAGTAGGGTCTGTTGACCTCTTTAAAATTTATATTTATATGTCTAGACCTTTTAGAATCTGTTGACCTTTTAAAATTTATATTGATCTGTCTAGAATTATAATTTACGGCAAGGTTATGTCCCGGGACGTCCCGATATGTAACGTATTGGCTATATGTAGGGAAGTGCTAAATCGTGACAACTAGGAAGTGCTTCATATAGGGAAGTGCTTTATATCAAGGGATGTCTTGTTATATGTTATATGTCTTGTTAAATAAAATATAAACTCGGAACTCACGGCACTAGCACCAACTCATTAATATTCATGAGAAGATATGAGGTCATGGATTTCCCTGGATTTCTTGCAATATTTTATAAAATATTATAAAATGGAAGCTTCAATGAAGATTAAATGTCTTAAACTTAAGAACCCACGGCAGTAGCACCAACTCATTAATATTCATGAGAAGATATGAGGTAATGGATTTCCCGGGATTTTCTTACAATTTTTTATAAAATGGAAGCTTCAATGATGACTAAATACCTCACGTAAACTCAAGAACTCACGGCAGTAGCACCAACTCTAATATTCATGAGAAGATATAAGGTCACAGATTTCCCGGAAAACTAACTTAAAAAATCAACCAATGAAATCATTTCCCGACATTTAGCCAGTAATTTACATATCGGGATGTCCCGTGATTTAAGCACTGCGTATAATTTATGCATGTAGGCTTAACTTGGCCAAACTTGTAAAACAAAAGTTAAGCCTAAGACTTGTTAGCTAACATTACCCCAGAGCATTTGAAAGCTGGTATATGAACATGACAACTCTACAATGAAAATTTTATCCTTATCATTTTTTTAAATAGTTTACTTGCCAATATAGATTAAAATATATAAAAATAAAATCTGGTCTAATTATTTCACTCTTTATATTTAAAATATATACACGTGTCTAGGTTTTAAATAGAATTTAGGCATTTACAAGAATTCATATTTTGTTGTGTGACTTAAAAGTAAGGCTAAAAATCATCACGAATTCACAACAAAGATATAAAAACACAACAAGAATTTAAATTCTGTGTACTTTATGCTTCAAAATGATGTACAATATGTTAAAATTAAGGAAAAATTCTTTTTCAATTTTAACTGGGTAATTAGTGAATATTCTTGTTCGCACGTGGCCATTGTTTTTCCACTTTCTCGATCGTAAACAGGGTTGCCGCACATGCGCACTCGGAACTCCAATAAGGCTTATTATCAGGAGGTTTGATTTTTTTTATATTATCGCCCACATATGAAGTAAAATACAAAACAAAAGTGCCTGAACGTAATCCAATGAAATACACAATAATATCACATTATGTTCATACTAGTTTTGTTTTTAACTGAATATCAGCCAAACACTGACAGGATCTGGCATCTAACGAAAACACTCTGTTCTGTTTTTTTGGGGGGGTTTGTGATGTTTTTGGATCAGCCAATCACCTTTGACCACTGGGAAAAATCTAAAGCAACAGTTTTTGTAAATTCTTCTGTCCGGCAAACCCGGGACCTTTTCTTTGTAGGTGAAAACAAACTTTTTTTGTGACATACAAATTACGAAACACCAAATAATAGTATATTTAAGAAGTCTGATAGTCTTGTTAAAGTGCCAAAGCCATTTACTGCCAGAGTGAGACTGACCATAAAGTGTACACTTGTTTACTTTCTGTGGGAAATCCCTTAACCTAGCAAACAAAATTATGTAATTTCACACTAATTAGCTTATCAATGTTTATCAGATTATAAGTAGGGATTACCAAGAAGGGAATTCCTGGGTAGTCCGTTTTTGTGAAATTTCTAACTTGTCCCTCTGTTGGACCTCCTATATGTCCAGCATATTTGGATTGTCGATCCTGGGGCCGGTTTCATGAAAAGTCTCAGTTTGAGACCAGTTTTGGGCTGAGTCTGGGTCTCAAATCTGAGACTTTTGTCTCGGCTGAGTTTTTGGCTCAAATTGATTTCACAAAAGGTGATTCAGCTGAGACTGGTCTCAAGTCATAGTCTCAACTTTTAAATTTCATTTAAGATGCTTCCTTGGTTTGTTTTTTATGCAAGTGCATTTATGACATCATCATTATCGTTTTAGATTGCATTAACACTGATAACACATGAAAAAAATTGATATAATATTATTGGTAACAAGCCAATTATTTGAGACTCAACTGAGACTGAGTTAAGCTTTGAGTCCACTCTTGAGACTAGTCACCTGACAACGGTCAAAAAAGCATGTCAATTCCATTTTATATTTTCCATGTCCATGTCAATTTCTTATTATAAATATTGAATATGTAGTTGTAATTAGTAAGCAAAATAAAAATATAATATTTCAAGGTTCAACAAATTCATTTTCATGCAAATAATATTGCTTTATAGTTTATACACAAGTATTTGGATGACAAACTTTGGACTCAAAATTTGAGACACCTCCTTGGTGGGCTCAAAATTGAGCCCATGACTGAGACAAATCTCAAGTTGAGCCTGTTTGTGAAATGCTTTGAGTCTGAGTCCACAGACTCCGCAAAATATTTACAATATTTGAGCCAAAAGTCTCAGATTTGAGTCTGAGACCAGACTTAAGTCCTTTTATGAAACCGGCCCATGCAGTAGTGGAAAAGGGGTTCAAAAGTTTACTCTGGTGTTGCAAATCTGAGTATGGTGATGCATGGGGTTTTCGTGTTAGTAAATTATTAATCATGATTTCTGATAGTTTTACAAAAGTACTTTGATTTTTGATAACTAAAATGTATAAAATAGCTGGATTTAAACAAATATATTTGTGGAGAATGAATATTTTCATCTTTAACACTTGATATTAACATCAATAAGATTATATCTGTGAAATGTCACTCAGAGTATTTACTGTGGAGTTTTCATGCTACATGATCTAGGTCTCAATAAAAGGTGCTTTATTATTGTTGAAAACATAAAAACCCTTGGAAGACATGTAAAAACATTATTTATGCTAGAAAATAATTAAAATGTAACACTTGTTCTATTTATGTATCTATTTTTGCCAGTTAACTGAGATATAGTCTCTAAAACTTGAAAAACAATAAATATTTTGCTAGAAATTTCAAATAGGATTTATTTTTGCTTCTCAATAAAATTCAATTTTCAAAACAGCCTAAAATCGCATTTTTCATCAAAATGCAATAATATATGGCAGGATTTGATCATAAACCTATGGTAAATAGAAGAAATAGCTGTAGCACGAAAACTCCACAGACATGAAAACTCCACAGATGACCATAGTAATTGGGACAAAATATATGACCTTTCATTTTTTAACTTTTATACCATATTATGTTCAGTTTTAAATCATTTTCAGTATTGTGATTTATTAAAAACTGTATTGCAAAAAAATAAACCTTACATTAAACTTAAAGTGGAAACAGTTTAATGGAATTCAACTATTGTGTAGTGGAAATAAAACTGGTAGTAAATATCAGATCTAACACATGACATCTGGTATGCCAATGGTGTCATCCATGTGATACCATTTTGGACCATTATAACATCATTATTCAGACTAAATATTGCTCTGTAACCATGAAACTTGGCCCAAATATCACCTGCCACTCACTAAATCTGACTGCACAGGTTTTAGGATTACATCTGGTGTACCAGTGGTGTCATCTGTGTCAAATGTGGTCCAGGAAGGCGAAAATACAGCCTCAGGTGGCTGTATCAGGATGGGCTGATATTTTCTCAGTTAAGGCAGATTTAAGGCTGTAAACCACATTGTGTCCCACAGGAGTCGCCACTTGAATGAATTTTAGTGGTGTGTTCCTTCAGAAATGCATATCTAGTCCAAAGTACAGGTTCAGGGAGTGTAGGTGGCGAGGATGTCATAAAATGCCAGATCAGTCCAAACCACCTCTTAAAGTTGGTCAATCTGGCTGAAATTTTCACAGGGAACTCAGTTTATATCAGAGAATGAATTTGTATTGGTCTGGTCCACTCGAGGGCCATATTAGGAATTTTCATTTCCGGGGTGTGGGGGGCCCCCTGACCTCACCTCATGAGGGGGAATGTCGAGTATATCACAATATTGCCAGTCTGAGGGCCCTACTAAATTTCTTGCTTGTTTTAACAATAAAGGGGGATATTTTAGGCAAATTTGGAGCATTACATGTCTGAACAGAAAATATTTAACCCAAATAATGCTGTTAAAATGGTCCAAAATAGATGTAAATCAGCCCAAACCAGTACTAAATATTGCTCTGTAACCATGAAACTTGGCCCAAATATCACCTGCCACTCACTAAATCTGACTGCACAGGTTTTAGGATTACATCTGGTGTACCAGTGGTGTCATCTGTGTCAAATGTGGTCCAGGAAGGCGAAAATACAGCCTCAGGTGGCTGTATCAGGATGGGCTGATATTTTCTCAGTTAAGGCAGATTTAAGGCTGTAAACCACATTGTGTCCCACAGGAGTCGCCACTTGAATGAATTTTAGTGGTGTGTTCCTTCAGAAATGCATATCTAGTCCAAAGTACAGGTTCAGGGAGTGTAGGTGGCGAGGATGTCATAAAATGCCAGATCAGTCCAAACCACCTCTTAAAGTTGGTCAATCTGGCTGAAATTTTCACAGGGAACTCAGTTTATATCAGAGAATGAATTTGTATTGGTCTGGTCCACTCGAGGGCCATATTAGGAATTTTCATTTCCGGGGTGTGGGGGGCCCCCTGACCTCACCTCATGAGGGGGAATGTCGAGTATATCACAATATTGCCAGTCTGAGGGCCCTACTAAATTTCTTGCTTGTTTTAACAATAAAGGGGGATATTTTAGGCAAATTTGGAGCATTACATGTCTGAACAGAAAATATTTAACCCAAATAATGCTGTTAAAATGGTCCAAAATAGATGTAAATCAGCCCAAACCAGTACTAAATATTGCTCTGTAACCATGAAACTTGGCCCAAATATCACCTGCCACTCACTAAATCTGACTGCACAGGTTTTAGGATTACATCTGGTGTACCAGTGGTGTCATCTGTGTCAAATGTGGTCCAGGAAGGCGAAAATACAGCCTCAGGTGGCTGTATCAGGATGGGCTGATATTTTCTCAGTTAAGGCAGATTTAAGGCTGTAAACCACATTGTGTCCCACAGGAGTCGCCACTTGAATGAATTTTAGTGGTGTGTTCCTTCAGAAATGCATATCTAGTCCAAAGTACAGGTTCAGGGAGTGTAGGTGGCGAGGATGTCATAAAATGCCAGATCAGTCCAAACCACCTCTTAAAGTTGGTCAATCTGGCTGAAATTTTCACAGGGAACTCAGTTTATATCAGAGAATGAATTTGTATTGGTCTGGTCCACTCGAGGGCCATATTAGGAATTTTCATTTCCGGGGTGTGGGGGGCCCCCTGACCTCACCTCATGAGGGGGAATGTCGAGTATATCACAATATTGCCAGTCTGAGGGCCCTACTAAATTTCTTGCTTGTTTTAACAATAAAGGGGGATATTTTAGGCAAATTTGGAGCATTACATGTCTGAACAGAAAATATTTAACCCAAATAATGCTGTTAAAATGGTCCAAAATAGATGTAAATCAGCCCAAACCAGTACTAAATATTGCTCTGTAACCATGAAACTTGGCCCAAATATCACCTGCCACTCACTAAATCTGACTGCACAGGTTTTAGGATTACATCTGGTGTACCAGTGGTGTCATCTGTGTCAAATGTGGTCCAGGAAGGCGAAAATACAGCCTCAGGTGGCTGTATCAGGATGGGCTGATATTTTCTCAGTTAAGGCAGATTTAAGGCTGTAAACCACATTGTGTCCCACAGGAGTCGCCACTTGAATGAATTTTAGTGGTGTGTTCCTTCAGAAATGCATATCTAGTCCAAAGTACAGGTTCAGGGAGTGTAGGTGGCGAGGATGTCATAAAATGCCAGATCAGTCCAAACCACCTCTTAAAGTTGGTCAATCTGGCTGAAATTTTCACAGGGAACTCAGTTTATATCAGAGAATGAATTTGTATTGGTCTGGTCCACTCGAGGGCCATATTAGGAATTTTCATTTCCGGGGTGTGGGGGGCCCCCTGACCTCACCTCATGAGGGGGAATGTCGAGTATATCACAATATTGCCAGTCTGAGGGCCCTACTAAATTTCTTGCTTGTTTTAACAATAAAGGGGGATATTTTAGGCAAATTTGGAGCATTACATGTCTGAACAGAAAATATTTAACCCAAATAATGCTGTTAAAATGGTCCAAAATAGATGTAAATCAGCCCAAACCAGTACTAAATATTGCTCTGTAACCATGAAACTTGGCCCAAATATCACCTGCCACTCACTAAATCTGACTGCACAGGTTTTAGGATTACATCTGGTGTACCAGTGGTGTCATCTGTGTCAAATGTGGTCCAGGAAGGCGAAAATACAGCCTCAGGTGGCTGTATCAGGATGGGCTGATATTTTCTCAGTTAAGGCAGATTTAAGGCTGTAAACCACATTGTGTCCCACAGGAGTCGCCACTTGAATGAATTTTAGTGGTGTGTTCCTTCAGAAATGCATATCTAGTCCAAAGTACAGGTTCAGGGAGTGTAGGTGGCGAGGATGTCATAAAATGCCAGATCAGTCCAAACCACCTCTTAAAGTTGGTCAATCTGGCTGAAATTTTCACAGGGAACTCAGTTTATATCAGAGAATGAATTTGTATTGGTCTGGTCCACTCGAGGGCCATATTAGGAATTTTCATTTCCGGGGTGTGGGGGGCCCCCTGACCTCACCTCATGAGGGGGAATGTCGAGTATATCACAATATTGCCAGTCTGAGGGCCCTACTAAATTTCTTGCTTGTTTTAACAATAAAGGGGGATATTTTAGGCAAATTTGGAGCATTACATGTCTGAACAGAAAATATTTAACCCAAATAATGCTGTTAAAATGGTCCAAAATAGATGTAAATCAGCCCAAACCAGTACTAAATATTGCTCTGTAACCATGAAACTTGGCCCAAATATCACCTGCCACTCACTAAATCTGACTGCACAGGTTTTAGGATTACATCTGGTGTACCAGTGGTGTCATCTGTGTCAAATGTGGTCCAGGAAGGCGAAAATACAGCCTCAGGTGGCTGTATCAGGATGGGCTGATATTTTCTCAGTTAAGGCAGATTTAAGGCTGTAAACCACATTGTGTCCCACAGGAGTCGCCACTTGAATGAATTTTAGTGGTGTGTTCCTTCAGAAATGCATATCTAGTCCAAAGTACAGGTTCAGGGAGTGTAGGTGGCGAGGATGTCATAAAATGCCAGATCAGTCCAAACCACCTCTTAAAGTTGGTCAATCTGGCTGAAATTTTCACAGGGAACTCAGTTTATATCAGAGAATGAATTTGTATTGGTCTGGTCCACTCGAGGGCCATATTAGGAATTTTCATTTCCGGGGTGTGGGGGGCCCCCTGACCTCACCTCATGAGGGGGAATGTCGAGTATATCACAATATTGCCAGTCTGAGGGCCCTACTAAATTTCTTGCTTGTTTTAACAATAAAGGGGGATATTTTAGGCAAATTTGGAGCATTACATGTCTGAACAGAAAATATTTAACCCAAATAATGCTGTTAAAATGGTCCAAAATAGATGTAAATCAGCCCAAACCAGTACTAAATATTGCTCTGTAACCATGAAACTTGGCCCAAATATCACCTGCCACTCACTAAATCTGACTGCACAGGTTTTAGGATTACATCTGGTGTACCAGTGGTGTCATCTGTGTCAAATGTGGTCCAGGAAGGCGAAAATACAGCCTCAGGTGGCTGTATCAGGATGGGCTGATATTTTCTCAGTTAAGGCAGATTTAAGGCTGTAAACCACATTGTGTCCCACAGGAGTCGCCACTTGAATGAATTTTAGTGGTGTGTTCCTTCAGAAATGCATATCTAGTCCAAAGTACAGGTTCAGGGAGTGTAGGTGGCGAGGATGTCATAAAATGCCAGATCAGTCCAAACCACCTCTTAAAGTTGGTCAATCTGGCTGAAATTTTCACAGGGAACTCAGTTTATATCAGAGAATGAATTTGTATTGGTCTGGTCCACTCGAGGGCCATATTAGGAATTTTCATTTCCGGGGTGTGGGGGGCCCCCTGACCTCACCTCATGAGGGGGAATGTCGAGTATATCACAATATTGCCAGTCTGAGGGCCCTACTAAATTTCTTGCTTGTTTTAACAATAAAGGGGGATATTTTAGGCAAATTTGGAGCATTACATGTCTGAACAGAAAATATTTAACCCAAATAATGCTGTTAAAATGGTCCAAAATAGATGTAAATCAGCCCAAACCAGTACTAAATATTGCTCTGTAACCATGAAACTTGGCCCAAATATCACCTGCCACTCACTAAATCTGACTGCACAGGTTTTAGGATTACATCTGGTGTACCAGTGGTGTCATCTGTGTCAAATGTGGTCCAGGAAGGCGAAAATACAGCCTCAGGTGGCTGTATCAGGATGGGCTGATATTTTCTCAGTTAAGGCAGATTTAAGGCTGTAAACCACATTGTGTCCCACAGGAGTCGCCACTTGAATGAATTTTAGTGGTGTGTTCCTTCAGAAATGCATATCTAGTCCAAAGTACAGGTTCAGGGAGTGTAGGTGGCGAGGATGTCATAAAATGCCAGATCAGTCCAAACCACCTCTTAAAGTTGGTCAATCTGGCTGAAATTTTCACAGGGAACTCAGTTTATATCAGAGAATGAATTTGTATTGGTCTGGTCCACTCGAGGGCCATATTAGGAATTTTCATTTCCGGGGTGTGGGGGGCCCCCTGACCTCACCTCATGAGGGGGAATGTCGAGTATATCACAATATTGCCAGTCTGAGGGCCCTACTAAATTTCTTGCTTGTTTTAACAATAAAGGGGGATATTTTAGGCAAATTTGGAGCATTACATGTCTGAACAGAAAATATTTAACCCAAATAATGCTGTTAAAATGGTCCAAAATAGATGTAAATCAGCCCAAACCAGTACTAAATATTGCTCTGTAACCATGAAACTTGGCCCAAATATCACCTGCCACTCACTAAATCTGACTGCACAGGTTTTAGGATTACATCTGGTGTACCAGTGGTGTCATCTGTGTCAAATGTGGTCCAGGAAGGCGAAAATACAGCCTCAGGTGGCTGTATCAGGATGGGCTGATATTTCTCAGTTAAGGCAGATTTAAGGCTGTAAACCACATTGTGTCCCCACAGGAGTCGCCACTTGAATGAATTTTAGTGGTGTGTTCCTTCAGAAATGCATATCTAGTCCAAAGTACAGGTTCAGGGAGTGTAGGTGGCGAGGATGTCATAAAATGCCAGATCAGTCCAAACCACCTCTTAAAGTTGGTCAATCTGGCTGAAATTTTCACAGGGAACTCAGTTTATATCAGAGAATGAATTTGTATTGGTCTGGTCCACTCGAGGGCCATATTAGGAATTTTCATTTCCGGGGTGTGGGGGGCCCCCTGACCTCACCTCATGAGGGGGAATGTCGAGTATATCACAATATTGCCAGTCTGAGGGCCCTACTAAATTTCTTGCTTGTTTTAACAATAAAGGGGGATATTTTAGGCAAATTTGGAGCATTACATGTCTGAACAGAAAATATTTAACCCAAATAATGCTGTTAAAATGGTCCAAAATAGATGTAAATCAGCCCAAACCAGTACTAAATATTGCTCTGTAACCATGAAACTTGGCCCAAATATCACCTGCCACTCACTAAATCTGACTGCACAGGTTTTAGGATTACATCTGGTGTACCAGTGGTGTCATCTGTGTCAAATGTGGTCCAGGAAGGCGAAAATACAGCCTCAGGTGGCTGTATCAGGATGGGCTGATATTTTCTCAGTTAAGGCAGATTTAAGGCTGTAAACCACATTGTGTCCCACAGGAGTCGCCACTTGAATGAATTTTAGTGGTGTGTTCCTTCAGAAATGCATATCTAGTCCAAAGTACAGGTTCAGGGAGTGTAGGTGGCGAGGATGTCATAAAATGCCAGATCAGTCCAAACCACCTCTTAAAGTTGGTCAATCTGGCTGAAATTTTCACAGGGAACTCAGTTTATATCAGAGAATGAATTTGTATTGGTCTGGTCCACTCGAGGGCCATATTAGGAATTTTCATTTCCGGGGTGTGGGGGGCCCCCTGACCTCACCTCATGAGGGGGAATGTCGAGTATATCACAATATTGCCAGTCTGAGGGCCCTACTAAATTTCTTGCTTGTTTTAACAATAAAGGGGGATATTTTAGGCAAATTTGGAGCATTACATGTCTGAACAGAAAATATTTAACCCAAATAATGCTGTTAAAATGGTCCAAAATAGATGTAAATCAGCCCAAACCAGTACTAAATATTGCTCTGTAACCATGAAACTTGGCCCAAATATCACCTGCCACTCACTAAATCTGACTGCACAGGTTTTAGGATTACATCTGGTGTACCAGTGGTGTCATCTGTGTCAAATGTGGTCCAGGAAGGCGAAAATACAGCCTCAGGTGGCTGTATCAGGATGGGCTGATATTTTCTCAGTTAAGGCAGATTTAAGGCTGTAAACCACATTGTGTCCCACAGGAGTCGCCACTTGAATGAATTTTAGTGGTGTGTTCCTTCAGAAATGCATATCTAGTCCAAAGTACAGGTTCAGGGAGTGTAGGTGGCGAGGATGTCATAAAATGCCAGATCAGTCCAAACCACCTCTTAAAGTTGGTCAATCTGGCTGAAATTTTCACAGGGAACTCAGTTTATATCAGAGAATGAATTTGTATTGGTCTGGTCCACTCGAGGGCCATATTAGGAATTTTCATTTCCGGGGTGTGGGGGGCCCCCTGACCTCACCTCATGAGGGGGAATGTCGAGTATATCACAATATTGCCAGTCTGAGGGCCCTACTAAATTTCTTGCTTGTTTTAACAATAAAGGGGGATATTTTAGGCAAATTTGGAGCATTACATGTCTGAACAGAAAATATTTAACCCAAATAATGCTGTTAAAATGGTCCAAAATAGATGTAAATCAGCCCAAACCAGTACTAAATATTGCTCTGTAACCATGAAACTTGGCCCAAATATCACCTGCCACTCACTAAATCTGACTGCACAGGTTTTAGGATTACATCTGGTGTACCAGTGGTGTCATCTGTGTCAAATGTGGTCCAGGAAGGCGAAAATACAGCCTCAGGTGGCTGTATCAGGATGGGCTGATATTTTCTCAGTTAAGGCAGATTTAAGGCTGTAAACCACATTGTGTCCCACAGGAGTCGCCACTTGAATGAATTTTAGTGGTGTGTTCCTTCAGAAATGCATATCTAGTCCAAAGTACAGGTTCAGGGAGTGTAGGTGGCGAGGATGTCATAAAATGCCAGATCAGTCCAAACCACCTCTTAAAGTTGGTCAATCTGGCTGAAATTTTCACAGGGAACTCAGTTTATATCAGAGAATGAATTTGTATTGGTCTGGTCCACTCGAGGGCCATATTAGGAATTTTCATTTCCGGGGTGTGGGGGGCCCCCTGACCTCACCTCATGAGGGGGAATGTCGAGTATATCACAATATTGCCAGTCTGAGGGCCCTACTAAATTTCTTGCTTGTTTTAACAATAAAGGGGGATATTTTAGGCAAATTTGGAGCATTACATGTCTGAACAGAAAATATTTAACCCAAATAATGCTGTTAAAATGGTCCAAAATAGATGTAAATCAGCCCAAACCAGTACTAAATATTGCTCTGTAACCATGAAACTTGGCCCAAATATCACCTGCCACTCACTAAATCTGACTGCACAGGTTTTAGGATTACATCTGGTGTACCAGTGGTGTCATCTGTGTCAAATGTGGTCCAGGAAGGCGAAAATACAGCCTCAGGTGGCTGTATCAGGATGGGCTGATATTTTCTCAGTTAAGGCAGATTTAAGGCTGTAAACCACATTGTGTCCCACAGGAGTCGCCACTTGAATGAATTTTAGTGGTGTGTTCCTTCAGAAATGCATATCTAGTCCAAAGTACAGGTTCAGGGAGTGTAGGTGGCGAGGATGTCATAAAATGCCAGATCAGTCCAAACCACCTCTTAAAGTTGGTCAATCTGGCTGAAATTTTCACAGGGAACTCAGTTTATATCAGAGAATGAATTTGTATTGGTCTGGTCCACTCGAGGGCCATATTAGGAATTTTCATTTCCGGGGTGTGGGGGGCCCCCTGACCTCACCTCATGAGGGGGAATGTCGAGTATATCACAATATTGCCAGTCTGAGGGCCCTACTAAATTTCTTGCTTGTTTTAACAATAAAGGGGGATATTTTAGGCAAATTTGGAGCATTACATGTCTGAACAGAAAATATTTAACCCAAATAATGCTGTTAAAATGGTCCAAAATAGATGTAAATCAGCCCAAACCAGTACTAAATATTGCTCTGTAACCATGAAACTTGGCCCAAATATCACCTGCCACTCACTAAATCTGACTGCACAGGTTTTAGGATTACATCTGGTGTACCAGTGGTGTCATCTGTGTCAAATGTGGTCCAGGAAGGCGAAAATACAGCCTCAGGTGGCTGTATCAGGATGGGCTGATATTTTCTCAGTTAAGGCAGATTTAAGGCTGTAAACCACATTGTGTCCCACAGGAGTCGCCACTTGAATGAATTTTAGTGGTGTGTTCCTTCAGAAATGCATATCTAGTCCAAAGTACAGGTTCAGGGAGTGTAGGTGGCGAGGATGTCATAAAATGCCAGATCAGTCCAAACCACCTCTTAAAGTTGGTCAATCTGGCTGAAATTTTCACAGGGAACTCAGTTTATATCAGAGAATGAATTTGTATTGGTCTGGTCCACTCGAGGGCCATATTAGGAATTTTCATTTCCGGGGTGTGGGGGGCCCCCTGACCTCACCTCATGAGGGGGAATGTCGAGTATATCACAATATTGCCAGTCTGAGGGCCCTACTAAATTTCTTGCTTGTTTTAACAATAAAGGGGGATATTTTAGGCAAATTTGGAGCATTACATGTCTGAACAGAAAATATTTAACCCAAATAATGCTGTTAAAATGGTCCAAAATAGATGTAAATCAGCCCAAACCAGTACTAAATATTGCTCTGTAACCATGAAACTTGGCCCAAATATCACCTGCCACTCACTAAATCTGACTGCACAGGTTTTAGGATTACATCTGGTGTACCAGTGGTGTCATCTGTGTCAAATGTGGTCCAGGAAGGCGAAAATACAGCCTCAGGTGGCTGTATCAGGATGGGCTGATATTTTCTCAGTTAAGGCAGATTTAAGGCTGTAAACCACATTGTGTCCCACAGGAGTCGCCACTTGAATGAATTTTAGTGGTGTGTTCCTTCAGAAATGCATATCTAGTCCAAAGTACAGGTTCAGGGAGTGTAGGTGGCGAGGATGTCATAAAATGCCAGATCAGTCCAAACCACCTCTTAAAGTTGGTCAATCTGGCTGAAATTTTCACAGGGAACTCAGTTTATATCAGAGAATGAATTTGTATTGGTCTGGTCCACTCGAGGGCCATATTAGGAATTTTCATTTCCGGGGTGTGGGGGGCCCCCTGACCTCACCTCATGAGGGGGAATGTCGAGTATATCACAATATTGCCAGTCTGAGGGCCCTACTAAATTTCTTGCTTGTTTTAACAATAAAGGGGGATATTTTAGGCAAATTTGGAGCATTACATGTCTGAACAGAAAATATTTAACCCAAATAATGCTGTTAAAATGGTCCAAAATAGATGTAAATCAGCCCAAACCAGTACTAAATATTGCTCTGTAACCATGAAACTTGGCCCAAATATCACCTGCCACTCACTAAATCTGACTGCACAGGTTTTAGGATTACATCTGGTGTACCAGTGGTGTCATCTGTGTCAAATGTGGTCCAGGAAGGCGAAAATACAGCCTCAGGTGGCTGTATCAGGATGGGCTGATATTTTCTCAGTTAAGGCAGATTTAAGGCTGTAAACCACATTGTGTCCCACAGGAGTCGCCACTTGAATGAATTTTAGTGGTGTGTTCCTTCAGAAATGCATATCTAGTCCAAAGTACAGGTTCAGGGAGTGTAGGTGGCGAGGATGTCATAAAATGCCAGATCAGTCCAAACCACCTCTTAAAGTTGGTCAATCTGGCTGAAATTTTCACAGGGAACTCAGTTTATATCAGAGAATGAATTTGTATTGGTCTGGTCCACTCGAGGGCCATATTAGGAATTTTCATTTCCGGGGTGTGGGGGGCCCCCTGACCTCACCTCATGAGGGGGAATGTCGAGTATATCACAATATTGCCAGTCTGAGGGCCCTACTAAATTTCTTGCTTGTTTTAACAATAAAGGGGGATATTTTAGGCAAATTTGGAGCATTACATGTCTGAACAGAAAATATTTAACCCAAATAATGCTGTTAAAATGGTCCAAAATAGATGTAAATCAGCCCAAACCAGTACTAAATATTGCTCTGTAACCATGAAACTTGGCCCAAATATCACCTGCCACTCACTAAATCTGACTGCACAGGTTTTAGGATTACATCTGGTGTACCAGTGGTGTCATCTGTGTCAAATGTGGTCCAGGAAGGCGAAAATACAGCCTCAGGTGGCTGTATCAGGATGGGCTGATATTTTCTCAGTTAAGGCAGATTTAAGGCTGTAAACCACATTGTGTCCCACAGGAGTCGCCACTTGAATGAATTTTAGTGGTGTGTTCCTTCAGAAATGCATATCTAGTCCAAAGTACAGGTTCAGGGAGTGTAGGTGGCGAGGATGTCATAAAATGCCAGATCAGTCCAAACCACCTCTTAAAGTTGGTCAATCTGGCTGAAATTTTCACAGGGAACTCAGTTTATATCAGAGAATGAATTTGTATTGGTCTGGTCCACTCGAGGGCCATATTAGGAATTTTCATTTCCGGGGTGTGGGGGGCCCCCTGACCTCACCTCATGAGGGGGAATGTCGAGTATATCACAATATTGCCAGTCTGAGGGCCCTACTAAATTTCTTGCTTGTTTTAACAATAAAGGGGGATATTTTAGGCAAATTTGGAGCATTACATGTCTGAACAGAAAATATTTAACCCAAATAATGCTGTTAAAATGGTCCAAAATAGATGTAAATCAGCCCAAACCAGTACTAAATATTGCTCTGTAACCATGAAACTTGGCCCAAATATCACCTGCCACTCACTAAATCTGACTGCACAGGTTTTAGGATTACATCTGGTGTACCAGTGGTGTCATCTGTGTCAAATGTGGTCCAGGAAGGCGAAAATACAGCCTCAGGTGGCTGTATCAGGATGGGCTGATATTTTCTCAGTTAAGGCAGATTTAAGGCTGTAAACCACATTGTGTCCCACAGGAGTCGCCACTTGAATGAATTTTAGTGGTGTGTTCCTTCAGAAATGCATATCTAGTCCAAAGTACAGGTTCAGGGAGTGTAGGTGGCGAGGATGTCATAAAATGCCAGATCAGTCCAAACCACCTCTTAAAGTTGGTCAATCTGGCTGAAATTTTCACAGGGAACTCAGTTTATATCAGAGAATGAATTTGTATTGGTCTGGTCCACTCGAGGGCCATATTAGGAATTTTCATTTCCGGGGTGTGGGGGGCCCCCTGACCTCACCTCATGAGGGGGAATGTCGAGTATATCACAATATTGCCAGTCTGAGGGCCCTACTAAATTTCTTGCTTGTTTTAACAATAAAGGGGGATATTTTAGGCAAATTTGGAGCATTACATGTCTGAACAGAAAATATTTAACCCAAATAATGCTGTTAAAATGGTCCAAAATAGATGTAAATCAGCCCAAACCATTACTAAATATTGCTCTGTAACCATGAAACTTGGCCCAAATATCACCTGCCACTCACTAAATCTGACTGCACAGGTTTTAGGATTACATCTGGTGTACCAGTGGTGTCATCTGTGTCAAATGTGGTCCAGGAAGGCGAAAATACAGCCTCAGGTGGCTGTATCAGGATGGGCTGATATTTTCTCAGTTAAGGCAGATTTAAGGCTGTAAACCACATTGTGTCCCACAGGAGTCGCCACTTGAATGAATTTTAGTGGTGTGTTCCTTCAGAAATGCATATCTAGTCCAAAGTACAGGTTCAGGGAGTGTAGGTGGCGAGGATGTCATAAAATGCCAGATCAGTCCAAACCACCTCTTAAAGTTGGTCAATCTGGCTGAAATTTTCACAGGGAACTCAGTTTATATCAGAGAATGAATTTGTATTGGTCTGGTCCACTCGAGGGCCATATTAGGAATTTTCATTTCCGGGGTGTGGGGGGCCCCCTGACCTCACCTCATGAGGGGGAATGTCGAGTATATCACAATATTGCCAGTCTGAGGGCCCTACTAAATTTCTTGCTTGTTTTAACAATAAAGGGGGATATTTTAGGCAAATTTGGAGCATTACATGTCTGAACAGAAAATATTTAACCCAAATAATGCTGTTAAAATGGTCCAAAATAGATGTAAATCAGCCCAAACCAGTACTAAATATTGCTCTGTAACCATGAAACTTGGCCCAAATATCACCTGCCACTCACTAAATCTGACTGCACAGGTTTTAGGATTACATCTGGTGTACCAGTGGTGTCATCTGTGTCAAATGTGGTCCAGGAAGGCGAAAATACAGCCTCAGGTGGCTGTATCAGGATGGGCTGATATTTTCTCAGTTAAGGCAGATTTAAGGCTGTAAACCACATTGTGTCCCACAGGAGTCGCCACTTGAATGAATTTTAGTGGTGTGTTCCTTCAGAAATGCATATCTAGTCCAAAGTACAGGTTCAGGGAGTGTAGGTGGCGAGGATGTCATAAAATGCCAGATCAGTCCAAACCACCTCTTAAAGTTGGTCAATCTGGCTGAAATTTTCACAGGGAACTCAGTTTATATCAGAGAATGAATTTGTATTGGTCTGGTCCACTCGAGGGCCATATTAGGAATTTTCATTTCCGGGGTGTGGGGGGCCCCCTGACCTCACCTCATGAGGGGGAATGTCGAGTATATCACAATATTGCCAGTCTGAGGGCCCTACTAAATTTCTTGCTTGTTTTAACAATAAAGGGGGATATTTTAGGCAAATTTGGAGCATTACATGTCTGAACAGAAAATATTTAACCCAAATAATGCTGTTAAAATGGTCCAAAATAGATGTAAATCAGCCCAAACCAGTACTAAATATTGCTCTGTAACCATGAAACTTGGCCCAAATATCACCTGCCACTCACTAAATCTGACTGCACAGGTTTTAGGATTACATCTGGTGTACCAGTGGTGTCATCTGTGTCAAATGTGGTCCAGGAAGGCGAAAATACAGCCTCAGGTGGCTGTATCAGGATGGGCTGATATTTTCTCAGTTAAGGCAGATTTAAGGCTGTAAACCACATTGTGTCCCACAGGAGTCGCCACTTGAATGAATTTTAGTGGTGTGTTCCTTCAGAAATGCATATCTAGTCCAAAGTACAGGTTCAGGGAGTGTAGGTGGCGAGGATGTCATAAAATGCCAGATCAGTCCAAACCACCTCTTAAAGTTGGTCAATCTGGCTGAAATTTTCACAGGGAACTCAGTTTATATCAGAGAATGAATTTGTATTGGTCTGGTCCACTCGAGGGCCATATTAGGAATTTTCATTTCCGGGGTGTGGGGGGCCCCCTGACCTCACCTCATGAGGGGGAATGTCGAGTATATCACAATATTGCCAGTCTGAGGGCCCTACTAAATTTCTTGCTTGTTTTAACAATAAAGGGGGATATTTTAGGCAAATTTGGAGCATTACATGTCTGAACAGAAAATATTTAACCCAAATAATGCTGTTAAAATGGTCCAAAATAGATGTAAATCAGCCCAAACCAGTACTAAATATTGCTCTGTAACCATGAAACTTGGCCCAAATATCACCTGCCACTCACTAAATCTGACTGCACAGGTTTTAGGATTACATCTGGTGTACCAGTGGTGTCATCTGTGTCAAATGTGGTCCAGGAAGGCGAAAATACAGCCTCAGGTGGCTGTATCAGGATGGGCTGATATTTTCTCAGTTAAGGCAGATTTAAGGCTGTAAACCACATTGTGTCCCACAGGAGTCGCCACTTGAATGAATTTTAGTGGTGTGTTCCTTCAGAAATGCATATCTAGTCCAAAGTACAGGTTCAGGGAGTGTAGGTGGCGAGGATGTCATAAAATGCCAGATCAGTCCAAACCACCTCTTAAAGTTGGTCAATCTGGCTGAAATTTTCACAGGGAACTCAGTTTATATCAGAGAATGAATTTGTATTGGTCTGGTCCACTCGAGGGCCATATTAGGAATTTTCATTTCCGGGGTGTGGGGGGCCCCCTGACCTCACCTCATGAGGGGGAATGTCGAGTATATCACAATATTGCCAGTCTGAGGGCCCTACTAAATTTCTTGCTTGTTTTAACAATAAAGGGGGATATTTTAGGCAAATTTGGAGCATTACATGTCTGAACAGAAAATATTTAACCCAAATAATGCTGTTAAAATGGTCCAAAATAGATGTAAATCAGCCCAAACCAGTACTAAATATTGCTCTGTAACCATGAAACTTGGCCCAAATATCACCTGCCACTCACTAAATCTGACTGCACAGGTTTTAGGATTACATCTGGTGTACCAGTGGTGTCATCTGTGTCAAATGTGGTCCAGGAAGGCGAAAATACAGCCTCAGGTGGCTGTATCAGGATGGGCTGATATTTTCTCAGTTAAGGCAGATTTAAGGCTGTAAACCACATTGTGTCCCACAGGAGTCGCCACTTGAATGAATTTTAGTGGTGTGTTCCTTCAGAAATGCATATCTAGTCCAAAGTACAGGTTCAGGGAGTGTAGGTGGCGAGGATGTCATAAAATGCCAGATCAGTCCAAACCACCTCTTAAAGTTGGTCAATCTGGCTGAAATTTTCACAGGGAACTCAGTTTATATCAGAGAATGAATTTGTATTGGTCTGGTCCACTCGAGGGCCATATTAGGAATTTTCATTTCCGGGGTGTGGGGGGCCCCCTGACCTCACCTCATGAGGGGGAATGTCGAGTATATCACAATATTGCCAGTCTGAGGGCCCTACTAAATTTCTTGCTTGTTTTAACAATAAAGGGGGATATTTTAGGCAAATTTGGAGCATTACATGTCTGAACAGAAAATATTTAACCCAAATAATGCTGTTAAAATGGTCCAAAATAGATGTAAATCAGCCCAAACCAGTACTAAATATTGCTCTGTAACCATGAAACTTGGCCCAAATATCACCTGCCACTCACTAAATCTGACTGCACAGGTTTTAGGATTACATCTGGTGTACCAGTGGTGTCATCTGTGTCAAATGTGGTCCAGGAAGGCGAAAATACAGCCTCAGGTGGCTGTATCAGGATGGGCTGATATTTTCTCAGTTAAGGCAGATTTAAGGCTGTAAACCACATTGTGTCCCACAGGAGTCGCCACTTGAATGAATTTTAGTGGTGTGTTCCTTCAGAAATGCATATCTAGTCCAAAGTACAGGTTCAGGGAGTGTAGGTGGCGAGGATGTCATAAAATGCCAGATCAGTCCAAACCACCTCTTAAAGTTGGTCAATCTGGCTGAAATTTTCACAGGGAACTCAGTTTATATCAGAGAATGAATTTGTATTGGTCTGGTCCACTCGAGGGCCATATTAGGAATTTTCATTTCCGGGGTGTGGGGGGCCCCCTGACCTCACCTCATGAGGGGGAATGTCGAGTATATCACAATATTGCCAGTCTGAGGGCCCTACTAAATTTCTTGCTTGTTTTAACAATAAAGGGGGATATTTTAGGCAAATTTGGAGCATTACATGTCTGAACAGAAAATATTTAACCCAAATAATGCTGTTAAAATGGTCCAAAATAGATGTAAATCAGCCCAAACCAGTACTAAATATTGCTCTGTAACCATGAAACTTGGCCCAAATATCACCTGCCACTCACTAAATCTGACTGCACAGGTTTTAGGATTACATCTGGTGTACCAGTGGTGTCATCTGTGTCAAATGTGGTCCAGGAAGGCGAAAATACAGCCTCAGGTGGCTGTATCAGGATGGGCTGATATTTTCTCAGTTAAGGCAGATTTAAGGCTGTAAACCACATTGTGTCCCACAGGAGTCGCCACTTGAATGAATTTTAGTGGTGTGTTCCTTCAGAAATGCATATCTAGTCCAAAGTACAGGTTCAGGGAGTGTAGGTGGCGAGGATGTCATAAAATGCCAGATCAGTCCAAACCACCTCTTAAAGTTGGTCAATCTGGCTGAAATTTTCACAGGGAACTCAGTTTATATCAGAGAATGAATTTGTATTGGTCTGGTCCACTCGAGGGCCATATTAGGAATTTTCATTTCCGGGGTGTGGGGGGCCCCCTGACCTCACCTCATGAGGGGGAATGTCGAGTATATCACAATATTGCCAGTCTGAGGGCCCTACTAAATTTCTTGCTTGTTTTAACAATAAAGGGGGATATTTTAGGCAAATTTGGAGCATTACATGTCTGAACAGAAAATATTTAACCCAAATAATGCTGTTAAAATGGTCCAAAATAGATGTAAATCAGCCCAAACCAGTACTAAATATTGCTCTGTAACCATGAAACTTGGCCCAAATATCACCTGCCACTCACTAAATCTGACTGCACAGGTTTTAGGATTACATCTGGTGTACCAGTGGTGTCATCTGTGTCAAATGTGGTCCAGGAAGGCGAAAATACAGCCTCAGGTGGCTGTATCAGGATGGGCTGATATTTTCTCAGTTAAGGCAGATTTAAGGCTGTAAACCACATTGTGTCCCACAGGAGTCGCCACTTGAATGAATTTTAGTGGTGTGTTCCTTCAGAAATGCATATCTAGTCCAAAGTACAGGTTCAGGGAGTGTAGGTGGCGAGGATGTCATAAAATGCCAGATCAGTCCAAACCACCTCTTAAAGTTGGTCAATCTGGCTGAAATTTTCACAGGGAACTCAGTTTATATCAGAGAATGAATTTGTATTGGTCTGGTCCACTCGAGGGCCATATTAGGAATTTTCATTTCCGGGGTGTGGGGGGCCCCCTGACCTCACCTCATGAGGGGGAATGTCGAGTATATCACAATATTGCCAGTCTGAGGGCCCTACTAAATTTCTTGCTTGTTTTAACAATAAAGGGGGATATTTTAGGCAAATTTGGAGCATTACATGTCTGAACAGAAAATATTTAACCCAAATAATGCTGTTAAAATGGTCCAAAATAGATGTAAATCAGCCCAAACCAGTACTAAATATTGCTCTGTAACCATGAAACTTGGCCCAAATATCACCTGCCACTCACTAAATCTGACTGCACAGGTTTTAGGATTACATCTGGTGTACCAGTGGTGTCATCTGTGTCAAATGTGGTCCAGGAAGGCGAAAATACAGCCTCAGGTGGCTGTATCAGGATGGGCTGATATTTTCTCAGTTAAGGCAGATTTAAGGCTGTAAACCACATTGTGTCCCACAGGAGTCGCCACTTGAATGAATTTTAGTGGTGTGTTCCTTCAGAAATGCATATCTAGTCCAAAGTACAGGTTCAGGGAGTGTAGGTGGCGAGGATGTCATAAAATGCCAGATCAGTCCAAACCACCTCTTAAAGTTGGTCAATCTGGCTGAAATTTTCACAGGGAACTCAGTTTATATCAGAGAATGAATTTGTATTGGTCTGGTCCACTCGAGGGCCATATTAGGAATTTTCATTTCCGGGGTGTGGGGGGCCCCCTGACCTCACCTCATGAGGGGGAATGTCGAGTATATCACAATATTGCCAGTCTGAGGGCCCTACTAAATTTCTTGCTTGTTTTAACAATAAAGGGGGATATTTTAGGCAAATTTGGAGCATTACATGTCTGAACAGAAAATATTTAACCCAAATAATGCTGTTAAAATGGTCCAAAATAGATGTAAATCAGCCCAAACCAGTACTAAATATTGCTCTGTAACCATGAAACTTGGCCCAAATATCACCTGCCACTCACTAAATCTGACTGCACAGGTTTTAGGATTACATCTGGTGTACCAGTGGTGTCATCTGTGTCAAATGTGGTCCAGGAAGGCGAAAATACAGCCTCAGGTGGCTGTATCAGGATGGGCTGATATTTTCTCAGTTAAGGCAGATTTAAGGCTGTAAACCACATTGTGTCCCACAGGAGTCGCCACTTGAATGAATTTTAGTGGTGTGTTCCTTCAGAAATGCATATCTAGTCCAAAGTACAGGTTCAGGGAGTGTAGGTGGCGAGGATGTCATAAAATGCCAGATCAGTCCAAACCACCTCTTAAAGTTGGTCAATCTGGCTGAAATTTTCACAGGGAACTCAGTTTATATCAGAGAATGAATTTGTATTGGTCTGGTCCACTCGAGGGCCATATTAGGAATTTTCATTTCCGGGGTGTGGGGGGCCCCCTGACCTCACCTCATGAGGGGGAATGTCGAGTATATCACAATATTGCCAGTCTGAGGGCCCTACTAAATTTCTTGCTTGTTTTAACAATAAAGGGGGATATTTTAGGCAAATTTGGAGCATTACATGTCTGAACAGAAAATATTTAACCCAAATAATGCTGTTAAAATGGTCCAAAATAGATGTAAATCAGCCCAAACCAGTACTAAATATTGCTCTGTAACCATGAAACTTGGCCCAAATATCACCTGCCACTCACTAAATCTGACTGCACAGGTTTTAGGATTACATCTGGTGTACCAGTGGTGTCATCTGTGTCAAATGTGGTCCAGGAAGGCGAAAATACAGCCTCAGGTGGCTGTATCAGGATGGGCTGATATTTTCTCAGTTAAGGCAGATTTAAGGCTGTAAACCACATTGTGTCCCACAGGAGTCGCCACTTGAATGAATTTTAGTGGTGTGTTCCTTCAGAAATGCATATCTAGTCCAAAGTACAGGTTCAGGGAGTGTAGGTGGCGAGGATGTCATAAAATGCCAGATCAGTCCAAACCACCTCTTAAAGTTGGTCAATCTGGCTGAAATTTTCACAGGGAACTCAGTTTATATCAGAGAATGAATTTGTATTGGTCTGGTCCACTCGAGGGCCATATTAGGAATTTTCATTTCCGGGGTGTGGGGGGCCCCCTGACCTCACCTCATGAGGGGGAATGTCGAGTATATCACAATATTGCCAGTCTGAGGGCCCTACTAAATTTCTTGCTTGTTTTAACAATAAAGGGGGATATTTTAGGCAAATTTGGAGCATTACATGTCTGAACAGAAAATATTTAACCCAAATAATGCTGTTAAAATGGTCCAAAATAGATGTAAATCAGCCCAAACCAGTACTAAATATTGCTCTGTAACCATGAAACTTGGCCCAAATATCACCTGCCACTCACTAAATCTGACTGCACAGGTTTTAGGATTACATCTGGTGTACCAGTGGTGTCATCTGTGTCAAATGTGGTCCAGGAAGGCGAAAATACAGCCTCAGGTGGCTGTATCAGGATGGGCTGATATTTTCTCAGTTAAGGCAGATTTAAGGCTGTAAACCACATTGTGTCCCACAGGAGTCGCCACTTGAATGAATTTTAGTGGTGTGTTCCTTCAGAAATGCATATCTAGTCCAAAGTACAGGTTCAGGGAGTGTAGGTGGCGAGGATGTCATAAAATGCCAGATCAGTCCAAACCACCTCTTAAAGTTGGTCAATCTGGCTGAAATTTTCACAGGGAACTCAGTTTATATCAGAGAATGAATTTGTATTGGTCTGGTCCACTCGAGGGCCATATTAGGAATTTTCATTTCCGGGGTGTGGGGGGCCCCCTGACCTCACCTCATGAGGGGGAATGTCGAGTATATCACAATATTGCCAGTCTGAGGGCCCTACTAAATTTCTTGCTTGTTTTAACAATAAAGGGGGATATTTTAGGCAAATTTGGAGCATTACATGTCTGAACAGAAAATATTTAACCCAAATAATGCTGTTAAAATGGTCCAAAATAGATGTAAATCAGCCCAAACCAGTACTAAATATTGCTCTGTAACCATGAAACTTGGCCCAAATATCACCTGCCACTCACTAAATCTGACTGCACAGGTTTTAGGATTACATCTGGTGTACCAGTGGTGTCATCTGTGTCAAATGTGGTCCAGGAAGGCGAAAATACAGCCTCAGGTGGCTGTATCAGGATGGGCTGATATTTTCTCAGTTAAGGCAGATTTAAGGCTGTAAACCACATTGTGTCCCACAGGAGTCGCCACTTGAATGAATTTTAGTGGTGTGTTCCTTCAGAAATGCATATCTAGTCCAAAGTACAGGTTCAGGGAGTGTAGGTGGCGAGGATGTCATAAAATGCCAGATCAGTCCAAACCACCTCTTAAAGTTGGTCAATCTGGCTGAAATTTTCACAGGGAACTCAGTTTATATCAGAGAATGAATTTGTATTGGTCTGGTCCACTCGAGGGCCATATTAGGAATTTTCATTTCCGGGGTGTGGGGGGCCCCCTGACCTCACCTCATGAGGGGGAATGTCGAGTATATCACAATATTGCCAGTCTGAGGGCCCTACTAAATTTCTTGCTTGTTTTAACAATAAAGGGGGATATTTTAGGCAAATTTGGAGCATTACATGTCTGAACAGAAAATATTTAACCCAAATAATGCTGTTAAAATGGTCCAAAATAGATGTAAATCAGCCCAAACCAGTACTAAATATTGCTCTGTAACCATGAAACTTGGCCCAAATATCACCTGCCACTCACTAAATCTGACTGCACAGGTTTTAGGATTACATCTGGTGTACCAGTGGTGTCATCTGTGTCAAATGTGGTCCAGGAAGGCGAAAATACAGCCTCAGGTGGCTGTATCAGGATGGGCTGATATTTTCTCAGTTAAGGCAGATTTAAGGCTGTAAACCACATTGTGTCCCACAGGAGTCGCCACTTGAATGAATTTTAGTGGTGTGTTCCTTCAGAAATGCATATCTAGTCCAAAGTACAGGTTCAGGGAGTGTAGGTGGCGAGGATGTCATAAAATGCCAGATCAGTCCAAACCACCTCTTAAAGTTGGTCAATCTGGCTGAAATTTTCACAGGGAACTCAGTTTATATCAGAGAATGAATTTGTATTGGTCTGGTCCACTCGAGGGCCATATTAGGAATTTTCATTTCCGGGGTGTGGGGGGCCCCCTGACCTCACCTCATGAGGGGGAATGTCGAGTATATCACAATATTGCCAGTCTGAGGGCCCTACTAAATTTCTTGCTTGTTTTAACAATAAAGGGGATATTTTAGGCAAATTTGGAGCATTACATGTCTGAACAGAAAATATTTAACCCAAATAATGCTGTTAAAATGGTCCAAAATAGATGTAAATCAGCCCAAACCAGTACTAAATATTGCTCTGTAACCATGAAACTTGGCCCAAATATCACCTGCCACTCACTAAATCTGACTGCACAGGTTTTAGGATTACATCTGGTGTACCAGTGGTGTCATCTGTGTCAAATGTGGTCCAGGAAGGCGAAAATACAGCCTCAGGTGGCTGTATCAGGATGGGCTGATATTTTCTCAGTTAAGGCAGATTTAAGGCTGTAAACCACATTGTGTCCCACAGGAGTCGCCACTTGAATGAATTTTAGTGGTGTGTTCCTTCAGAAATGCATATCTAGTCCAAAGTACAGGTTCAGGGAGTGTAGGTGGCGAGGATGTCATAAAATGCCAGATCAGTCCAAACCACCTCTTAAAGTTGGTCAATCTGGCTGAAATTTTCACAGGGAACTCAGTTTATATCAGAGAATGAATTTGTATTGGTCTGGTCCACTCGAGGGCCATATTAGGAATTTTCATTTCCGGGGTGTGGGGGGCCCCCTGACCTCACCTCATGAGGGGGAATGTCGAGTATATCACAATATTGCCAGTCTGAGGGCCCTACTAAATTTCTTGCTTGTTTTAACAATAAAGGGGGATATTTTAGGCAATTTGGAGC